>CM060881.1:147673750-148985000 GCA_030762935.1 Hymenopus coronatus | reverse complement strand
TATTCGTTTTTGAGCTATGAAATATCATATTCATAGACACACGGACATACGGACACACTGAAACCCGGATACAGAAATCTTTTTAAAAAATGCCTTTTTGGATACTGGGGATCCCAAAACGTGTATTTACGGTGAAATCTCACTATCAAATTTTTGGGTGGAATACAAAACCTTTTCTATACACTATGTACATAGTATATTTAGAGAAAGTGATAATACCAGCCAATGTTCTCAAATTTCGAGGCGCTGAACATTTTCATAATGCTATATATTGTGACTGCACTCTGCGACCGTAATCACTGAACGTGTGTACGGCTAGATTCGTAGGTCATAACTGAAATCCATTGTTACACGTGCGCTAGTGGACACCTGTGCCGCGGCAAGTTCTTTAGATACCACAGCTGTGATTGTTACGCCTGTGCGAGTTATTATATGTGCTAGCGGAAGGTTCTTTGATGTCCGAGCCGCGCATTGTTAAGCCTAGGTAAGTTAGTGAACATCTGCTGCGTGCTGCGGTTACAGGGAATTTCCAGTAATGAAAGCAACAGATATAAAAATCTGATGTGTTCCATTCACATGACTTTCTCTATATCTCTGTAATAAATTATTGTTAATAAGCTTATCTTTTATTTATTACATGCTAATCGAGAAAAATTAGCAGAAATAGTCATATTTCTTGCTTTTTTGTAAGTAGAAGCGAAATAAGGGAGTACCATAGGTTAAAGTGAAGGCCAAAAGCTGGTTGCTATGTGACTGATGTTCCTTTGTTTGTATGGACAGGAGTTGAAAACTTCCTGTATGAGAAAAGTTTAAGTTTTTCAAAGCTGAAACCAAGAAAAAGGAATATCTCAAATCCACGAAAAATATATATATAACATAAATTGTGTGTTTTAACGTGCTCTACATTTTTTGTGTGTTAATTTTTGTGCATCTCTCACGGTTTAGTAGTTATGCAAAATTCATCCAGAATAAAGTAGTCTTCAGAGGCTATTCCCAGAAAATTCAAAATATACATTTTATTTGTCAGGTAAATATCTTTAATATATGATATTTTGATCAAAATTGTTAGATCCATTTTTTAGAAAATAAAAATGTTCGAAAAAAGTTCCTGTCTGGGAATAGTGTAAGTATTTTACATTGGAAACCAATAACAAGGAATATCTCTGAAACAGTTACTTCCACAACAAAACCATAAAGGACATAAATTGTGTGTGTTCATGAGTTCTACAGTTTTCGTGCAGTAAGTTTTTTCCTATCTCATGCTATTTAGCAGTTAAGCAAAATTTGGCAAAATTCATCCAGAATAAAGAGGTCTTCAGAGGCTATACCCAGAAAATTCAAGATAGAAATTTTATTAGGGATGTAAATATATTTAATATACAGGATTTTAATCAAAATCGTTGGAGTCGTTTGTGAGAAAATCAAAATTTTTTAAAATTGATCCATATAAACGGTAGTTTGTGGTGGTGAACTTTTCTTTAAAATCCTCGTGTCACATCCTTGGAAGATACCAAACCTAAATACCAACTTTGGTATTTAACAGTCTTTTCATTTTTGAGCTATGCTGTCCAAAGACACACATATGCGGACTTTTGTCTAAAAATACTTTTTTTTGGACTCAGGGAACCCCAAAACATATATTTCCGGTGAAATCTCGACATCGAATTTTGAGTGGAATACAATACCTTCTCTGTCCACTGCGTACATTGTATATGCAGGCTAAAAAAGGTAATAAAACGTTAGGAAATAGATAATACAGAATGGGAGGTGAATAAGTGCAAATAATTTGATATTAGTAGGAACAATGAGTATAACTCTAGCGTATCTCATTTTGTCCATTTACTAATAGCATTGTCATGAATCAAACACAAATTTCAGGGTTGAACGTATTTTGAACAGCCCTAAGCTATGGCTCTGCTGTGTTTACATACATCACTCCACCTATACTCAACCAGAGAAGGGTCAACCGTATTACCTATTACACTTAAACAACCGAACGTCTGAGAAAAGGAATAATAGCCCTCCTAAAAACATCGTGAAGTTTTCCTCATGAACACATCTTTAGAAAATAGTTGCAAGAAAGCAAATTTTGGATCATGACATCGTTCTCAAATGCTGATACAAATATTTGCAATGATTCACCTCCTACCCTGTATAAATAAACAACTGCAATTTTATTGGCAATACCTCTTTTAAGTATCAAGAAGAAGCATAAATGGAACGACTTAACAGCATAAAATAGAACATTTAACCAGGCAAGTAGTACAATCAAAACACTTTATAAACATCTTATGTGTTCTATTCACATTGCTTTCTCTGCAATAAATTATTATTAAAAAAGCTTATTCTTCTTTTTACTTAATGTTAATCGAGAAAAAATGCAGAAACAGTCTTATTACTTGCAGGAGTTGACAAATTCCCGTATGAGGAAACTTTAAGGATTTAAAGCTGAAACTAATACAAGGAATTACCCCAAAAACTATCCAAAAATACTTTTTTTTTATTCAAGGGACCCAAAACATGTATTTCCAGCGAAATCTCGGTATCAACTTTTTGGGTGCAATACAATACCTTCTCTACACACTATGTACATAGTACGTGTAGAGAAAGTAATTATTTTAGATCATATAACATTTACAAAATATGTAATGACTTTAGTTTCTATACCAGGGCGGTATAGTCCGCATTATATTTACGCATGGAGAAAGAAACCTTGGCGTGCAGTTCAGGAACGTAGCATAGTGATTTTGGTAGAGTGATATTTACATTCTCTGAACCAGTGATGGAGCAGGATAGAAGTCTATGAACAGATTACGTTATTGCAGGCATGCTTGTTATATAACAACGTCACGCACACTGAAACTGTGAATGTTTACTTTCTCTAAACGTACTATGTACACAATGTATAGAAAAAATATTGTATTTCACCCAAAAATTTGATACCGAGATTTCACCGGGAGTATATGTTTTCAAACCTCCTGAATCCAAAAAAAAAGAGAACATTTTTAGAAAAATGTCCGCGTGTGTGTCTGTCTGTCAGTCTGTCTGTCAGAGTATGTGTGCGTTTGTGTGTGTCTGTCTGTCTGTCTGTGGGCAGCATAGCTCAAAAACGAAAAGGCCGTTAAATACCAAACTTAGTATTTAAGATGCGACACGAAGATTTTCAAGAAAATACCCCACCCCAAACTACTCTTAACATGGAAAAATTTTAGAAAATTTTGATTTTCCCAAAAATGGCTCTGACGATTTAATTAAAATGTCATATATTAAAGATATTTGCATGACAAATAAAATGTATACCTTGAATTTTCTGGGAATGGCCTCTGAAGAGTATTTTATTCTGGATGAATTTTGCGGAATTTTGCATAACTGGTAAACTGTAAAAGATAGTGGAAAACTTACTTAATAGAAAATGTCGAGTTCGTTAAAACAAGTAATTTATAATAAGAACAGAAGATTTCCTAGCGACGTATTAATACAAAATCTTCTTGAGCTTCTAACCAGGTAAAAACTTGGCTTGATACCAACGTTTCGAAGAAGTACATCTTCCTCGTCTTCAGGGCGAACTGATGAAATGACCAGGAAGATGCACTTCTTCGAAACGTTGGTATCAAGCCAAGTTTTTACCTGGTTAGAAGCTCGAGAAGATTTTGAAATAATTTATGTTGTATACTCGAGGAGTTAATGTTTTTTTTAGATATTCCTTGTTATTTGGTTTCAGCTATAAAATACCTATCATACAGGAATTTGTCAACTCATGTCCATACAAACAAAGGAACTTCAGTCACATAGCAACCAGAAGATTTTTAAGAAAGTCTCCCCACTCCCTACCCTTTACATGGAAAAAAATTTAGAAAAATTTGATTTTCTCAAAATAACGATTTAATTAAAATGTCGAATATTAAAGATATTTACTTGACAAATACAGTGTATATCTTGAATTTTCTGGAAATAGTCTCTGAAGACATCTTTATTGTGGATGAATTTTGCGGAATTTTGCATAACTGGTAAACCGTAAGAGATAGACAAAACGTTACTTAATAGAAAATGTAGAGTTCGTTAAAACAAGCAATTTATGTTGTATACATTTTTTCGTGGAGTTGATCGTTTTTGAGATATTCCTTGTTATTGGTTTCAGCTATAAAATACTTATACGGGAATTTATCAACTCATGTCCATACAAACAAAGGAACTTCAATTACATAGCAACCAGCTATGGTACTCTCTTATTTCACTTCTACTAACAAGGAAGCAAGTATAAGACTATTCCTGATAATTTTTTCTCAATTAGTATGGAGTAAATAGAAGAATAAGCTTTTTAGCAATAGTTTGTTGCAGACATGTAGAGAAAGTCGTGTGAATGGTTCACATCAGCTTTTTTTCACTTATCCGTGAGCTTTTATTTAGCTTTTGTTTTCAAGTTTCCGGATTTTTACGCTATCTGCCGCCTTCACACGAATAACACGCATATTTATGACGTCATTGTTTTGAGTTAGATAAAACAAAGTGGCACAAAACATTTAAGCCTACATAATTCGCTGCGATAACATTTATGAGTTAACATCCTACAAACACATTCTAAGAATAATAATTTGTTTAAAAAGGATATCATTTAGGATTTGTCTCTCTACGTTGTGCGCTTAAATAACTTCCAATTGTGTCACGTCTAAGGACATTATTTAAATTTCTGATTCTAGCTATAAATACCTTTGCTCCCATTGACGTCAGTAGTTACGTCGTGTGTTTGCTTGGAAAATGTATTCCTCCGGTGGAATCTCAAATGCAAATGGGAAAACAGGCGGAGAGGTAAATTCTCGCTCTCCTTGTTTCTCCTCTACATATTAAAGCCACGTGTTAAGAGACTTCAAATATGAGGCCGTGCCCGAGTGGTTAGCTTGCTCGCCTCTTGCCTCGGCGGCCCGGGTTCCATCACAGGGGACTGTATGTGAATTTTGGTGGACGGAGCGGCGTCTGGGGGGATTTTCTGCGGTTTTTTCTGGCTTCTCCCACCATTCATTCCATCCATTGCTCCATAAGCATCTTTATTGCCATCCATTTCAACGTCATTTCACTTCATACCAAAATTGGCTGATCACTCTTTCTGGCTTCTCTCTAACCCATGAGACGTTAATATATGGAAACCAAGCGTTTTCATATCAAGTGTTCATTTTATGTTAATGGAAGGAAATTGATCCCATATAAATTTATTATGTGGTCAAGAAAAAATTAATCAAAAATAATTATTTTTAAAAAACCCAACAATGATAATTGCATTGCTACGTGCTTGAAAAAGGAAATTGATTTTTCCAGCATACCGCATCCCCAAGCGTTGTATATCCGTATTGACATTTTCACTAAGCGCAAATAGCTTATTAAATAAATATGATATGTATCAAAAGTATTTTATTAATAAATAAAAGGAAGTTTGTATTATATACTCCCTCAAAGAATGTTTAATAAGGTAAAAATATAAAATAAGTTTCGAGCCTATATAAGAGCTGAATAGACGCTCAACTGTGCGCATTAGTTATTAGAGTTGGGACGAGCGATTCATTTTTAGTAACCGATTCATACGATTCGTTCATGCAATATGAATCGATTCATACTATTCGTTCACGATTCAATAATCATCGCCATGCCGTCTGTGTGTTCATGTTAAGCTGTCTCGTTTTTACACGGGGATGTTAGTCATATGGCAGCTCCTATAGCATAAAAACTGTAATATATATAAAACACTGTACTCTTTTGCAAACATTTGGTAAAATGTCCTGCACTAAACGAAAAAAGAAAAACCACATAAGAGTTTGTTTAAATCTAAAATTGACACCTAAGCTTCGATTGCATGGCGCCTGGCGGTATTTGCGTAATGTTAATAAGCAGAGTAATTATTATTCATCACTGCCGCAGTTGCACGCGAGTAAGTCGCATAATTTGTATAAATACATCATTATAAGGCAACGCTAGTACCCAGAATAATTTTTATTTTCTTCCGAGGTAATTTTAATATTAGAGGTAAGATGTTTCTATACCTGCATTTAGTATAGGCTATAGTATATAAATCAATGCCGTTAAATTATAATTTAAACGTAGATATTAATTTATTTAATCCTGGAATTCTAAAAGTTCTGTTTTTCCCTCCATTAACAATGTTGGTATATCTACAACATACAGTCACACAATACAATACAATGTATTAGATATTTAATAATGTTCAGTGAAACAATTACTGAACATTAATCCTTTCCTTAAATGTGGTGCTGTAGTTTCAATGGAAATGTTTACGATTCGATTTACTGCGCTTTCGATTATACGCTATTGTTTTTAAAAAATTAACCATCATGTTAACTCCGCATCGTTAGAACTCAACAATATTCTAATTAATGGCAGTGGTTTTCTGTTTTCTCTAACCAGAGCCAGACAGATGTTAGAACAAAGAATCCATGGTAATTTTCAGTACTCACTCGGAACGGCAACACGGAATGTCTACCGTGCTCGGCAGTATTCGGCCGCACTCGGCTTGGCAAACGCAGTAACCTTATGCACAGTTCGTTCATGAATCGTCCTGTCTTTTAGCCTGCCTGCCCTGGTGCGCAATTCACGATTCGTTCATGAATCGTCTCCTTGTCTTTTAGCCTGCCCAGGTGCACGATTCACGATTCGTTCATGAATCGTCTCCTTGTCTTTTAGCCTGCCCAGGTGCACGATTCACAATTCGTTCATGAATCGTCTCCTTGTCTTTTAGCCTGCCTAGGTGCACGATTCACAATTCTTGCATGAATCGCCCTGCTATGCAAACAACCTTGTAATCCCGACTTTGTTATTACGATAGGGGCTAGGAGCTTTTTTTGGCATAAAAGAAAAACAATGTAAAACTGAACGTATTCTTTCCCTATTATTCTGGAGTTTTCTGAATTTTACAATAAAATTGCTCTATGAAATTCCACTTTAGTTGTATTGCATGAGATATATTGCAAAGTATATAATTTATTATTGTTATTATTATTATTATTATTATTTAACACCTGTTAATAAGATCATGTTAGAACACAGAGCATTGTATCGATTTCCTTTCATCAAATTCCAGGAATCCCTTATAAATAATTATTTAGATTGTGTTCCTCTTTACTTTCTCAACCATACACTCGTACATATTAGATAGAGAATGTATTGCAACCCACCTAGAAATTGGAAATGGAGATTTCACCGGGAACATCTTTTGAGGCCCGTTAATTAAAATGAAAAATGTGTGTGTGCGTGCGTGCGCGCGCGCGCGAGCGCCACTAAACATCATACTTGACAGATGGAACGGCAATTAAATAGCAAACTTGGTATTTAAATTCTCTTATTTTCCAAAGAGGCGTCATGAATTTCAAGAAAATCACCTAGCAACTCATCAATTACTAAAACGTATGGTGAAAGAGGCAGGTTATAAAATTGCGAGGCATGAGTTACCCCTTACATTGCATAGCAGACTTCAATTTCATTTCATTGATTTTACCAATTAGGCCACAAGCAAATTTGTGTTTGCATTCAACGTACAGCTTGTTGGATTGTAAGGACATCTAATTTCAAAAGAATTGTTAATGGCAATATTAATTGCACTATATGATGGTAGATTATCTCATTGAGAAGCTGTCGGAGGAATTCACAACTTGGTAAATGATCAGGAACATGAAGCTTAACTTTTAGAGAAAATTCCTTCATATCAATTTAATAGTGCCTCAGAAACCTGACAAAAACTTGTTTTCTATTATTAACGTTCTCTATTCTGTATGTGTCATGGTGAACTATCGTTTTCCAGCTAAAAATTTCAGTTGGTATTTCATCGGAAATTATGTTTTGAGGTCCTCTGAATTCAAAAAGGTATTTTCAGAAAAAGGACTGTGTGTGCGTGCGTGTGTGTTTATGTAGCTGTGAATGAACAGCATAAATCAAAGACGAAAAATCCGTTAGGTAAATGCAAAAGTTGATATTTAAGTTCTGCATCTACCTACGATGTGACTCTATATATATAAGAGAGAGAGAGAGAGAGAGAGAGAGAGTGTGTGTGTGTGTTAACATTTCCTACATATTTTCTGTTATTTTTTCAGTCTTTCCATATTTATACTTTTCTCAAATGGAAAGTCGTTATTCATTTTTCTTTATGCTGGTCAAACAAAGAGAACAAAAAAGGTTATTGCTTTAGCCACATTACAATAAAAGTTATTTGTAATATGTTGGAGTTTTTATTTTCTTTCTTTCTTTACGTAAAATTAGTTTTTGAAGTTATATATCTTTATAATGTAGTGACGATTTACCTGTGCATATATTACATTTAAGATTCTGCGTATATATATATATATATATATATATATATATATATATATAAAGCAATTGTAAATTATAAACTTACTTTAACCTGTACAATAACTCATCTAAAATAAAGACGCTCGTTGTGGCTCCGGCAATGATCGACAGTGTTAGTTTTCTTATACATACATTTTCTTCTTTAGCCTTGTGGCTTCAGCGCTGTAGGCTTTTCACATTAAAATAAATGGTTAACACATCGTGCTCACTCGGCAGTTTCCGTCGAAGCTCGGTTTGGTACTCCGAAAGGTCGAAGCAAAAGAATACCAAACCCCAATGACTGATCACGATTCTTCAATTCTGCGATTCTGTTTGAACGACGATACCTACTATGGTTGACATGATTCATGCAATTCTTTTCAACTTATACGATTCTTTTCGATTCACACAATTCTTTTTGAACAACGATTGGCGCGATTCTTTCCTTGTACTCCTTCATGAATCGCCCCATGTCTATTCGTTATTGGTCAGTCTATGTGCGCATCATTTCTCTGCACAAGGTTAGCGTCCTATGGGAACGCGTGCTGTAGAATGCAATCTTCATTTATCTGTGCAATCCTGCGGTTTTAATAATTATTGTATACAAGAACATCTTACCAGTGTATTATTTATAAATATTATATTACCTGGAACGAATTATCTCCCTCCAGGCCACGACCTGAGAAGTTATAATACTACGTAATACTAAGGAAGAAAGAATCTCAAATAGCTCTTCGACTGAATGTTGTTATACATTGAATAATATATATAATTAGGAGTAACTTTGCAAGCTTTTTACTTTCTCTACACATACTATGTACATAGTGCGTAGAGAAGATATTGTAATACACCCAAAATTTCTATACCGAGATTTCACCGGAAAAACATGTTTTAGGGCCCCTGAATTCAGAAAAAGCATTTTTAGAAAAATGTCCGTATGACTGTGTGTGTGTGTCTGTGGGCAGTATAGCACATAAAACCAAAGTCCGTTAAATACCAAATATGTTCAGTATCTTCCAAGGATGCGACGCGATTTTCAAGAAAATCCCAACACCTCCATTAACCTTTACATGGAAAATGTTTCGAAAATGTTGTATTTCTCAAAAATAGTTCCAACGATTTTGATGAAAATCTCGTGTATTAAAGATATTTACATGACAAATAAAATATATACCTTGAATTTTCTGGGAATAGCCTCTGAAGACATTTTTATTCTGTATTAATTTTGCGGTTGTTGCATAACTGGTAAACCGTAAGAGATAGATAAAAACTTACTTAACAACAAATGTTGAGCTCGTTGAAACACACAATTTACGTTATATACACTTTTTTCGTGGAGTTGGCCGTTTTTGAGATATTCCTTTTTATTGGTTTCAGCTTTAAAATACTTACACTTTTCTCATATGCGAATTTGCTAATGCCTGTCCATACAAACAAAGGAACTTTAATCACATAGCAACCAGATTTTGCCTATCGCTTTACCTATGGTACTCCCTTTTTTCCCGGCCACTCACAAGGAAGCAAGTAATAAGACCCTTTCTGCTAATTTTTTCTCGATTTGCATTACGTAAATAGAAGAATAAGCTTTTTAACAATAATTTATTGCAGGGATGTTGAGAAAATACTGTGAATGGAACACATAAGATTTTTTAAAAATAAATGTATATTTATCCCTTAATTACTTCATGATATACCATTTATACATAAAGAATGCTCATTATGCACCAAATATTTTAGACAGGTGACATAAGAAGTAGTGCTTTTAAGGAGCCATTCTTAATAAAAATCAAATGTGTACCATTCACATGACTTTCTCTACATCTCAATTATTCTTAAAAACCTTATACTTCTATTTACTTCAAACTAATCAGAAAAAATTAGTAAAATAGTCTTATTACTTGCTTCCTTGTAAGTAGAAGCGAAATAAGGGAGTACCATAGGTTAAAGTGATGGTCAAAAGCTGGTTGTTATGTGACTGAAGTTCCTTTGTTTGTATGGACACGAGTTCACAAAGTCCTGTATGAGAAAAGTATGTTTTTCATAGCTGAAACCAAAAACAAGGAATATCTAAAAAAACAACCAACTCCACGAAAAAAATGTATGTAACATAAATTGTGTGTTTTAAAGTGCTCTACATTTGTTGTGTGGTAAGTTTTTGTCCATCTCTTACGGTTTAGCAGTTAAGCAAAACTCCGTAAAATTGACCCAGAATAAGGTAGTCTTCAGAGGGTATTCCCAGAAAATTCAAAATATACATTTTATTTGTCAGGTAAATATCTTTAATATACGATATTTTAATCAGAATCGTTAGAGCCATCTTTTCGAAAATCAAAAGTTTGTGGTGGGGGGATTTTTCTCAAAATCTTCGTGTCGCATCCCTGGAAGATACTAAACTTAAATACCTAGTTTGGTATTTTACCGACTTTTCGTTTTGAGTTATCGTGTTCACAGACACACAGACACACTGACACATGGACACACACGGACCTTTTTCTGAAAATACTTTTTTTGGATACAGGGGACCCTAAATATATATTTCCGGTGAAATCTCGGTATCGAATTTTTTGGTGGAGTGCAATACCTTCTCTATACACTGTGTACATAGTGCGTATAGAGAAAGTAAAAATTGAAGATAAAATTTAATGGAATAAAATGTTTATAACCTTTCATTGTAATCTACGTTGTTTCTTGCGATGGAATCTATCATTACGTTGTCTCGATTAAGGGGAGTGGGTAGTGTAAAATAACAAAGAATGCCATTTTCTGTTTTTAACGGAAAAAAGATATGTGATTCTTTCTGATTCAAAATATTACTGACTGATTACTGATTTGTTACCTACTGGTTTACTGATTCATTTAGCCTTTTCACTGATAACATATTTTTAGGGGAGAAACACCTCCTTGCTACATGATCATAGCTCCGATCGAGTTAACTAAGATTGTTTTCAACTGCGATTACCTCAAAAATACGTTTTTTGAAACACGTGATCCTTTTTTTAAAATAATATGAAAGCCACTTGGCTCAAAACAGATAATCTATCACATACACTGAACTAGAATTATATTTTTAAGTGTAATGCTTTTTTTAAAAAAAGAGGATATTGCTTCAAAAATTTAGGTATAAATTTTGTTGCAGACAACAACATGTTTCAAATGATAAATATCATAATTTCCCTAGTTCAGTTGTATAAGACAGAATATCTTTATATGCAGTAAAACTTTCAGCTTTCTGCTACTATTGGTTTCTCAGAAAAAGGACCATAAAATGTCAATTTTTTTGCCATTTATTTAGCATACACTTTTTTAAAGCTACAATTTTTTTTTCATACAACCTACAAAATATATGATCTTAAAAATTTAAAGACACAGATATATCCAGATTATACAGTAAATTTTACTTTCTCTACACGTACTATGTACACAGTGTATAGAGAAGATATTGCACTCCACCCAAAAATTCGATACCGAAATTTCACCGGAAATATATGTTTTAGGGTCCCCTTTATCCAAAAAAATCATTTTCAAAAAAGGTGTGAGTGTGTATGTGTGTGTGTGTGTGTGTCTGTGTCCGTGTGTCTGTGTCCGTGTGTCAGTGTATCCGTGTATCTGTGAACACGATAACTCAAAAATGAAAAGGCGGTAAAAGACCAAACTTGGTATTTAAGTTTAGTATCTTCCAGAGATACGACACGAAGATTTTGAGAAAAATTGCCCCACTCCAAACTACCCTTTACATGGAACTTTTTTCGTAAATTTTAAATTTCTCAAAAATGGCTCTAACGATTTTGATTAAAATAGTGTATATTAAAATAGTGTATATATAAATAATATGCATATTTTGAATTTTCTGGGAATAGCCTCTGAAGACTACTTTATTCTGGATGCATTTTATCAAATGTTGCATAACTGCCAAACCGTAAGAGATGGACAAAAAGTTACCACACAAAAAATGTAGAGCACATTAAAACACACAATTTATGTTATATAATTTTTTTTCGCGGAGTTGATCGATTTTGAGATATTCTTTGTTCTTGTTTTCAGCTTTGTAAAACGTACTTTTCTCATACAGGAATTTGTCAACTAGTGTCCATACAGAGGAACTTCAGCTACATAGCAACCAGCTTTTGAGTATCACCTTAACCTATGATACTCCCTTATTTCGCTTCTACTTACAAGTAAGCAAGTAATAAGACTATTTATGCTACTTTTTTGTCGAATAGCATGAAGTAAATAGAAGCATAAGCTTTTTAAAAATAATTTATTGCAGAGATATAGAGAAAGTCACGTTAATGGAACACGTTCAGATTTTTTACATTGATCCATAAATTACAGCGAGAGAAATTCATATATCTTGGGTTAGCTGTATGTCCACGTAATGCTCACACTACCCACTCTCTTCAATGTAATAACGGATTGTTTGTTATGGATTCGACAGAAGTTGAAGAAATGTTTCAAGCAGCGGAATGAACAACGATGGAATTGTTCTCAAAGACGTGGAGGAAGCAGTACCACAGCAGATTTCTTAAATTCACACTTATTCTCTTATATTGTTTTTGCCATAGTCTTCTATATAAGTATGAATGAATGAATGAATGAATGAATAAGTGTATTTATTAACATAGCAATATCATACATAGAATTTCAACAGTCGCACGGGTCCACAGACCGTACGTGCTTTTGTAATACACATTACAAGCAATATTAAAACAACAACCACAACAAAGAATTAGAAGAGTAAACACGAAAATAAAAAGACAAAGGAAATACACAGTCAAAAGCAATATTAAACAACAATAAAATTAAGAGTGAATCCGAAAATAAAGATACAAAGATATTAAAATATAGCAATTTAAATTTACAGCACAGAGTACACCTTCATAAATGCACCCTCTTATAATAGATAATTACACTTAAAAGACATATATACACATAATATATACAACCCTAGCACAACAGTGACCTAAGTATGACATAATATATATGTATGTAGAACATTGTAGTCACTTTTGTTTAGTTGATCTTATTCCCCCCTTCTCTATTGGCAGCCTCCTCAGATCTCAGCTGTCTTGCCTTAAGTATAAATTTACCTAGCCCGTCCATGTTTTCCGTGCTTGCCAGTAGCGTCCAACATGCTTCTAGCCCTACATTCGCAGTGGTAAAAAATCGCGGCAAATATTTTTCCCGCCATTCCTCCGTACCCCTACATCTTGCCAAGATGTGAGTCCACGACGCTTCCTCCTCGCAAATGGGACAGATTCTCGTACCATTCTCGTCAGAAATTTTCGTGCTCCTCCATGCTCCTAGTCTAATCCACGCGAGCCCCTCTCTAATGAGTCTGGTACCTGTTTTGATGTATTGCTCCATACCCCACTCTATATAAGTAGGTATTATACAAGGATTTAAGCGTATAGGTGCGCAGGCTTCAACGACAACTTCCTGACGTTAAGCTTAAACTTCACATCTTACAATAAATTATTGTTAAAAAGCTTATGCTTATTTTTACTACATGTAAATCGAGAAAAAATCTGATGTGTTCCATTCACATGACTTTCTCTATATCACTGCAACAAAGTATTCTATTTACTTCATCTAATGGAGCAAAAATTAGCAGAAATAGTTTTATTACTTGCTTCCTTGTTAGTAGAAGCGAAATAAGGGGGTACCATAGGTTAAAGTGATAGTCAAAAGCTGGTTGCTCTACGACTGAAGTTCCTTTGTTTGTATGGACACGAGTTCACAAAGTCCTGTATGAGAAAAGTATAAGTTTCTATAGCTGAAACCAAAAACAAGGAATATCTCAAAAACAATCAACTCCACGAAAAAAATGTATATAACATAAATTGTGTGTTTTAAGGTGCTCTACATTTTTTCTGTGGTAAGTTTTTGTCCATCTCTTATGGTTTAGCAGGTATGCAAAATTCCGTAAAATTAACCCAGAATAAAGTAGTCTTCATAGGCTATTCCCAGAAAATTCAAAATATACATTTCATTTGTCAGGTAAATATCTTTAATATACGATATTTTAACCAAAATCGTTAGAGCCATTTTTTAGAAAATAAAAATTTTCTAAAAAAGTTCCATGTGAAGGGTAGTTGGGATGGGGGTATTTCTCTCAAAAGCTTCGTGTCGCATCCCTGGAAGATACTAAACTTAAATACGAAGTTTGGTATTTTACCGACTTTTCGTTTTTGAGTTATCGTGTTCACAGACACACTGACACACGGACACACACGGACCTTTTTCTGAAAATACTTTTTTTGGATACAGGGGACCCTAAAACATATATTTCCGGTGAAATCTCGGTATCGAATTTTTTGGTGGAGTGCAATACCTTCTGTATACACTATGTACATAGTACATGTAGAGAAAGAAAAAATTAGCAGAAATAATCTTTATTACTTGCTTCCTTGTAAGAAGAAGCGAAGTAAGGGAGTACCATAGGTTAAAGTGATAATCAAAAGCTGGTTGCGATGTGAGTGAAGTTCCTTTGTTTGTATGGACAGAAGTTGACAAACTCCTGTATGAGAAAAGTATAAGTTTTTAAGGCTGAAACCAATAACAATGAATATCTCAATAACATAAATTGTGTGTTTTAACGAGCTCTACATTTTCTGTTAAACAAGTTTTTGTCTAGTTATGCAAAACCCGTAAAATTCATCCAGAATAAAGTAGTCTTCAGAGGTTATCTCCAGAAAATTCAAGATATAAATTTTATTTGTCAGGTAAATATCTTTATTACACGGGATTTTAAACAAAATCATAGAGCCATTTTTGCAAAAATACAAATTTTCGAAATTTTTTCCATATTGGGGTAGTTTTTCAGTTATGGTGTTCACATACACAAACACAAGTGCTCTTTTTCTAAAAGTGAAATCTCGATATTGAATTTTTGGATGGAATGCAGCACTCCTCTACATATTTGTTATATACGAAGTAGAGAAAGTAAAAATGCAGATCAGTTATTACATATTTTATGTTATTGGATTGAATTCTTCAATAGTTTGTCATTTTTAAGTGCTGTTGTCGTTCACCTGTTTCTTACCTATTTAAACATTTCACTATTATAGCTGCTTGCTTTAATGACTTTAATTCTTCAAAAGTTTATCTCAAAAATATTAAGTAGATATACAAATAATTCTTTGTAAGAGGAATATGTAAAACCTAGATATAAAGAAACCCTTCTGTAAAGAGAAAGTCATGTGAATATACTACATAAGACTTCCATAATCTTTTTAATTTTTCTGCACGTACTATGTACATTAGTGTATAGGTAGAGAAAGTTTTGCGCTCCACTCAAAATTCGATAGCGAGATTTCACCGGAAATATATCTTTTAGGGTGCCCTTTACCAAAAAAAGATTTTCAGAAAAAGGTCCGTGTGTCTGTGAACATGGAAAAAAAAAAAACACTCAAAAACGAAAGGTTGGTAAAATACCAAATTTGATATTTAAGTATAGTATCTTCCAGAGATGCGACACGAAGGTTTCAAGAAAATCCGCCATCCTTATTTGCCCTTTACATGGAACTTTTTTTCGAAAATTTTGATTTTCTCAAAAATGGCTTTAACGATTTTGATTAAAATATCATATATTAAAGACGCTTACCTGACAAATAACATGCATATCTTGAATTTTCTGGGAATAGACTCGGTTTATTCTGGATGAATTTTGCGTAACTGGTAAACATTAAGAGATACACAAAAACTTACTACGCAAAAAATGTAGATCACGTTAAAACACACACTTTGTCATATACCTTTTTTAAGTGAATTAATCATTTTTGAGTTATTCCTTGTTATTTGTTTCAGGTTTAAAGTACCTAATCTTTTTTCACACGGAAAGTAGTAATTTCCAGGCCCTGCATAGAAACGTATTTTAATCAAATGCCAAGCAACTCTTAAATGATTTTACTATGTTTTAGCCTAGTGTATTCTATTATTTCCCTTCAAGTAATTAAGACGATTTCTGCTAATGTTAGCTAGATTATCTATTAAGTAGATAGAAGAGTATGCCTTTTAACAATAATTTGTTATAGTGATGTAAAGAAAGTCATGTGAAACATCAGATTTTTTTTATACATGTATTACTTGATTTTTGGAACTTACTTGCCAAATAGTTCTAATAAATACCACTCCAGGTTATAAGCTTACAGGATAAATTCACTTCAGTTATCTGAAATCCTTTCCTATTGTGAATGATTATTTTAATTTAAATTGAAAATATGTTTCATTCGCTGTCCTATTGGTGTTTAATATTATATATCTCCTTTCAACAATGTCCGAATTCAATTGATATCTATAGCAAACACATGGCGTCCCTCAATTTTCATTTATTCATCTAGCTGGTAGGACATAATACTGTTTACAATTGTATGTGTCTGTCGCGACAGTATATTTGAATATTTACAAAAAATAATAGTGTAACACGATACAACAATACTTATTTTTATATATTTTATTTCTTCCATTCATGTTTAAATTCTTTTGTTGAGTAGAATGCATTATCTATTCGGTGTGATTTGTTTCCTGTATTACTTTCTCAAGCACGAGTAGCTAGAGAAGGTGTTATATTCCACCCAAAAACTTGATGTTGAGATATCACCGGGAGTATGTATATGCTTTGTGGTCCCCTGAGTCCAAAAAGCATTTTCAGAAAAAGATTCGAATATATTTGTGTGGACAGCAATGCTCAAAAACGAAAAAAACCGTCAAGTAACAAACTTATTTATATTTAGTATCTTCCAAGGATGCAAAAATCCCTCCATCACAAACTAGGTATTCTTTATATGGAAAATGTTTTGAAAATGTTGTTTTCATCAAAATTGGCTCTAACGAGTTTGATTAAAATGCCATATATTAAAGGTATATACATTACAAATAAAATGTTCAGAGAATAGGCTCTGAAGAATTTTGCTCAGTAGTTAAACTGTAAGAGATAGAAAACATTCTGCACAAAAAATATGGATCTCGTTAAAACACATCATTTATGTCATATACGTTTTTCTTGTGGAGTGGACCTTTTGGAGATATTCCTTGTTGGTTTCAATTTTAAACGACTTAACTTTTCTCAAACGGGACCATGCAAAGCGAACCGAGCCTCATTTGTTTCACATAGCGATCATCTTTAAAAATATGTGACTTTCGCTTTAAGAACAGTTTGTATATGGAACAACGGGAGAAAGTTATGCGAATGTAACACATCAATGTTTTTATTTATCTTCCAAATGTTTAATTCTGGAAGGCAAGTGTTTGTACAGATCATTTGCACAAATTCCTGTGCGTTTGTTGCCTAATGAGCCTCTTACAATATTTGTAAAAGTAATTTATTCTCCTGGTGTTATATAAGTGTACATTTGAATTATTTTCTTCCTTATTGTTTTAAGCACACATTTAGTACATTCGTATATATACACACAAGCATTGCTCGAAATGGAAATATAAAAATGCCGGTATACTTTCTTAAGATAAAACTAATGCATGTTGTTTATAGTCTTCAGAAAATTGCAAAATATGATTCTTTGACGGCCGCATCCACCATCCAAATATGCAATCAGGCAGAACACACATCACGACACACCCTGCAAACTAGTTTCTCATTGTGAATAATAAGTCAATCATTTTCTTTCGGTTTCTTAAACCACTGCACTCGATTCCAAGATGTAGGAACATTTTCTGAATTTAAATTGGTTGTTTCAGAAACACAAGCATGAGTACTAGTAGCACTCCGCACTATCACTAACTACTGCAACATCAGGTGTACGTATATGACCATTAGTTTTTCTCTTTTTGATTATAAAGTTGTCTAATGTATTCATCTTTCTTATAGGTTAAGTTCTAAACTACTTCTTTACAAACTGACGATCATCCGTTTGTAATGGATCCACTTGAGATAATTTTCTATCCTTTAATGCCGGTTGGCACGGCTACAAACTACCAACCGATTAAGACGGTTTGTTGATATTACTGCTAGAGGTGGGAAAAGTTGTTCTTTTTGCATAAGAGTTTAATCTGTTTCTATTGCAACCACGAAACAGTTTCCAAATAACAGTTTCAACAACAGAAATTCCCTAAACTGTTGCAGACATGTTGTGTACCACCAAATACTATTGAGATAATTATAGTCCATCGATTAAATCACAGTGCACCAAATGCAACCACTCACTAGGTACACTGAGGAGGATATTTTCAAATTGCGGAAGCAAAGCATTGTTGCGTGTTAACGAGAGGGAATGACTTTTATTAGTACTTCGAATTTTACAGATAATATCAGGCCGCGCGCTACAAGTTACAAGGGTAAGCAATGCAAAATATTTACAACAACCGCACATAGCAACTGTTGCAAAAAGTGAAGCAATTACCCAGGCGTTGCTGTTATTGTTGCATGGATCTGTTGCAGGGAAGCGATACATGCACGCAATTTCCAGAAGTTTCAGTTATGAAACAGTTACAAATAGTTCTAGTGCTAGCGAAACTGTTCCAAAATAATTGTTGTGTTATTTTTGTCCCATCACCGCATTGTTGATGGAGTAGCATACGTCTGCACTCGCAATTGTGAATCGAATAGCATAAAGTGAGTATGATTTGGTGTATTACTTTTATTACTTTGTGTAATATAGCTTACGATAAATAACCTACCAGTATGAATTTTCTCAAATATAAAGTGTCGGTATGAAATTCGCTGATGCAGGAAAGTGCTGGTTTCGAGCACTGCACACAAGGGACTGCAAGTGTGTTTAATTTCTTTGTCTAATGTGTATTCATTCTATTATATTTTTATGTCTGAAACTTAAATATTTTTGTAATTGTGATTTTCTGAGTTGCACTCCATAGTATCAGCCCATATGTCAGATGCGAATGAATATAAGCAAAATTCAGTTGCGTAAAGCTGCCACCTTTCAGTGAGTGTGCTAGAATATGCCTTATTCGACTACACAAAATGCCGATATGTTTCTTCTCTACACTATTCCCACTTATTTTCCCTCGTATACAGGAATAAGAAACAGCAAAATCAAGGCAAAGACACGGAACATTAGATGATCCAACGTAGCCGGTCTCTGTTGTTTCCGTTACTCACCACGTGCTTGTTGATCTAGTTTGTTTGCGAAAACGCGCTAATTTTGAAACCTATTGCTAGAGAGTTGTTCCACATCCCCTTTAGATTTTCGCAATTATATAGTGGACCTAATTTGATAAATCTGCAGCATAGGTAAAAAAATATTATGTGTTCCATTCACATGGCTTTCTCTACATCGTTGTAACACAGTATTGTTAAAAGCATATTCTTCTATCTACTTTATGATAATCGAGATAAACATTAGCAGAAATTGTCTTAATTACTTACTTCCTTTTAAGTAGAAGGAAAATAAGGGAATACAATATGCTAAAACGATAATAAACATTTTTAAAAGTTGGTTGCCATGGGGATGAAATCCGCTTCTATGCAGGGCCAGGAGCTTACAACTATCCGTGTGAAAAACAGTTTTAAGTATTTTGAACCTGAAACAAATAATAAGGAATATCTCAGAAATGGTCAATTCCACGAAAAAAAAGTATATGACATAATTGTATGTTTTAAGGTGATGTACATTTTTGTGTAATAAGTTTTTTTCAATCTCTTACGGTTTACCAGTTACACAAATTTCAGCAAAGTTCATTCAGAATAAAGAGGCCTTCAGAAGCTATTCCTAGAAAATTCAAGATATACAGTTTATTTGCCATATAAATATGTTTAATATACGGTATTTTAACCATTTTTTACAAATGGTAATTTTTTCATGTAAAGGGTAATTTAGGGTGGGGGGATTTTTCTCAAAATCTTCATGTCGCATCCCGGGAAGATACTAAACTTAAATACCAAGTTTGGCATTTTACCGACTTTTCGTTTTTGAGTTATCGTGTTCATAGACTCACGGGCACACGGACACATAGACACAGGAACCTTTTTCTGAAAATACTTTTTTTTTTAATACAGGGGACCCTAAAACGTGTATTTCCGGTGAAATCTCGTATCGAATTTTTGGGTGGAATACAATACTTTCTCTATACACTATGTACATAGTACGTATAGAGAAGGTAAAATTGAAAGAAATGTAGGAATTTATGGTAACTGTAGAGCTCATAAACCGGACTGTTAGCTGGAAAAGTTTTAGGAACACAATTATGCTAACTTCACTAAGTGTACCTACCTACGACTTTAGGGGATGAAATATTTTGCTGTGCTTCAAGTTTGCATGAAAAACTCTCTCTGTCCCTCTCCTTCTCCCCCTCTCCCCCTCGCTGGCTTGTAACTGACGCCTGTGGAAGAGCAGCGACTGTGCAAAAAACGCAGAATTCAGGCGTTCGATTATCCCGATACCTTGTTAGAAAACGAGGAAGTGGATGTAATGAGATAATAGTGAAATGAAAGATGATTATGTAGCAATCCCTGTAATGAATAACGGGGGAAACCGTAGAACCCGCAGAAAACCCACCGGACGTGAATTTGTCCTCCACAAATCAAACATGTTGCCCCTGAGATCGAACCTGGGCCACCTAGGTGAGAGGCGCAGCCGTATTGAAAACTCTGGATTTTAAATACTTCCTTAACTGATTAGAATCGATCTTTTAAAATCGCAGGCCCGGTAAACCGTACTTTTAAAGCAATTTAGAATTTTATTCGAGGTCAACATGTAAAACATGATATTAACATTTTTAAATAATGTGATTTTTCAATATCTTTCGGTTGTTTGATTTCTTTATCATGTCCTCTTCAGTATAATAGCATTGTCACGTGTGCCATTGGCTGGAGATTAACTTATATTGTTTTAGTAATATTTTACTAAATAGAAATGAATTAATTAATTTAAATTAATTGGGATTTTATTCTTTCATATTCTTGGAAAAATACAAGCATTGTTATAATCTGATTAAGTAACAGGAGGAAGTGAATAGTATCTTCCGATGGCACTCCTAGTGGACTTTTCGATGACACCAACCTCCGTTGGGCTACGTGCACATTCCCACTTTGACACCGGATATTCTAGAACATTTAAACATTCGATGCTGATTGGCTAAGACTACCCACCCGACCTTGACAGTCGGGGAACCTCTGCTTCGTTAGTGCGTCTTGGGGCGTATCTCCGTGCGCAACCGGCCAACTACGAGGACTGATCAGCAAAGACAGACTGTTTTTTTTTTTTCACAGATGTTTATTACTCCAATTCAATGTTTACATGATCTTTTTCAAACTAGTACCCTCCTACTGCAATGCACTTTTTATAGCGTCTCTGCCAGTCCTTGAACACCATTCTTTGTCAGGTCCTTGAAATCGCCTCACTTTTCTTGAGCATTGCTTCAGAGTTCTCAAATCGAATACCCCTAAGCTTTGCCTTTAGTGATGGGAATAAAAACATAGTCACGGGGTGCAAGATCGGGGCTATAAGGTGGATGTGGTACACAGGTAATGTTGAATCGAGCCAGAAACTGCATGACTTGATTTGCGACGTGAGACCGTGCATTGTCATGATGAAGTCGCCACCCAGTCTGAGAAAGCTCTGGTCGTTTCTTTACAATGTGCTTCCTCAGTGTAGCCAATACTGACGTATAGTATGCTGCTGTAACAGTAGTGTGAGGGGGAACTGCTTGCTGCTAAATCATTCCATTACAGACAAAAATGTGATCACTATCACTTTCCCTGCAGACGGAACAACTTTTGCCTTTTTTTTTTTTTTGGTGTTGGAGAACCTGGCGATTTCCACACTGTACTGACTTGTTTTCCTTCAGGATCATAATGATGCAGCCATGACTCATCACCGGTGATAATCGATTTAAAAAATGCATCCCCTCCATCAGCAAAGAGACGCAGCACCTCACGGCTTGTCTCCGTTCGCACATCCTTTTGTTCGGGATTCAACAGACGTAGCACCCAACGAGCACAAACGCGGGTCATATGGAGATGGTCGTGCATAACTGTAAACACACTGCCATATGAAATTCTCAACACTTCACTGAGGTTACGTAATGTTATACGCCGATCCTCTCAGACAATCACAACAGCTGTGTTGATGTTGACTTCAGTCACAGCAGAAGCCGAAACACCAGGCCCACCTTGCTTAACACTGACAAGTCGGCCTTCTTTGAAGTTCTTGAATCACCTAAACACTGTTGCACGAGGTAGTGCATCTTCACTATACGCTTACTTCTGCTTTTCATAAGTTTCAGTGGCTATATGGTTTAAACGAAAACAGAATTTGATTGCGCTGTACTGCTTCTCTCGCGTCACCTCCATTGTCTGGTATGCGAAATGCACGTAAATAGAGCATTACTACCAACCTACTGATACGAGAGTGCTGCCGCCTACTGACATTATACATAAAAACTCGCTCTTTTCAAATATTTATGTTACAGGTACAAAACTATCACGGAAGCTGCAGGAAAAAATCAGTTTCAGTCTTTGTTGATCAGCCCTCGTACTTCATCTGTCACCTCGCCCAGGCACACTGCTAACATATCTCTTAAGGTAAGCCTTCGGGTTAATAACCCCATTAATCAGAAAGACATTGACCAGAGTTAATGGAATAGATTGCAATTCCCCATCTTTGTAAACCAAACATTCGCAACCAAAAAGTATGTAGTCTTTCTCAATATATTAGCTTAATTTAAGTCCCTTTTTAGTTTCTCACAAAAAGGTCCGTGTGTGTGTGTGTGTCCGTGTGTCTGTGAACACAATAACTCAAAAACGAAAAGTCGGTAAAATACCAAACTTGGTATTTAAGTTTAGTATCTTCCAGGGATGCGACATGAAGATTTGGAGAAAAATCCCCCCACCCCAAACTACCCTTTACATGGAACTTTTTTCGAAAATTTTGATTTTCTAAAAAAATGGCTCTAACGATTTTGTTTAAAATATCATATATTAAAGATATTTACCTGACAAATAAAATATATATTTTGAATTTTCTGGGAATAGCCTCTGAAGACTACTTTATTCTGGATGAATTTTGCATAACTACTAAACCGTAAGAGATGGACAAAAACTTAACTCACAAAAAATGTAGAGCACGTTAAAATACACAATTTATGTCATATACATTTTTTTTCGTGGAGATGATCGTTTTTGAGATATTCCTTTTCCTTGGTTTCAGCTTTGAAAAACATACTTTTCTCATACAGGAATTTGTCAACTCCTGTCAATACAAACAAAGGAAGATCAGTCACATAGCAACCAGCTTTTGGCTTTCACTTTAACCTATGGTACTCCCTTATTTCGCTTCTACTTACAATAAAGCAAGAAATAAGACTATTTCTGGTAATTTTTCTCGATTAGCATGAAATAAATAAAAGATAAGCTTACTAACAATAATTTGTTACAGAGATATAGAGAAAGTCATGTGAATGGAATAGATCAGATTTTTATCATTGCTCTAGCATCTGTCTCCGTCCATGTCGCAGAACTTTGTTCGCGACAATATATTCCAAGAAATTAGAGTTTAATTTTCAATAGGAAAACATATCTCCTTTCACAAGCTAAATACAGTTATTCACGTCTGCAGCAGAATAACAACTACTAGAAGTATAAACTGCAAAAGAAGAAGTAGAACGTGCTCAAAAACGGAGGTTTGGAGTTTTATCGTTGACTATTTTACTCGTTTAACAAATGACCAATATTTCGTTTTTACTTTCTCAAATACGTATTTCATCAAAAAATTCAATGTAGAGATTTCACAGGAAAAATGTTCTCCCGAATCCAAAGAAGACTTTTTTGGGGCAAAAAGGACAAAAGTCTACATGTGCTAGTGATTGAGTGAGTGTGTGATCAGCATAACTTAAAAATTAAAAGTCGTTTAAATACCAAACTTGATATTTAAGTTCAGCATCTTCCAAGGATGCGACATGAAGATTTTCAAGAAGATGACTCTCTCAATATGGAAGTTATCTTAGAAAATTATGATTTTCTCAAGAATGTCCCTAACGATTTTATATAAAATATTAAATAGCCAATGTTTCTAAAGATATCTATGTAGCCTCTGAAGATCTCTTCAATCTAGATGACTTTTGAAATATAAGGAATAAACAAAATTGTATTACACTGCTTACTATCTTTTTTCTGGAGTTAACCATTTTCGATTTATTCCTTGTTAAACTTTCTTCAAATTGGCAGTCGTTATTCACTTATTTTAATCCTGGTCACGAAAAGGAAACGGAATTTCAGTACCGTGATATAACGAAAAGCTCATAAAAGATTTTACTATCATTTTAGCCTAGAGTATCCCTTTATTCCTCTAGTAGATGCAAGGAAATAAATAAAAAGGCCATTTCTGCTATGTTTATGACGATTAGCATTAAGTAGATTGAATAATACAATTTTGTAAGTACATTTTGTTGCAGCATTTGTAGAGAAGGTCACGTGAAGGTCATCAAAATTATTTGAGATGTGGCAATTTTGTAGAAACTTAAATATTTCGCTGTTCAACGTCAATAAAAATAAAAATCTGATGTGTTCCATTCATATGACTTTTTCTACATCATTGCAGCTTATGCTTCTATTTCCTTCATGCTAATCGAGAAAAAAAAATTCTTATTACTTGCTTTCTTGTAAGTAGAAGCGAAATAAGGGAGTGCCATAGATTAAAGTGATGGTCAAAAACTGGTTGCTATGTGAATGAAGTTATTTTGTTTGTATGCACAGGAGATGACAAATTCCTGTATGAGAAAAGCTTTTTAAAGCTGAAACTAATAACAAGGAATATCTAAAGAATGACCAATTCCACGAAAAAAATGTATGTGACATAAATTGTGTGTTTTATTATGATCTACATTTTTGTGTAGTATATATTTGTCTATCTCTTACGGTTTACTAGTTGTGCAAAATTCAATAAAAAACCATGCAGAATAAAGAGGTCTTTAGAGGCTATCCCCAAAGCATTCAAGATTACATTTTATTTAGCATGTAAATATCTTAAATATAAAAGATTTTAATCAAAATCAATAGAGCTATTTTTGAAAAAATCAAAATTTTCGAAATTTTTTCCATGTAAAGGGTAGTTTGGGGTGTAGGGATTTTCTTGAAAGTCTTCGTGTCGCATCCTTTTTTTTTTTTTTTTTTGGGAGGAAGGGCCTTTGTTTAATTTTACTCAATTCACCCCTCACTTACTTAAATACCAAGCTTGGTATTCAATGGTCTTTTCGTTTTTGAGCTATGCTGTCCACAGACACACACACACACACACACACGTACACACGGGCCTTTTTCCAAAAATATATTTTTTTGTTCAAGGGAACCCAAAATATGTATTTCCGGTGAAATCTCGGTATCGAATTTTTGGGTGCATTACAATAGCTTCTCTATATACTATGTAGGTACATAGTACGTTTAGAGAAAATAAAAGTTAGCCGTATATTAAATGTATGTCAATTTTTATAGTTGATAATGTTTTACTCGAGTATTTATGAATATATTGCTTGATTTAGACGGTTTATTCTTGAAATATTCAAAATAAACACAATGAGAGTTTCAAATATTCTCAAGTTATATTTACATGCCACTATGATGCCCTTAAATGCATCGATCAGATCTGAAGCTCTGGCTATTTTACTGCAGACTTTTCGTTCATGACACGTGATCGTAAGAAGTGGCCAATCCAGTACATTGGAGTGTAAAATTCTAACCAATCGGAACTCATTATCTCTATAGTTTAATAGTTTTTTTTCATACCCACGTGCAATTGCTTTCTCTCTAAATATCAGTGTACAGCGGAAGTTGCAATAGTAATTATGTTTTACTAAGCAAAAATAATAGAATATAGTAACACAAAGAGGTCTGAAATGTATGATATGGACATAAAGTTGCAGTGATTTCGGTGCAAATATACGTCAAGACAAATGGGATTTTAGGAATGTTATTCTTCGTGTCCATATAGGCTAACCGTTGTTATTTTATTCGCGCAATAGTCTTATTAAATAACCCGAGCTACAAATTTTCTCTAGATAAAAGTTGGAGCTCTCGTTATATTGCTTATGATAAATATTCCCTGTCATACAGCTACCAGAATTTGCTTGCAGCAGCTTCAACTCAATGTTTCTGGCTTGGATTGAGAGTTTCCCAGATATTTTCATTCACAAGCTTGTTGTTTAGAAACGAGCGCTCGGAATAAGCACTGCCATATACATCTATGTCTCGTACTGTTGCAGTCAGTACTTCCATTCTATACTGGGCGTGAAAGTCCGCTTAATTTTGCTCAGAGGCCTCTCTATCAGGTTGAGGTTCTACGACACGGGACCAACGGCTTTACTTCCTTTCAGAATGAAGCCATGCTAAAGAGTTTTACGCCCGAAAAAATCTACTGATTTGAATATGAAATATGAACTGATGAATTTGATATATGAAGTGAACATGGTAACCATTATACCATGGAGGGCAAGTCCCTGGGAGGGTTTAATACTTTCCTTAATACGGTTAAGGAATCTGGCAGCTGTGATAGTTTTGATGGTGCTTAAGGGGCACAGTGACGATTCATGGAATAAGATGGAGCGTTGGTGGAATGCAATGGCGGGGGAAAGCGGAGAACCATGAGAAAACCCGCCCCAGCGCCGCTTTGACCACAACAAATCCCGCTTACGGTCACCTGGGATCGAACCTCTCAGCGCCGCTGTGAGAATATGGCAACAAATGACTGATTATGCCTTTTTACTTTCTCTACACTTACTATATACGTGATAAAATTATAAAAGGTATGGTGACATCGTCTTTTAACAATATTAATATAATTACTACTACTTGACCGCCTGGGTAGTGTGGTGGTAGCATGTCTGCCTCACGTTCAAAAGGTCGTGAGTTCGAATCTCGCTTAGGGTGAGTTACCCGGGTAAGGGTTTTTTCGGGGTTTTCCCTTATCCTGAGAAGACGAATCGAGTAACTTTAAGCTCCATGGACCCCGAGATCATTTGAGCATCATATCATCAATTGCATTCATTGTCCGATATGACCAAACCAGGTTAAAGGACGTTAAACTAAAAAAAAAAAAAAAAAATTACTACTACTACTTCTACTAGTAGTAGCAGCAGTAGCAGAATTATTATTCCTATTATCATCATCATCATCATCATCATTATTATTACTACTACTATTATTATTATTATTATTATTATTATTATTACTATTATTATTATCATCATCGTCATTATTATTATTACTATTATCATCACCGCCATCATTATTATTATAATTATTATTATCATTAGTATTATTATCACTATCATCATCACCGCCATCATTATTATTATCATTATTATTATCATTAGTATTACTATCACTATCATCATCACCGCCACCATTATTATTATCATTATTATTATCATTAGTATTACTATCACTATCATCATCACCGCCATCATTATTATTATCATTAGTATTACTATCACTATCATCATCACCGCCATCATTATTATTATCATTATTATTATCATTAGTATTACTATCACTATCATCATCACCGCCATCATTATTATTATCATTATTATTATTATTAGTATTACTATCACTATCATCATCACCGCCATCATTATTATTATCATTAGTATTACTATCACTATCATCATCACCGCCATCATTATTATCATCATTATTATTATCATTAGTATTACTATTATTGGCATCATCACCGCCATTATTATTATTATCATCATTATTATTATCATCATTATTATTACTATTATTATTATCATCATCGCCATTATTATTATTATTATTATTATAATTATTATTTCTGTACACAGTGGTGCTGGATTTGTTGAAAACCCTTGAGCCATTGGAAGGAAACCCGAACTATTTTGTTTCCATTGCTGTTGTTAACTCTCAAATAAATAGAAATGAAATGGCTATTCCACAGTCCATTGAATGACCTTGCTGTTCAATGGAAGTGCTTGATCAAAGTAACACTTCACAATTAGTGAAGCCTGTGATGCTACCACGAAGCCATTTGCTCGTAATGAATAGAAGAGGGTCGCACTGGCGAACTTTGAGTAACGAACTCATTTGCTGGGAGGCGACAAAATTAGGTTGCAACATACAAGAGTTCAGCCTCCATTAGCGCCCTTCAAGTTGCTTTTATTTACGAAAAATATCACATCAACAGGTTCAGTTCTGTCCTCATCTATACGAATATGCAGCAAAGTTAAATCCAACAATGTGCAACTTGGTTAACAACTGGCAAATAACCTCTCATGTGCGAGAAAATCGTGATACATTTCAATTTAGCAAAATGTTATACCATTATTAATTATAAGTGTAACAGTATCCCGTTATCTAAACTACGAATCCGGAAAGGAAATAGTTAAAGGTCACTGGTAGTATAATCGATTAAAAAAATCAAGAACTGCTTTTTACTTTCTCTACACGTAATATACACATAGCGTATTGAAAAGCTATTGCATTCCAACCAAATATTCGATACCAAGATTTCACCAGAAATAGGCGTTTTAGGGTCCCCTGTATCCAAAAATATTCACATGACTTTCTCTACATCTCTGCAACTAATTATTGTTAAAAAGCTTATGCTTCTATTTATGTCATGCTAATCGACAAAAAAATTAGTATAAATAGTCCTATTACTCGCTTCCTTGTAAATAGAAGCGAAATAAGGGAGTGCCATAGGTTAAAGTGATAACCCAAAGCTGGTTGATATGTGACTGAAGTTCTTTTGTTTCTATGGACAGGATTTGCCAAAATTCCTGTAAGAGAAAGGTGTAAGTTTTTAAAAGCTGAAACCAATAATAAATAATATCTCAAAAATGATCAACTTCACGAAAAAAATGTATATAACATAAATTGTGTGTTGTAACGTGCTCTACATGTTTGTATGGCGAGTGTTTCTCCATCTCTTACTGTTTAGCAGTTATGCAAAATTCTGTAAAATTCATCCTGAATAAAGTAGTCTTCAGAGGCTATTCCCAGAACATTCAAGATATACATTTTATTTGCCAGGTAAATATTTTAATATACGATATTTTAATCAAAATCGTTAATGCCATATTTGAGAGAATCAAAAATGTTAAAAAAAATTTCATGCAAAGGGTGGTTTGGGGTGGGGGACTGGGGGACTTTTGTCAAAATCTTCGTGTCGCATCTCTGGAAGATACTAAACTTAAATACCAAGTTTGGTATTTTACAGACTTTTCGTTTTTGAGTTATCGTGTTCACATACACACAAACACACGGACACACCTTTTTGTGAAAATGCTTTTTTAGGATACAGGAGACCTAGAACATATATTTTTTCGGTGAAATCTCGGTATCGAGTTTTTGGGTGGAGTGCAATATCTTTAAACGCTGTGTATAGAAAAAGTAAAGAGCATTGTAAAAAAGGTTCGTGTGTTGTTGATCACGATAACTCAAAAACGAGAAGTCGGTAAAATACCAAATTTGTTATATGTGGTTAGCGTCTTCCAAGGACGCGACACCCCAAACTACCCTTTCCATGGAAAAATTTTGGAAAATTTTTATTTTCTCAAAAATGGCTCTAAGGATTTTGATTAAAACATCATATATTAAATATAACGTATATCTTGAAATTTCTGAGAGTAACCTCTGAAAACCCCTTTATTCTGGATGAATTTTGCTGGATTTTGCATAACTAGTAAACCGTAAGAGATAGGAGATAGATAAAACTTACTACACAGAAAAGTAGATCTCGTTAAAACACGCAATTTACGCCATATATATGTACATATATATTTGAATATATATATATATATATATATATATATATATATATATATTTGAATATATATATATATATATATATTTGAATATATATATATATATATATATATATATATATATATATATATTTGTAGAGCTGCCTTTTTTTGAGATATTTCTTGTTATTTGTTTCGGTTTCAAAATACTTGAAACTTTCCACTAACGGGAAATTGATATCTCCTGGCAATGCATAGAAACGAATTTTATCCACATGGTAACCAACTTTTAATGTCGTTCTAGCCTGGTGTACTCCCTTTTTCCTTTCTGTTTACAGGAAACCATTTCTACTAATATTCATCTCGATTAGAATGAAGTAGATAGAAGCTTAATTTCTAACAGTAATTTGTTACAGAGATGTAGAGAAAGTCATGTGAATGGAACACATCAGATTTCTTTTATTACTTTCTCTACACGAACTATGTGCATAAGAGAAGGTATTGTAATACACCCAAAATTCGATACCGAGATTTCACCGGAAATGCATATTTTAGGTCCCTCTGAATAAAAAAAAAAGATTTTTGGAAAAAAGGCTCTGTGTGGGGGGGGACAGCATAGCTCAAAAACGAAAAGACCGTTAAATACCACACTTGGTATTTAAGTTCAGTATCTTCCAAGGATGCGACACGAAGATCTTCAAGAATATACTCTACCCCCAACTACTCTTTACATGGAAAAAAATTCGAAAAATTTTATTTTCTCAAAAATGGCTCTAACGATTTTGTTTAAAATATTGTATACTAAGGATATTTACCTGACAAATAAACTGTATATTTTGAATTCTCAATGAATAGCTTCTGAAGATATTCTGGATAATTTTACGGAATTTCTGTAATTGGCAAACTGTGAGAAATAGAGAAAAACTTACTTAACAGAAAATGTAGAACTCGTTAAGTCACACAATTAACGTTGTATACATTTTTTTTTTTTTTCGTGGAGTGAATCGTTGTTGATATATTCTTTGTTATTGTTTTCAGCTTTAAAAAACATAATTTTTCTCATACGGAATTTGTCAACTCCTGTCCAAACAACTAAAGGAACTTCAGTCACGTAGCAACCAGCTTTTGACTATCATTTTAACCTCTAGTACTCCCTTACTTCGCTTCTACTTACAAGGAAGCAAGTAATAAGACTATGCTATTTTTTTCTCCATTACCATGAAGTAATAGAAGCATAAGCTTTTTAACAATAATTTGTTGCAGAGATGCAGAGAAAGTCATGTGAATGGAAAACATCAGATTTTTGCAAATATTTGTTGAAAACTTTGGGGCTCTATATAAAATCAACATTTAACTGTCGTCCCCTTGCTTCGGGCTCTACAGCCATTTAAAGATCATACAAAACCTGTTCTGTAACATTCTATCTCATTAAACAACGTTTTTCTCAATACTATATTTTCACTTTCATAATGTTCCTTGCGTCTCAGATAAATGCGCCTAAAATTTTTCAGAATGTACAGAAGTATTCATTTTAATATTATAAAGAGCAAAATTATCTTAACACCAATATACATTTTTATCATTTTGGAGGTTGTAATTTTTAACGTTAATTCAGTAATCAAATTTATTGAACTATCCGGATATAAAGTTGTATATTCAGAAAATGCCAAACAAATTTTTACGGCCCTTGTGACATTTTGATTATGTTACTGTTTACATAACAAAATTTATGGAATAATTTATGTCTTCCAAAGTACCTACACATTTATCTAACTTGAAATAAATTTGGTAGGCATATTAACTTAATAATAATTCAATCACAGTAAAACATCCAGCAAAATCTATACAAAAGTATAGAAATTTGAAATGTCACTCCCAGTGTCCCTTTTGTTTATTATCAGACTCTAACATCAAAAGCAAACCAGTATGTATTCTCGCCGCGCTCATGCGGTTAACATCTGCTTTGTCTTTGTTTCCGTATCGATAACCGTTTAGATCTCACTCCATACAGAAAAGTTTTCTCCAATGAAAATCTTCACTTACTCAAATGACTACACAAAACTGACGTTTACTTTTCAACTCTGAGTGAAGTTGAAGTACACCGCAGCCACATTTTTACTTTCTCTACACGTACTATGTACACAGTGTATAGAGAAGGTATTTTTATGTACCAAAAATTCGATACCGAGTTTTCACCGGAAATACATGTTTTGAGATCCTCTGAATCCAAAAAGAATCCTTTTTAGAAAAATATCCACGTGTGTCTCACCATAGCTCAAAAACTTGGTATTAAGATTGGTATCTTCCAAGGATATGACATGAAGATTTTCAAGAAAATCCCCCCATCCCAAACTACCCTTTAAATGGAAAAAATAAAATCGAAAATTTTTATTTTCTCAAAAATGGCTCTAAATTTTTTACTAAAATCTCTTATATTTAGATAATTATATGCAAAATAAAATGTGTATTTTGAATTTTCTGGGAATAGCCTCTAAATAATTCTTTATTCTGGACAATTTTTATTGAACTTTGCATAACTGGTAAACCGTAAGAGATAGACAAAAATGTACTACACATAAAATCTACATCAATATAAAACACAATTTATCGTGGAATTGATTGTTTTCTCGATATTCCTTGTTATTGGTTTCAGTTTTAAAGATCTTATACTTTTGTCATACAGGAATTTGTCAACTCCTGTCCATACAGACAAAGGAACTTCAGTCGCATAGCAACCAGCTTTTGACTATCGCTTTAACCTATGGTACTTCCCTTATTTCCCTTCTACTTACAAGGAAGCAAGTAATAAGTCTATTTCTGCTTATTTTTTCTCGCCTAGCATGAAGTAAATAGAAGCATAAGCTTTTTAACAACAATTTGTTGCAGAGATGTAGAGAAAGTCATGTGAATGAAACACATCAGATTTTTTTACTTTCTCTAGCCCCGTATGCACAATGTACATAGGTATAGGGAAGTATTGCATTCCACCCAAAAATTCGATGTCGGGATTTCACCGGAAATACATGTTTTAGGACCCCCTGAATCCAAAAAAAGCATTTCCTGAAAAAAGTCCGTGTGTGTGTGTGTGTGTGTGTGTGTGTGTGTGTGTCCTGTGTCCATGTGTCTGTGAACACGTTAACTAAAAAACGAAAAGTAGCTAAAACACCAAACTTGGTATTTAAGTTCAGTATCTTCCAGGGATGCGACACGAAGGTTTTGAGAAAAATTCCCCCACCCCAAACTACCCTTTGCATAGAACTGTTTTCGAAAATTTTGATTTTCTTAAAAATGGCTCTAACGATTTTGATTAAAAATTCGTATATTAAAGATATTTACCTGACAAATAAAATGTTTATCGTGAATTTTCTGGGAATAGCTTCTAAAGACTTATTTATTCTGGCTGAATTTTGCTTAATTTGGCATAACTAATAAACCGTAAGAGATAGACAAAAACTTACTGTATAAAAAATGTAGACCTTGTTAAAATACACAATTTGCGTCAAATACATTTTTCTCGTGGAACTTACCGTTTTCGAGGTATTCATTGTTATTAGTTTCAGTTGTGAAGTACTTATACTTTTCTCAGACGGGAGTGTCCGTTTTTCTTTTGTTCTACTCCTGACCAAGAAAAGAAGCGATTTGTAATGACAATCGCAAAACGACAGCTTTTAAAACATTTGACTATCGATTTAGCCTAGTGTATTCCCTTATTTTCTTTCTACTTATAAAGGACTAAGTAATAAGAAGATTGTGCTGAATACCTCAATTACCAAGTTGCAGAAAGAAGAATAAACTTATGTAAGAAGTTTTTTAGAACGGCTAGAGAAAGTCATGTGAGTGTAACACAATCAAATTTTTTAATAGCGCAGTCCGTTCGTTAGTTCCACTGAAAGTATTATTTTAGTAAAACGAAACAGGAAATATTCCGCTCGACAGTGTGGTTTAAATTGAAAAGTTGAGTGGCATTTGAGACATTGATGCGGGTGTTAAAGGAAGATTAGCTCTAAGAAACTCTTCACCGCTCTGAGTAAGCTTGCTTAACTGTTCATACCATCTTCGAATGCATTAAATGAATAAAATTATATGCTTTCAAATTAAATTGTGGCCACCATAGAATAAAATAAAATTCTCTCCGAGTTGTTCGCTTGAGATAGGCTAGTAGCCACCATGGGTTGTTCCGTAGGTAGCAATAAAAGTCACTCCGAGTTGTTCGCTTGAGAGGCTAATAGCCACCATGGGTTGTTCCGTAGGTAGCAATAAAATTCTCTCCGAGTTGTTCGCTTGAGATAGGCTATTAGCCACCATGGGTTGTTCCGTGCGTAGCAATAAAAGTCACTCCGAGTTGTTCGCTTGAGATAAGCTATTAGCCACCATAGGTTGTTCCGTGGGTAGCAATAAAAGTCACTCCTAGTTGTTCGCTTGAGATAGGCTATTTAGTCACCATAGGTTGTTCCGTGGGTAGCAATAAAATTCTCTCTGAGTTGTTCGCTTGAGATAGGCTAGTAGCCACCATGGGTTGTTCCGTGGGTAGCAATAAAATTCTCTCCGAGTTGTTCGCTTGAGATAGGCTAGTAGCCACCATGGGTTGTTCCGTGGGTAGCAAAAGTCACTCCGAGTTGTTCGCTTGAGATAGGCTATTAGCCACCATAGGTTGTTCCGTGGGTAGCAATAAAAGTCACTCCGAGTTGTTCGCTTGAGATAAGCTATTAGCCACCATAGGTTGTTCCGTGGGCAACGATAAAATTCGCTCCGAGTTGTTCGCTTGAGATAGGCTAGTGAACACCATAGGTTGTTCCGTGGTTAGTAATAAAATTCACTCCGAGTTGTTTGCTTGAGAAAGGCTAGTAGCCACCATGGGTTGTTCCGTAGGTAGCAATAAAAGTCACTCCGAGTTGTTCGCTTGAGATAGGCTATTAGCCACCATAGGTTGTTCCGTGGGCAACAATAAAATTTGCTCCGAGTTGTTCGCTTGAGATAGGCTAGTCAACACCATAGGTTGTTCCGTGGTTAGTAATAAAATTCACTCCGAGTTGTTTGCTTGAGAAAGGCTAGTAGCCACCATAAGTTGTTATGTGGGTAACAATAAGATTCCCTCCGTGTTGTTCGCTTGAGAAAGGCTAGTAGCCACCATAGATTGTTCCGTGGGTAGCAATAGAATTCCCTCCAAGTTGTTCGCTTGAGAAAGGCAAGTAGCCACCATAGATTGTTCCGTGGGTAACAATAAAATTCCCTCCGAGTTGTTCGCTTGAGAAAGGCTAGAGCCACCTTAGGTTATTCCGTGGATAGCAATAAAATTCTCTCCGAGTTGTTCACTTGAGAAAGGCTAGAGCCACCATAGGTTATTCCGTGGATAGCAATAAAATATTCTCCGAGTTGATCGTTTGAGAAAGACTAGCAGCCACCATAGGTTATTCCGTGGATAACAATAAAATATTCTCCGAGTTGATCGCTTGAGAAAGACTAGCAGCCACCATAGGTTATTCCGTGGATAACAATAAAATTCTCTCCGAGTTGATCGTTTCAGAAAGACTAGCAGTCACCATAGGTTATCCCGTGGATAACAATAAAATTCTCTCCGAGTTGATCGTTTCAGAAAGACTAGCACTCACCTTAGATTATTCCGTGGATAGCAATAAAATTCTCTCCGAGTTGTTCGCTTGAGAAAGACTAGCAGCCACCTTAGGTTATTCCGTGGATAGCAATAAAATTCTCTCCGAGTTGTTCGCTTGAGAAAGACTAGCAGCCACCATAGGTTATTCCGTGGATAACAATAAAATATTCTCCGAGTTGATCGTTTGAGAAAGATTAGCAGTCACCATAGGTTATCCCGTGGATAACAATAAAATTCTCTCCGAGTTGATCGTTTGAGAAAGACTAGCAGCCACCATAGGTTATTCCGTGGATAACAATAAAATTCTCTCCGAGTTGATCGTTTGAGAAAGACTAGCAGTCACCTTAGATTATTCCGTGGATAGCAATAAAATTCTCTCCGAGTTGATCGTTTGAGAAAGACTAGCAGCCACCTTAGGTTATTCCGTGGATAGCAATAAAATTCTCTCCGAGTTGATCGTTTGAGAAAGACTAGCAGCCACCTTAGATTATTCCGTGGATAACAATAAAATTCTCTCCGAGTTGATCGTTTGAGAAAGACTAGCAGCCACCTTAGGTTATTCCGTGGATAGCAATAAAATATTCTCCGAGTTGATCGTTTGAGAAAGACTAGCAGCCACCTTAGGTTATTCCGTGGATAGCAATAAAATTCTCTCCGAGTTGATCGTTTGAGAAAGATTAGCAGTCACCTTAGGTTATTCCGTGGATAGCAATAAGATTCTCTCCGAGTTGATCGTTTGAGAAAGATTAGCAGTCACCTTAGGTTATTCCGTGGATAGCAATAAGATTCTCTCCGAGTTGATCGTTTGAGAAAGATTAGCAGTCACCTTAGGTTATTCCGTGGATAGCAATAAGATTCTCTCCGAGTTGATCGTTTGAGAAAGACTAGCAGCCACCATAGGTTATTCCGTGGATAGCAATAATATTCTCTCCGAGTTGATCGTTTGAGAAAGATTAGCAGTCACCTTAGGTTATTCCGTGGATAGCAATAAGATTCTCTCCGAGTTGATCGTTTGAGAAAGACTAGCAGCCACCATAGGTTATTCCGTGGATAGCAATAAAATGCTCTCCGAGTTGTTCGTTGAGAAAGACTAGCAGCCACCATAGGTTATTCCGTGGATAGCAATAAAATTCTCTCCGAGTTGATCGTTTGAGATAGGCCATCATGTACTAGTATGCTCCGCGTGGTATCGAAGACGTTAACCATTGCACAACATAATAAACACACTACTGGAATGGAAAATGTTTATGGGTCGTTAGACATTTGCGCATCATCACTTGTGGCTGAAGGTTAAGAACAGAGGATTTCCCGCAACCGGAAAGAGCATCGCATATAAACTCCAAGCCCTTTGTGATTCCGTTGGGAGGGAGGGGTGAGAGAAGTCCAAAGGGTGACCAGATTCGGATGGCGACAGGCACAAGAATGGACAGGATTGCTAACGTTTCTAAATTGAAATCAATCTTAACCTAGTAACAGAGATAGGAGCCACCGGCTTCTCCCCCCCCCTCTAAAGAGCACCCGCCCGAGAGTTTTCTTTTTCTATTTTTTTTTTATTTACCATGGTGGGGAAATATGTATTATTGCATTCGACTCCCATCGGAAATGCAAAGGCTGGGGGATTTATGGGGCCCTCCGCTCTGATGGCGTTTACCCATTAAAAGCCCATCCACATGACAACGTGCGTTGCTGTTTGGTTCGTGGCCATGTCATGTGCAGGGTCCCACATAGCACCCCGGTTAGTAATTGGAAGATATTTGTGCGGGGGTGAGCTAAAGGTATGTTCTGGGCTACACCATGAAACATACCTACGCCATAGAGGACCAAAGCTGAAGCTTTGCAGTTAAAGTAGTTAAAGTAAGGGTTGTGCAGGAATGCTTTAGTTCTAACACTTAGTCGACCCGGTTCTTGCTTGTAGGTGTCGACGAGCATATTAAATGTTGCCTTTGCGGGCTTCCGTCGTGAGACAAGGGCTTCCTGGTGTATCATGGAAGTACGGAGCTGGCTGTAGATGGCTTCAGGACTCTAGTCACGGCTATGAACTCTAGGTGATGTGTAGTGGAGCGTGATAATGGTCAGAACATGTGCTGGCTGATGTCCGGTACGCTCGTCCTTCAGGGCCCTCAGCTTGACCGTCAAGTTCAGCAACTGAGAAATGGAGGTTCTAAATGGCTTCGCTTAGACCCCAGATTTCCATGCTTGGTGTCGGATGTGAAGGTCGGCGCTACTGATGACGAGGTATAATGGCGACGTTGGCTCTGGAGGTGCCCGATGAAAGAGACAGAACGCCTGAATTGCAATATCCCTTCACTTTTGGCACAAAATCGGCGAAGGTCGTGTTTTGGCTCGTTGCAATGGTAGATGAGGTACGAACGTAGTGACCCCTCGGCTGCACTGTGCAGTTTGCCTCCGTGTGCCCGTAGACACAGCAGTGGCGAAAAGGCTGGCTCGACGCCTCTGGAGCAGCCATTGGAAGGTAGCTTCCAGTTCCGCGTGTCTGGCTAGTTCCATGCGAACCAGCGACGTAGAGATGATCCCGGTGACCTTCTGGTCATCTGTTGCAGCAAGCACGAAGTGTGCCTGCAGATCCTACGGCAGAGACTGCGCTGGGTGGCAGCTCTTCTGGAGCGAGCCATGTTGCAGCACTCAAGTCTCGAAAGCACAGAGGTGGTACCTGATGAACTGTTCCCGCGACTTCAGGGTAGAAACCTCTAAAAGCGAACATCCACTGTCCGAACACCATCGTCAGTCCCTGCAATCCTAAAATAGATAACAGTGAAGTAATGAGTAGAACGTGTAGTAGAAGATGAACCACCCCAGCAGTCGCCTGCAGAAACCCGAACAGCACAAAACCATAGGTCGGATTGGTTCGTCGCCATAGATTGAACCTGCATCTCCCAAATGCGAGTTACACATATTATTGCCATTTTGTTCGGTTGTTACTTAAAGGTGTACGATAGTGAAAGTTTAATATTTCGAGAAAAATCATTTACTGGAAATGTTGATAGGAAAAAATCTTCTAACATTAGGAAATCAACGTTCTTCTACTACTATTTTGTTTTCCCAGCAATTTAATTGCCCAAACAAGGCGTATAAATGGATATTCGTTAACAAGCGTCGTTTTCTTACATTTCAGCAAGTTGAACTTTTTCCAAAAGCTGAGGTAATACACGGATGTTTAGATCTGTACAGAGATATGGATTTATAAGTTGTTTCTTTGACACCACCTAATATACTCCAGCATTTGTCACAAGCTCATCCGAATATCCTTGATGTTTAATATACTCGTACTTAATGCATACATATTAAGTTTATTCATGTATACGCAAATACGAGGTACATCCAGAAAGTAAGATCCGTTTCAATTTATCTCCGCTGCAGCGCTGCGATCGCAGTTCCGCACATACGCGGTAGACGCTCTGTATCAAGGAGAAGAAACGTGCGCCATTTTGAGATCACTGTCAGCCACATACGCTTTGTTGTGCTTGTTTACAATGTCGGTGTTGATTGAAAATCCCGCCGCTTGTGAAATCAAATCTGTGATTCGTTTTCTGAATGCTAGGAAAGTGAAACCAATTGAAATTTATCGGCAAATTTGCGAAGTTTACGGACAAAATGCGATGAGTGATTCAATGGTGAGAAGATGGGTCCGACAGTTCAATGAAGGACGTAGTGAAGTGCACGATGAAGAACGAAGTGGGCGTCCATCTTTGGTTAATGAAGATCTGGTTCACGCGATTGATGACAAGATCCAGGAAAACCGCAAGTTTACAATTAGTGCTCTCGCTATGGAATTTCCCCAAAGCTCACGATCACTAATTCATGAAATTGTTACCGAAAAACTGAAAATGTTTCCAACTTTTTCAAGACACAGGCGGCAAACTTCTATGAAGAAGGTATACAAAAACTTGTGCCACGCTATGACAAATGCCTGCAAAATTTCGGCAGCTATGTGGAAAAGTAGCTTAAGAGTTGTAAAATTTTGTGCAATAAATAATTATTCTGTATCTGTACACAATTTAATTTTATTACCAAACGGAACTTACTTTCTGGACGTACCTCGTATTACTAATACACACGCACATTCACATTCATACTTCCAGACTCTGTGGGGGATAGGGAATAAATCTGGTTAAAGAAACATTCTCCATCCCAGCCGGGAATGGAACCCGGAACTTCCGGGTGAGAAGTCAGCTCGCTGACCACTCGACCACGGAGGCAGTCCATTTTAGATTTTGACATCTAGTGTATCCGTAAATGCGGGAGAAGACCTAGAAGGCCGGTAGATTCGTCACGTTTCCAACATAGGTGGCCAATGTTATCGAAATAACTGTATCTAATAGCTGCTTATCATCCTGTTGGAAGGGGTCAGATAGTTCTTATATGGTGACACTAATTGTAACTCACAAAGGTGAGGTAAATTGTTCCATATACCCAGTTCCACCAAGGCAGCTGGCTCAGGGGTTTCATCTGGGAGGTCCGGGTTCGATCCCCGTTGACCGCGCACCCTGGTGCTGGGTTTTTCCGAGGTTTTCCTGGGGCCGCTTAGGTGAATTATAGGGTGCTGCATGGCTACCTTTACATTTCATTCCTTCATTACATTTTCTTTCTTCATCTTTCAGATCGGCGAGCAGTGGCCTTAAGTTTTGTTTGCTCCGAATGAAACTCTCTTCCCCCGGTTGCGGCTAAGTGCCTCCTTCTGCCCTCCCGGTGCCTGTGGCGCACCAAGGCTGCCATCTAGTGAATCTGTTAGGGGCTTCCGTGCGTCTCTGCGCTTAGCTCTGTCTTTTCCTGTGTACTGGCCTGAGGTTTCCCCTCCTCTCATCATCGGCTCTCCGCGGCAACAAACTAACATTAATGAACGATCTTCCGGTACACTGGTCAACTTCCTCTCGTGCATCTTGTCGTGAGGAAGTGGTTTTAGCTCGTCTGTACATCGGTCACTGTTTTTACTTTCTCTATATGTACTATGTACATAGTGTATAGAGAAGGTATTGTACTGCACCCAAAAATTCGATACCGAGATTTCACCAGAAATATGTTTTGAGACCCCCTGGACCCAAAAAAGCATTTTTAGAAAAATGTCCGTGTCTGTGTCTGTGTCTGAGTGTGTGTGTCTGTGGGCAGCATAACTCAAAAATGAAAAGACCGTTAAAAACCAAACTAGGTATTTAGGTGTGCTACCTTCCAAGGATTCGACACGAAGATTTTCAAGAAAATCCCCCCACTCCAAACTACCCTTTACATGGAAAAAAAATCTAAGATTTTGATTTTTTAAAAATGGCTTTAACGATTTTGATTAAAATCTCATAAATTTAAGATATTTACTTGACAAATAAAGTATATATCTTGCATTTTCTGCGAATAGCCTCTAAATACCACTTTATTCTGAATGAATTTTGCATAAATGTAGACCGTAAGAGATAGGCAAAGACTTACTACACAAAAAATGTACACGATGTTAAAACACGTAATTTATGTCATATGCGTTTTTTTCTCTGAATTGACCATTTCTGAGATATTCCCTGTTATTTGATTCAGATTTAATATACTTGAACTTTTCTTACACGGAAAGCTGTAAACTCGAAGCCCTGAACAGAAACGGATTTCATGCACATGACGACCGACTTTTAAAAGATCTGACTATCGTTTTAGCCCAGTGTTTTCCCTTAATTTCCTCCTGCTTACAAGGAAGCAAGTAATTAAGAACATTTCTGCTAATGTTTATATCGATTGTCATAAACTAAATAGAAGAACATGCTTTTTAACTATAATTAGTTAAAGCGATGTAGAGAAAGTCGTGTGAGTGTAACACATGAGATTTTTTGCTAAATAATCTGCTTTTGTATTTTCTTCAAACCCTTGATGTCCTGGTACCCATCGTAGTTCCAGACTATTTCTAGTGCCAAGGACATTCAAGGATTGAACTCAATGCTGAACAACTTTTGTTGTTACCTGGCATGATAGAAGTGCTCTAAGGGACTCTGAACATGAGGATCTCCTTACCATTATACTCTACTCCTGCTTACAATTTCTTCAAATTTGAGAACGAGAAGAAATCTCAGAGAGCCAGGTAGGATGTCCTGGGAGTTGCGGAAGTTATTCATAGTGCCTTTCAGCTTTTGGCGGGACAAGTGCCCGATGAATGAATGATAGAATAGAAGCGAAATAAGGGGGTACCGTAGGTTAAAGTGATAGTCAAAAGCTGGTTGCTATGTGACTGAAGTTCCTTTGTTTATATGGACACTAGTTCACAAAGTCGTGTATGAGAAAAGAATAAGTTTTTTATAGCTGAAACCAAAAACAAGGAATATCTAAAAAACAATCAACTCCACGAAAAAAATGTATATAACTTAAATTGTGTGTTTTAACGTGCTCTACATTTGTTGTGTGGTAACTTTTTGTCCATCTTTTACGGTTTAGCAGTTATGCAAAATTCCGTAAAATTGACCCAGAATAAAGTAGTCTTCAGAGGCTGTTCCCAGAAAATTCAAAGTATACATTTTATTTGTCAGGTAAATGTCTTTAATATACGATATTTTAATCAAAATCGTTAGAGCCATTTTTGAGAAGATCAAAATTTTCGAAAAAAGTTCCATGTAAAGGGTAGTTTGGGGTGGGGCGTTTTTCTCAAAATCTTCGTGTCGCATCCCTGGAAGATACTAAACTTAAATACCAAGTTTGTATTTTACCGACTTTTCGTTTTTGAGTTATCATTTTCACAGACATTCACACACACGGACCTTTTTCCGAAAAGGCTTTTTTTTTATAGATAAAGGGGACCATAAAACATATATTTCCGGCGAAATCTCGCTATCGAATTTTTTGGTGGAGTGCAATACCTTCTCTATACACTATGTACATAGTACATATAGAGAAAGTAAAAATGTAAAACGTAAGTTTCTTGTACTCCTTGTACACCCGGGATGTCTTCATCGTGATTCTGTGTGAGATTTAATTACTAAATACTAAATTCCCTGAAACAGAATGATGCTAGGAAAGCGGTAGGTCTAAACTTTTAACAGTCTAAACTGGACGAAATTTCGGATGTAATGTAAAGGAGCCCCACAAAATGAACGCAGAAATTAGCACAGGAAACGACTGTTTCTATGCAGGCAGAACATAGAGCCGCTAGAAAGGAAAGGAGTAACTGCTACTCAATAAACAAGGTAAGTTTTAGAATTCAATAATAACGTTTTATTTCGCTCTCTCGAACTTTGAGTAACGAAAATTCAATTAATTTAATACATGGATAACATAATATCGATATAACGTATAACTTGATGGGGTTTTTCGCATTTATGTCCACTAATTTAACAATTGATTTCATAAGTGAATGTATTTCTTTAAGAGATTAGTTATTTTATAAATATAAGCGATTCGTTATCGTGATATTCAACGAAATCATTCCGGTTTGCATTATTATTCTTCTTTCATACAAAATCAGGAGACAATATAATCTTAATTCTTTGTTCTGTTCTTAAGGAAACAAGATCATAAAAATTTATGTACATAGTGTATAGAGAAGCTATTGTATTGCACACAAAAATTCGATACTGAGATTTCACCGGAAATACATGTTTTGGGTCCCCCTGAATCCAAAAAAAAGCATTTTTGGAAAAAGGTCCGTATATGTGTTTGTGGACAGCATAGCTCAAAAACGAAAAGACCGTTAAATACCAAAGATGGTATTTAAGTTTGGAATCTTCCAATGATGTGACACGAAGATTTTCAAGAAAATCCCCCCACCTCCTTTACATGGAACTTTTTAAAAAAAAAAATAATTTCAAAAAACTGGCTCTAACTATTTTTATTAAAATACCGTAATATTATAAATATTTACCTGACAAATAAAATGTATATCTTGAACTTTCTGGGAATAGCCTCTGAAGACTACTTTATTCTGGATGTATTTTACGGATTTTTGCATAACTGCTAAACCTTAAAAGATGGACAAAAATTTAACTCACCAAAAATGTAGAGCACATTAAAACATACAATTTATGTCATATACATTTTTTTCGTGGACTTGATCGTTTTTTATATATTCCTTGATTTTGGTTTCAGCTCTGAAAAACTTATACTTTCTTCATAAGAATTTGTCAGCTCCTGTCCATACAAACAAAGGAAGATCAGTCACATAGCAACCAGCTTTTTTCTATCACTTTAACCTATGGTACGCCCTTATTTGCCTTCTACTTGCAAGGAAGCAAGTAATAAGATCATTTCTGTCAAGTTTTCTAAATTAGCATGAAGTAAATAGAAGCATAAGCTTTTTAACAATAATTTGTTGCGGAGATGTATAGAAAGTCATGTGAATGGAACACATCAGATTTTCTATTTAATGCTAAAACGTTAGCAGAAAAGTCTTATTACTTAGCTCCATTTATAAGTAGTGCAGAAATAAGGGAATACACAAATACAATGTTTTAAAATGTGGTTGCTATGGAATTGAAATCCGTTTCTTTGCGCGGCCAAGCACTGACAAGTTTTTGCATGAACAAATTTTAAATATTTTAAAACTGAAATCAATAACAAGGAATATCTCGAAAACGGTCAACTCCACGAAAAAATGTTTATGACATAAATTGTGTGTTTTTATCGTAATCTACATTTTGTAGTAAGTTTTTGTGTATCTCTTACGGTTTACCAGTAATGTAAAATTCAATAAAAATCATTCAGAATAAAAAGGTCTTTAGAGACTTTTCCCAGAAAGTTGAAGATATACACTTTATTTGTCATGTAAATATCTTAAATATAAGAGATTTTAATCAAAATCGTTAGGGCCATTTTTGATAAAATCAAAATTTTCGAAATGCTTTCCATGTAAAGGGTAGTTTGGGGTGGTGGGATTTTCTTGAAAATCTTCTTGTCGCATCCTTGGAAAATATCAAGAATAGACTTAGCTTTTAAATGTTGAATTTGAATTGTATAGCAAAATTTTACTTGCTCTACACGTACTATGTACATAGTGTATAGAGAAGGTATTGCATTCCACCCAAAAATTCGATACCGAGATTTCACGGGAAATACATGTTTTGGGTCTCCCTGAATCCAAAAAAAACATTTTCAGAAAAAGATCCTGTGTGCGTGTGTGTGTGTACGTGTTTGTGGACAGCATAGCTCAACAACGAAAAGGCCGTTGAATACCGAACTTAGTATTTAAGTTTGGTATCCTCCAAGGATTAAACACGAAGATTTTCAAGAAAATAACTTCAACTACCCTTTACATGGGACTTTTTTCGAAAATTTTAATTTTCTTAAAATGGCTCTAACGATTTTGATTAAAATATCTTATATTAAAGATATTTACCTGACAAATAAAATGTATATCTTGAATTTTCTGAGAATAACCTCTGAAGAGTACTTTATTCTGGATGAATTTTACGGAATTTTGAATAACTGCTAAACCGTAAGAGGACAAAAACTTACTACACAAAAAATATAGAGCACGTTAAAACACACAATTTATATTATATACATTTTTTTCGAGGAGTTCATGGTTTTTTAGACATTCCTTGTTTTTGCTTTCTGCTACAGGAATTTGTCAACTGCTGTCCATACAAACAAAGGAACTTCAGTCACATAGCAACCAGCATTTGACTATCACTTTTACCTATGATACTCCCTTATTTCGCTTCTACTTACAAGAAAGCAAGTAATAAGACTATTTCTGCTAATTTTTTCTCGATTAGCGTGAAGTAAAGAGAAGCACAAGCTTTTTAACAATCATTTGTTACAGAGATGTAGAAAAAGTCATGTGAATGGAACACACCAGATTTGTCACCTACTGAGCTGATGAGTGCACTGTGTTTTGAGTTAGGGTCCTCAGAGATCTGGAATAGAATAACAATAATATGCTTACGTTGCCGAGATCACAAAGTCACATAATCACCGCGTCCCCTTGTTTGAAATCGGCTCAACCGTTGCTAAGAGATACCTCCAACAGGTTAATTGATTTACGGATGAACAGCTTGTTTCTGCTACTGCGATATATGTGTGGGAAGTGCATTGTTAACAACATAATCCAGAAATTGTTTCTATTTTCGAGATGCTATTATGCATTTCAGACTCAAGTGTCCTTCACTATTTTTACTATAAGTATTTTAAAATTGAAACCAATAACATGGAACATCTCGGAAATGGTTGAGTCCAATACAAAAATGTAAACCATATAAATTGTCTCTTTTGACGATATTTGCATTTTGTGTATGGTAGGTTTCTGTTTATCTTTTAGGGTTTGCCAGTTATGCAAAAGACATTCGGAATAAAAAGTGCTTCAGAAGCTATTCCCAAAAAATCCAGGATATACACTTTATATGCTATGTAAATAATTTTAATATACGAAATTTTAATTAAATTCGTTGGATCTATTTTTTAGAAAATCGAAGATATCGTAAAATGTTCACGTAAAGGGTAGTTTTAGATGGGGGATTTCCTGAAAGGTATTCAAGTTCAGTAAGATACTTCGTTTTTGTGTTAATGCTGTCCACAGAAACACCCAGACACACAGACATTGACTTTTTATTACTTTCTCTTCACGTACTACGTACATAGTGTATAGAGAAGGTATTGCATACCACCCAAAAAATTCGATACCGAGTTTTCACTGGAAATACATGTTTTGAGACCCCCTGAATCCAAAAAAGCATTTTTAGAAAAATGTCCGTATGTGTGTGTGTGTCTGTTTACAGCATTGCTCAAAAACGAAAAGACTTGTAAAAACCAAATTTGGTATTTAGGTTTGGTATCTTCTAAAGATGCGATACGAAGGTTTTAAAAAAATCCCCCTTACCTAACTATCCTTTACATGGAACTTTTTCGAAAATTTTGATTTTCTCAAAAATGGCTCTAACGATTTTAATTAAAATATCAGATATTAAAGATATTTACCTGACAAATAAAATGTATATCTTTAATTTTCTGGGAATAGCCTCTGAAGACTACTTTTATCTGGATGAATTTTATGGAACTTTGCATAACTGCTAAACCGCAAGAGATGGATAAAAACTTACCACACAAAAAATGTAGGGCACGTTAAAGCACACAATTTATTACATACATTTTTTCGTGGTGTTGATCGTTTTTGAGATATTCCTTGTTTCAGCTTTAAAAACCTTATACTTTTCTCATACAGGAATATGTTAACTGCTGTCCATAGAAACAAAGGAACTTTAGTCACATAGCAATCAGCTATCATTTTAACCTATGATACTTCCTTATTTCGCTTCTACTTACAAGAAAGCAAGTAATAAGACTATTTCTGCTAATTTTTTCTCGATTAGGATGAAGTAAATAGAAGCATATGCTTTTTAACAATAATTTGTTGCAGATATGTAGAGAAAGCTATGTGAATGGAACACATATGTGTTAGACAAAGTAAAATGCAGTCAACTGAACTCCAGCGATGGGGTGAAATGCCACCCTGACGTGACGTTATACGACATATACATATTAGACCAGAAAGCCTGTTTAAGAAGATAATGTCGACCTGCCAAGACTTCTAACAATAGAAAATTCATTAAATGTTGCATATGTTATTAATAATTCATTCGCACTAGTTAAACACACGTTGAATATTGGAAAAAAGTCTGATGCATTCCATTCACGTGAGTTGCTCCACATCTCTAGAATAAATAATTGTTGAAAAGCTTATTCTCCTACTTACTTATCGATATCGAGAAAAAATTAGCAGAAAGGGAAATTTTACTTGCTTTCTTGTAAATAGAGCGAAAATAGGGGAGTACCATAGTCTAAATCGACAGTCAAATACTTTAAAAGCTGGTTGCTATGTGATTGAAGCAGCAACTTTTGTTTGTATCGACAGGAATTGACAAATTCCTGTATGAGAAAAGGATAAGTTTTTCAAAGTTGAAACCAAAAACAAATAATACCTCAAAAATGATCAACTCCATGAAAAAAATTTATATTACATAAATTGTGTCTTTTAACGTGCTCTACATTTTTTGTATTCTAAGTTTTTGTCCATCTCTTACGGTTTAGCAGTTATGCAAAATTCCGTAAACTGCATCCAGAATCAAGTAGTCTTGAGAGGCTATTCTCAGGAAATTCAAGATACACATTTTATTTGTCAGGTAAATATCTTTAATATACGATATTTTAATAAAATTCTTTAGAGCCATTTTTGAGAAAATCAAATTTTTTGAAAAAGTTCCATGTAAAGGATAGTTGAGAATGGGGGGATTTTCTTGAAAAGCTTTGTGTCGCATCCTTAGAAAATACCAAACTTAAATATCAAGTTTGGTATTTAACGGTCTTTTCGCTTTTGAGTTATGCTGCTCACACACACATACACACAGATACTCATACGGACATTTTTCTAAAAATGTTCTTTTTTTTGGATTCAGGTGGTCTCAAAACATGTATTTTCCGGTGAAATCTCGGTATGGAATTTTTGAGTGCAATACAATAGATACCTTCTCTGAAGTACTTAAACTTTTTTCAGACAGGAAGTGCCCGTTTTTCTTTTGTTCTACTCCTGACCAAGCAAAGAAGTGATTTGCAATTACAATCGCATAACGATAGCTTTTAAAACATTTGACAACCACTTTACACTATGTACATAATACGTGTAGAGAAAGTAAAAAATAATGGCTTTATGTTCCATGTTTTTAAGTAAATCCCTGAATACATTGTGAATCCTAATCATATAATATTGTATGAGAACAAAACGTTTAGTTACGTTGAAGTTTCACATCGATCGATATGCTTCCCTCGCAACTCGCCACCTACAGTGGAGCAGAGCAGAGGATAAAGGGCAAGCCTGTAAATAGAACTATTTATAAAGTTTCTTTTTATCTTTATTTAACATTCAAAAGCATTTTAGGAGTTACCATCTTATTCATTATTCTATTTATCTTTAAAAGAGTCTTTCATTTTGTGAGACCAGTTATGTAAGATCATCGAACATCTGAGAACTGAGAATAGTAGCTATCCTAAAAACATCCTGAAATTTTTCTGATGAAAATAGTGAAAAATGCTGCAAATCATGGATCATCATATCGTCCTCAAACGCAGATAAAATATTTGCACTTATTCACCTCCCATTTTGCGTTACACTACGTTCACTGTAGTGTATCAAAGGATCTGTGACACAGGTTCTCTTAATTCCCGAAGGATTTTTATTAATTTTTTTTAATTTTATTTTTACTTTCTCTACACGTACTATGTACATGGTGTATAGAGAAGGTATTGCACTCCACCAAAAAATTCGATACCGAGATTTCATCGGAAATATGTTTTAGGGTCCCCTGCATCCAAAAAAAGTATTTCAGAAAAAGGTCCGTGTGTGTGTGTCCGTGTGTCTGTGAACACGATAACTCAAAAACCAAAAGTCGGTAAAATACCAAACTTGGTATTTAAGTGTAGTATCTTCCAGGGATGCGACACGAAGATTTTGAGCTAAAAATCCCTCCACCCATAACTACCCTTTATATGGAACTTTTTTCGAAAAATTTTATCTTCTTAAAAATGGCTCTAACGATTTCGATTAAAGTATCGTATATTAAAGATGTTTAACTCCATGGCACGATGGCTCACCGGGAACCTTGGCCTACCGCCCGGCCGCTGCGTCCCCCATCTCGGTCCACTACAGACGTCATGGATGGGGTGCAGTATTGGAGGTTGAGACGTGGTCAGCGCCTCGAGCCCCTCCCGGCCGGTTAATGCGGTCCTCACGACCTGGAGCCGCTACTTCTCCATCAAGTAGCTCCTCAATTGGCCCCCCATGGACCTCAAGAGGCTGAGTACACCCCGGTCCAGGTCTCCCAGCGGGGGAAAAATACCCACGCCGGTACTGGGAATCGAACCCAGGTCTCCCGCTTGGTAGGCAGCTGCGCTACCACCGCGCTAAGGAGACGACCATTAAAGATGTTTATCTGACAAATAATATATATATATATATTATTTGTCAGATAAACATCTTATATATATATATATATATATATATATATCTTGAATTTTCAGGGAATAGCCTCTGAAGACTACTTTATTCTGGATAATTTTTTGCAAAATTTTGCATAATTGCTAAACCGTAAGAGATGGACAAAACCTACCACACAAAAAATGTAGAGCACATTAAAACACACAATTTATGTTATATACAATTTTTTCTTGGAGTTGATCGTTTTTTAGATATTCCTTGTTTTTGGTTTTAGCTTTGAAAAACTTGTACTTTTCTCATACAGGAATTTGTCAACTCCTGTCTGTACAAACAAAGGAACTTCAGCACATAGCAACCAGTTTTTGAGTATCACCATAGCCCACGGTACTCCCTTAGTTGGCTTCTACTTACAAGGAAGCACGTAATAAGATTATTTCTGGTATTTTTTTTTTTCAATTAGCATGAAGTAAATAGAAGCATAGGCTTTTGAACAATAATTTGTTGCAGAGATGTAGAGAAAGTCATGTGAGTGGAACACTCAGAATTTTTATGTTGAGGCTTAATTTTAAAATATCGCCTTTGTAAGGGCGAGAGGCTTTTGTAGCTTAAAAATCGGAAGTGCAAATGCTTAAAAGTTCGTTTGAATGTTATGAATTTGTTCAATAAAATCAAAATTAAGTAAAGAATAATAATGTAGATGTGTTCAATATTTTTAAGCAGATCCCTGAGTACATCGTGAACCCCAATCGTATAATGTTGTATGAAAATAAAAACGTTTCATTGCCTAGATTGAAGTTTTAGAGCGATCGATATTCTTTCCTTACATCACACTATCTATAGTTGGGCAGGGCAAAGGGCAGAGGAGGGTCAACCATGTGATCTCCTACGTAAACATTAGCGAACGCCAGAGATTAGGGCATATAAGTAATCCTAAAAACTTCATGAAATGTTTGTTCCTCATGAATATAACTTTAGAAAACAGCGAAAAAAGCTACAAATACTGGGTCATCATATCGTCCTTGAACGCTGATATAAATATTTGCAATATATATATATATATATATATATATATATATATATATATATATATATATATATATATACACACACACACACACACACATTCATAGTTTTGCTGTAGTGAGCTAATTTGAGAAGTTCTATGATCAAACTAAGAGATTATGCTACTGCATGAAATCCTCCAAATAATGCTTAATTAGAATTTAAAGACCAGGGTAATTTATTGACAATAATTTCCGCATTGTGCTGCATCGAAGTCTATCCCAGATGGATGCTGCCTTACAGAGTAGGTGATTCGGTAATGTTGCCGTTTAAGGGTCAATTGGCCGCGTAATGCCGCAAAACCATACCAACTTTAGAAATTGAAAACCCGCTGTAGAACTGAGCACACACTGCCAAAGGAAAACGGCCGCAAGATGGCAGTAGTAGCACGGTTATATATGGCTAAATGGCGCATATATGAGTAGCCGAAGGGCGTGGCAATTCTAGCAGACGATGGCGTCTATCATACACCATTAACCCTACTTATTGCAGATGTTGATTATTTGAGCTTATGTGGTACATGAGCTAGATAAAGGCGATTTTATCAAAACATAAAGATAACCCCATCTATGTTACACTGCAATTGCAGCGCTCTTAGTACGTTTGATCAAGTAATATTTTGGGTTAAATGGAGACATTTAATACACAAAGCTACTGTTAAATTGATTATCGATTGCTTTGTTTCTTTTTAATGAAAATAGGAGCATTAGTAGTAAATAAAATGTATTGTTATATATTATTGTTATTAATATTATTATTGCAATTATTATTAATAATATTATTGTTATTATTATTATTGGTGGTGTTGGTGGTAGTATGATGATTATGATGTTGAGTATTGTTATTATTAGTTGTAAGAATAACTGTCAGCCCAACCAGATCTACTTGCTCTTTAGTTATGTCATTGGAGCCTTAAAAAGGCTATTTTGTCATTGAAGAAAATATGAAAGAGGTGGAGAACAGTAGGAGATATTCGGAAGAACAGTATATGCGCCCCCTGACGCATATAATTGCATATTTCAGCGGTTTTCATATTTTAAAGCGATCAGAGAAGGCTGGAATATTGGTTTTCGTCCAGGGCATTCTACACCCCAGCAACTACTGCTAAGGCCGCTGCCCTGGGTTTCCAGGACAGATCCTACACTGCGGCGGTGTCGCTGGACGTGGAGAAGGCCTTCTCTACGACCTGGCACGCGGGTCTGCTCCTCAAACTCATCCGTCTGGAGCTCCCGACACACATCATACACCTTCTACACACATACCTTAAACACATCTTTTGTAGTTTCAGTTGCGGGGCACAAATCAACACTTAGGCCAATAAGAGGCGGATCCCCGAAGGCTCTGTACTATCCCCCACGCTATTTAGCGTCTACGTGGCCGACCTACCAACAGAGCAGCACGTCAACATAGCTCAATATGCTGATGACGTGCTGTTATTCTGTACAAACAAACACCCACGCAGAGCCTTCAACCCCATTCAAAGACACCTCTGCCTCCTCCAAGAGTGGAGCGAGCGTTGGCGGTTGTCCATCAATCCGGAGAAAAGCCACGCTATTCTCTTCACCAAGCGCCACTTTCCTGCAAACTTCCCTACATTCACGTACCTCAACCGAAGGATACAATGGACGAACATCATAACCTACTTGGGGATGAAACTTGACAAGGGTGTCACTTCTGGGGAGCACATCAGAGAACTGAGCTGTCGGGGCTACGGGGCTACGGCCTCCTTGTACCCTTGCTGAAGTCCCTTAAGTTGCGCCTTTTGAGGGCTCTCATAGTCCCCTTGTTAATCTACGCCTGTGAGATCTGGGGCATGGTGGGAGACTTCTGCACGAAGCCTCTGGTCTACCATACCTGGAGGACGAGATTAGGCGTCGGGCAACAAAATTCAACGAAGGTTTACCATTCCATCGGAGCGCCCTCGTTACGTCTGTTGGGATTATAATCCCAGAAACCGCTTCAGGCGATACCGGCTTCCCCGCATGGCTTGCGGGCATTCTCTGTAACACACAATTTATGCTATATACATTTTTTTCGTGGAGTTGATCGTTTTTGAGATATTCTTTGTTATTGGTTTCAGCTTTGAAAAACTTATACTTTTCTCCACAGAAATTTGTCAACACCTGTCCATACAAACAAGTTACATGGCAACCAGCTTTTGACTATCATTCCCTTATTTCGCTCCTACTTACAAGGAACCAAGTAATAAGACCATTTCTGTTAATTTTTTCTCGATTAGCATGAAGAAAATAGAAGCATATGCTTCTTAATAATATTTTTTGAAGAGATATAGAGAAAGTCATGTGAATGGAGCACATCATACTTTTTTAAAGGCATCTCTACAAATTTCTTGATTGCTAATAGCATATATACATCTAATGTTTTTGTTTTTTTGTTTTTTTCACATTTATGTAGAATATTCAACACAAATATTACTAAGTGAAATTATTAATGCGAATAAAATAATTTTCAACGCAACGTCCTTCCTATATGTATGTGTATTAATAAGTTAATTTAGTACCAGCAAATACCTTTTTCCTTGTGGGGTACGCGTGCTGCAGGGTTAATGTATTTTGTAAATGTTGTTGCATATTTTATGTGAGCATTTTACAATTCATTTGCTTTTATAAGAGGAGAGCTCTCCTGGCTTGATGAGTCAGCTGAATTATTTTCAATTAGGGACATGGACTGTGAACTTTGTCGACACCACAGGGACGCCAGGGGGCCACACTGGGAAACGTCTTCCCTTTAAATGCGACCTTTATCCCGTTATAGTTTCGTGGAAATCGTTTATTGACTTGACTCATGCACTCAACTGAGACTTCAATTATTAATTTTTCATTTTTGTATGCCTACGTCGATAACCTAAATAACCTTTCATAGCACATGATCCGGTTTTGTTCCAGATAATCCTTCTCCAATGTTTTCTTTTCTTGTTTCTTAATCTAATTCTCTTTTTCTGGTCATAGTCTTCTTTATTTCTTTATTATTCTAGATTGTTTCCAATACCACAAAGTACAGACTATTCTAAGATATACGAGAAGAAAAATTCTCACACGACTTTCTCTAGCTGCTCTACAAACCTCTTACAAAAAATTATTCTTCTCTCTACACCATGCGAATCGAGATAAACATTAGCAGAATGTTCTTATTACTTAGTTCCTTATAAGTAGAAGGGAACTAAGGGAAAACACTATGCTAAAGCGATAGTCAAATATTTTAAAATCTGTCGTTATGCGAATATCATTGCCATTAATTCTTTGCCTGGCCAGGAATAGAACAAAAGATAAACGAACACTTCCTCTCTGAGAAAAGTATAGGTACAATTGAAACCAATAACAAGGAATATCTCGGAAACGGTTACCTCCGCAACAAAATTGTATGTTTTGAGGAGATCTATAGTTTTTGTGTAGTAAGTTTTTGTCTATCTCAGTTAAGCAAAATTCGGCAAAATTCATCCAGAATAAAGACGTCTTGAAAAGATATTCCCAAAAAATTCAAGATATACATTTTATTTGGGTGTAAAAATCTTTAATATACGGTACTTCAATCAAAATTGTTGGAGCCGTTTTTGAGAAATCCGAACATTTTTCCATGGAAAGGTTAGTTTATGTGTGTGTGTGGGGGGGGATTTTCTTGAAGAGCTTTGTGTCGCATCCTTGGAAAATAAAAAAACCTCAAATACTAGGTTTTGTATTTAACGGTCTTTTTGTTTTTCAGCTATGCTGTCCAGACTCAAGGGACACCAAAACATGTATTTTCGGCGGAATCTCCATTTCGAATTTTTAGGTGAAATGGAATAAGTAGCTCCTCTAACTACTATATACATTGTATGCGCAAAAGGCTTGAGAAAATGTAAAGAAATCTGAGTTACGAGCACGTGACGTTCTCTACTCTTTCTTCAACAACCTACTAATGCAGAAACGTATTACTTTCTTTATACGCACTATGTACATAGTCTATAGAGAGGGTATTGCACTCCACCCAAAAATTCGTTACCGAGATTTCACCGGAAATATATGTTTAAGGGTCCCCTGTATCCAAAAAAAGCATTTTTAGAAAAAGGTCCGTGTGTGTGTCCGTGTGACTGGACACGATAACCTAAAAACGAACATTCGGTAAAATACCAAAGTTGGTATTTAAGTTTAGTATCTTCCAGGGATGCGACACGAAGATTTGCAAGAAAATCCCCCCACCCCCAACTACCCTTTACATGGAACTTTTTTAGAAAATTTTTATTTTCTCAAAAGTGGCTCTAACGATTTTGATTAAAATATCGTATATTAAAGACATTTACCTGACAAATAATATGTATATCTTGAATTTTCTGAGAATAGCATCTGAAGACTACTTTATTCTGGAGGAATTTTGCATTACTGCTATACCGTCAGAAATGGACAAAAACTTACCACACAAAAAAATGTAAAGCACATTAAAAACACAATTTATGTTATACGTTTTTTTTTTTTGGAGGAGTTGATCGTTTTTTAGATATTCATTGTTTTTGGTTTCAGCTTTGAAAAACTTATACTTTTCTCATACAGGAATTTGTCAATTCGTGTCCATAAAAACAAAGGAACTTCAGTCACTTAGTAACCAACTTTTGACTTCACTTTAACCTATGATACTCCCATATTTCGCTTCTACTTACAAGGAAGCAAGTAATAAGACTATTTCTGCTAATTTTTTCTCGATTAGCTTGAAATAAATAGAAGAATAAGCTTACTAACAATAATTTGTTACACAGAAGTAGAGAAAGTCATGTGAATGTAACACATCAGATATTTTTTCTACCTACTTCACGTTAAAAGTGAGAAACATTTGCGGAAATTGTTTTATTGTGTGCTCCCTTGTAATCAAAATGGGATTACGGAGGTGTAGTAGGGCTAAAGAATAGGCAAATCTTTAACAGCGAGTCGGTATGTGTGGACTTTGAGTTTCAGAGGAGCGGGAGGGAGAGAGAGAGAGAGAGAGAGGGGGGGCGGGAGGGTGGGAGAGATAGTGAATTGTAATTTTCTTCTTTTTTTTTTTTTTTTTTTATTAAAACAGTAACGGAGTCTGATCAGGACTCCGGTACTGTATCCCTATTTACATTTCCCCCCGTAGGTTTTACTGATTACTGGTTTACTGGTTTTACTGTTTCTTTTACAAACATATACACATTGCACAAACATATAACATCCATGCCCAAGGCGGGACTCGAACCCACGATCCCCTGCCCACGAAGCACCAAAGCGAGACGCTTTAGCGAGCGTGGCCATGGGGACCGGCATTCTTGAGACAAATATGAAAATTCAAATCATTGACAAAGAAAATCGGGAAAATGGTTAACACCAAAAGAATTTTATTTACTCTGTGCTTTAAACATTTATATTTTACTTTCTCTACACGTACTATTTAGTAGTGTATAGAGAAGGTATTGTATTGCACCCAAAAATTCAATATCCAGATTTCACCGGTGATACGTGTTTTGAGAGCTGAAAAACGAAAAGACCGTTAAATACCAATTTTGGTACTTAAGTTTTGTATCTTCCAGGGATGCGACACGAAGATTTTCAAGAAAATCCCCCCACCCCAAACTACCCTTTACGTAGAAAAATTTTCGAAAGTATTGATTTACCCAAATTGACTCTAATGATTTGATTAAAATCTCTTATATTTAAGATATTTACATGACAAATAAAAAGCATATCTTGAATTTTCTGGGAATTACTCTAAAGACGTCTTTATTCTGGATGATTTTAATTCAATTTGCAGAACTGCTAAACCGTAAGAGATAGACAACACTTACGACACAGAAAATGTAGATCACAGAATTTATGTCATTTATATATTCGTGGAGTAGGCCGTTTTCGAGATATTCCTTGTTTTTGATTTCAGTTTTAAAATACTTAAACTTTTCTCATACGGGAACGCTTGCCACGCAAAGAAATGGATTTCAATCCCATAGCAACCACATTTTAAAACATTTGACTGTCGGTTTAGCCTACTGTATTTACTTATACTTACAAGGAACTAAATAATAGGACCGTTTCTGCTGATGTTTTAGCAAGAAAAAGAAGAACAAGCTTATTAACAGTACTTTGTTACAGAGATGTAGAGAAAGTCATGTGAATGGAAGCTGTAAGCTGTCCTTTCCCTACTGAATCATGAAAATGAGTCTCGCTAAAGAAGGCAAATTTTACACCCTAGAGACATTTCTGTTTTGAAGCACATTTTGTGAAATGCTGCCACTATCAATTCTGACAGATTATTGTCTTGTTTTATAGAACATCCTGTCAGTTTTAATGGAAAGTTTACGCCAGCATGTGCCAACCATTGGTCTATTTTTCCTTCGTGTTTACTATGCTGCATTGCTTGAGATGGATAAGTTGTTTTGCTTTCTGTCCTTTGATACGGAGCAAGCGATTTAGCAACGCCGAATTATCTCCTGATCTTTCCCATCTTTATGCTACTATTTGCGTAAGTCATAAAGAAAAACATACGAGCTGCGTCAACCGTGCTGTCTCCAGTCTTTGTCCTGCACAAGCTTTTCACTTTCATATAGAGAATGGGCCCTAACATAAATTATGCTTTTTGGGTGCGTGCAAGCCGGAGCTTGCTTGGTTACCTGTGCGCATGCGTCAAAAAATTATTCAGATTGTATTGTTTTTATTGCCGGAATGATGGACAGTGAAAAGCTTATTTTGTGATATGAGAACTGTGCTATAGAATCCTGATCAGTAGCACAGATAACAAAATGATGCAGGAGGAAGTGACATCTGAAATGGATATCATTTAATAACTTCTGAGGCGATAGTATACATTCCACGGACATGAATTTAAATAAACAAAACAATGTATTATTGTTAAAGGAAAATGAAATGGCGTTTTATTTATGCACGCTCTTTAACTGCTGTGGTTCTTAGCGTCCCATTCTATATTAGCCGTGAAAGACCGCTTCATTTTGCTCAGAGGCCTCTCTATCATGCTTGAGGTTCTTTTACGTGTCGTAAATCTACGACACAAGACCAACGGCTTTACTTCCCTTCCGAAGGATTGCCTGCCTGGGTAGTGTGGTGGTAGCGCGTCTGCCTCATATTCAACAGGTACCGAGTTCGAATCTCTCTTAGGGTGAATTACCCGGATAAAGTTTTTTTGCCGGTCCCCGTAGCCGCGCTCGCTAAAATGTCTCGCTTAGGTGCTTCGCGGCGCACGGGATCGTGGGTTCGAGTCCCGCCTTAGGCATGGGTGTTTCTGTGTTTGTTAACGTTTATGTGTTTGAGTACATGTGAAAAAGGAAAAACAAATAGGTCAACTAAGGAAATTTAGAAACTACAAAAAAGAGGTAAAAAGGAATACACCACCGGAGTCCTGACAAACCTCCAGGGCTGTATTTTTTATGTATTAAAAAAAAAAAATTTATCCCGAAAAAATCCATCGTCCTCCGCCGGGTTTGAACCCGCAACCTTGGGTATATGAAGTTAGCATGGTAGCCATTGTAAACAGGAATGGTCAATTAGTTGCACTACTAAAAAAAGCATTTTGTCACTATTAATAGATCACTGTTACCATACATGAGAGCGCGTAGTGTTTCACTGTATTATTATTATTATTATTATTATTATTATTATTATTATTATTATTATTATTATTATATACGCTCGCAGGAAATGAAAATCTCAAACCGTAGTAACGAAAGCATGCAAACACTATGCAGCTAAAATTTCACTGTATTACGTGATCTCAAGTTACGTGTGTTGCCTGTCCTTCGTTATGAATAATTCATATTTTATTTTGATTCTGCCAAACAAATTAATAATGATTATGATGATGATAATAGTAATAAAAATCAGATGTGTTACATTCACATGACTTTCTCTATATCTCTGCAATAAATTATTTTTAAAAAGTTTATGCTTCTATTTACTTCCTGCTAGTCGAGAAAAAATAAAAGCAGAAATAGACTTATTACTTGCTTTCTTGTAAGTAGAAGCGAAATAAGGGAGTACCATAATTTAAAATGATGGTCAAAGGCTGGTTGCTATGTGACTGAAGTTCCTTTGTTTGTATGGACACGAGTTCACAAAATCCTGTATGAGAAACGTATGTTTTCTATAGCTGAAACCAAAAACAAGAAATATTTAAAAAACAATCACTCCACGAAAAAAATGTATATAACATAAATTGTGTGTTTTAAAGTACTCTACATTTGTTGTGTGGTAAGTTTTTGTCCATTTTTTACGGTTTAGCAGTTATGCAAAATTCCGTAAAATTGACCAAGATTAAAGTAGTCTTCAGAGGCTATTCCTAGAAAATTCAAAATATAAATTTTATTTGTCAGGTAAATATCTTTAATATACGACATTTTAATCAAAATCGTTACAGCCATTTTTTGGAAAATCAAAATTTTCGAAAAAAGTACTATGTAAAGTGTAGTTTAGGGTGGGGGGATTTTTCTCATATCTTCGTGTCGCATCCCTGGGAGATACTAAACTTAAATACTAAGTTTGGTATTTTACCGACTTTTCGTTTTTGAGTTATCGTGTTCACAGGCACAGTGACATTTTCCTGAAAACACGTTTTACTTTCTCCATACGCACTATGTACATAGTGTATAGAGAAAGTATTGCACTCCACCCAAAAATTCGATACCGAGATTTCACCGGAAATATATGTTTTAGGGTCCCCAATATCCAAAAAAAGCATTTTCACAAAAGGTCCGTATGTGTGTGTGTGTGTCCGTGTGTCAGTGTGTCCGTGTGTCTGTGAACACGATAACTCAAAAACGAAATGTCGGTAAAATACTAAACTTGGTATTTAAGTTTAGTATCTTCCAGGGATGCGACACGAAGATTTTGAGAAAAAAAAAACCCACCCCCAACTGCCCTTTACATGGAACTTTTTTTCGAAAATTTTGATTTTCTCAAAAATGGCTCTAACGATTTTGATTAAAATTTCGTATAGTAAATATATTTACCTGACAAATAAAATATATATCTTAATTTTCTGGGAATAGCCTTTGAAGTGTAGTTTATTCTGGATGAATTTTACTAAATTTTGAATAACTGCTAAACCGTAAGAGATGGACAAAAACTTACTACACAAAAAATGCAGAGCACACTAAAACACACAATTTATGTTATATACATTATTTTCGTGGAGTTCGTCGTTTTTGTGACATTTCTTATTTTTGGTTTCTGCCATGAAAAACGTATATTTTTCTCATACTGGAAATTGTCAACTTCTATACATATAAACAAAGGAACTTCATTGACTTAGCAACCAGTTTTTGACTATCACTTTAACCCATGGTTGTCCCTTATTTTGCTTCTACTTACAAGGATGTGAGTAATAAGACTATTTCTGCTAACTTTTTTCTGATTAGCATAAAGTAAATAGAAGTATAAGCTTTTTAAGAACAATTTGTTGCAGGGATATAGAGAAAGTCATGTGAAGGTACACATCAGATTTTTTTGGATACAGGGGACCCTAAAATATATATTTCCGGTGAAATCTCGGTATCGAATTTTTTGGTGGAGTGCAATACCTTCTCTATATACTATGCACATAGAACGTATAGAGAAAGTAAAAATTAGTAACACAGTAAAGCACTACTTACTCTCATGCATGGCTTTTGTTATGCCGCTTTAATGTTTGATTTAGTCCAACAGTGTTAAATAAGAACAGTGTATTACACAATTACAAAACTAGTTATTGGCGGATACTCTTGGGTGAAACACACTTTTTAAATACTCGGGAATCATAAAGGTGACTTTATCCTCTGAAAATAAAGGCTTTGTAATTGACGTGGAAAACATGATAAGTTTCTCCGTGTATATCATCACGGACTCTAGTACACGCCTCTCAATGAGCATGATTCCTTCACTGTTTACGCTGATATGCAAGACGAGGATTTTTACTTTCTCTGTACGTACTCTGTACTTAGTGTATAGATAAGGTATTACACTCCACCCAAAATTCTATACCGAGATTTCACCGGAAATATATGTTTTAGGACCCCCTGTACCCAAAAAAAGCATTTTCAGAAAAAGGTCCGTGTGTGTCCGTATGTCCGTGTGTCCGTGTGTCCATGTGTCTGTGAACACGATAACTCAAAAACGAAGAGTCGGTAAAATACCAAATTTGGTAGTTACGTTTAGTATCTTCCAGGGATGCAACACGAAGATTTTGAGAAAAATCCCCCCACCCCAAACTATCCTTTACGTGGAATTTTTTTTCAAAACGTTTCATTTTCTTAAAAATGACTCTAACGATTTTGATTAAAATATCGTATATTAAAGATATTTACCTGACAAATAAAATGTATATCTTGAATTTTCTGGGAATAGCCTCTGAAGACTATTTTATTCTGGGTGAATTTTACGGAATTTTGCATAACTCTTTGTGTTGATCGTTTTTTTAGATATTCCTTGTTTTTGGTTTCAGCTTTGAAAAACTTAACTTTTCTCATACAGGAATTTTTCAACTCCTGTCCATACAAATAAAGGAACTTCAGTCACATAGCAACCAGCTTTTGACTATCACTTCAACCTATGATCCTCCCTTATTTCGCTTCTACTTATAAGGAAGCAAGTAATAAAGGTTATTTCTGCTATTTTGTATCGATTAGCATGAAATAAATAGAAGTATAAGCTTTTTAAGAGCAATTTGTTACAGAGATGTAGAGAAAGTCATGTGAATGGAACACATCAGAGTTTTTGTCTATGGGGCTAGTCAACACAGCAGAGAGACATTGGGGGCTGCAGATATTGAATCCTGTTGTGTTTTGTTGTGACTGTTACTCATTCTCTGACGTTACATAATACACGTGATAGAGCAGGGCCATGCGGCGGAATAATCACGTGACTCGTTGAGAGACTGTTGAAAGTTGCAGCTCTGAAAGTATGTGTTACCCATGTGTTGTAAAAGTGGGTGATTTTGTTCATAACTGATACGAACTATTAGTGAAATATTTAGTGTGTTTGGTATTATAAGATATTTATGAGTGATTAATAAGTTGTTTGTCTTTAAAATTTAAAATTTGTGTTTATAACAACTCTTCATTCTTAACATAACTTAATATAACCTCAACACGAAGCATGATGTAGGTACGTAGGTCTGGTAATATTTTGTTTTCTTCACTTGTAGGTTGGTGAAAATGCGTTGACACTGCAGTCTAGCAGGAAACAATCTTTGTATTACTAATATAAAGAAGTTCTTAAATTTTCCTCGTTGGTGTCTCATAAATTCTAAATGTTGGTCTATTGCTAGTACTTTTAATTTCTCTACATCGTACATAGTATATACCAAGAGAAAGTACTGCATTCCACCCAAAAATTAGATACCGATATTTCACTAGAAATTCACATTTCAGTGTCTCCTGAATAAAAAAAAATTCTCATCTGTTCCATTCGCATGACATTCTCTACATCTCTGCAACAAAGTATTGTTAAAAAGCTCATTCTTGTATTTACTTCATGCTAATCGAAAAAAAATTAGCAGAAATGGTCTTATTACTTGCTTCCTTGTAAATATAAGGGAAATAAGGGAATACCACAAGCTAAAATGATCATCAAAAGCTGATTGCTATGTGATTGAAGTCCCTTTGTTTGTATGGACAGGAATTGGTAAATTCCCGTATGAGAAAAGTATATTTTATAGCTGAAATCTATAACGAGTAATATCTCAACAAAAAAAAAAATCGATTCCATGAAAGAAAAATGAACACCAACATAATTGTGGGTTTTAACGAGCTACACATTTCCTATTCTGTAAGTTTTTGTCTATCCCTTACCAATTATTAAATGGTTTAACAGTTATGCAACATTCCACAAAATTCATCCAGAATAAAGATGTCCTCAGAAGCTATTCCTGAAAATTCAAGATATACATTTCGTTTGCAATACAAATATCTAAAACATAAGGTATTTTAATCAAAATCGCTTGAGCTATTTTTGAAAAAAACAAAATTTTCGAAAAATGTTCCATGTAAAGGGTAGCTAGGGGTGTGGGATTTTCTTGAAAATCTTCGTGTCGCATCCTTGGAAGATACTCGACTTACATACCAAGTTTGGTATTTAACCGACTTTTCGTTTTTGACCTATGCTGCTCAAAGACACACACTGATGGACATGCTTCTAAAACACTTTTTACTTTCTCTACACGCACGATGTGCATAGTGTATAGAGAAGGTATTGCACTCCACCAAAAAATTCGATACCGAGATTTCACCGGAAATATATGTTTTAGGGTCACTTATATCTAAAAAAAAGCATTTTCACAAAAAGGTCCGTGTGTGTGTGTGTGTGTGTGTGTGTGTGTGTGTGTGTGTGTCCGTGAACACGAAACTCAAAAACGAAAAGTCGGTAAAATACCAAACTTGGTATTTAAGTTTAGTATCTTCCAGGGATGCGACACGAAGGTTTTGAGAAAAATCCCCTCACACCAAACTACCCTTTACATGAAAATTTTTTCGAAAATTTTGGTTTTCTTAAAAATGGCTCTAACGATTTTGATTAAAATATCAAATATTAAAGATATTTACCTGAGAAACAAAATGTATATCTTGAATTTTCTGGGAATAGCCTCTGAAGACCACTTTTTCTGGACGAATTTTACGGAATTTTGCATAACTGCTAAGCCGTAAGACTTAGATAAAAACTTATTATACAAGAAATATAGAGCACGTTAAAACACACAAATTATGTTAAATAATTTTTTTTGTAGAGTTGATCGTTTTTGAAACATTCATTGTTTTTGGTTTCAGCTATGAAAAACTTATTTTTCTCATATAGGAATTTGTCAACTCCTGTCCATATAAACAAAGGGACTTGTCACATAGCAACCAGCTTTTGACCATCACTTTAATGTATGCGACTCCCTTATTTCGCTACTACTTACAAGGAAACAAATAATAAGACTATTTCTGCTAATTTGTTCTCAAGTAGCCTGAGGTAAGTAGAGGCATAAGCTTTTTAACAATAATTTGTTACAGAGATGTAGAGAAAGTCATGTGAATGGTACACATCAGATTTTTTTTAGAATCAGAGGGTCTGAAAATACGTATTTCCGGTGAAATCTTGGTATCGAATTTTTGGGTGCATTACAATACCTTTCTCTATACACTATTTACATATTAGTGTAGAGAAAGTTTTGTAAACATGTTTTATTGAAGATTAGCAACAGAAAATCATGTGAATGTAACACAGAAAGACACAGAATAATGTAAAAGAACTACAGGTAATACATTTCTTGGTTAATTCTTTGAAATGAAAATATAAGGAATACAGTTTTATAGCATGCTTCTAAACCAAAGGTATTGATGTGATGTTAACAGTTTGTGTTACCGTTGCAGTTTAGCATTTCCTTAATTAGTGTATGAAAAGTTGAGAGCAATTTCGCGAAGCGAGGGACTACCTTCAGGATACGAGTGCGACGGGGCGTGGGAGCGGAGGGAGGTCTAACTTCCCGCGCACAACGCGAGAACACCTTTGTATTTTTGCACTGTGAATTCAGGGCAGTTTTATGATAGATACAGCGTAAAAATCTGATGTGCTTATTCTTCTATCTATTTAATGCTAAAACATTAGCAGAAACGGTCATATTACTTAGTTCCTTTATAATTAGAAGCGAAATAAAGGAATACACTAGCCTAAACTGACAGTCAAATGTTTTAAAATGTGGTTGCTATGGGATTGAAACCCCTTTCTTTGCGTGGCCAAGCGTTTACAAGTTCCCTATGAGAAAAGTTTTAAGTATTTTAAAACTGAAATCAATAACAAGGATCATCTCGAAAACGACCAACTCCCCCAAAAAAAATGTATATGACATAAATTGTGTGTTTTATCGTGATCTACATTTTTACTTTCTCTATTCGTACTATGTGTATAGTGTATAGAGAAGGTATTGTAATGCACCCAAAAATCCGATACCGAGATTTCACCACAAATACATGTTTTGGGACCCCCTGAATACAAAAAAAGCATTTTTAGAAAAGTGTCCGTGTGTATGTCTGTGTGTATGTGTCTGTGGGCAGCATAGCTCAAAAACGAAAAGACCGTGAATACCAAACATGGTATTGAAGTTTGGTATCTTCCAAGAATACGACACGAAGGTTTCAAGAAAATCCCCCCACCCCAAACTACCTTTTACATGGAACTTTTTTCAAAATTTTTGATTTTCAAAAAAACTGGCTCTAAAGATTTTTATTAAAATACTGTATATTAAAGATATTTACCTGACAAATAAAATGTATATATTTAATTTTCTGGGAATAGCCTTAGAAGACTACTTTATTTGGATGAATTTTACGGATTTTTGCATAACTGCTAAACTGTAAGACATGGAAAAAAATTACCACACAAAAAATATACAGCACATTAAAACAGAGAATTTATATCTTTACATTTTTTTCGTGGGGTTGATCCTTTTTGAGATATTCCTTGTTTTTGGTTTCAGCTTTGAAAAACATAATTTTCTCATACAGGAAATTATCAACTCCTGTCCATACAAACAAAGGAACTTCAGTCACATAGCAACCAGCTTTTGACTATCATTAAAACCTATGGTAGTCTCTTATTTCGCTTCTACTTACAAGAAAGCAAGTAAAAAGGCTATTTCTGCTTATTTTTTCTCGATTGGCATAATGTAAATAGAGCATAACTTTTTAACAATAAACGTTTTAACAGTCATGTGAATGGAACACATCAGATATTTTGTTAAATAGTTTCTGTCTATCTCTTATGGCTTACCAGTTATGCAAAGTTCAATAAATATCCTCCAGAATAAAGAGGTCTTTAGAGGTATTCCCAGACTTGCATTTACGGACACAACAATCGTTTATTCACAGAGTTGGTAAATGCATTAAGATGGAAGGGCATCATTTTGATCATTTGTTACACTAAGGTACGATGCCTACGAAATAATACTGTACAATATTCTTGTAGTGGTGAAGCTCTATGTATCTGCCTTTCATCAGCGTTTAACTGTCTACACCAGTAAAAGAACCCTGTACAAGAAAATGATTTAACCAAAGTTTTTTACTTTTTGATTAAAAATGTTCTTCCCATTAAAAAAACTGAAGTGTACCATTCACATGACTTTCTCTACATCTCTGCAACTAATAACTCTTAAAAAGCTTATACATCTACTTACTTAATCAGAAATAGTCTTGTTACTTGGTTCCTTGTTGCTATGTCACTGAAGTTCCTTTGTATGGAAGCAGTTGAAAAATTCCTATATGAGAAAAATATGTCTTCATAGCAGAAACCAAAAACAAGAAATGACTCAAAAACGATGACTCTACGAAAAAAATGTATATTACATAAATTGTGTGTTTTAACGTGCTCTACATTTTTCGTGTAGTAAGTTTTTGTCCATATCTTACGGTTTAGCAGTTATTCACAATTCCGTAAAATTCATTCAGAATTCAGAGGCTATTCCCAGAAAATTCAAGATATACATTTTATTTGTCAGGTAAATATCTTTAATATACGAAATTTTAATCAAATTCGTTAGAGCCATTTTTAAGAAAATCAACATTTTCGAAAAAAGTTCCATGTAAAGGGTAATTTGGGGTGAGGGGATTTTTTTTTCTCAAAATTTTCGTGTCGCATACTTTTATTGTAAAGATTATACTTTACATCATGCTAATCAAGATAAACATAAGCAGACTTAGTCTTATTACTAGCTTCCTTGTAAGTAGAAGGGAAATAAGAAAATACACAGGCTAAAGCGATAATCTTGTCCTTTAAAACCCGTTCGCTATTGAAACAATAGAAGTTCCGTTCTCTTTGATTGCCAAAGTAAACAAACGAGAAATGAGAAGAAGATATCTTTCTGTTTGAGAAAAGTTTAAGTGGCTTAAAATTGAAACCAATAATTCGGAATATCTCGAAAACGGTTAACTCTACAAAAAAAAAAAAAAAAAAAAAAAAAAATTCTGATATGTTACACTCACATGCTCTCTAGCTGCTCTACAAACCTCCTACAAATGATTATTCTTCTTTGTTACACAATGCTAATCGAGATAAATATTAGCAGAATGTTGTTATTACATAGTTCCTTATAAGTAGAAGAGAATAAGGGAATGCGCTATGCTAAAGTGATTGTCAAATGTTTTAAAAGCTATCGTTATGCGATTTTCATTGCAAATCACTTCTTTGCTTGGACCGGAATAGAACAAAAGAAGCGGACACTTCCTGTCTGAGAAAAGTTTAAGTACTTCACAATTGAAACCAATAACAAGGAATATCTTAGAAACGGTTACCTCCACAACAAAAACGTAAATGACATAAATTGTGTGTTTTGTCGTGATGTACGTTTTTTGTGCAGTGAGTTTTTTTTTCTATCTTTTACGGTTTAGCAGTTAAGCAAAATTCATCCAGAATAAAGAGGTCTTAAGAGGCTATTTCCCAAAAAATGGAGATATACATTTTAGTTCGGACATAAATAGTTTTAATATACGGGATTTTAATCAAAATCGTTAGAGCCATTTTTAAGAAAATCAAAAATTTTGAAATTTGTTCCATGTAAAGGGTAGTTTTAGTAGGGGGATTTTATTGAAAATCTTCGTGTCGCATCCTTGGAAGATACTAAACCTAAATGCCAAGTTTGTTATTTAACGGTCTTTTCGTTTTGGGGCTATGCTGTCCACAGACACACACACACATGGACCTTTTTTTAAAAATGCTTTTTTTGGACTCAGGGGACCCCAAAACATATATTTCCGGTTAAATTTCGGTTACGAATTTTTGGGTGCATTACAATACTTTCTCTATCCCTATGTACATTGTACATATGGGGCTAGAGAAAGTAAAAAGTATATGATATGAATTATGTATTTTTATGAGATCTACAGGGTGGCCAAAAAGTCCCATTACCCCCCTACAAATGTAACTGTAAGTTGTGTTTGTTGCATGTTTGAGAGTTTGTGAACTAAACGATAGCTGATACACTATTGAGGAACGTGCTATTGCAAGTTGCAGGGTGATGAGCGAACGGGGAGAACTTGGAGATGACTATCGAGCAGTTTCAAAAGGATCCTCCTCCGAAACAAACCCTTTTAAAATGGGAACACCACAGGAAGTGTGAAGGATAAGGTAAGAAGTGGCAGACCTTCCACAAGAAGAGAAACACGTCAGCTCGTCGAGGAGTCCGTGAGCAGGTCACCACTTAAGTCAACACGTAAACGATCTGCAGAAGCACTTGAAAAACTCTGATGTGTTCCATTCATATGACTTTCTCTATATCTCTGCAACAAACTATTGTTAAAAATCTTATGCTTCTGTATACTTCATACTAATCGAGAAAAAATTAGCAGAAATAGTCTTGTTACTTGCTTCCTTATAAGTAGGAGGGAAATAAGGGAGTAGTATAGGTTAAAGTGATAGCTGGTTGCTATGTGACTGAAGTTCCTTTGTTTGTATGGACAGGAGTTGGCAAATTCCTGTATGAGAAAAGTTAAGTTTTTCGAATCTGAAAACAAAAACAAGGAATATCTCAAAAACGTTCAACTACCGGAAAAAAAATGTATACAACATAGATTGTGTGTTTTAATGTGCTCTACATTTTTTGTGTGGTAAGTTTTTGTCTATCTCTTGCGGTTATGCAAAAATTCCGTAAAATTCACTCAGAGTAAAGCAGTCTTCAGAGGCTATTCCCAGAAAATTCAAAATATACATTTCTTTTTGTCAGTTAATATCTTTAATATACGATATTTTAATCAAAATCGTTATAGCCATTTTTTAAAAAATCAAAATTTTCGAAAAAAGTTCCATGTAAAGTGTAGTTTGGGGTAAGGGGATTTTTCTCAAAATCTTTGTGTCGCATCCCTGGAAGATACTAAACTTAAGTACCAAGTTTAGTACTTTACCGACTTTTCGTTTTTGAGTTATCGTGTTCCAGACACACGGACACACACACACGCGCGCCGACCTTTTTCTGAAAAAAACTTTTTTTGGATACAGGGGACCCTAAAACATATATTTCCGGTGAAATTTCGGTATCGAATTTTTTGGTGTAGTGCAATACCTTCTCTATACACTATGTACATAGTACGTGTAGAGAAAGTAAAAAGGCAGGCCTGCGACCATACCGGCCTACAACCGTTCAAAAATTATCGGATGTTGATATGGATCGTAGAAAGCAGGCATGAAGTTCGACACAATAACGGGGGAAAGTCACCTTTTCTGATGAATGTGCAATTTACAAGGGTTCCCGATCACGTAATGTGGTCTTTTGGTCCAAGCAAGATCCTCATTTTATGAAGCTGGAAAATAACCCTCCGTATGTGACGAAATGGGCTGCCTTGGACAGCAGGCACTTATTTCAGCCTTCTTTTTCGATGTTGTGAATCAGCATCGGTACCTGGACGTGTTACAGATGTGGTTTCTTCCTCTCTTGAGGAATTGAAGAGACATGTTGGTTTCAACAGGATGGGGCACCTGCCCATTATGCCATTAGGGTGCGCGAATACCTTAACCTTAGTTGCCTGCATTAGTACACTATATATGCCATTATTCCTTTAATTCAAGTTTAAAACTGGTGTTCTAGTAAAAAATATATGGGAATAAATCTATGAAAATATTATGTAAGGTAATATAAAGAAACAATAGAAATGAAAATATATGTACATCCTTTATTAATCTATTTCTTCCCAATTAAAAGTTTAAATTCTTCTAAAGCAGTTTTCATAATCCTGCCTAAGGCACTATCAAAAAGTGGTTCAAATGGTCATGAGGGTTAAGTGATAGGTAATGGACTGGCCATCCATTCAAAGACAAATGTTGCAAGTTCAAAATCCAGTGACCGTGGTAGAGGACGGGGAGAGCCCAAGTAAAATATGCTAACTTCATATATCCAAGATCGCGGGTTCAAACCCGGCGGAAGACAATGGATTTTTTCGGGTGTAAAAATCCTTAGCATGGCTTCCTTCGGAAGGGAAGTAAAACCGTTGGTCCCGTGTCGTAGATTTACGGCACTTAAAAGAACCTCAAGCCTGACAGAGCAAAATTAAGCGGTCTTTCACGCCCAATTTAGAATGGGACGCTGAGAACCACAGTAGTTAAACAGCGTCCATAAATAACACATTTAAATTTCCAAGTAAAATAATAATCGGTGTGATGTTTGGAAGTTAATGGGGTTACATTTGGCTCTAATTGGGTGAGTTTTATTCTTTTATTGATTTTAAAAAATCACTGCATTTTAGGGCAAAAAATGTATATATTGCTTTCTCTATACGTGCTATGTACATAGTGTATAGAGAAGGAATTGTAATGCGACCAAAAATTCCATACCGAGATTTCACCGGAAATACATGTTTTGAGACCTCCTGAATCCAAAAAACCCTTTTTTAGAAAACTGTCTGTCTTGTCTGTGTGTGTGTACGTCTGTGTGTATGTGTGTGTCTGTGGGCAACATAGCTCAAAAATGAGAAGTCCGTTAAAAACCAAACTTGGTATTTAGGTTTGGTATCTCCCAAGGATACGACACGAAGATTTTCAAGAAAATCCCCTCACACCCAATTACCCTTTGATTTTCTAAAAATGGCTCTAATGATTTTGATTAAAATATCGTATATTAAAGATATTTTTCTGACAAATAAAGTGTATATCTTGAATTTTCTGGGAATAGCCTCTGAAGACTACTTTATTCTGGATGAATTTTGCATACTACTAAAACTAAGAGATGGACTAAAACTTAACACACAAAAAATGTAGAGCACGCTAAAACACACAATTTATGTAATATAAATTTTCTCGTGGAGTTGATCACTTTTTAGATATTCCTTTTTTTTTTTTTGGTTTCAGCTTTGAAAAACTTTTACTTTTCTCATACAGGAATTTGCCAACTCGTGTTCATACAAACAAAGGAACATCAATCACAGAGTAACCAGCTTTTGGCTTTCACTTTAACCTATGGTACTCCCTTATTTCGCTTCTACTTACAATAAAGCAAGAAATAAGACTATTTCTGATATTTTTTCTCGATTAGCATGAAATAAATAAAAGAATAAGCATATTAACAATACTTTGTTACAGAGATATAGAGAAAGTCATGTGAATGGAACACATCAGATTTTTTTTACAGTCTGATTTCTTATCTTTAATGGTTGAAGGTTAGTATAAGATGAAATTAATCCTAGAGTACAACCGTATTTGTATAGTTACACTTAAAACAAGCGGAACTTATAGGTACCGACAGATAACAAAGGGTTAATGAAGTGTTGCCTGGATTGGTCGTGGTTCTCCTGTGCTGGCAGCACCACTTGCCTGGTCACCTCCAAGCCACATGTGATAATTCCCTATGGGGATTCATAAAGGTATCGTTGCACAGCGCCGCTACAATACCGCTGATGAACTGAAAGGTGCTGTTAGACGAGCCTTCTGTCAAGTTACACCAACAATGCTCCGCACAGAACTTGGCGGCGTATTATTCTTTGCCATGCGAATGAGGGTATACAGACTGATCATTTGGACATTTAATGGTCCATATGGTGCATATGGTTCAGCTCTCAACTGTTATTCTTGTAATTATTTACGTTAGGTTGAAGTTTGTTTGTGGAAGTTCTGTTTCAGGTTTATTTTACAGGGGGTAATGGGACTTTGAGGCCAGCCTGTATATTTTTTACTTTCTCTACACGTACTAAGTACATAGTGTATAGAGAAGGTATTGTAAAGCACCCAAAAATTCGATACCGAGATTTCACCGAAAATACAAGTTTTGGGTCGCCCTATATCCAAAAAAAACATTTTTAGAAACAGGCCCGTGTGTATGTGTATATGTGTGCGTGTGTGTGTGTGTGTGTGTGTGTGTGTGTGTGTGTGTCTGTAGGCAGCATAGCTCAAAAACGAAAAGACCGTTAAGGCCCAAACTTGGTATTTAAGTGTGGTATCTTCCAAGGATGCGACACGAAGATTTTCAAGAAAATCCCCACACTCCCAACTACCCTTTACATGGAACTTTTTTCGAAAATTTTGATTTTCTCAAAAACGGCTCTAACGATTTTGATTAAAATTTCGTATATTAAAGACCTGACATATAAAATGTATATCTTGGGGGGATATTTCTCAAAATCTTCGTGTCGCATCCCTGGAACATACTAAACTTAAATAAAAAGTTTGATATTTTACCGACTTTTCGTTTTTGAGTTATCGTGTTCACAGACACACGGACCCTTTTCTGAAAATACTTTTTTTGGACACAGGGGACCCTAAAACATATATTTCCGGTGAAATCTCGGTATCGAATTTTTTGATGGAGTGCAGTACATTCTCTATTCACTATGTACATAGTGAGTATAGAGAAAGTAAAAAACAAACAAAAATCTGATGTGTTCCATTCACATGACTTTCTCTACATCTCTGCAACAAATTATTATTAAAAAGCCTATGCTTCTACTTACTTCATTCTAATCGAGAAACAATTAATAGAAATAGTCTTATTACTTGCTCCCTTGTAAGTAGAAGCAAAATAAGGGAGTATCATAGGTTAAAGAGATAGTGAAAAGCTGGTTGCTATGTGAATGAAGTTCCTTTGTTTGTATGGATAGGGATTGTTAAATTCCTGTATGTGAAAAGTATGTTTTTGAAAACTGAAACCCAAAACAAGGTATATCTCAAAAACAATCAACTCCACGAAAAAAAATGTATATAAATAATTTGTGTGTTTTAAAGTGCTCTACATTTGTTGTGTGGTAAGTTTTTTACAGTCTCTTACGGTTTAGCAGTTATGCAAAATTCCGTAAAATTGACCCAGAATAAAGTAGTCTTCAGAGGTTATTCCCAGAAAATTCAAAATATACATTTTACTTGTCAGGTAAATATCTTTAATATACCAAATTTTATAATCGTTAGAGCCATTTTTAAGAAAATTAGAATTTTCGAAAAAAGTTTCATGTAAAGCGTAGTTTGGGGTGGGGGGATTTTTCTCAAAATCTTCGTGTCGCATCCTTGGAAGATGCTAAACTTAAATACCAAGTTTGGTATTTTACCGACTTTTCGTTTTTGAGTTATCGTGTTCACAGACACACGGACACACACACTCGGACCTTTTTCTGAAAATGCTTTTTTTGGATACAGGGGGCCCTAAAACATATATTTCCGGTGAAATCTTGGTATCGAATTTTTGGGTGGAGTGCAATACCTTCTCTATACACTATGTACATAGCACGTATAGAGAAAGTAAAAAAAAAAATGGTCTAGTGGCGCCATTTCTGTGTGAGTCCCGAGACTTATCAGCGAACCTTTATACTTGCCGGCCCATAAAGTATTAGTAACAATAAATTAAAGTGATGAATTTGTTATATTAATGCACCAGCAAATTAGGTTTGTTCTGGAATTCCTTAAGCATTGCAATCAGCTCCTGAACAGAAGATGCGATTCATGAAATTGTTTTTTAAAATGTCTAAAGACTCCGCCGCATTTGTCGTTCGGGGGAACCCTTGAAGAACAACAAGCCCATAACATCGGTGCAGAATTTCGAATACATCATCGGGGAAAGCATTTATTTGGGAATTATCAGGAACTATGCTGTGTAGTTCAACAAACCCATCACCTACAGTATTTGGAGGCCAATACCGCAAACCAAGGAAATATTTTAGATGTTCTGGGGTTTCATTCATGTATTCACATTTCAGCCTGATGTTTACAATTTTCCGGAGCCAGGCCTGACCCAAATGAAACCTGCAAAATATGAGACACGCGTTCATAACATATTTCATACACCAGTTAAGAGTTGCTAATTCAAAGTCTAAAATTATACACTCGCGATAAAATGCTGAATGCCAGACATGTTCTCATGTTTCAACAGTTTTGGATAAAAGTAAACAAACTACAAGTTGAATGTTTCCGGTATTTCTATACGAATGAATGGCATACATCTGTTAAAAATATTTTGGGCTCAGATAGAATGTGTCATCTGCTAATATAGTATTAGAACTATTTAATAAAAAAATCTGATGTGTCCCATTCATATGACTTTATCTACATCTCTGCAAAAATATTATTAAAAAGCGTATGTTCTATTTACGTCATGCTAATCGAGAAAAAATTAGCAGAAATAGTCTTATTACTCACTTCCTTGTAAGTAGAAGCGGAATAAGGGAGTACCATAGGTTAAAGTGAAAGTCAAAAGCTGGTTGCTATGTGACTGATGTTCCTTTGTTTGTATGGACAGGACTTGACAAATTCCTGTATAAGAAAAGTTTGTTTTTCAAACCTGAAACCAAAAACAAGGAATATCTTAAAAACGATCAACTCCACGAAAAAAGTGGAGTTTTTGTCCACCTCTTACGGTTTAGCAGTTATGCAAAAATCCGTAAAATTCATCCAGAATAAACTAGTCTTCAGAGGCTATTCCCAGAAAATTCAAGATATGCATTTTATTTGTCAAGTAAATATATTTAATATACGATATTTTAATCAAAATCGTTAGAGCCATTTTTTAGAAAATCAAAATTTTCGAAAAACGTTCCATGTAAAGGGTGGTTGGGGGTGCGGGAATTTTCTTGAAAATCTTCGTGTCACATCCTTGGAAGATACCAAACTTAAATACCAAGTTTGGTATTCAACGGTATTTTCGTTTTTGAGCTATGCTATCCACACACACTGACACACACACACACACACACACACCACACGGGCCATTCAGGGGGGACCCAAAACATGTGTTTCCGGTGATATCTCGGTTTTGAAGTTTTGGGTGGAATGCAATACCTTCTCTATACACTATGTAATTAGTACGTGTAGAGAAAGTAAAAATTAAGTTTATTTAACGCGTAAAAACAAAATTTCTCGTGTCTGTTACTTAAAATGTTTAATTCATGTAATTGTACTAGTGCCTCAACAGCAAAGCGAGGTAAAAGTGGTAGTAATTTCCTTCGTTCTCTGTAAATAGATATAGGAATACTGTTAATGTTTCCTTTGTGAATATGGTTTGCTTTTGACTTAGAGAATTCCTTACGAATAATTTTACGTGGTTATGTAGTCCGGTCCTGTGAAGCTTTGCGTTTACAACTATTTCTAGTTATATGCTTTTCGATACACTGTTCGCGTATGATGTATGTTCACCTCTTTTAAACACAACTTCATTAGCATTTGAATTAGTCTGTAATGTAGCTACACATTTTTACAGTGTTCCGCTACGATAGTGTTCCAGAAGTACCCGACATGACGTATAGATAGCGGTTGTTGTTTTTAACAACAATAATGATAAAAAGTACCAACCTTAGAAAGCTTAAGAATGACATTTGACGATAGTTTAGCATTTGTTTGGCAGCCATCATTAATGAATGTTCTCAGCGAATTTGTAAACATGGATAAAACTGGTCATCGTTATGTGATACAATACTTTCATTTGAAAGGTCTTAGTCCAACTAATATTAAAGATGAACTATATTCTACTTCCCTTCGTTTACAACAGTGAAATATTGGGTGGCAGAGTTTAAGCGCGGCCATACGAGCTGCCAAGACGAACATCGCAGTGGTCGACCAACTGAGGTTACCAGTCCAGAAATTATAAAGAAAATCCACAAAATGGTATTTGATGACCGTTGACTAAAGTCCGAAAGCTAGCAGACAATGTAGGCATTTCAAAAATTTCTGTATATTGCATACTCACTGAAAATTTGGATATGAGTAAGTCGTGTGAAGGTGGGTGCCGCGTTTGCTTACAATAGAACAAAAACAGCGTCCGGAGAATGGTTCACTCGAGTGTTTGGCAATATTTCACTGCAATAAAGATGAGTTTTTGCGTCGATTCATAACAATGGATGAAACCTGAGTCTATTACTTCACACCTGAGACGAAGGAACTATCCAAACAGTGGATTGGAAGGGGAGATTCGGCTTCAAAGAAGGCGTTGACAGTTCCATATGCAGGCAAGATCATGGGGTCAGTTTTCTGGGATAATTTTTATTGATTATCTCAAAAAAGTAAAAACAATCAATGGTGAATATTATGTGAATTTGTTACAGCGTTTGAGTGATGAAATCGAGCAAAAAAGGCCGCATTTAGCGAAAAAGGAAGTTTTGTTTCATCAAGAGAGTGCACCAGTTCACACGTCCATTATCGCCATAGCCAAAATCAATTAGTTAAAGTTCGAATTGCTTCCTCATGCACCGTATTCGCCAGATTTATTCCCCTCTGATTATTTTCTGTTTCCAAACTTGAAGAAATTGCTTAGTGGTAGAAGATTTATTAACAATGAAGAGGTGGAGTCTGCAGTTGATGGCTATTTTGCAGATATCGATAGTTCTCACTATAAAAAGGGTATTGAAGCTATGGAACATCACTGGAAAAAGTGTATCGAGCTGAAAGGAGGCTATGTAGAGAAATAAATATGTTTCCCCCCCCCCCAAATTTTTGTGCTTTCTTTGTTAGATCGGGTACTTCTGGGACAGCCGTCGTATATTTCCAGTAATATTCCAGTTGCGCATTGCATTCCACGGTTTGTCACTGTTTTCAAAAGCTACATACTGGCACAGTGAAGAACGTCTACATACACTATTACATCGGCAATATCTACTGCTCAGCAGCACGCGAGATTGCAGATTCTAGTTCAGGTTTAGACAAGGCTCTTTCCTGAGCCTTTCCAGCAGCATTGCCACACAAGTACAATATGGGTGTGCTCGTAAATTCATAAATTAAGAGAAGGCTTGATAAATTTCTGATAGACTGACACCGTTAATTAGCTTCCCTATCACAATTACTATTAGTTATTAATTATTTATCAACGTGCAATCTAAAAGAGTATAAATGTACGTATTTACTAAGAAAATTCAGCTGGAGAAGAAAGCTGACGCCAAGAGAGTCAAGGGGGATGAGAAGCGCTTTTGTTAGAAATATCACGTACACTCGAGTTACATCGGGGGTGAACAGAAAAATTCAGAAGAAGGTAATTCTTCATTGTACAAGGCTTGTCACGTGGGGTTTACAGTGCACCCTGGGATAAGGAAATTGATTCTTGGGAAATATTTAGTCAATCGTGCGGCCTGTCTTTCCAATCAGAAAGAGGTCGCCATGACAGTATTTTTACTTTCTCTAGTCCTATATGTACAATGTACATAGGGATAGAGAAGTATTGTATTCCACCCAAAAATTCGATACCGAGATTTTACCGTAAATACATGTTTTAAGACCCCTGTATCAAAAAAAGCATTTTCAGAAAAAGGTCCGTGTGTGTGTCCGTGTGTCTGTGAACACGATAACTCAAAAACGAAAAGTAGCTAAAATACCAAACTTGGTATTTAAGTTTAGTAACTTCCAGGGATGCGACACGAAGATTTTGAGAAAAATCCCCCCACCCCAAACTACCCTTTACATGGAACTTTTTTCGAAAATTTTGATTTTCTTAAAAATGGCTCTAACGATTTTGATTAAAATATCATATAATAAATATATTTACCTAAAAAATAAAATGTATATCTTGAATTTTCTGGGAATAACTTCTGAAGACCTGTTATTCTGGATGAATTTTGCTTAATTTGGCATAACTAGTAAACAGTAAGAGATAAAAAACTTACTATACAAAAAATTTAGGTCTTGTTAAAATACAGAAGTTATGTCATATACATTTTTCTCGTGGAGCTTACCGTTTTCAGGTATTCATTGTTATTATTTTCAATTGTGAAGTACATAGTTTTCTCAGACGGGAGGGTCTGTTTTTCTTTTGTTCTACTCCTGGCCAAGTAAAGAAGCGATTTGTAATGACAATCGCATAACGACAGCTTTTAAAACATTTAACTATTGGTTTAGCCTAGTGTATTCCCTTATTTTCTTCCTACTTATACGGAACTAAATAATAAGAACATTGTGCTAATGAGTACCACGATTAGCAAGGTGCAGAAAGAAGAAGAATCTTATGTATGAAGTTTGTAGAACAGCTAGAGAAGGTAATGTGAGCGTAACACATCTCGTCTCTCCTAGGAAGGAATGAACTCAAGGAAATTATATAACTTTTGATCATTACAAGACCACTCCCTGAACTACTGCTTTACCACCCCGAGTGAGGCTGAGCAACACTGAGGCAAACTCACCGGTAGTAGATTCACCGTACCAGGTAAGTGAGTCTGGTCAACGGTTCCAATCTGTGCTCACCGCATAAGGCGTCTTAAATGTGGTGCCAAAGACAACATTGCATATAGCACCCAACGTCAAGACTCAATCTAGTCATTTTTGCGAACGATTTATATGCCATAGTTAACAGATTAGAGCCTACGAATTTAAAAAATCTGATGTGATTTGTTAACCTCACATGACTTTCTCTAGCTGCTCTACAAACTTCTTACAAAAGAGTATTCTTCTCTCTTATTACTTAGTTCTTTATAAGTAGAAGGGAACTAAAGGAATGCGCTATACTAAAGTGATAGTCAAATGTTTTAAAAGCTATCATTATACAATTGTCATTGCAAATCGCTTCTTTGCTTGGTCAGGAGTAGAACAAAAGAAAACTGGACACTTCCTGTCTGAATAAAGTATAAGTATTTTTCAATTGAAACCAATAACAAGGAATATCTTGGAAACGGTTATCTCCTCAACAAAAACGTTAAGGACATAAATTGTGTGTTTTGCCGACATCGACATTTTTTTGCTGTAAGTTTTTGTCTGTCTCTTACGGTTTAACAGTTAAGCAAAATTCGGCAAAATTCATCATGAATAAAGAAGTCTTCAGAGGATATTCACAGAAAATTCAAGATATACACTTTATTTGGGATGCAAATAGCTTTAATACAGGAGATTTTAATCAAAATCGTTAGAGTCACTTTTGAGTAAATCAAAATTTTCGAAACTCTTTCCACGTAAAGGGTAGTTTGTGGCGGGGGTGATTTTCTTGAAAATCTTTATGCCGCATCTTTGGAACATACTGAGCCTAAATACCAAGTTCGCTATTTAACGGTCTTTTTCGTTTTTGAGCTGTACTGTCCACAGACACGCACACATATGACCTTTTTCTAAAAATGTTTTTTTTTTTCGGATTTAGGGAACCCCAAAACATGTGAAATCTCGACTTCGAATTTTTGGGCGGAATACAATACCTTCTCTATCCACAATATACATAGTAAGTAGAAACATTGTGACAAAATAGGTTTTCTAAATTAAACTGACCGCTTTCAGTGTGTGATTAATTTGTCACATTCATTTGCGGTGCTGTAACCTGAATTTTTCGGTGCTATAACCTGCATGTTTGTCGTTATGTAGTGCTATCAAACAACACGAACCGAATGGAATAACTTAGGCATTCGAAAGTCTAGCTGCACTTTGCCATATGACTACGGATGGCAGTTGAGAAGCTAGACTGGATGGTCGAAGCGAAAGTTGTAACGTTCGGGGATGAGACGTTTAAGGCGACTGTACGTCACATATCGTCAACGAGGTGTCTTTCCGAACAGATCCGTCGTATGACCAAGCAATTAAAGTGATGTAAAGTAAAATGGCATTTAAAAAGACCAGTATATTCCATTCACATGACTTTCTCTACACAAATTATTGTTAGAAAGCTTATGCTTCCATTTACTTAATGCTAATCGAGAAATAATTAGCAGGAATAGTCTTATTACTTGCTTACTTGTAACTAGAAGCGAAATAAGGGAGTACTATAGGTTAAAGTGATAGTCAAAAGTTGGTTGCTATGTAACTGAAGTTCCTTTGATTGTATGGACAGGAGTTGACAAATTCCTTTGAGGGATTCTCTTGAAAATCGTCCCTAGAAGATACCAAATTTAAATACCAAGTTTGGTATTCAACGGTCTTGAGCTATGCTATCAACAGACACACAACAACGCACTCACACGGATCTTTTACTAAGAATGCTTCTTTGGTTCAGGCGGACCCAAAACATATATTTCCGATGGAATCTCGGTATCGAATTTTTGGGTACATTAAAATACCTTCTCTATACACTATGTGCTTAGTACGTGTAGAGAAAGTAAAAAATCTGATGTGTGCCATTCACATGACTTTCTCTATATCTCTGTAAAAAATTATTGTTAAACTGCTTATGCTTATATTTGCTTCATGCTAATAGAAAAAAAAAAAAAAAAAAAAAAAAAAAAAAATTAGCAGATATAGTCTTATTACTTGCTTCCTTGAAAATAGAAGCGAAATAAGGGAGTACCATAGGTTAATGTGATAGTCAAAATCTGGTTGTTATGTGGCTGAAGTTCTTTTGTTTGAATGGACAGGAGTTGACAAATTCCTGTATGAGAAAATTATAAGTATTTCATACCTGAAATAAAAAACAAGGAATATATAAAAAACAATTAACTCCACGAGAAAAAAAATGTATACAACATAAATTGTGTGTTTTAAAGTGCTCTACATTTGTTGTATGGTAAGTTTTTGTCCATCTCTTACGGTGTAGCAGCTATGGAAAATTCCGTAAAATTCATCCAGAATAAAGTAGTCTTCAGAGGCTATTCCCAGAAAATTCAAGGTATACATTTTATTTATTAGATAAATATCTTTAATATATGAGATTTTAATCAAAATCGTTAGAGCCATTTTTTATAAAATAAACATTTTCGAAAAAAGTTCCATGTAAAGGGTAGTTTAGGTTGGGGGGATTTTTCTCAAAATCTTCGTGTCGCATCCCTGGAAGATACTAAACTTAAATACCAAGTTTGGTATTTTACCGACTTTTCGTTTTTGAGTTATCGTGTTCACAGACACACGCGGACCTTTTTCTGAAAATATTTTTTTGGATACAGGGGACCCTAAAACATATATTTCCGGTGAAATCTCGGTATCGAATTTTTGGTGGAGTGCAATACCTTCTCTATACACTATGTGCATAGGACGTGTAGAGAAAGTAAAAATTAAAGGATCGTTCTGCAAGAGCCCTTTAAATGCTCTATTGACATAGAGCTTCACTTTTTGCACACCTAAAACCGTCGATCTAGACCAGGTTTGAACACGCATTTTGGATCTAGAAGACCAGTAAGTAACTGAGCTAATCGATACTATATTCCCTTTAATTTGTGTATAAGTATGTGATATAACAATGCAAGTATATGGTTTTATTTCTTCAGAGTGGATTTCTAATCCTTTTGATAGATATGAAGCACATGACGGGGCAAACTATGTGCAATGTCCTCAAAGTATGTCATCAAACCTGACCCAGCTTCAAGGATCTGATAACGTTTTTCATTTTTCTCTTATCTGGGACAGAAGTGGTGCTACGTTTGTCGCAGGAATTCAATATCAATTTGCTGCAATGTTCACACAGTGTGCGTGTAAATTAAGAACTGCCTGGAACAGCAGAATTCTAAAACTGTTTCGTAATGAGGATTTTAAAACCCAGCAATGCAAAGTCGCGAAATTTGGCATACACTTCTTTAGTTCGACCAATTTTAGAATATAGTACTGCATGCTGGGATCCGTATCGGGTGGGACAAAAACTGACAGTAGAGAGAGTTCAAAAAAGAGCAGCTAAATTTCTAGACAGAAGTAAACGATTGGAAAATCATACCAGCACTGCTACTTCCTGGGAAACACTAGAAAAACGTAGGAGACGAGCAAGGCTATGTGCAGTTTTTAGAGCCCGGGGAACCTGCATGGAAAGACATATCCAAACGATTATTAAAGCCATTATACTGTGGGAGGAATGATCATTCGGAAAAAAATAAGAAATAGGGAACAGAAAACAGACATAAGTAAACTTTCCTTCGCAAATAGAACAATAAACGAATGGAATAAAATACCTGTAGATTTACTGGAGACTTTGCCTCAAAGTGTAAATAGTTTTAAAAAGAGACTAAAGAAAAGTGGTTTATAGTCAGGATAGTAAATAAAAATATTAAATTATCATTACTGTTGTTACAATTATGTATATATTAGTATTCTATGATGTCATTGACATTTTAAAAGGGTATTACCCACATTATTGTTATTTAATTCAATTGTATTGTACATTGACAGCGCAGCCACCGGGCCACGCCCTAAGCAGTGAAATAAAGTACATCTATTTACATAAGAAATCTTAGTGAACTGTATTAAAATTTTCTAATCCTCAGATTTTTACTTTCTCTACACGTACTATGTACATAGTGTACAGATAAGATATTACATTCCACCCAAACATTCGATACCGAGATTTCACCGGAAATAGACGTTTTACGGTCCCTTGTATCCAAAAAAAAAAGAAATTTTTAAAAAATAGTCCGTGAGTATGTGAACACGATAACTCAAAAACGAAAAGTCGGTAAAATGCCAAACTTGGTATATAAGATTAATATCTTCCAAGGATGCGACAACGAAGATTTTGAGAGAAATCTTCCCCATCCCAAACTACCCTTTACAAAGAACATTTTTAAAAAATTTAGGTTTTCTTAAAAACGTCTCTGACGATTTTGGTTAAAACACCGTATATTAAAGATACATATCTTGAATTCTCTGGGAATAGCCTCTGAAGACTACTTTATTCTGGATGAATTTTACGGAATTTTGCATAACTGTTAAACCGTAAGAGATGGACAAAAACTTACCACACAAAAATGTACAACACGTTAAAACACACGATTTATGTTATATACCTTTTTTCGTGGAGTCGATCGTTTTTGAGACATTCCTTGTTTTTAAGTTTCAGCTTTAAAAACCTTATACTTTTCTCATATAGGAATTTGTCAACTCTTGTTCATACAAACAAAGGAACTTCAGGCACACAGCAACCAGCTTTTGACTATCACGTTAACCTTACTTACAAGGTTAGCTTATACTTACAAGGAAGCAAGTAATAAGATAATTTCTGTGAATTTATTCTCGATTAGCATGAAGTAAATAAAAGCATAAGCTTTTTATTAATAATTTGTTGCAGAGGTGTAGAGAAAGTCATGTGAATGGAACTCATCAGATTTTTTTCTTCTAACTTACACTGTAATTCTCACCTTCCATATTAGTTGTGCTAAGGAAGTACCATTACTTTAAAAATCTGATTGTTTTATTCATATAACTTTCTCATAATTTTCAATAAATTATTCTTATAAAAGATCCTTCTTATATCTAATTTAGCTAATCGAACAGAAATGTTCTTATTACGTAGTTCCTTAAGGAAAATAAGAGAATACGTTAGGCTGAAGTGATAGTCATTTCTTTTAAAAGCTGGTTGCTAAGACATGGTAAGGAGTAAAACTAAAGAAAAGCGAATGACAATTTTCCATTTGATAAAAGTTTCAGTATTGGAAAAAATGTACTTATTTAATAGGAATATTTTAGAACAAAAGATGTTCATAAATATACATGGAATGCACGTGGTCAAAGATCATTAATTGATTATATTATGGTAAATAAAAAATTAATATCACAGATTATACATACTAGAGTTTACAGGGGCTGTGATATATCCTCCGACCACTATTTAGTGATATCTAAAATAGAATTATGGACAAGATGGAAAAAATCAAAAATAAGGGCAAACGAGGAACAAAATAAAACGGTTTTCAAAATAAACCTACTTCAAGAACCTAGTATCAGGAGGCTTTACCAAGAAAGATTAAACATTTGCCTAGAAGATACAAAAGTAGAAGAACATATTGATAAAGAATGGTCCAATATAATTAAAGCAATCAAAGGAGCAGCAGAAGAAGCAATTGGAAGAAGAAATATATATAGAAGAAAAATTGGCTTAAGAATATGGAATGAAGAAATTAAACAAGCTATTGACAACAAAAAAGCAGCGTATAAAAGGCTTCTACAAAATAAAACTGAAGAATCAAGACAAAATTATAAAGAAAAAAGAAACATCGCAAAAGCAATTACAAGAAGAGGACACCAGAATTCATGGGAGAATTTTATTAGCCAGATAGAAAACGACATACATGGCAGACAACAATTTGCCTATAAAGTGATTAAGACGTTAACAAAACAAGAGAAAGACAAAGTGAGAATAAACAATATATCTGAAGAAGAATGGTTGAAATATTATAAGGAACTATGGTATAAATTAGAAGAAAATGGAAAGTCAATAGAGGACCAAGTAATAGTTAAAACATCTATAGATTTAATCACCGAAGAAGAATTACAATTAACTTTACAAAACATGCAAAATAGAAAGGCTCCAGGACCAGATGGAATAAATGCAGAATTAATAAAGTATGGAGGAGATAAATTAAATGTAAGACTGCTTAATTTTATCAACAAATGTTGGAAAACGAATAGAATTCCTAAATGCTGGTACGATGCACACGTCATCAATATATTTAAAAAGGGCAAAAGAAATGTATGTAGTAATTACAGAGGTATAAGTCTCCTGAACACAGGCTATAAGCTGTATACAAAAATCATAAACAAACGTCTAAGTATAATTACAGAACCGTTATTATTAGAAAACCAAATGGGATTTAGAAAAGGACGATCCTGCACCGATAATATATTTTCTATTAACCAAATTATTGAAAAGAGAAGAGAATATAATTTAGAAACACATATAGCTTTTGTAGATTTAGAAAAAGCTTTTGATAAGGTAAGCAGAACTAGACTCTGGCATATATTAGATAAAAAAGGATACCCAAAACAATTGATAGATGTACTCAGGAATATATACCAAGAAACAAAAATAAAAATAGTTTTAGGAAATGGACGATTATCACAAGATATGATAATTAATAATGGTTTAAGACAAGGATGTAGTTTATCTCCGCTTTTATTTAATATTTATATGGATGATATTCTCAGAAAATTAAAAGATGAAATACCATTAGGAATAAAAATAAATAAAGATAATGCCTTAAATATGCTACTCTTTGCAGATGACATGATGTTAATACAAGACCGAGAAGATAAGCTGCAAATAAGTATGTACAAGCTACAAAAATTGATCCAGGATTATGGTTTAAGTATATCAATAGAAAAATCAAAGATAATGGCATTTATAGGAAAACATATAAAAAGATCAAAGATAGTGTTAAGCAATAAAGTGTTAGAACAGGTGATAAAATTTAACTACTTGGGTTGTAATGTAACCTTTAAGACAAACAATGAAGAAATAAATAATAAAGTGAGTAAGTTCCAATATATTTGTGGAGTAATAGCTCGTACCTTAAAAAGGAAAACCCGAAAAGATACAAACCTAAAATTCTATAAGACAATGGCTGTTCCAGTTTTACTGTATGGTTCGGAGACATGGACTCTTAAAAAGAAAGATTGGAGCCAAATACAAGCGGCAGAAATGAAATATCTCCGAGCAGTAAAAGGTTGCACCAGACAAGATCATATTAGAAATGAAGACATAAGGAAAGAATTAGACATTTTTTGCTTAAAAGAAAGGATACAAATAAATAGAGAAAAATGGGAAAGCCATTTACAAAGAATGGATAACTCTCGCATTCCATTTCAATCATACAAATACAAACCTCTAGGCTACAGAACGATAGGAAGACCAGTTAAAAGATGGGAAGAAATATGAGGCCGGAACAGGAGAATCCTCCTAATCCATGAAGAGTTGATGATGATGATTTCGGAAATGTACAAAACGTACCTGACATATATTGCGAGGTTTAACGAGATCTACATTTTTTAGTAAGATGTCGTCTATCTCTTACTGAATATTTATCTGTTCTCTGAATATTCAAGATATAAATTTCATTTTTCACAAAAATTCTTAAACCTATGCATTTTAATCAAAATCATTAGTTATTTTTGACAACAAAATTTTCGAAAAATGTGACATGTAAAAGGAACTTGAAAATCTTAAGTTGTAAACTGCTGAAAGTGTAAAACTGGACTTAAATATCAAGTTTGGTGTTTAACACACTTTTCGTTTTCGAACTATGCTGTTCACCTACAAGTAGAAAGAGATAAAGACACGCGCGAGCACACACACTCACTGGTATTTTTTCTAAAAATATGTGTTTTCTACTTTCTCTATACGTACAATGTACATAGTTATTGTATTGCACCCACAATATTTTTTGTCGCCTTCCGTGGTGTAATGGTTACCATGCTAACTTCATATACACAAGGTCGCGGGTTCAAACCCGGCGGAGGACGATGGATTTTTTCGGGTGTAAAAATCCTTAGCTTGGCTTCCTTCGGAAGGGAACTAAATTTACGGCACGTTAAAGAACATCAAGCCTGATAGAGAGGCCTCTGAGCAAAATTAAGCGGTCTTTCACGCCCAGTATAGAATGAGACGCTGAGGATCACAGCAGTTAAAGAGCGTCCATAAATAAAACGCCATTTCCATTTACCCAAAAATTCTATATCGAGATTACACTGGAAATACATGTTTTGGTACCTCCAAAAAAAACAGTTCTAGAAAAAGGTCATTATGTATGTGTGTGTGAGTGTGTGTGTGTGTGTATGTGGACAGCATAACTCAAAAACGAAAAGTCTGTTAAATACCAAACTTGGTATTTAAGTTCAGTATCTTCCAGGGATGAGACACGAAGAGTTTCAAGAAACCCCACCCCATCTCCATCACGAAAAAGCACACAGTTTATGTAATATACATTTTTATCGTGGAGTTGATCGTTTTTGTGATATGCCTTGTCAATGACTACACTTTAAAAAACTTACACTTTTCTCATACAGGAAATTGTCAACTCCTGTCCATACAAACAAGGGAACTTCAGTCACATAGCAACCAGCTTTTGACTATCATTTTAACCTATGGTGCCCCCTTAAGTTTCCTCTACGTACAAGGAAGCAAGTAATAAGACTATTCTGCTAATTTTTCTCAATTAGCATGAAGTAAATAGAAGCACAAGCTTTATAACAACAATTTGTTGCAGAGATGTAGAGAAAGTCATGTAAATGGAATACATAAGATTTTTTTTTGACACAGAGGACCCTAGAGCGTATACTTCCGTTGAAATCTCGATATCGAATTTTTTATACCTGCTCTATGCACTATGTACCTAGTACGTGTAGAGAAAGGAAAAATATATGTAAACTCATTTACAAAACTAAATAGACGAACTTTCTAAAAATCGTCACATGGTTCATTTTTACTAAAACAATAAATTTAGAAAATAAAAAGGTTATTGAAATAATATGCAAGCTATAACTTTGATTCCTGACAGAAATATAACTATTATTATGTAAAATAAATGTTAAACATTTCAATAAAATATCTTATTACCTGTCTGAAGAATGAATGCAGAAGCTACGAGTGGAAGCTTGGATAAACACTAACAGACAAGCGGTATTAAGTCATCACTACCAGTGCTGTTCTCTAAAGCTGGAATGCAGCACTTAAGTTGTAGGAGACTTAAGTTAGCAGAATAGTCTTATTACTTAAGTAAGTGGTCGGGTTCGAATTAAGTCATACGCTCACAAAGTAGAAAATTAATTTTCATTAGTGATAAAGAAAACAGCGACATCGAGAAGGCCGTGAAATAAGTAAACATCTCGTTTGTTATTCTCTGGAATTTCTGGTTATTACTATTATTCCTGGATATGTTATCTTGTTTGACGTGGTTTACCATTAACTTCAGAGTTTTCTTTTAAGTTTGGTACCATATGTAAATAATAACTGTGAGCATTGTGGTTTAAACTCGGCTTTCGAGTCGCCTAACCTAAAAATGGATTCTACCACCCAAGGAGCTCAACCAACCACCAGTACATCAATTAGTTATGCTCAAGCATCTCGAAGTATGTTGTTCCCTAAAAAGGAAAATGCCATTGTAATTGATTCAGCCGATTATGCTCCCACCATTGAACTTGTACAACAGTTAGCTACTAAAGTTAATTCGTAAGACTTGAAGCTTTCACGGCGAATGTTATTCATTATGGCTTCACGGGTGATCAGCCGTGTCAGGTGTATAAAATCCAAGCTTTCGACCATTGCACACTCCATGGTCTTCATCAGGGACTGCATGAAGCTGTTTTATTATTTTTTTTTTGGGGGGGGGGATAACAGGAATAAAGGTTATAAGGATAACAGGTCAATAAGGTATTTGGGAAGGAAAAGGGAATATGGGAGAGAAAGAATTTGATTCTGTGGTGTCTCTATTTATTGGGATAACATTGGTGTAATGGGGCTCGGTACCGCCTAAGCAAACCGTGTATTCGTGGGTGCTTACTTGGGTTGACCGGAATTCCGACAGTGGAGGGCAGGTATTACGCCTTGACCTAAGCCCAGACCTATATCTTGAGGTGTAACTTTAGTTTTATGTTGGTGATAGTACTGTGGTGTGGATGGGTATTGTGCAGGGGTGGCCATAGTTAATAACGATGTGGCCTTCCCTGTTTGTAGCGCGTAGTGTCGCCTTTAAAAGGCGGAGGATTGTGTGGATCTAATGCATTGATTAGGGTGTTCTGGCTTTCTATGATGTAAGTTGTGATCAGATTTTTTGCCTTCTCCTGAGCGTCAAGGCTGGCATGGTGGTTTTCTGCCGCTTCTGCGGCGTGGAGCTTGATCTGGTTTGTGAGTGTGTCTTCAAGGGTTGTGATTCATGTCGGCAAGTTCAGGATTTCGGCATGAAGGTCCTGAATTGCCTCCACGATCTTGGCGTTGGTGTCTGCGGTCTCCTGTAGCAGTGTATATATGCCATTGAGCTCAAGAAGAAGCTCCCTTGTCTGCTGCTGTGTTGGTTGTTGCGGCGGCGTGGTTTCTGTCTGTGTTGCTGTTGAGTTCATTTTCAGCGTTGGTCTCCAGGCTTGCTACGATGATGATGTTGGTTGTCCTGGAGATGAGCGCTGATGTGTGTAGGCCCGGCTGGGCTGCGGAGTTAGCTGTTTAGTTGAGGCGTGTGTTGCAGAGTTGGCGCGAAAGCTCCCTGGTAGGCGGTAGTTACCTACGTGTTGACTTGCTTGCGTTTCCGTTGGAGCCGGCTTTGGGTACAGTGGACAGCGAGACTGTCCAGTGTAGTGATCAGACCTGCAACAGGTGGCACTAAGGGCTGTATTTCGTCTTGTCCGCTGTTTTCTGCCAGGTCCGCCTCTGTTCTGGGTAATTGACATCGATATTGCAGGTGCGGCTTCTTCCTTCTTCATATTTAGCTTAGAGTAAGTACATATTCACACCACTTTCTAATTTAACCTTACTAACTCCTAAACACTACCTAAACCTAATGGCCCGAAGAAAGCCCAAGAAGCACTCTCCTTCGGAGGTGCGTGTCATGAGACAGACGGTAGTCAAGACACGGCTTGACTTTGGAGCTACTCCACCAACACGCCTCCCTGGTCCCTCACCTGCTGCTCCTCCCTCCACCGCTCCTGCTTCCTCTGCCTCCCCAGCCACCATTCCTTCCTCCCCAGCCTTAGCAACTATCATACCACGTGTTACTAATCCACTGACACACCCTTCCTCTGCTCCTTCTTCTTTCCATACCTCGTCCATCTCTGTGGTGGCTCAGAGACCCCCCCGACCTCCTTCTGCTTCCTCCTCTTCTGCTTCTTCACCGCACCTGCCAACCCCGCTTCCTCATCCTGTGTCCCCGATCCCGGGCCCATCCTCTCCCAACCCTAACCCCCCTCCTGCCCTATTCTACCCTCCTGCCTCCCAACCTAATCCTGGCCCTGGCTCCTCTCCCCCACGCCCAGCTCACCCGCTCCCAGCTCCACCCGGTCCCCCTTCTTCCTACTCTCAAGCCCTCACCACCAGTCTCCAGGCTCCCATCTGTATCCCCCGCCAGCGTGTTTCTCTGTTCCAGGATCTCAGAGACTTCGACGCCCTACGCCCCAACGGGGGGTATGTCTTGTCCAGAGCCCCTATTTCAGGGGACCTCATGGTGCGCACTAGGTCCGCGGAGGACTACTAGCGCCTGACTGCCTTTCTGAGGGAGCGTGGGGTATCTTTCACCCTGACACGAATCTCCAAGAACGACCAGACGTACCGTGCTGTGGTGAAGCACGTTTACTTTGACGGCGCGGAAGAGGAAATTAGGGCTGAGCTGCACTCCGCGCACTTTTCAGTGCTGCGAGTAGTGCAGCTCAGGCGTTACGACCGAGCCCGAACTCCTCTAGCGTTATACCTGGTGGACCTGGCAACAGCTGAGTACCTGGCCCAGTTGAGGTCATTGGAGCAGGTGTTGCACTTTCGGGTGAAGGTGGAACCCTACCGACGACCCTTCATCCCCATCCAGTGTAATCGGTGCCAGCAGCTGAGACACACGGAGGCAACGTGTAGTGCGGGTGCCGTTGTGTGCTCTAAGTGCTCGGCCTCCCACGAATCGCGGAGCTGTAACGTTCCCCCACCCCAAAGGAGATGCGCGCTGTGTCTCAATTCGGGCCACGGGGCCAGGTACCGGGCTTGTCCCGAATACCAGAGACAAGTTGCAGAAGCGCGCAACTCCCAGGGGACGAGGGCACGGGCGTCTCCGGCGGGAAGTGGGGGTCGAGTGCGTGGAGAGGCTCCGGTGCGCGCGCCGCCTGCCCCTCGTGGCTCGGTGATGGGCGTCGTTAGCGCTGGGGGGGTGAACGAGCCGAGGACACGAAAGCCAAGCCGACCACAGGTAAAGCCACGTCAACCCCCGAAGGAAGTGCCGACGAGGGAGGAGACCCTGGCTGACCCTCGCCTGGAGCACCAGCGAAATATGTTCAGACGTGCGTCAGCTGAGCACTGGAGGGACGCAGACATACAGGACGTCTGTATGCACATCATGGAACTACTGGCCACTTCGCGGGAGTCGGAGACCCGGAGCATCCTGGCCTGCTACAGAGACTTCTTCCAACTCCAGGTTACAGTACCCACCGCAACGATCGAAACAGACGCGGAGGCGGGACTGCCGCAATAATAAAACATAGCATTGCCCATGATGTTGCTCCACAGCCGCAATTTTCAACTCTAGAAGCTACTAGTATTTACATCACCATTGACAACAACAAGGTTCTAATGACGGTGGCATATGCCCCCCCCCCCCCCAGGCGTACTAAACATAGCTGACATTAACTCAATCTCGCAGGTAAACAACAGGGTGCTAATAGCCGGAGATCTCAACGCAAAACACCTCATTTGGGACTGCAATGAGACTAACTCTGAAGGCACGGCCCTCCTAAACCTTGAAAATAATTCTGATATAATAATTCACACTTCTACGGAACATACGTATATCCCGTTCAGCCGAAACCAAAGGCCTGATATTCTAGATATTGCAGTGATACTTAATCTCACTCGTAGGATCAACCTACAAGTTAAGAACGAACTCTCTTCCGATCACTTACCAGTGATCATAACACTAGAGGGCACTGCAGCCCCCAATCCACCAGTCGAGCGTCTAAACTACAATAAAGCAGACTGGGATAGGTTTGCAAACACTATCAACAAGCACCTACATACTACACAGCTAAATACAGCAGAAAACATGAATGAGGCGGTAGCCCAACTAGAAAATGCAATAAAAACTGCAACCAAAGAAGCTGTTCCAATAAACAAACCTAAGCAATACCAATCACAACTACCACCTGACATCCAAATGCTAGCAGCGGAAAGAAACCGAGCTAGACGGCGATGGCAGAAAACACGTCATATTGTAGACCAGGAATACGTTAGACACTTAAATACCCTTGTCAGAGAGAGAACAATACACTCGAGAACCTCGACTACGAACGAGACTCGGTGTGGAGAATTGCGCGCTGTCTAACACGCGATAAAACACAAATACCACCATTACACCACAATCAAACAATCGCATCCACAGACCAACAAAAAGCAGATATGCTCGCAGACACACTGCAAGAAATCTGCACGCCTAATCCTACTCCCTGTTGCCCTCAATTTACAGAGGCAACGGAAGAGGAAATGGACATTTTCAAAGAACAGGTAACCCACAACTTAGTGAGAAAAACCTGCCCGAGTGAAATAAACTGGCTAATCAGGCATCTCCCAAAGAGAAAAGCCCCTGGGCCAGATAACATCCCAACAGTGGCCCTAATGCATTTGCCCGAAAGGGCAATTAAGCTACTGGCTGACATATTCAACTACGTGCTCATTAGTGGACATTACCCTAAAAGGTGGAAACTAGCCACCGTGGTCCACTTCCCCAAAAAGGGGAAAAACTTGTCCAAACCGCACAACTACAGACCAATTAGTCTACCAAGGGCACTTGGAAAACTTCTCGAAAAAGTAATTCTCAAACGTCTCAACTCTCAACTAAACAAACAAAACATACTAATTCCAGAACAATTTGGATTCCGAGCCAAACACTCAACAACTCTTCGACTAATCAGGGCAACCGAATCTATAACGCACGGTTTCAACATCAACAAATCAACAGGCGCTTTATTATTAGATGTCGAACGAGCCTGCGACAGAGTATGGCATGCTGGCCTACTAAAGAAGCTCAAAACAATAAATATACACGACTCACTCATTAAACTCATAGCAAACTACCTAAGTGATCGAAAATTTCAATCCAGAGTAAACAATCACCTGTCATCCGAACGCCCAATCAAAGCCGGAGTGCCACAAGGCAGCATACTCGGGCCAACACAATTTAATATCTATATAAATGACATCCCAAAAACCGAAAATACAGAACTATACATTTATACGGACGACACCGCCATAATGATCCAATCAGGAAAAACGAAATGCATTCACAGCAGTCTTCAGAGGTCCCTCAATAACCTAGAGGACTGGCTTACCAAATGGCGAATCAAAGTAAATGCACCAAAAACTCAAGCAATCATATTCACAAAGCGTATCAATCACAGATTTCCCAGACACCGCCTGCCTCCACTTACCATATTTGGTGAAGATATTGGATGGACAGATACGGTAACTTGGCTAGGACTTAAAATGGATCAGGGTCTAACATGGAAAAAGCATATTACTCAGACTCGTGGTAAAGCCAATGCCCAATTGGGCAGGCTATACCCACTCATCAACATGGGCTCACAGCTAAGCCTTAACATGGGACTCACACTTTAAAAACATTAATCCGACCTATAATTACTTACGCATCCCAAGTATGGGGGTATGCCGCCGAAAACCACATCAAAAACTTACAAAGATTCCAAAATAAAATTCTACGCTTAGTATCTAAGGTACCATACACAGCTCCAGCTGACATACTCCACGAAGAACTCAAAATACATACAATCGAACAATTCATTAAACAGCTAACCTACGACACGTATAAAAAATTAAGTGCACATCACAGCCCTTTAATAGAAACGCTAGGGAACTACGACCAGAAACAAACAAACACAACAGACCTTTATCACTTTTCGACAGGACTATAACACAAAACACCACTCCAGACGAAATACAACAATGCCTTACAAACCTCATTTCTTAAACCTCTCCTCTTTTCTAACACACAACTATATATATTCTTTTTCTCTTCTCATATGTTTCAGTACCAGCCCGTCGCAGAGCCCTAAAGCCCTCAGCTACAGCTGAGGCGGACCGGGGGAAGGGGCCTCCCATTGTGATCGACGCGGGAAGCGTACTTCGGGCTGCAATATGGAGTCAATCACTTAGTCGACCTTGGCAACTACATGGTAAACGAGATGACGAAGGCCTACGAGCCCGGTACTACTACTAGCGACGAGCGGCTGCACAACCACTGACGGACGGAGAAATCTCCCGAAGCAACAGCGCACAAGCGGAACTCCAAATATATGTCTCATTCTAAACATATACTATAAGACTAAATTTAGTGCATGTCGAATAACATTTTACCTAATATGACAAGCAGGCACACCCTGCAGAAGTAGAACACAATTATTAACGAATAAAACACCTACAAAGTAGCGCATGATTATCCACTGGTATTGTTCAGGTTTCATGGACAATCCCAGTAAGTAGCATTAACGCGCTCGCATGCAATGCATGCCAGCTAAGTAGCTCTCACTTACTAACCGGGGTGCTATGCGGGACCCGACTAATGCATGTTTGCACGAAAGTACTGTATATAACGATTAACACGTGGAGGGGTTTTTTAGTGGATATAGCGCACTCTGCGGGGAGCTCTACATATCCCCCAAGCCATTGCACTAAGGCTTGGGGTCGAATGCAGGAGTGCATTTTTCCCCTCCACGGTAGAAAAAAAGAAGAAGAAAAAAAAAGCAGCTGTGTATAATGGCCGGCGTCCAAGCTGCGCTGAGTTGAAGTCCAGAATCTCTATTGTAATTGCAAGGCTGTAACTTGATTTCGATGGCTTCTTTGATGAGTCTGTCATAATACTTATTCGTTTGATGTAGGACTGAGATGTCATTGAAATTGATTTTATGTACCTTCTCTATGCAATGTTGGGCTACTGCCGACTTTTCCTACAATATCGATGTCAATTACCCAGAACAGAGGACGGACCTGGCAGAAAACAGCGGACAAGACGAAATACGGCCCTTCGGTCAGTCGGGCCAATCGCAGATCATCACGCGTTCATTGGCCAAGGCAGCGCGGGCTCCGCCCACCTAAATGCAGAATAGGGACACGCCTAGCACACCTCGGGCTGCCCTCAGCCTGCCAATTACACTGGACTGTACTGGGCAAAAGTCATGCTGTTCTGTTCATCAGAAAACGCCCCGTAATAAACCAGATACCCAAATTTTCCTATCAGGGCCAAAGGATAGAGTGGGGGAATTCCATCAAATACTTGGGCGTCATTCTTGATAAGGGCCTAACTTTTCGTGAACACGTGCGGGGAACGTCGTACAGGGCGAAGGGGGCGGTAGCCTCCCTTTACCCTGTGCTGGCCTCCCAGATGCCGGTTCACTTAAAGTTACGCCTTTTCAAGGCGCTTATAGTCCCCCTGATGCTCTATGCCTGCGAAGTGTGGGGTATGGCAGCAGACTCCTGGCTTCTCTGGTTACAGCGGGTGCAGAATAGAGGACTCCGGTCCATATATTCTGTATGTCGACGTTTCCCTTTGAGGCTACTACATGAAGATTCGGCCCTCCCATATGTGGAAGATGTTATTAGGCGCCGGGCTCAAACATTCTACGCCAGATTGGGCGAACATGAGAACGCTCTTGTCAGATCACTGGGGGAGTACTTATCCTCTGAACGCCGAAAAAGGCGGTTCCGGGTTCCCCGCATGGCTTGTGGGCACCCCCGGTAACAACGGCTTTAAACCAGCCAACAGCGTAATAGCTGAACAAAGCACTACCCCTCCCATAGGGACAGGTCTATCAAAATTCACCACCATATTTAAATAAATAAATAAATAAACACCAGCGGAGCAGAGGAAAGGATGCTGCTCCTGAAAATGCAACCGCTCGAGGAGCCTACCGGCGCCACCTCCTTAACACCAACACTCGAAACCTCAAACAAAACCTTAACCATCACCTCATTCCTGTGGTTAAACCCTTACCAGGGTAGGTACACAGCACCAACACCCAGGCTCACCACGAGCCTACCAGACACGCACGCACGCAGCTTCATGGCCAGACAGATGCCCAAGAGCCTTGCATTGGGTTGAAAGATGCGCAGTAACAAATGACTGCCGAAGCGCAAAATGCTCCAGATGAGGAGACTGAGGAAGAAACAATTCAGAAATACCAACAAAAATACCCATTTCACTTTATCAACAACAGGGCCCAAAAAACATTTCCGAATATAGACTACGCCCTACAAGGCCCGTTAATAGAGTTAGGCGCAGGCAAAGTAATGAAAGGTTACTCCAAGATGGAGGAAATATTTGAATGCCTTCTTGGAGAATCAATTAATAAAAGAGTTGCGCACACAAAGTTCCTTAACTTCTTAAATATCATGAAAGAAGCAGTTAATGAACTCAAAGAGACAGAGGGAGGCCCACCGGCACCAAAAACCCCAAGAAAAAGGCGCTAGATAAAGATATATATATATATATATATATATATATATATATATATATACATAAAACTAAGAAGAAGAAGGAAAAAACAGCTTTACTATAAGGAATATGGTTCTTGAAACAAGCAACTCATCCCCACAGCACACAACCCATAAAAAATTGGAACGCTCAAGGCATACGCAACAAACTACAGGAATTCAAACATTACTTATACAACAATAACATTACAATAGCACTGCTAAACGAAACTTTACTAACCCCTAAAACCAGATTCAGGGTACCAGGTTACAAAACTTACAGAAACCACAGACCAGACGGAAAACCGCATGGGGGGACAACAATAGTGGTCCAAGAAACCCTTGCCCACACGCTTAAACACATCCCGACGCTGACAACCATGGAAGCCACGGCCATCTCAATAACCGTACACATCACTCAGGTAACATTAGCTAGGGTTTACTCCCCACCCAGACAACTCAATGTGCAGGACGTGGAAACCGTCATGAACCTTGATGACGTAGTAGTAGCAGCGGGGGACCTTAACGCAAAACACCCAACTTGGGGCTGTAGGATAGCAGACACGAGGGGAAATGCACTGCACAGGCATATGCTCAATAATGAGTACATAATAGATCACCCGGGAGAACCCACATATATACCGTCACAAACAAACCACGAAGCCCATACTTTAGATATTGCTCTTTTCAAAAACACAGACTTCGAATACCAAGTAAAGCTAGTGGAAGCCTTAGCATCAGATCATTTTGCAGTCCAAATAGACATACACGCCCCGCCCATCTTACAACCACCACCAAAGCGAAGAAACTACAACAGAGCAAACTGGGTTACCTTTGCTGACACACTAGACAAAACTCTATCTGACGCGCCCACCCTAACGAGCCATATGGCAGTAGACCGTGCGGCAGGCGGGCTCGAAAGCTCAATACAGCAGGCAATAGAAACAGCGGTTCCCTTTAAACAGCCCCCAAACTTGAACTCACATACCCACCGGAAGTACTAGTGTTAATACGAGAAAGGGACCACGAAAGGCGAAGATGGCAGCGCACAAGATGCCTTGTGCACAGAGTCAACATGGCCACATTGAACAGTGCAATCAAAACGAGAATAAATGCACAGTCACAGCAGTAGTGGGACCACACCCTGGAACAGTTACAACTAATATAGTGAAAGCCCTAAGAAAACATTAAATATTCTACCACTTAAAATGCCATCTGCACACAACTCCTATGCGGAAACAAACGCAAATAAAGCAATCATTTTGGCGGAAACACTGCAGCAAACGCGCAAACCAAATCAAGGCCCTCTAGATCATGAACGCTCTGAACAAATGGAGCAAGAAATGCAGGAAACCTTAAGTAACGCAGCGCATGACAAATGTAGAAAAACGTGCACTAGCGAACTGCGCTGGATCATCCGACATCTTAAGGTAAACAAAGCACCGGGTTCAGATCAAATACCAAATTTGGTACTAAAGCACCTGACGCAAAAAGCACTGCAATACCTAGCCGATATCTGTCTTCAAACAGGATACTATCCCAGCTGCTGGAAGCAGGCGAACGTATTAATGGTCCCGAAACCGGGAAAGGATAGAGCTGATCCCATAAACTACAGGCCCATTAGCCTACTAAAAACCATCAGCAAAGTAGCGGAGAAGGTAATACAAAAACGCCTGAACGCCCATATCAAAAAACACAAAATAATTATCAGCGAGCAATTTGGCTTTCGCGCCAGCCACTCCACAACCCTCCAGCTAACTAGAAATGTGGAACACATTACACAAGGTTTCAATAAGAACATGTCAACCAGTGTAGTGTTCCTAGATGTCCAGCGAGCTTTTGATACGGTCTATCATGCAGGACTGATACAAAAACTAAAAAAAATATGAATTTCTGTGGCACAATGATAAAACTTATAGCGCACTACCTGACTGAACGAACTTTTTCCGTCACAATACAAGAAGAGTGCACTGCACAGTACAAGCTCGAAGCTGGAGTACCACAAGGTAGTATACTGGGACCCACATTGTTCACCCTTTACATAAATGACATCCCCAAAACTCCAGGCACACATCTGTCCATCTATGCAGACGACACTGCAATCTCAGCACAGTCCTGGCAGCCGAAAGTGATCGGTAGAAACCTACAAAATGCACTAACAAACCTAGAACCGTGGCTGATTAGGTGGCGAATCAAGGTCAACACGGAAAAATCACAAGGAATACTCTTCACCAAAAGAAACAAACATCGCGATAAAACCAGCCGACTAACATTATATGGCAACACGATAAATTGGACCAACAAGGTCAAATACCTAGGAGTAACGCTGGACTCCAAGCTCACCTTTGAGGCACATACAAAAGAAATTAAACAGAAAGAAAATCAAGCACTTGGGGCAATCTACCCTATACTAAACCGCAAGGGTTCCCTAAGTCAGCAGATGGGGCTGACCCTATATAAAAGCCTAAATAGGCCTGTGCTGACGCACGCGGCCCCTTGTTGGGGCCAATGCGCTAAGACACACATCAAGAGCCTGCAAATTTTACAAAATAAAGCACTCAGAATTATCTCTAAGGTCCCCAGAACAGTCCCATTGGATTTGCTACACGACGACACCAAGATGCATACTATAGAACAATTTGTCAAAAAACTAGCAAATAACATGTACAAACATGCCAGAAAAAGCTACAATCCAGCCATTCAACAACTAGGTCAATACGACACAACCGCAGATAAGCACAAAAGGCCGCTATCGCTGTTCGACCGGACAATTACAATAAACAGACATACTGCTGACGATGACGTAACTATACGAAACTATCTGAACAACCTTATACCACTATAAAATAATTGTAGCACACGTGCCCAACAAGTCCCCGGATGGAAGACATCCCCTGCCGGGGCGGCTAGGGGTAAGAGGGCAGCCCCAAACTGAGGACCACAAAGCGCTCATTAGGAAATGACAGGCATGTACAGCAAAAAAAAATAATTAATTAAAATTATATGTAAATAAGAGGATATCTAGGAAGAAAGTCATTCTGTGTATTTATTTCCCCTCTTGTACATACCCATCCCCAACATGTTTTTCCAGTATGTTTTTCAGGACCATCAGCAACCAGCTGAGGAGCAGTCAAGACGGCAACCCCCTCTCCGGTTCAAGCCACAATAAAAGGTAAGGTGCACCTCAATTACTTTCTCTTAGCATAATACCAAACCTCTCTCCTTTCACATGCATGAAATACCACCACTAGCAATAGGTCCTGGTCTGGGCATCAGCAAAGGCCAGTACCTACTCACCACTCTGTCTGCATACTCCCTTGTATGTAGGCGTCTTTTTAGTAACCACCCACTAATATTCGGTTTGCTTCGGCGGTACCGGACACCACCTTCACCCAATCTTCCCACCCATCACTGTAGAGTAGCTAGTGCATGGTAGGGGAGACGATGTAGATCCCCTTCGGATGATCGTCACCAGGTGTGGCGGAGGCGGGGCCACACCATTTAAAAAAAAATCAGCTTCATGGCGGACTTCGCTCTCTGCCTTCACAGAGTAGGCATGGGAGGTAAACGCCGCAAGCCTGCCGCAGCCGCCCAAGAGCCAATCGAGGAGCCGCCAGAGACCGTCACCGCCAACGCTGGCCCAGTCTCCCAGCCTACAACCTCCGTCGAGCCTGAACCAACCACCACGGAAACTCACGCCGCATCACCCGCCGTCGAAGTCTTACAATCCCCGCTGACCATCACAACCGACAACACACCACCTACACCACCTACATCGTCACCAGTATTAGACCTCTCCTCGCTGCCGCGCTTCTGCGCAGTGGTGCGTGGAGTTCACCGGCAATTACCGGACGGTCTAGTACTCAACGCTGGCCGTCTTCGTTGGCCTTCACTCATGAAAGCCACAAGAATCCACACAGAGAGAGGACCGTCACCACTTGTCAGGCTGGAGTTCTGGAACGAGGCCGACTACCGCGCCGCCTTAGCTGATGGGTTGCCTGCCCTCGGACAAGTGCTCGCAGTTGAGCCCGGACGAGGCGTCCGTGTCTTCCCGTGTCGCCGGTGCTGCCAGTACGGGCACTCTTCAGACGCCTGCACAGCCTCCGCCCGTTGCCACTACTGTGGCGCCGGATGTCTCACCTCCGCCTGCACCCACCATGATTTGAGACGCCGGCCCGTGTTCTGTGCTACTTGCAACAGCGCAGGTCACTACACAGGTCAAGCGGTGTGCCCACAACACTCACGCAGACAGATCCCAGCCACTCACCAGCCGCACGCCGCGCCACCACAACCAGCCTCTCATCAGCCGCACGCAGCACCACCACAGCCAATCTCTCACCCGCCAGCTCCCATCATCAGTTCCTCGCAGACAGAACAGCAACCGCAGACCTCCACACTCATCCAGCTCAAAAATGACCTTGCGACTAACACAGCCGAACTCCAAAATCTCCGTCTTGCAGTCAACACCATAACCGAACGTATCGCCACGTGGGAGGAAGCACAGACCCGCTCTCTGGTGGAGCTTCAGGCAACCGCCCGCAACCTTCAGTCTACACCCCAGGAAGTACACCGGGAGAACGCCGCCTTGCGAGACCACTTCAACAGGAGCCTCTAGAAGGTGGTGGACTACATCAACAATTCCCGACTCTACAAGGTCCACAAGCAGCTCGATGAGCTGCTTCAGCAACAGACTCGAGGACTGACAATAAGACTGCAAGATATGACTCAGCAATACATCATCGACCAAACGCGCTAAGCTTCGGAGCTATGGCAACGTCACCCAGAACTCACCTGGGAAGAGTTCCATCACCCCAATAACATGCCTTCTTGGTAAAATTATACACCTCAATTTTTGTAGGTCGACGTCAGGGCATTGCGCCATGTCGTTTGCCCCTACACCCCACGCTTCTCAATACAGACCCGCCATCACTCGATTTGCTTCGGCGGTACCGGGCCCCATGACACCACTGATGCTCCAATAAATAGTGACAACACAGTATAAAATCCTTTCTCTCCCCTTTCCTTATTTCCTTCCCAAATACCCTATATACCTGTTATCCTTATAACCTTTATTCCTGTTCCCCCCCCCCAAATAGCTTCATATTCCCACTCCCGGAATCCCTTACATAGTGGACGTTGTGCGAGAAAGAGCTCGCACAATATACACTAAACTTGCTCCTCACCCAAATCCTCAGGTGAACACTCTCGGTCTTTACGACCACACGCTGCCTAGGAGACGCGTAAGCTACCGCCTTCCCAAGGACGCCTTGGGATGGTAGTTTTTCGGCCGCCTCTTCCTTCTTTACAGTACTACCCGCCAAGTTAAGCAGCATCGGGCCCGGTCTCAACTCGGACGGGTGACCGTCCAGTTGTACTCCGACCAGATCTGCAACACTGGCTTTCCCCCACCCCGTACCTACATCCTTTCGGTTCTCCCCGCTAGCCGGCACTGCTTTCCTTGACAGCCAGCAAGCGGCTGGCCAAGTTAAGCAGCATCGGGCCTGGTCCCTCTTTGGGTGGGTGACCACTCCGGTAGGTAAGCCAGTCCGCGCCGGCTGCACAGAGGGAAACACCCTGCCCACATTACTTCGACACAGACATAAACGCTTGCACAAGACTACATCTTTTATATCACACGGGTAAATCCGCGAGGAAAGCGGATAGGTACCGTGGTGATTTGCCCCCGCCCGAGTACACTCGGGCGACTAGTTCCTGCTCCTGGCTCCAGCTTCATGCAGTCCCTGATGAAGACCATGGAGTGTGCAATGGTCGAAAGCTTGGATTTTATACACCTGACACGGCTGATCACCCGTGAAGCCATAATGAATAAAGTTAATTCATCTCATATAAAATTTGCTTCAAAAAGCTCAAACAAAAGACTGTGTGTTTATCTTATCACAGAGGAGCTTATAAACAAAGTCAAGGCAATTACAGTAGGAGGTCGGGAGTTTCCAATTAGACCACTATTATACTGTAATAAAAGAATAATTCTCTCTTAACGTGTGCCCTAGCATTCCACATTATGTACTAGAGAATCAATTGCTGTCTTTCGGAATACAAACCCTTGCACCAATGTCTTTCTTGCGAGCGGGCTTCTCCACCCCCGACTGTCTCACATATTGAGTTTTCGCCGGGAAACTTTCATTGCACCGGAAGATGAAAAGAAGCTCCCTGAATCATTTCAAGTGCTGGTAGATAACACAGGTCTACAAATAAAAGCTTTTTGTGAGCTGTTTTACATTTGAAAGGTGATTCCTAATATTTCAGTACGGCTGATTTAAAAAAATCTGATGTGTTACACTCACATGACTTTCTCTAGCCGTTATACAAACTTCTTACATCAGATTATTCTTTTTTCTGCACCTTGTTAATCGAGGTATTCAGCACAATGTTCTTATTACTTAGTTCCTTATAAGTAGGAATAAAATAAGGGAATACACTAGGCTAAATCGATAGTCAAATGTTTTAAAAGCTGTCGTTATGCGATTGTTATTACAAATCACTTCTATTCCTGGCCAGGAGTAGAACAAAAGAAAAACAGACACTCCCGTCTGGAAAAAGTTTAAGCACTTCACAACTGAAACTAATAACAATGAATACCTCGAAAACGGTAAGCTCCACCAGAAAAATGTATATGACGTAAATTGTGTATTTTAATAAGGCCTACATTTTTTGTATAGTAAGTTTTTGTCTATCTCTTACGGTTTATTAGTTATGCCAAATTAAGCAAAATTCATCCAGAATAAACAGGTCTTTAGAAGCTATTCGCAGAAAATTAAAGATATACATTTTATTTTTCAGGTAAATATCTTTAATATATGATATTTTAATCAAAATCGTTAGAGATATTTTTAAGAAAATCGCATTTTCGAAAAAAGTTCCATGTAAAGGGTAGTTTGGGATGGGGGAATTTTCTCAAAATCTTCGTGTCGCATCCCTGGAAGATACTGAACTTAAATACCAAGTTTGGTATCTTAGCTACTTTTCGTTTTTGAGTTATCGTGTTCACAGACCCACGGACACACACACACACGGACCTTTTTCTGGAAATGCTTTTTTTGGATTTAGGGGGTCCTAAAACATGTGTTTCCGGTGAAATCTCGACATCGAATTTCTGGGTGGAATGCAATACTTCTTAATCCCTATGTACATTGTACATATGGGGCTGGAGAAAGTAAACAAAAAATGACTTCCGATATTCTCCATCACATCAGGTTTTTTCACAAATCAAAAATAAAATATTCACTTTTTTTTAAATGTGTACATTTGTGTGTTGTATAGGAGCTACAAATAATTTATGAGATTTTTATTGCCAATGTCACATTTAAATTCATTTGATAAACAGCAGGTCATAAAATCTTGTTCATTTGGTATCGAATGTTTGTCTCTTGGATTTTCTCTTGAGTGTTCCTGAGGAATCTCTACACAGCATCCAGCAATAATCTGCAATCACTGAAGAATCCCATCGTCCTTGGTAACTCCTCTCCATTTGTCGAATATCCTTGTGGAACCTCTCCCCTTGTTCCTCACTGACTGCCTCCAGGTTGTCAGCAAGTACGTGCAAATGTGAAAACAGAAAGTGTAATCTGAGACTTGTGTTGCATCCTAGCGTTTTGAACTTCTGTAGCATGTTGTTCACAATTTTAAAGTAGTCATGATGTTTATTATTTCCTAAAAAGTTGTCTGTAACTTCTTTAAATGCATTCCAAGTATTTTTCTCTTTAAAGTCAAGTAGCTTCAAATTGCCTGCCTTTAAATAAAGCTCTGATTTGCGGACCCACAAAGATTCCTTCTTTTATTTTTGCCTCAGAAAGAGCAGGAAATTTGACACTGATATATTTGAAACATTCTCCATCTTGATCAGGTGAGTTTACGAACTGTTTCATTACACCAAGTTTTATATGAAGAGGTGGTAAAATAATTTTCTTGTGATCCATTAGCTACCTCTTATTATGTTCTTTTGCCTGGTGTTTAACTTTCTCTTTTGAGCCACTATCTTTGTTTCCAATGTTTGTCTTTTGCTCTACTATCCCACTCGCATAAAAAACATGGAAATTTTGTGAATACCTGTTGTTGGTCTAAAATCATACAGATTACTTTAAAATCTTCACACATCAACCACAGATGTTCAACATATTTAATTTTCTCCATAACATACTTCAAACTTTCATAATTCTCCTTCAGCTGCACTGAGTGCGCTACTGGAACTGAAGAAAGAGCATTCCCATTGTGAAGCAGCACACGCTTAAGGCTTCTTTTACTAGAATCAATAAATAGCCTCCATTCATGTGAATCATATTTATCACAACCCAGTTTTTTTTTTTTATAAAGTTTTGAATGTAAACCAAATGTTCTTCCTTGCAGAAATATTGCAAAAAATTATTTTCTCTATTCCTGTAGAAAGTCACTATGTATTAGCTGCAAGTAAGTTGTTTTCCTGTAGTCTGGAACCTAACACTTGAGCTGCATCCTTGGGAAGATTTAAACCCCTTACAATATCATTTAGCTTAGCTTGTGATAATGGTTGGGGCGCATTTCACGTTTCAGGAACGAACTCCTCAGACACAAGTGATGATGGTGAGTCACTGTTACTCTCTGTATCTGAAAAAAGTTCACTACTGTCTGTAGGTGGCTTAGGTACAGGAATGCCAGGACCATGGGCTACTGGTCTCAAGTTTGAGTACATAATTGCTGCTTTGTTCTTTACATTAAACCCCTTCACATTGCATATACAAAAGTAACAGTCAGTGCTGTGATTGTGAGGTTCACGCCACACTATTGGTATTCCAAAACGTAGTGATTGTTTCTTCCCCTTTGTCCAATTTTGTAAGTCTTCAACACAAACACTGCACACATTATGAGGAATCAAAGGCCTGGTTTGGTCTCCTATTTCAATTCCGAAGTAAGCCTTGTACACTTTCCTTATAAATGAGGTTATGTTTTTTCTCTGTTTCTTCATAATAAAACTGCCACAAATATAACAAAAATAATTTGGATTATTTACACAACACCTTCTTTCCATTATACTGTACTGAGCTACAGAGGATAAAGATAACAAAATTGTAGTATTTAAATGCTATTTTCTTGCTTTATACAACAATCACTAAGCTCTGTAACAGATGAATTCTCAGTATAAAATGGTGTAAGCAGCTTAGAATGTGCAGCCATCTGCCATAAAAAACACAACTATTTCCTTTTAGTAGCTGTAATCCAATAAATTGCATTATTGTAGTATTGCAATAGTTAATGAACACACTAAAGGTACACAAATAAATAAAAATGGAAGATATGAACTTTGAAAGAATGGTTTGTGATACGACAATAAGGGCTTCATTTTCGGAATCAAGTCATGGAAATTACTATAAAAAGATCTGAATATCTAAATCAGCAAAATCAGTGTTGACCTGTGTAATCTATCACACTGGATATATATACCGCCTGCGGTGCCATTAGTAGTTAAAGCGGGCGTTAAACACTACAAAAAAAAAAAAAAAACACTGGATATATGTAGACTCTGATATTCCTGCTTGCTTCCAATGTAAACAGCAAGGCCGTATAGCAAAAGGCTGTCCCTCTGAGGATAATCAGGGTTCCAACCCACCTAGCATAGAGCATAATAGTAACACTGCAACAGTGAATAAAAAAGTGTCATTCAGCCACCCATGCCTGATACAGTAGGTGCCAGTGATAATTCAATAGTACAAAACAGCATTACGCCAATCTTCCAAACAATTGGTACTAATGAGACTGCAATAATGAATATCAAGGCCTCCCTCCAACCAACGGTGCTTAATACAGAGGGCACTGACAGCGTTTCAAGCTCACTTTACCTTCTCCTTCACCTAACCTTTCAAACCTCTCAACACTTCAGTCTCCAGTTACATCATTGGCAGCCACTATGGGTGGCGACAACAAAATACATACCGAAAATCATGGCAACCTCACTACCAAAATAAAGAGACCATTGTCATCCACCAACTCTGGTATGGCCTTTTCTATTTCCTTATCTGAAAGTGAAAAAGAAACCACGATTTCAGATTTTTCTGATTCAGAAATCGTCATTGAAACATCAGGAAAACTAAGGAAAAAGTTAAATAAACAAAGAAGAAGAACCACATCAGCTAATCTAGAATAAAGCGTGTGGATAATGATTGAATCAGGACGCAGAATTTCCGTTTTCAATAAACCAACTTTTGAACCTTTTTGACAGAACCAGGGGTGTTAAAAATGTCACCGACATTGTCCAAGATTTCACAGATGATCTACTAGCAATGGTAACCATGTTGAGACGCATCCAGCCAACTTTACCTAGCAAAGGTGCTAAAAGTCAATGTCCACGATTAATTAAAAACCTAGAAGCTTCAAATATACAATCATAATGGATCTGATACAATGGAATTGTAATGGATTTTATGCAAGAAGAGTATATTTAAAACTACTTATCAATGATTTCAGATCAAAGGTACTATGTCTTCAGGTAACCAACTTTAAAAAACAACATTGCGCTAAATTGCGTGGTTATATAACATCCTTCTCTAACAGACAAAATGCCAAAATTGTGAGTGGCGGGGTGGCAAATTTTGTGCAGTCAGGACATTTTCTAAATGACATTCCTCTTCAAACCACATTTGAAGCCACGGCATTTAGAGTCAAATTAAATTTTATTGTTACCATTTGCAGTATATACATTCCTAATATCCACGATTTATATGTTAATGAACTGGAAAGTCTTCTTGCGCAACTTCCCAGACCGTTCTTACTCTTAGGAAACTTTAATAGCCTTAATATCCTATGGGGATCTTCAAAAAAGACAAGGGGGCAAATTATTGAACAGTGGCTGAATAATCATGTCGATCTCGTTCTGTTAAATATAAGTGAGCAACGCTTCGGAAAAGTGCAATAGATTTGAGTTTTTCATCCAATGACATTGCGGGAAAAACATCTTGGTCTCGTAATCAATACTTTTATGAAAGCGACCCTTATCCTTTACACTTACAGTCAATAAAGCAAACTGGTCATTATTTCAACATTATATAAGTGAAAATATTGATAATTTAATTAAGCCAACATCCTTGCAAAGGAATAATGTTACAGACATTGCTCAACAGTTCACTAATCTAATCCCATAAGCAGCTGAATGTGCCATTCCAAAAAGTGCACAAACGGCCACTTTTGTAGTGGAATGCTGAGTGCACATCACTTATAAAAGCTAAGAAGAACGCCTTTAGGAAGTTTAAGAAAACTGGATGTATAGAATATGGCATTGCATATAAAAAAAAAGCTAGGGCAAAAGCACGTTATGTCCTTAAGTCTACAATGACCAAGTCTTTTAATGATTTCACCTCCTCCATTATCAGTGAAACTCCCATCTCAACTCTTTGGACTAAGATAAAATCAATTAGTGGGTGTAAAAGGTTTTCCTTCCCTAGGAGTTTAGAGGATGATAATGGTGCTAAATATAATGATCCCCTAGCTATTAGCACGCTGTTTGCTAATTAATTTGCCAACAACTCAAGTAACATCATCTTCGATCCAAGTTTTTCCAAACGGATCTCAGCTCTAATGAAATTGTTAAATCTCAACTTAAGGGTAATGAAGATCAATTCAATTAACCATTTGTTATGGATGAACTTCTTCAGTAGTTAAATAAAAGCAAACCTTCTGCTCTAGGACCAGACTATATCCATAATAGTTTCCTTAAAAATCTTCCACAAAAATCAATTGACTATCTTTTCCAGTTGTTCAATTTTATATGGGAGACGCAAACCTTTCCTGACCATTGGAGGGGAGCCATAGTTGTTCCCATTCCCAAACATAACAAAGACCACTCCAAAGCTGCCAATTATTGCCCAATTTCTTTAACTTGTGCTTTGAGCAAACTCTTGGAGAAAATAGTCTCCAGTCCCCTCAGATGGATTTTGGAAACAAACGATCTGATTTCAACTTATCAAAGGGTTTCCGGCCGTTACGTTCCACAGGTGATCACTTAGTCAATATAACACTGAAAGTTGTGATGCCCTGGCATTGAAACATCATTGCAGTTACCTTGGACATTGAAAAGGCTTATGAAATAGTCTTCAGACCTAGGCTAATAGAGATTCTTTCAAACATGAAACTTAAAGGAAATATCTTAGCATTCATCATAAATTTCTTGGCTCATAGATATCTTAGAGTGCGCAATCAAGATAAATTGTTTCCCTCTATGGAAATGGTGAACGGTCTTCCTCAAGGTTTTGTAATGAGCGTACTTTTATTCCTTATTGCTATAAATGAACTAAGTGACCTGATTAAACATCCAGTAAAAGTATTCCTCTTTGCGGATGATATTACTATTTTGTGCAGCGGGAAAAACATTCATTTGACAACACATATCATCCAGGAATCCTTGAATAAAATCTACAACTGGGCAAGTAATTCAGGTTTCATTATATCTAAAAGAAAATCTGAATATATGGTTTTCTCTAAGACAAAAAAGGATTCACAAGCCAACATTGTCTCAGTATTGGTGTCCATAATTTACGTAGAACGAATACTTGTAAAATCCTTGGCATGAAATTCGACCAGATACATACATAGAAACAACATATTATGTCTCTTAAAGCAGAATGTGCATCTCGACTAAACATCATTAAAATATTCTCATCCCCTAAGTGGGGCGCTGACACACACTTGTACAGAAGTATCATCAGTCGAAACTAGATTATGGGGCTGTAGTGTATAGCTCAGCAAGTAAACGACTCCTTCAATTACTTGATCGCATTATCAACACTGCATGTCGTGTAAGTTTGGGAGCTGTAACATCTAGTCCAAGCAACAGCTTACTTTGGAGGCTGGTCTTTTTCCCTTGGACCTACGATGCAAACAACTGTGCCTCAATTTCTGCTATTCAACGTTCTGCTGACCAAGTAATCCGAAAAACAAATGTATTTTAATGCTTCAAAATCAGAAATATATTGTTCTCGTCCTTGTTATCCAAAACCACTGCGGGAAAGACTCCTGGAATACTACACCGAATTCCAAATTGAAAAACCTTCTGTTCTTTTGAGAAAACTTCATCCTATCCCTATCCATTGAATTGGACGTGTCACAAATACCAAATATTCAACAATTACCAGATCAGTAATCCTGCCAATGATCTCTTTGCTTCACCAGAAATACCACAAACATTACAAAGCGTACAGCGATGGATCTAAACGAGACTCAAAATCTGATCCGCCATAGTCGCCTCCTCACCTTCAGAAATTAACTCTTATCGTTTACCAGACTACTTCTCCATCTTTTTATGAAGCCTAGCCGTTCTCAAAGCAATTGAAGTATGCACCGAAAACACAAAAAGCCACCACTTTTGATCTTCTCTGGCTCCATGTCAACACTTCCTGCTGTTGCTAACAGACTCTCTAAGAATCCACTCATTCAAAGTATACAAGAACGGTTATATTATCACTACAATAACGGTTACCAAATTTTATTGGTTTGGCTTCCATCTCATAAAGACATTACCGCAAACGAAAAGGCAGATGTGGCAGCTAAATATGCTACGAGGCTGCAGCAAATTGAAGCTGCATTAAGTGGTACACTTCAGGATGTTAAAAATATGTTTAAAAGCCATATCGCGGACCACTGGGACAAACAGTGAAATTCTACGCCCTCAAAACTGCAACAGGTTAGGAAATTTATTACAGAACCGCCAATATCACACTTTAAATTCCGAAGAAAACAAAAAGTCCTACTCACCAGGTTGCGCATCGGCCACTTCAACCTCAGCCATAGCTATCCGATGAAGAAAACAACCAAAGATCCATGCCCGAGAAGTCGTATCAACATCTCACCTTATCCTCGAGTGCCCTGTTTACCGAACGACAGAAGGAACTTAAACCTCGAAAGTGCTCTGTATTCCATTTTTAACACCACCGAAGGATGCAGAAAAGCTATCAAGTTAATGGAAATATCACAAATGTTGTCTTTTATATAATGTAATTTAATTGTTATAACCAGAGTTTGATCCTATTATAATTGTTTACCAATTTAGATGCACTATGTTTTACTGTTACCAAAGTTCAAATAGTTAAGTTTATGACCACAGTTGTAAAATATTTGTATTAAATTTTGTATAAACATTGATCTAGATATGTAAGAATATTGTGGTCGCTGATGACCTTTGTTGTTATAAAGTGACATAAAATAAATAAATAAAGACATGTTTAACCTGTTATGGACCATTTAGTTTATTACTGTTTCCGTACGCTCTGCTTATGTTTTGATGGTCAGACTGTACTCACTATATTCCCGCCTTCCCTGACAGCTCAAAACCGTGCCATGCTACACCAGTGAATTCACCAAACAACTGTATTCTTTCGTCAGACAGGCAGAACATACTATGGATTTTCCAAATTTCACAGAACCATCAGTCTGGAGCGACCTTGGGGTCAGAAGGCCCGTAACTAACCAAGCGAGCCAACCTGACTGACTCAAAAATCACGTCTCCATGTATCCTTGGGTGTTAAAGCGGCATACAAGTGGAAGAAATAAAAGAAAGTCATATTTAGTATCATCACATTCCTGAACAAACTTCATAATTGTCTCAATTTATCATGAGCTTCCAGGCGCTGTTCGTCTATTCCTGGCCTTCCAATTAAACGTTGATATGACGACTGCAACCATGCAGCCCACTCTGACATTTACGATTTAAAGTGGCTAGTTCAATGCGACTGCAGTTCTCATTTGAGCCCTACAATCGAAAACTCTATTTCATTTTTACTATCTCTACCAGACCTAATAGAGAGAAAAGGTATTGCATTCCACTTAGAAATTCAATATCACGATTTCAGAAATTAATATTTTGAGGCACCCTGAATAAAAAAATCTTAGGTGTTACACTCACATGACTTTCTCTGGCTGCTCTACAAAAAAAATTCTTACAAAAGATTATTATTCTTTCTACACAATGTTAATCGAGATAAACATTAGCAGAATGTTCTTATTGCTTAGTTCCTTTTAGGTAGAAGGGAACTAAAGGGCATACATTAGGCTAAACTGACAGTCAAATGCTTTAAAATGTGGTTGCTATGGGATTGAAATCCAATTCTTTGCGTGGCCATGTGATAACAAGTTCACGTATGAGAAAACTATCAGTATTTTAAAACTGAAATGAATAACAAGGAATATCTTAAAAATCTGATGTGTTCCATTCACATAACTTTCTCTACTTCTGTGTAACAAATTATTGTTAATAAGCTTATTGTTCTATTTACTTCACGTTAATCGAGAAAAAATTAGCAGAAACAGTCTTATTACTTGCTTCCTTGCAAGAAGAAGCGAAATATGGGAGTATCATAGTTTAAGTAAAGTCAAAAGCTGGTTACTAGGTGACTGAAGTTCCTTTGTTTGTATGGACACGAGTTGACAAATTCCTGTTGAGAATAGTACAAGTTTTTAAAACCAAAAACAAGGAATATCTCAAAAACGATCAAATCCTCGAAAAAAATGTATACAACATAGAGTGTGTGTTTTAATGAGCTCTACTTTTTTTGTGTGGTAAATTTTTGTCCATTCCTTACGGTTTAGCAGTTATGCAAAATTCATCCAGAATAAAGTAGTCTTCAGAGGCTATACCCAGAAAATTAAAGATATACATTCTATTTGTCAGGTAAATATCTTTTATATACGATATTTTAATTAAAATCGTTAGAGCCATTTTTGAGAAAATCAAAATTTTCGGAAAACGTTCCATGTAAGGGGTAGTTGGGGGTGGGGGGATTTTCTTGAAAATCTTCGTGCCGCATCCTTGGAAGATACCAAACTTAAATACCAAGTTTGGTGTTTAACGGTCTTTTCGTTTTTGAGCTATGCTGTCCGCAGACACACAGACACACACACACACACACACACACACACACACACACTCGCACACACACTCACCTTTTTCCTAAAAACCTTTTTTTTTTTTGGATTCAGGGGACCCAAAACATGTATTTCCAGTGAAATCTCGGTATCGAATTTTTGGGTGCAATATAATACCTCCTCTATACACTATGTATATAGTACGTGTAGAGAAAGTCAAAATCGGATGACATGATTTTCTCTATATCAATGCAACAAATTATTGTTGAAAAGCTTATGCTTCCATTTATTTCATGCTGATTAGCAGAAATATTCTTATTACTTGCTTCCTTGTAAGTAGAAACGAATAAAGGGTCTTTTATTAGGTTAAACTGATAGTCAAAAGCTGGTTTCTATGTGACTGAAATTCCTTTGTTTGTATAGACACAAGTTCGCAAAGCCCTGTATGAGAAAAGTATAACTTTTTTATAGCTGAAACCAAAAACAAGGAATATCTCAAAAACAATCAACTCCACGAAAAAAAATCTGATGTGTACCATTCACATGACTTTCTCCATATCCCTGCAACAAATTATTCTTAAAAAGCTTATACTTCTATTTACTTTCTGCTAATCAGAAAAAAATATCAGAAATAGTCTAATTACTCGCTTCCTTGTAAGTAGAAGCGAAATAAGTGACAACTGTAGGTTAAAGTGATAGTCAAAAGCTGGTTGCTATGTCAATGAAGTTCCTTTGTCTATATGGATAGGAGTTGACAAGTTCCTGTATGAGAAAAGTATACGTTTTTCATAGCAGAAACCAAAAATAAGGAATGTCACAAAAACGACGAACTCCACGAAAAAAATGTATATAACATAAATTGTGTGTTTTAATGTGCTCTACCTTTTTTTGTAGTAAGTTTTTGTCCATCTCTTATGGTTTAGCAGTTATTCAAAATTTAGTAAAATTCATACACAATAAACTACTCTTCAGAGGCTATTCCCAGAAAATTCAAAATATACATTTTATTTGTCAGATAAATATCTTTAATATACAATATTTTAATCAAAATCGTTAGAGCCATTTTTTAGAAAATAAAAATTTTCGAAAAAAGTTCCATGTAAAGGGTAGTTTGGGGTGGGGGGATTTTTCTCAAAATCTTCGTGTCGCATCCCTGGAAGATACTAAACTTAAATACCAAGTTTGGTATTTTACCGACTTTTCGTTTTTGAGTTATCGTGTTCACAGACACACGGACACACGGACACACACACACACACGGACACACACACACACACGGACCTTTTTGTGAAAATGCTTTTTTTGGATATTGGGGACCCTAAAACATATATTTCCGGTGAAATCTCAGTATTGAATTTTTTGGTAGAGTGCAATACTTTCTCTATACACTATGTACTTAGTGCGTATAGAGAAAGTAAAAAATCTGATGTGTTTCGCTCACATTACTTTCTCTATATGATCTGTAAGCTTCCTACAAAAGAATGCGCTATGCTAAAGTGATAGTCAAATGTTTTAAAAGCTGTCGTTATGCGATTGTCGATGCAAATCGCTTCTTTGATTGACCAGAAGTAGAACAAAGAAAAACGGACACTTCCTGTCTGAGAAAAGTATAAGCGCTTCACAATTGGAACCAATATCACGGAATATCTCGGAAACGGTTACCTCCACAACAAAAACATAAATGACATAAATTGAGTTTTCTGACAAGGTCTACATTTTTTGTGTAGTTAGTTTTTGTCTATCTCCTACGGTTTAGCAGTTAAGCAAAATTCGACAAAATTCGTCCAGAATAAAGAGGACTTCAGAGGCTATTCCCAGAAAATTCAAGATATGCATTTTGTTTGGAATGTAAATATCTTTAATATACAGGATTTTAATCAAAACCCACAGAGCCATTTTTCAGAAAATCAAAAATTTTTGTAAATATTTCCTTGTGAAGGATAGTTTGTGATGGGGAGATTTTGTTGTTGTAGAAAATCTTAGTATAGTATACTTGGAAGATTATTAAAACTAAATACTAAGTTTGGTATTTAACGGTTTTTACGTTTTTGAGCTATGCTATCCATATGCTATCCATATCCACTCAGGGGATATATTTCCGGTGAAATCTCGACATTGAATTTTTGGGTGGAATACAATACCTTCTCTATCCACTATGTGCATTGTACATACGGGCTAGAGAAAGTGAAAATATTCAGGTCTGATCGTATTGTTTCATTTCTTGTGAATATTCCTTCACATGTCTCATGAACTTCATCTCTGTTGACCATATAAGTGATCTTTCGTTTTTGTTGCTGTCCACAATTAGTAACCATTATAAGAATAGACACAACAGTATCTTTATACAATTTCCTTTATGCTGCTCTTTTTAGTTTTCCTTCCGCCAGTTTTTACGTTCTCTATACGCACTAAGTACATAGTGTATAGAGAAGGAATTGCACTCCACCCAAAAATTCGGAAAAAGGTCCGTGAGTGTATGTGTGTGTGTGTGTCCGCGTGTCTGTGTGTCCATGTGTCCATGTGCCTGTGAACACGATAACTCAAAAGCGAAAAGTCAGTAAAATACCAAACTTGGTATTTAAGTTAGTATCTTCCAGGGATGCGACACGAAGATTTCGAGAAACATGCCCCCGCCCAAAACTACCCTTTACATGGAACTTTTTTCGAAAATGTTGATTTTCTAAAAAAAATGGCTCTAACGATTTTGATTAAAATTTCGTATATTAAAGATATTTACCCGACAAATTAAATCTATATCTTGAATTTTCTGGGAATAGCCTGTGAAGAGTAGTTTATTCTAGATGAATTTTACTAAATTTTGCATAACTGCTAAATCGTAAGAGATGGACAAAAACTTACTAAACAAAAAATGTAGAGCACGTTAAAACACACAATTTATGTTATATACATTTTTTTCGTGGAGTTCGTCGTTTTTGAGACATTCCTTATTTTTGGCTTCTCCTATGAAAAACACTTTTCTCACACAGGAACTTGTCAACTCCTATCCATACAAACAAAGGAACTTCATTGACATAGCAACCAGCTTTTGACTGTCATTTTAACCTATGGTAGTCCCTTATTTCGCTTCTACTTACAAGGAAGCAAGTAATAAAACTATTTCTGCTCATTTTTCCTGATTAGCATAAAGTAAATAGAAGTATAAGCTTTTTAAGAATTATTTGTTGCAGGGATATAGAGAAAGTCATGTGAATGGAACACATCAGATTTTTACTATCTATATGCACTAAGTACATAGTGTATTGAGAAGGTATTACACTCCACCCAAAAATTCGATACCGAGATTTCACCGGAAATATATGTTTTAGGGTCCCCTTTATCTAAAAAAACATTTTCGGAAAAAGGTCCGTGAGTGTGTGTGTGTGTGTGTCCGCGTGTCTGTGAACACGATAACTCAAAAACGAAAAGTCGGTAAAATACCAAACTTGGTATTTAAGTTTAGTATCTTCTAGGGATGCGACACGAAGATTTTGAGAAAAATTCCCCCGCCCAAAACTACCCTTTACATGGAACTTTTTTCGAAAATTGTTGATTTTCTAAAAGAATGGCTCTAACGATTTTGATTAAAATATCGTATATTAAAGATATTTACCTGACAAATAAAATGTATATTTTGAATTTTCTGAAAATAGCCTCTGAAGACTTTATTCTGGGTCAATTTTACGGAGTTTTGCATAACTGCTAATCCGTAAGAGATGGACAAAAATGTACCACGCAACAAATGTAGAGCACTTTAAAACACACAATATATGTTATATACATTTTTTTCATGGATTTGATTGTTTTTGAGATATTACTTGTTTTTTGGTTTCAGCTATAAAAAATATACTTTTCTCATGCAGGACTTTGTGAACTCGTGTGCATACAAAGGAACTTCAGTCACATAGCAACCAGCTTTTGACTATCATTTTAACCTATGGTACTCCCTTATTTCGCTTCTACTTACAAGGAAGCAAGTAATAAGACTATTTCTGCTAATGAAAACATAGACATTATAAAATAAAAATTAAGTACACAGATCATACTGGCTGAGTAGTGGAGCATAGAACTACCAAAGAAAATAACGTATTAGACGATCGAGATTACTGCATTCGTAAACAGATACCTTGATTGGAAAGGAATAAAAATAATAATAACAACAACAGTAATAATAATTCTCCTGTTCTCCAATGACTGCTATGTGGAATCCCCTCCAACTTCACACCAGAAACATACCTTAAATGTTATAAAGCATTACCAGCTGATTATGTCAGTCACAGTCTATTTTAAATGTACAGCTAATATCACACCGGTAGATAGCATATGTATGGCTGCTTACTTGTGCCATTACACGAGCAGTTCACCTCGAACCTTCTTCCGTGAACACTAAGATACCTATTCTAATGGCATTCGTAGAGGCATCCCACACACAACCCATTCCGATAACGCTAGGTACTATATTCCATGTAGCAAACAAAGAATTACGGGAGCTTACCTCTCTTCTAGGATACAAAAAAAAATCTGATGTGTTCCATTCACATGCCTTTGTCTACTTCTGTGTAACAAATTATAGTTAACAAGCTTACTCTTCTAATCGAGAAAAAGTTAGCAGAAATAGTCTTATTACTTGCTTCCTTGAGAGTATCATAGGTTAAAGTGAAGTCAAAAGCTGGTTACTAGGTGATTGAAGTTCCTTTGTTTGTATGGACACGAATTGACAAATTCCTCTATGAGAAAAGTATAAGTTTTTCAAAGCTGAAACCAAAAACAAGGAATATCTCAAAAACAATCAATTCCTCGAAAAAAAATCATATAACATAAATTGTGTGTTATAATGTGCTCTACATTTTTTGTTTGGTAAGTTTTTGTCCATTTTTTACGGTTTAGCAGTTATGCAAAATTCCTCCAGAATAAAGTAGTCTTCAGAGGCTATTCCCAGAAAATTCAAGATATACATATTATTTGTCAGGTAAATATCTTTAATATACGATATTTTAATCAAAATCGTTAGAGCCATTTTTGAGAAAATCAATATTTTCGAAAAAAGTTCCATGTAAACGGTAGTTGGGGGTGGGGGGATTTTCTTGAAAATCTTCGTGTCGCATCCTTGGAAGATACCAAACTTAAATACCAAGTTTGGTATTAACGGTGGATTCAGGGGGACCCAAAACATGCATTTCCGGTGAAATCTCGGTATCTAATTTTGGGAGCAATACAGTACCTTCTCTATACACTATGCACATAGTGTCGCTCTAAGTTCATAGCTTCCAGCGAGACTCATGGGGAGGATGATAGTAGGATGGTTAAGCCGGGATTACGATGACCTTTACTTAACGTGTCGAGTCGTAACTTGAAGTTAAGAAATGCTGTACAGTGTTGCCAAAAGCATTTCTCAAAATTTCGTTCGCTCCATTAAAAAAAAAAAAAAATAGCAAAGTTTCAGTTGAAGTCGCCCAATATTTTTATTAAAATATGCAATCCTTTTATTACTTCTTTAAACTCTTCACGCCAGTTGATTCTAATTACCACGTGACATTAAACTTAACGTAAAGGGAAGAAAAGTTTTAAGTCGCTAAGTCGTCCTAAATAGCTCCATTTAATACAATATGTTAGCCTTTACGTTACGTTAAATTTATCATAAACCCGGCAATAGTACCCCTCTGTGGTGTAATGGTTACCATACTAACTTCATATGCCCCAGGTCGCGGGTTCAAACCCGGTGGAGGACGATGGATTTTTTCGGGCGTAAAAATCCTTAGCATGGCTCCCTTCGGAGAGTAAGTAAAGCCGGTCCCGTGTCGTAGATTTACGGCACGTAATATAACCTCAAGCGTGATAAAGAGACCTCTGAGCAAAATTTAGCTAGCTCTCACGGTCAATATAGAATGGGACGCTGGGATCCACAGCAGTTAAAAAATTCCATAAGTAAAACGCCTCTCCACACATAACACACACAAATCTGACACCTTTAACCAATCATCTGGTTTTCTGTGTTAGAACACAGTTGCGAAACTATTTTATCTCCAAAAAGTCCTCTCCTTAACAATATAATTAAACAAAATCAGAAAATGAATTAACTAACTAAAATTCCAATAACCCCGAACTAAACTCTACAACTACAGTTACTGATATACAGAGTGTTAATGAACTACACCGAAATAATATGCGAAATTGTGCACGTGACTGATATAAGTAATTTGAGATCGGCGATGCATGGTCCCGGATAAACATAACGCAACTACATAGCGTTAAACTTGTGGGTATCAGGTGCTGATAAGTTGGTGTTAAAGCAAAGCAGGTTGAAAAACTCTGATGTGTACCATTCACATGACTTTCTCCATATCCCTGCAACAAATAATTCTTAAAAAGCTTATACTTCTATTTACTTTATGCTAATCAGAAAAAAAATAGCAGAAATAGTCTAATTACTCGCTTCCTTGTAAGTAGAAGCGAAATAAGGGACAACTGTAGGTTAAGGTGATAGTCAAAAGCTGGTTGCTATGTCAATGAAGTTCCTTTGTTTATATGGACAGGAGTTGACAAGTTCCTCTATGAAAAAAGTGCTTTTCATAGCAGAAACCAAAAATAAGGAATGTCTAAAAAATGACGAACTCCACCAAAAAGATGTATATAACATAAATTGTGTGTTTTAGTGTGCTCTACATTTTTATGTAGTAAGTTTTTGTCCATCTCTTACGGTATAGCAGTTATTCAAAATTTAGTAAAATTCATCCAGAATAAACTACTCTTCAGAGGCTATTCCCAGAAAATTCAAGATATACATTTTATTTGTCAGGTAAATATGTTTAATATACGAAATTTTAATCAAAATCGTTAGAACCATTTTTGAGAAAAACAAAATTTTCGAAAAAAGTTCCATGTAAAAGGTAGTTGGGGGTGGGGGACTTTTTCTCAAAATCTGCGTGTCGCATCCCTGGAAGATACCAAACTTAAGTACCAAGTTTGGTATTTTACCGACTTTTCGTTTTTGAGTTATCGTGTTCACAGACACACGGACACACACACAAACACACATACACACACGGACCTTTTTGTGAAAATGCTTTTTTTGGATATTGGAGACCCTACATATATTTCCGGTGAAATCTCGGTATCGAATTTTTGGGTGGAGTGCAATACTTTCTCTATACACTATGTACATAGTGCGTATGGAGAAAGTAAAAATGGCTTAGAATGTCTTTAAAGCTGCTGCCCGAGTATAGAAATATCGATTTTTAGCAGCTCGTTACCAGCGTTCTCAAGATTTAATATTGCAAAAATCTGTAAAATCTCGAACTAATCAATTGACAGTGCGACACTGAGCATTCATTAACTACGTTCTTGAGTTATGTAGCCGTTTTTCAACTGCTCTGGTGGATTAATGCGTAACGCGGAAAGCTGCTATCCCAAAGGCTGCGAGTTCGATTCCTGTCAAAGAATAAGTGTTTATTATTATTATTATTATTATTATTATTATTATTATTATTATTACTATTATTTCATTCCAGACGTTAACGAGACCCGGACTCGGAAACTATCTTTCACTGGAAAGCCAGTATCATAACCACTACGCTAGAGAGGTACGCTGTAATATGTCCCTTCGTTTTTCATGTTATGCTCTCGAATGGTTGATAAATTAGCCAGTGGCGTAACTTCAGAAGCTTATAGCCGTTACTCCGACATTTCAATAAACAGGCCATAAATCTCCTATCTTAAATTACTTATTTAAGTAATCTACATATTCTGTGAAAATATTTCGGTATAGTTCATTAACATCCTGTATAGTGACTATCAATACAGTCAAAATTTTAAAATTTCATTCATACATTTTTTCAATTGCATAATTAATATTTCAAGTACTTTAATTAAGCATTTACATAATATCCAATCAGGTTCTAAGACAAGGGTGTCCTCTATCACTTACTCTCCTTAATTTACACATTGAGTATTCAGGAAATGGAACTGAATCTGAACTATTCTAATAATAAAATCCCTGTTGGTAAACTTATACTTGCTGACGAACAGGTTATGATGGCTTCCTTTGAAGCAAGTAGTTAAAACAATTTCTGCTAATGTTTATCTTGTTTATCATAAAGTGGATTTCTATCCACTTCTACTAACAGTTTTACTCTTCTGAATAAATTGTTTAATAATTTGTTACAGCAATGTAGAGAAAGTCATGTGAATGTAACACATCGATTTTTTTTTTAGGTGACAGTATAGTGTAAGGTTTTGTATTAGCTTTTGAATATATTAGATAACCTATAATTTTTACTTTCTCTATACGCACTATGTACATAGTGTATAGAGAAGGTAATTGCACTCCACCAAAAAATTCGATACCGAGATTTCACCGGAAATATATGTTTTAGGGTCCCCTTTATCTAAAAAATCTGATGTGTACCATTCACATGACTTTCTCCATATCTCTGCAACAAATAATTCTTAAAAAGCTTATACTTCTATTTACTTTATGCTAATCAGAAAAAAATTAGCAGAAATAGTCTTATTACTCGCATCCTTGTAAGTAGAAGCGAAATAAGGGACAACCGTAGGTTAAAGTGATAGTCAAAAGCTGGTTTCTATGTCAATAAAGTTCCTTTGTTTATATGGATAGGAGTTGTCAAGTTCCAGTATGAGAAAAGTATACGTTTTCCATAGCAGAAACCAAAAATAAGGAATGTCACAAAAACGACGAACTCCACGAAAAAAATGTATATAACATAAATTGTGTGTTTTAATGTGCTCTACACTTTTTGTGTAGTAAGTTTCTGTCCATCTCTTACGGTTTAGCAGTTATTCAAAATTTAGTAAAATTCATCCAGAATAAACTACTCTTCAGAGACTATTCCCAGAAAATTCAAGATATACATTTCATTTGTCAGGTAAATATGTTTAATATCCGAAATTTTAATCAAAATCGTTAGAGCCATTTTTGAGAAAATCAAAATTTGCGAAAAAAGTTCCATGTAAAGGGTAGTTGGGGGTGGGGGGATTTTTCTCAAAATCTTCGTGTCGCATCCCTGGATGATACTAAACTTAAATACCAAGTTTGGTATTTTACCGACTTTTCGTTTTTGAGTTATCGTGTTCACAGACACACGGACACACGGAGTTCATTGCCCTGTAGGTTAATGGACTTCCTGTAATGGTTTGTTAATTAAGACCATTTAAAGACATGCGTTCACACAAAAATATATTTAACTAAATAACATTTAGGGCCTTTTACGATTTTACATCGTCATTCACGGCTAAACAGAAGATCGGCTTAGAAAACCATTTGGCGCAGAAGCCCCATCTAAAGAAGCAATTTATAATTGACACGTAAAATTCAAAATATATCAGTTATTTCTAAATGATGAACTTCACGAAGAAGGCCCAAGAACTTCTGTTACTAGTGAAAATATTACCCGTTTCGAGCAGTGCTTGAAGCAGGTTGAAGGACATCTTATGTATTTATATTGGCGACATTAATTTTTTGGAATGAGTCAAATCCAGAACATTTTATATCAACCGTGAAAAAACCTTGCTCTCGCTGAATTCTATGTAAACTTACTCCCGATCAAAAACAATAAAGCCTCCGTGGTTGAGTGGTCAGGGAGCTGACTTTTCGCCCGGAGGTCCCGGGTTCAATTCACGGCTGGGGCGGGGAATTTTTCTTTAGCCAGAATTATTCCCTATCCCCCACAGAGTCTGGAAGTTTGTATGTGAGAGTGAATGTGTGTGTGTGTGATTTAAACCTACTGACAACGAGTTGTTTCAAGTGCAAAGCCCCCGATATGACCTTAGATTTTAAATGAAACAATAAAAAAAAATAACGTGGGAAAATTCCAAGGTAGCACTTCAAATTTGGTTTAAAATATCGTTATTGGTGAAGAGTCTTGGATTTATTATTATGATGACCCTGAAGAGAGGGGCTCAATGGATCTTTCAAAGGGAACCCAGCCTACGAATTGGCAGTGCTGGTAAGAACCACTAAAACAGGCCATATTGCTACCAAACATCGGAAGATAGACGTAGCGTTAACTACTGCCGATGGTACACGAATTCCTCTTTACCGCACATTTTTTAAAAATCTGCTGTGTTCCATTCATATGACTTTTTCTATATCACTGCAACAAATTATTCTATTTACTTCATCTAATGGAGCAAAAATTAGCAGAAATAATCTTATTACTTACTTCCTTGTTAGTAGTAGCGAAATAAGGGAGTACCATAGGTTAAAGTGATAGTCAAAAACTGGTTGCTCTGCGACTGAAGTCCCTTTGTTTGTATGGACAAAAGTTCACAAAGTCCTGTATGAGAAAAGTATGTCTTTATAGCTGAAAAAAAAAGGAATATCTCAAAAAAAAATCAACTCCACGAAAAAAATGTATGTAACATAAATTGTGTGTTTTAAGGTGCTCTACATTTGTTGTGTGGTAAGTTTTTGTCCATCTATTACGGTTTAGCAGTTATGCAAAATTCCGTAAAATTGACCGAGAATAGAGTAGTCTTCAGATGCTATTCCCACAAAATTCAAAATATACATTTTATTTGTCATGTAAATATGTTTAATATACAATATTTTAATCAAAATCGTTAGAGCCATTTTTTAGAAAATCAAAATGTTCGAAAAAAGTTCCATGTAAAGGGTAGTTTGGGGTGGGAGGATTTTTCTCAAAATCTTCGTGTCGCATCCCTGGAAGATACTTAACTTAAATACCAAGTTTGTTATTTTCGTTTTTGAGTTATCGAGTTCACAGACACACGGACACACACGGACCTTTTTCTGAAAACACTTTTTTTGGATACAGGGAATTCTAAAACATATATTTGCGGTGAAATCTCGGAATCGAAGTTTTTGATGGAGTGCAATACCTTCTCTATACACTATATACATAGCGCGTATAGAGAAAGTAAAAAATGACAAACGCCTAAAAAGAAAAATAATTTTACATCATGACAACGCATCGTCGCTTACAGCAATACTTACAATTGAGTAGCTGGGTGTCCTCAAAGACCTTGGAATTATATTACCACTTTACTACACAGACACTCTTAACAAACCCTCTCCATAATTCTTGTTGACGACTTTGTGCATTAAAGTTAAAAGGAGAAAGTGTACATGGAATCACTGAGAAGAAACTGAGAAAACGCAATTAAAGCTGAATTATGCCTTCTGTAATGCTTAGACACTGTTCGTAAAACACTTTAAATGCAGGTATGCAACATTCAAGTTCAATGATAATATTTACTTTTGTTTTGCTCAGTTGTGGGATGAAATTCTGTTTAGTCAATTAAATGATTTTATTCAACTTCCAACAGGACATTCAAGGTCTAATCTCTCTTCCTAGGCGCTGATGATCATAAAGAACATGTTGTCGCAATTATTTCCTACTCAGGTATCCTTATGCCGTAATTATAGCTGTTTTAAATTTCACTGTTTTCCCATTACAACCAATGTATTGCGCGTGGCCTAGGGAGTCTTGCCCTCTACCGCACTTCTTCATTTTACAACACTTTAACTGGTCTGCGCAGCTAGACGTGTAGGGGATTGGGTGTCCTGAAGTCAGCCCCAAAGGTTTTCCACCGTACTGTCCTGACCTAGCACATTGTCATTTTTTTTTTTTTTTTCCAAAAATTAAAGATAAAATATTTGGAAGATTTTTTTTCGTCACCAAATGAAGCAGTTGAACATTATTAAAACCTGATTTCTGAAGTGCCTTAGAAAGAATGACATCACTACTTTAAGGACTATTCCATCAAATGTAAACATACACTACCGCTCAAAATTTTTTGAGCACACCTCATTTTTAGGATTTATTGAAACAATGGTATAAAAAAGACATAGTTTGTACTCAGCAGTATATTTAATGAGAATCAGCAATATATATATATATATATATATATATATATATATATATATATATATATATTGCTTTCTTCAAAGTAACCTCCCCATACTTTAATTACAGCTGCGCAAACTCTGGGCATCCTTTCTATTAAGTGGGTCAGAGTATCTTCAGAAATATCCCTCCATATGTTGTGCACATGACTCCAGAATACATTTTACATTAGTGGGTTGTTTCTTTCTTACCTCTCTGTCCATATGATCCCAAAGTAGTTCAATGGGATTGCAGTCAGAACTTTGAGGAGTAACCATGTTCTTCAAGACTTGTGTCTCTTCCAATCTTCTACAGAGTATAGATGTATGCTTGGGATCATTGTCCTGCTGCAGAATGAACGACCCCCTGCCAATTAACCGCATCCCAGATGGTTTGGCATGGCGTTGGAGAATATTGTGATAATGCTCCTTCTTCATTATTCCTTGTATTTTCACAATATCGCCTGTCCTATTGTCACCAAAACCACCCCATACCAGCATTGCACCACCTTCATGCTTGGCTGTAGGGGATATGAAACTGAGGTGCCATACATTCACCTTTTGCACTAACTGGCGACGTTTTGAGCCAAATAGCTCAAACTTAGATTCATCAGTAAATAATACCTTTTTCCACTGATCAACAATCCAGCTTGCATGTCACTTGACCCATTGTAATCATTTCTGTTTATTGACACCTCTCAATAGAGGTTTCTTTGCCGCAATGCAACCGTTCAGATGTGCATCCTGAAGTCGTCTCTTCACTGTAGAATCACTCACAGATTCATCCCTCAACTGGTTCAGTTCTGCTGTCAGCATGGGTATTGTTTCGAAATGATCACGTTTGCTGGTCACTATTAAATGTTTATTCTCACTTTTCGAGGTCACCCTAGGCCTCCTCTTTCGATAACGATCCTTATTACTATTTGTAGTTACATACCTCTCTTTATAGTGTAATGGACACTTCCCAAGGAAACGTGTTCTTGTGTGGCAATTTGACGCATGGTGTGGCCTGCTTTATGTAAGCTGATTATTGCAGCACGTTTTTCTGCTGAAAGCTCCCTTCTTTTACCCATTTCAGACTTTACAACTGTACAATAACAATGTGTTCTATTCACCTGCTTATGAAGCACTGAAGTACACCTATGTACAGATGTCTGTAAACGACATCTAGGGAATCACAGACATACTATGACATCCAAAACAACATTAGGGTAAATGTTCCTATAAGGGCCAAAAATGCTACATTTTCAAAATGCACATAATTGACAAACAAAAGGTAGCATAGTAAATTTCAATTATGTCTCCATGGATTTCTACCATTTATAATATAACATTGGCTTTGTTTGGCAGTATACACTTGTTAATTGCAGCAAAACAGGATGTTCAAAAACTTTTGAGCGGTAGTGTATTTTGATTTTAAACGGGAATATTTTGAGAAATAGAATAAAATAATTTAAAATTAATATTATTAATAATTTATTCTATCCTTTTTTGATTTTCTAAAACTTTTTAGTTCACCTTCGTACAAGTGTAAAATTCGCCAACAAATCTAAGCAATGGAGAGAAAATCAGACATCCGGCTGCGATGGTAGGCAAAACCTAAATAATTAAGCGAGCTACCTGCGCTTTCGTCCTTGGAGTGTCAACCACAATCAGAGTTGGTCCTGGGTATGGAAGCATGAACATACCTGGATGACTTCTATAGAATTGTGAAAAGAGCAAACAAATTTGTCCCGTTCTCAAGAGTTGGAGAGGCTTTCAAACTTCTAAGGTATTTATTTTTTCTGACTGGAAACTCGAGATCACTGATTTACATCGCACCGCCAGAAAATCTTCAATTCTTATTTCAGTTATTCTCAAGGATACTGCGTTCATATGGACGCTTTATATTTGAAAATGACTTAAGAAGAGCTATGAAACTTACGAAAACAGCAGTAGTGTGGCGGTAGCGTGTCTGCTTCACATTCATTAGGTAATGAGTTCGAATCTCCCTTAGGGTGAATAACGCGGATAAGTTTTTTTTTTTTTTTCCCTTATCCTGAGAAGACGAATGTCGAGTAACTTTAAGCTCCATGGCCCCCGAGATCATTTCACCAATTTCATTCATCGTCCGATATGACCAACCAATTTAAAGGACGTAAAACTACCTTTGCATGGCTTCCTTCGTAAGGGAAGTAAAGCCGTTGGTTCCGGGTCGTAAATTTACGGCATATAAAAGAACCCCAAATCTGATAGAGAGGCCTCTGTGCAAAATTAATTAAAAAATCTGATGTGTTCCGTTCACATGACTTTCTCTACATCTTTGCATCAAACTATATTTAAAAAACTTATGCTTCCATTTACTTCCTGCTAATCGAGAACAAATTAGCAGAAAAAAAAATCCCCCCACCACAAACTACCCTTTACATTGAAAAAAATTCGAAAAAGTTGATTTTCTTAAAAATGGCTCTAACGATTTTGATTAAAATCCCATATATTAAAGCTATTTATGACCGAAATAAAATGTATATATCGAATTGTTGGGGAATAGCCTCTGAAGGCCTCTTTGTTTTGGATGAAATTTGCTTAACTGCTAAATCGTAAGAGATAGAAGAAACTCACTAAACAAAAAATGTACATCACTTCAAAACACACAGTTTATGTCCTTTACGTTTTTGTTGTGGAAGTAACCGTTTCTGAGATATTCCTTGTTACTGGTTTCAATTGTGAAGTACTTAAATTTTTCTCAAACAGGAAGTGTCCGTTTTTCTTTTGTTCTACTCCTGCCCAAGCAAAGAAGTGATTTGCAATGACAATCGCATGACGATAGCTTTTAAAACATTTGACAATCACTTTAGCATAGCGCATTCCCTTATTCCCTTCTACTTATAAGGAACTAAGTAATAACAACATTCTGCTAATATTTACTTCGATTAGTATTGTGCACAAAGAAGAATAATTTTTAGTAGGAGGTTTGTAGAGCAGCTAGAGAAAGTTATTTGAGTGTAACACATCAGATTTTTCTATACGTATTATGTACACAGTGTATAGAGAAGGTATTGTATTGTACCCAAAAATTCGATACCGATATTTCGCCGGAAATACATGCTTTGAGACCCCCTGAATCCAAAAAAAGCATTTCTAGAAAAATGTCCCTGTGTGTGTCTGTCTGTCTGTGTGTGTTTGTGAGCAGCATAGCTCAAAAACGAAAAGACCGTTAAATACCAAACTTGGTATTTAAGTTTGGTATCTTTTAAGGATGCTGCACGAAGATTTTCAAGAAATTCCCCACACCCCCAACTACGCTTGACATGGAATTTTTTTCGAAAATTTTCTCCAAAATGGCTTTAACGATTTTGATTAAAATATTGTATATTAAAGATATTTACCTGACAAATAAAATGTATATCTTGAATTTTCTGTGAATAGCCTCTGACGACTACTTTATTTTGGATGAACTTTACAGAATTTTGCATAACTGCTAAACCGTAAGAGATGGACAAAAACTTATCACACAAAAGATGTTGAGCACATTAAAACACACAATTAATGTTATACCTATAACTTTTTTCGTGGATTTAATCCTTTTTGAGATATTCCTTATTTTTGGTTTCAGCTTTAAAAAATCTGATGTGTTCCATTCACATGACTTTCTCCACATCTCTGCAACAAATTATTGTTAAAAAGTTTATGCTTCTATTTACTTCTTGGTAATCGAGAAAAAATTAGCATAATTAGTATTATTACTTGATTCTTTGTAAGTAGAAGAGAAATAAGGGAGTACCATAGGTTAAAGTGATAGTCAAAAGCTGGTTGCTATGTGACTGAAGTTCCTTTGTTTTTATGGGCAGGTGTTCACAAATTCCTGTATGAGAAAAGTATAGATTTTTCACAGCTGAAACCAATAACAAAAATTTTCTCAAAAACGATCAACTCCACGAAAAAAATGTATATAGCATAAATTGTATGTTTTAACGTGCTCTAAACTTTTGTGTGGTAAGTTTTTGTTCATCTCTTACGGTTTAGCAGTATGCAAAATTCCGTAAAATTCACCCAGAATAAAGTAGTCTTCAGAGGCTATTCCCAGAAAATTCAAGATATACATTTTATTTGTGAGGTAAGTATATTTAATACACGATAATTTAATCAAAACCGTTAGAGACATTTTGAGAAAATCAAAATTTTCGAAAAAAGTTCCATGTAAAGTGTAGTTGGGTTGGGGGGATTTTCTTGAAAACCTTCGTGCACCAAACCTAAATACCAAGTTTGTTTTTAACGGACTTTTTGTTTTTGAGTGTTGCTTCCCGCACACACATACACACAGACACACACAGACAGACAGACAGACAGACAGACACATACACGGACATTTTTTCTAAAAATGTATTTTTTTATTCAGGAGATCCCAAAACATGTATTTCCGGTGAAATCTCGGTATCGAATTTTTGGGTGCATTACAATACCATCTCTATACACTATTTACATAGTACGTGTAGAGAAAATAAACAATGTTTTATTGGTGTATACGGTTTGTCATGCAGAGAGACTCTTCTCTCTTTATTTTTACTTTGTTTGCTTAGTACAGAACACATAGTTAGAGAGATATTGCACTCCACCTATAAAGTCGATACCGAATTTCACCGGAAATACACATTATAAAAAACATTTTTAGACAAATGTGTGTGTGTATATGTCTGTGTTTGTGAACACGATAACTCAAAAACGAAAAGTCGGTAAAAAAACCAACTTGGTATTTAAGTTTAGTGTCTTCCAAGAATGCGACACGAACATTTATAGGAAAATCCCCCCACTCTAAACTATCCTTTACTTGCAACACATTTCGAAAATTTTGATTTTCTAAAAAAAAACTAGCTCAAATGATTTTGATTAAATACCTTTGCATAACTAGTAAACCGAGATAGAAAAAAACTTACTGCTCAAAAAAACAATTTACATCTCGTTAAAAAATACAAGTTAAGTCACACAGAGTCGCCCTCTGGTGTTGTGGTTACCATGCAGACTTCATATATCCAAGGTCGCGGGTTCAAACCCGGCGGAGGAGGATGCATTTTTTCGGGTGGCTTCCTTCGTAAGGGTTACTTCCCGTTGATCCCGTATCGTAGATTTATGGCACTAAAAGAAACTCAGACCTGCTAGAGAGGCCTCTGAGCAAAATTAAAGTCTTTCACCCCCAGTATAGAATGGGAAGCTGAGAACCACAGCAGTTAAACAGCATTCATAAATAAAATGCCATTTCATTTCATTTCATGTCACACATTTTTTGAGGCGTTGACTGTTTCCGAGATATTCCTGGTTATTGGTTTTAAAATACCTAAAACGTTTTCTCATATAGGTATTTGTCTTTTTCTAGCCATGCAAAGGAACGAATTTCAATCACATAGCAACCAGTTTTTAAAAGATTTCGCCTAGTGTACTCTTATATGTTTCTTCTAGCTACAAGGAAGCAAGTAATAAGAGCATTTCAATTAATTTTTCTATCTCGATAAGCATGAAGTAAACAGAAGAATAAGGTTTTAACAAGGTTTATATATATTTATTCATTTTTACTTTCTCTGCACGTACTATGTATATATTTTATACAGAAGATATTGTATTGCACCCAAGGTTTCATTGGAAATACATGTTTTGAGACCCCCTGAATAGAAAAAAAAAGTCTTAGAAAAATGTCCGTGGGTAGCATAGTTCAAAAAACGAAAAGACCGTTATATAGTTAACTTGGTATTTAAGTTTGCTATCTTCCAAGGATGGACACGAAGAATTTCAAGAATATCCCCCCTCCACCCCAACTACCCTTTATATGAAACATTTTTCGAAAAGTATGATTTTCTCGAAAATGGCTGTAACGATTTTGAGATATTAAGATATGTTTAAGATCTTTTTATGACAAACGAAATGTATATCTTGAATTTTCTGGGAATAGCCTCTGAAGACCTCTTCATTCTAGATAATGTAATCTCATTAAAACACATATATTATGTTACCTTTATGTTATTATTATTATTATTATTATTATTATTATTATTATTATTTTTAACAGTTTCAGTTTTAGCCACTTCAACTTTTCTCAAACGGGAAGACATCTTTCTTCTCGTTTTTAGTTTGTTCACTCCTGAAAAGCAAAGAGATTGGAATAGCGACCGGCTTTTAAAGGACGAGACTATTGCTTTAGACTGTGCATTTTCTTATTTCACTTCTACTTACAAGGAGCTAGTAATAAGACTAATTCTACTTATGATTATTTTGATTAGCATAATACAGATAACGGATTAATCTTTTGAATAGAAGTATGCCGAACAGCTAGAAGACATCATGTAAATGGAACACATCAGATTTTTTCCCTTCTACTTACAAGGGACAAGGATAATTTCTGATAATGTTTATCTCGATTAGTATCATGTAGATAGAAGAAGGTGTTTTTACTTTCTCTATACGAACTATGTACATAGTGTATAGAGAAGGTATTGCACTCCACCTAAAAATTCGATACCGAGATTTCACCGGAAATATATGTTTTAGGGTCCCCTTTATCTAAGAAAAGTATTTTCAGAAAAAGGTCCGTATGTGTGTGTGTGTCCGTGTGTCTGTGAACACGATAACTCAAAAACGAAAAGTTGGTAAAATACCAAACTTGGTATTTAAATTTAGAATCTTCCAGGGATGCGACACGAAGATTTTGAGAAAAATCCCCCCACCCCAAACTACCCTTTACATGGAACTTTTTTCGAAAATGTTGATTTTCTAAGAAATGGCTCTAACGATTTTGATTAAAATATCGTATACTTACCGGCCAAATAAAATGTATATTTTGAATTTTCTGGGAATAGCCTCTGAAGACTACTTTATTCTGAGTGAATTTTCCGGAATTTTGTATAGCTGCTAAACTGTAAGAGATAGACAAAAACTTACCACACAAACAATGTAGAGCACATTAAAACACACAATTTATGTTGCATACATTTTTTTCTTGGGGTTGATCGTTTTTTAGATATTCCTTGTTTTTGTTTTCAGGGTCGAAAATCTTCACTTCTCTCATACCGGAATTTGTCAACTCATGTCCATACAAACAAAGGAACTTCAGTCACATAGAAACCAGCTTTTGACTATCGCTTTAACCTGTGCTACTCCCTTATTTCCTTTCTAATTACAAGGAAGAAAGCAATAAGACTATTTCTGCTAATTTTTCTAGATTAGCATAAAGTAAATAGAAGCATAAGCTTTTTAAGGATAATTTGTTGCAGAGAAAGTCATGTGAATGGTACATATAAGATTTTTTAACAATAATTTGTTACAGAGATGTAGAGAAAGTCATGGGATTGTAACGCATCCGTTTTTATTTATTTATTTATTTATTTAGCAAAATCAGCAGTGGCAGAGACATACCTTTGAGATTCTTCTACTCAACTCTTTAATATAGCTACTTAAAATGGTCAGATTAAAGAGCCTGCCTCTACTGGTTGTATTTCTTAGAAGTGGCTTGATGCTGTTACGTGTTAATATGAATGCATATTTGATTGCTACGTGTTGCTGACTGTCTGGTTCGCGTTCAGCTGGAGCAATTATTCATGGAACTTCTGTAATACCACGCAAGGCTAACGACCTACTCTTTAAAGCCACTTGGCGAAAAATCTGCCATATTCGCAAGCATTTCTTTGCCCACTCTCGTTTCTTTCTGTCTCCCTTCAGCAAACAAGACTTACAGAAAAAAAAACATCTGATGTGTTCCATTCGCATGACTTTCTCTCTCTCAACAAATTATTGTCAAAAAGCTTATTCTTCTATTTACTTCATGCTAATCCAGACAAAAAAATCTGATGTTTTACACTCGCATGACTTTCTCTAGCCGTCCTACAAGATTCTTCTTCTTCTGCACCTTGCTAATCGTGGTACTCATTAGCACAATGTTCTTATTATTTAGTTCCGTATAAGTAGGAAGAAAATAAGGGAACACACTAGGCTAAACCAATAGTCAAATGTTTTAAAAGCTGTCGTTATGCGATTGTCATTACAAATCGCTTCTTTTCTTGGCCAGGAGTAGAACAAAAGAAAAACGGACACTCCCGTCTGAGAAAAGTATAAGTACTTCACAACTGAAACTAATAACAATGAGTACCTCGAAAACGGTAAGCTCCACGAGAAAAATGTATATGACATAACCTATGTATTTTAACAAGAGCTAAATTTTTTGTCGAGTAAGTTTTTGTCTATCTCTTACGGTTTACTAGTTATGTCAAATTAAACAAAATTCATCCAGAATAAACAGGTCTTCAGAAGCTATTCCCAGAAAATTCAAGATAAACATTTTATTTATTAGGTAAATATCTTTAATATATGATATTTTAATCAAAATCGTTAGAGCCATTTTTAAGAAATCAAAATTTTTTGATAAAGTTCCATGTAAAGGGTAGTTTGGGGTGGGGGGATTTTTCTCAAAATCTTCGTGTCGCATCCCTGGAAAATATTAAAATTAAATACCAAGTTTGGTATTTTAGCTACTTTTCGTTTTTGAGTTATCGTGTTCACAGGCACGCGGACACATACACACGGATCTTTTTCTGAAAATGCTTTTTTTGGATACAGGGGTCCTAAAACGTGTATTTCCGGTGAAATCTCGGTATCGAATGTTTGGGTGGAATACAATACTTCTCTATCCCTATGTACATTGTACATATGGGGCTAGAGAAAGTAAAAACTAGAAGAAATAGTCTAATTGCTTGCTTCCTTTTAAGTAGAAGGAAAATAAGGGACTACCATAGGTTAAAGTGATAGTCAAAAGCTGCAAGTTATGTGACTGAAGTTCCTTTGTTTGTATGGACAGGAGTAGACAAATTCCTGTATGAGAAAAGCATGAGTTTTTTAAAGCTGAAACCAATTACAAGGAATATCTCAAACACGTACAACTCCACGAAAAAAAATTGTATGACATAAATTGTGTGTTTTATCGTGATCTAGATTTTTTGTGGAATAAGTTTTTGTCTATCTCTTACGGTTTACCAGCTATGCAAAATTCAATAAAAACCATCCAGAATAAAGAAATCTTTAGAGGCTATTCTCTGATTTCAAAATGTAAATTTTATTTGTCAAGTAAATATCTTAAATATAAGTGATTTTAAACAAAACCGTTAGAGCCTTTTTGGAGAAACTCAAAATTTTCGAACATTTTTCTATGTAAAGGTTAGTTGGGGGTGGGGGATTTTCTTGAAAATCTTCGTGTCGCATACTTGGAAGATACCAAACTTAAATGACAAGTTTGGCATTTAACGATCCTTTCGTTTTTTAGGTTTTTTTTTTTTTTTTTTTGGTAGTGTTTAACGCCCGCTTTAACTACTTATGGCACCGCAGGCGGTGACACTGATGATACGTAAATAATGATGGAGCACCGGTGGAATGCGATGGCAGCGGAAACCGGATTACCCGGAGAAAACCCGCCCCAACACCGGTTTGTCCACCACAAATCTCACATTCGGTCGCTTGGGATCGTACCCCAGTCGTCTAGGTGAGAGGCATATTGGTCTAACCACTCAGCCACGGCGCGGCCTTTTGTTTTTGAGCTATGCTGTCCTAGCCACACACACACGGACCTTTATGTATTTTCGGTGAAATCTCGGTATTGAATATGTGGGTGCAATACAATACCTTCTCTATCCCTAAGTACAATTATATGTAGAGAAAGTAATAAGCTTTTGTAAGACTAGTTTGCTGCACAATAGTACATAAAGTCATGTGAATGTAACAAATAAGATTTGTTTACATATTATGTGTTTAAACGAGATATGCAGTTTTCACGCAGTCAGCTTCTGTCATCTCCTATAATGACCAGTAGCCGGTGCTCGTAATTTAACATTGTTTAAGTGTATTGAGAATAAAGAGGGTAGAAACTTCAATACACATACTAGGGTCGACTGATAAGTCCCGGGCCCCTCAATGAAAACAGCATTCAACAACTTGTTTTGCTTTAGTTCTCAATATAATCTTCAGAAAGGCTAATACATTTCTCATATCGGTGTTCTAATTTAATTGAATCATTTCTGTAATGGGATATATCAAGACCCTCTAAATAGCTGTTTACCGCATCAATGACCTCCTCATTGCTGAGAAATCTTCGTCCTCCAAGACCTTTTTACTTTCTCTATACGCACTATGTACATAGTGTATAGAGAAGATATTGCACTCCACCCAAAAACTCGATACCGAGATTTCAACGGAAATATATGTTTTAGGGTCCCCTGTATCCAAAAAAAGTATTTTCACAAAAAGGTCCGTGTGTGTATGTGTGTGTGTATGTCCGTGTGTCCGTGTGTCTGTGAACACGATAACTCAAAAACGAAAAGTCGGTAAAATACCAAACTTAGTATTTAAGTTTAGTATCTTCCAGGGATGCGACACGAAGATTTTGAAAAAAAATCCCCCCACCCCAAACTACCCTTTACATGGAACTTTTTTCGAAAATGTTGATTTTCTTCAAAATGGTTCTAACGATTTTGATTAGAATTTCGTATATTAAAGATATTTACCTGACAAATAAAATGTATATTTTGAATTTTCTGGGAATAGCCTCTGAAGACTATGTTATTATGGATGAATTTTACGGAATTTTGAATAACTGCTAAACCGTAAGACATTGACAAAAACTTACTACACGAAAAATGTAGAGCACGTTAAAACACTCAATTTATGATATATACATTTTTTCGTGGAGTCATCGTTTTTGAATCATTCCTTGTTTTTGGTTTCTGCTATGAAGACATACTTTTCCCATATAGGAATTTGTCAACTGCTTCCATACAAAGGAACTTTAGTGGCATAGCAACCAGCAAGGAACAAAGCAAACATAGCAACAAGGCACCAAGTAATAAGACTATTTCTGCTATTTTGGTCTATTAACATGAAATAAATAGATGTATAAGCTTTTTAAGAGTAATTTGTTGCAGAGATGTAGAGAAAGTCATGTGAATGGTACACATCAGATTTTTTGAAGTTTGGGAACAGGTGGTAGATCTGGCGAATAGACCGTAACCTTATTAGCTGACAAAATTGACTTTGCCTTATTACTTTCTCTATACGTACTATGTACATAGTGTATAGAGAAGGTATTGTATTGCACCCAAAAATTCGAAACCCAGATTTCACCGGAAATTAATGTCTTGAGACCCCCTGAATCCAAAAACAGCATTTTTAGAAAAATGTCCGTGTGTGTATATGTGTGAGACTGTGGGCAGAATAGCTCAAAAATGTAAAGACCGTTAAAAACCAAATTTGGTACTTAAGTTTGGTATCTTCCAAGAATGCGACACGAAGATTTTCAAGAAAATCCCGCACCCCAAACTACCCTTTACATGGAAAAAATTTGATATTTTTGATTTTCTTAAAAATGGCTCTAACGATTTTGATTAAAATCTGGTATACTGAAGATATTTACTTGACAAATAAAATGTATATCTTGAATTTTCTGGAAATAGCCTCTGAAGACTACTTTATTTTGGATGAATTTACCGGATTTTTGCATAACTACTAAACCATAAGAGATGGACAAAAACTTACCACACAGAAAATGTAGAGCACATTAAAGCACACAATTTATGTTATATATATTTTTTCGCGTGGAGTTGATCGTTTTTAAGATATTCCTTGTTTTTATTTTCAGCTTTGAAAAACTTATGATTTTCTCATAGGAATTTGTCAACTGCTGTCTATACAAACAAAGGAACTTCAGTCATATAGCAACCAGCTTTTGACTATCATTTTAACCTATGGCACTCCCTTATTTTGCTTCTACTTACAAGGAAGCAAGTGATAAGACTATTTCTGCTATTTTTTCTCAATTAGCATGAAGTAAATAGAAGCATAAGCTTTTTTAACGATAATTTTTTGCACAGATATAGAGAAAGCCATGTGAATGGAACACATCAGATTTTTTGGAGTTGGTTCATCTGGCGCAATCCACTGTTTTGACTGTGATTTCTTTCTGGAGTGTAGTGATGTATTCAAGTTTCATCCATGGTAATAAATGGCCTCAAAAATTCACTGGGATTTTTATTGTAGAGCTCCATATTCTTAACAGAAACAGTTTTTCTTTGCAACTTTTGATCAGGTGTCAACAAACGCTGCACCCATCTTGCACAGACCTTGTGAAAGCCCAAAACTTTACTTAAAATATTACCTGCACGCTCTTTTGTTATGTTTACAGTCTCTGCTATCTCAAATGTGTTTAATCTGCGGTTTTCCAGTACTAAACGACGATCTCTGGAGTTGTCACTTCTACAGGGTGTCCAGAGCGAGGCTCAACACTAGTGCTCGTACTTCTCATTCTAAACTCTGCAACCACCATTTAATCATTGAATACGAAGGGGCAGAGTCTTTCAATGTATGTGCATTTCCTCCTTGATTTCTTTAGGCGTTAAGCCTTGCAAATGGAAGTATTTAATCACTGTTCGTTTTTCTAAATCCTTCATTTTCGTGAAAACTCTAAAGTTGTCTTGTTTAAAATGCTGTCATTCGAAAAATAAACAAACCATTGATCCGTAACTATGGATACAAGCTAGTCTAGAGTTAAACTCTGCGATGCTACCGTCCTTCTGACCTATTGGTGCCATATGTGTGTGAGCCCCGCGACTTATCTGCCGACCCTTGTGAGTGTGTGTGTGTGTAGTGTATATATGTATTATTTTACTTAAAATCGTTAGAGATAGCTTTAAGAAAATAAAAAGTAACTATCATTTGTCATGTAAAGAAGAAAATAGTTTGGGGCGACGGAATTTTCTTGGTAATGCTTCTTCGTGATGCACCTTTGGAAGAGGCTGAATTTTAATACCAACTTCGTTTTGAGTTGTGCTGTTCACATCTTGAAGAATACTCACGGTGCTTAAAAGTATTTATTTCCGATGAAACCTCAGTATCCTCTACCTAATATAAGTAGGCGGTAGAGAATTAAAAAGTTTCACATCTGTCAATGTTGTATCACATAAAAACATTTTTCTTTACTTTCTCTAACACATATTCACATAGTAGGTACAGAAGTTACTGTATTCTACCCAAACATTCGATATCAAGATTTCACCGGAAATCATGTTTTGCTGACTCCTGGATCCAAAAAAGCATCTTTAGAAAGTGTTCCATGTGTGTGTACAACATAACCAAAAACAAAAACTTGGCATTTTTGTTCAATATCTTTCAAGTCTGTGACACAAAGATATTCGGGTAAATCCCACCATTCCAAACTACTCTTTACATGGAAGATTTTCGAAATTTTCGATTTTTTTAAAAATACCTCTGATAATTTTCATTAAAATACAATATATTAAAGCTATTTAGATGACAAATAAGCTGTACATTTTGAACTTTTATGGGTATAGCCTCCGAAGCTCTGTTAATGCTGGGGGACTTCTCTAAAATCAGCAAACCGCCAAAGGTATACAAAATCTTACGGCATAAAAAGTGTAGATCATATTAAAACACACAATTTATTTTAGATACCTACATTTTTTTTTATTTCCGATATATATCTTGTTATCGGTTTCAATTAAAATTAAAATAATTATTCTTTTCTTAATGGGCTATCGTTATTCGTTTTTCTTGCTCCTATCAAACAAAGAGTAAAACTTACAGATATAGATCTGATTTAAAAAAAAATGATTTTCGCTTTAGCTTAGTTTGGTCCCTCGTTCCTTATATTTACAAGGAAGTATGTAATAAAAACATATATGCAAATATTTATCTGGATTAACTTGAAGTAAATCGACGCATGCGCTCTTTACTTTCTCCGGCACGTATACACATATAATGTACATAGTAGCTAGAGAAGTTTATTCTACTCCATCCAAAAAATTCAATTCCGAGATGTATTGGAGATCCCCTTAATGCAAGAAAAATATATGTGCTCGCGTGTGTATGTGTGTGTTTGTGGACAGCATAGCTCAAAAAACGAAAAGAGCTTTAAACACCAAACTTAGTAGCCTTTATATAGGAACAGCTTTGAACATATTTTTCTCGAAAATGGATCTAACGAGTTGATTAAAATGACGTATATTAAAGATATTTACATCACAAATAAAATGTATATCTTGAATTTCTGGCAATAGGCTCTGAAGACCTTTATTCTGGAATAATTTTGCATAACTGATAACCGTATGAGGTAGACAAAAACTTACTGCAAAAAAAAAAAAAAAAAAAAATGTACAGCTCATTAAAACATAATTTATACATTTATTTTTTTACTTTCTCTATACCACTATGTACATAGTGTATAGAGAAGGTATTGCACTCCACCCAAAAATTCGATACCGAGATTTCACCGGAAATATATGTTTTAGGGTCCCCAATATCCGAAAAAAGCATTTTCACAAAAAGGTCCGTGTGTGTGTGTGTGTAACCGGGTGTCCGTGTGTCAGTGTGTCCGTGTTTCTGTGAGCACGATAACTCAAAAACGAAAAGTCGGTAAAATACCAAACTTGGTATTTAAGTTTAGTATCTTCCAGGGATGCGACACGAAGATTTTGAGAAAAATCCCCCCACTCCCCACTACCCTTTACATGGAACTTTTTTCGAAAAATTCGATTTTCTCAAAAATGGCTCTAACGATTTTGATTAAAATTTCGTATATTAAACATATTTACCTGAAAAATAAAATATATATCTTGAATTTTCTAGGAATAGCCTCTGAAGAGTAGTTTATTCTGGATGAATTTTACGGAATGTTGAATGACTGTTAAACCGTAAGAGATGGACAAAAACTTACTACACAAAAAATGTAGAGCACGTTAAAACACACAATTTATATTATATACATTTTTTCGTGGAGTTCGTCGTTTTTGAGACATTCATTATTTTTGGTTTCTGCTATGAAAAACTTATATTTTTCTCATACAGGAATTTGTCAACTTCAATCCATATAAACAAAGGAACTTCATGGACATAGCAACCAGCTTTTGACTATCACTTTAAGTTATGGTAGTACCTTATTTCGTTTCTACTTACAAGGAAGCAAGTAATAAGACTATTTCTGCTAATTTTTTCTGATTAGCATAAAGTAAATAGAAGTATAAGCTTTTTAAGAATAATTTGTTGCAGGGATATAGAGAAACTTATGTGAATGGAACACATACGATTTTTTACATTTGACCGTTGTGGAGATATACCTTATTATTGGTGTCAATTTTAAATTTTTCTCAAACGAGAAGTCACCTTACGTTTTATCTCTCGTTTTATTGCTGGCCGTGCAAAGCGAACAAAACTTCAATTGTTTCACATAGCGACCAGCCTTTAAATGATTTGGCTATCACTTTAGCCTATGGTACTCCCTTATTTCCTTTCTAAATAATAATAAGATCAATTCTGTTAATGTTTAACTCGATTATCATGATGTAAATATAAGAATAATCTATTGTAAAAAAACTGTTTGTATGTGGAACAACTAGAGAAAGTCATGTGAATGGAACACATAAGATTTTCTTAAGAATAGAATAGTTAAAGAACGTCATGTGAGTAGTATAACAAACCCAATTATTACCCATACATTGTAAACATATGTATTTGACAGTGTGAGTATTAAATTATTACTTACGTTGCTGTCAGACTCAAGGCCATTTCAGTTATGTAAATTTTATGTACGAAGTATAAGCTGAGATAATATCCTAGTGGACAGACCGTAAAACATAAGCAAAAGCTTATTCTCTTCTAGCTCACGGACAATAATTCCTGCGAGAAAGAGTTAAGTGGACTTTTATAAAAATCTATAAAAGTACCATGTCCTATTACTCCGACCGGTTTTATAAAAACAACTGAAACTATGATGTTTAAGAGGATTTTTACTTTCTCTACACGTACTATGTACACAGTGTATAGAGAAGATACTGTAATGCACCCAAAAATTCACTGTTGAGATTTCACCGTAAATATACATGTTTTGGGTCCCCCTGAATCCAAAAAAGCATTTTTGGAAAAAGGTCCGTGTGTGTGTGTGTGGACAGCATAGCTCAAAAACGAAAAGATCGTTAAATACCAAACTTGTAATTAAGTTTGGCATCAGAAGATACCAAATGCGACACGAAGATTTTCAAGAAAATCCCCCCAGCCCAAACTACCCTTTACATGGAACATTTTTCGAAAATGTTGTTTTCTTAAAAATGGCCCTAACGATTTTGATTAAAATACCACATATTAAAGTCATTTCTATCACAAATAAAATGTATATCTTGAATTTTCTGGGAATAGCTTCTGAAGATCTGTTTATTCTGGATGAATTTTGCTGAATGTTGCATAACTAGTAAATCGTAAGAGATAGACAAAAACGTATTAAACAAAAAATGTAGATCTCGTTAAAATACAGAATTTATCATACACATTTTTTTCGTGGATTTTGCTGTTTTTGAGATATTCTTTGTTAATTTCAATTGTAAAGTACTTGTATTTTTCTCAGATAGGAAGTGTCCGTTTTTCTTTTTTTCTACTCTTGGTCAAACAAAGAAGCGATTTGCAATGGCAATCGCATAACGACAGCTTTTAAAACATTTGACTATCACTTAAGTTTCCTTCTACTTATAAGGAACTAAGTAATAAGAACATTCTGCTAATGTTTATCTCGATTAGCATTGTGTAGAAAGAAGAATAATCTTTTTTAAGAAGTTTGTTTTAGAGTAGCTAGAGAAAATCATGTGAGTGTAACACATCGGTTCTTTTTTACCTTGGTTTTAAATCTTTTATTTTTCTCAAACATACATACATTCACCCTCATTCCAGACTCGTTGGGGGATAGGGAATAATTCTGGTTGAAGAGCAAAATTCCCTGCCCAGCCGGGAATCGAGCCCGGGACCTCCGGGTGAGAGGTCAGCTCACTGACCACTCGACCACGGTCTAAGAAGAAATTGTTTAAGTTTTACTTTATTATTTACCTAAATCAGAAGTTTTGTGTTCCACTCAAAAATTCAATACGAGATATCACCGAAAATACACGCTTTAGAATTCTTTTATTTGAAAAAAACTCTGATGTGTTCCATTCACATGACTTTCTGTACATCTCTGCAATAAATTATTGTTAAAATCTTATTCTTCTACTTACTTAATGCTAAAAGAGAGAAAATTGGTAGAAAGGGTCTTATTAGGTTCTTCCTTGTAAGTAGAAGGGAAATAAGGGAGTATAATAGGCTAAATCGATAGGCAAATCTATTACAAGCTGGTTGCTAAGTGATTGAGGTACCTTTGTTTGTATAAACAGGAGTTTTCAAACTTCGTATAAAAAGTAGTATTTTAAAGCTGAAACTAATAACAACGAATCTCTACAAAACGGCCAACTCCACCAAAAAATGTATATAACATAAATTGTGTGTTTTAACAGCTCTACATTTTTTGTTAAGTAAGTTTTTGTCTATCTCTTATGGTTTACCAGTTATGCAAAATTCCGCTAAATTCATCCAGAATAAGTATATCTTCCGAGGCTATTCCCAGGAAATTGAAGATATACATTTTATTTGTCACATAAATATCTTATATATAAGATATTTTAATCAAAATTGTTAGAACCATCTTTGAGAAAATCAACATTTCTGATTTTTTTTCCATTTTAAGGGTAGTTTGTGGTGGGTGGATTTTTTCAAAATCTTCGTGTCGCTGGAAGATACCAAAATTAAATACCTAGTTTGGTATCTCTGCTGCCCTCAGACACACTTACACACATACACATAGACAGACAGATACACACACGGACATTATTTTTTGAGATTCAGGACATCTCAAAACATGTATTTCCGGTGAAATTTCGGTATCGAATTTTTGTGTACAATACAATACTTTCTCTATGTACATAGAACGTATAGAGAAAGTAAAAATATGCGATCTTTCGATATTTACATGAAAAGTAAAACGCATGTTATCTTGAATTATCGGAGAATAGCAAGAGAAGCCCGTTTAATTAGACGCAGCTCCGCAGAAGATGACTCAGAGATCCTTCTGTCTATGCAGCATCAGACAGGAAGAGCACTTGGAGGTCCCCGAAGCTCAGAACACATCAAGCAATCTACCATACCAGTCGACGGTCAATAACCACAGTGACTTCCACCATCCAGCACCGTCGAGGCCATGGTTAAGGCAGTCGTAGGAGCCCAGGACCTAAGCTATATTATGACTCAGCTCTCACGACCACCCTCGGCACCCTACATGAGAATATGGACCAACTACAACCAAAATTTCATGGCCAACTTTCTCCTCAGCTTCCCAGCACCACCCCCGACGCAGCACGACATCAGTCAGCCTAGCGCGACGTCGAAATATGTTTACTAATATGTTTACAATTTAAACAATGATTAAAGTAGGCTTCTCCCTGTAGACCCTCCCATCTCTAACCTTCTGTTCTTACCGCATCCTTCACTTTCTAGAGCTATAGTCAGGGCCTTCGGGTCATGTCAATATCCTAGCAAACCCAACCAATGAAGAGTAACAACCGCCACTAACGGAGGTGCATCAGCGGTACTCCGACAACTCATGCCACTTTTCCCTTGTAATCTCCTCTTTTCTTACATTACTATCCTTTTCCTTTGTTTCCCCATCCCCCTCCAAAAACATCTAAGCCCTCTTCTCTCGCTTGTCAAGCGACCTCCTAACTTGTTGGTGAGATGCATGCCATAATAACTGGTCGGACATTTAGGGAAGAATGGGCTCTTTTATATTTTATAGCAAACAAAAATGCTAGGCGGCGCCGTGGATGAGTGGTTAGATAGCTCGCCTCCCATCTAGGTGACCCGGGTTTGATCCAAAGCGCTCGCATGTGGGATTCGTGGTGGACAAAGCGGCGTCTGGGCGTGTTTTCTCCGGGTCCTCCGGTTTCCCCCGCCACTCATTCCACCAATTGCTCCATCATCACCTCTCCAATCATCAATATCGGTTACATTTCATATCATCCACTTCCTCATGTTCATGCCTGACTACGGGCTGACCCCTTGTAACAGGGTCTCCAACAGGTTTCGTGCCGTTGGCTCCCCGATAGGCTTCTGACCCCTGGCATTGGCCTGTAAGTCCTAGGGGGGTGTTAGTCCTACAAATATGGGGAGGGTAAGCCGATTACGAAACGAATAAAAATACTGTAGAGTACTGTGTGTGTCTGTGTTTGTGTGTGTGTGTGTGTGTGTGTGTGTGATGTATTACCAAATTCAGTTTATTCAATTGGACAAAAACGCTGCCATACTATACAGCAACATCTATTAACTACAAATTAGTTTACGTACCATGAAAATGAAATTTCAATATAGCTAGTGACCCTTTTTATTTAATAAACCAGTCATTTGATTTATGTTATACCAAATGATACAAAAACATGGGACAGTACCGCTGGTTCCAACTAGTAAGTTAATAACATGATTTGAAACAAGTTGATATTTATTTACTGTAAAAACTTTAGGTTTGAGTATTGTTTATTCATTTTGTCCTAAAAGTTGTAAGCGATATTGTATTTATTTCAATTTGACAAGAAGTGTGAGCCATTTTAAGATTGAAACCTTTGTTATAAGAATAATAATAATGAATTGTTATTTAATACATTCTTGAACTTTAATGAATAGGTAAGTCTAGCTTTTCAAAACTAAGAATCTCATTATGTCTCTACCCCAATAGAGGGAGGTACGTTTCTTCATAGAATCCCTCTATGGCACTCCTTCCTAGATGCTCAGCTTAAATTAACCATTGAATTGCCCCCTCTATGATATTTCAACGCTTCATGGGAAATACCGCAACCTAAATAAAGAAAACTTTCCCTCCATTTGATAATCGAACAAATGAGCTTTTAATTAAGAAGCTGGTACGGCAATTATTGGGCAAATAGGGACCCTTTCGGTCGATGGTATTTATTCTGCTAAATAATACACTGTACTTGATTCTGTTGATAGATAAATGCAGCATGGATTTAAACCGGACCGACATAAAAAAGCAAAAATAGTAAACATAGCAGGTATAAGGGCAGTGCAAAAGGTGGAAAACTGGCTTTAGTTTACCTCCCGTTAGGCTGCTAACAATATCAAGCATATTTTAAGTGCACACAAAAAAGAAGAAAACAAGAAAAGAAAGAAACAAATTCTCCCTCAATATACTGGGTCCTAAACAGCTGTCTTTTGTTATTAGGTATTTACATGTTTTAAAGCAGAAAGATGTTGATTTTAAGACGCTAATTTCGTAATAACCATTTAAATTATTTATTATTCATTAACGTCCTTAGTTTTTACGCTTCAAATTAATTTCTTCGTCAGTTTAAAACATAAATTAGCAATTGTGAATAAGAAAGTACTCTAATAAACACAAATAAACCAATTTTAAACACTCCTACTATTAAAACAGTTTTTAATGACTTCAATATCATATAAACATACTCACTTATCTCTCAGGAAGGAAATGCATGCAAGTCTTGCTTATCGGTACAGCACGCCAGGTAATAACAAATGGAATGCAGAGAGGGAACATAATGCCTTATAACTTCGCAGCTACAGAAGCTGAATTATTTCATGATTTATTTACTGCAGTTTACAATGCTAAGATTGCACAAAATGCTGTATCCACTCCAGAATATGAAAGTGCTCACTGTCAATCACATTCAGTGGTGCCATAATCCCAATTATTAATAGATTACCATTCTAAAAATCTAATGTACTCCATTCACATGACTTTCTCTACATCTCTATAACAAATTATTGTTTAACTGTTTCATGCTAATCAAGATAAACTTTAGCAGAAACGGTCTTATTACTTAGTCCTTATAAGTAGAATGGAAATAAGGGAATTCACTAGGCTAAACCGACAGTCAAATGTTTTAAAAGCTGGTTGCTATGGGATTAAACTCTGTTTCTTTGCGTGGCTAAGAATTGACAAGTTCCAGTATTAGAAAAGTATAAGTATTTTAAAACTAAAACCAATAACAAAGAATATCTAAAAAATGGTTAACTCCACGAGAAAAAAAAAACCTATATGACCTAACTCATGTGTTTTAATGAGATTTACATTCTTTGGTAGTACGTTTTTGTCTACCTCTTACAGTTTACCAGTTATGCAAAAACCAGCACAATTCATTCAGAATAAAGAGGTCTTCAGAGGTTATTCCCAGAAAATTCAAAATATGCATGCAATAATTTAATCAAACTCGTTAGAGCCATTTTTGAGAGAATCAAAATTTTCGAAATTTTGTCCACATAAAGGGTAGATTGGGGTGGGGGGATTTTCCTCAAAATCTTCGTGTCGCATCTGTGGAAGATACATAACTTAAATACCAAATTTGATATTTAACGGACTTTTCGTTTTTTACTATGCACACACACATACATACACACACACACACACTCACACACACTGACAGACATACACGGATATTTTTATAAAACTGCTTTTTTAGATTCAGTGGGTCTCAACGCATATATTTCCGGTGAAGTCTCGGTATCGAAATTTTGAGTGCAATACAATACCTTCTCTATACACTATATACATAGTACGTGTTGGTTTATGCTGTTCCCAGACATATCCCCCACCCCCACACACGGGCCGTTTTCTGAAATTTCCTTTTATTTTGGGGCCTTAAAACGTACACTTCCAGTGAAATCTCGGTATAGACTTTTTGGTTAAAATCGTTAGAGCCATGTTTGAGAAAATCATTTTTAGAAGATACTGAACTTAAATACTAAGTTGAGTATTTAATCGATTTTACTCACTAATACTGTCACCCTCCATGATGTAATAGTTACCATGCTAACTTCATAACCCAAGGTCGCGCGATCAAACTCGGAGGAGGACGATCGATTTTTTCGGATGTAAAAAGCCTTAGCATGGCTTCCTTCGGAAGGGAAGTAAAGCCGTTGGTCCCGTGTTGTAGATTTACGGCAAGCCTGATAGAAAGACTTCTGAGCAAAATTAAGCGGTCTTTCACGCCCAATTTAGAATGGGACGCTGAGAACCACAGTAGTTAAAGAGCGTCCATAAATAACACGCCATTTAGATTTTTTTTTACTCACTAATGTCACAAACGGTCCGTGTTCTGAAATTTCTTTTTATTCAGGGGTCTCAAAACGTGTACTTCCGGTGAAATCTCGGTGTCGACTTCTCACTATCTATTCGTGCTAGAGAAAGTAAAAATATACAAATATTAAAGTGAAAAGTCTGGAATTCTGCCCATCGTAAAATAATTTGTTTTCTTCAGCAAATTAAAATAGGGATGTTCTCTCCGTTAATATTATTACTAGATTTTTTTCAAGTGAAAAATAATCTGTACACATCTGTTTTGATCTGTACACTTTGGAATTTAAGTATACTTTAATTAATGGATTCAATATTGACTGTGTAAACAAACAACTCGTGCTAACCGTTCATTACATAGAATATTAAACAAATGAATGCATAGTCAGCTAATAGCCTGAAGATCTCGGTTTCAATTTGCATTGCACTCGTACAAACCGTTCATTACATAGACTATTAAACAAATGAATGCACAATCAGTTCATATCCTGAAGATCTCGGTTTCAATTTGCATTGCACTCATGCCAACCGTTCATTACATAGAATATTAAACAAATGAATGCACAGTCAGCTCATATCCTGAACAGTCATTCTGTTCCCCATTTTCTTTAATTTAGTTTATCACCTCAGTATTTCACAAATTCTGAAATACCGCCTTTCATCAATGTGAAAACGAAAGAAGTTAAGATTTCGTTTCGACTATATCAAAATGAAAATATTAACGCATATATGGATGCAGCTCTGCAGATTTTGTTTTGGTCAATTTAGTTGAAAGTATAATTAAATGCTTGCCTTGTGTATATCTGCACTGAACATTCGTATGTTTTTGTTGTTGTTATTATTATTATTATTATTATTATTGAAGTTATTGCGTTCCAAAGGTAAGTTTTAGTGTCATATATACCAAATAGCACACACGAGACATTTTCTGAATACTGCACACAAAATGATTACCACTTAATTTTACTTGTGCTAGATTTAGTTCAAGAGAAAATATGTTAGAAGGCTCTCGTTTTAATATAACTTCTAGTTTTTCAAAGTTTCTTATTGCTATAAAATATCAGTATATAAAAACTTTTCGTAGTTACGACGAAAATGTAGTTTGCCTTACTTTTTGGCAATAAATAACATTTTTAAAGGAACTGGATTAAAGCACCATTATATGGAACGTATAAATGAATGAAAGCGCTGAGAAAGGGTGCGAGAGTGAGACTCGTGCTTTAAAATTAAAATCCCTTTCTACTTTCTCTACACGTACTATGTACATGGTGTATAGAGAAGGTATTGCAACGCACCCAAAATTCGATACCGAGATTTCACTGGGAATACATGTTTTGGGTCCCCTTGAAGACAAAAAAAGCATGTTTGGAAAAAGGTCCGTGTGTGTGTGCGTAAGTGTATGCGTGTGTGTGTACGTGTGCGTGTGTGTGTGTGTCTGTGAACAGCATAGCCAAAAAGCGAAAAACTTAGTATTTAAGTTCAGTATCTTGCAAAGATGCGACACGATGATTTTCAAGAAAGTCCCCCCACCCCCAATTATCCTTTACATGGAAAAAAATTCGAAATTTGATTTTCTCAAAAATGGCTCTAACGATTTTGATTAAAATGTCGTATATTACAGATATTTACCTGACAAATAAAATGTATATCTTGAATTTTCTGGGAATAGCCTCTGAAGTCTACTTTATTCTGGATATATTTTTCTGAATTTTGCATAGCTGCAAAACCGTAAGAGATGGACAAAAACTTACCACACAGAAAATGTAGAGCACATTGAAACACACACTTTATTTTATATACGCTTTTTCGTGGAGTTGATCGTTTTTGAGATATTCCTTGTTTTTGGTTTCACCTTTAAAAAACATACTTTTCTCATACAGGAATTTGTCAACTCCTGTCCATATACAAACAAAGAAACTTCAATCACATAGCAACCAGCTTTTGACTATCACTTTAACCTATGGTATTTCTTTATTTCGCTTCTACTTACAAAGAAGCAAGTAATGCGACTATTTCTGCTAATTTTTTCTCGATTAGCATGAAGTAAATAGAAACATAATTTTTTTAACAATAATTTGTTGCAGTGATGCAGAGAAAGTCATGTGGATGGAACACGTGTTATTTTTCCAAGCCACGCTCGTGAATTAAATGCTAGGCACCCTGCTGCTGGTGCTGTAAACAATGTTATCAGGACGAGACACCACGTGGTACTTACAGGAAGCTGTTGTTGGAGATGCGCTCCACGTCCTGGAACTTCACCCTGCGAGGTCTCCGGTTCATGGCTCTCCTGTTGTCACGAGCACCACCGCGAGCACATCGTGAAGCGGTCCGGCACTGACTGCAGAGATGACATGACTGATGATTATCTAAACCGACCTCTTCCTACTCGGTCCCCCGAAATGAACGAGCGATAAGGCCAACGGCAGTCCGTCCGTCATTTCGTAATGCGTTCTTTGCACTGAGTCTTGCTCGGGGGGGACTTGGGGTGGGGGCACAAATCCTTATCTCTTTAGAGGCTAAAGGTCACTTTCACCAACAAGGTCAACTTTTACTGTTAAAGTTTACGTAGATTCAGGTAAACTTTTATCGCGAGGAGATTCGACGTTTTCACAATAAGTTCAGTCTTAGGTTTGGATTCTTGACTTTTCCTTGTTTTGTCAACCAGTTTCTCACACATGCCGTAAAACTAGCTTACAACATCATTTTAACTTTCTCTACACATACTATGTACATAGTGTATAGAGAAAATATTGTATTGCACCTAAAAATTCGATACCGAGATTTCACTGGAAATACATGTTTTAGGACCCCCTGAATGCAAAAAAAAAAAAAAAAAAAAAAAAGTTTATAAAATTGTTCCTGTCTGTGTCTATGGACAGCATTGCTCAAAAGTGAAAAATCCGTTGAATACCAAACTTAGTATTTAAGTTCAGTATCTTCCAAGAATGCGACACGAAGATTTTCAAGAAAATCGCCGGACCTCAAACTACCTTTACATGAAAAAATTGTCGAAAATGTTTATTTTGTCTAAAATGGCTCTAATGATTTTGATTATAATATCGTATATTAAAGATATTTATATGACAAATAAAATGTGTATCTTGAATTTTCGAGGATTAGCCTATGAAGAACTCTTTATTCTAGATGAATTCTGCAGAATTTTGCATAACTGGTAAGCCGTAAGAGATAGGTAAAAACTTACTTAACAAAAAATGTAGATCTCGTTAAAACACACAGTCTGTTATAAACATTTTTTTTTTGTGGAGTTTGCCGTTTTTGAGATATTCTTTATTACTAGTTTCAGCTTTAAAATACTTATACTTTTGTCATACTGGAATTTGTCAACTGCTGTCCATACAAACAGAGGAAGTTCAGTCACATAGCAACCAGCTTTTGACTATCACTTTATCTTATGGTACTCCATTATTTCGCTTCTACTTGCAAGGAAGCAAATAATAAGACTATTTCTGCTAATTTTTTCTCGATTAGCATGAAGTAAATAGAAGCATAAGCTTTTTAACAATAATTTGTTGCAGAGCTGTAGAGAAAGTTATGTGAATGGAACACATAGATTTTTAGAATTAGCTCCCTGTGTGTGTGTGTCCGCGTGTCTGATAACTCAAAAACGAAAAGTCATTAAAATACCAAACTTGGTATTTTAGTTTAGTATCTTCCAGGAATGCAACACAAAAACTTTGAGAATAATACCCCCGCCCAAACTACCCTTTACATAGAAAACATTTCGAAACTTTTGATTTTCTCAAAAATGGCTGTAACGATTTTGATTAAAATACCTTATATTAAAGATATTTACATGACAAATAAAATGTATATATTTAATTTTCTGGGAATAACCTCTAAAGACCTCTTTATTCGGGATGAAATTTTGCTGAATTTTGCGTAACTGGTAAACCGTAAGAGATAGACAAGAACTTATTTGAAATTGATGTTATAGACATCAAGTTGCAGTGATTTCGATGCAAATATACGTCAAGATAAATGGAATTTTAGAAATATTATTGTTCGTGTCCATATAGGCTGATAATTGCTATTTTATTCACGAAATAGTCTTATTAAATACACTCGAACTACAACTTTTCTTTAGATAAATTGTATCGATAAAACATGGGGCATTGCCAGATAATCTTAATGAGATTTGTTAGACAATGAAAACAGGCGAAGTATGAAATTTCGTATCTTAGCTATTAGCACTGTTGGAATAAAATTGTTAACAACTGCTTTCTGCAGAATTCCATTCGTATCTAAATAGTTTTATATTTCGTAATAATTTAGTAAAATGTTCGTTTGCAAATGGATATTCAGTTTGATATGAAGCACCATCGCTCTCCCCCTCGCTGATATTTTCAATCGGCAATGTAGCAGTGTTTTCAGATATCTATTCTATTGGCAGTCACAGTTGTATAATTGGAGCAAAGGTCAGCTAAGAATCTCATTGCTTATATGCTGACACAGGGTTCAGCATTTCTGTGGTTAACAGTTTTGTACTGTCTTCTGATATATCGTGACTCTTTACATTATTAGAAAACTGGTTTTGTCATACGTTTAACTTATTTAAAAAGCATACTTGTTAATATTATTTTTATTTTAATTTTTGAGTTTACCTGAAATTTGTATTTCTAAGCTTGTTATAAACTTCATCGTGGTCATTGTTAATTTCTTTTAAGCTCTATACTTTTCAGACAATGTACTTACCTATGTCAATGATGTCATATGATCCATATCAATGTTATTTACTTATTATTTTATGTTAAATCATTATAAATGGCCTGTATATCTTTCAGCTGGACGGTCAAAATAAATAATTACAAAAAAAAAAAAAAAAAAAAAAAGCATGCATTCTACTGTGTGATTCCAAACAAATCGACAATGCGTGGGGCTTGGCTACAAATTAGTATTTTTTACTTTCTCTACACGCACTATGTAGGTACGTAGTGTATAGAGAAGGTATCGTATTGCTGTATTGCACACATAAATTTCATACGTAGATTTCACCGGAAATACATTTTTTGCTTCCCCCTGAATAAAAAAAAACAAACTTTTCTCAGAAAAAGCTCCTTGTGTGTGCGTATGAGTCTGTGTCTGTCTGTCTGTCTGTCTGTCTGTCTGTCTGTCTGTAGACAGCACAGCTCAATCGAAAATACCGTTAAATACCAATACCTTATGTTTGGTATCTTCCACGAATGCGACACGAAGATTTTCAAGAAAATGCCCCCACTCCCAACTACCCTTTACATGGAAAAAAAAATCTAAATTTTTTATTTTCTCAAACATGGCTCTAACGGTTTTGATTAAAATTTCTTATATTTAAGATATAAAATAAAATGTGTATCTTTAATTTTCTGGGATTACCCTCTAAAGACCTGTTTATTCTGGATTATTTTTAACGAATTTTGCATAACTGGTAAACCGTAAGAGATAGACAAAAACATACTACAGAAAAAATGTAGATCACGATTAAACACACAATTTGTGTCATATACATTTTTTTCGTGTAGTTGGCCATTTTCGAAATATTCCTTGCTATTAATTTCAGTTTTAAAGTACCTACTTACTTTCTTATACGGAACGAATTTCAATTCCATAGCAACCACATTTTAAACACTTGACTGTCTGTTTAACCTAATGAATTTCCTTATTTCCCTCCTACTTATAAAGGAACTAAGTAATAAGACCGTTTCTGCTAATATTTTAGCATAAAATAGATAGAAGATTAAGCTTTTTAATAATAATTTGTTACAGAGATGTAGAGAAAGTCAAATGAATGGAACACATCAGATTTTTATTTATTTTTTTTTTTTTTTCAAAAGAGGTCCTGGGTCAGAATAAGTTTGATTTGGGTAGTGTCAGGCGTAAGGTCCCATTCACAATCAGGGCTTTGTTGAGAATTCAACTACAATTATTTGTTAAGCTTAAAGAATTGCTGTTAACAAAAGTGACACTATTTGGCATTACTCTTTTGTTATCATGATGCGGGTTGTCAGCCAACTGGAGTGACTAATGGGACATTCGTACGCTTTGCGATAGAGTTTTGTTATTTCACTGTCAATAGCGCCAGAATATTGGGTGCAGGATATTTTTTGTTAGTTTTTCTTGCCGAAAAAACGAATCTGATGATTTTGCACGGAAAATATTACTATCCAAATAAGGTTCGCGACAATAGATTGGTCTGGGTAGCTCAGTTGTGTAGGCGCCGGCCTTGTGATCTAAAAGTTGCGGGTTGAAATCCGCGGAGACCGATGTTTTTGTATGTTAAAAGCATTTGCGAGCATTAAAGAATTCCTGTGGGACGAAATTTCGGCACTCTGGCAACTCTGATATGGCCTTGGCAATTGACAGCATTAAAAAACACAAATAATTTTAATTTGATTATGTGAAAGAATTTAAATTCGGTTATCTTTGGATGTCCAGAAGTAAAAAAGAGAAATATGAAACGAAAGATGATATTCTGTTTGAGAAACCTAGCTTAAAATTGAAACCAATAACAAGGAATGTCTCGGAAACCATTAACACTACAAAAAATTGTATGACATAATTGCGTGTTATAACGAGACCTACAATTTTTGCGTAGTAAATTTTTTTCTATCACTAAGCAGTTATGCAAAAGTCATCGAACAGTTGCAGGCTATTCCCAGAAAACAAGTCATCACAAATTGATTAATTCATATAATCATCTCAAAATTGTAAGCACACACTTAGAACTGTCTGAAACTGATCTCAAGCCAATAAACATGCTTTTCTTTTTACTTTCTCTAGCCCAAATGTAAACTTGACATAGTAGATATAGAAGGTAGTGTATTCCGCACAAAAATTCGATACCGAAATTTTACCGGAAATAAGGTTTTGGGGCCCTTTGAATAAAAAAATCTGATGTGTTCTATTCACATGGCTTTCGCTACATCTTTGCAACAAATTATTGTTATAAAGCTTATGAATCTATTTACTTCATGCTAATTGAATAAAAATTAACAGAAATAGTCTTATTACTTGCTTCCTTGTAAGTAGAAGCGAAATAAGGGAGTACCATGGGTTAAAGTGATAGTCAAAAGCTGGTAGATATATGACTGAAGTTCTTTTGCTTGTATGGGCAGGCGTTGACAAATTCCTGTATGAGAAAAGTATGTTTTCAACGCTGAAACCAATAACAGGGAATATCTAAAAAACGATCAACTCCAAGAACAAAATGTATATAACATGAACTGTGTGTTTTAATGTGCTCTACATTTTTTGTGTGGTAAGATTTTGTCTATCTCTTACAGTTTAGCAGTTATACAAAATTCCGTAAAATTCATCCAAAATAAAGTAGTCTTCAGAGGCTATTCGCAGAAAATTCAAGATATACAATTTATTAGTCATTTCAAAATCTTAAATATAAGTGATTTTAACTAAAATCGTTAGAGCCATAGTTGGGGGTGGGGGATTATCTTGAAAATCTTAGTGTCGCATCTTTGGAAGATACCGAACTAAAGTACCAAGTTTGGTACTTTAACGGCCTTTTCGTTTTTGAGATATGCTGCCCACAGGTATACACACACGGACATTTTTCTAAAAATGCTATTTTTGGTTTAAGGGGGTCTCATAACATATATTTCCGGTGAAATCTCGGTATCGAATTTTTGGGTGCAATACAATACCTTCTGTATACACTATGTACATAGTACGTATACAGAAAGTAAAAAGCATTTTCAGAAAAGGTCCGTGTTTGTGAACAGCATAGCTCATAAACGAAAATTTGGTTAAAAACCAAACTTGGTATTTAAGTTCAGTATCTTCCAAGGATACGACACGAAGTTTTTCAGGAAAATTCCCTAGCTCCAACTACGCTTTACACGGAACATTTTTCGATTTTTTTTTTTTTTGAGAAAAAGGATCTAACGATTTTGATTAAAATACCAATCATATGTATATCTTGAATTTTCTGGGAATAGCCTCTGAAGACCTCTGGATAACTTTTGTATATTTTCTGTAAACATAAGAGTTCGACAAAAAGTTAGTATACAAAAATGTAGATCTTGTTAAAATACACAATGTCTTTTCCTTTTGCTGTTGTTGTTGTTGTGTAAAGTTATCCGAGATATTCCAAGGTTTAGTTTTAAGCTACTTAAACTTTACTCAAACGGGAAGTCCTGAATCTCTTCGTCTCTCTGTTGTTTATTCCTAGCAAGCAAAGGGAAGAGAATTTCAGTTGTTTCCCATACCGACCAGGTTTTAAAAGATTTGACTATCGCTTTAGCCTAGTGCATTCTCTAATTTCCGTTCTACTTACAAAGAATCAAGTAATACCGCCATTTCTATTATCTCGATAACCATGATGTAGAGAAAAGAATAGTCTTTTGAAGAGAAATTCATATGCGGAACAGCTGGAGAAGTCATGGAATGTTACGCATAAGAGTTTTTGTTAGCATTTGATTCGTAGTTTATGTACCTTCCGCCGGAGAGCAGAATTTTCATTTTATTTTGCATCGATATAACTTAATGATTCAACTCTATTTAAAAAAAAAAAAAACTGCTGTGTACCATTCACATGACTTTCTCTATATCCCAGCAACAAATTATTGTTAAAAAGCTTATACTTCTATTTACTTTATACTAATCAGAAAAAATTAGCAGAAGTAATCTTATTACTCGCTTCCTGTAAGTAGAAGCGAAATAACGGACAACCGTAGGTTAAAGTGATAGTCAAAAGCTGGTTGCTATGTCAATGAAGTTCCTTTGTTTATATGGATAGGAGTTGACAAGTTCCTGTTATGAGAAAAGTATACGTTTTTCATAGCAGAAACCAAATATAAGGAATGTCTAAAAAACGACGAACTCCACCAAAAAAATGTATATAACATAAATTGTGTGTTTTAATGTGCTCTACATTTTTTGTGTCAAGTTTTTGTCCATCTCTTATGGTTTAGCAGTAATTCAAAATTCCGTAAAATTCATGCAGAATAAAGTAGTCTTCAGAGGCTATTCCCAGAAAATTCAAGATATAAATTTTATTTTTCAGGTAAATATCTTTAATATCCGAAATTTTAATCAAAATCGTTATAGCCATTTTTGAGAAAATCAAAATTTTCAAAAAAAGTTCCATGTAAAGGGTAGTTGGGGGTGGGGAAATTTTTCTCAAAATCTTCGTGTCGCATCCCTGGAAGATACTAAGCTTAAATACCAAGTTTGGTATTTTACCGACTTTTCATTTTTGAGTTATCGTGTTCACAGACACACGGACACACGGACGTTTTTGTGAAAATGCTTTTTTTGGATATTGGGGACCCTAAAACATGTATTTCCGGTGAAACCTCGGTATCGAATTTTTGGGTGGAGTGCAATACATTCTCTATACATTATGCACATAGTGCGTATAGAGAAAGTAATAAACAAAAGGTTTAGTGATAAAATGGGTAGAGAGAACCTATATTTGTTTGCTTTCATAGAAAACCCTGTATTTAAGGATGTATATCGCATTAAGCTTTAAAGCTCAATTTCGCTTATTTAGTGAGCACCACCTTCAAAATAAATGATTCAATTGTTTTTAGATAGATCTTGGGGTAATTATCGAATAAATGAGTATAACATGTTAGTAGGCATAGCCTACACAATAATAGGCTGAAATCACTAAAAATAAGTAAGACTTCTATACAAAATAAAAATTTTCAATATCTGAGTTGTACGAGTAGTATATAAAATATCATGACTCCTTCAACAAGAGAAAAACAAGAGTGTTATTAAAATGTAAAATGAAATAATAACCTGTAATTAACTAATTGCAGGGTTTTTAGTGGAGAACAAATGCTTTGCTTATTGGTAGTAAGGTTGTTTTTGTTATTATTATTATTATTGTTATCATCATCATTATTCAATCGGATTTGAACATTTTTTTAGTATTAATTAAAATAAAATTATAGTTAATTGTAATTCTGAACTGAAAACTTTGTTGTAAATATTAATGTATTACTTACAAACTACGATTAATGCAAATTCTTATTTCTTTAGGTAGGAATCTAATTTCTCGAATGTAACAAAATATTTTGACTAACACTTCAAATATTTATTAAATATAAGAAAGTAAAGAAATCCGAAAAAATAACTAGAAAGTTTGTTTGATTTAGGTTTAAGAATAGCATTCTTCATTAATATTTCAGAATCTGGAGGATTAATGAAGAATTTCTTACATAAAAATATGATTAAAACATTCCTTTCTTCTGCATTTGTTTAACGCAAGACAGAAAGTATTAACTAGACGGATTTCACAACTGCTTTAAATAACCACTTTGTTCGAATTTGATTTAACAAAAATTAAAGAGGCTATCCCGTAGCTCAGTTGGTGGACCATCTGCCTGTGCTATGCGAGAATTCCGGTTTCGATTCCCAGAGTCTGGAGTATGAATGGCTTTTGAATGTTAGTGTATGTGTGCGTGTGTGATCAAATGTATAAAACCGAAATAAATAAGAAAACCCGATGTGTTCCATTCACATGACCTCTACCTCGCTGTAACAAATTATTAGTGTTAAAAAGGATATTGTTCTATCTACTTTATGATAATTGAGATAAATATTAGCATAAATTATCTTAATTACTTGCTTCCTTGCAAGTAGAAAGATAATAAGAGAATACACTAGGCTAAAACTATAGTCCAGTCTTTTAAAAGCTGGTTGCCAAGTGGTTGAAATGCAGAGCCAGGAGTTTACAATTTTCCGTGTGAGAAAAGTATTTTAAGTGTGAAACAAATAACAAGGGATATCTCAGAAATTGTCAATTTCATGAGAAAATGTATATGGTATAAATTGTGTGTTTTAGCGCGATCTACATTTTTTGTGCAGTAAGTTATTTTTCTATCTCTTACGATTTACCAGTTACACAACATTTCAAAATTCAGTCAGAATAAACAGGTATGTAGAGGCTAGCCCCAGAATATTCAAGACATACATTTTATTTGCAATATAATAATCTAAATATACGGTTAATTCAAAATCTTCTGGGGCTTCTAGCCAGGTAAAAACTTGGCTTGACACCAACGTTTCGAAGAAGTGTATCTTCCTCGTCTTCAGGGTGAACTGATGGATTGAGGAGCCAGGAGCCAGGAGCAGGAACTAGTCGCCCGAGTGTACTCGGGCGGGGGCAAATCACCACGGTACCTATCCGCTTTTCTTGCGGATTTACCCGTGTGATATAAAAGATGTAGTCTTATGCAAGCGTTTTTGTCAATGTCAAAGTAATTGGGCAGGGTGTTCCCTCTGTGCAGCCGGCGCGGGCTGGTTTACCTATCTGAGTGGCCACCCACCCAGAGAGGGACCAGGCCCGATGCTGCTTACCTTGGCCAGCCGCTTGCGGGCTGTCAAGGAAAGCAGTGCCGGCTAGCGGGGAGACCTGAAGGGATATAGGTACGGGGTGGGGGAAGCCAGTGTTGCAGATCTGGTCGGAGTACAACTGGATGGTCACCCGTCCGAGTCGTGACCATGCCCGATGCTGCTTAACTTGGCGGGTAGAACAATAAAGGGAGAGGCGGCCGGAAAACTACCATCCCAAGGCGTCCTTGGGAAGGCGGTAGCTTACGCGTCTCCTTGGTAGCGTGTGGTCGTAAAGACCGAGAGTGTTCACCTGGGGATTTGGGTGGGGAGCAAGTTTAGTGTATATTGTGCGAGCTCTTTCTCGCACAACGTCCACTGTGTAAGGGATTCCGGAGTGGGAATGGAGAATGTGGGACGGGAATCTGCGGTCTGTGCCGTATATCATCCTCAATGCCCTGTTCTGCACGGCCTGCAGCCTGCGGATGGTGGAACGAGCCACCGAACCCCAGACCTCACAGCCGTACAGCATCAGGGGCGGGATGACTGCGCGGTACAGCCGTAGTTTTAGGTGTGTAGGCATGGTGGAACGGAAGATGGGAAACAACTGCCGCAGGGCAGCGTGTCCCAAGCCGACCTTCTCCCTGACATGTGGAGTGAAAGTAAGGCCGCGGTCGAGGAGGACTCCGAGGTATTTGGCGGAGCGGACCCAGGGGATCCGCCTCCGCCGCAGCCTCAGCGACCTCTCCGGTCGCCAGCCACGGACTTTAGCCAGCAGTAGACTGCGACTTGAAGTTTCGCAGTACAGGTAGGACCTTACTTAGGAGGTCACCGAACCACAGGGCTAGGTCCTGAAGTTCATCCAGGTCCGCCTGTGGGATGGCCGCTGTAAAGGCCGAGGAAGCCGCTGTGGTGGTAGGTGCAGCGGGAGCCTCTGCTACTGGAGTCGGTACTGTGGCGGCCACTACTGGAGCTTCCGCCACTGGTAGCTGCTGGAGTGCTGGGGGCGTGGCCTCTGGACTCACAGAGGTGGGAGCCTCTGTTTGCGGAGACTGGTATTTGTAAGAGCTGGGATGAAGCTAACATCTGATTGGTTCGCGTGATATTATGGCCTGGTATAATACCAGTCTCCGCAAGCTCAAACCATCGGCAGACTCCAGTCTGCTGTTGCTTCAGCGGGTACAGAATAGGTGTCTCCGGGCTATCTATTCTGTGCCTCGAGGCTTTCCAACGAGACTCCTGCACGAAGCCTCTGGTCTACCATACCTGGAGGACGAGATTAGGCGTCGGGCAACAAAATTCAACGAAGGGTTACCATTCCATCGGAGCGCCCTCGTTAGGTCTCTTGGGGATTACGATCCCACAAACCGCCGCTTCAGGCGATACCGGCTTCCCCGCATGGCTTGCGGGCATCCCCGGTAACGAAGGAGCACCACCAACAGCTGCTACGGCTAAGCTCCTTGTATCCTTCAAGAGTTGCTTGGATTCAAAATTTAACCTCAAGAAACATTTTGATAAAAACACACCAGCGGTGCACAAGGGCCGTTGCACCATCAAGGCAACCGTCGAGGAGCAATATTCGCCTCCTCCTGTCACTCCACAACCCCAATACACACCCGCCATCCTACAAAACCCACAATCCCGTCAGAACGTGGTTAAGTTCTCTCTGAGAACAGGGACACGTCTAACACACCTCGGGCTGCCCTCAGCCTGCCAATCACACTGGACTCAAACCATCACTCGGTCTTTACGACCACACGCTACCAAGGAGACGCGTAAGCTACCGCCTTCCCAAGGACGCCTTGGGATGGTAGTTTTCCGGCCGCCTCTCCCTTTATTGTTCTACCCGCCAAGTTAAGCAGCATCGGGCATGGTCACGACTCGGACGGGTGACCATCCAGTCGTACTCAGGCCAGATCTGCAACACTGGCTTCCCCCACCCCGTACCTATATCCCTTCATGTCTCCCCGCTAGCCGGCACTGCTTTCCTTGACAGCCCGCAAGCGGCTGGCCAAGCTAAGCAGCATCGGGCCTGGTCCCTCTCTGGGTGGGTGGCCACTCAGATAGGTAAGCCAGCCCGCGCCGGCTGAACAGAGGGAACACCCTGCCCAATTACTTAGACATTGACAAAAACGCTTGCATATGACTACATCTACTATATCACACGGGTAAATCCGCAAGAAAAGCGGATAGGTACCGTGGTGATTTGCCCCCGCCCGAGTACACTCGGGCGACTAGTTCCTGCTCCTGGCTCCTGGCTCCTGGCTCAAACCATCAGTTCACCCTGAAGACGAGGAAGATGCACTTCTTCGAAACGTTGGTATCAAGCCAAGTTTTTACCTGGCTAGAAGCCCGAGAAGATTTTGAATTAACACGTCGCCAGGAAAGCTTCAGTTCTTATTTTAAATATACGGTATTTTAATCAAAATCGTGAGAGCCACTTTTGAGAAATTCAAAATTTTCGCAATTTTTTTCCACATAAAGAGTAGTTTGTGGTGGGAGGATGTTTCTCAAAATTTTCGTATCTCATAATGGATGATTTTAAACTTAAATACCAAGTTTAGTATATATTTACGGACTTTTCGTTTTTGAGTTATCGTGTTCACAAACACACGGACACATACACGGACCTTTTCTGAAAATGATTTTTACTTTCTGTATACGTACTATGTATATAGTGTATAGAGAAGGTATTGCATTCCACCCAAAAATTCTATACCGAGATTTCACCGGAAATACATGTTTAGGGTCCCCCTGAATCCAAAAAAAGCATTTTTACAAAAGGGTCAGTGTGTGTGCGTGTGTATGTGTGAGATCTGCATGTTATGTAACTTTTTTGTCTATTTCTTTCAGTTTACCAGATATGTATACAAGTCATTCGGAATAAGAGAACTTCAGAGACCATTCAAAGAATTCAAAATATGTGTTTTATTTGCCATGTAAGTATGTTTAACACACGATATTTTAATCAAAAGCATTAGAGCCATTTTTGTCCATGTAAAGGTTGAAAATCGTCTCTCTTTTGTTTACTTCTAGCAACGAAACAGAATCGAAAATCTTCGTGTCACATTCTTGAAGACGCTAATCTTAAATATCAAGTTTGATATTTAACCGAATTTTCGCTTTTGAGTTAAATTTTTCACAGACACACCGGCCTAGGGGTCTTAAAATGTGTATTACCAGTAATATCTCTTATCGAACTTTTGAGTGAAGTGCCTTCTCTGCCTATGTACGAAGTAGAGAAAGTAATAGTGGTTATAATGAATCCAGTCCTTTGGAGTTAAAATATTGTAAACAACGCAAAAAATACTTTATAATTAATTAATTCAATCCCTCCAACCCAAACTACCCTTTACATGGAAAAAAATTACAATTTTTTGATTTTCTCGAAAATGACTCTAAAGATTTTGAGTATAATACCGTATGTTAAAGACATTTACATGGAAAATAAAATATATACCTTGATTTTTCTGGGAATAGCTTTTAAAGACCGCTTCATTCTGGATGAATTTTGCTGAGTTTTGCGTAAATAGTAAACCGTAAGAGACAGACAAAAACTTACTACACAAAAAATGTAGTTCTCGTTAAAACACACAATTTATGTCATATACGTTTTTTCGTGGAGTTGAATTTCTGGGATATTCCTTGTTATTTGCTTCATATTTAAAATCTTAAACTTTTCTCACAGGGAAATTTGATAACTCTTGGCCATGCATAGAAACAGATTTCAACCATATGGTAATCAAGCTTTTAAGAGATTTGACTATCTATCGCTTTAGCCTTGTGTACACCCTTATTTACTTGCTACTTACGAGGAAGCAAGTACTTTCTGCTAATGTTTATCTCGATTACATAAAGTAGATAGAAGAATAAGCTGTTTAACAGTAATTTGCTACAGCGATATAGAAAAGGTCATGTGAATGGAGTGAATAACATTTTGTAGAAAAGAAAGTATGTGTGTGTCCGCGATCACACAAAAACAAAAAATCCTTAAAATACCAAACTTGGTATTTGAGTTTAGTAAGTATCTACCATGGATGCGATATGAAGATTTTGAGGAAGATCCCCCAACCAAACTACCCTTTACAAGGAAAACTGTTCGAACATTTTAATTTTCTCAAAAATGACTAACGATTTTGATTAAAATGTCGTATATTAAAAATACTTAATGATAGATAAAACATGTATATAGAATTTTGCTGGATTTTGCATAACCGTAAGTGATATACAAAACCTTACTTCACAAAAATGTAGATCTCGTTAAAACACACAGTTTATGTCATTGACATATTTTCGTGGAGTTGAGATATTCTCTGTCATTGATTTCAGTTTTAAAAATTTGAACATTTTCTCATACGGGAATTTTTCAATTCTTGGCCATGCCAACAAACGGATTTCATCCACATGGCAACAAGCTTTTAGAAGGTTTGACTATCGTTATTCCATTATTTACCTTCTACTTACAAGAAAGCAAGTAATAAGACAATTTCTGTTAATTTTTATCTCGATTAACATGAAATGAGCTTTTTAACAATAATTTGTTACAGAACTGTAGAGGAAAGCCACGTGAATGGATCACATCAGATTATTATTTATTTATTTATTTACGTGTTGTAACTTAACGTCCTTTAACCTGGTTGGTCATATCGGAAGACGAATGAAATTGGTGAAATGATGCTCAAATGATCTCGGGGTCCATGGAGCTTAAAGTTACTCGACATTCGTCTTCTCAGGATAAGGGAAAACCCTGGTAAAAAATCTGATGTGTACCATTCACATGACTTTCTCCATATCCCTGCAACAAATAATTCTTAAAAAGCTTATACTTCTATTTACTTTATGCCAATCAGAAAAAATTATCAGAAATAGTCTTATTATTCGCTTCCTTGTAAGTAGAAGCGAAATAAGGGACAACCGTAGGTTAAAGTGATAGTCAAAAGCTGGTTGCTATGTCAATGAAGTTCCTTTGTTTATATGGATAGGTTTTGACAAGTTCCTGTATGGGAAAAGTATACGTTTTTGATAGCGGAAACCAAAAATAAGGAATGTCACAAAAACGACGAGCTCCACGAAAAAATGTATATAACATAAATTGTGTGTTTCAAAGTGCTCTACATTTTTTGTGTAGTAAGTTTTTGTCCATCTCTTACGGATTAGCAGTCATTCAAAATGTAGTAAAATTCATCCAGAATAAACTACTCTTCAGAGGCTATTCCCAGAAAATTCAAGATATACATTTCATTTGTCAGGTAAATATGTTTAATATCCGAAATTTTAATCAAAATCGTTAGAGCCATTTTTGAGAAAATCAAAATTTTTGAAAAAAGTTCCATGTAATGAGTAGTTGGGGGTGGGGGATTTTTCTCAAAATCTTCGTGTCGCATCCCTGGAAGATACTAAACTTAAATACCAAGTTTGGTATTTTACCGACTTTTCGTTTTTGAGTTATCGTGTTCACAGACACACGGACACACACACACACACACACACACACACACACACACACACACACGGACCTTTTAGTGAAAATGCTTTTTTTGGATATTGGGGATCCTAAAACATGTATTTCCGGTGAAATCTCGGTATCGAATTTTTTGGTGGAGTGCAATACCTTCTCTATACACTATGTACATAGTGCGTATGGAGAAAGTAAAAAGGCAACATCCGGGTAACTGACTCTAAGCTTGATTCGAACTCACAACCCGTTAAATATGAGGCAGGCAGACACGCTACTACCACACTATCTACTCGGGCTTCGTGTTGTTGTTGATAATAACAATAATAATAATATTATTATTACTATTATTATATTATTATTATTATTATTATTATTATTATTATTGCACAACTGAGTATGTTAACAAAAGATCATCGTCGTTTTAATCTGGATATTTATAAGGAAGTATACCAGATTTCACAATGTATACTGAAAACCACAAAAATGTTCCAATGTACATCATAGTTTAAAATTACGATGTCAAAATAGAATTGTTTCTGACCTTAAAATTGTTTAAATACTACATGTACATACCATCCGCTTTGAAAATTCCTGCGGTTTAGTTGAATGGCACAAAATGTATCCGTTTCTGACCATAGCTTTATACAAATACCTGGGTTTACATAAATAAACATTTAAATGACCACATGGCTATAAAAACTAAAAAGTATGTTGTATTTAATAACGCTAGACTCCACTTTCATGATTTCTAGCATTTTTGGCCTTATGTTCACGCATGAAAATCCTTAAGGGAAGTTTGGAACTAAGAAGCATATGGCAAATGTGATACTGTTACTTCCAATACAACGTTATTCTTATCTTACCAAGCGAGGAGGCTCAGGCATTCGGCAGGTCGTGAGATCGTTCCCCGGGGCTGACCTCTCTGACATACGGGTCTTTTCGAGGTTTTACCGGGTCCCTAGCAGGGAAGGATTCTTCATTATCTCCATTCTATCCGTTTGGTCTTTCTTTCAGGGTTGTAAGTGTTGTCGAGGACTGCGATGGTGGCGCTCTTTCGTGGAGCTGATTGTGATTTGGAAACTCAGCTCTCGGCAGCAGCATGGCGTTGGGGGTCTTCGAGATACTCAGTAGCGCTTATTCAGACTTGAAGTGCGGGCTCCTAGCGCTCACTGCTTAGAGATGAACAGTTTGGTAATGTTAGGGACTGTCCACGATGGCTCCCTGTCGCAGTCTGGTTCCGACTTCCCTCTGTAATTACTGTCTTCATCCTCTCCTACCGGGTCTGACGTTCAAAAAGCCTAATTATTGGCTGGGGTGCGGAATCCCCTTCGATGCACTGAACTACACTTTTACTCTTTATCTTGTGTTCTAACGAAAGTGCAATTCATTTATTAAATTCAGATTATATGTACTGTTATTTTAAATCATAGATATTCTTGTTGATTATAGTTATTAAGTTAATATCTATAATGGTGTTCTTTTAAACAAACAGCTTAGAGCACTGAAGTTTAGTCCAGCTCCAGCTCAAATTACAAAGTTAGTGCTTTCTTTGAATACGCTAAACATTATTATGATTCATATTGTTTTTGTATTCTATATATAAAGCATTCAGGCTTTCACTATTATTATTGTTCTCGCCGCAATCAGCAGCGATCTGCAAAGTCCTGTTCTTCACGTTGCAATGAAGGTGACGTCACTGCACAAACCGAACGAAAACAATCAGGGCTTACTAATGTTTCCACCTTGGGATCAGAAGATGCTCAAGACAGAGATTTATAGAAGTGTAGAAATATTTCTATTTATAATACATATAATATGCATATACTATGATTACATGGAAAATATTTCTGCAAATAGAATTTTCTTGGATTGACCCTGCCCTATAGTCTTGCTTTATTGTTGTAGTCCTTTAGTTGAATGAAAGTATTAAGTGATGTACGCCATTTCTCTATTCCACAGGTGGATGACTCATATAACATGTTACGATTAAGCCGTTACTAGTTATGCAACATAAATGTGTTATTAGATAACTCAAATATCTGCATGGCACTAACCTAGATCATTACCTCCTTTATGCAAATGAACTAAGTTAGTCTACACAGGAAGACTTTGTTCTGATGTTACCGTCATAATTCCTTGCTCATCATCCCACCCCACCATCCTCAAAAGGCGTGCCCTGAAACGAAAGCAGAAGTTTTGCTTTGTTGGTTCACCGCTGCATGTCTAAAATATTTCAAATAAAGTCTCTATGTGGAATTAAAGTGAGCCAACTCATTAATTAATGCTGGAATTCTCCTTTCTAATTAAGACATTACAGACGCCAACGTCACCCACTAAATACCGAACAATTACGTTTTAGAAACTTCTAGAAATTCGTGTGCATTCAGTGTGAACAGTGTTTGGACACTTACACGGGACCATTGCCACACTGATGTTATACATCAAGCTGAGATTTTTATGGTGAAAGTAGATCAAAAAAATCTGAATGTGCTTCATTAATATGACTTTCTCTACATTTCTATAACAAATTATTGCTAATAAGAGTATTCTTCTATCTAAGTACCTCATGCTAATCGAGATAAACATTAGCAGAAACGGTCTTATTATACTTCCTTAGAAGTAGAAGAGAAATAAGGGAATACACTAGGCTAAACCGACTATCAAATGTTTTAAAATGGGGTTGCTCTGGGATTGAAATCGATTATTTGTGTAGATAAGAGTTGACAAGTTCCCGTATGAGAAAAGTATAAGTATTTTAAATCTGAAACAACTAACTTGAAATATCTCGGAAATGGTAAAATTCCACGAAAAACATGTATATGACATAAATTGTATGTTTTAACTAGATCTATATTTTTGTGTACTAAGTTTTTGTCTATCTTTTATGGTTTACCAGTTATGCAAGATTCCGCAAAATTATTCCAGAATTAGGAGCTCTTTAGAGGCTATTCATTCGTATCATAATGACCGAAGACATTTTTGAAATATTTTCTGTTATGTGCTAAAAATGCATTATGTATTTATTTTCACTTTCTCTAGCACGAATGTACAATTTACACCCATAAAAAAACAACAAAACAAAAAGAGTCATGCCTGGAACGCCAAAATTCGTTTAAGCCCTACATGGCACAGCGCCTTGTCTACACCATTCGCGATACAGTTGTGGAGCGGTTTTCAAAGTTCCAAATCTTAACATTACTAACCCACATGATCAATAATCATAATCAAATACATAACTTAAGCTACTTCAACAACAAACTATAAATATTAACTAAAACTATTAACAACACAAATTATTGTACTAAATCTGCAACCTTCCAGGTGTGTTTCCTGTAGCGTTGTGGCAAAAAGTAAGTAATTCCTCAGGTACGCTTCTTGCATGTAGCAAACATTTTTCCCTTCTCTTAATGAAGTAGAATCAACACATAATGCCTGTTTATTTTAGACATACCTATTTCATACACGCGATTCGGTCCAGTTAATTATATTCTGATGATTCTTTAAGGATTTATTCTACCGAACAGCAATATGCTGCACACGAAAGCATGTGGTGTGCAGAATCATGCGTAAATGCATAAACAGTCCTCTCTAAATGAAAAAATCTGATGTGTACCATTCACATGCCTTTCTCTATATCCCTGCAACAAATTATTCTTAAAAAGCTTATACTTCTATTTACTATATGCTAATCGGAAAAAAATAGCAGAAATAGTCTAATTACTTGCTTCCTTGTAAGTAGAAGCGAAATAAGGGACTACCATTGGTTAAAGCGATAGTCAAAAGCTGGTTGCTGTGTCAATGAATTTCCATTGTTTACATGGATAGGAGTTGACAAGTTCCTGTATGAGAAAAGTATACGTTTCTCATAGCAGAAACCAAAAATAAGGAATGTCTCAAAAACGACGAACTCCACGAAAAAAATGTATATAACATAAATTGTGTGTTTTAATGTGCTCTCCATTTTTGTGTGGTAAGCTTTTGTCCATCTCTTACAGTTAAGCAGTTATTCAAAATTCAGTAAAATTCATCCAGAATAAACTACTTTTCAGAGGCTATTCCCAGAAAATTCAAGTTATACATTTTATTTGTCCGGTAAGTATCTTTAGTATACGAAATTTTGATCAAAATCGTTAGAGCCATTTTTGAGAAAATCAAAAATTTCGAAAAAAGTTCCATGTAAAGGGTAGTTGGGGGTGGGGGCATTTTTCTCAAAATCTTCGTGTTGCATCCCTGGAAGATACTAAACTTAAATACCAAGTTTGGTATTTTACCGACTTTTCGTTTTTGAGTTATCGTGTTCACAGACACATGGACACACGGACACACACACACACGGACCTTTTTGTGAAAATGCTTTTTTTTGGATATTGGGGACCCTAAAACATATATTTCCGGTGAAATCTCGGTATCGAATTTTTGGGTGGAATGCAATACATTCTCTATACACTATGTACATAGTGTGTATAGAGAAAGTAAAAAACATGGAATCTGTATAGTTTGAAAAAATACTAAAAATATTGTTAAGAAAACCAATGTTTTGAAACATTGAATAGAAATTCAATTTTGGGCAAATTTGATTTTATGGGAGGTAGGAACTTTTTTACTTTCTCTATACTCACTATGTACATAGTGAATAGAGAATGTATTGCACTCCACCAAAAAATTCGATACCGAGATTTCACCGAAAATATATGTTTTAGGGCCCCCTTTATCTAAAAAAAGCATTTTCGAAAAAAGGTCCGTGTGTGTGTGTATGTATGTGTGTGTGTGTGTGTGTGTGTGTGTGTGTCCGTATGTCCATGTGTCCGTGTGTCTGTGAACACGATAACTCAAAAACGAAAAGTAGGTAAAATACCAAACTTGGTATTTAAGTTTAGTATCTTCCAGGGATGCAACACGAAGATTTTGAGAAAAATTCCCCCACCCCCAACTACCCTTTACATGGAACTTTTTTCGAAAATTTTGATTTTCTCAAAAATGGCTCTAACGATTTTGATTAAAATCTCTTTATATCCAAGATATTTACATGCCAAATAAAATGAATATCTTCAATTTTATGGGAATAGCCTCTAAGGACCTCTTTATTCTGGATGATTTTGATTGAATTTTGCATAACTGGTAAACCGTAAGAGATAGACAAAAACTTACTTCACAAAAAATGTAGATCACAATAAAACATACAATTTATGTTATATACAGTTTTTTGTGGAGTTGATCTTTTTTGAGATATTCCTTGTTATTGTTTTCAGTTTTAAAAAAAAACGTTTACTTTTCTCATACAGGAATTGGTCAACTCCTGTCCATACATACAAACAAAGGAACTTCAGTCACATAGCAACCTGCTTTTGATTATCACTTTAACCAATGACACTCCCTTATTTCACCTCTACTTACAAGGAAGCAAGTAATTTCTGCTAAGGTTTTACTGATTAGCATAAAGTTAATAGAAGTATAAGCCTTTTAAGAATAATTTGTTGCAGGGATATAGAGAAAGTTATGTGAATGGTACACATCAGATATTTTTCTCTCTCAACACTCCCTTCACAAACCGATCCAACAGGAAAATTACAACTGCAACTGGAATAACGCGATGCTCTGACAGTTTCTTTCTAGCACACGTAAGGGAAAGGTGATTGTCAATGGGGCTCGAAACAATGGAGGCTTCACAATTGCATCATAGTCGTGTATCTGTATCGTGTTGGGGCTGGATACCAAAGGCCGGTCTAGATGTGCTAAGGCAGCTTAGTGATACACTGAACGGCGTGTAGTTCACGGTAATGCTCGACAGTATTTTGATTTCCCCTGTGAGGATGAGATATCCTGATGCAATTGTTGAATTTGTACAGAGAATCATCCTGTCCACACTTCCCGAAAAGCTTCAAATTGATTTTCAGAGAGGGAGGATATCAAATTGGTAGACTCGCCTACTTGTTCACCGGATTTAAACCATATCTTTTTTTTTTTTTAATTCTTAAAAGAGTTTTATTACTTTTTCTGATTCTTTTTTTACTTAGGTATTTACATATATGTGATATGTACTTTTTTTTCTTTAATTGCAGAATGACAAGCAAAGAAGACAACAGAATAAATTGCTGTACATTTTTGAATAACAAATTAACTTTTAGTAAGAAAACAAATACTCTTAATTCCGAAATATTCTCAAAGAACAAATATAATATACATTTAAATTAATGATTTAACATAACAACAATTCGTAAGCCTCCAGCTTTGCGATCTAGTCATCTGCTGGAGTATGAAGCTCAGCTAGTTCACATTTTCAGGATATCTGGTAAGAAATCAGTCCTTCAGATCCTCCAAATAAAATAAATCAGGTATTGAAAATCTGGAGATATCGGCGGCCATTGAGAGTTGCTGATAATCTTATTACGCTAAGATTAATTTTCACATCTTAAGTTAATGGTCCCACACCTCTTGCAAATATCATGTCAGTGTCTTTCGTTGCCTCACTCACTTTTTATGCCACATGGATCCTGTTTCTCGTAAGCGAGAAATGTACCTTTCTACTTCTGTACTTACTCTTTCTTTTTAAGCGGTGGAAACCGCAATTTACTTTCCTTTGCATTACAAAGAAGCACCAGAAGTTGACTAGGCTGTATGGGGTCATCTGCTTCTCTTGTGTGCTGGTGCACATTTTCCTTGCCAAGTGTTGCTTCAACTTCATCATGCCACGTCTTAATTTCTGTTGGAGTTTTCTTTTGTACCATAGGGTCACTTGTAATTTCAGCATTGTCAACACTTTTACTCCTGCGTGTCATTTGTTTCTGTTCAAGTTGGTTTTCATGCGTAGTGTATGCCCTTTTCTTGCGTGTTGAGGCCATTTCAATGCTAGTACTGCTGCCAACCCTATCGAGAACTGCGGGCTGAGGTAAAAAGGGTTCTGAGCTCCAGTTTACCTGTACATGGGCGAAGGAAGAGAAGATGGCTTCTGGGTACAAATTCAAGAAGCCCGGGATCTTGTAGCTACTTGTCCACATTACTGGAGGTATTTAATTTTGTCTACGCCCCGAAGATTGAGAGCAATTATACAGGCTGAGGATTTATGCACACACTATATTAATTATGTTTATTTTTGTGTTTTAGTCTTAGAAGATAACTGCTTATTTATACAACTTTTTACTTTCTCTATACGTACTATGTACATAGTGTATAGAGAAGGTATTGTATTCCACCCAAAAATTCGATACCGAGATTTCACAGGAAATACATGTTTTGGTCTCCCTGAATCCATTTTTTTTTTTTGTAAAAGGTCCGTGTGTGCACCCGTATGTGGGTCTGTGTGTGAGTGTGTGTGTCTGTGGACAGCACAGCTCAAAAACGAAAAGACCGTAAAAATACTAAAATTGGTATTTAAGTTTCGTATCTTTCAAGGATGCGACACGAAGATTTTCAACAAAATCCCCCACCCCAAACTACCCTTTACATGGAAAAAGAAAATTATTTTTTCAAAAATGGCTCTAACAATTTTGATTAAAATCTCTTATATTTAAGGTATTTACACGCCAAATAAAATGTATATCTTGAATTTTCTGGGAATAGCCTCCGAAGACTACTTTATTCTGGATGAATTTTACGGAATTTTGCATAAGTGCTAAACCTTAAGAGATAGACAAAAACTTACCACACAAAACATGTAAAGCACATTAAAGCACAGTTTATGTTATATACATTTTTTTTTTTTCGTGGAGTTGATCGTTTTTGAAATATTCCTTGTTTTTCGTTTCAGCTTTGAAAAACTTGTACTTTTCTCATACAGGAATTTGTCAATTCGTGTCCATGCAAACAAAGCAACTTTAGTCACATAACAACCAGCTTCTGACTACCACTTTAACCTATGGTACTCCCTTATTTCGCTTCTACTTACATGGAAGCAAGTAATAAGACTATTTCTGCTAATTTTTCTCGATTAGCATGAAGTAAATAGAAGAATAAGCTTTTTAACAATCATTTGCAGAGATATAGAGAAAGTCACGTGAATGGAACACATAAGATTTTTTGGTTATACAACTTCTATTAACGAGTGTTAATAGAAGTATGTGCATATATTTATTTTTATGTGTATAGATAGGTCCATAACTTTAAATGTCAAAGTTATGTTAATCCAATATTATGTTCTTCATATCCAGTCATAAAATTAACAAACATAAAAAACTAACAAGTAGGTAAGATTTGAACCTAGGAACTTGTGAATGGAAGCAATATATTTTTCACCTCTCGGCCACCGTAACGTTAATGTGTTCTTTTTCAGCTCAATTCTTTTAACACATCTGAATTTTCCGGTTCCGTTTCAAAAACTCTAGCTTTGATATATCCCCATAAGAAAAAAAGCTCATGTGTTCCATTCACACGGCTTTCTCTATATCACTGCAACACATTATTCTATTTACTTCATCTAATGGAGCAAAAATTAGCAGAAATAGTCTTATTACTTGCCTGCTTGTTAGTAGAAGCGAAATAAGGGGGTACCATAGGTTAAAGTGAAAGCCAAAAGATGGTTGCTATGTGACTGATGTTCCTTTGTTTGTATGGACCGGAGTTGACAAAGTCATGTATGAGAAAAGTATAAGTCTTTATAGCTGAAAAAAAAAACAAGGAATATCTTAAAAATCATCAACTCCATGAAAAAAATATATATAACATAAATGGTGGGTTTTAAGGTGCTCTCCATGTGTTGTGTGGTAAGTTTTTGTCCATCTCTTACGATTTAGCAGATATGCAAAATTCCGTAAAATTGACCGAGATAAAGTAGTCTTCAGAGGCTATTCACAGAAAATTCAAAATATACATTTTATTTGTCAAGTAAATATCTTTAATATGCGATATTTTAATCAAAATCGTTACAGCCATTTTTTAGAAAATCAAAATTTTCGAAAAAAGTTCAATGTAAAGGGTAGTTTGGGGTGGGGGGATTTTTCTCAAAATCTTCGTGTCGCATCCCTAGAAGATACTAAACTTAAATACCAAGTTTGATATTTTACCGACTTTTCGTTTTTGAGTTATCGTGTTCACAGACACACTGACACACGGACACACACATGGACCTTTTTCTGAAAATACTTTTTTTGGATACAGGGGACTCTAAAACATATTTCCGGTGAAATCTCGGTATCGAATTCTTTGGTGGAGTGCAATACCTTCTCTATACATTATATATAGCACGTATAGAGAAAGTAAAAATGTGATGTGTTCCATTCACATGACTTTTCTACATCGCTATAACAAATTATTTTTAAAAAGCATTTTCTTCTGTCTACTTTATGATAATCGAAATAAACATGGCCAAAAATTGTCTTAATTACTTTTTCCCCTGGAAGTAGAAGGAAAATGAGAGAATACACTAGGCTAAAACGATCCTTTGAAAGCTGGTTGTCATATGGTTGAAATCCGTTTCTATGCAGGGCTAGAAGTTTACAGCTTTCCGTGTGAGAAATGTTTGAATCTGAAACCAAAAACCAATAATATCTCAGAAATGACCAATTCTACGAGAAAAAAAAAAAACGCATATGATATAAATTGTGTGTTTTAACATGATCTACATTTTTATGTAATAAGTTTTTGTCTATTTCTTAAGGCTTACCAGTTACGCTAAATTCATTCAGAATAAAGAGGTCTTCAGACGTTATTCCCAGAAAATTCAAGATATACATTTTATTTGTCATATAAATATCTTTAATATACGGCATTTTAATCAAAATCGTTAGAACCATTTTTGAGAACATCAAAATTTTCTAAACTTTTTCCTTGCAAAATGTAGTGTGTGACTTTTCTCAAAATCTTCGTGTCGTATCCCTGGAAGATACTAAACTTAAATACCAAGTTTGGCATTTTAGCGACTATTCGTTTTTGAGTTATCGTGTTCACAGACACACGGATCTTTTTCTAAAAATTCTTTTTTTGGATACAGGGGACCATAAAATATATATTTCCGGTGAAATCTCGATATCGAATTTTTGGGTGGAATGCAATACCTGCTCTACATAGTGTGTGTAGAGAAAGTAAAAATCCAAGGGAGTTAAATCAGGCAATCTTCTGACCATCGAATGCAACCGTTCGGAGTTCACATTGTTGAGATATTTTCCAACCCCTTTACAATAATGGTGTGGTGCACCATCGTGCTGGAACACATCTAACTGAAGTGGGATGCTCTGGAGAAGATGCTCCAGATTCAGCTAATTTTTTAGGAATTGCAAATACAGTTAACAGCCTGAGAGCCAAATAAGCTGGTCCAATGGTGTGGTCACCTAGAATGCCGCACGGAACGTTAACACCAGTGCGCTTGTATGTGATGTCGTAATCAGTAACAAATGTCAAGAGCCCATTATTTCATTGGCGAAATAGCATTCATCTCCCCGTAAAATCCGGATAAGAAATTTGTGCAGAACGATACCCGATTTTGGAAATCATCTGTTGGTGTAGGCGTAGCTTGAAGGGATGCCATTTTTGTACCTCCAAGTCTGCTGCAACTCTTCTTAGGGGAAGGTGGGGTAATGGCGCTCACTTGACTGCAATCTCTCAAAATATACCTAAATATCTGGAGTATTAGTATAATACAGTCATTAAATATTTTTCTTCACAAATGAATAAATTTTATTTAAAAAATTCTGATGTGTACTTGCTCTATATCCCTGCAACAAATTATTCTTAAAAAGCTTATGCATCTATTTATTTTATGCTAATCAGAAAAAATTAGCAGAAAGAGTCTTATTAGTTGCTTCCTTGTAAATAGAAGCGAAATAAAGGACTACCATAGGTTAAAGTGATAGTCAAAAGACAAGTTCCTGTATGAGAAAAATATAAGTTTTTCATAGCAGAAACCAAAAATAAGGAATGTCTCAAAACCGACGAACTCCACGAAAAAAATGTATATAACATAAATTGTGTGTTTTAACGTGCTCTATATTTTTTGTGTGGTAAGTTTTTGTCCATCTCTTACGGTTTAGCAGTTATTCAAAATTCCGTAAAATTCATCCAGAATAAACTATTCTTCAGAGGTTATTCCCAGAAAATTCAAGATATACATTTTATTTGTCAGGTAAATATGTTTAATATACGAAATTTTAATCAAAATCGTTAGAGCCATTTTTGAGAAAATCAAAATTTTCGAAAAAAATTCCATGTAAAGGGTAGTTGGGGGTGGAGGGATTTTTCTCAAAATTCTTCGTGTCGCATCCTTGGAATATACTAAACTTAAATACCAAGTTTGGTATTTTACCGACTTTTCGTTTTTGAGTTATCGTGTTCACAGACACACGGACACACACACACGCGGACCTTTTTGTGAAAATGCTTTTTTTTGGATATTGGGGACCCTAAAACATATATTTTCGGTGAAATCTCGGTATCGAATTTTTGGGTGGAGTGCAATACCTTCTCTATACACTATGTGCATAGTGCGTAGAGAGAAAGTAAAAATATTATGGTATAAGAATTAAAAGTTAAATTATAAAAGTATGCAATGAGCGGGATTGCCCGAAGCTTGAGGGTAATGGCGCTCAGTCTGGTCAGTTCAAAGATTACACAAATGGCAGTTATAATTCTGTGGTTTATCAACTCCAGTACAATCTTTATGGGTACACTTGCACAAATGGTGCATCGGAACCAGACTTCACCACTTCGACCAAATTCTCCACACACCGTACAAATATCTTTATTAGTGCTCTCCTCACAATCAGGAAATGGGTTTGGAGTGATGTCGTCTAGTTCCTCTTCATCACACAACTCTTCTTCTTCTTCTGCCTTTTTGCTATTTCTATTTTCTCTGCCCTGTAATTTGATGCAGCTGTTGTGGTGGACCTTTGTTTGCCCTTTCTTAGATTTTGAAGAAGACGCAGCTGAAATTAGCTTGTTGCTCTGATTCCTTGTAGGTTCTGGCTTCTTTAAACTTAAACTGAGGCGCCTTCTAAGGAAACCGTAGAACCAATCTTTTCCAGCCTCTCACTTCTCTTTGTAAAAGTTATTTTTGATCCCATTTTGATCTGCACATTCCAAAACAATTTTTCTGAGTTCAAGAGGTGTAATACCAAAATATAATTTTGAAAGTGTCAAGGTATGTTCTTCCATTTCGTTTTCCTGAACCTCTGTGAAAACGCACTTTGCAGCTAACGGTGGACCATAAATTTTCTCTGATTCTATTCTATCCTTTATTGTGCTTAAAATTAATATTGAACTGCTGAGCTGCTTGTCTTATAGAAGTTCCTGAATGCTGCTTCAGTTGTCTCCAATGACCATGTTACTTTCCTTGACCTCTGATAATAAATTAATGAATAATATGTAAGTATTGTAATAAGATAGTATCATCTAGATGAGTTTAATAAACAGAAAATCAAAATATTTTAATTAAGTGCCCAAAAAGTTAATTTTCATAATTAACATTCACAAATAATAAGTTAAAAGTTAATTATAAAATACTTGCCAATTTTAATACTTTATAATTTAGTAATAGGCATTTTAAGAATCAGGAAAGTTCATATTCAATTCTTTATTTTTCTTTATAAAATTTGTAATAAACCTCATAAAGATAAGGTAAGTAATGCTGCGCAGTTGAGGGGTAATACCGCTCACCTGAGCGCCATTGCCCTCAATGGCCATTTTGGAATTCTTTGCCAATAGTTAAAAAACAAGACGGCCTTTTATGCTTTGCAATATATTAATGGAAATCGATATGCATCCCCTTTTTCAATGTGATAACTATCATGGACAGAAAATAATGAATAATCGCATACCTTCAGGTTTATACACACCAATTTCTATAATAAATTCTCGCTGGAAATATTCTTGCAGATTAGAACAAAACTTCTTCCCTCACATTCACCATTCAACTGCTACGAACTTATTAAGACTGCCACAAGATGTCAGTAACTCCTGGACATGTCAAACTATCAACTAAGCCGAAATACTTGCATGAGCCCCATTACGCGCCGAGCGGTATTACCCTCCGTTCCCCTACGACGAGAAGTAGGCATTAGTGGTTGAGAACTAATGATTTTCATAATAATAATAATAATAATAATAATAATAATATAGGTACAAATAATGATGCAAACTAAAATGAAATAACAAGATAGCATTACTGTTTATACTACACCACTATAAGTACGCTTTAAGCTATGCTTCCCTTGCATGGGATTTGCTACAAAATGCCCCATAATGTTCCTAGAAACATCAGGTGTGTCACAGATTGGTCTTTCCATGACATGTTGTACCTGGAGCCAGGAGCAGGAACTAGTCGCCCGAGTGAACTCGGGCGGGGGCAAATCACCACGGTACCTATCCGCGGATTTACCCGTGTGATATAAAATATGTAGTCTTGTGCAAGCGTTTATGTCGTGTCAAAGTAATGTGGGCAGGGTGTCTCCCTTAATGCAGCCGACGCGGGCCTGCTTACCTACCGGAGTGGTCACCCACCCAGAGAGGGACCAGGCCCGGTGCTGCTTAACTTGGCCAGCCGCTTGCGGGCTGTCAAGGAAAGCAGTGCCAGCTAGCGGGGAGAACTGAAAGGATGTGGGCAGGGGGTGGTTATCATAATATTAAGATTTTGAATTTGTATTTTAATAATTTTATCTAGTTATTCTGTTATTTGTTATACATTTTATAATAAGCTATTTTTATTTACAATTCTTATGTTATTAATTATATTATATTTTACTTTTTGTAGATTAAATATAATTTTTTTTTATTTTTTTTTTTTTGAAGGTAGTTTAATTCCTACTTTATTTTTAATTTTTGGTTGAGGAGATACCTCGGTTCTTAAACGCACAGAAGATAGACGTCTCGTTGGAAAACGTTGAGAATACAGTTGCATTGCGGTGCGTGTCATCACAAAACATTATAATATCTGTGTAGCGTTCGCTGAAATACATTGCAGTTGTTACCTGTTTGACTGAAAGACCAGACCACAAACAGATGGCCGCGCGACCTTATCAGAGCCAAACCAGGAGGAAAAGGCCCGGATCACGCACCGTGCGCGCTACTCTGGCGGTAAGTTTGGTTACTAACAAAAGGATAACAGAGACATGGAGTAAGAACATTAACGTATGCTAAGAGGTCAAGTATCGAACCTCCTGAAAATGTAAACACTACAAGAAGGCGGAAAGGGAACAATAACTGCTGTGTTGTAGGATGTAATAATACCTACAAGAATATTTCCCCAGCTATTGCCTTTTATTCTCTTCCCACGCGGAAAACTGAAGCGCAAAGATGGATTCAAGCTGTACATCGAAAGAGGTACACTCATTTTATATTTTACTTCAATGCAGTAACATATACTTAAAAATTAACTGTAGCATGGATAATGTTGTTTAGAAATTAGTGTTAACGTTTTTTAAGTTAATAAATAAAAACTTTAAATACTGTGAGTATTAGATTAAATGACACATTGTGGGAATAGTCTGTCAATTATTATTATTGTTATTATTACTTTTATTTTTATTATTAACATTTATGTACGTATTGTTATGTACGAATTTCTATTCATACTTCATATTTTATTTTCAGTCCTGAGGAGTCATCGTGAGAACCAAAGCCCTCAACAAAAATTTGCAGCATTCACTTCATCGGAAATAAAAGCTTCAGAACATTCCCATAGTTCAGCATATGTTCCCAGTTGCACTTAACTCATCCAGATTGGCCTACATACACAGTTAATCAACATCATACACAGCTTCCTACACCAACGCACCTTCGTAGTTGCAGTAGTGGGGCAAATATCTACACCAAAACCCCTACGAGGCGGAGTCCCCAAAGGTTCTGTAATATCACCCACCCTGTTTAGTCTTTTTATGGCAGACTTTCCTACGGTGCAGGGCGTCAACATGGTCCAGTTTGCTGATGACGTCCTGCTCTACCGCACTGACAGGAACATACGCAGAGCCTTCAACCCCATACAGAGACACCTCCGTCTCGTCCAGGACTGGTGCAGACAGTGGCGGATGTCCGTTAACCCGGGCAGAAGTCATGCTGTTCTGTTCTCCAGAAAACGCCCCGCAATAAACCAGATACCCAACTTTTCTTATCAGGGCCAAAGGAATACCTGCGAAGTGTGGGGTATGGCAGCAGACTCCTGGCTTCTCTGGTTACAGTGGGTACAGAATAGAGGACTCCGGTCCATATATTCTGTATGTCGACGTTTCCCTTTGAGGCTACTACATGAAGCTTCGGCCCTCCCATAAGTGGAAGATGTAATTAGGCGCCGGGCTCAAAAATTCTACGCCAGATTGGGCGACCATGAGAACGCAATTGTCAGATCTCTGGGGGAATACTTACCCTCTGAATACCGAAAGAGGCGGTTCCGGGTTCCCCGCATGGCTTGTGGGCACCCCCGGTAACAACGGCTTTAAATCAGCCAACAGCGTAATAGCTGAACAAAGCACTCCCCCCTCCCATTGGGAGAGGTCTATCAAAATTTCACCACCATAATTAAATAAAAAATAAACACCAGCGGAGCAGAGGAAAGGATGCTGCTCCTGAAAATGCAACCGCTCGAGGAGCCTACCAGCGCTACCTCCTTAACACCAACACTCGAAACCTCCAAAAAAAAAAAAAAAAAAAAATAAATAAATAAAAAAAAAAAAAAAAACTCAACCTTCACCTCATTCCTGTGGTTAAACCCTTACCAGGATAGGTACACAGCAACAACACCTAGGCTCACCACGAGCCTACCAGACACGCACGCACGCATGCACGGTTGCACTTCCCCTTTGAACAGCAGTGACGAGGCAACCCTTCTTGCACTAACCTATGTGGGAAGCATAAAACTACAAAGGACGGCTTGCGTGGATCACCTGGGGTAGCACCCACATAAAACATCTGATGTGTTCCATTCACATGACTTTCTCTACGTCTCTGCAACAAATTATTATTAAAAAGCTCATGCTTCTATTTACTTCATGCTAATTGAGAAAAATTAGCAGAAATAGTCTTATTACTTGCTTCCTTGTAAGTAGAGCGAAATAAGGGAGTGCCAGTGGTTAAAGTGATAGTCAAAAGCTGGTTGCTATGTGACTGAAGTTCCTTTGTTTGTATGTATGGACAGGAGTTGACCAATTCCTGTATGAGAAAAGTAAACGTTTTTTTAAAACTGAAAACAATAACAAGGAATATCTCAAAAACGATCAACTCCACAAAAACACTGTATATGAATAAATTGTATGTTTTATTGTGATCTACATTTTTTGTGAAGTAAGTTTTTGTCTATCTCTTACGGTTTACCAGTTATGCAAAATTCAATAAAAATCATCCAGAATAAAGAGGTCCTTAGAGGCTATTCCCATAAAATTGAAGATATTCATTTTATTTGGCATGTAAATATCTTACATATAAAGAGATTTTAATCAAAATCGTTAGAGCCATTTTTGAGAAAATCAAAATTTTCGAAATGTTTTCCATGTAAAGGATAGTTTGGGGTGGGGGGATTTCTTAAAAATATTCGTGTCGCATCCTTGGAAGATACCAAACTTAAATACCAAAATACCAAGTTTGTTATTTAACGGTCTTTTCGTTTCTGAGCTATGCTGTCCACAGACACTCACACACACACACACACACACACACACACACACACACACACATACATGGGCCTTCTCCAAAAATCTGATGCGTTACACTCACATGACTTTCTCTAGCTACTCTACAAACAAACTTTTTACAAAAGATAATTCTTCTTTCAACACATGCTAACCGAGATAAACATTAGCAGCATTTTATTACTTAGTTCCTTATAAGTACAATGGAACTAAGGGAATGCACTAGGCTAAAGTGACAGTCAAATTTTTTAAAAGCTGTCGTTATGCGATTGTCATTGCAAATCGCTTCTTTGCTTGGCCGGGAGTAGAACAAAAGAATATCGCACATCTCCGTCTGAGAAAGGTATACGTACTTCACAAATTAAACCAATAACAAGGAATACCCCGAAAACGGTAAGCTCCACGAAAAAAATGTATATGACATAACCTGTGTATTTTAACAAAAGCTACACTTTTTGTATTATAAGTTTTTGTCTATCTCTTACGATTTACTAGGTAAATTTATCCAGAATAAACAGGTCTTTAGAAGCTATTCCCAGAAAATTCAAGATATACTTTTTATTTGTTATAGATATGGCTTTAATATATGGTGTTTTAATCAAAATCGTTAAGAGCCATTTTTAAGAAAAACAAAATTTTTGAAACATTTTCCTTTTAAAGGTAGTTAGGGGTGGGGGATTTTCTTGAAAATCTTCGTATCGCATCCTTGGAAGACACCAAACTTAAATACCAAGTTTGGTATTCAACCCTCTTTTCGTTTTTGAATGATACTGTCCACACAAACACACACACACGGACCTGTTTCTGGAAATGCTTTTTTTGGATTCAGGGGGTCCTAAAATATATATTTCCGGTGAAATCTCGACATCGAATTTTTTGGTGGAATACATACTTCTCTATCCCTATGTACATTGTACATACGGGGCTAGAGAAAGTAAAAATGCTTTATTTAGATTCTGGGGGACCCAAATCGTGTATTTCCGGTGAAATCTCGGTATCGAATTTTTGGGCGGAATATAATACCTTCTCTGCACCCCTAAGTAATGTGGTGGTAGCGTGTCTGCCTCACATTCAGAAGGTCGTGAGTTCGAGTTGCCCGGATAAGGTTTTTTTTGGTTTATTTTCGGGGTTTTCCCTTATCCTGAGAAGATGAATGTCCAGTAACTTTAAGTTCCATGGACCCGAGATCATTTGAGCATCATTTCACCAATTTCATTCATTGTCCGATATGATCAGCCAGGTTAAAGGACGTTAAACTACAGAAAAAAAAAAAAAAAAAATTTCTATGTACTATGTAAATAGCACGAGTAGAGAAAGTAAAAAACTTCACATTTTAGCACTTTTGCTGTACACAGCCATCCAGATTTCAAAAGTTTCTGTTGTTTTTCGATTATATTGCTATAGGGAGTAAAAGAACTTTCCCATCGCAAGATGTCATAGGCGTAGCTTTCATAAACGCTAGTTTTATACCAAGATAAAAATCGTGAGAAATTCTTTCCCCGGCTAACCCCACAGGTATACTAAAATAAATAAACAAATTAAACAAAAATTAAATATTCTGCCCTCCTAATCACATCTTCAGTTCAGAGAAAAGGTGAAAGTCGCTGGATGCCAGGTCAGGACTGTACGACGGATGATTGAAAATGTCCCATTAAAATTGTTCAAGGAGCCGATGGGTTGTGCCAGCAGTGTGTTGACGAACGTTGTCGTGGATCAACACAATTCCTGAAGTCAGCATTCCTCTTCGTTTGTTTTGAATGGCTCTCCGCAAACGTCGTAAAGTACGAAGATCTCGCAAAACAATGTCAATGCTCAGACTGCCTCTGTGGTCGAGTGGTCAGCGAGCTGACTTCTCACCCGGAGGTCCCGGGTTCGATTCCCGGCTGGGGCGGGGTATTTTTCTTTAACCAGATTTATTCCCTATCCCCACACAGTCTGGAATTATGAGAGTGAATGTGCGTGTGTATTAATAATATAATAATGATCAACCTAATGTTCTAACCTACAGTAATACGAGTTGTTTCACAAGTCAAAGCCCCCGATATGACCATTGAAGTTAAAGGAAAAAAAAAAATGTCAATGCTCATTTGAGGTCATTGGCGGCAACATTTTTTTGAAGCGGGTATTGCAAAGCTTGTGCACAGGTACGATACATTTCTCAATATTTTCTGTGATTATGTTAAAAAGTAGTCATAAGTGCACAAAACTTTTAGTAATAAAATAATTGTTTTCTATGAACTTGTCTTTCATTTATATCCTATCGGAGATTGAAAAAAAAAAAAAAAAAGCTATCGTACTTTAACACAAAACCGCTTCAGTTTCTGAGAAGCAAACCATTTCGCCTGCTTTGTTGCAACCCGAATGAAATGTTGGAAACGAAATGTCAAATATGCAGTTTAATACAAGTTCTATCAGACCACTTCGCGGATATTGGACCACCTGTTTTTTACTTTCTCTAGACCGCATGTACAATGTACATACTAGTGAATAGAGAAGTAATTGTATTCCACCCAAAAACTCGATGTCGAGATTTCACTGGAAACCTGAGTCCAAAAAAACATTTTTAGGAAAAGGTCCGGTGTGTATGAGTTTGTGTGTGCGTCTGTGGACAGGATAGCTCAAAAACGAAATTCTGTGAAATACTAAAATTGGTATTTAGGTTTAGTATCTTCCAAGGATGACACAAGTATTCCAAGACAATTCTCCCAAAGCAAACTACCATTCACATGGGAAAATTTTCGACAATTTTGATTTTCTCAAAAATAGCTGTAACGATTTTGATTAAACTTCTGTATATTAAAGATATTTACATCCCAAATAAAATATATATTTTGAATTTTCTGGTAACAGTCTCTGAAGACCTCTTTATTCTGGACGTATTTTGTCAAATTTTGCTTAACTGCTAAACCGTAAGAGGTAGACATAAACTTACTGCACAAAAAATGTAGATCTCGTCATAACACACAATTTATGTCCTTTACGGTTTTGTTGAGGCGGTAATCATTTCCAAGATATTCCTTATTGTTTCTATTGTAAAGTACTTATACTTTTCTCAGACAGGAAGTGTCCGTTTTTCTTTCATTCTACTCCTGTCCAAGCAAGGAAGCGATTTGCAGTGACAATTGCATAAAGACAGCTTTTAAAATATTTGACTATCACTTTAGTATAGTGCATTCCTTTAGTTCCCTTCTACTTATAAGGAACTAAGTAATAAGAACATTCTGCTAATGTTTATCTAGATTAGCATGGTGTAGAAAGAAGAATAATCTTTTGTAAGAAGTTTGTAGAGCAACTAGAGAAAGTCATATGAGTGTAACACATCAGATTTTTTTAATCAGGGAATATCTAGTACTTGAGTTTGCCACTATATGCACATGGTGACAAGGTATCAACTCTTGCCTACATGGCATTATAGGGCATAAATTGTGGACGTGAAAATAGTGAATTTAGTTCAGAGACCTTTTGTTTCAAGGTATGGGGTTCTTTTATGTGCAAGTAAACGTTTTGCGGGACCAAAAGCTTTACCTACTTCCATTCCAAAGGAAGTCGTGCTAAGGATTTTTATGTCACCCTCCGCCGGGATTGAACTGGAACCTTGGGTATTAGAGACTAGCATGGTAACCACTGCACCAATAGGAGGGCCAACACCTGCCGTGACACAGGACATTTCACCGGGCAAGCTCAGTGCCCTTTTACCCGAGGAGCAGGACCTCACCACCACCAGCCCGGACTACACCACCGCAGACCATCTCCACCTGCACCCTCGATAGACGCAGCGACGCGGGATGCCATTCAGGACCTGTACGCGGATATCCTGAGCGTCGGCGCTCGTTTAGCTGCCCTTGAAGAGTGTACAGCCGCGTTTTGAACCCGAAGCTGCAAGACCTGCAAGGTTCCACCACCGCCGCCATCTCCATGCACCGCAGCTGATCTTTTATCACGATTAGACACCATCTCGTCAGGCTAATAGCCAGCAAGCAGCCTACTCCGCGGAGCTGTTCCGATCCAGGAACCAGCCTATCAACGTAGCCGTTCCTCCTGCAAGACCCAGAAGTGGGTTCCGACGGAGAAAGACCTTGCCCAAGCGGCGAAATGGAAGCAAATCCACGAGGACCTCGAGAGGCAGCAACGGCTGAAGTGAGCTCCCTCGAAACCTCATCAATCCAACCCAAACTCTCCTTAAACTATTCCTCACACCTTCACGGCCATTTCCCTAGGCTGCAGTCAGGTTTCATGGCTGCAGCCTAGAATCAACCTTTTACCCGCTCTCGCATATAGTGCGGTAGCGTCTTATCTCTCGTTTACTAACGCGGGTGCTCAAGCGGAACCGCGCCAAGCTCCAAAGCACGATTACATCAGCAATCTACGGTTTTATCACTGGAGGGTTTTTTTAGCGGTATGCCGCATGAGGAGCAAAGAGTCCCACATATCCTCCCAGCCATTGCACCTCGGCTGGGGGTTGAATGCGTAATGCATTTTTCCCCTTCAGAGTAAAAAAAAAAAAAAAACATTAAAAAGCCGAAAGTCACCACCCTTCCTAAGGGAGAGTCATAAAAAATATCACACCAACTACTTTTGAAAACAGGACACCAGCTGAGCAGCGATATACATGCTGCTGCTGAGAAAGCAACCATTGAGGGCCCTACAGTGGCGCTACCTCCTTAAAATCCTCAATTGTAAATAGCCAACACCAGATGGCAGCGATGACTACAACATGGTGGGTGACAAACGTAAAATAGATAGTCAAATTCACCCAGGCACCATTTATAGATACAGGGCAAATGTATTCAGAAAATTCTTCCTACCCAAATCACTATTTACATGTTAACAATTATTTTTTATTTGCTCAAGAAAAGCTCTATTGATTTTAAAATGAAATATCGCACATTTAAGATATTAGAATAAATTTTTTATATTAAATATTGTGTGAAAGTTTGGACTATTTAAATGAAAAAGTACAGATGGTAAATTAAACAAGAACAAATACAGATGTAAAAAAAAAAAAAAAAACAATTTATGTCAAATAAGTGTACAGCAGAACTATTTCTAAAATAGCTACCATTGTTAGTTTAAATGTTTCAAATGCTAAGTGGCTCTGCTGTTATTTCCCTGGAGCATATTATATTGATTTGGGTTTAAAGTAAATAACTATAATTTTGCTTTCTATGACACAGGTAGACAACAATAAATTGTCAATTCTGGCAAGTGATGTGAACTGTGGGATAGACAGAGCAGCACTACAATATCTATTATGCACAAGCTTTTAAGTTGGCACTTCTTCTACTGTCTTTGTCTATCATGGCTGCAGAAAATCTCTTGGGTTTCTTTCTTTTAGAAAGTCAGTCCATTTTAAAACTCTATTATGTTCCCTAATTACCTGAGCTGATAAGAAGGCATCAGTGGTGTTGCAACACTTGCAAATGAAATGAAAGAACAGTCAGATGAAGGAAGATCATCCGCCACTGTCCCATCTGGTTCACCATAAAAGAGGAAGGACGTAGAAAGCAAGATGGTGAGTAATTTTCTCTTTTTCTAATTGCCAGTGCCAACTTAAACTTCATGGATTATATAATCAAAAAGGCCTTTCCCTTGTAAGTAAACAAGCATAATCACTTACATAGGACAAATCCGCAACAGTTGTATATACTTTTGCTTTAGCAATATGCTGGAGATAACGTATCTTTCATCAGAAGTTCTCAAAGACTAATAATAAGAATACATCTACCACTAGAAGTAATAATAAATCTAGATGAATAGAAAAATAGAAACCAGACAAATAAGCAGAAAAAATATTACGTGTTACACTCACATGACCTTTTTTTAGCTGTTCTACAAACTTCTTACAAAACATTATTCTTTCTACTCCATGCTAATCGAGATAAGCATTAGCAGAATGTACTTATCACTTAGTTCTTTATAAGTAGAAGGGAACTAAAGAAATGCACTATGCCAAAGCAAGTCAATGTTTTAAAAACTGTTGCTATGCAATTGTCATTAAATTTTGCTTCTTTGCTTGGCCAGGAGTAAAAAAAAAAAAAAAAAAAAAAGAAACACAAGCAACTTCCTGTCTGAGAAAAGTATAGGTATTTTGAAATTGAAACCAATAACAAGGAATATCTTACTAACTCAAAACTATGAAGGATATAAGTTGTGTTTTAACGAGATCTACATTTTTTTGTGTTCCACATTTTTGTCTATCTCTTATGGTTTACAAGTCATTCAGAATGAAGAGGACTCCATAGGCTATTTACAGGAAGTTTGAGATAAATATTTCATTTGACATGTAAATATCTTTAATATACAGTATTTTAATCAAAATCATTTGAACCATTTTTGAGAAAATCAAATTTTTTCATATAAAGGGTAGATGGACATGGGGAGATTTTCTTGAAAATCTTTGTGTTGCATCCTTGGGAGATACTGAGTTTAAATACCAAGTTTGGTATTTAACAGACTTTGTTTTAGAGGCGCGCACACACACACACACACACACACACACAGACACTGGCCCTTTTCTAAAAATGCTTTCTTTGGATTCAGGATGTCTGTAAGCATATTTGGTGAAATCTCAGCATCAAATTTTTGGGTGGAATATAGTGAGTGCCTTCTGTCTCTACTAAGTGTGTTGTACATATGTGCTAGAGAAAATAAAAATAGATCAAGAAAAATGTTTCTGCTGCACTAGAAGGATTACAGATATCTACTTAAAGAAGGAAAGATAAATACAGTGGCAGAAGATATTTTACAATATGTGGTGGCACAACAAAAATGAACTAACAAAAAAGCAAAACCACAGTTTAATAGTGTATGCTATTTAAAAGGAAGGAAGTAGTGGAGATTCTGCACAAAGTATGAGCATTTTCATAAAAATAAAACCTGAAAGAATATGAAAAGAAGAAGAAAAAGAAGGGAGAGAAGGCGGGGGAGGAAGAAGGGAAACAATATAAAAAGATGACTTGGGATGCCAAAGATCAATACAACCACAAGAAAAAAGAAGAATTAATAAAACAGGCCAAAAAAGAACCCTTGAGGAAACAACCAGTTTCCTAGTGAACTTCCAATCAAGACATGGTAAAAACATTTTACTGAATTACTATATTGCAAACAGGATAGAGAGTCATTCACATCCTTAGAAATAGTGCTAGCATTAAGGGAAGAGGAAAATAGCAGCTCCAGACTAAATCCTATATAAACATTTAAAAAATGACTGGTAGACACTGAAAAAACCAATCACGAAGTTTAACAAATGCTTACTGAGGGAAAAATCTCCGAGAGATGGAGAGAAACAACCCTGACAGTGCTATACAAAAGCAAAGGTGACTTAAATCAACCCAGACTCCTAAAGGAGTGTTACACTAGAATGCTCGGTCCTAAAGATACTGATGAAGCTGTTAAAAAAAAACCTGGGAAATTAGTCGAACAGCTGGATTCAATAGGAAGGTCAATGCTGCCAACTGCCACCTGCTTTTAAGATGTTGATTGTACCATTGTTCACCAAGAGGTAAACTATATGCAATCTCAATCCAAAGCCTTGATTCCATCAACAGATCCATAAGTTCTCGACAAAGAGATAACCACATCATAACCCTGATAAGAGATGTAATTCTGGTAGAGAATTAGACCAATATATGTGACAACACAACCTATTTTACAGAAGTAGGAGTGCAGTAAGGAGGCCTGTTATTTAATATAGCAACATATGACCCACACAGTTCATTGACAATGACAGTCAGGATAATATATCCAATTTTATTTTATTGCCTTCAAAGTAGGACCCTTCTGAAATTATACATTTATGCCAAAGAATAATCCAATCATCAAAAAATTTTTTGTAGGCACTTTTAGGAATCGATGTCAATTGTCGTTGCGAATTTTCCTTTATGTCTTCTATCGACTGTAAACGGGTGCCTCGAAGCGGTAACTTGTGTTTTGGAAAGAGAAAACAATCCAGAGCCAGATCAGGTGAATGCAGCAGTTGTTCAATGAAATTTGTTGAGTTTTTGGCCAGAAATTCCTTCACTAGCCTTGTGAGCTGGTGCGTTATCGTGGTACAGAATCCATCGCCGTATTTGTTCTCTCAAACGCCGCATAACGCTCAGATAATAGTCTTTATTTACCATCTGATCTTCTGGCAAGAATCTGAGTGCACGACACCGCGATAATCAAAAAAAAAAAAAAAACTGTCAACATGACCTTCAGTTATGATCGAGTTTGACGCGCCCTTTTAGGTTTCGGTTCAGTTGGAAGGCGCCATTCGGAAGCTTGTTAACTGGTTTGAGTGTCAAACTCGTAAACCCACGTCTAATCACCAGTTACAATGCGTTTGATGAATGTGGGGTCGGAACTGGCTCGTTCTAGCATGTCTTCAGCAATCCTCATGCAATTGAGTTTTTGTAGAAAATTCAAGTCTTTCGGAACTAACCGAGCTGCAACGCGTGTCATGTCCAAACAATCGTTTAAAATGGTACGAATCGATTCGTGAGACACACAAAGTTCAGCGGCAATCTCAGACCTAAATGACGATTTTCAGACACAATTTTCTGCACTTCAGCGATGTTTAGTTCAGTTGAAACCGTTGATGGTCGACCAGCGAGGCAAATCTTCCACCACATCTCGACCACTTTTGAATGCACTGTACCACTCATACGCCCGTGTTTTTGATAAAGTCGATTCACCGTAAGCCCCCTGTAACATTTTCAGCGATTCGGCACACGAAATACCATTTGCAATGCAAAATTTGAGACAGATTCTTTGTTTAATATTTGTATCCATCGTAAAATCGCAAATCACCTTTCAGATGATCTAACAAAATGGCGTACTGTAAACAGATAAAACTCTGCGTGGATATAGAGGAAATTTGTACCAACTTAGCGACAACAATAATTTCAAATCCTCTTTTAAACAGAATTTTTAAATAATCAATTCCCGGTACTTTCTCGACAGAATAGTATATGTAAATAACCTCATGATACCATACTTGACCACAAGAAGCTTTCATCAAACTAAAAGAATTGTTCAAATGCATCAATCTGGGAATAAACAAATGCAAAACAGTGTCCATGGTACTTAGAAGAGAAGGCAAATGTCAGCCAGAAAACATTTCTTCTGAAAAGAAAAAGAGCTGAAAAAGTGAGTAAATATAAGTGTTTAGAAGTAACCACATACATTTTCAGAAGATATAAAGGAGAGGTAGCAGAGCTGGATCAATGTATCAATTAGACATTTATTTCAGCAATTATCACTGGATGATGCAATGAAACTTTTCCATAACACACGAATAAACATAATTAATATTGGGTGTATGGACCCCTAGCCCATATAATTGCCTTCAATTTTTGGGGCATAGACAAAATTAAATGCCTGCAATAATGTGGACGAGAAGCTACAAGATCCCAGGCTTCTTGAATTTTTGCCTAGAAGCCATCTTTTTTCCTTCGCCCTTCTACAGGTAAATTGGAGCGCAGATACCTTTATCAGCCAAATGTTCTTGATAGGGTTCAAATCTGGTGAACAGGTAGGCCAGTCTACCACTCTGATATCCTCTCTATCTGAAAACCAATTTGAAACCTTTCATGAAGTGTGGACAGAATGATTATCCTGTACAAATTCAACAATTTCATCAGGCTTTCACATCCTCACAGAGGGAATCTAAATATTATCAAAGTATTACTGTGAGTCATCAAGCTGCCACAGCACACCTAGACTGTTCCTTGATATCCAGCCCCAACACTGTACAGTTACGTGACCATGATGGAATTAAGAAGCCACAAGTTGTTTGCTTTATATTAGGATCCCTTTAGACAATAGACAATCACCTTTTCCTTATGTGTGAAAGTAATGTCACCTCATCTGCCATCTTGGAATATCACATTATTCCAGTTGCAGTTGCATTTTTCTGTTGGATTAGAAGGGTGTGTTGAGTAAAAAGAAAAGTTCCTACCTCCCAAAAAAATCAATTTGCGCAAAACTGAATTTCTAAAAATGTTTCAAAACATTAGTTTTCTTAACACTACTTTTAGTATTTTTTCAAACTATATACGAGGTACGTCCAGAAAGTAAGTTCCGTTTCAATTAATCTCCGCTGCAACGCTGCGATCGCAGTTCCGCACATGCGCGGTAGACGCTCTGTATCAAGGAGAAGAAACGTGCGCCATTTTGAGATCGCTGTCAGCCACATACGCTTTGTTGTGCTTGTTTACAATGTCGGTGTTGATTGAAAATCCCGCCGCTTGTGAAATCAGATCTGTGATTCGTTTTCTGAATGTTAGCAAAGTGAAACCAATTGAAATTTATTGGCAAATTTGCGAAGTTTACGGACAAAATGCGATGAGTGATTCAATGGTGAGAAGATGGGCCCGACAGTTCAATGAAGGACCTAATGAAGTGCACGATGAACGAAGTGGGCGTCCATCTTTAGTTACAGAAGAACTGGTTCACGCGATTGATGACAAGATCCAGGAAAACCGCAAGTTTACAATTAGTGCTCTCGCTATAGAATTTCCCCAAAGCTCACGATCACTAATTCATGAAATTGTTACCGAAAAACTGAAATTTCGTAAACTTTGCTCACGTTGGGTACCAAAGATTCTTACTGAGCAACACAAAACAAAATGGGTGGGTAGTGCACTTCATTTTTTAACCCATTATGATGAAGACGGCGAAGACTTTCTGACACAGATAGTCACAGGAGATGAGACTTGGGTTTCTTACGACACCCCTGAAAGTGAGCGGCAATAAATGGAATGGAGGCACACTTCATCCCCAGCAAAGGTTAAGCCGAAACAAATCTTGACACCTCGAAAAATGATGTGCAGTATTCTGGAACTGGAAAGGCATCTTACTCATTAATTTCTTACCGCGTGGTCAAACAATCAAAGCAGATGTTTATTGCACGACAGTTAGGAAATTGCGCCACGCAATACAGAATAAGCGCCGAGGATTGCTGTCAAAAGGTGTTGTTTTTCTTCACGACAACGCACGACCACTCACAGCAAATGTGACGAAAAACCTCCTACAGGGATTTGGCTGGGACATGTTTGACTATCCTCCGTACAGCCCTGACCTCGCTCCTAGCGATTTTCATCTGTTCTTACATCTCAAGTCTTTCCTTGGCAGTCAACACTTCAACAATGACGAAGAGCTGAAAGAAAATGTTTCCAGCTTTTTGAAGACACAGGCGGCAAACTTCTATGAAGAAGGTATACAAAAACTTGTGCCACACTATGACAAAGCCTGCAAAATTTCGGCAGTTATGTGGAAAAGTAGTTTAAGAGCTGTAGAATTTTGTGCCATAAATAATTATTCTGTATCTGTACACAATTTAATTTTATTACCAAATGGAACTTACTTTCTGGACGTACCTCGTAGATTCCATTTTTTTTTTTTTCATTTAGAGAGAAAGAACTGTTTATGCCTGATGTATTTGCGCACCACATGCTTTCGTATGCAGCATATTGCTGTTCGGTAAAAGAAGCATCATAATAAATATTTTATTAACTGCCTCTAATGTTGTATTTGAAAAAAAAGATGTCTAAAGTGAATGGCCACCAAACATCATTAAGAGAAGAAATGTTTGCTACTAGCAAGAAGCGAATTTCAGAACCTCACCGGAGGAGTAACGTATATTATGTCACAGTGCTTCAGTGAACACACGCAAGTTGGCAGGTTTAGTAATGCCATATGGTACAAACTGTATCATGTTTTGTGTCATTAATATTTTTAGTTAATATTGATAGTTTGTTGTTGAAGAAGCTTAAGTTATGTATTTGATTAGGATTTTTGATCATATGGGGTAGTAATTTACGATTTGGAACTTGCGACAACTTGCTGCCACTACACAACTGTATCACAGATGGTGTACACAAGGTACTTTGCCATATTGGACTTAGATGAATTTGGCATTCCAGACATGACTCATTTTTTTTTGTCCATGGGTGTACCTACAGGGTTGTTGAAAAATGTGCCATTTCTACATTAAAGCCATTTCTTGTGAACATTTATTGTGATTAACCTTACATATACAGAAAATAAGCTTCTGTGTATGAATGATTTAATTTTAAATAATGTCTAAGAATAATAGATAGGGAAAATCATGTTACTATTATATATCAGATTTTTATAACTAGTATACCAATATATCTAAAATTTAAATAGGAAATCCCTAAATTTTGTTTCACTATTTAATAATTAGTACTTTAGTTATTTTCTAAAAGCTTTTATAAATTAATTACCCAATGTAAACCAGTGAAGGTTAAAGTTCTGCGGTTAAAAAAAGAACTCTCTGTCGAGCCACTTACTGATGCCCTGTTAAAACAATTTACAAGAGGGACTCCTCTAAAGTCCATGCATAGATTGGGGTCTCAGTTATCATTAGATAACAAAGAAAATAGCACATTACTTTCTATGTATGCAAATGTCATTGACACAATTAATTATAAGGATTAACTCCATGGTACTCTACTTTCTCTTTCTCTCTCTCTCTTGGCAAAACTTGATAATATAAACATTCAACCTTTTAAACCATTTTTAGTAATATTTATTTCTTAGCTGAACAATTGTGATTATTAATAAAATTAAGGTGTACATTTTGTAGAGTACTTGCAATTTATTCTTTAAGAACATATTTCTATAGAGTTTCATAATATCCATTAAATTCACTAGTTGGTCTTGGTATAGATTGTACTGAGAAGTAATGGTGGAGCTGATAAGAAGCAACATCATAAACATCTTGCTGGAAGGTAAAAAGTGTTGTTAACGCTGCATGCTTTGAGTCAAAATGCAGTAACACTTAGTTTCTGTAAGCAGTTATCACATTTAGCTTGCATTATTATAGATCATTTTACTCCAATATTTTTTTTGTCTGGGCAATCACTGCTTGCATTTACAATGTACAGTACAGAACTGCACATGGAGTTGGAGTACATTGCTACACTCGTGCTTCTTTAGGTCAGTACGTTACCTTGTTCTTACCAACCTTTTGTCTTAAATAGCATTTGAGTTGCCAATGTAATGATATTAAGCACATAACTATTTTCAACACTATAGTCCCTACCACCTACCTTGAATCTTTGCTTGACAGTTACCTTAAAGAATGAGTTTCGCTGGTGCATCCAACTGCCCCAATGCAATTGAAACATGGTCTCTCAGAAGGAGCTATGAATCCAAGACTTTATCTGAAAAATGCTAATGTATGTTAATGCAAAAAGAATGATGTATTTTGAAGAAGAGAGTAGCAGACCTATTACCTCCCAAAAATACTATGTTCATTTTTCCCCCGATCTTAAATATCATAATGTTTAAAATATTGAGTGACTTTTGAAAGACAATTTGCTAAATACAGGCACATTATTATGGAAATAGCAAAATCCAAAATTCTATCTGAATCCAGAATAAAAACAAATTTCTGGACCCAAAAGCACAAACACAGTTCATTCAGACAGTTCATCACAGCACTCAGAGATGTCCTTTCAGAGATGAAACTGAACTTAGTTTTAGATTATGACTGCCCCAAGGCTCAGTACTGGGGCCGTTACTTTTTCTTATTTTTGTAAATGACATAACCGTTAATATAAAATACCAGATAAGATTGTTTGCAGACGATTGCATTATTTACAATAAAATTAGAAATGTTGAAGATGAGACTGCTCTTCAGGGTAATTTAAATGAAACGAGTGATTGGGGTGCTGCAAATAAAATGAAAATTAACGCTGGCAAAAGTAAGTCAATTGCACTTAATATCTCTAGGAAAACATTCTGCAAAACTATCACATGGGTGGGAAAAAAATTCCACAGGTGGACAGCTGCAAATACTTGGGAGTTTACTTGGCGAGTAACGCTGGATGGGATGAGCAGGTAAATCCTGTATCTAAGAAAGCGTGGAAAACACTGCACTTCCTAATGAGGATTTTAAAAAAGGGGAGTGCAAAGTCCAGGGAAATCGCAAAAGTCCTTAGTGCGGCCGGTCATGGAATTTGGAGTAACTTGTTGGGACCCGTATAGAGTAAATCAAATTGATTCGTTAGAAAAGATCCAGAGAAGGGCTATAAAATTCATAAAAAGGGGTAAATATTTTGGGCCTACAAATGCTGAGGAGATAAAATGGGAGCCATTGAAAGTTAGGTGTGAGAAACAGAGATTGTGCGCTTTATTTAAAGCTTACGCTGGCTTAAACGCATGGGAGGACGTTACTGACAAACTGGAAAATCCAACTTACTATGCACGAAACAATCATCCTTTCAAAATTAAGGGTAGAAGATACAAATCTAACGTGGGAAAGTTCTCCTTTGTTAATAGAACCATAAAAGACTGGAATGAATTGCCTGAAGCAGCCTTTCGGGGTTGTCCTCTGTCTCTGAAGAAATTTAGGAGAAATCTTGGTATTAATGTTGGACAATTTTTTTAAATATTCCTTAAATGAAATGTTTGTGATTTTATATTGTTGTAAATACAAATGTTAAATTGGTTGGTGATTCTAATTATGAAATTAATTAATCTGAATTGAGAGAAAAATGAATGTTTTCATATTTGTTGTAAATAACTATTATATCTAGCTTACAAAGCCATAAACTGGCAGCTGTGATTTATTGTTTATATATCTTGCGTACATGTATAACTCTGCCACCGGGTGATACCCACTTGCAGAAAAATAAATACATACATACATAAGACTACACTCTAATCAATATATAGGGTGTATCTTCATCGGTATCAAATATTTTGGGAATGTGCTCCCAACAAGTTTAAAAGAGTTCATATGAACATGGATCTGAAAATTATTTACTCCTGAATTACACGACATTGGCAAAAATTGCTTAAAGTAGCGTATTCCTGATTTTCTGCATTCCATGTCCTCTGTAGCAAATCCTTGGAGGGTTTCATACTGCTCAAATCCAGTGTAGCTATACTCTTTGTGTCATTCAGTACAGCAATCACATAACCAATGTTCCCAGACAAAATAAGCCATTGAATTAAACTCAGAAGGTACAGCAGGCCATTCAATAAATCCCCTTCGACCAATCCATCTATGCCGAAATTTATCATTCAAGAAATTACATACTATTTAACTGAAAGGAGCTGGTGCACCATTATATAAAAGCCAGAATGTTTAGATGATGTTCAGAGGTAAATCATCAATTGAATGATGCAACTGAGAAACTGTAGATATGTCTCTGCATTCAGGCACAGAGAAAAGAAATATGAACCAATAAGATGATTGTGGATGAGTCTATTCCAAATGTTTATGCAGAAAATGTCTGTCCTATCATATTTCTTGTAGTTCTCATAGACAGATTTGAGTGTTATGAAAATTGAAGACGCTGACATATGTAAACCCAACCTCATCAGTGACAAGATGCATGCCAAGATATTCATGAACATAGCACAATTCTGTAAGATGCAATGACAGAAACTTCTCATAGTCTCCCACATTTAATGCTTGCACCTGCTGAAGGTGCTATGGGTACTGAAGAGTTTCATGCAAAATTCTCCAGATAGACATGTGGCTAACACAATGGAGTATGATGGGTTTGCATCCAAATCACAAAGAACTCACTCTTCACGGTCAATGCTTAATACCTCTCTTGGTCTCTCAAGTGTTAGTGAATTCATGAGAAAGTTTATGAACAAAGAAACCACTGGGGTTGGGGTACTGTTTGCATAAAGCTAATGTGCTTGTGATACACTCTCATCTACAAGGCTGTACATGTAGTGCACGTTGGTCTGTTCACTCACAGTATACATTTTCTTCTGCTTTCTGTGGTCTCAACAAACAATAAAAAAAATCAAGTAACCAGAGAATAAAAATTGAATTCAAGAACTATTAATACTTGTTCTAAAAAATCAATCAAGGATAACATCCTTTAATAACTCTAACAAATGACTTTCAGACATATTAACCATTTTACTGTTTTGATTGGGAAGTATTACCAAAATATTTGACACCAGTACAAACACACACTTATGGGAATAGCAGTGAAAGGGTTAAACCACCATCTTAAAAACTGCTTATACTGTTAAAAGGCATCATCACTAATGTACTTAAGATCTAAACAGCACTATTCCATAGACTGTACTATTCAGAACAAAAGAGTATTTTGAGCGCAAACTTCTGATAGAATACGAGCCACAACTCATAAATATAGAAGAGATTACAGTTCATAATGGTAATTCGTGCTGCAACACAAGCTACCAGCCCTTTATTAATTACTACCATTAGTTGCTTAATGTTGCTTTAACTCTAATGTCATATCGCAAAGGTTTTCTGTAGGTTCTTTGATACCCACACCTTTCAGTAAACTGAAAAAATGACCCCTCTGTACCATTTTAGGCAATGAGTCAGGTTACTTAGATGTATCATCTGAGACTGGCATTCGGAAGGTTGTGGGATCGACTCCTGCAGCCAAACTCTCTGACTCATGGGTTTTTACAAGGGTTTTCCTGGATCACTAGGCAAATGCTGGTGAGGTTTCTTCATTCTCTCAAACTTCCTGCGCTTTATTTCATCTGCATTTCATCCAACTGGTCTCTTTCAGGTTTGTAATGTCGGTGAGGACTGCAGTGGTGGCGTCCTTCTGTGGTGGTGACTGGCTCTGGAAATACATCTCTTGGCTGAAGGATGGAATTGGAAGTCATCTGTAAACCCAGGAAGTTCAATCAGACCTGGGATACAGGCTCCTAGCACTCCCAGTATCAAGATGAAGAATTGCTTGGAATATGTTAGGGACCCTCTCTAGTTACTGTTCCCCCACTTTGCCATAATGTGCAATAAGCCACTGGGTGCAGTGTGGGGAAGAAAAAAAAACACACACACACTATTTTAGGCATCTCCCTGTGTCATTTATGTAGTATTGATTTATTTGAAGTGGTAAATGCAAACTATCAAGATTACTAAGGCTGTACATTAAGGGGACATGAACTGCCAGGTTTTCAATGCTTTGTTATTGAACTTGTATCTCTGTAACCACTTCATATATTCAAACCATACTTGGTAGGGAAGTGTACTATTAATACACTTAAGATATACCTGAAATAATACTGAATTTTAAATGTATGATTTTGAAGCTGCTTACAGTGAAGGCATAATCAATTGAATTAATTAAAGTGGTATTGTTAACACACACTTCACTTACTTTTAATGAGTAGGCCAATTGTTTTGCGGACTGTTGCCCGCATCCTCTGCTGTTGAACCACTACTGCTTGGGTTTGGGTTCCAAGTTGTGGTTGTGGATGTGTTGGTTGTGGTGACATCTGTTGGGTGGGCGATGAAACTTGTTAAGCAATCCCTAGGGGGGAACTCCATGTTCATCAGTGTGTGGCGGTATTTATGAATATAGATTTTTTCCCAAGCTGTTAGTTGAAATGGATTCGAAAGTTCTTTCAATAGTTTGATGTTCGGATTTATTTCATGGTGAGTTTCCCAAAAGTGATGTGCTACTGCAGATTTGTCTGGCTGTTTTGATTTGATGTGTCTTCTGTGTTCCTTATTGTGTGTTTCAAGGTTTCTTATTGTCTTTCCAATGTATTTCTTGTTGCAGTCTTGACAATCAATGGCATATACTCCTGATTTTTTCTCCGTGGGTATTTTGTCCTTCAGGGAGGAGCCCAGGAGGTTTTTTATGCTGTATTTGTTAATCGGTGCTAGTTTGATATTGAATTTCTTGAATACTTTCTTGAACTTGTTGTAGAGTTGTGGGTTGTATGTGATTTTGTGAAATTTGGGAGGTTTTTCTTTATGGGTTAAAGTGGTAATTTCTTTGACGTGTTTCATTCTTTTGTATTTATTTATCTTTTTGATGATGGTGGATGTATTGAAACCATTGTCTACTGCTGTGTTCAGAATGTGTTTATATTCTTTTTTATATTCAGAGGGATTAAGTGGGATATTAACTAGTCTGAAAGCTAGACTATTGAACACTGCAAATTGGTGTGGAATGGGTTGAAGCTATTTCTTTTTATGTAGTTGTTGGTGTGTGTAGCCTTCCTGGGTATACAAAATTCTATTTTGTTATTCTTTTTGAAAATTTTGAGATCTAGAAATGGGATGTAGTTATCATTTTCTCTTTCTATGGTGAATTTTATTTTTGGGTTCCTGTAGGTTGAGGAGTTTTAAGGCGTCTTGTGCTAATTTTCCTGGGATTATGGCGAAAATGTCGTCTACGTATCTGTACCAAATTTTGAAAATTTGCGGAAAGGCTTTGGTAATGTGAGTTTCAAAAGCACCCATGAACAGTTCTGCCAAGAATGGGGAAAGTGGGTTTCCCATGCTAGGCCCGTGACTTGTTGGTATATGCTGTTATTAAAGCTAAAAGCTGACTGTTTTATGCATAGGTTGGCGAGTTTGATCAAGTCTTCTATTTCTGTATTGTGTAGGTCTATTCTGAGAAAATGGCTACACACCACAGACCTACACAATACAGAAATAGAAGACTTGATCAAACTCGCCAACCTATGCATAAAACAGTCAGCTCTCAGCTTTAATAACAGCATATACCAACAAGTCACGGGCCTAGCATGGGAAACCCACTTTCCCCATTCTTGGCAGAACTGTTCATGGGTGCTTTTGAAACTCACATTACCAAAGCCTTTCCGCAAATTTTCAAAATTTGGTACAGATACGTAGACAACATTTTCGCCATAATCCCAGGAAAATTAGCACAAGACACCTTAAAACTCCTCAACCTACAGGAACCCAAAAATAAAATTCACCATAGAAAGAGAAAATGATAACTACATCCCATTTCTAGATCTCAAAATTTTCAAAAAGAATAACAAAATAGAATTTTGTATACCCAGGAAGGCTACACACACCAACAACTACATAAAAAGAAATAGCTTCAACCCATTCCACACCAATTTGCAGTGTTCAATAGTCTAGCTTTCAGACTAGTTAATATCCCACTTAATCCCTCTGAATATAAAAAAGAATATAAACACATTCTGAACACAGCAGTAGACAATGGTTTCAATACATCCACCATCATCAAAAAGATAAATAAATACAAAAGAATGAAACACGTCAAAGAAATTACCACTTTAACCCATAAAGAAAAACCTCCCAAATTTCACAAAATCACATACAACCCACAACTCTACAACAAGTTCAAGAAAGTATTCAAGAAATTCAATATCAAACTAGCACCGATTAACAAATACAGCATAAAAAACCTCCTGGGCTCCTCCCTGAAGGACAAAATACCCACGGAGAAAAAATCAGGAGTATATGCCATTGATTGTCAAGACTGCAACAAGAAATACATTGGAAAGACAATAAGAAACCTTGAAACACACAATAAAGAACACAGAAGACACATCAAATCAAAACAGCCGGACAAATCTGCAGTAGCACATCACTTTTGGGAAACTCACCATGAAATAAATCCGAACATCAAACTATTGAAAGAACTTTCGAATCCTTTCAACTAACAGCTTGGGAAAAAATCTATATTCATAAATACCGCCACACACTGATGAACATGGAGTTCCCCCCTAGAGATTGCTTAACAAGTTTCATCGCCCACCCAACAGATGTCACCACAACCAACACATCCACAACCACAACTTGGAACCCAAACCCAAGCAGTAGTGGTTCAACAGCTGAGGATGCGGGCAATGGTCTGCGAAACAATTGTCCTACTCATTAAAAGTAAGTGAAGTGTGTGTTAACAATACCACTTTAATTAATTCAATACTGAATTTGGTTGAACTGTTTGGTCACAATAAAATGTTTTTTATGATCAAGAAAATAGAATAAATTTGAATTTAGGTGCACATATATGCAAAAACATACATTAGAAAATAACTTTTGGCACATGTTTCAATCAGTCATAAAGAGAAGTATGTGTTATGCCTAAAATTTTAAAGTAATTGTAGAAAAAAATGAATTTATCACTTAATGAAAATATTTACTCAAATATTTAATTAAATTTAATTAGTGTAACATTTCTGAAACTAAGTTTTAAGAGATAATTTAATAAGTGCTACCTGGTATAGCTAACAGTATACTTAAAGGGTGTGCAAAGTTTCATAACTATAGCTTTATTGGTGTCCTAAATGTGACAATTTCAAGTTTATTGGGAAAAGGAAAAGAAAATTACTAACAATTGTAATTCATTAATGTGGTGGTTTAGAATATTCCAGGTGCATACTCTTGCGCATTTTGGGTTTCTCTGACCTCTACATTATTTTTCTCTCTTTTCTTGATGGTCCTGACTTCCTTTGTCATCTCTTTAGCTGACATTTCTGCTTTGTCAAGCAGCTGTTGACCAATAATGGTGAGGGTTGCAATAGTGTTGAAACCAGGATGGATGCCTAATTTTTCTAGGATATTTACTCTGCTTCTGGCTGCATCATTGAAATTGTACCTACTTTTGGGGAAGTCAAGCCAATAAACACAGTTTTTGGAAGTCATTCCCAAATGCAGCTATTGAAGGACTTGGGTTTCTGAGTATGACCATGAGAAAGCTGATGATTACTAAGGTCTCTGTAAATTCATTTAATTACTTACATTATTGCCAAAGAAAGAGCACCTTTATGCATTTACTGTTTCCATGCAGCTTCACTTACTTCAGCCCATGCGTGGATGTTTATCAGTGGAAATTCTATGAAGCAAGGTGGCCCATACTGCCTTCTTAATGTCTTCTAGATTTCCTGTGTAGCTTCTAATAGCGAGACCATAATACCCATCTTTACAATAAATTTAGAAGACGTACAATAGCTTTAAAAAAACAGAAAAAATAAAAACACTGTGAAAATTCACTCACTTGTTTCTGCAAAACACTTTGTTTACAAAACATAAAAACAAATAGCTATCCTGCCCGAAGACTGCCAACGTAAGTGTTAGCCATAATTATTGCCTGTCAAATATTTAAGAAAAGTATTTTATGATAAATTGGAGCAGTGGTAAAGGTAGACATTTCAACTTCCAGACATAGGATTTAAAAGGGCATCGTTATTGTGCCGCCATCTTTAAAATCCACCTTTAAATGCCTCTAAAGGTTAAAAAACATACATTTTTATAATCTGGAACAATCAGGCTTTTTAATGGCATATAAATTGAAACATTTTTAGATTCCCATTGTTGATCCTGCAGCATCTGTGCAAGTAACTTGTTGACAGGCTACCTTAATTGAGTACTCACCAAGGCTGACGAGATAGACAGCCTGTGGCATGCGCTGTTCAGTGAAGACATCAATTATAATGGTAGTCCTAGCTCTTGGACAAAGTATAACAACAATCCACCATTACTATTGCTTTACAATTTGTCAGCATTTATTAATTTATTGTTATTATTAATATTATTATCTAAATCTTCATGTTCACATTACTAACATAAGCATTTTTTTGTGGTAGCCTGAGCAAAGATTTGACGCTATTTACAGTCTGGTAGAATTAACTATGCACCTGACATCAGTACTGCCTCATGGTTGCTCTTTCACACTGTTGCCACTGTTTGTCAGCACTGTCATCCATGTGCAAGACTGCTTCCCTAAATTACCAGAACTCTACCATCCAACATCTATATAATAAAACACTGAAACATACTAGATAAACTAATTTAAAATAAATAAAGTAATCCCCCCAGACATGTTATATGTATTTTGTCTAAAAATAATAATCACACTAAAACTATTAAGCAATACTCCTGCGAGTGATTTATGTTACAAGCAGAAGCATGGCATATCCCGAGGAATGTTGTAAACATTGCAACAAGGCTGGCATCACACTCTCGTTGTGAGATGTGTTTATAATATGACTGGACAAGGTGGGGCCAGCTCCCATCCTGCATCATCCAGGGGTAACATGCTAGCATCTGGCTCCCATTGCAGCAGATTCAAACCTGGCAAAGGGTGTAAAAATCTTTAGCATTAGTAAGCCTGTAGATTTACAGCACATAAAAGAGCTTCAAACCGCACGCACGCACACATACATAACATTGCAATCTGTAGATCCTATTATGAGATTAGACCCAAAGCCCAAACTTTAGGATGTAGATCAAGAATTACATTTATTCATATTTATTAATACATTTATTTACAAATAATAACTCTGACAATGAATTTTCAGGGGTGTCAGTTTTGCATAATTTTCAATTACATGTCTGTTTCCAAAAGCCTACTCGTACACTTGCATTCTTAGAATATTCATGTTTATTATATTTACAATGTTACATTATTACCAGTGTTTTTTGATTGAATGAAATCCTCCTCTGTATAAAAGGTGTGAGTAATACGGTATCTTTTTAATTCTGATCTAAACTTGGTTTTGTTTCATTTGTAATTCTTTCATATAAGAGGGAAGTGAATTAAACAAAACTATTCCTTTGTAGCAAACCCCTTTTTGGAATAACTGCAAATTATTTGTTGGCCTATGTAAGTCCTGCCTATGTCTGGTCTCTTTGTTTTTAATATCCGTATTTTTTGTAAAATTTTCTGAGTTATTTATTACAAATGCAATATGGCTAGAATATATTCACAGGCTAACAGTAAAATTCCAAACATTTTGAAAAGTGGTTTGCAGTGTGTTGATTGTCTTTCCCCTGCCATTATTCTTATTACCTTTTTTTTGCATAATGAATAAACAAGGCCTCTGAGCATAATTAAGCACTCTTTCCTCCCATTATAGAATGGAACACCAAGAACCACAGAAGTTAACTCATCCATAAATAAATTTAATCCTAAAATAATTTAGGGCAAGTTCCTTCATAGGTGAGTGAATTTCATGGCTATCAAGTGCATAGTTACCTCTCTCTCTGACTGTACATTGCTGTGCATAAAATATAGCGAACAAGAAAATTATCTGGAAAGAACTAGTCAAAGACTACATTTAGAATTTATAGGACACCAATGAAGAAAATTTAAATTCTATTAAATCACATTTTTGTACAGCATTCTATCCAGAAGAAGTATGGGCACACAGCAAAATGCTTGTTAGTTTTTGGAATCTGTAACAAAATTGTTTGTTCAACAATAAACTACATATGTTGATTGTCTTCATAAACTGGTACAGCTCTAATAGCTCTTCTTAACCTGTCTTAACATGTTATTTTAGAATTTTCTACATTTTATCACCCAATGCATTTTTACCATTTATGAACCCTGGATACGAATACCATTTACTTTAACAATATACGTTGAATCTTCTTTTATGATGATGTGATATTATCATTTATAGCCAGTAAAAAATGTGTACTCTTTCGTCATCCCTTACTGTAAGACATTTATTGGAATGTATTTTACATGATTCTATAAATGAAACACTTTCAGTTCACCTTTAACCATAACCTACCTACTCCAATAATAGCTGATACCTCAAAATGTTTGATGAATTTTTAGTTTTGAAAAGTCTGTTGGGATAATTTGAAGCCAGAGTTTACATTAGCTTTCATCTTTTAGTAATGTAAAATGTAGATGATTTGAATAAGTTTGTGAATCATAACTGGGTCATCAACTGCAACATTACACATTTTGACCATACCTACAAGTGAAGAAAAATAACATACCTTCACAACGCTTTTTGTTGAGGTTATATTAATTTCATTTTATTTAAGCACACTAAAATGACATGCCAGTATAACCTATTTACACATTTCCATTATATTAAACAATTTTATATAATTTTTACTTTCTCTACACGTATGATGTACATAGTGTATAGAAGAGATGTTGCACTCCACCCAAAAAATTTGATACCAAGATTTCACGGGAAATATATGTTTTATGGTCCCCTGTATCCAAAAAAAGTATTTTCAGAAAAACATCCATGCGTGTGCATGCATGTGTGTGTGTGTGTATGTGTCCGTGAACATGATAACTCAAGAACGAAAAGTCGGTAAAGTACCAAACTTGGTATTTAAGTTTAGTATCTTCCAGGGATGCGACACGAAGATTTGAGAAAAATTCCCCCACCCCAAACTACCCTTTACCCTTTTGTCGAAAATTTTGATTTTCTAAAGAATGGCTCTAACGATTTTAATTAAAATATTGTATATTAAAGATATTTACCTGACAAATAAAATGTATATTTTGAATTTTCTGGGAATAGCCTCTGAAGACTACTTTATTCTGAGTGAATTTTACGGAATTTTGCGTAACTGCTAAACCGTAAGAAATGGACAAAAACTTACCACACAAAAAATGAAGAGCACATTAAAACACACAATTTATGTTGTATGCATATTTTTCATGGAGTTGATCATTTTTGGGATATTCCTTGCTTTTGTTTTCAGCTTCTAAAAACTTAACTTTACTCATACAGCAATTTGTCAACTCCTGTCCATACAGATAAAGAAACTTCAGTCATAGAGCAACCAGCTTTTGACTATCACTTGAACCTATGGTACTCCCTTTTCTCTTCTGCTTTCAAGGAAGCAAGTAATAAGACTATTTCTGAAAAAAAAAAAATGAAATGGCGTTTTATTTATGGACGTTCTTTAACTGCTGCGGTTCTCAGCGTCCCATTCTATATTGGGCGTGAAAGACTGCTTAATTTTGCTCAGAGACCTCTCTATCAGGCTTGAGGTTCTTTTATGTGCCATAAATTTACGACACGGGACCCACAGCTTTACTTCCCTTCCGAAGGAAGCCATGTTAAGGATTTTTACGCCCGAAAAAATCCATCGTCCTCCGCCGGGTTTGAACCCACGACATTGGGTATATGAAGTTAGCATGGTAACCACTACACCACGGAGGGTGACTATTTCTGCTAATTTTTTGTCGATTAGCATGAAATAAAGAGAAGCATAAGCTTTTTAACAATAATTTGTTGCAGAGATGTAGAGAAAGTCATGTGAATGGAACACATCAGATTTTTATTCTATATTTGATTTCCTCTTTACTATGAAACACATTTGGTATTATACTTTTTTAAGGTTTTCATCATTTCTGTTGTTTGGTTTATATTCTTTATTTCATTTAGTAGTTTACTGAATAATTTTTTCCTACAATTTCTATTGTATGATTATTCAATGTCCTTCTTAGTGTTGTTTTGAGGTAATTGTCATTATTTGTCAAACTTTATGTACAAACATTACAATTCTTGATGTTTTTTTTATGTACAATAGTTTTCATACTCTAGAAGCTTCTAAATATTGGTTTATTAATTATCTTGCCTGTTATTCTGATGGCTTTTATTCAGCAATTTCAAAATATTTTCCATTTCTCTGTGTGTAATATCTCCCAAGCATAATGACATAGCTGTTGTGCGAGTATATAAATGCATCATAAACCTGTGTCATGGTTTTGTCAGCCATTACCTTACAGATTTGTCTCACTACATATATGACTTTGGTAATGTGTGATACACGGGATTTCTAGTTTTTGAGGAATACTTATTAGCACTAAAATTTTAACTGTAGAGACAAAGAACTTACAAAACCAATGATAAAATATCTTATAACATTGATCATAATAAATGATCACTAATAGTCTTTATAATCATCATATAATCCACAACAGAAACAAAGTAAGTGACATTATGCACCGCCAAATTCATACATGAAAACATTGCCAACAATTGATTCAAATTATAAATTATGATACTCTGAAAAGAGGTAATTATTATGACCAGAAACAGCCACTTTTAGAACATAGCATGTGCTTTCATTAGTGTAATTTTCAGTAGAGACCAAACTGGTCAAATGATAATTGCGCATCATAGCCTGTCTATCTTGTCAGCCACAGTACTTGCTGGTGCCATTTAAATGTTTTATTATTATAATATGGAAATTTTGGACATAATAACTGTACTTTTCAATTTACTTCCTACAAGGAATAATGAAGGAATCATTTTCAAATAATGACTACATTACTTTGCTGATTGTACTGGCTCAGCTGTATGTGCTGAGAAATTGGTAACAACATAGAAAATACAGAGCAAGTTGTCAATAATCCTATTCTTTTTACCACTATCCTATTAAGAATTCTTTTAATGTTAAAGCATGATAAACTTTTCTTAAATTTGTTCCTTCATTAAAAAAAGAAATATCTGTGAAAGGATGAGAAGAAAACAGCTCATTTTGAGAATATGCATAATTTTATTTATAAGCTTTGGTAAATTTAAGTAACAACAGGTGCTTCCTTACTTATTTGCTGAGAACATTCTGCCTCTTTGGTTGATATTAGGTAGTTATTTGGATCACACTTAGCAGCGTGTGCTCCTTTATCATGACAAACAATATGTACCAGCTTCAGATTATTTATTGTGAACAGAAGTTGAAAAAAATATTTGCTATTGATCAAACACCCTTTTTTCGTGGCCTCATCTGCTGCTTCAAGAACAGCAGGTATAATGCTCCGAGATCTTTCAATTATATGATCCAAATTCCATGTTGAAAACACGATTCTGGATTCACGGCTTGCATAAGGATTTATATGGTGTCCCATGCCAGCAGCTGCACCATCATAGCGACAATCTGCTGCATCCCATCTACCCCTAAAACACAAAACAAGCAATTATTTAATGCTATAATTAACATGCAGAGACAAATATCTCCCAATCCCATGGCATCAATAACTTTAATTCTTCTCCAAGTATGATCATCAAGAAACAAAAACTAAAAATACATTTTACACTTTTATTTTTGGAACAAAACAAACATAGAATTTCAAGGCAGAAAATAGGCTCCTTATGGTAGTTTCATTTTTATTGATGCTAACTGTGATTACCAACAGTAAAATTTGGTGCTGCATTCAATATAATCTAATAGAGAGATATAAATGTATAATTTTGAAGCTGCTTACAGTGAAGGCATAATCAAATGTAACTAATTAAAATTCAATTAATTAATTCAATTTAATAAAGAGATGTTTATAATGATGATGTGGAATTAAGGTGGGCCGCGCCGTGGCCAAGTGGTTAGACCACTTGCCTCTCACCTAGACAGCCGGGGTTCGATCCCAAGCGACCGCATGTGAGATTTGTGGTGGACAAGGCAGCACTGGTGTGGGTTTTCTCCGGATACTCTGATTTCCCCCGTCATCGCATTCCACCGGTGCTCCATCATCATTCACGAATCATCAGTGTCACCGCCGGTGGTGCCATTAAGTAGTTAAAGCGGGCGTTAAACACTACCAAAAAAAAAAAAAAAAATTAAATAATAAGTGATTCAGCAAAATGGGAGGATAGTGTTGCTGGGTTTTATTAGAAAGTTAGTAAGCAGTGACACAGCAACATGCTAACCCCAATAGTTGTAGTCAAGGGAAAGGAGCCTTTGGAACCTTATTGGCTAGAACAGCAACAGTAACTGTCACAAGTTACTTCTTGTTTAAAACAAGTTGAAGATTATTCGTCAATATTTTTCTGATGTCTAGGGTGAGCATAAAAATTTGGCCCTAAAATAGGAAGTTTCAAGCTTACTTTTTCTCTCAAATTTACAATTTTGTTATAATATGATTGTTAAATGTCATCATAGCTATTGTGGTAATCTCTTTTACAGAGTTGTGGTAAGGGAGCCTGTATGTAATTCTGAAAGTTTCAGTTGGTTTTATCAGTTTAAATATGTTTTTTCCCTTCCTTGGTTTGAAATGGTTAGTGGACTGTTAACTTATCATCTCATCATAAGTTAAACAATACACACAAAAGCAACATAGAGTACAGAATTAAAATATGAGGTACCCAAGTATACTGCCAAGATAAACAATTGTTGAGGCTGCCTTTTTAAACACCCAATAACTATTGTCTCAAGGGTAACTTAAGTTACCATGTTCAATGAAGACTATGTTTGCATATATTTCATTTGACGAGTCGATTAATTACATTAAACAACAACATTTACTTGGAAGTTTTGCTGATATGCAGAATTTTTGCTGGAACTTTTTTTTATTGAGTCAATGTCCATTTGGAAATGAAAGAAATTATTCCTTCGAAACATGTTCCGGCAAAAATCCCAAGTAAGTGTTGTTTAGTGTAATTAATTAACTTTTCAAATTAAATGATTACAGCAACACTGCTTTCAAATTTCCATGATAAGAAAAGTGATATATTCACATGTTTATTGATTATTCATAGGGGCATTAACCTGCATATAAAAACTTGATCCAAACCATTAATAGTAATATTCTATGAGTTGTTTTACACAGCAGAACTGGTATTGTAGGATCTGTCCTGCATCATCAGCTGCCTAATCCTCAAACTTTTCTTAGTTTTCCCTATGTTTTGTCACAATCTAAACATTTAATCTGATTTACCCCTAGTTTTTCATTTGCTTGTAGTCCGTCCAGTTTGTTGGATTTAAGGATTTTACAGAGGACCCAAGATGAAATTATGTTTTTTGAAAATCTTTTGGAGTTTATGCATAGCAATAGGATGGAAAGTAAACTTCTCGTATTACATATCCTGTTTCTAATTTTTGTGTGTTGTGATTTCTCTCAAGTGTTTTTGTTTTTTAAATTGTTTAATTTTCTTGTTAATTATTTCTCTGTTGAAGCCATTACATTCTGCTATTCCGATAATTCTGTATATTCTTTAGTGTATTCCATATTACTGAAAGGTAAGTTAACTATCCTATGGGTGAGTCCGTTGATAACCGCATGCTTGTGTTGTCTGGGATTAAAACTGTTGGCTTTTATATAGTTATCTGAGTAGCTAATTTTCCTGAACATTCCAAAATTAATTCTATTGTTATTTCTTGTTAACTTCAGGTCTAGAAAGGGCAACATGTTGTCTTTTCCTGCTTCCAAAGTGAATTTTATTGTATTCTCTTGAAGAGTCATCAGGATAGAAGTAATGGTTTTGGATAAAAATTGGAAAATAAGAAATTTATATTTCAGCTTTTAAAAATTAGAACATTTTTCAAACTCTAGAATATAAGATTGGATCCTCAAAATAAAATTTGTTTGAGCAAACATTTGAATAAACCACTGAAGAATAACATACCACATGATTTGAATTCTGGTATTTCATAAGTAAAATATTGATTTAAATATTATAAAGCAAAGATTTGATTAGAAAATATAAATTCTATAAAAAAATAACCTAGCAACACTAACTAAACAAAAGAATGACATAAGTTTATTTTTCTTTACCTTACCCTGTATGCCAACACTATGTGATTATAGTCTTCTCTTATTGGCTGCTTATCCTCTCTTGATTATAACTATACCACCACAGAGACTAGTACCCTAGTTAAAATAATAATTTATTCTCTGCATTCAGAATATTTATATCGCTTTTTTTTCAAGCAATGACACATATGCAGATTATTATTCTAAGATATGAGAGAGCTTTATTACTCTTTTTATATTGGAATGATTATAACAGAGCATGTGCATCAATACATCATCACTGGCCAAGCTGAGTTGAACCTTCAGTTTATTAATGGTCATTGTTAACCACAAAGGATAAAAATCTGATGTGTTACACTCACATGACTTTCTCTAGGTGTTCTACAAACTTCATACATAAGATTCTTCTTTTTTCTGCACCTTGCTAATCATGGTACTCATTAGCAACAATGTTCTTATTATTTAGTTCCGTATAAGTAGGAAGAAAATAAAGGAATGCACTAGGCTAAACCAATAGTCAAATGTTTTAAAAGCTGTCGTTATGCGATTGTCATTACAAATCGCTTCTTTTCTTGGCCAGGAGTAGAACAAAAGAAAAACGGACACTCCCATCTGAGAAAAGTATAAGTACTTCACAACTGAAACTAATAACAATGAATACCTCGAAAACGGCAAGCTCCACGAGAAAAATGTATATGACATAACTTGTGTATTTTAACAAGACCTAAATTTTTTGATGAGTAAGTTTTTGTCTATCTCTTATGGTTTACCAGTTATGCCAAATTACGCAAAATTCATCCAGAATAAACAGGTCTTCAGAAGCTATTCCCAGAAAATTCAAGATATACATTTTATTTTTTAGGTAAATACCTTTAATATATGATATTTTAATCAAAATCGTTAGAGCCATTTTTAAGAAAATCAAAATTTTCGAAAAAAGTTCCATGTAAAGGGTAGTTTGGATTGGGGGATTTTTCTCAAAATCTTTGTGTCGTATCCCTGGAAGATACTAAACTTAAATACCAAGTTTGGTATTTTAGCTACTTTTCGTTTTTGAGTTATCGTGTTCACAGACACACGGACACACATACATACAGACCTTTTTCTCAAAATGATTTTTTTGGATTCAGGGGGTCCTAAAACATGTATTTCCGGTGAAATCTCGGTATCAAATTTTTGGGTGGAATACAATACTTCTCTATCCCTATATACATTGTACATATGGGGCTAGAGAAAGTAAAAAGTGTATGTTTCTTATTATGTGAGCAAATTGTGTATAATGGCAAGAAGAGGAAAAACTGTACTCAGAAAGTGTGATAACTTTCTGATGTGATGTGATGAGTTGTGAAAACTACTTCCTGGCAACAAACATTCAAACTGTTAGAGGTTAGGGCACTGCCTAGTACAGATAATCACCAGTTAATGACATCAATTGGGAAGGACCAATTATTCATGTGATCAAAGAGAAAACAGAACATGGGAGCTGGATGACAATATGAGCAATATTATTAAGAATGCTGTCATTTACCTTACCGAAAGTTCATCTCACAACAAAACTGACGTCGCAAAATTAGATTACAATAAGAAAGGGATTGCTCCATTACTGGATACTCCGCAATTGAGAGTTAAATATTTGCTATACGTTTGTTGCATGAATAACACATGTTATTTTAGGTTTCTATTTAAGTTATGTCACCTGTTCACTCCATGTGCCATATGAGCCATTTTGGTGGGAACAACCTCAGCCATGGGTGAATATACTGAGATGTTATTTATGACCAGTTGATAATCAAGATCATAAATCAAAGGTGTACATCATTCAGGTTATTGATATACAGTTGTATTTATTCTAAGTGTTTATAATTTAATTTATGAGTATTCATTATTTCCAAAGCATTAGATTTTCACTTGGCATCTTAAAGTCATGGAAGTCAGACGCTGTATCGGATAGATCCCGAAAAACCACACTGTCTTGTTATAAATGTTAGTAAAGTAACCATCATTCAAGTGAGTGAAGTTTGCTTCAGGTTAGTAATGTTGGAAGTGTCTGTTCGTCTGAATAATAATTATCTCCTGCTAAGTGCTAACATCATGCCAACATTAAAGTCTGCAACTTAAAGAGATCTCGAACTTTCATTCTGAGCTTATCCACACACCCTGAGACCAAACAATACTGAGAGAGAAACAAACCCTGAGAAGAACCCAAATATTGAATTAATAGCTCAACAACTGAGTCTCAAGAAATAGCTAGCTGAGAAGAAATTTACCAGTGCTGCAGGTAAGCTGTCACCTGACGCTGATGACCAGAGATCTCAAGCAATTTTCCAGGTAAGTGGCAGCAGTAATGAAGTAAGTCATAATGAACAATGACAATCATTGTTATGTGGATGGACAGTGCAACATTTAGGTGTTTTCAGGTCAGCTTATAAAAAACTATGATTAGCGAAAATGGTACAAAAGAAAAGAATGACCAAGTGATGAATTGTATATGATAAATTAATGCCTCTATGTATGAGTTAGTCAAATTAAATGTGACAGTTCTGATACATCTTATAGGAAAATGACCAAGAGGAACTTGAGTGTCAGATTGAAAGAGCATAATTATAAGAAACATCAAATTTAAACAAACTGGTAAATGAGCAATAGTATACCACTTTTGGACATTCACAATAATGGAAATGAAAAATTATTAAAACCGTTGACAACCGCATTGGGAAACAATTTCATTTTAAAAAATTCCAAAGTGAAATCTGTCAGTTAGCAATGTTATAAAGTTTACTTTCTGACAACTGCAATTAAGTGATCATGCTGAGAAAATGTGTATTCATATTATTCTTCAAGAATAGATAATTGTAACCGTCAACTGCCGCTATGCTGAGGAATATCTCCAAAAACATTCCAAGATTTTACATGACATAAGTTAAGTTTAATTATGAACATTGACTCATTAATATTTTGAAAGTAAATACATTTTAAATATTTGCTGGTCCTTTCTTTCAAATTTTAATGTGAGCAAGTTACCTGCAATGGAAACTGCCAAGGGAATTACACAATCTGTGCATAGCATCATTCCTGTCAAAATATCCACCAAAGTACTTAGAGGTCCTTAGCTGAGTTGATATTTCTAGCATAGCAGTAGTAAGTTTCTGGCGAATCTGCTGATCTGTGCGGAACATACCAGATTTTTTTAAATCATCTTGGGTTTTGTACAGGTAACCACGTAAGCGGTCCTGAGCACGCCTGAACATAAACTCTTCTTTAGTCTTGGATGATGTATCTAAACACTCAAACCATTCAGGATCCTCAAATCGTGAGCTTAGTTTCACATTTTCTGATTTATCACTTACAAGCTTAGCCAGATGCCGTACCTGCACAAAAAGAACATCATTATTATTATTTGCAACAATCAACTTTAGTCTTGTAATGATATGTATATACAAAAATTCTCAGATATGGATTATTATACCTTAAAACAAACAGCTTTGTAATTCCTTTGCAAATAAAATACGGATTATTTATCACACACCATAAATACAGATGCTGGCTCATAAACAATGTGTTTTTCAAAAGAGATTATTTAACAATAGAACTCACAACTTTGATCATATTATATTGCTCCCATCCTTCTCTGTTTTGTATCATTCACATAATGTTTTCATAATTGATAACAAACTTAAATCAATAAAATCAAAAGTTCATGTATCATCCTTATACTAAGAATAAGAGTCAGACTGTCTTAAAGTCTACATTATCTCTTTAGCACTACAAAACAAATAACCTTAAAACTGACAACTCTCAACAAAATAGGTAGTGTTCTCTAGATAAAAAAGCTGGCATCTAAGTAATTGCTTAAATTATACTTTGATAATACAAAAAGAAACCTTGAAACCCAACTTTAAAAACATTTTTCAAACATTACCAACAAGAGAGATAAAAAAATCAGTAGCATATATGTAATTCTAAGACAGCAACAAAAAATTAGGAGACACATTTAACTGTTAAGTAGAGCCATCAATCTCAATACCTGGGAAATCTACATCAATAATTCAAAGCCAGCATCATGAATTTTGATAGCCAGAAAGACAATCTCGGCTAAGTCAGTAAAGCATGTGCCTGCTGTGCTAGGGATCCTGGATTTGATTCCCAGCTAAGAGGTAGAAATTTTTCTCTAACTCAGATTATTCCCTATCCTCCATAGAGTCTGGAAGTATGAATGAGAGTGAATGGGTATGTGATGTAATGTACAAAATCCCAAAGAAGTAAATTCCAATGAGAGTTGTAAATGAGTTAACACAATTGCTGAAGGCAATAATGTTCTAAAGATAAAAGGCTGCCAACATGACCACTGCAGTTAAAGGAAGGATTAAATGGAACAATTAAAAAGAAAGACAGAAAATCTTCTAGTCTCCAATTGTAATAATGATATCAGAGATAATTTACCCAATGCTGACAGTGGTCCGCAAAACATGTCCTCATAATAATTAAAGCTGCCACCATACTGAAGATGGAGACTTGAGTAAGTGAAGTTTTAAGTGTATACCTGGCTCATTTATATTTTAAGATTAAATAAAGATAACTTCAGAGTTAATAGTGCTTCTGTTATTAATACTAATGATGTCCTCATAATTGTAGGTAGGTAAAAGAGGAAGTGTGTCTCAGTTCTAAGTTTATTGTAACAAATTGTTCCGCAAAGATTCTTGTGCACATGAGTGGCCCCTGACATTTGTTATTTATTTATTCTTGAAAAGACAATAAAGAGAAGTGAATGTAACAAGTGATAGAACAATCTGAGGTGTAGTGATGCACACATGTATTTATAGGTACAGACATGCACAATTACATGGACATAAAATTTGAAAGATCTGATCTATGACTACCTATTTTAGCACACTATGTATGTTAATCATCCAAAATACTTTTGTTACAGCCTATGTATAAACAGGTTAGATACAGCCTGTACAGCCTCAATTACAGCCAAATACCATTTAATGAACATCATTTTAACAAATATTTTTGTTCGACAAAAAACACAGAATTCCCCTTTTATGTTTCTGTAAGAATTTATGTTAAATTTTTTCAATTATATGAATGTCATGCAATGAGAATCTCAGCATAACAAATGTAAGCAATTTCCCTTAATGAATCAATTGAACAAGTTTTTAAAATGTTTTCTTGATTTAACAATTAAATATCAGCCCTAAACAAAGTTATATCCTTTATCTTTTCCAAAGTTAAATTTTACACAAAAGAAGGTTGTGCCAGAGATATTGGAAATGTTCTAATGATTCCCTCAAAAATTTCAAACAAGAACTGTTAACAATTCTTTCATGTAAAATTAAACTTTGAAAACAATGAGGGTTATAACTGTATTCTGGGGTACTCAATTGCATCATCATTTATTGATTCAGAGAGTGATTTATTCATCCCTGACCATACAAAACTGTGCAGAGTTAGTTCATTTATTCCATACTGGGATGTTACATTTAAAAATATAGGTACATTATCATGTTAGAATTAAAAGTTGCAATTTGGTATCTTTAAGATAAAAATATTCAATAACCACTTTAATGAAATTTCAGAACAAAAATGAATTTTAAAGCCACCAGAAATTTGTTATAATGATATTTAATTTTACTAATGTAGACAAATCATGATACGGCAACTGTTCTCTATCTATCATGAACCAAATTAATATATTATCCTGTGAATGGTGGATTACGTATTTTAAGCAGAACATGCTGTATACCACCACTGCATTGAAAACATTTCTGCAATTGAAGGTCGCATAGTAGGTGATTCAGTGCAAGCAACAAGCAATGATCGATCAGTTGGTGATACCTGGTTTAGTGTAAAACCAACCACTTTGAATTCTTGGAAACTGCCATTAAATGTTTCCTGTATAGCAGGGAGGTGCCTATGGATTTGTTAATAGTACATCAGGAGAAGACAAGTATGCAGCTTCAGGAAAGAAAACAAATATAACATAAAAGTGCAATTTAATTTAGAATGACTTTGTGCAAATGACTTCATGCAAAATACAAACACTCAAGAAAACTTACCATAGAAAATTTTTAAGGCAACATGTTTCCAAATGCTTTCTATAAGCTGCATGAAATAAAAGAAGCCACCTGTAACAGTATACATTATGAAAAAAGTGCATGCAATTATTAGAGACTACAAAGAAGTAAAACTGTAATCACTACAGTTTCAATGACATTCATAAGCATTCCTGCAAAACATAGCATCAATAATTACATGAGCTTTAAAATTTTGATACATCCGTGGCATGTATCAGTCACCCTGACTGCTCTGTGCAGCTTCACTGTGATCTGTGGCACAACTATATATTGTGAGCTTGACTTTCCCACAATAATCCACTGAGAGCTTTACTATATGAAAATAGATATTTTGTATCGACAAAGTGTTGTGCTTTAAGTTGTATTATGTGTCATATAGGTGTACAACAGAAGAAAGAATATTGCTCTGCGCAGGCACACACATGAGTATGGAAAACATTTCCCCTACATATCCTTTTCCTCCAATAGCACACATGCATAAACAGTGATGATGGCATATCATGTGATCAAGGTGCAAAACACCTCGAGCTGCTGCTACCTGCTTGGCTAGGCAGCTATTGTCTCAGTTGCCAGTACTTTAACAATATATGCAATGAATACAATAATCAAACAAATGAGTCAAACATTCCTCGAGAGATCAACCTGGTGTCCCCAACAGTTCATTTCTAGAAGCCTCCCTCTGGGTCATAGGAAAAAATAAAAAAAAAACCAAAAAAACATGAGGTGAAGTGTGAACATAGAGAACAATTGACAGTGCACAGGGCAGTCAACCACGAGTGGTGATTCAGTGATTCAGCTGTTTTTAGTACTAAGTGTATGAGATTAGTGTTAAAAATTTAATGTGTTTTATTGAGTGCCTTAGTAGCAAATAAAATGAATTTAACAGAAACTGGTGTTCTCATTTACTACAATAATGACTATGAGTGGTCATCTCAGCACGGTGGTAGCATTGCTACTTACCAAGCAGGAGACCTGGGTTCTATTCCCAGTACCGGCATTGGGATTTTTCCCCCCTCTGGGAGACCTGGACCAGGGTGCACTCAGCCTCGTGAGGTCCCTGGGGGGCCAATTGAGGAGCTACTTGATGGAGAAGTAGCGGCTCCAGGTCATGAGAACCACATTAACTGACCACGTCTCACCCTCCAATACTGCACCCCACCCATGATGCTGACATGGACCAAGATGGGGGGACGCAGCGGCCGGGCGGTAGGCCAAGGTTCCTTGTGAGCTGTTGTGCCATGGAGTTATCATAATGACTGTGAGTGATTGACTGGTGGACAGTACGGAGTAAGAGACAAGGAGGGAGAAACAAGAATGGAGCAGTCCATAAGCAGCAATGGTAACTTCCCCATCTAAATGAAAACCTATATTTGTGTTATTCTCCTGCACTGTGGACCACACGGTGGAGCTAAGAATGTGCCTGAGTACAATCCACCAAGTTCTCAGTATAGAACTGATATAGGACATTCAGCATCATGACGAACCATGATAGGTAGCAATTCTGGCCTTGTAAGTCAAATTTCTGGCTGGGGGATTGTGTTGCTGGCCATATCACCTCCCCATATTAGTTGGATACTCCCCACCTTTGTCATGCATAACTGGGCAAGAAGCCAGTAGTTCGATTGGCACTTAGGTCCTTTGTGGGCAGTAGTCCCATAGGAATTATTGTAATTTTGTAATTGGTGCTTTCAAAATGCCATAAAATGCATACTTGTTAGAATAATGCATTTAAGTACCATAGATAATATGTGTTTACAAATTCTTGCAGGTAGGTTAAAAGATGATTCTCTGCTGTGCCACTGACTAGTATGCATGTATTTTAAATTATTTCAGGAAACAGAATATTCTTGAAAATAAACAAAGTATATGTCTATTGAGCACAAATTAGATGAAACTGAAGATATATTAGAATGATTACATCAATAATCTCAACAAGTAGTACAGCAAATACAAGGTTTACAACCCTCATCCTGAAGACCTACCAAAATTTAAGGGTACCGCCATAGTGGCAGTTGACGGTCACAATTATCTATTCTTGAAGAATAATATGAATACATATTTTCTCAGCATGAGCAGCTTAATTGCTGTTGCCAGAAAGTAAACTTTATAACATTGCTAACTGACAGATTTCAATTTGGAATTTTTTAAAATGAAATTGTTTCCCAAGTGGTGTGGTTGTCAATACTACTTCTACTTGAAGTTGAGCATCATTAAAATTTCTATAACTGTAGTTTGTAAAATGCAGAGGATGGTGTAACTAGTCCACAAATATGCTTTACTGATAAAGAGCGATGTCTGGTACATTTTGATTTGGCTATGCTAAAGAACAGATATTGTAACACAATAAATTCCACACCCCTTGTAAAACAAAAAGAGTGGTGTATAAGTGAATGCAGTATTACAGGGACAATGTTTTATGATGGAACAACCAGTGCAGAAAACATCAATAAACTACACAAAACCTCATCTGAAGAATTATCTCACACCAAGTGCCTACCAATTTGTATATGAGGGTCACTCCAAAAGTTTTGACACAATAAAATATTAAAAATTTCAATCTATTATATCTTTTCAAAATATTCTTCACTGCATTCTATACAGTTTCATTCATTCAAACCAGTTTTCAAATGTTGAACGCCATTCTTTTTTGGAGAGAGTGCAAATACACCCTTAGTAGCCAACTACTATAGCTTCAGGTGACTCAAATTGTTGATCTATTTTGAGGAAGAGAAAAAATTTGCATGGGGCCAAATGGAGAATGGGACAAACATCTTGACTCCTACAGAAATTAGGTTGTTTCTTGTGCAGTGTGGGTAGATGGTGTAACTAAATTCCAAGCAGACGAGTTTCAGTTCACTGAGCACTTGTGGTAGACATTTTGCAATGTACCATCTGGCAGAATAGTCTTTAGTACCTCAAGTAGAATCATCACAATGTGGCCACTTGCTGAGAAGAGGGCACAGATCATCTTCTTGCCAACACTTCTTGTTCGTTTTATTATTGTTGGGGGATCTTCTCCTGGGAAGACCCAGACTGATGACCATCACTTTGTTTCTGGATCACACTGGCAAATCAAACTTTTATCACCTGTTAGAATGTTAAATATGTTTTTGAATCCTCCTCCATTGAATTTTTCAATAATTTTCTGGCATCATTGCACACATGCTTGTTTCTGCTCATTTGTGAAGTGTGGGGGATCCACGACTCCATAAATTTCCGCCATCAAGTTTTTTTTGCAGGATTGTTTTCACTCCTGTTAATCCAATATTTAGGGCTTCTTGATTCATATGTGCAATGATCTTCCTGCAACATATTTTCTGCTTTCACCACATTTTCATCCATTGTTGCTTTAGCCAGCCATCCTGTTCGGTTTTCATCTTCGAGGGAATCCTTTCCTCTTCTAAACTATGCATGCCAAGGATAAATGATGGATTGCAAAGGGCAAAGATCCACAAATGCACGATGCAGTATTTCAAGGCATTCTCTCTCACCTAAATCACTTTTTAAGTCATAGGAAATCATTACATGGAAATGCTCTCACTTGAGATCCATTCTAGTGCAAAGCGTGTCTGTAAAATAAGGTATCCAAGGCACTGGAGCTGTGAGGAATGCTTTTATGCAAGATACGGCATGTACTTGGTTTCACCCCTTCAAATCCGCACCACACCGAACCCATTGCAACCATTAGTTTTGGCTGGAGTTTCCTCTCTCTTCTGCCACCAAGTGCAAGTTGCTTGCAGTGACACTACTTCCATGACATTCATCGTTAGTTATACAATGTCTATGGGCCACAGTGTATGGAAAGTGGGTCAGAGAGTTCAAGGATGGACGTACAGACGTCCATGACGAACAGCGTTCTGGTTGGCCTTCAGTTTCGACGAAACAATTGCAAAAGTGGAGCAAGAAATGCTTAAAGATCAGCGTGTGACAATTCATGAGCTGTGCGAACTTATCCCTGAAGTCAGTAAGACTGCGATTGAAAATGAAATGGCCTGTTATTTATGGACGCTCTTTAACTGCTTTGGTAAGATTTTGACTGAACATTTGCATTATCGCAAGGTGTGTGCGAGGTGGGTCCCCAAAATGTTAGCCAAAGTCCATAAATGGCAACGTATTGAAGCGGCCTGGAGTGCTATGCAGAATAGGGCGAGGGATTTTTGGATTCAATTGTCACTGGCAACAAAACCTGGAAGCGCTACACAACACCAGTAACTAAGGAACGTTCTCGTCAGTAGCGGCATTCAAATTCGCCTAAGCCACTATAGTTCAAACAGACATTTTCTGCCGGCAAAGTGATGGCCAGTGTGTTCTGGAACAGAAAAGGTTTATTGTTGTGCGAGTTTATGCCTATTGGCACAACAATAAATACTGCTCGCTACTGAGAGACATTAAAAAATTCAAAATTGGAGGGGAATGCTGATGAAGAGAGTGATTTTTCATCATGACAATGCTCATCCCCATACTGCCCATGCAACGGCTGATCTCCCGGCCCAGTTCGGATGGGACATCCTTACCCTTGCCCCCTACAGTCCTATACCCCCGCCACTGAATCCTTGCACTTAACAGTTCGGGTGGTTTCGCGTAAGATTGGCTGTGCTGCCTTTGCGGCATTGCCAGAGTAACTAGTAAACAACAACAGCTGATTACAAATGTCTCTATTATGTGTAAAGACGAAAATAAACAGTGTACATAGTAAATGAATGACGACGAATAAGGAAACCTTTTTGTTATTGTTGATTTAAGTGAAAATAACAGTGATGCTATAACGTAAGTAGCATACATTACCTATTTACAATACAGAACAAAGTAATGCAAAATAGCTTGTTACAATGAGAAAAAGGTATAACAAAGTGATTTTCACGGTTTCGAATTTTAATGGCTCAATTCCATGCAACTCTCTGTTGTCATCATTCTCGGAAGCATCATCAACATCGTCGCGGTCACCAAGACATATCATTAGTGGTTCACATTCACTGATGATTCCATCTAATTCCTGTGCTTTTCGTATTATTTTGTGCACATGATTCACTTTCTACTTCCATGAAGCCGCGTCCAGCCTCGCTACACCTTCCCGCAAAAGTCTATCGACCTCTATAATTGGAAAGTCTGGTTATGTTCCCTCATGTACAAACACAAACAACACTATCAACAATAACAACAAATATACATCACAATGAATAATGCGTAGCTTGCATAGAACACAACGCACGCAACTAAGCGGGTGGTTGGAAACAGCCAGATATTGCAACGGTGCAGCATCTAGATCAATTTCCGTTGTCAAACCGACCAACCAGAATGCTGCACTGTGACTGGTTCAGAAAGCCAAACATCTCTTCATCTGTTTCTTGCTGGGGGTACCAACTTAACTCCCAACTGTCAAGTACAAGGATTGAGCAGTGATTATCATCTGTTTCCTGAGATGAAGTCACACCTGGGTGGAACACATTTCCAGACTGACGACGACTTGAAAAACGAGGTCGAGCGCTACCTGCACAACTTGGTGGGAGTGCTGTGACAAGGGTATGCAAAAAATACCACAGTGCATGCAAAAGTATGTTGATCGCAATGGTGATTATGTTGAAAAATAGCTGAAAGTTCCGCCTTTCCATCAATATAACATTCATTGACAAAAAACATGTTTTCTATATGACAAAAACTTGGAGACCTGTTTTACAGACATGCCTCGTACAAGACATAGCAGCACCTGCTATGGTGCTAATAACGCACATTGATGGAGCGTGCCCCAATCAAAAGTTAGGAAAATCTGCTTTGGCTCACCAAAACTCATTGATGTCCATTCTCAAAACTTTTGGAAAGATCCTCATATTTCTAAAAAGACTCTGCCTCAGCTCATGTAGGTGAAACCATTAAATTTAATCAAGAATTTGTTTTGACAAAACCACTAACAGAGGACTATAACCTAATAAATCCCTGAAATAAGAGGTTGCAATTTTTATATATGACAAAATTTTAAAAATAAATCTGTAAGATGAGTCTTCATGCATTAAGGGACATCAAATCAGAATGGAAATTGGAAAAACATCAGAAGTTGAATTAACGAGAGTGAAAGACAATTTCCTTCAAGTTGTTGACATTATTTTAAATATTCATATGATGACCTATATAACTACACTAGAGCATCAATTTACAGTCTGCAAATTAAAATTTGTGTGCAAGTATTATAGTTCTGATTGGGGAAAAAAGTTCAGCAATTACTATAAAAAAAATTGACTTGAAAAATGATGTAAGGACATCACAATAGCAAAAGCTAGGAATAAGCTCCTTACATCAGACGAGTCTATCACTGCATCTGGAGAGCCACCAAACAACAAATTTGTATCAGAACTGGTGGACTTAATTGAACTATTTGAAGAACATGACCAAGAAAACATTCAAGATTGGTTTGAACATGATATTGATATCAAGTATTGATGGATGATAAATCATCAATTATCAAGACTCTTGCAATGTCAAAGAAGAATCAATTATGCTGACCACACTGAAAAAATGTTATTCAGTAATGAAGCTTTTCACGGCTTATAATGACAATGAAAAAGACAACTTTAAAAAAAGAAATGAAGTGTTATTTATGGGCACTCTTTAACTGCTGTGGTTCTCAGCGTCCCATTCTAAATTGGGGTGAAAGACCACTTAATTTTGTTCTCTATCAGGCTTGAGGTTCTTTTACGTGCCGCAAATTTACGACATGGGACCAACGGCTTTACTTCCCTTCCGAAGGAAGCTATGCTAAGGATTTTTACACCTGAAAAAATCCATCGTCCTCTGCCGGGTTTTGAACCCCCGATCTTGGGTATACGAAGTTAGCATGGTAACCACTACACCACGCAGGGCAACAGACAACTTTAAGAATGTGATGCTATCTATTCGCAAGATATAGTGACAACAACAAACAAACTATTTTAATGGCAATTTTGAACTCAAACTATACTAGTCAGTTCTCTCTGTTATTTCTAAGTTATATGATATAAAATATATACATATATTCAGTTTTGTGTTTCTTTGTTTCACATCGCTCCTATGAAAATTGGTACAATTTGTTTTTTAAATGATCAGTTATTCAAAAAAATAAAGTTATCCGACACTCCTACCAAACAAATGCTACTTATTACTATAATTTTACATTGAGATAAGATAAATTTTAAAAAAGATGGTTATGGTCAGTCATGCAGAAAGGCACTGTATTTTACAAAGGTTCTACAAATAATTCACATAAAACATTACTTTTTGTCCATTTCATGCTAATTTTGATAAATACCTGAATAGTATTGGCAGGTTATATCAAGAATTGCTGTATGCAGGAGGCTGAGAAAACAATAAAGCTGTTTCCAAACATCTCATTGGCCATTCATCTCATTGTCCTAAATTGGGAAAACAGTTTGAAGAGGCTTTCTGGCAATAAGAATTTTAGTGATAAAAATCATTTATATATAATCATACTTTTCATCACAGACTCCTGTTCTAAAATGAAAGGATATCAAAATTGGTGCCCTGTTATACAAGTGCCTCAGTTATGGAGAAAATTAATAGTTATAGTTTAAGCTAAATAAAATCAAATGGATGTAATGCTATTTAAAAATGATTTGTTTAAAAAAAATGCTCTGAAATTAAAAGAATACTTCATACATATTTATGTACACACATAAATAGTAAGAAATGTATAATTCATTCATTAAAATAAATTCCATTGCAATAGAAAACCACAAATCCAAAGTCAAGCTAACAATTGAATACAAACAATATACTGCATAAGATATTCTTTCAAGACATATCTAGAATTAAGCCTTAATTATTTTCAGCAAATGCTTATCTTAAACAGAAAATTTAATTTTTCAGTTTGAGTAAGAGGTTTACATATAATGCATGATACATATGAAAAAAGGTCAGTGCGTATGTCTGTGGACAGCATAACTCAAAAAAAAAAAAAAACGTTAAAATACAAAACTTGGTATTTAGGTTTTGTATCTTCCAATGATGCAACACAAAGATTTTCAAGAAAATCCCCACACCACAAACTACCCTTTATATGGGAAAACTTTCAAAATTTTTTATTTTCTCAAAAATGGCTGTAACAATTTTCATTAAAACATTGAATATTAAAGTTATTTACATCCCAAATAAAGTTTACATCTCGAATTTTCTGGGAATAGCCTCTGAAGTCATCTTTATTCTGAATGAATTTTACGGAATTTTGCATAACTGGTAACCGTAAGAGATAGACAAAAGCTTAGGACACAAAATATGTAGAGCTCGTTAAAACACACAATTTATGTTATATGCATTTTTTTTTCCTGGAGTTGACTGTTTTTAAGATATATCTTGTTATTGATTTCAGTTTTAAAATACAGGAACTTGTGAACACCTGGCTACGCAAAGAATCGGATTTCTATACCATAGTATCCACATTTTAAAGCATTTGACTGTTGGTTTAGCCTAGTGTATCTGCCTTTTTTCCCTTCTACCTGTAACGAACTAAGTTTATCTCAATTAGCATGAAGCAGATAGAAGAATAAGCTTATTAATAACAAATTTTTACAGAGATATAGAGAAAGTCGTGTGAATGGAGCACATCAGATTTTTTCTACTTGTTACAACCACTGACATGATCCATCAGGACCTTATAATTGTTGAGATAGATATGCAGCACTGCAATGCCTCTCACTGATCATATTTCTGGGTAAATGGCTTTGTAAATACAGCCTTCTGTTTTAATAAAAACATATCTTAGCAGCATATCTTAGCTGATGTATTCCAACATGGAACAATTGCCTGCTTTCATTGCAGTGTATGTGATAGTAACATGCTCTGTAATGCCATTTACTTAGAATGAATGTTAAACAGATACTTTAAGCAATGAAAAAACTATACAAAACAGGCTGTTTTGTGGTAGTAAAGAGAAGAACCAATTATAGTTGATGGGTATGCATCAGTTGTATAAAATGTCTTTCAGTTTACTTCTTTTATCATTACTTAATATATATGTTCTTGGTACATCTCTATCGTCCTGCATGATCTAGGGGTACCATTTTAGCCTCAAATTCCCAAGACTATGGGTTCCAACCTGCTGGAGGGTGATGGATTTTTTTAGGGTGTAAAAATCCTAGGCACTGCTTCCTTCGGAAGGGAAGCAAAGCCTGTGATTCTGTATCACAGAGCTATGGTACATATAAGAACTTTTGGAAGGGGAGCAAAGCCTGTGATTCTGTATCACAGAGCTATGGTACATATAAGAACTTTTGGAAGGGAAGCAAAGCCTTTGAATCTGTATCACAGAGCTATAGTACATATAAGAACTTTTGGAAGGGGAGCAAAGCCTGTGATTCTGTATCACAGAGATGGCACCTATAAGAGCTTTTGGAAGGGAAGCAAAGCCTTTGATTCTGTATCACACAGCTATGGCACATATAAGAACTTTTGGAAGGGGAGCAAAGCCTGTGATTCTGTATCACAGAGCTATGGTACATATAAGAACTTTTGGAAGGGGAGCAAAGCCTTTGATTCTGTATCACAGAGCTATGGTACATATAAGAACTTTTGGAAGGGGAGCAAAGCCTGTGATTCTGTATCACACAGCTATGGCACATATAAGAACTTTTGGAAGGGAAGCAAAGCCTTTGATTCAGTATCACACAGCTATGGCACATATAAGAACTTTTGGAAGGGAAGCAAAGCCTTTGATTCTGTATCACACAGCTATGGCACATATAAGAACTTTTGGAAGGGAAGCAAAGCCTGTGATTCAGTATCACACAGCTATGGCACATATAAGAACTTTTGGAAGGGAAGCAAAGCCTTTGATTCAGTATCACACAGCTATGGCACATATAAGAACTTTTGGAAGGGAAGCAAAGCCTTTGATTCTGTATCACACAGCTATGGCACATATAAGAACTTTTGGAAGGGAAGCAAAGCCTGTGATTCTGTATCACAGAGCTATGGCACATATAAGAACTTTCGGAAGGGGAGCAAAGCCTTTGATTCTGTATCACAGAGTTATGGCACATATAAGAACTTTTGGAAGGGAAGCAAAGCCTTTGATTCTGTATCACAGAGCTATGGCACATATAAGAACTTTTGAAAGGGAAGCAAAGCCTTTGATTCTGTATCACAGAGTTATGGCACATATAAGAACTTTTGGAAGGGAAGCAAAGCCTGTGATTCTGTATCACACAGCTATGGCACATATAAGAACTTTTGGAAGGGAAGCAAAGCCTGTGATTCTGTATCACAGAGCTATGGCACATATAAGAACTTTCGGAAGGGGAGCAAAGCCTTTGATTCTGTATCACAGAGTTATGGCACATATAAGAACTTTTGGAAGGGAAGCAAAGCCTTTGATTCTGTATCACAGAGCTATGGCACATATAAGAACTTTTGAAAGGGAAGCAAAGCCTTTGATTCTGTATCACAGAGTTATGGCACATATAAGAACTTTTGGAAGGGAAGCAAAGCCTTTGATTCTGTATCACAGAGCTATGGCACATATAAGAACTTTAGGAAGTGAAGCAAAGCCTTTGATTCTGTATCACAAAGCTATGGTACATATAAGAACTTTTGGAAGGGAAGCAAAGCCTTTGATTCTGTATCACAGAGTTATGGCACATATAAGAACTTTTGGAAGGAAAGCAAAGCCTTTGATTCTGTATAACAGAGCTATGGCACATATAAGAACTTTTGGAAGGGATGTAAAGCCAACGGACCTATATTGTAATTTGCATAAAAGAACCTCAGGCATAATAAAGAGGCCTATGAGCAAAATTTCCTGTCTTTTGTGTCCAATATAGCAGAAGATACTAAGGACCATAGTAGTTAAAGAGCAACCATAATAAAACTCAATTTCATTTCATTTTTGGCACACAAAAGAACTATAGTTAGCTTCTAATGTGAGCTTTCTCCCAGACTTGAGACAATAAGTAGCTCAGTGTGCTGTTTATGAGCTATACTGCAACATGCATAATATTATACCAAGGATAATATTCCTACTGGTAAATATCAGCCTTATGGAACAATAACTTCTCACGTTACCTCTTTGAGGAGTTATTTCTTTTGCTTTTGGTATTTCTCTCAGTTTTGAAAAAAAAAATCTGTAAAATCATACCCTTAGAGCAATATTGCCACAATTCAAAATATGGCTGTAACTACAGTCAAATGTACCCTGTCATCATCCATACCCTCACACCAATTATTTTATATGGACCCTCCCCAGACACATTTGACTGCAGTTTCCAGGATTTGAACTCGCAACTCTTTTTGAATGGATGGCCAGGACATTATGAATCACACTAACGACCATAGCCAATCAAAGCACTTCTGCACCAAGTAAAAATGAAATCAGTTTACAAATTTATTAGATGGTATGTGACATTGAATTTAAACACATGCTGGTTTATTATAGAGAACTTTGGCCCCTCTAGAAATTAAACAAATTGTGGTTTGACTGTAAGTTTGGTTTATACTTGTTACGTTTTCACCAATTTTTTTTATTGGAAAAGCTCCGTACTAAGTTAAACGCTAATTTATTATGTGCGCGTAGCGATCCTTTTTTGTGAATATTTATGAAGTATGCTGCCTAGAAGGAGTAGAATATAAATAAAGAAGTCTTTTAGGACTTTTGCAATGTAAATATATAATAATACTACACACTAAAGTGCCTAGAACCTGAGTTTCATTGTCGGCGGCAGGCGAACAGTGTTGTGAAATGTAACACCGGCATATGTCGCTAGACGCTGTGCTGATGTATGACAAGTATGTTTCACGCAGATACAGCTGTTCAGTAAATTTTATTATGCAAAACTTCGGCCACTCTATAATCGAATGAAACTAAGTGCGATTGATTGACTTTGTATTTATGATGACAATTTCAAAGCCTGTGGATTTCAAATTTAGCGCAAGGTTAGGTTCCAATCCATTTAGGTTAGTGTGTGTATATAAACAGGTAGCAACATTACTTTTTTAAACCATCTCCCCATCCCTAATCCCCCTCTAACCACACCGGTCCCGTTAGAGTGCAAAACTGGTATAAGTCGCAACGGATAGAGTTAGCGGCCCAACTTGTAAATAATTACCCACATGCTAATGATTATAATATTAAATCAAACTTATCACTCAATCCTGGATAAGAAACCAATGCTAGTAAGTGGATGGCACAAAAGCAAATTATAATAAACTGCTGAACCACATAGTATACCTTACACTAACCTTGTCCTTGAGATCTGTTGTAAGAAACCTAAATGCTTCTTCACCTGCACGTAGGTAGTCAACATTCACTGCTTCCAATGCATGTAATATGAGCTGAGCACCAGTTACAACATTTTCACCAGGTTGAAGAATAATGAACAACGTTTGGGAAGCTAGTGTGGAAAAATACTCTTCATCATCCACAAAAGTCCCATCTTTCAAATGTAACAGGATGCCTTCCTCAGGAATTCCAAATTTATCACATCCCTTTTTCTTCAATTCCTCCAATGAGCTGCATGCCACACCAACAATACGGCTTCGCTTGGCATCTGTTACTTTAAAACCTTTCTTGGAGACAGTCATTGTTATCTGGTCTCTGTATCCTTTCCAGTGTTCACATTGTACTTCTCTTTGTGGTCATGGGCTATCTTCACACCATAGGCTGGTTACCATTATGGATGGAGAAATGCTAAATAAAAGCAAAAGAACAAATTATTAAATATTCTTCATATTTTTCCTTTTATTTTTTTCATTTAGTATTACTTCTTCTATTATGTATTTACAATAAGTAGAGGAGGTAACTATTCTACCCTCTGGCAACATCGATTTCTATAGCAGTGAGCTACCATCTGGTGTCACTAATATTAAATTGTCCCGAGAGAGCGTGGGGGAAAAAGCTTAGTCATTCATGCATGCTTTCCAGTGTAAACGCTGCATATATATTTGGCTCATAAGGCAATTATGTCATACAGTCACACATGCACAAAAGCTACTTAAAATGTGCACAATTCAAGATGTGCTACTGACATTGATACCACATTAGATTAAGTTGAGAGCAGTAGTGCGGTAAACTTTAAAGCTGTATATTTTAGATTTTCCACATACATATATATACACACACATTTCATTTAACATCATTCAAGGAAAAATATCCAATAAACCTGCAAAGTATCAAAAGTTATTCTCTTAAATAGCAGTTGCCACTGGTCTTACCACATTTCCTATATAAAGTTTCTTCAATGTCTTTAGCTAGCGATATTCAGTGCTGAGAGAGAGAAAGTTTTCTCTAAGTATAACTTATTTGTAACAGACAGAAGGACAACTACAAAAAATGTAAGTTTTAGTATTACTGCATTCAAATTTCTGTATATATTCTTTGATATGTACTTTTGAAAGTCTCACCATAATATTACATTACCAAAATGTGATAGTGAAGATGTTCCTATTATAAAGAGAAGATAGATTACTAAGAATATTTTATATGGTGTTTTACATGTGTTAATACATTATTTTGGTATATATGTATGATTTATTTATCCATCTTGTGGGAAATATGTATAATGTATATTGTTAAAGTGATGTTAGATACTGTAGTTAAAAATTATAAATGTACTGTCCTTAAAGTGAGCCCTGGCTCTTCAGGACCTATAATTAAATAAATTTAAAAACAAATATATTTCTTTTGACTGAGATTGTCATTGTTATTAAAGGACTACAATAACAGAGATGAACTTTACTTGTATGTAATATGAAAAACGTTTTAATTGTTTGGAGATTGGCAGTTGTCTATCTGCAAACCCATATCCTGTATTCAATAAGCCAATTTTGGCCTTCTGTAAATAGTAATATACGTCTGCGTACGCTAAAATCCCTACGCAGATAGACAAAATCAGTTGCTTTGTTTTCACACAGTAAAAGCATAACACCTACAAAAACTCGGAACACACTGAACATTAAGCAAAATAAAATAATATACCTACCTCTTAAGCACAATGGTAACACTTTTCTAACCAAATGGGCATTTTAATAATGTTGTCATCTTATTCACTCAAATTTTAAAACGCACTGTCTTGCTCTACACCATGCCTTAATTCTTAAATGGCTACATTGCTGGATGAAATCAATACACAAATAGTTCAATTTGTTTACAAAGATGAATCAGCTGTTTTCTAGTGCGCTTTGGAAGTGCGCTGGCTAGTTATTTTCATCTTTGTTTGCTATTTTGTCCAATAGGTAGTGCTATCACTCTACATTTGTGTCTTCCTTCAGAAAATGAGTAATATGGGTTAGACAGCATATGGACAATATCGTTGAATGAGTTTCCTAACTTTTATCTAATTGGTCATTTCTATTTAGACATACCATATAGACAAGAAACGAACACAAAATAAACGCTGATACCATAATATTCAAAATGCTCTAAGACTGTAATGTATTTCCAAATAGCTTTTCCTTTCACTGCTGGATTCAATGTTATTAATCATAGGTTGGCATTATGTAAAGGCATGAATGTGCGTATTTTGAATTGAATGGAAAAATAATGTGGGCAATGTATATACTATATGATTGAGTGTATTTCATTTATAATTTGAATACGTAATTAGAGTAAGTTTGCATCTTTTATGTGTTAATTATTATATGCTTATTTCTTTGCACGTAATCATACAATACATTGGTAGACATTTAATTTGAAATGATTAAAAAAATATTAGTTTATTCATGACGCTGTCAATTACCAGGCTCACATCAACGCCGCCGGTGAGCTGGAATTTCTTCTCGCAGTTCTTTTACTTGTCAGCACAGATTAATCATTATTAGTAGCTATACTAATACCTACCACTTTACATTGCTTCAATACTTGGGTACTTTTGTTATTTCGTCATTAGAACCCTCTTGTAGTTACTGGCCAATTATAAACGTTTAGGACAAAGCCACAAAGTGTAGCCCAACATAGAATGCCATTAGCCCGTAAAGCGAAGCCGAGGGATCTGTGAAGCTAAAACTCCAGTGATCCAAAGAAGCATGCAAAACTTCTGTGGCGACTTTCACATCTGAACAACTTAATGTTTTCAACACTTTCAAATTTGGATCGCCAGTAAGTCACTACAAGTACTTTTTAAGACCGGTGTTTGTGTGTGTGCAGCAATCATTGTATAGCTTTATCTATTAATCTTGCCAATAAATCTATTGGCATCGGTCTAAGCCAAATTTGAACCTGTGAGTTTGGGAGCAGACGGCCAGCACCTAACTATATTGGCAGATATCTATTTTCTAAACCTTTTTTAGAATTGGTTTAATTGTCCCACATAAATGAGCTATTTTTGTCTTATTCGGACCTCCTGTAAATAAATTCACTTGTCATACATGCTCATAAGAATGTGATTTTTTTTTTAGTTATTATCACGATAATACTGCTCAGGAAAGAACATTAAATTAAATTAAAACACAACAAATTTCTCTATTTGTGAGAAATTTTGAAGCAAACACTCACCTGCAGTTACCAATCTCAGACAAATACAGAAGTTTTCCCATAAATTATGTTAAGTGACAACAAAAGAAAAGAAAGAAAAGCTGCAGTGACATTTTGGATTATTTTGAAATTGTAGCATATTCCCAATGTTAGAAGAACCTAACCTCTAAGTGTTACTCTTCTATTATTTGATTATTGTTCATGGTGCAAAAGAAAGGGGAGATAACTGTATAAAATGCAGCTGGCCGCCTGCGGTGCCATTTGTAGTAAAAGTGGGCATTAAACACTACAAAAAAGATCATCTGATCTAGACTGCTTCAGGTCTCCTCAAAACGCTTATTTCAATAGTTAGTAAAATCAATTAAATAGTTTTTGAGCTAAGGAAAATATATAACTTTCTAATACTCTCTCGCCCCAACTTTTATTTCTTAAAACTTCAAATGTGTAAAATCCAACAGATTGCATAATAGTGCCAAAGGAATACTCAAATACTGGAAACCAAAGTGCCTTAAGTTAAAGCAATTAAATGATGAACAGCAGGGAGTGATAATTAGATATGTGACATCAGAGCATATGTCTTTGCCCATATAACATGAATTGAACAAAGAAGTTGAATGCAGTACCATCTCAGCCATATCCCTCTTAAAAACACATTTCTTTTCTTTTATGTGTTTATTACAAAATACTTTACATGTTTTTTTCTTTCCTGTCCTCTCCTCTCTCCCTCTTGCCCTGTTTCTTACCTATTTCTGCCAAGAATGAACACAATACAAAAATAAAAATATTTTGTTAACGCTGTCAATTGCCACATTCAGCACCACCAGTATGCCAGAATTTTGTCTCGTAAGAGCTCTTTTGCATGTTCTTTTACAGCCAGACATGGACTGTCATTTTTAAACACACTTAAAAGCCATCGATTTTGGACAGATTTGTACTTGCAACCTTGGTATTAGAAGGTCAATTCCTAATCAACAGTGTCACAGAAACTGACAAATATAGTGCAGGTAGCCTTTAGAGTGAGTACCTAAATGATCCATAAATAAAGGCAATTGCATCTTCAAGAATCAAAATTTACTCTCTTGAAGCATCTGTTAATACCATACAAGCATATATTTTGTCTTACAGAATGAGGCTTGTCTGTAATTCCTTGTTTATTTATTTGCTACTAGCTGAAACTCATGAATTGATAGTTATCCCTATAATATTTAGCCTTAGACTGCACTTGCCCAGTAGCCTTGTGTTTCTTTAGAAGCATTTAAAAAGTTTACTATTCCGCAATCTTCTCACATGTATATCTATCAATATTTTATTTCTAGATGGTTCTGTAAAGCTTTAGGAATTTCTCAAGTGTATTTTTTGCCATTAAGGATCAATAAAACATGCAATTTGAATACAAATATATTAAAAGTACTTTGTTTGCTTTGTATTAGCTATGTGAAATACAACTTCAGAGTTACCAACATGTTTCACCAAAGCCACTTGCATGCACTGTTTTAGGTCTAGTTTAATGTGCGTGTTTGTATAATAAACTGATATTTTTGCAATCTAGACACAAATTTTGTGAGTTTCATTACCTGTATGCATTGGCAATTGTGTAATATAATAAAGTGGTCTGTTTTTCTTCCCTATAATGTATATTTTTGTAAATTTTTGTATTTAAGCAAATGTCTTAATAGGGCAAGTGTGGCATGTTGTTTCAAAGCGTGAGAATACGCGATGGTTTCTAGACACTCTGCAGTTCGTAATAAGGTTTTTTCAGTTTTCAAATGCCATATTTGCTTCTGGAGTTGAGTGGTACCAAACTTACCAAAATAATATGTATTTCTAGTGAAAATTGGGAACAGCATTGGAACTATACCTTGATGATGTTGCTTCAGAGATTGACGTGCCATGGCAGATGTTGTCAACGTCCAATATCAATTACCAACTGTTAAGCATAAAAATTGCTGTGGCTAAAGAAAACATTGAAAAAGTTGGTAGAGTTCCAAAATGCTATATGCCACGGTAAAAGAAAAGCAGAAATAATAAATGCAAAAAAATGTGCAAAACACTAAATAATTGCAAAATTTTCACATGGAAAACTGTCTTTGCATTTGAAATGAATGCATTACAAAACATATTTTAACATAGTGGTTTCTAGATGCTCTGCTGTGGATAATATTTCTTTCACTTCTAAATGCCCTATATTAACAACTATCCTTTTCTTGGCCATTCATTTAAAGTAAATACATTAAAATCTACTACTTTCACGAGCAAACCATCCTTTTCTTGCAGTTGTCCTCCGTGGTGTAATGGTTACCATACTAGCTTCATATACCCAAGGTTGCAGGTTCAAATCTGGCAGAGGACAATGGATTTTTTCGGGCATAAAAATCCTTAACATGACTTCCTTTGGAAGGAAAGTAAAACTGTTGGCCCCATGTTGTAGCTTTAGGACACATAAAAGAACCTCAAGCCTGATAAAGAGGCCTTGGAATAAAATAAATAAATCTTTCACACCCAAAATAGAATGGTATGCTGACATCCACATTAGTTAAAAGAGCGTCCATAAATAAAACTCTATTTCATTTTCTTTTTCTTGTACATTAAAAATTAATGCATTACAAAACATAACATCATGGCTTCTACATAGCTACTCTGCAGGGGATAATACAATCACTTTCACTTCTTAAATACATCATATTAGCCATGTAAGTAATATAAATTGTAACTTAATATGTATAAAAAAGCACTTGAACGCCACAAATATCACAGTTTGTAACAATGATTTATCATGAATGCAAGTGAATTGTCACAGAATGCAGGCTGTCTTGTGGCTATTTATAGAGAAAATCTCAGATGGAAAGAAACAATAGCAGTTTAAGTAATGCCACCATAACTTTTTTCTCTCAGTAAATGTGTACATAAAAATACTATTTCTACATAGTTTTGTTACAAAACAAAAGCAAAAGTAAATATACAAATTATTATACAAGCTGTTGAGAAAGATATAGATGGCCATATGAGCTGTCTAGGTAGGCATGATATACAATTAAATGATTAATCCTGTGAAATGAGACAGAATTTTGAATTTTAAGCTTTGCCTTGTGTCAAAAGGTATCTGTGCCAAATTGGGTCAAAATTGGTGCAACTCAAGCCCCTACATGCCTGGCTGTACATACCAGATAAACTGTCGTAATATGAAGAAGTCTGGTGGAGGGCAAGAGATGCCTAGGTCGCGCGTAATACATTGGTTGTAATGGGAAAACATTGAAACTTAAAACAGCTATAATTATGTCATAAGGATATCTGAGTAAGAAATAATTGCAACAACACGTTCTTTATGATCGTCAATATCTATGCACAGAGCTTAGGCCTTCAATGTCCTGTTGGAAGTTGAATAAAATCACTTCATTGACTAGACGGAATTTCATCCCACAACTGAACAAAACAGAAGTAAATATTATCATTCCACTTGAATATCGCATACCTACCTGCATTTAAAGTGTTTTACGAGCAGGATGTAGGCTTCACAGAGAGCATAATTCAGGAAGAGCATATAGAGGAAGTATTGTATTCCACCCAAAAATTTGATATTGAGATTTCACTGGAAATACATGTTTTAGGATCCCCTGAATCGAAAAAAAGCATTTATAGAGAAAGGTCCATCTGTGGGTGTGTGTCTGTCTGTGTTGTGTGTATCTGTGGACAACATAGCTCAAAAACGAAAAGACCGTTAAATACCAAATTTGGTATTTAGGCATAGTATCTTCCAAGGATGTGACAGGGAGATTTTCAAGAAAATTCCCCCACTACAAACTACCCTTTGCATGGAAAGTTTTTCGAAAATTTAGATTTTCTTAAAAATTGCTCTAACGATTTTGATTAAAATCACGTATATTAAAGCTATTTGCACCCCGAATAAAATGTATATCTGAATAGCTTCTGAAGAACTCTTTATTCTGGATGAATTTTGCATAACTGCTAAACCGTAAGAGATGGACAAAAACTTATCACACAGAAAATGTAGAGCACATTAAAACTCACAATATACTTTATATAAATTTTTTTCATGGAGTTGATCATTTTTAAGATATTCCTTGTTATTAGTTTCGGCTTTGAAAAACTTATACTTTTCTCATACAGGAATTTGTCAACTCCTGTCTTTACAAACAAAGGAACTTCAGTCACATAGCAACCATCTTTTAACTATTACTTTAACCTATGGTACTCCCTTATTTCACTTCTACTTACAAGGAAGCAAGTAATAAGATTATTTCTGCTAATGTTTTCTTAGTTGACATGAAGTAAATAGAAGCATTAGCTTTTTAACAATAATTTGTTGCAGAGATGTAGAGAAAGTCATGTGAATGGATCACATCAGATTTGTACTTTAATGCACAAAGTCATCAACAAGAATTATAAAGAGAGTTTGTTAAGCGTGTCTCTGCAGTAAAGTGGTCAAAATGCTGAATTAAAAATGAAAAATATGCTGGGTTCGATTCTAGACTGATGAAGCTATTCTTATTCCCCAACCTCAAGAGGCTGGAAATATGAATATACAACTGAATGTGTGTTAAGTTAATTGAGAAGTACAGTTTTAATGTGCACCTCAAATTTAAGCAGTCGTTATAGAAGGACAAAGTGGTAATACAATGATATTACCTAAAGGGGCATGTAAATAAATAAATAAAGTCATTTAGTAGAAGAAAAAAAAAAAACATATGCAGTACTAGATTTTCAGAGATGGTATGTGCAGTATAAAAATAAAATAAACGTAAAATTAGTACCTTATTCCTCTACCTGTAATTAAACTAGTAAAATTAGTACCTGTATTAAACTATATTCAAGACGTTAGGTACACATTTTCTGCCAGTATTTGTGGTATATTTGCGTTAGATAAGATAGGTATATTAATATGTGCACAACAGAGAGTATGTTCTGTGCTTCCTGAAATAATTTCCACATCTTCCAGTTTCATCTTTAGTTTGTTGAACACATATGTTAGGGGATTATCTCCTTAATGTGAAAATTGTGGAGCCTTCTAATGCTAATAAAACATATACAAAATATTTATAAGAATGAAATTAATGTTCTCGTTACCTTTGTCAGATGAGAAGGGAAACTAAATACTGAAGGAACTGTATCAGGGTTTAGCACCATCTTGCCTTTATTCTTGTCGAAACAATTTTTCGCAAAATGTACTGTGATATTTCGATGGCAAACATGTTTACATCTCAGAGCAGCTGACAACTTACTCAATAATTCTAGTTTATGTATTAGGAACTTAAAATAAATTATCATTTGCGTAATGACAAGAATAAATCGGAATGAATTTGGAAAACAAATGTTAGAACTTATTCTTACCGATGAAAAGTGATCTCCGAATCATTTTTCTGGTGGTTGATACAGTTATGCAACATAGAAGTGCAACATTTTTGTTGTATGTTCAGCATGCATGTTTGCCCTTCACTTACAGATGCGCGAGAGCTTTCAATTAGCGACTGCACACTAGCACCAGCGGTGAGTCTAGGTAATATAATTCCAAGGTCTGGAGCAATTATATGGAAACTTATAAAATTAAAATACATCATGCACTGGCTTTTATGTATCAAGATTAACAGTATTGTAGTACAACAAGCTGTTCTTATGTGTTAGCAGGCCTGTAGCCAACTCACATATTTTGAGGGGGCCTGTCAGAAATTCAGGGAGGCAAATAAGTAAACCGTAAATTATAAAATAATATGTCCATAAATACAGATTTTTAAAAGTATATATGAAACTCCAAGAAAACAGTTATTATCATTGTTGTAAATTTTCAGATTATACTCAGAACTAAAAAATCATACAGTGGACTCGCAATTTAAATTAACTGTGTTAAACCATTTATTAGGATATAAGCCAAATTCTCACACTGACAGCTTTGCCATTCAACTCTGTGTGATACACAATAACTCCAAGCTGAAACTAGCGATTTCGTACATCTTTTTGTGTTGTGAGACTTCCGCTTTAGTAAACCAAAGGCCCAATGCTCAAAACTGCCGGTCCCCATGGCCACACTCGCTAAAGCGTCTCGCTTTGGTGCTTCGTGGGCAGGGGATCGTGGGTTCGAGTCCCGCCTTGGGCATGGATGTTATATGTTTGTGCAATGTGTATATGTTTGTAAAAGAAACAGTAAAACCAGTAAACCAGTAATCAGTAAAACCTACGGGGGGAAATGTAAATAGGGATACAGTACCGGAGTCCTGATCAGACTCCGTTAAAAAAAGAAAAAGAAAAAAAAACTGAAAACCAGCCATTGCATTTTTCATCCCATTTCCAGCATCGTTTTGAGATCATTAATTACTCTATCACCTCCGTGATCAAACAAATGGCTTTAGAATCTGAAAATTTATATTTTCATCCTGAACTATTAAAAATAGGAATAGCAACTTAATGGTTTCCTCAACAGGAAAATAAAAGAAGTCATGTGTGTGTGTGTGTGTGTGTGTGCGCGCGTGCATGCGTGGCATTAAAATGAAATTGATTTTAATATGCATCATTAAAGTACACAATATAAGTATAATAAAAAGATTTTAAAAACAAAAAAATGTTCATAGATTTCTCCGATATACTGCCTTATCTAATACTTATCTTCAGTAAAGAAGAATGTTTCCCTTTCAATTGGGGTTTTGAGAGAGGGATGAGATTTCCACATTTGCCAGTTTCATCTTTATTTTGTTGAACATATATGTTAGGGGATTTATCTCCTTAATGTAAAAATTGTGCAGCCTATATGTTGCTAAATATAAAAGTTTAAAACTTCATTTACTGTGCTTGGATATTTATGCACCTTTACAAATATTTAATAGACTGTACAACATTTTCAGGATTTGGAACATGGGGGAGGAAGACTAAGATAAAAAAATCTGATGTGTTCCATTCACATGACTCTCTGTAACAAATTGTAGTTAAAAACCATATGCTTCTATTTACTTCATGCTAATTAGCAGAAATAGTCTTATTACTTGCTTTCTTGTAAGTAGAAGCGAAATGAGTTAGTTCCATAGGTTAAAATGATAGCCAAAAGCTGGTTGCTATGTAACTGAACAGGAGTTAAGAAATTCCTGTATGAGAAAAGTATAAGTTTTTCAAAGATAAAACGAAAAACTAGGAATATCTTAAAAATGATCAACTCCACGAAAAAAATATATATATGACATAAATTGTGTATTTTAATGTGCTTTACATTTTCTGTGCAGCAAGTTTATGTCCATCTCTTACGGTTTAGCAGTTATGCACAATTCCGTAAAATTCATCCAGAATAAAGTAGACTTCAGAGGTTATTCCCAGAAAATTCAAGATATACATTTTATTTTGTCAGGTAAATGTATTTAATATACAATATTTTAACCAAAATCGTTAGAGCCATTTTTAAGAAAACCAAAATTTTCGAAAAAAGTTGCATGTAAAGGGTAGTTTGGAGTGGGGGGATTTTCTTGAAAATCTTCGTGTTGCACCCTTGGAAGATACCAAACTTAAATACAAAGTTTGGGCTTTAACAATCTTTTCGTTTTTGAGCTATGCTGTCCACATGGACATTTTTTCTAAAAATGCTTTTTTTGGATTCAGGGAGTCTCAAAACATGTATTTCCAGTGAAATCTCAGTATCAAATTTTAGGGTACAAACCTTCTCTATACACTATGTACATAGTTTGTATAGAGAAAGTAAAAATACAGTATTTGGTAATATCTGGTCCATTATTATGAATAGCAGAAGCTTAATAAAATTACAATTTTAAGGTGTAAAGCTAGAACTCTGCATAAACAATTGTCTAGTTCGCTGTACAGTAATTTAATAAAGAGTTATGAGGTTAAATTAAATTGATATAATCACAAGATAAACAGCCAGCTGTTTAAAATCTGAAAGGGTAGCTAGTAATATGGCTGTGGAAACAAGACAAACCACTAAGATGTTAAGCTACCCATAATGAGCATTTAATTACTGCTGCATTTTTTCCTGCAATATGACTGATGCTGTACTGGAATTTTAAGCCTTCAAGCTACTATAACAAAATTACAAATGTTGAAATCTATTTCTAGATGCTGTATAATTAAACATTAACAATAATTTAATTCTTTGAATAAGATTACAAAGCCTGCCTCACATTCAAGAGGTTGCAAGTTTGAATCTTGCTTAGGATGAGTTACCCTGATAAGATTCTTGGGGGGGTTTTCCCTTATCCTGAGAAGATGAATGTCAAGTAATGTTAAAGTCCATTGATCCTGAGATCATTTGAATATCATTTCATTGATTTCATTCTTCATCCGATATGTCCAATCAGGTTAAAGGACATTAAGCTTAAAAAAAAAAAAAGAAGTCACTAGCCTCTAAATAAAAAGATCCTGGTTGTATGGGATACTTTTTTTTATTTTAATAATAATTAGGACTATTCCATCTAGTGTGGAAGTACAAATAAAAGAATATGTATGTGGTTTGTATTTATTAGAGAGAGATAGAAATTGAGAGATATTCCATCTAAAGGGTAATTTGGGATGCAGAATTTCCTGAGTTTTAAATTTCAGTTTAGTTTCATTTATACTCTGCCTTTAACTGCAATGTTTATATTAGTGTTTACCTATTGCCTGTCAGCAACGGTGTTGACCTGTTTACACTTGTAATTGGATTTCTGGTTTTTCTGTACATTAGCGCACACACATTCATACTCTCATTCATGTTCCAGACTAGAGGATAAGGAATAATCTTTGCCAGAGAAAGATTCCTAACTCCAATCCGGAATTGAACCCGGGACCCCTCATGCAGCAGGCAAGTGCTCTACCAACTAAACTTTGGGACCAGCTCAATCTTCTTCTTGTTTCCTTGGAAGATGCTGAACCTAATACCAATTTTGGTATTTTTTAGACATTTTTCTATTGAATTTATGCACACATACACCCTCCCCCTCTGTTTTCTAAAATATACCTTTGATTCAGTAAACCTTGGCACACATGGTGGGACTTTTTAAGCTAAAGTAGCGAAATCTGACAATTACAACCTACTATAATGATGAACGAACATTACCGTTAACATTGAGCAGATATTTCCAAAGTCAGTTTTTTTTACTTTCTCTATACGCACTATGTACATAATGTATAGAGAAGGTATTGCACTCCACCAAAAAATTGGATACCGAGATTTCACCGGAAATATATGTTTTAGGGTCCCCTTTATCTAAAAAAAAGCATTTTTGGAAAAAGGTCCATGTGTGTGTGTGTCTGTGAACACGATAACTCAAAAACAAAAAGTAGGTAAAATACCAAACTTGGTATTTAAGTTTAGTATCTTCCAGGGATGCGACACGAAGATTTTGAGAAAAGTCCCCCACCCCCAACTACCCTTTACATAGAACTTTTTTCGAAAATTTTTATTTTCTCAAAAATGGCTCTAACAATTTTGATTAAAATTTCGTATATTAAAGTTATTTACCTGACAAATAAAATGTATATCTTGAATTTTCTGGGAATAGCCTCTGAAGAGTAGTTTATACTGGATGAATTTTACTGAATTTTGAATAACTGCTAAACCGTAAGAGATGGACAAAAACTTACTACACAAAAAATGTAGAGCACGTTAAAACACACAATTTATGTTATATACATTTTTTTCGTGGAGTTCGTCGTTTTTGTGACATTCTTTATTTTTTGTTTCTGCTATGAAAAACTTATACATTTTTCATACAGGAATTTGTCAACTGCTGTCCATACAAACTACAAGGAACTTCAGTGACAAAGCAACCAGCTTTTGATTATCACTTTAACCTATGGTACTCCCTTATTTCACCTCTACTTACAAGGAAGCAAGTTAATGTTTTACTGATTAGCATGAAGTAAATAGAAGTATAAGCGTTTTAAGAATAATTTGTTGCAGGGATATAGAGAAAGTCATGTGAATGGTACACATCAGATTTTTTTCATCAGATTGTATGTGCAGAATGATAAATATATACAAAGACAAACAAAAATAAATTTGGAAACAGTGACAAAGAATTACAGCCTGGAATGATTATCATTATACAAGGTCATGAAACTCGCATCAATTTGGTGAATTGGACATCTTAGGCATCTTGTTCAAGCATTTACACTTCTGATAACATATGCAGTGCTTTTCTTCTAGAAAAGTGTGATGTGTTCCATTCACATTGACTTTCTCTATCTGTTCTGCAAACTAATATTCTTAAAAAAGATTATTCTTTTATCTACATCATGCTAATCGAGATAAACCTTAGCAGAAATGCTAAGCTTCTAAGTAGAAGGGAAATAAGGGAATATAACAAGCTAAAGCGATAGTAAAATCTTTTAAAAACTGTTGCTATGCATTTGACATTGCAATTTGGTTCTCTTTCCATGACCGCAGTAAAACAAGAGAGAGATGAAATGTTAGAGGACTTCCTTTGTGAGAAAAGTTTTAAGTATTTTAAAATTGAAAACAGTAACAGTGAATATCTCAGATGTCACTAACACTACCAAAATACCTGTATGGCATAAATTGTAAGTTTTAACCAGATCTACATTTTTTGTGTAGTAACTTTTTGCCTATCTCTTACAATTTACCAGTTATGCAAAAGTCATTCAGGACGAAGAAGGCTTCATAGTCACATCCTTGGAAGAAGCTGAACTTAAATCACAAGTTTGGTATTTAACTGACTTTTCATTTTTGAGTTATCTTGGTAGCTAAGTTGGTTAGGTGCTGGCCTTCTGATCTCAAGGTCATGGGTCCAAACCTGGCCCAGACCAATGCTTTTGAAGTGTACTTAAAAATGACAGCCCCATGTCAGTAGATTTACTGGCATGTAAAAAAATTCCTGTGTGATAAAATTCTGGCTCACCAGCAGCGCTAATATGATTCTGGAAATTGACAGAGTCGTTAACAAACAAAATAAGACACACACATAGGGAGCCTTTTTATGCTTAGAGTGTCCCAAAAACAAATGTTTCTGATGAAATTTTGGCATACAATTTTTGGCAGAATACTATACTCTTCTCTACCTTCTATTTATGCAGTATGTGTAGAGAAACTACAAAGGTCCTGGTACTAAAGAAAGCTCCATATTTTGGCCATGTCCTGGCACTCATCCCTAGCTTCTCTTTATCCGTTAATGCTGTTCATATTTGTGGCAGAATGGCACCCATGTAGCTACCATGACTTCCATATTTGTTTGAGTCAAATTTGGGGAGAGAAGGCCCAACAATGTTGGTGCACATCACGGCAGTAATTGTTTTGGTTTGCAAGGAACCTCTTGAAGGCCTAGCAGTAAGGTTCATCTAACAAAATCCCATTTTACATTCACTAGATACACATTTCAGAGGAAACAACCTTTCAGGCATTTACTATTTAAAGATGTATATTCTTGAATCCACCTCATCATAACTATATCATCAACACAAAACTTGTTAGTTATCTTCCTAATCTCTTTATCACCAAAAGTAACATGACTATTAACATGACTGTTGTACATCTTCCAGGATCAAGAATATTATACAGGGTGTTTCAAAAATACAGGGCATAATTTCGGGTATGTATTTCCCACATGAAGACAATCAAAATAGTTCATTATAACATGTGTCCGGAAATGCTTCATTTCCGAGTTATGGCCTTTACAACATTGAAAGTCCCACATGTAGACAATCAAAATAGTTCATGTCCGGAAATGCTTCATTTCCGAGTTATGGCCTTCACAACATTGGAATTCACTGGAACGTTTTTCTTTCTGCAGGTCTTTGCCATCAAAGGAGACATTAGGAGGGCGCTCTGATAGTTCATTCTGAGGAAGGTTACATTGAGTGTTCTTTAGGCGTTAAGACTGTGCGAAATGTATTCAAATCAAGAGCTGGCAGAGATACACTTCATGTACGGTAAGGCGGACGGCAATGCTGCGCTGGCTCGTCGTTTGTACCAGGAGAGGTACCCACAGCGACAATGTCCAGATCGGAAGACATTTGTACGTCTCCATTCCCGTCTGTGCGAATATGGAACATTCACCTATCCTGGTTTTGGAATGGAACGACTGAGATCTACAACTGCAGAAGTGCAGGAGGAGATTCTGGAGGCTGTGGACAGGACTCCTATCAGCACACGACGGTTAGCGTTGCAAGTCAATGTTCCTCATACAACTGTCTGGAGATTGTTGAACGAGTATCAATTGTATCCTTATCATTTGCAACGTGTACAGGCCTTGTCACCAGCAGATTACCCTGCACGAGTTAGGTTCTGTCAGTGGTTCTTGCAGCAGTGTGGTGTAAATCCGAACTTTTCTGTCATCGTATTATTTACAGAAGAAGCACAGTTCACAAGAGAGGGCATAACAAATTTCCACAATCAGCATGCATGGTTGCATGAAAACCCACGTGCAACTGTTGTATCTCATCACCAGGTGCGGTTCTCCCTCAACATGTGGGCCAGTATCATTGGTGATCGATTAGTTGGACCCCATGTACTTGTAAACAGACTTACGGGGCAGGCGTACACAAACTTCCTGGAAAACACCATACCTGACGTTTTCGAAGACACTCCACTGATCAATCATCAACACATTCACTTCTTGCAAGATGGCGCTCCTGCACACTTCAGTCTTACGGCTCGCCGGTACTTGGATCGAAGGTTTCCTGATCGATGGATAGGTAGAGGTGGCCCAATTGCTTGGCCTCCATGCTCACCTGATCTGAACCCTCTCGATTTCTACTTGTGGGGCCATTTAAAATCATTGGTTTATTCGTCTCTGGTGCCGGATTTGGAATCCCTTCGGAATCGAATTGTGGCAAGTTGTGAGGACATACGCAATACTCCTGGAGTTTGGGATCGTGTTCGCAGGTCAATGAGACATCGATGTGAGATCTGTATTCAAGCAGGAGGTGGACATTTTGAACATCTTCTGTAATGACAACAACCTGCGGAAAGAAAAACGTTCCAGTGAATTTCAATGTTGTGAAGGCCATAACTCGGAAATGAAGCATTTCTGGACACATGTTATAATGAACTAATTTGATTGTCTACATGTGGGAAATACATACCGGAAATTATGCCCCGTAATTTTGAAACATCCTGTATATCAGCACTTTTAATAAAACCCCCTACTGCAAAACTATCCTTTGCAAGAGAAATACTCAAAAATGTTGATTTTCTAAACAATTGCTCTATGTTGATATGTTTAAGATATTTTCATGATAAATGAAATGTGCATATTGAATTTACTGGAATTAGCTTCTGAGGTGCTCTTTACTTTCTCTGCATTATCATTGTACATAGGTAGAGAAGGTATTGCATTCAAACCAAAAATTTGATACTGAGATTTCTAATACACTCTTTTTAGGGTCCTCTCTATATCCAGAAAAAGCCTTTTTATTTTCTATACATGTAACATGTACATAGTGTAAGAGAAGGTACTGTATTCCACCAGAAATTCAGGCAGTGTTTTGGCTGAGTGGTTAGGCCACTTGCCTCTCAACAAGGTAGCTTGAGTTTGATCCCAGGCGACTTCATGTGGGATTTATGGTGGACAAAGAAGCACAGGGGTTGATTTTCTCTGAGTTTTCCAGCTTACCCTGCCATTGCATTCCACGGGTGCTTCATCTTCATTCAATGTATCATACCGTGGTTTCACCAGAAATACATACCCATGAATCCCAAAAAATATTTATAGAAAAAGGTCAGTGCATAGCTAAAAAACGAAAAGAGCATTAATATAAAATTTGATATTTAAGTTCAGTAAGTTCTAAGGACGCAATACAAGATTTTCAAGAAAATCTTACCATCCCAAACTACCCTTTACATGGAAATTGTTTTGAAATGTTTGTTTTTCTCAAAATTGGTACTAAGGATTATGATTAAAATACCACTAATTAAATATTTACATGACAAATAAAATGTATTTCTTGAATTTTCAGGGAATAGTCTCAGAGGACCTCTTCATTCTAGATAAATTTTGCATAACTGGTAAACAATTAGAGCTAGACAAAAACTAACTACACAAAAAATGTAGGTTTCATTAAAACATACAATTCATGTTATACTTTTATTTTTTTTTGTAGAGTTAACTGTTGATATTCCTTGTTATTGGTTTCAAGTTTTATTTTGTTAATGGTTTTAAGTTATTTAAACCTTTCTCAAACAGAGGTCATCTTTTGTCTCAACTCTTATTTGTTTATTCTGGCTATGCAAAATCCAAATTTTAATTGTTTCACATGGTGACCGGCTTTTTCAACAATTTGACTGTTGCTTAGAAGGTACTAATACAACCATTTATGTAAATGTTTATCTCAATTACCATGATGTAGATGGAATAACCTTTCATAACAATAGTTTGTAGAGAAAGTTGTATGAATGGAAAAATATCTGTATGTGTTTACGTGTCTGTGAACACGATAACTTAAAAATGAAAAGTTGGTTGAATTCCAAACTTGATATTTAAATTCAGCAGTTTCCAAGGATGCAACACAAAAGTTTTCAAGAAAATCCTCCGACCTCAAACTAGCCTTTACATGAAAAACATTTTGTCAATTTTGAATTTCTCAATGGCTTGAACGATTCTGATTAAAATACCGTATATTAAAGCTACTTGCATGACAAATGAAACATATATTTCAAATTTTCTGGAAACAGCATCTAAAAACCTCTTCATTTTGGATGATTTTTGCATAAGTAGTAAACCGTAAGATATGCACAAAAACATAGTGTACAAAAATGTAGATCTGGCTAAAACCACAATTTATGCTATATACATTTTTTTTGTGGAGTTAACCATTTTAGAGATATTCCTTTATATTGATTTAAAATTTTAAATATTTAAGCCCTTCTCAAACAGGAAATTGTCATTACTGTTTAATTAATTTTACACCTGGCTATACAAAGAGAACCAAAATGTAATCACCTAGTGATAGCTTTTTAAAGATTTGACTCACTTTAGCCTAGTATATACCCTTATTTCCCTTCTACTTAGGAAGAACTACATAATAAGACTATTTCTGCTAATGTATATCTTGTTTAGCATGAATTGGATAGAAGAATAAACTTTTGTAAGAAAATATTGTTACAGAATAGAGAAAGTCATGGGAACAGAAAACACAATTTTATGCTGAATGATTTTGCACAGTTGGTAAACTGTAAGATTTAGACAGTCATACTACTAGATCTTGTTAAAATATACAATTCATGTCAAGTAAACCTGTTCAGGATATTGCATCGGTATGTAGGGTTAAGTTAAAAAAGATCCTATCCTCCTCAAATATTAAACTTATTGGTCTGAATTATGTATATTTTTCTCAAGTGGAAAATCACTATTTGTTTCTTTCCTGTGTTCATGCAAAGAAGATGGAATTTAAAAACCTTGACATAGTAACCTGTTCTTAAGAGACTTGACTCATTTAAAGCCTTGTGTATTCCCTTAATGTTCCTTGCTCCCACAAAATGATCTAATAAAAACCATTTCTGGAGATATTTATGTTAATTAATTTAAAGTAGATACAAGAATTAGCTTTTAATAGTTTATTGAAGAATTGACATAGAAAGTCATGTGAATGTAACACAGATTTCTTTTTTTTCAGATCACAATGGCAAATGGAGGAAGTGAATCAAAGACACCCTTGTATGTATATGTTTCCAAATGGAAATTTCAATTGGAAATGCTTAAACCTAACACTAATGAAGCACTAAAGAATAAGCTTTTGGAAGGAATTATCAAGGGCAATATGGCTCCATACTATTATAAGGTATGCGCTGATTTTGGTTGGAAAATGGATAAAAAGTTACTGGCAAATTTGCAGGAAGAAAACACTAAAGTTCTGGCTGCTTTTGATGTGACAAGTGATGTTGATGAGATACAGCAACAAGCATGGCAGGAAAAACTTGAATATCTTATTTCCATTGGTGACAAGGATTCTGCACTGAAACTTGCCGATGAAAAATCAAAGGATACATTACTTTCAATCAACAGCAGATTGGAAGCTATTTTCAATATTTTCCGAGTTCATTATCTTTATGGCTGCAATGTGAAGGAGATGAAGAATGCCATTGAGAAAGCAAATGAAACTATTGGTGATGGGGGTGACTGGAGTGCAAGGAATAAGCTGAAAGCATATGAAGCTATGTGTAACATGGGCCTAAGAAATTATTTCTATGCAGCATACCTACTATTAGATGTGGTTTCAACATTTGAATCTTATGAGTTAATGGATTTTAGTTCCTTAATTTGGTACACTGTATTGTCTTGCATGATAGCATTACCTCGCAAAGAACTACAAGAAAGGATGGCAAAACATGGGACATTAATGCAAGCTCTTAATTCCCAGTTTCCTGAACTGTATGAATATTACAACTCATTGTATAGATGCCATTATTCAGATTTCTTTAAATTCCTTGCCATTCTAGAGGGAGTCATGAAGCAAGATCCACTTCTGTATCCACACTACCATCATTATATAAATGAAATGAGATTCAGGGCATATTCTCAACATCTTCAAGCATATCGCAGCATTAGTTTGCAGAAAATGGCTAACTCATTTGGTGTTTCCACTGAATTCATTGAAAGTGAAATTTCACAATTAGCAGCTGCAGGAAGACTTCACTGCAAAATAGATGCTGTAAATGGAGCAATTTTATCCTATTATAATGGTGATATTCCAGAATCATCATGTGAAAGAGGTTTGTTGTATCAGAATACAATTAAAAGAGGTGATTATCTTCTGAATCGCTTAAAGAAACTTGCAAGAGTGATGGATTTTTGAGTGGTGTAAAAAGGACCTATAGCTAATTTATGTGCAGAATTTGTACACTGCTTTATTTAACGTGTTTAAGGATTTGTGTTATTTTTGTGTTTTTTCTTAATTTGTTAGTGCTCTTTCTTAACTAAATTCAAATACTAATTTTGTTAAACTTAAAATTGAGCCACCCAAAGACATGTAATTCAGATTTTAAAATAAAGATTTTATTCCTCTTTGAAACTTGCTATTTATTTCAGCTTAATTGCAAGTTGGTTTGTAATGTGCTAATATAGGGTTATCGTATTCACTAATAGCCGATGCTATGACAGGGATAAGAGAACTGTATAAGCCCTTAGTGAAATGAATCCTTTTAAGTTTTTCAAAAGGTTTCTCTCTCAGTTAATTAAATGATGCCTAGCAGTTGCCAGGATAATATTAAAATTTCTGATGTGCCTGAATTTTGTCCCACAGTAGTTCTTTTATATGCCACTATATCCTGACATGAGGCTTTTGCTTTTACACATACTTAAATTCCGTCACCCTGATGCATGTTCAAAAATATAACTTTGTTCACAGACAGGTAGCATTGAATTGGGTGAGTCACCTATAAAAATGAGTAATATCAAAGTAACCAACATTGTCACTGAGTGATGTGGTAGCAGTGCCCCTAATTGTCTTAATTTTGAAACCCTCATATTCCAGTGCTGCCAATTTTACCCGTGCAGTAAAATGCCATTTGGTAAGGGAACTTTATCAGCCCATAGTCCAGTACTAAAACAGCCAGACGATTCAATATTAAAAAGGCCAGGATGGCAGCACAACACAAGCATTACTGTTGAAAAAGCATAAGTGACTAAAAGCAGTTGCTATTATATAAAAAAGATCAGGAAGTTAGAGATTTTCCATTTTATTATTTATTTTAAAGCAAATAAAGTGCACATCAATGCACGCACCTTCTCAGGCACACACACACTCTCCCTCCCTCTTTCCTTCTCCATTCTCCTAAAATGTGGGAGATACACTTTGTCCCGTAACCAACAATAATTCCTTAAGTGCCCAATTTAATCACTGATTTAGCAGAAAGTGAATTTAAAACTGTTGTTTTTTACAATAACTAATTTATAGCAGTATTAAACAGTGGAAACACATTCTTATCATTATGCAGAGCTTAACTTATTGGCTTTTGTAACCTCAACAAAATTCCTAACCTACTAGTTCATTCTTAAAAGTCACTTGACCCATTCACTCATTAATAACTGCTCAAACGAGGTAGATTCATTAAACATGAGTAGAGACAGGATTATATGCATTTGCATATTTAGCCCCTTTTCGCCAGGTATTGCATATTCTAACCAAAAGCTGGTGCACATTTCAAGGCTATATTTACAATATTTTAGACATCTAAAAGGGTGGGCTCCTAGCTTGTTCTCGTTTTAATATTTTATTTTTGGGAATGTAAACTTCATCAACAAAGAAAGTGTTTCTTAAGGTGTCTGCTCACATCAAGGCCATCAAAGGTGTAGTGAACGACTTTGATAGCAACGGTTCTGGCAGTTTGTCAGTGCAAGGAAGCATTTAACAATTCAAGTACTCAGAAAAACATTGCTGTGATTGCACTCATTTTTCCCATATACCTGTAAGTATTAAAGATCTCGAAACTCAAGTTTTGGCATTTACTGAATGCATTCGGGTAATGAACACAATTCATCTAGTGAACTCCTCCTTGCTGGTGGTATTCCCGAGGAAACTTACAGAGTTTGCAAACATTTTGAGCAATAACTCAGGCTGTGAGCCTTTGTGACAAATTAGTAGTTTTATTAATGGGACAGGCGAACTTTTACCAGAAACAATAAGTGTCAATATAGCACCCAGTGATCTCAGTTGAAGTAGAACGGTCACTTTCTGCTTATAACAATTTTTTGAGCGATCGACACAATCTTACTACTGAACATTTGGAAGAGAGTCTGATCGTTTCTGTTTACCATAGTAGCAAAATGTAAAAATTTATAAACCATACTTTTTTCTGATGAAGTAAATAATAAAAATTGCTGATTGTATGTTGTTTTTGAAATAATATAATTTAACTTTGTTTTTATTGTTTGATGCTGCATATTTGCATGCATATTTTGAGCTTTTTATGTCTAATGATGAGAATTGAAGCCAGAAAACTTGAAGAGCTCATTCACAGGTAGGTAATTACTTCACTGCAGCTTAATCAGAGGTAATTTAAATAAATTTCATTCCTTAAACTGATAGTAAATTAACATTTTCATTTATATTTCATTTTACATGAATGAAATTCCATATTTTTATTTGAAATAGTAGAGTAAATTAAGTAATTCTGCAGGAAGCAATTGTCTCCACTATGTTATCTTGAGTTAGCACATCATGCAAACAACCATACACACTGTTTTGGAATGTTTAAATAAACAACCTGAATCACTGTGTATGCTCATTTATATGTTCATCTAATTCTAGGTAAAAAATACACAGACAATTTTGCAATCTGGGGAATGGCTCTCTGTTCAACTGGAAACACACAGTTTGCTAATGTAATGCTAAATATAAAATCTGATGTGTTATATTCACATGACCTGCTCTACAACTCTATAACAAATTATTGCTAAAAAGCTTAATCCTCTTTCTACTTTATGATAATCAAGATAAACATTAGCACATGTCTTAATTATTTGCTTCCTTGTAAGTAGAAGGGAAATAAGGGAATAACTAGGATAAAGTGATGGTAAAATCTTTTAAAAGCCAGTTGCCATGTGGTTGAAAACCATTTCTATGTAGGGCAAGGTGTTTACAACTTTTCATGTGAGAAAAGTTTAAGTATTTTAAAGTTGAAACCAATAACAAGGAATATGATCAGAAATGGTCAAGTCCACGAGAAAAAAAACGAATGTGACATATATGATGTGTTTTAGTGCAATTTATATTTTTTTAATCTCTTATGGTTTACCAGTTATGCAAAATGCATTCAGAATAAACAGGTTGGAGGCTATTCCCAGAAAGATATCTTATTTACCATATAAATATCTTTCTTATACAGTATTTTAAACAAAATCGTTCGAGCCATTTTTGGGAAAATTGAAATTTTCGAAATATTTTCCATATAAAGGGTAGTTTGGGGAGGGAATTTTTCTCAAAATTGCATCCCTGGAGTATACTAAACTTAAATGCCAAGTTTGGTATTTTACCAAATTTTCGTTTTTGAGTTATCGTGCTCACAGACACTTTTTTTTTTTTTTTGTTGGATACAGGGGACCCTAAAACTGTATTTCCGGTGAAATCTCGGTATTGAATTTTAAGGTGGAGTGCAATACCTTCTCTATACACGATGTACATAGTAAGTGTAGAGAAAGTAAAAATAGATAAAATGTATAACAGAACTTCTTTAAATTGTGCATTACAGCTCTGGTGATGAACCTCATTTCAATTAGGCACTTCATTTTTATCCCTGTTTAACCTCCTTGTATGTGGACTAACATCCCCCAGGACTTAAAAGGCAACACCTGAGGCTACATGCCCATTGAGGAGCATACGTTCTGGATCAGAGAGAAAGTAGTCAGGATGGGTGATCAGTCCGATACCTGGTATGAAAGTAAGAAGAGATGATATGAAATGATAGTGAAATGGATGAAAGGAAAATTATCATCAGCAATTTGTGGAATGAATGGTGAGAGAAACCTGATGAACTCCAATTACATTCATAAAACTAGATAGAAGCCTATATTTTTATCAGCAAAATTTATGTTCACTAGTTACAAAACCAGGTAGATCAGTTGTTGTTGGTTTTTTTTTTTTTTTTTTTTTTTTTTTTTTTTTTTTTTTGAATGGATTCATATTTGATTTCCAATATTTTTAAATGTTCTATCAGCCTGTGAAGAAGTAAGTTTCAAAATCCTTCCATTTTGTAGTGAATATTGATTTTTTGTGTGATCGGTTAAACCAAAATGCGAGGTACGTCTAGAAAGTAAGTTCCGTTTCAATTTACCTCCGCTGCAGCGCTGCGATCGCAGTTCCGCACCTGCGCGGTAGACGCTCTGTATCAAGGAGAAGAAACGTGCGCCATTTTGAGATCGCTGTCAGCCACATACGCTTTGTTGTGCTTGTTTACAATGTCGGTGTTGACTGAAAATCCCGCCGCTTGTGAAATCAGATCTGTGATTCGTTTTCTGAATGTTAGGAAAGTGAAACCATGACATTTATTGGCAAATTTGCGAAGTTTACGGACAAAATACGATGAGTGATTCAATGGTGAGAAGATGGGTCCGACAGTTCAATGAAGGACTTAATGAAGTGCACGATGAACGAAGTGGGCGTCCATCTTTGGTTACAGAAGAACTGGTTCACGCGATTGATGACAAGATCCAGGAAAACCGCAAGTTTACAATTAGTGCTCTCGCTATAGAATTTCCTCAAAGCTCACGATCACTAATTCATGAAATTGTTACCGAAAAACTGAAATTTCGTAAACTTTGCTCACGTTGGGTACCAAAGATTCTTACTGAGCAACACAAAACAAAACGGGTGGGTAGTGCACTTCATTTTTAACCCATTATGATGAAGACGGCGAAGACTTTCTGACACAGATAGTCACAGGAGATAAGACTTGGGTTTCTTACGACACCCCTGAAAGTAAGCGGCAATCAATGGAATGGAGGCACACTTCATCCCCAGCAAAGGTTAAGCCGAAACAAATCTTGACACCTCGAAAAATGATGTGCAGTGTTCTGGAACTGGAAAGGCATCTTACTCATTAATTTCTTACCGCGTGGTCAAACAATCAAAGCAGATGTTTATTGCGAGACACTTAGGAAATTGCGCCGCGCAATACAGAATAAGCGCCGAGGATTGCTGTCAAAAGGTGTTTTTCTTCACGACAACGCACGACCACTCACAGCAAATGTGACGAAAAACCTCCTAGAGGGATTTAGCTGGGACATGTTTGACCATCCTCCGTACAGCCCTGACCTCGCTCCTAGCGACTTTCATCTGTTCTTACATCTCAAGTCTTTCCTTGGTGATCAACACTTCAACAATGATGAAGAGCTGAAAGAAAATGTTTCCAACTTTTTGAAGACACAGGCGGCAAACTTCTATGAAGAAGGTATACAAAAACTTGTGCCACGCTATGACAAATGCCTGCAAAACTTCGGCAGTTATGTGGTAAAGTAGTTTTAAGAGTTGTAGAATTTTGTGCAATAAATAATTATTCTGTATCTGTATACAATTTAATTTTATTACCAAACGGAACTTACTTTCTGGACGTAATATGGTGTTGCATTGCATTATTGTAGATGTGTATCATTGTATGATTTGTATGCATTATCAACATTCAAGCTGTTGATTTGAAGGAGTGTCGGTGTAGTTTTGAGGAGGAATATTCAAATTAAAATATAATAAATAAAAGTTATTATATTAGAATGGAATATAATGCAACTGTGCCAAGAAAGAGAAGAGAGAAAACCTAAAATCAAATGATCTAGTCATTAAGGGACAATATCATTACACAACTGAGTCAGAATGGCATAAATGAGTGTTTTTGTCAGAGGGAAATCCTTGACACCATGTAGCTCCAATACCAAATAAAAATATATTTTCCAGCACTCTGAGATGTTTAATCTGCTTGTAAACTTTCTGATGATGATTGGGGTAGCGTTCAAGTGTCAATATTATCACACACTTTTATGTAGGCAGTAAATGGGGAAGAATGAACTAATAGTTGTTCTAGGATAGAGGAATATGGAAATTTGTTTGTTTGAAGCAGGCACAGCTCTTGGGTATAGGCTCCTAAGGCAGACCTTCCTTAATAAATGTCAAGGGAAAATCTGGCTGTTATTCTTATGTATAACATATTTTTTTTAAAAACCATATCTTACCTTCCCTATAACTACGAAAAAAAGAGGGCTTAAACTGTTTTCTATTTACAATTATATATGATTTTGTGAACACTTATTTTTCTTGCTTCACCAACCCTACAAAGGATGTGTGTGAGAGAGAAGTAGAGAGATACCATCAACATTTATTGTAGTATTGGTCATATTCAGCCAGCTGTCAGTATATGACTATGGTATTCACTCAATAAATGGTAATCTTACGATCTATGTGGCAATAACTATCCACATTTTTTTGTTTTATTCATTCAACTTGCATTTATTTTAATATTAGTGATTCTGATTGTGCAAAGTGTTAAAAATGACCAAAAAATTAAATCTGTTTAACAAATTTCAATAACCCTAGGTATCAATATTCAGTTAAATTTATTTTATTTTCATCCTTTTAAGTATATTAAAGGACATGTCACTATAACCCTATTTACATTATATACAAAAGTTTTACATAGCTTTTCCATGTTTAAATTCTTCTATACTGTAAAATGCATTTTGAGTTAAGTATTGTTTCACAGTCTTCATAATTTCTGTTGTTTGATTTACATTGTTTATTTCGTTTGGTAATTTATTGACTAATGCTTTAGCATGAGAAAAAAAAATAAGTACTGTGAATTGCATGATGCAGAAGATAAAGAACAGAATTATCAACCAAAATCGATGAACCAGCGTAAAGGATATAAAAAAACTTTGTGGAAAGATGTAAGACCATGATCAATGACTTGGCCCATAGAAGACCTTGGTGAACACGTTAAAGTCTGCAAATAATAGTAGATAGTATCACCAAGGAGCTGAACACCATGATACAAAAGATGCTCAATGAAAGGTTTAGGGACATGAATGTCGAGATGCCAAAAGCTACATTTGCCTGTGTCAAGGCATCCAAGAACAACGTGACGTCAACCTTCGAAATCTTCCACCAAAGTTTTCTGCTGCCGTTGCAACCCATAAGCAAATATAAGTGGTCTTGCTGCAGAGAAGCGAGCCGCATAACGATAGCCAGCATCCAGGGACAGGCAGCAAAAATAACTAATGCAATTCCGACATTGGCAGTATCTGAAATCATTTGGGAAGCCCTCAGGAACCACTACTTGCCTCAACCTATCGCAGCCAGTTTAAGTCGAGGCTGCAACAGCCAAGGGAGACATTGCAGGAGTACACTCTTGAAATTTAACAGCTGATGAATAAAGCTCTGGTCAGTGCTTAGTTACATATCTCAGGAATCAGCCTATAACTTCCATGACAGGGTTTACGACCCTGAGATACCATAGTGCCTAATGCCCGGCTACCATAAGACTATCCTTAAGGTTTTAAAAGTCGTACTGAGGATGGACGGGGGGGGCGGCAGTCACAATAATAAAGACCAGGAGTATTTAAAACGAGAGAGATAAGCAACCCAGAAATGACAACCTTCAAATGGTGTGTCCTGGGGGTGAGACGAGCCATTCATCTAGCGATGAACAAGCGGGAAACGGATAAGGGCGTGGCGAGAGGCACGTAGGGGCTGCCCCCTCCCCCTGACGCTACATGTCTTGGAAGAGGAGTGGACTACAGTATCGTCCCAGATGGCTGGATACAAAGAAAACTGTACCGAATATTATAAATTACATGTGTAACCGAACGGTTATCAGACTGACGAGGCGCACTATGATTGGTCAGGCACCTGATGATCCCCTGCCAGCTGACGACGCACCCCACAAATGTCAATCACAAGGAAGTTTCTCGTCGATAATGGTGTAGACATCCTGTGACACCTGGCCTGTTGAGAGGATCTTGCTGGAGTTGACACTGGGACGGATCCGGGAGTTCTTCGCGAGGGTAGCAGAGGATGTGATATTCGAGCTGGATGCCCTCAGGAGCAACTAAGCGACTGTCGACGTCGGTAACAGGATTCTGCGATTCGGACAAGAAGAAGTGTCGCTCCGAAACCCCACAAACAGCAGGGGATCTGCAGGTAATCCTAATGTAAGCTGCAGTTTGCCTACAAGAAGTGAGATGGTGGTGAAGACACATTTGGGCGACCAACGCTCACGGAACCGCTTTTTGGACCGGAAAACACCAATGAGCATGGGCCTTGTGCCCGGGATTTTGTTGCCTTGCCGCGAGGAAGTGCCAAGGATGCTGCTGAATCCACCGATCACGACATCCATGCCGGAACGAATTGGGGAATCGCGAGTCAGCGGCGAGACTATCTCCGTGTAACATATTCGAAGAGCCGGCACCGTCGCCCCGATGAAATTCTTGCTGAAGTGGGCGGCCGACTATCTGACCGTCTCATAACCGAAGGAGTTCCGGCGTCTATTTAGATATCAGCCTAACTTCCGCCAAGGGAACGACGATTACAACCTCGCTAATCGAGTACTACAACACATGGACATCATAGTCCATGTCCAACTTATCCCGCAACCACCAAAATGTGTTTCTCTTGCGAAAGAAACGGAGATACGTGACATGCTAGAGGACATGAGTTCTATGGAAATGAGCTCGACAGCCTTTGGTGATCTCCTATAGTATTGGTGAAGAAGAAGAAGAACAACAACAAGAAGAAGAAGAAAAAAGAATGGAGAGACCGCTTCTGCGTGGACTGTTTTCCCTTAAACAGAATTCCTAACAATTTAGACACACCTGCTGGTGTCCGTTGTTCTCGAATTTGGGCTTCAAATCGGCATATTGGAGATTTATCCAGATTCCAGAAGCAAGGAGAAGATAGAATTCTCGACTTTGGTAATTTACGCTTATGCCCTGTGTACTTTTCAACGCACCAGCCACCTTCCACGTCTAAGGGAGTTAGTGATAAGGGTACTGACATACGACGCCCACTTGATATACCTGGATTGCATCGTCGTTGGCCGCAACTTCGAGAACCTGATTAATATATTGCAGAGGCTGCAAGCGCCTAACCTGAACTTGAACAAGCAGAAATTTCAAGCATTCTGCAAGGAGGAGAGCAACTTAGTTTCACCACCTGGGGTGACCATAGGCCCGGAGAACGCTCGCACAGAGATAAATTAGGGTTACCAGTTGCTTTTACAGCTACTACCAGAGGTTTCTCCAAAACATCACTACACCCTGCATTCGTCTTCCAAAAGTGCACCGACTTTACACCTAGTGAGGAAGAGGACGAGACTGTCTTCCATGTGTTGAAGCCTATTCTATGGAATTCACAGGCCTTAGGTTTTCCACAACCTGGTTGCGATTTTACTGTGGAGCCCAGCACACCACTATTGGGGGCATTCTATTCAAGAGCAGGTGGTAGCTTATTACAGAAAAACGCTCTTGAAATCATGAAAAAGCTCCTAACAGCAGCCGGCGAGGGCTCCTAACAGCAGTAAACGTGCTGTAACACTTCTTAAGGTATATGTAGATCAGACATTCTGATGGCTGACCACTCCGCCCTTACCTGCCTGTTGAGTTTAAAGAGCCTGGAGGGGTAATCAACTTGACAGAAGAAGCCACTCTAATGCGGATGCTATGTCAGTAGTCCCTGTCCAGAGAAGTGCGGCCACTATACTAAGGTGGAGGAGAAGCGTACCGTAGGTGCTTGTGATTTCAGCGGTGCCTGCAACTGGGTGAGTGAGCTCACGCCTGAGGGAGGTGTAGCTGGCGGACGCCGACTGCGGAGATCAGGGGCGTCGCTTAAGCTGAGCGTTCCCCATATTTTTTTGTATTTAATTGTTTTATATTTATTTTGTTTTCTAACAGCTTTAAAGCACGACAATTGTAGGATGGAATCATTTAATGGCGATTTTTTTTCGCAGATCATATTGTTGAACAGCTGTAATAAGCCTAACTAGCAAACACAAGATTTACAAGTCAATTCGTTCCGTTCGAAAACAGTAGCGTACGAGTCAGCGAGTCAGCGTTTCACTCTCTGTATGTGATATGGCTAGCAGGACCTCTCCGCAAACCCCTGACAGGTCAATTGCCTACCCCTCTCACTTCCGCAAACCCCTCACATACCTATCGTGCATACGCTAGCGTTCAGCCGTATACCTCGGCGTGTTTCTCTATCCGGAGCACTGTTGAAGTAATGTTAATTGTGTTTCTTTGTGAGTAAAATTGTAATACGTGTTCTGCAGTCACTGGTTAATATAAATGCTTCCCATAATGAAATACAACTCGCCATTGCAAATATTCAAAAACTAAGAATGCGAGGCTTTCATTGAAGAGTGTCCAAAATAGTATCCAGTTAAATAGAAATGCAAGTTTCAGTGACTCTCATAAGGCTAGATTGAAGTTCTGACATATGAAATCATTAACTGCCAAGTTCTTCAAATGAAATTCAGATTTGAAGATTTTCCACAGTTCGAGTTTGTAGAAGTAAAATAATAATAATAATAATAAAATAAAAAATAAATCATGGAACATAAAGAATTTCCTTAGACGAAAATTTCCAAACTAATAAAGCAGTATCCTGGTTATTTTAATTCAGACCAGCAGGAAAATGAGTTCTTCAATATTTGTTCAGATGATCAAAAACATCTATCATCACAAAATGTACTGAAGTATTTGGTTATAAATGACTTAGACTCGGTGTATGAGGAGGTGACTAAGCTATTGCATTTAGTTGTAACATATCCTGCTACAACAACAAGTAGTGAGAGATCAGTGAGAACACTCACGAGAATTAAAACATACTAAAGAAACTCAATGACCAATCACCGTTTGTGCAACGTAAGCATTTTAGCCGTAAAAAAAAGTTGTTGGGAGAACTGTTCTGATGCCGCCTTTATTGACAAGGTAAGTGACACGTTCACAACAAAGAAGAACCAACGGATGGATTTGGGGTATAAGTTAGTTAAGGTGAGTTATTGTTTTCAATATAACCATTATATTAACATTGTTATTTGTTGTTTTCATTGTCAATCTCAAATATAATTTATAGGTGCATTATTCGATAAAATGTGCAACTGCCCACCTCGCAACTTTTATTTCCAGCAGTAGGGAGTTTAAACTATAGCGTTCCCATTTTTTTATTTCACGCTACGCCACTGGCGTAGATAGGGGCTAGACCGAGCTAGGAAGATATCGCATCCAGGAGTTGCGTGTAGAAGTCCTATTTGGCCCAATCATGACTCACCGGAGACCAAGGAAGTTGTACTATTCAGAGAATGGGAGTCTCCTGATGGAAATATTCATGAAAAGCAATTGAGCTTCTTTAGGTTAAAGTGAAGGAAGTCCTGGAGGATGCAGTACTCACGGACTGCGACAGTTTCGACACACAGACCAGGAGCCAAGGTCGCATGCAGCAGTATTATGTAAAGCAGTATTCGAACGCATAGCCATTGTAATAACTGGACCATTCACTGTGTCAGACAGGGGTAACCGGTATCTGTTGGTAGTTATGGGTAACTTCACCTAGTGGCCGAAGGTGTACTTCATTGCTAACCAGGAGGCCAAGAGCGTCGCGAACTACCTCATAGGAGAACTCACCGTTGGAGTTACATAGTGATCAGGGTACCAACTTTGGGTTTAACCTTATGATAACATTGAAGCGACTTGCGCAAGACACGCACAATCTCTCTCCACCCAGTCAGACAGCATTGTTGAGCGGTATATCAAGACTATAGAAGAACATTTGAGAAAGGTCGTGGCTAGCCAATAGAGAAACTAGGATGTCAGGGTACCACTTTTCTTACTTACCTACCGCTCAACTCACGATACCATCGGTTTTGCGCTACCCGGTTTGGACGTTGGCAAGGACCATGCGACTTGTTTGGGAGTACCCCAGGGACAGAACGGCTAGGATTTGACTATTTGGAAAATCTCTTAGACCGACATTACGACATGTATGAGGTGCCAGTCAACATATCCGGATGAACATTAACGACCGGCAGGCCATCGACCGAGATTGTAGTTATATCGCCCTACCCGGACCAAGGGGCGCTGTCCAAACTCCAACAACCATGGCAAGGATCATACTTCATGCTGAAGAGGACTAATTATATCTACCGCATCCAGAGAAGAGGGAAGAAGCTGGTGGTACACTTAGATCGTCTAGTCCAGTGCTATGGTTGTGTTCAGAACCACCATCCCTAATAAGGGGCCAACATGACTCACGCCAAAGGTGAAGACGCCCGTACCTTCTTCATTGGAACCACCAGCCTTAATAAGGGGTCAACGTGACTCACGCCAAAGGTGCAGAGGCCTCTTCCTTATTGTCATAGCGATTGTTGCATTGCGCGGTCGGCCTCCTTTACACAGCCCGGCTCATTGACGTAGTTCTGGGTAAATTTAATATGTAACTGAGCGGGCGCATGCCATAAATGTTCTGAATTGTTACACCTGGGTTTAACATGATCACACCTACAATAATGACCGCCGCTTCTGAAAGTTTCTTACTGCGTAGTTAGGAGGGGAGGGCAACGAATCCTGCAGTTTAGTTTCGACAGTGAATTTTGAGCTTGTGGTTGAATTAGAGAGATCAGCATTGAAACGACAATGCTACGGTGTACGAGCATTGAAACGACAATGCTACAGCATTTGATTAAATATATTAATTGTAATTAATAGAAATTTTAATAAAGAGATTCTGTATCATTATGCAACCACCTTAATTAATGACGGAGAGTATTTAATTATAGAGAGTGACCTTTTTGAAATTCACAATTTCCAGAAGGACGACTCTTAAGAACTCAAACACGCATTTACCTTCGGATTAATTATTTCATTCTAAGTAGGTACTTTTTTCTGTATACTTTGAAGTCATTAGTTAGAATAGCTCTTAGACGCGACATTTTTGGTCTGTCTGATCACTGTAAAATTCTCGTAAGAAATACGTATTATGATAATGCTGATCGCACTTTTTTAATTTTGTCGAGCTGATGTTTAAATGGGAATTGATAAGAACGCTCAAGGGGAAGTTGGCCCATGCCACCTCTCACGTTTAGGGTCCCAATATGTTAAAACACGAGCAAGATATTTAAAAATAACCCGGAGTTACAAATCATTCTTAAATCCTAACGAGTCCATGATGTTTTTATTTATTTTTTTTTACAATAAAACGGGTAGCAAACGAAGCGGCAGAATTAGTCACTATGTGACCATTAATGATACATTGTCAAACATCCCATGCGTAGCAGTTGTTTTAAGTATAAGCATCATATTATATATAGGAGTGTTTTAGTTTGGTTGCTTATATTGGAGACTTATGAAGCCCTTAGCTCAATTAGAGGGATCCTAGTGGTATCCACAGTGCTATAGCCTCTATAGCTACAAGCCGGAATCTCGTAAGTTTATCAACATCTTTTGGCGGCAGTAAGCTTTCTGCTGGAGGCGAAATTAATATTGGTTATTTATGGTGCTAAAATGGAAACAATTTGAAATGTGGTATTTTATAGCATCTATCATTATGTACATCTTCATGTAATGAACAACATTTCAGTTAAAGGCGTTTTCTTGTAATTAGTGCGAATTTATCATGTGTTTCTCCGTACAATAAGGTAAGTACAAGTCAGTGGCGATTCGGGGTCGGTAATTTAGGTACACCACTTCTTTTATCATCGTTTTTCTTAGTTTATAAAATATAGTCATCCCTCGTTATACGCGATCTCATTTTACGCGTTTTTGCTTAAAGCGATTTAAAAAGTGCTGATTTTAACACTGTACAAATAACATAAATAAATGCATCTGTTTAAAACTATTCTTTTCATGTTTATCTTGAAATAGCTCATATCATTATCACATTCACTTTACGCGTTCTTTTTGTTGTTGTTGTTGTTGTTGTTGTTAATTAATGAGAACCAATTACTTGCGCAATGCGAGGGACACCTGTATACGTAAATTATTGTTTCTTTTAGTAGAAGTACTTGCCAGTTTACTGGGATACTAGCTCTAACCCACCAGATTTCTCCAGAAATAATTCCTAAGAGCTTGCGTGAAATGTTCATGAACATCCTTACGAAGCGTACAAAAAGTAACTTGTTCTATGGATATCATTGGCAGAGAGAATAATCTTTCTCGGCCCGTTGTAGACCTACAATGAGATTTCACTCGATTTAAAGTGAAACATGATCGTTCAACAGAAGCTGTAGTTGCTGGTACAGTTATAATTAGACAAACTAATTTGAAAACTTCAGGCATAGCCCACATCAGATCTCTTTCGTTCATAATTTTTAGTATTTCACCAACTTACTTTCCTTTAAAATCCTTATTTCCAGAACAGTACACAACACTAAGTTCATTTTTCAGACGTACCGAATCAAAATTTGAGCCATAGGTGTCCAACAAATTTGAGCAATGGTGATCAGGAAAAGACGTTTTGTAATTCTTGAATTTTTAGGAATCAAGGAGAGCAAAGAAATGGAAACTTTCGTAGTCGGAAAACCTATTTTGTATTTGATAGAGCACATTATCCAAAATTTCACTGAATATCCTCCTGAACATAAATTCAGTAACATCACTTGGTTCATTGTACTTCCTTTTCTTTTGTGCATTCAATTTATCACTTCAGTAGAAATGCTTCGCCAAATATTTTGGAACCCTTCTTTTCTGAGCTCTTCTAAAGTATTTTTAGCCTGGATTACTTTTGAATGACAATTTGCAATATCCATAGACTTGTCTTGTAATATGTTGAAGAGAATGTCGGTATGAGCAAATATTTTGAGGAGGAAGACAATATCCAACCGAGTCAAAAAATCAAGAAACCCTTATGCTTTAACCAATGTATCAGGTTCCCAATCAACATTGTTTTCTGGCTCTGCCATGAATTCAAAGAATAAAATCAGGCTATCTCGTTGCTCTAGTATAGTGTTGACAAGGCATGAATTTAAGTTCCAGCGTGTTGGAGTCGCTTTTGGCAACTTTTTATTTATAAAAGCATGCAAAGTTTCCGTTCTTTTGCTGGAATGAGAAAATAAATTAGGGAGCCCTGATAGAGTTTGAAAAATTCTGCACTTATCACTACACATCGCTGCCTGTTGCAGTACCAAATTCAGAAAATGACAGTAGCAGTGAACAAATAATGTCTATGGAAATGCCACTTTTACTTTAGATTGCCGACCACCTAATGGATTAGACATACGGCCACACCACCATATGTCTGAGCGACAAGTTTCTTACAAATATTAAATTCTTTAACTGTTGTAAGTACATGGTTGTAGAGTGCCTCAGCAGATCTATTTGCACTAACGTCTGTAAAGCCCATGAACCTTTCTTGAACTTCCCCCAATTAATCCACATAGCGTAAAATGGTTGAGAGTTGGGATTTGTTCACTATGTTTGAACACTCGTTTAGAAGAATAGCCACAAAATTAGCGGATGCAAGTTCTTTTGTTATACAGTTAACCAAACACAACAGCTTCGATTAAATCATTCTGAATGGATAACAAAGTGCCCTGGAAAACTGTAGAGTTTTTTAAATGATAATTTGAAAGTTGATCATACGTACTGAGGAAATCCAATGTCTGTACGCAATTACCTCTATTAAAGAAACTTTCTGACTCGTTGTGTCCTCTAAAAGCTAGTTCCTGCTTCCCCAACTGACAAACAACATCAATGAGTCTATCTCATTTTTTCCTGTTATTTTTACCATTTCATTATGTTTTTGAAACTTGTAATGATTTCTGAACATTTAGCTGCAGGTCTATTCGAGTATTGCCAAAATTACAAAGAGTGAATGCACAAAATATGTTTTTTTTTTCATGCTTACTTAATGGACCAGTTAGAGAAACTATATTGTCGAATCCTTTTTGAGACCATGTGGTACTACTTTTGTCATTGCTAAAAAGAAGACATGGCCAACAATTGAGTTTGTTTAATTTGGGGCAATCAGTTAATCATTTGTACCTAGAATAATTGTAATGCAGAAATGTCTGTTATACTCTCGTTTTCTGTCTCGACATTTTCCAATCAAATCTGGTAGTTAGGACGGGGCCTGCCTTTATTTTTTGTTTTAAGTTTTTCAGAAAATTCAAAATTCCGAAATCCAGTCTTTAGCATATGTTCTACTGCACAGTCACAAGAACCACTAGCTTCAATAACACTTAGATCGGTAATTTCACAAAAACTTACAAGCAAAACAGCACTAATACAGACTAAAAACGATTGTCAATCGCAAAATTTAGCGGTGCATTTCGACAGCTAACGGCTGGCAACTAAGCTTCTTTCCCGCGCTTCTCTAGCGGAGAATTGGAAGTGCGTGTCCATCGCTTCAACTTGCGATGCAGTAGATGCACGCGCACAGCATTGCTGGCCTTGCCTAGCTAGCGGAAAATGTTGGGAGCATTGTTATCATTTTACTTGCGGTGAGATAGATGTGCGCGCACAATTTAACCGCACAAATTTCGTATTTAGCATGATGACATTAAAATTTTCTGATTATTTTGCATGTTTATTGAGAGTCGTTTTGAACCCTCTTTGAGTTTAGTACGCGGTGTATAGGAGAATTCGCCACTGGTACAAGTAACACATTCGATTTATAATTTTATCATTTATATGGTTGTTGTAAAAAAGTTATTGCAGAAATTATTTCCATCCTTTTTCTGCCTGCTATGTTCTTATGTGTAGCAGCAATTACAACAGCTCTAAAGAAGAGAGTTATATAATTACTTTTCGATTTCCAATTGTGCACTCACAAGCCTGTTTTATTAGTCACTTTATTATTAACTCTGCACCCACCTCGACAGTGTGGGGGTTACGTGTCGCTTAGGGTGAGTTATCCTAATAAGTTTTTTTCTTTCCCTTTCTTCGGCGTCTTCCCTTATCCTGGGAAGACGAATGCCCGGTAACTTTAAGCTTCATGCTCGTAGAGTATCATTTCACACACACACACACACACACACACACACACACACACACACACACACACACATACACACACACACAGATATATAATAGAGAGGGAGACAGAGATTAGTTTGAAAATGCTCTATCCTTATGCACTGTGATTGTTGAAACAGGATTTTCGCGCATCTGCCATAGTTAGCACTATACTTTTGAGGTGAGCACGACTTGTGTGGGTTAAGTGTGCATACAAAAATAGGATTTTGTGTGTTAAATGTTCAATAAGCAGTAAATTTAGACTAAGTTTCAAACCAATATAATGGTCAACACGTGCGTGGTGTTTGGTTGTAGTTTCTCGAATAGCAGAAGCAAAAAACAAGGAAAAGGAAATGTTTCAATACACAGCTTAGTGTACTTATTTAAGTGATTTTTCGTGGTATAGGTACTTAATGAGATATGGTATTGATTATCAACAAAACTATTCTGTATTGTTTGCTAATATTGGATTTCCAACTCGGAAAGACTTAGAGAAGCTTGGGTAAAGGCAATTCGCAGACAAAATTGGCAATCTACTCCGGCTTCTGCTGGGTGCTCACAATACTACTTTCGACGATTTGGACTTAACAGGGTAAACCAGGAGACTAAGAGAAGTAGCTATTACTTCTGTTTCCTGCTTATTCTTCTTATTTGCAGAATTGTTTGTGAAACAATAACTGGAAAGTTCATCCAGCAAACTGGTACTGACAATAGTGTTGTACTGCAAATCCTAAGAAAGATAACATTAATGTTGTAGTTGAAGGGAAAAGCTGTTGAGTCGTGTAAAGCACAGAAAAGAATAAAGTTGCTAGAGTAGTCAGGAAATAGAATTATAGATTATGCAATATTCCTCGATCGAAATTCTTGATTAATATAACACATTCCCACTAAAGTTTTAAACCAATGCTGTGATATATGATACAGCCTTTTGTTACATTAGCAGTAGTTTTAGGTCAAGAAATTATATCAAAATTAAGGTATAACTTTGGCACAATGTTTCCTGCAATAATACCAATTTATCAATAACTTTTGACAGGCCAAAAAAGATGATTGTATTAAATATTCCTTAACTACAGATCCCTCCACTTCCATTGTCCTTTATTGTTTACTTCAAAAACTTAGAAAAACAATTAATTAGACAGATGTTAGGTATGATGTATATGGTAATGTATAGTGCCAAACGATGGCGGCTGAGCGCAATGCTTGCATGGCGGCCTAGCATAGTGTATCACAAATATGACATTCCCTATCCTTATGCATTGTGGTGGTGAAGCACATTTTTCTCAAGCCGCCATATTTTGCGCTACACATCTTTTGTTCGTTACATGTGCACCCAAAAATAAGATTTTGTGGTGTTAAATGTCAATTAAACAGTACATTTAGACTGTAGGTTTTAAACCAGTGTAACGGTGACATGTGTGGTGTTAGGTTGTAGTTTCTCGAATAGCAGAAGTCGCCATCCGTGGTGTCATGATAACCATACTGGCTTCATATACCCAAGGTCGTGGGTGCAAACCCGACGGAGGACGATGGATTTTTTCGGGCATTAAAATTCTTAGTATGGTTTCCTTCGGAAGGGAAGCAAAGCCGTTGGTCCCGTGTCGAGATTTAAAAGAACCTCAAGCCTGTGAGAAAACCAAAACTGTGAGGAAAATTAAGCGGTCTTGGCCGCCCAGTATAGAATGGGACGCTGAGACCCATAGCTATTAAAGAGCGTTCATAAATAAAACTCCATTTCCATTTTTTCGAATAGCAGAAGCATAAACAAGGAAGGGGAACGTGTTTCAATACATAGGTTAGTGTACTCATTTAAGTGATCTTTCGGTGGTATATGTAGTGAAACATTATCAACAGAGCGATTCTGTATTGTTTGTTAGATTTTAGAATTCCAACTTGGAAAGACCTTTGAGAAATTTGAGTAAAGATAATTCGCAAACAAAATTAGCTACCTACTCCGGTGTGTAAGGAACCTGTTGACAATTTGCCCATTTAGCAGCTATCGCGAGAAATAATTATCAAATTATGTGCTTTGATACCAGAACCGTGAGAATAGGGCGCATGTTCCGCGGACTTGGAATCCAATGCATGCAGTCCACAGTGAAAGCTATTATAATCTTTGGGATATCTTTTGATACTTATCACTTTGTTTTTTTGTTGTTGTTGTTGTTTTTTTTTGTTTTTTTTTTTGTGAGCACTTGTTTATAAGTTCATATACGTAGTGGAATTAATGGTTATGGGCATGAGAGACAAGCAATAAGGTATGGTAACAATCTGATGTCTTGCCCTTCTTCAGTTTTAGACCAAGAAATCAGAACAAAATTAAGTTAGGATCTTTCCGCGATGTTTTCTGCAATAATAACTTCTCACAGGCCGAAAAATGTGACTGTATTAAATATTCCTTCAACTAGATATCTCTCCCTTCCATTGTCCTTTGTTTTTTACTTAAAAAAGTTGGAAAAACAATTATTTGACAGCTGTTGCGTATGGTGTATATGGTAATGTTTAGTATTGCAAGATGGCGGCTGGTAATAAAATATACTTCAGCAAAACGCTAGGCATTTCGCCCTGCGTAGTGTATCAAGTTAATGGATATCGGAAAGCCTGAAAGTAATGGTTGGGGCTGGGGGGGGGGGGGTTGCAAAACTTCTGGAGAGGGTGTTGCTTGATACATAAGATTTAAAATTCCTGTTTCACAAAAACGAAATATTCATCTTATAAACACATTAAAATGACTGTAGCTATGTCCGTCTAGTGTGCACAGCAGCTCCTTATAGAGAAAACTTAGAACACGACCCTCAATTCGCAAACAGCAACCAAGTTGCACTGCCACTTAAACCAAAACATATCTGATGTATTCCATTCAAATGACTTTATCTAAATCTCTGTAACAAATTATTTTTAATAAACACATTCTTCTAGCTACTTCATGCTAATCGAGATATACATTAGCAGAAATGGGCTTAGTATTTAGTTCCATATAAGTAGAAGGGAAATAAGAAAATACACTAGGCTAAACCGACAGTTAAATGTTTTAAAATATTGTTACTATGAGATTGAAATCCGTTTATTTGCCACGACTTGATAAATTCCCGTACAGTATTTTTTTTTAAAACTGATACCAATAACAAGGATTATCTCAAAAACGATCTACTCCACAAAAAAGTGTACATGACATACATAAATGTTGTGTTTTAAAAAAGATAATTTTATATATAGCAAGCTTTGTCTCTCTCTTACGGTTTACCAGTTATTCAAAATTCAGAAAAATTCATTAAAAAAAAAGAGGCCTTCGGGTTTTTCTTGAAAATCTTTGCGTCGCATTCTTGGAAGATACTGAACTTAAATATCAAGTTTGTTATTTACGAACTTTTCGTTTTTGAACTATGCGGCAGGTGCGCGCGCCCACACACACACAGATTTTTCTAAAAATGCCTCTTTTGGATTCAGGGAGTTCCAAAACATTATTTCCGGTGAAATTTCGATATCAAATTTTTGGGTGCAATACAATACCTTTTCTACACACTCTGTACATAGTACGTGTAGAGAAAGTAGTAAGTGTCAATCTGTTTCTACATATTCACTTTTTTCCTGGCTTAACGTCCTTTAACCTGGTTGCTCATATTGGACAACGAATGAAATCGGTGAAGTGACGCTCAAATGATATCGGGTCCATTGAGCTATAGTTACTCAACAATCGTCTTTCCAGGATAAGGGAAATCCGATTCTTTTCGTGGCCACGAGTTGACAAATTCCCGTATGAAAACAGTATTTTGAAACTGATGCCAATAGCAAGGATTATCTCGAACTCGCGACTCTGAATGTGTGGCAGACACGCTACCCACACACTACCAAGGCGAGCTCTACTACTATTGGATTTAAGGACACATCGTAGTTCACGCCAATTCATTTCTAGATGACAATAGCAAGGAATCCTTTTCGTACTACCAACATAATCCATCTCAGCAACATGACATCGTACGTATAAACGTATTGTCCGCATTTTTAGCAGAATAATTATTTGGATTTTAAGTTCTTTATATTTATTTATATTCCCTAAGGACATCAATCACCGTAATATTTGGTAATGCCAAATAAAGCTTTGCATTTTCAAACGAGTGGCAGCGTTGGTACAAATGTCTAGACACCAAACATAGCAAACAAATATGCCGGGAAATACACGAACTTCGTGTCAAGTTAAGAACCTCGTCGGGAATGAATTCAAAGTATATTTAACAGAAACGAATTGATTAAAGGATATGTCAAGCTTAACAGAAGAGCAGATACAAAGAATAGAGTCAAAGCGTCAAGAGGCACTGCATAGAAAAAAGGCTAGGGAAAAATGGCAGAATCAAAATCAAACTACTTCAAGTTCTCTACACGGAAAGTGTTCAAAAACTCCACAGGACAAAACTTTAGCAGGAGATGCACATGCATGTCAAAAACCTCTAAACAGCAAATGGGACAAATGGAAAGTTGCTCCAAAGGCAACTGCTACTTTTGAACTGTCATCAAGAGAAAGATTTTTAGTCATTGCACCTTTTGATGCTCAAATAATTGACATCTTCAAATCTATCCAAAGCAGATCATACAACACACTAACCAAACAATGGAGTTTTCATGTGAAAGATCATGATAAGCTTATGTATGAATTGTTTATGTTAAAGAAAGTAACTGTAAATTCAATTCCTTCTGGAGTTTTAGAAATCATAAGTAACAATCAAAATGATAAACTGAGGAACCTTGACCTTTCAAAAATAGAGCCTGTGCTTCTTCAGAGTTTAATGCCATTCCAGGAAGAAGGAATTCGTTTTGGAATATCAAAAGGTGGACGCTGCTTATTGGCTGATGATATGGGACTTGGGAAAACAATCCAGGCTTTGGGCATAGCTCATTATTACAAGGAGGAGTGGCCATTGCTTATAGTTGCACCTTCTTCAGTCAGGTATGTTTGGGCAGAAGCTATCCAGAAATGGCTGTCTAGTGTTCAGCTGTGTGACATTTCTATTGTGATATCCAGCAAAGAAGCAGAACAAATTGAGAACGCACAAATAGTAATAACATCATATAATTTAATGGCTCGATGCAAGGAAATATTTAAAAAAAAAAAAATTTCGGTCTTTATCATGGATGAATCCCATTACCTAAAATCTTACAGCTCTCAAAGATCAAAAGCAGCAGTGTACTTATTAAAAAATGCAAAGCGAATCATCATGCTGACAGGCACGCCAGCTCTTTCAAGACCACAGGAACTATTTGTGCAACTGTCTGCTCTTAAACCCACTCTGTTTTCTAGCATGATAAATTTTGGTCTAAGATACTGTGCAGGAAAGCATACTACATTTGGATGGGACTTTTCAGGTTCATCAAATATGACAGAATTAAGAATTCTACTAGAAAGTCATGTGATGATTAGGAGAATTAAATCTGATGTTATATCTCAGTTACCACCTAAAATAAGGCATGTTGTAATCTTAGACCCAAAACTTGTGCAAAGCAGAAGTAAGGAGATGGTTAACAGCATGAGAGTCTTAAAGGAAGAAAATTTGAAGGGTCTGAAGCAAAGAGGTGCACTTTTAAACTATTACTTTGCTACAGCAAAAGCAAAAGTGAATGCAATAAAGGAGTATATTGCAGAGCTTCTAGAAAAGGGCAAAAAATTCATCTGTTTTGCTCACCATCAACTGGTAATAGAAGAAATCTGCATTTTAATTGCTGAAAAAGGACTAGAATATGTATGTATTGATGGCAGAGTTGATTCTTTGGATCGTTTGAGGTTATGTGATAAATTTCAACTGGATGATAAGTGCATTGCAGCAGTTCTGTCTATCACAGCTGCAGGTACTGGAATTACATTGACTGCTGCTTATTTGGTAGTATTTGCAGAACTCTATTGGAACCCAGGAATTTTAATACAAGCTGAGGACAGAGCTTATCGCATTGGCCAGTCTAACAGTGTTTTAGTTCAGTATTTAGTAGCCCAGGATACAGCAGATGACCATCTTTGGCCTTTAATTCAGAGCAAGTATAATGTACTTAGCAAAGCTGGCTTTAATAGAGAAAAGATTTTGGAAACAGAAAAAACAATATTACAAAGTAAAAAGCATAATTCCACAATAATGAAATATTTTGAACAGATAAATAATTTGGACTGTGAAGATGAGAATATACAGCTAGCAAGCATGGACATGGAAGGCATTATACCAAAGAAAATTAAAGCAGATTATTAAGGAGTTACAGCAGCCTGTGAACAGCAAAAGGGTGAAGTTATGTATGGGTGATTATTGTACTTGATGTGCATAGGTTCAAACAGCAAATCTTAAGGAATGTATAACATATTTAAAGCTTCTTATATAGGGAAAGAATAAATAAGTGGTTAGTAAACAAACTAAATAGGAATCAGTTTAGGCTAGAACATCTAAATTTTAAATGTTATAAAACAAATTTTAGAAGTAGAGTAAAAAGAAGTTACTCATTTGTGAAAGACTAGACGTATTCAATTATATCATATTTTTAATTACTTTTTTTTGTTTTTTAAACAAATTCTTGGTAAAATATCACTTGTGTGTAAAATTATTTAATTTCCAAAGCCTATTCAATAATCTCCACTGATAATAATATAAACTTTTTCCAACTTTGAATACAATGTAGCTGTGTTACTTTAAATTTTGTTTTATTAGTTTCTTTCTTTTTTTCTCAGTTATTGAGTTACTGGAGACAATTGTATGTATAACAAGAAAAGTCTTAAAAAATTTAATAATACTGGAGACAGAGATTTTAAATAATAATGGTACTGCTGTCGGTCACATTTTAATATTGCAAGCCTCTGTAAAATGCATATTTATTTTGGGATGTTGAAAAACATTATACTCTTTGATGTTAATGGTGTATAACAACAATAATATGTTAAAATAAATTATGTTTAAATAAACAAGTGTTTCATTAACCTTTAAATTATTAAATAACTTTATTAAAATAATTAAAAATGTTTATAAAGAAAGCCAAAGAATTATCTATTAGCTAAGTTCATCATTATCACCATCCCGTGAGGTTTATAAATTTCAGGGGCTAGGTTTACAATAAAGACATTGTGTTACAATGCATTTACCTGCTACAGTTTATAATGGACACACTAAAAATGTGCCTGGCAATCACCTTGCTAATACAGCGTATTTAGTTAAGTTTTTCACTCCTTTGTTAAAATATTGATGAGTACATCAGGGGTTTTACTTTTTTCTTTTTAGCAATATTATTTTAATATGTTTATTATGTACCAGCTGGTGTATCTGATGTTGCACAGTTTTTTAAACTTGAACATTGAATTAATTTCATTTGCATATTACAGCTTTTTATGAAACTATTATGCATTGATCTAAAAATTTTCATAATGAATTCTGACCCTTATTTTTATAATTGAAATTTTGTATAGCCCTGATTGTTCCTAACAAGTGAGGAAAACCCTAATGATAATCACTTAAACAATTGTAAAATATCAGTGAAACATTTGAATTCCTTAACTTTCCTCCAGAAGTCTTTCATGTTTTGGAAATGCTAAACACTTTTTAAAATTTTTTTGATAATTATTTTAAGTTGTTTTAAACCTTCATACCTTTTTTTTTTGGCCCCTTTTGGTTCCACAATTATTAAAATAGTTTTCAGAAACCCTTAACATATACAATGAAACAGACGTAAAGCACATGAATATGAAAATTCAGCACCCTCCTGGACCAGTGAAAAGTGTGGCCGTCCTCCCCCCCCCCCCCCACAAATAGCTTTTTAATACTGGGTCTTCAGATTTATTTAGTCTTTAGTGAGTTTAAATACATGATGTCACTATTAGTTCAGCGAACCTCTTCTCTCAAAGGGGAGGTGCAGAATTTAACCTTGGGCTGCATATATTGCCGACTTTGCAACAGGTTGATATACTGGGCAGTGGAGCATTTTGTTAATTTTTTTTTCACGCAAGATGGAAGTGACCACCGACCTCAGAATTTGTGTGGTTGAGTGATATTTCTGAACGAGGAGAATATGTTACCTTCCAGCATAAATGCTGTGATTGCAAGTTTACAAGACTAAGTGAATGTTCTAAATGTCTCACTTCACTAAGGTGACCTCAAAACTGTTGACATCAATCCATTGTTAGCTAGTCCTCTGCAAGAGACAATGAATGTCAATGCTACTTAGTATTGATGTCATATATGGATAAATGACTGATGGTAAAGGCACAAGGAATATTGGGAGTGGTGAACCCTAGAAAACAAATGCATATGGCATAAATTGTGCATTTTAATGAGATCTGCACTTTTTGTGCGTTAAGTTGTTTACCAGTTATGCAGACATTCATCCAGAATGTCCTCAGAGGCTACTCCCAGAAATTCCAAGGTATATAACTTATTTGTGATGTAGATATCTTTAATACATAGTATTTTAAACAAAATCATTTGCCATTTTTGAGAAAAACTCAAATTTACAACAATTTTTCCAGAGTAATACGTTTGGGATGAGAGGATTTTCTTGAAAATCTTTGTGCTGTACCTTGGAAGATACCAAATGTAAATAAGTTAACAGGTTATTTTCTTTTTGTAGTAATGCAGTCCACAGACACACACACAAAAACCTTTTTCAAGAACATTTTTGTTTTCTTTAGGGCACCTCAAAACATATATTTCTGGTGAAATCTTGACATCAAATTTTTGGTGGAATACGATAACTTCTCTACCTAGTAAACTTTTTCTAAAATGTTTTTTTTTGGATTCCGGGCACCTCAAAACATATTTCTGGTGAAATCTTGACATCAAATTTTCTGGGTGGAACACGATAACTTCTCTACCTACTCTGTGCATAGTACATGTAGAGAAATTAAAACTGCAAAATTGATTTTAAAAACGGCTTAATACAATAGAAATAGAAACAGAAGTATGTATTTCACTAACATTTCTAAGCATTGAACAAAACTGCTTTATCTTCAATGAGAAATACTGCAGACAAAAATCAGGTCTCTGTATGAACATCCCACTTTTTCTAATTTTGGAAGATTTATTTATGAATTCTTTTGATATGCACATCAAAAAGGCATACCCATGGATTTTCAAAGTGTAGATGACATCTTTGTAATAGTTCCGAGCAGACATTTAGAAGACACCATAAGGTTAATCAATTTACAGGAAGAAACCATAAAATTCACTATGGAAAAAGAACAACTCCTGTTTCTACACTTGAAAAATCATCAGAAACAGCAGAAGAATAAAACATGGAATTTATAGAAAGCCAACATAATCAGAACATTATATCAAAAACACAACTGCAACCCATTGGCACACAAACATGCAATAATAAACAGCCTTACATGTAGATTAGTGAAATTACCCATGAATCCAGTTGAATTCAACAAGTAGTTAAAATCCCCCCCTCCCCAAAAAAATGGAAAAGGCAAAAGAAATAACCACCTTCACTATAGAAGAAGATGCTAATAACGCATTTATATGCCCCTAGAGCATTTAGAAAATAAAAGAGCTTCAAGGAACAAAATATCACTTGGCTCCCATAAACAGGTTTTCCACAATAAAGTTGCTTAATTCAAAAACAAAAGATGAGATTCCACCAGAAAATTTACCTGTAGTATTTTTTTTTTGGTAGTGTTTAACGCCCGCTTTAACTACTTATGGCACCGCAGGTGGTGACACTGATGATACATGAATGATGATGGAGAACTGGTGGAATACGATGGCGAGGGAAACCGGAGTACTCAGAGAAAACCTGCCCCAATGCTGCTTTGTCCACCACAAATCTCACATGTGGTCACTTGGGATCGAACCCCAGCCATCTAGGTGAGAGGCGAGTATGTGTGAATAAGAGCACTGCTTAGTTGACTGTATACATATTACTGCTTTAAATGGAGTAATAAAATATTAAATGTGTTGAAAATGTTTAACAGCTTCTGAAAAGCTGTAGTTCTGTAAAGAGAGATCACTCATTGTTGCACATACTGCTGAAAACCCCAGTTTCTAACATGTTAATATCAATTTCTCTAGGTGCTTTTAAGTTTGGTTACATATAATAAAGAATTATTTATTTAAATTTTGCTGTGTTCAATGTACAGCCTGCCTGTAATGAAATATTCATACACTCTTAGTCAACTTGTAGTTGTGCAAACACAATCAGACCTGAATGTGAAGCTTATTACCTTAGAATAATTTATTAGTACTCTTGTGGAGTGTCCTTTGCAGGTTTACTAAGTATACATTTTAAAGAGCTCAGTACTAAAATGCCAGAACAGGAACCAGCACTTCTAACAAAGATGTGTTCCCTTAAAAGAAAATGCTGCTTGAAGGTATGTTAAGGTATTAAGAATAACAAAATTATGTGTTTTTTTTATTAGCTATTTCATTAATATCCCATGATATGCCTCATATGAACCTGCAAAGATTAGTTGTCAGTTATTTCATTAACCCTTAACTGGTATTATGCAGTCTTGTGTACCGCCGGTGAAACGTTAAATGATATATTTTTGCGCTTTATTAAGATATACACATCTGCACCCCGCTACTTTCTTATCAGGGAGTGTGCAGTCTGTGTAGGAAATGGACGTATTCTGATTGTTTGCATTGTTGAGTTATGTCATCTGGAACTCAAGAAGCAGTCTCTCAGACGTCTAGTACCAGTTACGTTATTTATTTCCAACAAAGTAAATAAAAATTACCAGTCATATTTTTTAATTCTCGATTTAAATTATTGAGGAAAACAATGTGCAATATCCCTGCTATTAAATAAACATACTAGAACGAGTATGTATTGTGTATTACTTAATATTTAATTAACTGTATTTATAAATACAAATTTTCGCTGTAAATTAAATGCACATACACAAATATGTTAAAAAGAAACAAGCATCTGCAATATAACAAATATAGCTGTTGCTAGCTATAGGGGATTTTTCTCGATTCATTTACAGAAAATGTAAGAAAACCCGGGCCCATCATCCATGAGAGCAGATGATCCCAAATTTAGTGAATTCATAACTGAGACATTAGCAGAGTTAGAAGACTGTGGCATTGTTGACAGTGATGATGACATAGATGACCCCACATTCTCAATGGAAAGTGACCATAGTTGAGATTCAGAAATCGAGGAGTGTGATGATGAGTCAGAAACTGAGACAGAAAGTGTACAAAGTAACACTACAACTTTCCTAGGGAAAAAAAAGTTTTGTCAGGAACAAAACATCCCCACCACGAAATGTTCAAACCAGAGCGCTCAACATTTTAATTCATCTTCCTGGATTGCGACCTCTAGCTAAACCAGTTGGTAACAATCCCAAACCCCAAGATGTATAGCAATTATTATTCACCAATGAAGTGGGGCCACGCCGTTGTCGAGTGTTTGACTACTCGCCTCTCACCTAGACAGCCCGGGTTTGATCCCAAGTGACCGCATGCAAGATTTGGGGCAGGTTTTCTCCAGGTTTCCGGTTTCCCCCAGAGACTTGCAGAAGAGGAAGACTTTCACCCAATTTACTCCAAGAATTGAGACTCAATATAAGAAGGACTTTGAGGCCTGATAAAATTCCAGAGAAGGATGCGGCTGAAGAAGAGGTTTTTGAAAACAGAAAAATATATACTCTGTGCCCCCCAAAACTGAACAGGAAGACGGGATACCCTTACTACAAGTGTCAGCGTGCAATATGTTGAAAAGTTTGTCAAAAAAAGTGTCGGATTTATGCAGAGAAAGACTGACTAACTACACAAAAGTGTTCAGTTTTCCAAATTAAACAAATAACTACTTTTTGCCCAATATTATAAAATTATGTAAGTCAAAAAGAGTTTATTAGTGAACTTTTTAATACAGTGAAACAGTTTTTAAACAATTATGCTGCCAGGATTGTTAACCATAATTGTTTTAAACTTACATGGTTCTGTACCAATTATGTTATACTTTCATACCGTGCCAGTTGAGGGTTAATAGCTGCTGCTCATAACATAGCATTTAGATTTGCTCCTCTTACATTCACATACACTACCAATTGCAACAATGTGCTCTTCCAGGTTGACAGCATATATCATTAAGTTGTATGACACGGAGAATCATACAATGGTAAAAAGTACCAACCTTAGAAAGCTTAAGTTTGAAGATTTTACATAGTTTAGTATTTGTTTGGCAGCCAACATTAGTGAATGCTCTTGGCGAATTTGTAAACATGGATAAAACTGGTCTTCGTTATGCAATACAATACTTTCATTTGAAAGATCTCAGTCCAACTAATATTAAAGCTGAGCTAGATTCTACTTTGGGAGAGTCTGCTCCTTTGTTTACAACAGTGAAATACTGGGTGGCAGAGTTTAAGTGCGGCTGTACTAACTGCCAAGACGAACATCGCAGTGGTCGAACAAATGAGGTTACCAGTCCAGAAATTGTAAAGAAAATCCAAAAAATGGTATTAGATGGTCGTCGACTGAAAGTGCATGAGCTAGCAGATATTGCAGTTATTTCAAAAAGTTCTGCACATTGCATACTGACTGAAAATTTTGGTATGAGAAAGTTGTGTGCAAGATGGGGTGCCATATTTGCTCACAGTAGAACAAAAACAGGGTCATGAGGATGTTTCAGTCAAGTGTTTGGCGATGTTTCACTGCAATAAAGCTGAGTTTTTGCATCATTTCATAACAATGGATGAAACTGGGTCCATCACTTCACACATGAGACAAAGGAACAATAAAACAATGGATTAGAAGGGGAGAATCAGTCCAAAGAAGGCAAAGGCAGTTCCATCTGCAGGCAAGGTCATGGCGTCAGTTTTCTGGGATAAATTTTCTTTGATTATCTCAGAAAAGGAAAAGTAATCAATGGTGAATATTATGCGAACTTGTTACGGCATTTGAGTTATGAAATTGAGCAAAAACGGCCGTATTTATTGAAAAATAAAGTTTTGTTTCATCAAGACAATGCACTAGTTCACATGTTCATTACGGCCATGGCCAAAATCAATGAATTAAAGTTCAAATTGCTTCCTCATGCACCCAGTTTGCCAGATTTAGCTTCCTATGATTATTTTCTGTTTTCAAACTCGAAGAAATGGCTTGGTGGTAGAAGATTTGCCAACAATGAAAAGGTGGAGTATGCAGTTGATGGCTATTTTGCAGAGCTCAATAATTCTCACTAAAAACAGGGTATCGAAGCTATTGAACATCACTGGGAAATGTGTATCAAGCTGAAAGGAGACCACATAAAAAAATAAAGATATTTTCCCCCAAAATTTTTGTGATTTTTTAGTTAGGTCGGGTACTTCTGGGCCACCCCTCATATGTATCTTAATGCTGGTGTAAGTCCCTTACAACTTCATGGCAAATTCGGTGAGTGATGACAGAAAAGATGTGATTCTGATGCACCAACTCATTATACTTGCACCAAAAAGTATTTACTGCATTCTTTTGTTAATGTAGCATACATATGCAGCCACCTCCCCTCCTCTCATTTCTGGTTGCAAATTTCTGGAAGAGATTAAGCATGGTAAAATGTGCAAGTGTTGCTTCTGCCTTGTAGAAATGTAAGAAACTCATAGAACAGGTTGCACAGAAAGAGTTCTGATTATTATTCATACATATCCATGTGCCAGGGTGGTTTGATAAGTCTGTTAAAACAGCAAGAAAAAAGCATTTTACTTCTCGACATAGTCCTCTTTGAGGGATATACCACTTGGTCCAACAATGCTCCAGCTTTTTCATCCCTTTCGGAAAAAAAGGTTTTGTCAAACTGTGCAAAATACTTGACAGTGACTATCACTTCCTTATTTGATGCAAATTTCTTCCCACCAAGCCAAAGTTTCAGAATAGGGAACAGGAAGAAGTCTCTTGGGGATAAGTCTGGTGGATGAGGAACCAATTCAAAACCCAATTTATGAACTTTCACCATTGTCATGTGTGCAATGCTACATTATCCTGATGAAAAAGCACCTTTTTGCATGTCAACCTTGGTGTTTTTGCAGCCAATGCAAGTTTTAAGTAATCCAACAATGAAGCACAATAGGACCTAATTATGTTTCTGCCCTTTTCCACGTAATCTATGAAGATTATTCCTTGGGAATTGCAAAAAAAATACAGTGGCATGCTGTTACCACAATAGTGTATGCCTTCTGTGCACTTTCACACACTTTATCCATTTATTTGATTGCCATTTTGACTCTGGTGTGTAATGATGTATCCAGGTTTCATCATTAGTCACAAATTGATGCAAAAAGTCTTGCAGATTGCAAATAAGCATAGCCAGACATTGTGTTGAAATATTGTTTCGGACGTGCTTTTAACTGTCAGCAATCACAGCATCCAACTCATACACAGCTTCTTTATAACCAATTCTCTGTGCACGATGTTATGTACTTGATGGATGCCTACAGTCTCAGCAATGTTACAAATTTGTATTCAGCAGTCTTGCATTATCATATCATGTATTTTGTCAATGGTTTTCTGAGTGGTGACCTCAATTGGATGGCTCGGTATTTGTCCAACCATGTTTAAATTCATCAATCCAAAACTATTTAATGATGGTGCAGAGTCTGCATGAGCTTAATCCAATTCTGCTTTGATTTGTGCAGCAGTTTAACCCTTCAAATGAAAATGTTTAATAAGAGCATGCAATTCAGTTTTCTCCATTTTCAATCACATTCGACACATTGACCAATTCAGATGGCTGTCAATAATGAACTTGCGTTGTGCATTGTGAAATTTTTTATATAATCCTTTGAATCATCAAGATTACCAACCATGAATCCATAACAAAAATGTTCAATTCTTTCATGGAAATTTATCAGACTTATCAAACCGCCCTTGTAAAATAACTATCTAGTGCAAAGTGGTTAAAACAATTCTTTGCAAAAATACATAGGCATATCAAACCTTTTGATCTCCTTAGTTAAGTGAGACTCTAAATAGGAAGGTTTACTTTTTGAAATAGATAAGGCTCAACTGAAGTGGTTTTAGTTTAGCCAACTAATATTTCCAGTTGCATATATTATTGCAAAGCACTTATTAGCATTGCATGAAAAAATGACATTCACTGCAAGTATGGAGTTGATTTCATATATTGGAGTTTGAGAGAAGTTTTTTGACATAATTCAAATGTAGATGAAATCAGTACAAAATTAAGGAGATTTTAGATGGAGAGCCTTCTACAAATTTCCAATTTTTTTGACGAATCACTACACATATGAAGCTGAAATGTTATAATACTTAACAGTTCAAATAAAATTTATCAGCACATTTCAAAATTGGCTGAATTGATATAAAATGAAGAGTAAGTAATATTAAAAAACCTTTGGATAAGTTTGCAGCAAATTAAAGCTGAAGGATTACTAGCTAACAGAAATACTACATGAGGTACTTACGTATATAATTTACTGCAAAGTGATGGGAGTAAATGTGTTATTTTATTTTTTAAATTTGTAATTGCATTAGAAATGGCCAAAATGCCGTTAACATGTTTATAAATAACTAATCCAAACCATTTCCATGAGTTTTGTACTGCTCTTTGTTACCAGAGACTGGAATTCTATTCCATACTGAATAACAATATTTTAATATATCTTATTAACTCTTAAATGAGTCAAACATATTTTTACTTTCCCTACCACTTATCTGTAGTTAGTGGCTAAAGTAAAATATCAATATTTCACTGGAAATATATGTTATGAAGTACTCTGAATAACAAAAGAAACATTTTTAGAAAAAAAGCTATGGTGGTGGGGGGTGTGTGAGCAAAATATTAAAAAAAAAAAAAAAAAAAAAAAAAAAAAAAGAAAGAAAGAAAGAAAAAAGGGCTAATTTTTAAGTCGGTGCCTTTCAAGAATGCAAAAATCAGATTTTGAAGAAAATCTCCTCACTCCAATCTTTTAGATGTATTTTTTTTTTCCCTCTCAAAAGTGCCTGTAATGATTTTTATTAAAACCATAGTTTAAGATATATAAAGACAAAATAGATATTTTACATTTTTTAGAACAGTCGCCATTATTATTCTGAATCACTTTTGTATAACTGACAAATCTAAGACATACACAAAACTTTACTATACAAATAATGTAGATTTTTTAAAACTCAAATTTATGTCAAGCTTTTTTGGGAATTAACCATTTCCAAGATATTTTTTGTTATTGGTTTGAATTGATAAATATTTCAATATTTTTAAACTGCTAAGCTGAAATTACATTTTTGTTGTGGTAATGCAAGGAAAATGTAATTTCAAGTGCAGTGCATAATAATATATTATTTCCAATGTATGTACCATTAATTTTTGGTTAAATGCAAATGTAACTCATACTTCAGTATGCAAGGAAATGAACATTGGTATTAATCTGGTTTTAGTGCCTGGGAAATTGTAGTAGGAACAAAGAAATTAGTTTTAATAATTTGAACATGAATTTTAAGTAAAGCTTACTGGATGATTTTCATATCTGTATATTGAACATTTGAATGCTCATATCGAATGGTTGCATTACGTTATGCTCAGTAGTCATTCCATTACAATTATGATTCTACAGCACTTTAAAATCTCTTGCAATAAAAGTTAAGTTATTGAAATTATTAAATATGAAGAAGCCTCTTAAGTGCCTCACTTCATAGATTATGATATAGTCATTTGTCTTAGCGGATTGCAGAACTATTTGACATGCCTATGGAAATTTTTCTTTAGACCAAATGTGTTTTTGTGAGTGTATGGCATCGCCAGGATTTTTCCCAAGATAAATAAATATCATTCAAAATATACAATTCTTACTTCCTTTTGTTATGTAGTAAATGCATCTATTAGTGTTGCTTTGTCCATCAGTCTGCATTCATGAACCATTGCACGTCCAGAGTTGAGATTTTATATATCGGAATAAGTTCAGAGTTGTAGTAAAATGTGTTATTATATCTTCCTTATTACTTTCTCCATACGCACTATGTACATAGTGTATAGAGAAAGTATTGCACTCCACCCAAAAATTCAATACCGAGATTTCACCGGAAATATATGTTTTAGAGTCCCCAATATCCAAAAAAAGCATTTTCACAAAAAGGTCCATGTATGTGTGTGTATGTCCGTGTGTCTGTGAACACGATAATTCAAAAACGAAAAGTCGGTAAAATACCAAACTTGATACTTAAGTTTAGTATCTTCCAGGGATGCGACACGAAGATTTTGAGAAAAATCGCCCTCCACCCCAAACTACCCTTTACATGGAACATTTTTCGAAAACTTTGATTTTCTCAAAAATGGCTCTAACGATTTTGATTAAAATTTCGTATATTAAACATATTTACCTGACAAATAAAATGTATATCTTGAATTTTCTGGGAATAGCCTCTGAAGAGTAGTTTATTCTGGATGAATTTTACTAAATTTTGAATAACTGCTAAACCGTAAGAGATGAATGAAAACTTACTACACAAAAAATGTAGAGCACATTAAAACACACAATTTATTTATATACATTTTTTTCGCGGAGTTCGTCATTTTTGAGACATTCCTTATTTTTTGCTTCTGCTATGAAAACCGTATACTTTTCTCATACAGGAACTTGTCAACTCCTATCCATATAAACAAAGGAACTTCATTGACATAGCAACCAGCTTTTGACTATCACTTTAACCTAAGGTTGTACTTTATTTCGCTTCTACTTACAAGGAAGTGAGTAATTAGACTATTTCTGCTAATTTTTTTCTGATTAGCGTAAAGTAAATAGAAGTATAAGCTTTTTAAGAATTATTTGTTGCAGGGATATAGAGAAAAAGTCATGTGAATGGTACACATCAGATTTTTTTTATGTTCTTTTTTTATTTTATTTATTTTTGTAGCTTAACATCCTTTAACCTGGTTGGCCATATCAGTTGATGAATGAAAATAGTGAAATGATGCTCAAATAATCTCATGCAGCTTAAAGTTACTTGACATTCATCTTCTCAGGTTAAGGGAAAACCCCCAAAAAACCTTATCCAGGTTTAATGCACCATGGTATATTAGGAATGACAACATTCATAGAGACCTAAAAATGGACAGCGTTAGTGAAGAAACAACAACCAGGGCAGTGAGGCATGAAAAACGACTTCACACACATTCAAATCCTCTTGTGCTTCAGTTGTTGGAAACCAGTGCAGGACCAAGAATACTAAAAAGGACAAAACCTGAGGACTTAGCACAGTGATGTGTTATTGTGTGAAAAATGCAATGATTAGCAGAATATATTCATTGGAATAATTACTGCCAAACTGATATAATCAAGATAATGAAGCTACTAGATAAGTTTTACACTTAGTTGTAGTATGAATTAATTAAAAAAAAAATCCAGGTAACTCACCCTAAGTGAGATTTGAACTTGTGACATTTTGCATGTGAGGCACACATGCTACCACCACATTACCCAGGTTTTTTTTTTTTGTGCAGATATGGCAATTTTTTTTTTTTATTTGTTGTCACCAGAAAAAATAATTATGTTTCAGATTTCTCTGTTACTTTAGTTTAATGCCTACTTGTCAGTAATCATTATTGTTTTCTTGTGGCAGATTTCAAATTATAAAGCTAATATGTTACAAATGTGTTGAAGTTTAAGTAATTTGTAATGTGACTTAATAAATAGTTGCCAATTTAAGAGTTTATTGAGAAGCTTCTGTCAGCATCTTTGTTACATTTGATAAGGAATGAGCTCACATTTCACAACATCTCATTGTTAATACAAAAATAATGCAAAGTAGTCACTAAGAATCAGCAAAGCACTGTCTTCACTTAACTTTGTTCTCTTAAAAATGTTTTAATACCCATGGGGATGATCAAAAGACATAAATAAACTGACAATTTTTGTGCATACAGTGAACATGATTTGTGTTCATGTTCACAAAAATAAATGGTTTAAAACTGAACATAATCCACAGAGAAACAAGTCACTAAAGTTGCAGTGAAAATGCAATTTGGTGCTTTTGAGTCATGTTTGATTGTTGTTAATTGTTCTCTTGTTTATGAATTAGCAAGAAATCATATCTTCGTGACTTCGTTTTCCTTCCATTTTAGTTTTTAATTTCTGCTGTGCCACCATCAGCTTGTGGATGCAAAGGAAGTTGTGGCTCTAATTGCATGGTTTTACTTGTAAATTGTGTACAATAAAGAATTATGTCTATTGTACATGTTTGACTTGATAAAACAATATCCATGAAAGATATTTTGTACCACATTATAAAATTGAATCCTGTTCAAAGAATTGCAGGCCTAAGAAAAGCAAAAGCAAGTTATTACTGATTATAAAATAGTCTAAGTATCACAATGATAATGCTGATTGGAGCGCAACTAAGATAGGTCTCCTATAGCAGTACTCAGTAATTCCAAGAGGCATTGTTGATGCCTGTGGCTCAGCAATACCCTTCACATCTCTGAATCAATACAGGAAAGTTTAGTAATACCCTTTAATTCTGCATATGTAGTCTAAATATACAATAAACAGCACAACATTTTACAACAGAAATAATTTATGAGACAGAAATATCCATGTTGGCACCTTTTATAGGAACTATATTTTTTCAACAATTACAGTATAAAATTTAAACATAAGCTTATTTTATCATACAGAGAATTTGTGATCATTTATAGAATGAGATTACTGCTTTGCTAGTCTGCAATATCACACATTTGAATACAGCACAATATTCAAAAAAATAGCAACATTTACAGAACAAGCTGAAATTCAATAGGGAGACTTTTGGATGTTACATTCTTTTCACGTAAAGAAAAGCTGTTATGGTGTTAAATAAGGGCATTTGAAAAGTAATGGCAACACTACACCATCACCAAAAATTATTTAGGTTACTTTAGACATTACAAACTTCATTTATAGTCTTCTGTTAGATCAACAATACATTGCCAAATCCTTGGAAGACGTCCCACTCCGTCTGCAGCACTATTTCTGAATCTTTTTCTCACTGAACAATCTAGAGCTCTCTAGATGTCAACTCTTGATTGAAATTGAATGCCCTGTAGAGGCTCTTTAATCTTTGAGAATAAGTCATAGTCACAAGGGATCATATCTGATGAATTTGGTGGATGTTCAAGTACTTCCCAATTCCACCTTTTAAACAAATTCATTTCTGTTGTGGCTACATGACATGAGCATTATGTTGTAACACAATAGGACTCCAAATGGCCCGAGGTCATTTACGACACCATACTGGGTGCAAATGATGTTTCAAGTAATGCGAGTAGCAATCTCCATTTACTCTTATATCAATGAGGTACAGACGTACAGTAAGATTTCGCCTTCATAATCATAACACACAATAATCATCAGTTTCAAAGAATCCTGCAATGCTTGGAATCTTTTTGAGCATGATGATTCTGTATGTTGCCATTTGCTTCATTATCATTTCAGCTCAGGTGTATATGAACATATCCATGCCTCATCCATTGTTATATGTACAAAGACCTCACCTTTGCATTCATTGTAATCCATGTGGACTCTTTCTTGCTGCCACTTTTCAACTTAGTGTGTGAAATCAAGTGGGCACAAACTTTGCATTTCAGCTTTTTTCTTAAAATGGTAAGGACAGTTCACGCTGCTTTACCAAGCTTTCTGGAAATCTCTGTCATCTGTCACCTTCAAGCATCTGTCATTTCCAATAAAGCCCTTACAGCCTGAACATAGAGATCATCTGTTGCAGCACGCGCTTTGGGTTGAAAGGCTTCTACCCATCCTGCAAGCTTCTTGCAATGCTCTAAAGCACTAACTTGCATTTTTACCTCTCGAGACTTGGATTTTCATGAAGTACATTTGTTCATATCTGCTGAACATTGTTTTAGGGCAGTATTACTGACTAAATGTGAGAAAGAGTAAATGTATTCACAAAATATTTCTATTTTGAGACTTTAAATATTACAAATTTATACAACAAAGACTGCTCAGTAATATATTACAAGATTATAATCCATCACTAGGATCTCTGATTTATAACAGTGTTGCCATTACTTTTTGAATGCCCTAGTGCATAAATTGAGGTTGATCAGCAGCATTATTTGGAAGGTACATTTTCAAACACTGGGAAATTTTACTAATAGTTAAAAAATGAACTTCTTTGTTATGCTTTTGGGTTAGATACTATAATTTTAAAAGTTTATAAGCACTTTACTGACTGCTAAAAACAGAATTGCAAACAGGGTTTTCATTATAAAGTACATAATTTAAAAAGAATTGTATATGACATGTCTAAAGGCTGATTACACAGGTTGTATTGAGAACACAGTTATTAGTGGCATATATTATCAATGTTTTACTGTATATAGTATTATATTTGAGAGTTACAGTAACAGAACTTTGGTGGAGGGTTTTCCAAGATGGTTGCCCAACTGTGTAGTTTTGTGTGGTAGCTCCGTGAAATGCGTTAATAATTGCAAATATAAATCAAGAAGTCGAAGTGAAACTCAAGGAAATGAAGCCTACGATGAAGATGATCAGAACAAATAGGATTTAGCGATACTCCATCCTCTTGTGTGGCATTAACAAATAAAAGTATAACAGGTAGCAACAATGCCTCGAGGGACAAAGATACCATAGCTTCGCTGCAGAAGGTCATTAAGGTAATGAAAAATGATTTGCAGCATGCACTCAGTGAAATTAAAAAACTAAAAGAAGAAAACTATAATTATAAACTTGCAGCAAATAAAGGCGTTAACCATGATGTGGAACAACGTAATGATGGTTGGAATATTGTACAACAAAAGTGTAAAACTGGGAACAAACAAAAAAGTGAACATTTCCCCCGACTGTCTGCTCTAATAAATTAGCAGTCTTGAACACAATCGAACAAGGAAAACACATCACAGCAACAACAAAGACAGAACCATGTGAAGAAACCACATGGGAAGGCTCTACTACTAACCGACAGCCATGGCAGAGGTCTAGCGAAAACGTTAAATAACATGGAAGGAATGAACCATAGTGTAAGTGCTATAGTTAAACCGGGAGCATACATTGAAGAAGTAACAAAAAATATAGAAGCAAAGTGTTCAAAATACACAAAAGATGACTGTGTGGTAATATAAGGTGGAAGTAATGATATCGCAAACGGCGAACCAGAAAACTTAATACCTAACCTAGGAAGAGCGGTAAGTAATTTGAAAAATACGAATGTGATTGTGGTGAAGCTTCCTCGCAGGTATGATCTACATCAGCCCTCCCAGGAAAACAGACGCACATCTGCTATAAATTCGTTCATAACTGAAATGTGCAAGAAACATCAACACATGAAATTGAAAAACACTTTCAAAGCAGGACGCAAGCTTTATACCGTGCAAGGAATGCACTTTAATAAAACAGGAAAAAGGATTCTGAATGAATCTATTGTGAAAGTGACTGGAGAATATATGCGAGGAAACCACTGCATTAATGAACAAGGTGAGGTAGGGCAAACTCCTATTGGCAATAGTGCAGCTTTACCTAGTACAAAAAACTAGGAAGTTCAGTAGGTCTGTGCCGTGAAGTTAACATTCCCAGCAAGTTCAAAAGTTACAAAACTAGTGTTAACAATACCAATATTACAATTATTCAAATGAACCTACAATCCATTAGAAATAAATTAGGACAGTTAGAGCTAATATTGGATAAAGTGCCAACAGATGTCTTATGTGTTAATGAGCACTGACTCTCCGAAGAAGAATCTAACCTCTAGATGCCCAATGGCTTTGTGTTAGGTGATATTTTTGAGAAATGCCCCATTGACTCACTTGGGGTAGCAATTTTTGTGAAGAACAATGTAAAGTTTGAAATAATTGATATATCAGCATACAGTATAAATAAAATCTGTGAAACCATTGCCATTAGACTATGTGAATATAATTTCATTATTGAGTCTGTATACCGCCACACTCTATACACCAGACTCTAATGTAAAATTTTTTGTAAATCACTTGGAAACTTTAATTACTTATTTAATGGATAAGTATGATTGCCACATAGCCTTTGCGGGTGATTATAATGTAAATATATTGGACCTCTCACAAGATACCAATGACTTTCTAAATATGTTAAGATCGTCAGGTCATGCTAGTATTTGGGTTGAATTTCAGCTAACAAAAAACAAACAATGTACCATATCATCAAATGAAAAAAAAAAATAGTGCAGTACACTAAGCGCTGATTAACACCAGAAAGGTTAGGTTAATTTTCAATAAACTTAATGGAAATAGATTGGTCAGAAATATACAACAGTGGTAACATAGAAAATAACTTTACTTATTTTAACCAGATAATTACGTTTTACTTTAGTATGAACTGCCCAGAAAAAATTATTAGTAGAAAATAAAAATCTCAAACAAGGACACCAAATTGGTTTACACCTGAACTGACCAAAATGCGTAACATACTACTAATTCTTAATGACAAATCCAGACTTAGCATAGATACAGAAAATAGAGATAGATATAAAAACTTCAAGAAACTATATAGAAAATGCATCGCAACAGCAAATGACAATCAAATTCTATCTGCTACAAACAAATGTAAAACAGCATGGTCCATAATTAAAGGTGCTATTAACACTCCTAAAACAAAATGTGAAATACCGATAAAACCAAATGACTTTAACGAATATTTCATAAATGTTTCTAAAAACATAAGTGACAAAAACTTTATGACTACAAATACTACTAATAATCAGAACCATGTAGATTTATTACACAATTTTCCAATAGCTAGCATAGTACCAAATAACTTTAAATGGCAGCAAGTCTCACCAGACATGGTTATCAAAGTTGGTAAAGGTCTAAGTACATCCCATAGCCAGGACATATATGGTTTTTCTAATGAATTATTAAAGGAAATAATAGACAAAATAGCTGTACCATTTACTTTCCTGATCAATCAGATATTAGTTCAGGGCATATTTCTCACTTGTCTTAAGGTTTCAAACGTCATACCTATCTTTAGAAAAGGTGACAAAACCAGTCCGTCAAACTATCGTCCCATTACAATAGTACCTATACTGAGTAAAGTTATTGAATCCTGCATCTTGACCCAACTTTATAAATATTTTATAATAAATAATATTCTAGATGACAAGCAGTTCGGTTTCAGAAAAGAACATTCTACCAAAAAAGCAGTAGAATGCTTAATCACAGAGATTTTTAAAAGTTTTGAAAATAAAGAGGTAACAGGGGCTACTTTGATAGATCTAACAAAAGCATTTGACTGCATCGCGCATAATATTCTCTTTGACAAACTTGCCTATTATGGAATAGGAGGGAATGAATTAAAATTATTAATATCGTATTTGGAGCAAAGAAAGCAAATGGTATTTGTAAATAATGAGACATCTAATCTAGAAACCATAATAGCAGGAGTCCCACAAGGGTCTGTGCTGGGACCCTTCCTTTTCCTAATATATGTAGATTTAAAATTTAACATTTCTGGTACTTTTATCCTATATGCAGATGATACCACTTTACTGAATAGTAACAAAGATATGAATATTCTAAAACAACAAATGAACTCCTATGGAAAGTGCAAAAATTTGGTTCTCCCTAAATAATTTAACTATGAATATAGAAAAAACTAACAACATACTATTTACATTACGACACAATGAGGTTAAGAATTCAGTAAAACTGTTAGGAATACATTTGGACACCAGATTAACATGGGATACACACTCATTTCAACTTTGCAAAAAGCTTGCATGAGTATGGTACTTGTTACGCAAATTGAAGAAGTATGTAAGTCAAGATATACTACTTACTTCATACTATGCTTTCTTTCATCCTCACTTGTTATATGGGGTTAGGCTATGGGGAAATTGTGCAACATCAAAAAGCGTATTTATCTGGCAAAAGAAAGTTATTAGACTAATGGTAGGATTAGGGCCACAGGAAACTTGTAGGCCTAGCTTCATGAATTTTAAGATAATGACACTACCTTCATTATATATATTCAGTAATATTATGCATGTCAAAGAAAATATTTTGTAGATCGATCATTGTACATAGTTATAAACCCGATGTAAATATGATTTAGATACACCACATAACCGATTAACCAAGAGTATCAATAGCCACTGCTACCAATAGCTAAAACAATAAACTCCCACCAAATATAAGAGAACTACCACAGAACAGTTTTACCTTAATAGTAAAAAAATGGCTTAATAAAACAGCATTCTACTCTGTAGATGAATTTATGGAGTGTAATATCCATACTCAGATTTTTTTTTTTTTGATTACATGTATGTAGAAGATTAGTCCTATCACTTTTAAGTTTTCTAGAATTAAGTATTTGTATTTTTCATATCAATAATTGCAAAACTGTACCATAATACTTACATTGCTTGTATATATATCTGTACATATGTTTTTGATGAAACCTATTGCTTTTGTAAAGTCTAATGGTGAATAAAATTGTTGTGTTATTATTATTATTTTTATTCTGTTTAACAAATATCCTACCACAAAGAAATAAAGAAAATGATTATAATAGAAATTAGAATGGAACTAGTACACAGTAAAGTGAAATGATCATTTTATAGAATGCTATTTGAGTTGAATACACATTTAAGTATCTTCATTAACCTTTGTTGTTATAGAATATGTTTCAAGGCATGTTGTCTGCATCCTCAACGATGATCGACTGATAGAAACTTCGTTAGCTTCTGATCTTGGATTTTCACTGTTGAACCACTCATGAAGTTGTAGAGTATATTTTCCTCTGCAGAAATTTCAAAATTCATTAAATCTGCTTCATCTTTATAAATATCTTTTCCCATGTATTCAGTTCTTTTCAATAGTTTTGAAAGAATATAAACTTGACTCAAATAGTATATACCATAAAATGCATATTGTTTACCTCAGGGATAAATACTAAAAAACTAACAACAGTGTTAAATTTATTCAGTGATATGACAGTTGCTGGCAATATGGATCTAAATAGTAGAGCAATGAAGGGTATAACTACTGCATTTGGGCAATTAAGTACAGAATCTAACTAGCAGGAAACAAAATAGATGATTACAGTCAGGCAAGATAGACTTAATGAAATACGAGAGCTAACAGTTGGGAGAGATAGATTTAAGAGAGAGTGCCAGTTTAAATACTTGGGGTCCCTATTAAGAGAAAAACATTAAATACAAATGGAAATCAAGTAGAGTGCCTGGGTAACAGATGATATTATATGTTTTTCCCTAGCTTAAATCATTCATATTGTTGGAAAAACCCCATAATATTAATCTAAAAAAACATGATAAGGTCAGTAAGTAGGATTGTATGGTTTTGGGACATGAATTGTAATATGCAGAATATTAAAATGTGTGCAAGTGGAAAATATCAAGGATAATCTATGGAGCAGTGAAAGATCAAGAGATGAGAAGAGCAAAAACCAATGAGGAATTAAATTTGAGTTTCTCTCAGAAATTAAAGCTAGAAGGCTGCCATGATTAGGTCATGTACATACAATGCACAAAATCAAAAATATCAAGAAACTGTATGAAGGGCGCCCAGGAGAACAGATATCTAGGGGTCATCCTCACAAAAGATGATTGAATGGCATTGAAAAGGATATCAGAGAGCTTGGAATGCAAAAATGGCAGACATGTGCAGTGACTGCTGGATTAAAATTATGAAGGACGCAAGACTCTGCACAGGTTATAGCAAAATGGAGTAAGTAAGTAAGTAAGTAAGTAATATGACTACACGGTGGGTAATAGGATATCTTTTAAAGTATTATTTAAGGGTTATGTGCATGTTCATTAAAATTCTATAAAAAATTACATATTTGAAATAGGCTTAAAGAGAATGGGCTTCTATGTACTACAGGCAAAAAAGGCCTCACTATTCTGATGAGTTGATCTGCATCTCTCATTTAGCGGTCCTTCCAGAGCAATTAATTCTTAGCAAGTATTTTCTTCTCATACCAATTTTATCACTGGTAAGTATTCATTAGAAATTGATATGGTAAGAAAAGCACATATTCATCAATGTTAATTCTTAGCTTACAGTGCAGAAGTAACATGAAATCATTTGTAGCTATTATTGATCTGGATTCTGAAATTAGTTATTACAATTTATTTATTTACAAGATTGCAAAACTGAACATGACTCAAGGCAATGACAATTAAGTGTGCTTATACCCCCGCCGCTGAATCCTTGCACTTGACAGTTTGGGTGGTTTCGCGTAATGAACCTAATTAGTTATTATTGATGTTAATTAAAAATAACAGTGATAATAGAATTTACATAGCATACATTAAGCATTTAGAACAAATGAATGCAAAATAGCTTGTTACAGTGAGAGAAAGGTATAACAAAGTGATTTTCACTGGTTTGGAATTTTAATGACTGAATTCTATCCAAGTGTCCATCGTCAACATTCTCGGAAGCATCATCGACATTGCCATCATCATCGTCGTCACCATTAGTGGTTCACATTCATTGATGTTTCCATCTAATTCCTGTACTTTTGGTATAATTTTGTGCACATGATTAAAGTTCATCTTTCAGAAGCCGCGTCCACCCTTGTCACACCTAAATAACATCCACATATAAATAACAAGGCTTCTAGATCCATTTCCGTTGTCTGACCGACCGACCAGAATGCTGCTTTGTGATTGGCTCAGAAAGTCAAATGGGTAAAGCTCTTCATCAGTTATTTGGGATGTACCAACTTAACTCCCAACTGTCAAGTGCAAGGATTCAGCGGCTGTTAAGAATTTTAATTATATACAACATAACTTTTGTAAGACAGCAAGGACAATATGAACCTTTTAATATTACTATTTTGAGCTATATAAATTCATTTCAAATTTTAAGAGATGTTATTGAAAAAATGAATAAACACATATGTATACATAATTATTGCACAAATCGTTAGTAAACTTTCTCTTTGTAGGTAAGTTTAAAACAATATTGAACTGACTAAAACCCTTCAGCAGCATCCATTGAACATGGCAAAAAAAAGCTGACAAGCCATTTTAATTTTTGTAACTCTTCTTGGACTTGTTCTGAATATCATGTTCTCCAAATATAGCTTAATCTTGAGCTTCATTGTGTTAACATAAATGGTTCATATGCAGAGACAAAAACAAAGTATAAGGAGGAAGAATAAGGAAGGTTGGGTTTTTAATGTATTTTGGGTGGATTACTGTTTCTATTGCTACTTTATGACCACAACAGGAACTCTTAATTTAAAACAACCATGTTGTTGATTTGTGTAATTTTCATTAAAATATACCCCAGAGAAGATAAGCAATACTGCTTCAAAAAATGCCCTCACAGTACACAACAAAACTCAATTCTTATGTTTAGGAGGTAGGAATCTGACCATAGTATCACAAAACATTGCACTTTTTTCCAGTAATGTAATACCTGTAATTGGAATAGCAAAGTATAACAATATAATTTTTGTTTAAAAAACATTGTCCATTTATTGTTTATTTATTGTTGCTTATTCACAAAATAGTTTTAAATTAATATCTTAAATGATAAGCTGCACATTCTTCCACTCTGCTCTGTCATTCATGCACTCATCTAAAAAACTAGAACTTTGTAACACAAACATTCACTGTACAACCATGTCACTCTTACATCGACCCTGTTTTATAGCAGTGCTAATCACTATCAAGCAGTAGCATCAAGCTGTTTTAATACGTCTTTTGTTCCTCCGACACACACATGAACATCTTGGCACAAACCAAATTAAACGAATCTGGAAATAAAAGATAAAAGAACCATTAAAGCACTGGCAGTGGAAACATTAACTTAACATTTATATTACTATAAAATTTGCAAATTCAGTTAACTTTTATTCATCCATAAAAATATTTACATGTCACATACATAATTAATTTTAAAAATGAAGTGTCTACAAAAATAAAAAATATAAAATTATGAATTACTATACACAATTATTACATATTATAAACTCATCCAGCCTGTACATGCCTTTTGTATTTGGAAGTTCTTCAGTTCATGTTTTGCTATTTTCACAGAACATGGTAGTTTATTGTGCAATATTTTGCTTTGTCAGTTTTTTTATTTATATTTACTCAATGAAAGCTATTTTGTGTTCTTCTATGGTACTTATGCTAGATTATTTAGATTATCTAGTCCATCTTTATTAATTACAATAATAATTACTTTATCAACATACAAAAATAGTACAATAAATATTTTGTTTTCTACAAAAATGCTTCTACGTGATTCTCTGTTTACATTGTTTATACATCTTATACATTTCTTTTGCAAAACTAATGGTCTATTCATGTTTGTTAAACAAGTACTGCCCCATACCTCAGTCTCCTCTAATGTTAAACAAATGAAAGAAGAAAAGGCAAACTATTTTCACTTGTCGCACACACACAACAACATATATACTTTGGGGTTCACAGCAGGATTGCAAACAAATTATCAGTTATGTGTTACACATCATTAGAACAAGCTTGCTCTAAACAATCCAAGAGTTGCAAAAGATCAGGTAATTGCTGGAGATAATTTAAAACTCCAAAGCTAAATGCAAAGTGTTTCATAGAAGATAGCCCTGTGTTACATTCTAATTTTTTTTGTTTTTTTGGAAGAAAACTGTGTGTGTGTTTTTATTTTCTCTAGTTCATGTGTATAATGTACATAGTTAATAGAGAAGTTTATTCCATCCAAAAATTTGATGTTGAGATTTCACTGGAAACATGTTTTGAGATCCCCTGAGTCTGAAAAAAGCATTTTTAGAAAAATATCTATGTGTGCGTGTGTGAACAGTATAGCTCAAAAATGAAAACTGTTAAATACCAAACTAGGTATTTAAGTTTGGTATTTCCCAGGAATGTGACACAAAGTGTGCTTTCAAAGGCAGAAGACTGAAACCAAATCTAGATGTTAAAATAGTCAATGGTAAACAGAATAGGAGGTGAAGAAGAATGGACATCGCAATCCTATGGTTTCTGTGTGACAAAAAATGTTGACAGAAAAACACTACATTTCAAATAAACATCTTCAGAATGAAGAGAGTTTTCATATGCTAGGTCGAACAAGAATTGAATATTCATTTTTGGAAGAGACCAAGCTACAAGCTATAAAACACAATGAAACAGTCAAGCAAAACAATTAGTGGTTGAGATACTTATTGACATTGTACGCTTTTTAAGTAAGCAGGAGCTTGCTTTACAGAACATTTGGAGGATGAAAGTTCCGATAATAAAGGTAATTATCATGAATTGTTAGAACTTCTGTCCAGGAAAGAACTGTATATTTGTGACCGTTTGCACAACACTTTAAACTTTAAAGGTATATCAAGCACTATTCAAAATGAATTAATCAAGTCTATGACAGATGTTATAAATGAACATATTAAAGCATATGTGAATACATTGATGTGCAGGCAGACGAGGCCTTAGATGTCTCTTGCAAATCATAGCTGAGCATTAACAAAGTCCCAAAGAAAGATTTGTTGGCCTTTATGATGTTTCCAGCGACAAAACTGCCTCAGGATTATCTAAAATTATTGTCACTGCACTCAATAACTGGGAAGTTGCAGATAAAATAGTGAGCCAGACATACGATGGAGCATCTGTAATGGCTGGTGACCGTGGAGGCATTCAGCATTTTGTTGAACAGGGTGTCCTCGAGCTGTATTTCTAGACACTGTTATGCCTATAAATTAAATTTAGTACTATTGTACTGTTCCAAAACAATCAGACAAGTCAGACCTTTCATTTATTATCTTTCATTTTACCACTATTTTTAGCAAGACCTTAAAGAGAAAGCAAGGGATTTAGATTACCTCAAGCATGTAGCACAAGATGGAATTTTCATTCCTGTGTAGTTCAAACTATTTACGCTAACCATTTTTTTTTCATTGTTTCATTTACATAGCCCCCCTTAATATCTAAGGTCTTATTGGGGGCTTTGCACTAGAAACAACACGTCTGTAGGTTCTTTATGTTGGGTTTAATTTTTTTTATTTTCCTCAAACACACACACACACACACACACACACACACACACACACACACACACACACACACACACACACACACACATTGACTCTCGCATACATATTTCCAGACTCTGTGGGGGATGGGGAATAATTCTAGTTAAAGAAAAATTTCCTGCCCCAGCTGGGAATTGAACCCAGGACCTCCAACTGAGAGACAATCAACTATGCATATAGCCTGCTTAATAATCTCACTTTCTATTTCTTCTATGCCTTTACAAAGATATTTTTATACATATCTATCATCTTTTTGCACTCTTTCAGCACACAACCACATCTGATGTAAATATTTGCAATAATGAAGGAAGACAATTTCCATATTAGAAGATGTGAGGTCAGAAAAAGCCATCAGCTCCTGTGTTTCCAACTGTAGAATACTTTGTAATGACATAATTATAAGTCAAGAGGTTTACCAGTCTCTCAAGCTATTAGTATATGAAATCATTGATACATTGATTATGCAATGAAAACATATTTTGCAGATCTTGAGAGCATAACATTAATTGAAATGTTTGGCCAATCACAATTTGTAAAATATAATTCAAATTTCCCATCCATTGAATTAAATTGTCTTCTATCCAATTACCCACTCTTCAACAAAGAACACCTAGATAGTGAATTGAATTGATGAAGAAAAATGTTTACCTTCTTAGACCTTTTGAAATTTATAAACAACAATGACCTGCAGAGTATCTATACAGAAGCAACCAAATTAATAAAACTAGTTTTAACATTCTCTGTCACTACCACATCATCTGAAAGGAATATGAGCACCCAAAAAGAATAAAAACCTGTCTTCAAAACTCCATGGCAAATGAAAGACTTAGCCCTCTAGCCATTGAAAAAAAAATTGCTTAAGGGACTTGGAACCAATCAAAATTTCAAAGACAAGATCATAGACAATTTCACTACCAAGAAGTCTTGATGCATGGAACTGCTGCATAAAAAAGTTTAAGGTAAGAAATTTTATTCAGCCTATCCAGAAATAACCCATTAACTTTGCCACTGAAACCCACTGACCATTTAGCAATTTTAGCCATAGTAAGCTACTTGGCAAAGTCATGAAGGTATATACAGAGTGGGCGAAAAGTTTCTACCCACTGGGGTAAATAATAAATCAACTAATTCAAAATCTTCTCGGGCTTCTAGCCAGGTAAAAACTTGGCTTGACACCAACGTTTCGAAGAAGTGCATCTTCCTCGTCTTCAGGGTGAACTGTCTTGAATTAACACGTCGCCAGGAAAGCTTCAGTTCTTATTTTAATAAATCAACTGTTAGGTATTAATATAACATTACTATTTTCAACTTTTTCACATTTCACAATGCTTACATGATTAGGATTCCAAAATATCTGTTTGCATCCCAACAGTATCAATGCACATTTGGATTCGGCGCCAAGTTCATTTATTCATCCTCTTCAACATATCTGGTCAGACTGTTGTCAAGGCAGCACAAACAGCTTACTTCAGGTCATCATTTGTGATGTACTGATGTTTCCACACCTCTTTCATTAATAACACCCCAGAGTGCTTTGCACGGTGTGGTGAGGTTAGGGCTTTTTGGAGGCCAAGGCAATATGACAGGAGCATTAACTGATCCTCAAGCAACCCAGTGGTTGGGAAAAAACTTGGTTAAGGCACCTTTGAACTGACAATACAAAATGCAGTGTAGTACCATCCTGTTGAAACACAATGGTTTGTATAGTCCTCTGGCTCTCAGCTGTGGGAACAACTGCTTGTTCAGATCCTCAGATACATTTCTTGATTTACAGACCCATAAAAAAATATAGGACAAACAGAAGTTTACCGGTCACTCCTGTCCAAATCATCACATGTGGTGGATTGTTCTTGATTTCTTCATAAAAACACTGCATCGCTCTCCAGACTGGCAGACTGTGCAGCATTGATCTTGGGTGTAACTGTCTACCCCCTCCATATATGGTACTCCCATCTATCACTCACTCACCAACTTGTAATGGGCTGGTAAAACTTTGCAGCAGTGGGTAGCAATACATAACAGTTGACTTATTATTTACCCCAGTGGGTAGGGACTTTTCGCCCACCCTGTAGTTTAGTGTCTTTTATAAAATAAAGCTGTGAGTTCAGTTCAGTTCAATTTTGTAGGTCATCAAACACCAACTGTCCAATTATGGTATCACCAGCCATATATAATGCAATTTAAAATAAGAAAACTAAAATGCCAAACCTAAGCGACTCTTGAGTAGATTTTTTGCATTTATAAAATAACTCTAAGAGAGTTATGAAATAGTCCTAAAAGAATAATTCATACACATTGATCAATGAATAAAATGTGTAATGCATTTTGTAAATAATGCAATCACTATTAAGTGCAAATTTTAATTTTATATGATAACAAAATGTAATAAATATATTGTGTTGTAGTCCTAGAATTATTCACTGGAAATAAAATAACTAAATGTATTGCAGTTTCTATTTATTTAGGTATTATGATTGCTACATTATACTTGTCCTTTGAGACATCTCTGGCACTACATATTAACATATAAATAAATCCATAAATAGTGGAAATAGCATGTTATTCTGGAACTTATAGGCAGAGGGGACAAATGGGTATCAACAGCAATTGGCTATCACACACATAGTTACAGTGATGTGACTATTAATAAGCTTCCTCAGGGGACAAGTTAAATACAGCATTTATATGTACAGCATTTTTACAGTGAAATCATATCTGCAAAGCCATTGTCGATGCCCATGCCATAAGATGGGCTCAATACAAATTGGGAGGGCGACCAACTTCTTTCTGTCTCAAAAAGGAAAAAAGTATGTGTGTTCCATTCACATAACTTTCTCTAGCTGTTCTAAATACAACTATTCTTACAAAAAATTATTCTTCTATCTACATCATGCTAATGAGATAAACATTAGCAGAATTGATCTTATTACTTGCTTCATTGTAAGGGAGTACATTATCTTAAAGCAATAGTCAAATCCTTTAAAAGCTGATCGCTATGTGAAACAATTGAGGTTCAGTTTGCTTTGCATGGTCACATTTGAGAAAAGTTAGGTCAAAACTAAAACCAATAACAAGAAATATCTCAAAAACGGTAAATTCTACAAGAAAAATGTATGATATAAATTATGTGTTTTAATGAGATCTATATTTTTTGTGTGTTAAATTTTTGCCTATCTCTTACGGCTTAACCATTATGCAAAATTCTACAAAACTCATCCAGAATAATGTCTTCAGAGGCTATTCCCAGAAAATTCAAAATATATATTTTATTTGCAAGGTAAATATCTTTAATATACAGTATTTTAATCAAAATCGTTAGAGCAATTTTTGAGAAAAACAAAATTTTCAAAAATTTTTCCATATAAAGGGTAGTTTGGGGCAGGGGGATTTTTTTTTGAAAATCGTGTCACATCCTTGGAATATACTAAACAAATATCTAATTTGGTTTTTAATGCTCGCACACATGCGCTCGCATGCACACATCTTTTTCTAAAATAGCTTTTTTCGGGATCAGGAGACCTCAAAATATACACTCCTAATGAAATCTCAACATCAAATTTTTGGATGGAATACAACAATACTTTCTCTAGCTACTATGTGCATCATTATATGTACATATATGCTAGAGAAAGTAAAACTTGCAAAATAGATGAGGCCTGCTTCAGATTTTCAGTCCTGGACCCTAGCTAGTTGTTGTAGATTGGTGTAGGTGTTAGAATTTTGCAGATGAGAGTTGAACTCCCAGAGATAACCTTTTGGTGACAAATCAAAATTCAATATGTGTATCTTATTCTTTTATGATTATTATGAAGGTCACTCCAAAAGTTTTGAGAATGGACAACAATGAGTTTGTAAGTCAAAGCAGTTTTTGCTAACTTCAGATAAAAACATGTGTAAGTCTGGGTGGGCTCCAACATTATGCATCATCAGCAGCTGTGAGAGAGAGAGAGAGAGAGAGAGAGAGAGAGCATGATTTTCTACAACTCTAAAGTCAGTTTAGGGGAGCAAGAATGCCTTGAAAGACTGCTTTTGGGGATCTTTGCGCTTCACAAGCCACCATTATCAATGGTATGCAGAGTTTAGAAGAGGAAGGGATTCCCTCGAAAATGAAGACTGAGCTGCAGCAACAATAGACGAAAACGTGGTGAAAGCAGAGCGCATTTTGTGAGAAGATCATCATCAAGCATATGGTCAGAATTAGGAAGCCCTAAATGTAGAATCTACAGCAGTGAAAATGACCCTGAAAAAAAAACTTGAAATCAGGAAGCTCTGCAGTTGCTGAATTCCCTCCACTTCACAAATGAGCAGAAACAAGTACATGTGCAAAGGTGCCAGGAAATTATTGAAAAATTCAAGGGATGAAGATCCAGAAACATATTTAACATTGTAACAAGTGACAAAAGCCGGATTTATGAGTATGATACTAAACCACAGCCACTGGTCTGGACTTCCTAGGAGAACAAAAGCTTCTTCTCAGCAAGTGGCCATATTGTAACAATTCCACTTAAGGGAAACGGCTAAAAATGGTGAATTTTTTAATTTTTTTATTTCACTAATTAATTGCTAATACATTCAGCTTTATGTTCCCAAAGTTTCGTACCCTAATTTGATTTATTTGTGGTTCAAATAAATTAAAAAGTTAGGACTTGTCATGCCATGCCCACTTTTTCTGCTTGCTTGATTATCAGCTTTGAATCCTTGTTTCTCTACATTTCTAACAGGCAAATATAATTATAAATATTTAGAAGGTATGTTTCTTTAGCTTCTGACCAGGAGGAAGAAGCTGACTACAGTTATGGTGGATTTTAGGCAGTATTTAAGTATGTAGATCATTCCCTAAATAAAACAATCAAACAAAATTTTCTTTTCTCGTTTTCTCAGTTTTATAATTTTTCACACTTGTGTACCTTTTTCTTGGAAACTATTTGAGATATTGCAATGAAATTTTGTACACACATATTTCAGTTCACAATAAGTATTTTGGCTCAGCTAGTTATCTTTTGATTTAGATTCTATAGGTATTGTGCTATGAAATACATAATAATTTCAAATAAAATAACTCGCCTACTTTGAAAAGTACTTTAAAAATCATTGAAGGGAGAGAGAGAAAAATTTATGCGCAAAAATATAGCATAATTTTAATACTTTATGTACATTTGTTTTCAAGCAACTTCACTCAAGGCATACTATGAAAAAGGTTAAATTTTTTGATGTTTTGGAAATTCCAATGTAGTATAATTTCTTTATTTGCTGACAAAATTACTTATAAAATATCAGTCATAGAAGATATCAAGACAATTGACTGTGCAAAATGTCATTGCTTTAGGACGAAAACTATGGCCATGGTAGAATTTTTGTTGTGTCAAGGTATTTTTCCTTAGGTTCCCCCTTACAGACAAAAGAATGTTACTGCCAGATGGTACTCTACAAAATGTCTGTCTCCACTGTTCAATAAACTGAGAAAAATACTTGTTTGAAATGGTGTTTTATTTATGGATGCTCTTTAACTACTATGGTTCTCAGCGCCCCATTCTATACTGGGAGTGAAAGACTGCTAAATTTTGCTCAGAGGCCTCTCTATCAGGCTTGAGGTTCTTTTACGTGCCATTAAATCTATGACACGGGACCCACGGCTTTACCTCCCTTCCAAAGGAAGCCATGCTAAGGATTTTTACACCCGAAAAAATCCATCATCCTCTGCCGAGTTTGAACCCACGACCTTGGGTATATGAAGTCAGCATGGTAACCATTACACCACGGAGGGCGACAATACTTGTTTGTGTGGAATTTTGTTGCACCAAGACAATGCCTCTGACCACATTGCACAAGAAACACCCAATTTCTGCAGGAGTCAGATATTTGTCCCATTCTCCTACAGTCCAGTTCTAGCCCCATGTAAAAAAAAAAACATTTGAGGTCAACAATTTGAGTCACTTGAAGCCACTGCTTATGAAGAATGTATTTGCACTCTCTCCAAAGAAGAATAACATTCAGCATTTAAAAAATTATTTGAAAGGATGAGATGGTGTGACGAATGGAATGGAGACTATTTTGAAAAGATGCAACTATCAGATCTAAGTTTTTAAAATTTTATTGCGCCCATTCTCAAAGCTTTTGGAGTGGTCCTTGTATTTTTTCAATGTGTCAAGTGTGGCTGTATATCTGGCTGGTTTTAAGAGTTTAATATATGCCACATTTTCATGGTTGGTGTATATTTTGTGTCTGTATTTTTATACATCTAAGTATTCTTTTAGCTACCTATTTTTCTTGGTCTTATAAATAATCTGGGAACAACAGGATGTATCATATGATATCTACAGTAAACCAAAATAGAAAGAAATTATATAAAAAATTACATTTTTGACCCTACACCCCTAAACATGCAGTACTAAATAGCTTAACAAATAAATGGGTTAATGTTCCTCTCAGCAAAACTGAATACAAAAAAAATCAATACAAACAAATAATTAGTACAGTCAGAATAAAGAGATTTACAAAACAAATAATAATAATAATAATAAAAAAATAATGTAAATTCAAGAAACAAAAGCATATAGGATAGTATAACACTGGTACAACCTTGAGGTCAGAAGGCCAGAATCTAAAGAAATGAGCCACCAAACTGAGCCAGCCAAGTATGCAGCCAAGCTTAATGGTAGTTGTAAAAAATCTGATTTGCTCCATTCACATGAATTTCTCTACCTGTTCTGCAAATTGGCTACTCTTATATACTCTTTAATCTGCATCATGCTAATTGAGATAAACATTAGCAAAAATTGTCTTATTACTTGCTTCCTTGTAAGCAGAAGGGAAATAAGGGAATACACTAGGCTAACACTAGAAATCTTTTTGAAGTCACAGCTATATGAAAAAATTGAAATTTGATTCACTTTTCTCTGACTAGGAGTAAAACAAAAGAGGTATGAAATGAAAGATGACTTCCCATTTAAGAAAAGTTTAAGTAGTCTAAAACTGAAACCAATAACATAAGGAATATCTTGGAAATGGATGACTCTACAAGAAAATGTATATGTCAAATTGTGTGTTATGACAAGATCTATATTTTTTGTGATGTATAAATGTTTTTGTCCATTTCTTATGATTTACCAATTATGCAAATGAAATTGAGAAGAGACAGCTCTTCAGAGGCTATTTCCAGAATATTCAAGATATGCATTTCATTTTTCATGGAAATATCTTAAGCATGTGATATTTAAATCAAAGTTGTTAAGAAATTTTTGAGGAAATCAAAATTTTTAAAAAATGTTTTATGTTAAGGGGATGATGGGGGGAATTTTCTTGAAAATCTTTGTGTGGTATCACTGGAAGATAATGAACTTAAATACTATGTTTGATGTATAATTGACTTTCCTTTTTTGAGCTATGCTGCTAACACACATTCACATGAACAGACATTTTTCTAAAAATGCTTCTTCTGGATCCAGGGGTCTTTTAGATTCAGGTATTTCCCATGAAATATTGGTATCAAAATTTCAGGAGGAATACAATTCCTTCTCTATCTGCTACATACATTGTACAAACTTGCTAGAGAAAGCAAAACAGGTTTTGATTTACAATTGGAAAATTCTCCCCATAAATTAAATTCTCAACTGAAAGATCCCACCACATACAACCAGTTCACAGCAATAATAAGTGGATATACTCTACTTCACATTCATTTTATGTAAATGGTATTCTAGTTAGGTATTACACTTATTAAAATGTATAATTACCACAAATATTATACATGCAACTACTCAAAACTGTGGGTGATGGAAAACTTCTGTAAAAAGATTTCAAATCAGCACAAAAAAGTCATAAGACCATAACCCACTGTACTTTTGGCTCTTCTTTCTAACATGACCGGAATATTTTTTCGAAGTGCAACTTTACATTTTGTTATTTAATATTACTTTAAAATCATTTTTTACTTTGATTCCATGCAATAAAACGTTTTCTTAACATAACTTAAGGTTTATAATTCTCTATTTACTTATAGTGCAGGTAGCATCTGCATCTGTCAAGAACTGTAACAACCTGTAACATACAACCTTTCCTTCTTGCATTACAATAAATTCTGCTTGATTGCATCCCCATGTTTTTAAAGGAATAAAATGCGAGAGAAAGAATGTCAGAACTTTTAAAAAATGTACGGTTGTTAATCACTTCCAGATGGAGCTACACAATTTTTGGGGATATTTTTTCATATGTTGGCTATGACTCTTAGAAATGACATGCAGGTTGGCTGCTATGCGAGATACAATAGAACTCACAATCTTTGGTTGCTTCTGTGTGCTTGCGCATGTGCATTGCCAAACCTTCAGACTTAAAAACATTTCCTCACCACTTCATGTCACTTTTTCTAAAGAATCTCCCTTTTCTTAACATTAGAAATTTTAAATTTTGCTGACTAATGGATATGATAGAGAAAAATACCTCTGAAAAATGTCCCAATAAGTTAAAACTTCAATTCATTCCTATAAATGTAATTTATATTAATGTTGCAGGTCCATCCTGGCTAGCTGTTAAGGGCATCAGTAACAGATGTGTTATTGTCGCCTGGGGAACAAAACCTTATAACTCCAATAATTAAAATTTTACAGGAGGAAGAACAAACAGTGAAGAATACTGTTTTTTTTTTTGTTTTTTTTTGGAGTATATTGTTGAAGCATTGTTTTGTGACAACTAATGATATCTATAGCATCCAAAAAGAAGTTGGAGCTCTCGCCATAAGATGCAGCACCAGCACACGAGTCTAACTGCAGAAAAGTGTTTTGAGCCTGTGAATGGAGTTATGTGGTTTTGATCCCCAGGCAACGTTATACTGTGAACCACACGTTTTTCATTCTGTACCCAAATTCTCTCTGACTCTCTCTATCTTCTAAAAATTAAAGGGCATTAAATATCACCAACATTTAGATTTTATTTAAGATATAAAATGCCAGACGCAAAAGATAGAATAAAAAGTACCTTACCTGAAGCTCTGATCAGCCATACAGGCTTATTTTTCCAGTAAATGAAAATAATGTAGACTGGAATGCCAGAAAGAATAAAAGTCAATCCAATGCCTACTTCCCAAGGACTCACGTAGCATGGAAGAGTAACCAGAAACAAGCATATGATGAAGAATATGATGGGGAAGATAATATTCACCTGCAAAGCAAAGAAACATAACTAACAAAACTAATTATGTAGTCATGAAAATGAGACTTCCAGATAATATTTGAAATAAATGGCATTCAACTGAGTTATTTTCTAACTACAATGATAAAATGATATTGGCACTGATTCAGCATATACACATGTATCACAAAAGGTGTTAAAATGTACATAATAAGCAAAAGACATGTTTAAATAAGACATTTTCCTTCTTACTGTAGATATTCTGGTAGCTAACTTTCCAACTGAAGACTTAATTGTGCGTTTAATCAATTTTTAAACCATTTTTAGGTAATTCATCTTTAATCTATTAACCATAACAATCAATTATTGCAATTCCAACTAAAGAAAAATCAGCAGTTTATAAATTGACTAGACTGCAACAGTATATAATAAAAAAAAAACTAAAATAAAACTAGAAATAAGAATTAAAGTAAATTTTAAATACTAAATATAGGGAAATCTTTATAATCCAACATTTTCTAATCTAGCGGCATGAAATTGATTTACTCTATGACTTCTGATTAACATTTCAGGTACCAAAGAACTTTCAAGTTTGGAGAAATATTTTTGCAATATTCAGATAAAAAAAATCTGATGTGTTTCATTCACATGACTTTCTCTAGTAGTTTTGCAAACAACCTTTTATTAAAAAGATTAACCTTTTAGCTGCATCATGTTAATCAAGATAAACATAAGCAGAATTAGTCTTATTACTAGCTTCCTTGTAAAGAAAAGAGAAATAAGAAAATGCACAGGCTAAAGCGATAGTAAGACCTTTAAAAGCCAGTTGCCATGTGAAATAATTGTAATTCCATTCTCTTTTCTTGCCATGAGTAAACAAGCGAGAAACGAGAATAAAGATGTCTTCCTGTTCAAGCAAAGTTTAAGTGCCTTAAAATTGATATCAATAATCGAAAGTGTCTCGAAAATGATTATCTGTACAAAAAAAAATTGGTATATAACATTAATTGTGTGTTTTAATGAGATCTACATTTTTTGAGTTGTAAGTTTTTGTATATTTCTTATGGTTTGCCAGTTATACAAAAGTCATTCAGAATAAAGAGATCTTCAGAGGCTTTTCCCAGAAAATTCAAGATATACATTTCATTTTTCATAAAAATATCTTAAACATAACGTATTTAAAACAAAATCATTAGAGCCATTTTTGAGAAAATCAAAATTTTCAAAAAATGTTCCATGTAAAGGGTAGCTAGGGGCAGGAGGATTTTCTTGATAAATACCAAGTTTGGTATTTAACTGACTTTTTATTTTTGAGCTATCACACACACACACACACACACACACACACACGGACCTGTTTCTAAAAATGCTTTTTTTGTAATCAGGGCATATCAAAACATGTTTCAAGGTAAAATCTTGGTATTGAATTTTTGGGTGCATTACAAATCTTTCTCTATATGCTATGTAAGTATATAGTACATATACAGAAAGTAATATTAATCTTTAATGACTCAAATGCTCATTCTAGATGCCAAGAGATAACATTACAGCTTTATTTTAGACTTTCCATACACTTTATTGTCGAACAATAAGGAAAAATGGGGCTTAAATTTATCATGGAACTATATATCCACATTTATTGTATAGAATAGAACTGCAGCAACACATAGCGAAGGGTATTTAGATTACAGAAAAGGATAACGATCTTCAATATGGTTCTTGTGAATTGTGTAGGGAAATATTTCAAGATACACAGTTATTAACATTGTATACTTTATATGCTTATAAAGTAGTAACCTGCAGTGCAAAAACCAAACATCAAAAATAGTAATATCCATAGTCATTACACTAGAATAATAATGATTATTTTACATATTTTAGGCAAGAATTTAGCAAGATATCTCCAACAAAGATCCAAATCTCCTGGGTTTATTGTTTCAGTCAACATTGCCCGCATATCTAAATGTTGTAAGCATAAGCACTTTGGGAGTACTCTAAAGAAGTATTTGATAATAAAAATTCTATATAGTATTTGATGAATTAAATATTATCCATATTAAGTTGAAATTGCAGTACTAATGTGTATATTATATATTTCTGATATAAAATAAGAACTAAAGCTTTCCTGGCGACGTGTTAATTCAAAATCTTCTCGGGCTTCTAGCCAGGTAAAAACAGTTTTTACCTGGCTAGAAGCCCGAGAAGATTTTGAATTATTTCTGATATGTTTATAATATTGTTAATGTGGTGTATCTAATTATCTACAGTGAGTGTAAAAAGTGTTCACACACCTACACTGTTTTGCATGGTTTTCAAGGAATATTTAAACATACAAGATGTGAATGCACCAAAAAATGTCTAAAACAGGCGGAAAAAGTGATTGTACATCTGAGATCATGATTTGAGAAAAGAACTCTAAAGGCACAACTAGCAACATGCACTTGTCTTTTTACCTATGGGCAGCAGTGATAACAAACAGAGCACGGTAGTCCTCAGTAAACAGAGAACAAAGCATACAGGAAAGTCCAAATAGGGAACAATTGCAGGAAACCAGTGAATAAACATGAAAACTAATTATTCAACTGCATAACCAATGCAAATCGCTGTGAGAAATATCACAACTTATTGATAGACCTTGCTCCACAGTGATAGCTTTTGTGTTTTAGAAATGGTGCAAAATAGGCCAAGATATGGAAGACCAAAGTTGCTGACACAGCAAGATAAAAGAATTATCATCATACAAGAAATTACAAAAGATCCAAAAATCAGTGTTCTAAGGTGGCTGCAGATCTGGGAAGATTGGAATTAACGTTTCGGCCAGTATACTGCATAGTGTTTATCGAGAAGCTGGTTATCATGGCCCAGTACAGTGGAAGAAGATCTGAGTCAATAAGAGGAATCAAATAAAGTGATTAAATTTTGCAAAAGAACACCCAAATAAAGCACCAGACTTCTGGAAAAGGATGATTTATTCCGACAAAAGTAAGTAAACATTTTTGGTTCCAATGGAAGACGTATGGTCTGGTGCAAGGAGAATACAGAGATGGATCCAAAACATCTAGTGCCCACAGTAAAACAGTAGCTCAGTGATGGCCTGGGGGTATACGAGTGCTTTAGTGTTGGTCATCTGCACTTTAATCAATGGAATGATGGATCATAAAATGTATGTGAGCATTTTAAAACAAAATCTTCAGGCTATTGCTTAGAAACTAGGTCTTGAATACCTTTATTTTTCAGCAGGACAACAATCCTAAGCATAAAGCTGGACCAAAACAGCAAACCAACTTCATACATTGCCTCAATCACCAGATCTCAACCCTAAAGAGCATCTATGGCAGAAAATCAGAAACCACAAGCATTTATTCATTACAGGAAAATGTAATGAAGGCTTGAAAGAGGAACTTCAAATAGAATGGAACTTAATTGGGTGAAAGACAACTACTGAGCTAGTGAAATCAATGCCCTGAAGACTGGCGGCAGCTATGAAAGCAAAAGGGAAGCCTAACAAATTTTGAAATGGCATATATTTATTAAAATTATAAGTGTACAATCACTTTTTGTGAGAAATAATAGCATTTGTTTATATTAAGAGGAGATTATTATTAATTAATTTATATGTTTTGTGTTATAAAATATGACTCCCCCCTCTCGCTACTGAATGTGATGAAAATATTTACATATTTGCCCAACATCCCACTCTTATTACTCCAGGTATTTTAATGTAATTTCTAATGTGTACAAACACTTTTCACACTCAAAAATGGAATCTATGAGTATAAAAATAACTAAAAGTATATAAAATAGAACCAATGTTTTTCTTCATTCTTAAAAGTTGAATTTTGGGCAAAAAATTCTTTTTTAGGGAGGAAGGGCCTTTGTTTATTTTTACTCAATTCACCCCTCCCTTTCTGATCCAATTCACCCCTCCGGATGTAGGTTATTAATTAGTACTTTTGTAATTTTGTTCGTTAATTTTTATTTATAGTTGTATTACATTTGTACATATGTGTAAGTGATGTCAGAAACTCAATGGTTTATTGACAATAAAGCATACTTGTTTATTACTTATTGTATATTATTTGAAAATTAAAGAATTGCTGTTGAAAAATGAGACAATTCATAACAATATTACAGTAGTGATTCAGTAGGCTATTTTATTCATTTAAATTCATCCTATCTTTAATAAGTAAATAATAAGTGTGCAATTGTAACAGATAAGTTATACTCTGAACTTCATTCCATATTGGGTAAAAATACCCATAAAGTGCCTGCTTAGTCATGAAGAAGGGTGGTTTCTTTTGCTTTTATTTGTCTTTTCTTTTATCCTTAATTGTACAAAATTTTAAAAATGTTAATTTCTGTTTTATGCCATGCTTCCTTAATATGCATGTCTTGTATAAAGCTGTCCAAATTAACAACATGAGATAAATGCCACTCTAAACATTGTAGTACATTTTGTTATTACTTATAATCATTTTTAGAGATATTCACTGTCCAAATAGGGCCATAGCTAATAGGTACTGATTTCTTTGGGATATATGACAGTTGTTTTTTTTAATATAGCTTTCTTTAATCACTTTGATCATATCAGCACTTTTGACTTTAGAAACATTACTTGGCATGTTTACTTGTTTTGTTGGACTTTTATAATAGGCGTGTTTGTTTAGCGCTTGACAACACAGTTGTGTCTGTTTAGCTCTTGCAGATTTCAAGGGGGAAATATCCTATACTTCAGCTGGCGACTGAACCTTGGAGTTTTAGATTTAGAGGTTAGCATAGAAACCACTAGTTCACAGAGCAATTATGGCAGAATCTGCAATTGTGGGGTTAATGATGGCACCAGTGTGTCAACTTTGTGAAGTGGGTCCCACTCAACCTATTTTTAACCTTCCCTTAATCCCCACCCCTCCAGGGTGAAAATTAATGTTAAGTGAAAAATAATCTTATATTACCTATTTTAAAATAGTGTGTATCTGATAAAATAATGCATGTAATGATATGATGGATTACATTAAGGGATCATCCATTAAGAATTAACCTTTAGAACAGACATTATTAAGATGCTGAGTGCCTAGATGTTAGTAGGATACAAAGAAACATTTGTAGTTATAAGGGTAAAATGCTACTAAGAAATAAAACAAGTGGCAACCATTATAGGAATCTCAATAGCTAAAAGTATAGACAACTTCAGCTGTTCTTAACAACATTCAGTTATCAGCATCTTTTATTACTTACATTTAAGCTTTAAGAGGTGAATTTGGCTTGCCATTGTAAGGTTTATATTTTTTAATTTTATTTTATCAGAAGCTTTTACTACACTTGGGTCACATATAAAGTAGGCAGGTAGAATATATTAACAATTAACACTATCAGAATAGAATAGAACATTTATTTGTACCAAATTATTGTACCAATATTTATTTGTATCCTTTGCTTTTGGTTAGCTTTTTCTTCCTTTTTCCCTTTCTGAGATTCTTATTTTCTCAAACTCTCCTTTCTTTACTAAAACATTAATGGGAATGCACAGTGAAGTAACTAATCAATTAAGAGTAAAACATGAAAAAACAGAGAAAATGGTGGCAAGAGCCACTGAAACATGTCCGAAGTAAGTTACTTTATTTCAAGAGTGAAGTTTGAGTGTAATTTATGTTTTTACTCTTAAGCTCCTTTCTTTGTCCTTCCTGTTCCTCTTCTCGAGCTTTTTTAAGTTTCCTCAACCTTTGATTTTCCTTGAAAACTTTCTTATGGTTTTGGTTCTATTTTCTCCCTTAACTGGTAGTGTTTTTTATAGCTACCCTTTCCTTGCACATTTTGTCTCACTTCAAATCCAAGTCATGTTCCCTTCATTTCTCTAGCTCTTTACATTCTACCATGTAATGTATTTTATTCTCCTTTTCTCTACATAAGATCCTGATTCTCTTTATCTCAATCCTCCTAGCAACATTGCCCCTGTTCTCACTTATGGTAAACTTCCTTTTCCTACCTACTACATATATCAACTTCTCTCCCCCAATCTCCCTTTCTAGTTCTGCATAAACTTAAGGACTTATTTTCAAGGCTTTCTCAGATTTCTTATTTCTCTATATATTCTATCCTACTTTTTACCATTTTCCAAAATCTGTTTTATTTTGTTTCTCTAGTTGCCAATATTTCCCATCCTTATCTTCAACTACCTTCATATCCCTGCCCAGAGAACTATTTACAATAGTATGTTCCTAAAGTATGCAATTTTATTAGTGCATCAGAACAATTAATTTGATCCATAGGTTCCTGTGCTAGAAAAACATAATCTACAAATTGCTTGGCAATGCAATACAAAATACCTAAAGCTGTTATATCTGAGCAAAATTCAACATTGAATATAAAGCTCTTACTCCTCTACTTAAATCAAATCCTCGTTGATACTGTCACTGCCTGGATATGAAGATGCTAAAAGTGTTAGGATGGCAACCAAGGACCTTTGATTCAATTTTTAACGCTTTGCTAATTATTATTTACCTTATTATTTTCAGTATTTATGTACTAGGTAATTACCTTAATTGGTCGTTCAAGATTGGGTTTCTTGAACCTCAACCAAAGAAGCCCTGCAACTGACATTGTTGTAAACAGTGCTTCAACAAAGCTGAGGTAATTGATGAGCACATACACATCCTTTATGATAAGTAAAACTAATGTGATGAAACACTGAAACAAAGTATATCATATTAGAAGGATACTATATCATATTTTGATATATAAATAAACTATGGCAAAAGATAAAGAAATACATTTATAAACAAAATATATTACAAAAACATTTTTAATAAAAGTAGACCTACATGACATTTTTGTATACAACCTCAACAAAATCTTAAGTAGAATGTTGTCAAGTTATTTAATTAAAAATAGTGGCTCATTGTTTCTTTTCTTCTTGCAAGCTTCAGCACAGGTGGTCATGTTAATGTGTGCTAGATAACTGTTTGAAATCCTTTTGAGATTAATGCACTGCCAGAAAGTTTGCCTGTTAAATGAAAGTCAAGCCACAGTTTTTTGTTTATACTCATCATAAAAGTTATTATGGATGCTCAAGTGAGATGAAAAAGTTATAATATCAATTGATTTGAGATGTAATCAGGGAAATAATACTGAAATGCATATGTGTACTTTAACTTTTTTGCAGAAAGAGATATAACCATTTTTTTAAATTTGAACTCACATACTGTTTATCATTTATTTGGCTGTAAGCGTGACAATGAACTCAAAATAATTACTTATTACTTACCAAAAACACTAATGATGGAACAGGTGTGAAGTTATGAATATTTATTAATGCAATTGCTCTTGGAAGATGTCCCTGACGAGCTCCAACAAAGAAAAGGCGTGATGATGCAAATATGGCTCCATTCAATGATCCAAAAGTAGAACAAGCAACAAAGAAAGGCATGATCCATGACATTACTCCTAACAGCTCATCTCCAAATGTCTAACAAAAGAAAACAAACATGATATTACATTATCATTTAATGTTTAGCACAATATTAAAATTAATATTACAAATTATATTTTATTTTCCTTATTACATTACCAGCTGGATCAATTTTGCAAGTAAGGAGTTGAACATAAGGATAGGGACAAGTTTGGACAGTTGTGAGTAGGCTACAATTTGTACTCAGGATTGCCAGATTTTCCAAATACCAATAAGGGACAATCACACTGATGAATAAGCAATGATTTTGTTAAAGATAAATGCAATTAATCTGAGAGAAGAGCCTATTCAGAACATGTCATATTTATGTTTCATTAACAACAGAGAAAATTCTAATGGGATATCTGCCTTTTTAAATCCTGGCATTGTGCAACACAATTTTACACAAGGTGCTTTTTTCACTTTTTTTTAAATGTGATGGTTCAACATAAGACATGATATTTTTACAGTAAAGACACAGAATACTAAAATTAAAAATTAAAATGATTGCTATTTTAGTTTTATGTTATATAAAATTTTAGACATTCTGTATGAGGTCTAATTGGAGCCAGCTTTTACAATGTCAAATACTGGATGTCCCACATAATATGTGACACCTGTAACCTGATTTGTACCTAAGGCAATGTTTTGTCAGATTGGTTAGATAGTGCAAATTTCTATATAAAGTGTTGAATATATGAATATTTTGCACAATTGCAAAAATTAGTCCCTGACTGGACAAGCAATATAGTTCTGTCTATAAGGAGTTGAAAAAAAGGAAGGGTAGTAAACATTTTGAGAAACTATATGATTCAAAATACCCGACATACAAATTCCAAAAAATACAAAAGATAGTGTATGATTTTTGTGATGTCCTATAGGTCTTATTTTACAAAATTTTGATCAAATGGGTTGAACAGTGCACATTTCTACATAAGAATTAAAATACGGAGGGATGTTTTTGATATTGTTAAAGCATCCTATCATTTTGTATACGTGAGGTTCTGCACAGATAGGCTGTTGATTGGTGTATTAGGTTTTGAAAATAAGGGTACACTGTACAGTTATCATTTTTAAGTGATTCTAACACTCAGGTGTACCAAGTTTTAACAAAATTATCCCCAAGATACTACTGAATAACAAAGGTCAGCAATAGTTTGATAATAATATAATATGCAACTCCTTTTATATCCAATATGCCAATTTTAAAAGATTTTAGCCTCTCTATTTACTCATTCAGGCTGGAAGTCATTAAAATTATGAAATGGTTTAATAAAAAAACTTCTGATATTAAATAAAACTGGGGACATGAATAACGAAACACCTGCATTTAACCCTCTTTTCCAGTTTTAGAAAACATTTTATAGCCTATGTCCATCTAAAATAATAGTGTTTTTCAATGGTAAAATAATTAATATAATTGAGGGCTTACCCCAACACCTATACATACGCATATACTCCTTTATAATATTAGTATAGATATGGATCCAAGTTCTGCTTATTTTGCCCTTACCTGAACAAGTTAGTAATAAAAGGGTATACATTTTAAATTTCAAGGTTGGTATATTGTATTAAAATATATTTTCTTGGTGAAATATACGTTATTTTAAAAAAAAAAAATGTGTAGAATGTATAGAAAACAAGGTGTATATATATATTTTTTTTTTTTAAAAAAAACTGATGTGTTACACTCACATGACTTTCTCTAGTTGCTCTACAACAAACTTCTTATGAAGATTATTCTTCTTTCTACACTATGCTAATCGAGATAAACATTAGCAGAAAGTACTTATTACTTAGTTCCTTATACGTAGAAGGTAACTAAGAGAATGCACTAGAATAAAGTGACAGTCAAATGTTTTAAAAGCTGTGTTATGCCTTGCCATTGCAAATCACTTCTTTGCTTGGCCAGGAGTAGAACAAAAGAAAAACAGACACTTCGTGTCTGAGAAAAGTATAAGTATTTCAAAACTGAAACCGATAACAAGGAATATCTTGAAAAGAGTCAACTCTACAACAAAAATTCATATGACATAAATTGTGTGTTTTAACAAGATTTACATCTTTGCATAGTAAATTTTTGTCTATCTCTTACGGCTTAACTGTTATGCAAAATTCGACAAAATTAATCCAGAATAAAGAGGTCTTCAGAGGCTACTCCCAGAAAATTCAAGATATACATTTTATTTGGGATGTAAATATCTTAAATACACAGGATTTTAAACAAAGTCATTAACCATTTATGAGAAATTCAAAATTTTCGAAAATGTTTCCATGTAAAGGGTAGTTTGTGGTAGGGGGATTTTCTTGAAAATCTTTGTGTCGCATCCTTAGAAAATACCAAGTTTGGTATTTAACAGACTTTTCATCTTTGAGCTATTACCCACACCCCCCCCCACACACACACACACACACACACACACACACGGCCGCGCCATGGCTGAGTGGTCAGACAACTCACCTCTCACCTAGATGGCCCGGGTTCGATCCCAAGCAACCGCATGTGAGATTTGTGATGTACAAAGCAGCGCAGGGGCAGGTTTTCTCCGGGTCCTCCAGTTTCCCCTGCCATCACACTCCACCGGTGCACCATCTCCATTCCATGTATCACCAGTGTCATCGCCTGCGGTGCCACAAGTAGTAAAAGCGCGCACACATACACCTCCACCCATGCACACACACACACACCTTTTTCTAAAAATTAAAAATGCTTTTTTCGGATTCAGGAGATTTCAAAATATACATTTCCAGTGGAATCTCGACATTTGAGTTTTTTTCGGTAGAATACAATACCTTCTCTATCCACTATGCACATTGTACATCTAGGCTAGAGAGTAATAAAGAAATAAAGGAAACCTTGGTTTTTATAATCATTATTGTAATATACATTTATGTTAGGAATCAAATCACACTTTTTCTTTGGAAGTGTTATGTTTAGTTGACCCTAATCATTTATTGGGAAATTTGTTACCTATTTCTGTTACACTGAAATCTTAATTGCTTAATTATATTCTATGCCAATAATTGAGAAAATTTACATAATATTTTACTTAAAGGTTAGAACTATTAACATGATGGTAATGATAAAAGGAACTATCAAAATAGGTAAAGTCTTTCACATCCAGGCACCTTACCAGTCAGGTTGAGGTAATCACACATACCTACAGATAGAAACATATTGCAAATAATACATAAATAATAACTTTGATTATTGAATTATGATTATTTTTTTACGAAGCAAACAATTTTAAACTCTAAAATTAATCATTTTTTTTCATTAAAATTTATATTTTTTAAAAAAATTATACTGTTATTGTTAGGATAATTTTGTCACCTTATATATTTCTGCACATTCTAGTAAAGTTTAATTTATTTTACGAAAAACTGAGATACATGGAACATTTTGAAAGTGTGAAAATGTTCAGAAAAATGCTGTTTTATAAATTAATATGCTAGGTAGTAGGAGTATTGTATGATCTTTAAATGGCTATAGTCCAAAGCAAGAGGGAAGCTAAATGTTGATTCAAAGGTTCAAATAACCATTTGCTACAGAAAGTGATTTTTTATTTTTTTGACCAATTGTCAACATTCCTGGGTCCCATTTTGGAATACTTAGCATAGTGTTAGGAGAATACCTATTTCTTTCCTACTAGCCTCTACGCTATACCTGTTCTATAGCCTATTTTGGCTACACCATTGCAATAAATGCTCTTTCACAACAAACTATATTTATATTAGACACAAAATATAAATATCTCCTTAAACAATTCATTGGCAAGCTCATTTTAGCTAATGCAAACCTCCTAAACCCTAATCATAAACTAGATTCTCAAAAGGAGTGATGGTGATTTTTGTAATTTTTTTTCTCCAAGTAAATAGATAAAAAGTTTTTGTTGTGGAAGCTATACGGCTTGTTGTGGAACCCCATTGCTTCCCAAAATCTGTTACATGAATAAGTTGCTGTGTTTTGGTTTCCGTGTTAACACTCTTTCCTAAACCTTCCCTGATTATAGAAAGAGTAAGTCTCTTTCTTACCAGGAGTAGGCAGTCTCCAGAGGATATGCAAGACACATTCTTACAGATGGGCTCATATTGTAGGGTCCTATTTTACATAGATGTTTTCTGAAATGAATATGTTCTGAAATTAATGCAACTTCTTTCCTTATTCCTCTTCTATCCAATCAAAGGACAAATGAGGAAATAGTGTTTCATGGACTTAAGACCAGTTTCCTAGCTTATCTTTTTGAATTGGTGTTTTTCCCTAATCCATGTTTTTACTGATATTATGACAGTCCAAGTACTTACAACCATCAGTTCAGAGCCAACATAGGCTATCTCAGTACCCATTTTAGCCAGCTGATCAGCTTTTTCATTTCCATAAATGCCCTGATGCTCGGCATCTCCTGCATTTCAAGTCTGTTGGATTTGTTTCCAAATTCAGGTTTTAATTATTATTGCATAAAAATATTTCAAATCAACCACTCATTTTTGTAACTTTCATAATGGCACAGTAGTTGTTTCATTTCATAATTGGCTTATCCTCCCCATATTTTTTGGAATGGCTTACAAGTCAGTGCCTAGGGGTCACAAAACCTATTGGGGAGCCAATGGTACGAAACCACAGAATGGAGAACCTGTTATGAGAGGTTGGTCCATAGCCAGGCATGAACATGAAGTGGACGATATGAAATGTAAGCAAAATGGATGATTGGAAAGGTGATGAGGGAGCAATTGGTGGAATGAGTGGTGGGGGAAACTGGAAGACCCTGAGAAAACCCATCCAGATGCCGCTTCATCCACCATGAATCCCACATGTGGTCATTTGGGATTGAACCCAGGCGTGTCTTACAGCAATTGTAAATAGTTTATATATTCATTAAAATAATGCTGAGTATAGTTTTTAGGCTATCATCTTGTTTAATTACAATATTTGAAGAACTACAATTTTTTACACAATGCTCCTTTATCTCTAAAACTAAAAATTGTCACCATACATTTCCAGCTAAATAAGCTTTATTGTAATGAACAGTTTTGATTATTTGGAGCCTGACTGGATTAGATACTTACAACTGCAACAGCATTAGATGACAGCAGCTCTTCTTTTGTCAGCACCACAAAATAAGCAATATTGGTCAGAACATAGATAATTGTTACCATTGGCATGGATATGGAAATGGCCTTCGGCAAATTTCTGAAAAGAAATTGAAACAAATAAATACACTATAGACAAGCAATTTTGAAGCTAAGACTTTACTTGAATTACTTATAGCCTAGGCACAATCTCAAGCATACATAAAAACAAGTTTGTTTATTTATAGTGTGAAGTGTAGAGGTGTGCTGAGAAGTTATGTCTAACATTAGGGTTAGTAACGTTTCTCTCCTACACACCTTAAAGAGAATACTGGGAATAATAATATTCACGATCCACAGACTCTTGAGAAGAAAGTAAAGTTGCTAGCCTCATGCTCCAGTCCATATCTTCCTAGCACTCATTTGACAGGAGGTTGAGTATACCTCATAGCCAATCTGGAAGATGCATGGTTATGAAAAATTCTTAAATTTTTTTTGGAATAGCTTCAATCTACACTAATGTTATATTTGCGGTTTCATTGGAAAAGGAATTCCTTCATAAAAGTTAAGAGTCACATAAGCATTTTGTATTTTACTCACATTAGTTTGAAAGTATATGTTTCACAAGTTATTATTTAAATCATTAACTAAGGTTTGACTGACGTAAGACATTTTGTGCTGGAGACTGTAGTGGAGACTGAGCTCCTTAATAGTCCCTGATGAATCTACTGAGGGGATGTCAAAATGCATTTTGTTTTCACAGTATTTTTATCTCTCACCAATTCACAGGTATTTTAACTTTACAAAATTTTAACTTTTTATATCTGATTTATGTTAATCATAATAAATATTTACCTATAAATGGTTCCTCTTTATGCAGAGACACCTAGCCCCCTATCTCTTTTCCACAAACTGATTTTTGTTAATCATAAACACTTGCAGGAAAAAAACCAGTAAAATCACACATTCCAAAAATGCTAATACATACTTAGTACACAGACTTTAAAATGTTAACACATAATAACAAATATTTCAGAAATAGATGATTTATGAAAAACTTATTTTATATGAATTGTTTATCTTAATGAATTCTTTAACTTTTCAACAGTTTCAGTCTATCTTTCAAAATTTCCTAGCTGTATAAAATTTAATAATAAAGGATATTGTCAAATATCTGCAGAAAATTCTGTAAACACGTTTTATCTCTTATGTTGTATTGCAAATTCAAAATTCTATATTTTAATCAATATTTTTATAGATTTTTTGAGAAAAGTTTGCTTGAGTCGGGGGAAATTTTATGAAAGTCTTTATGCTGTATTATTATTGCAATTTAATGCACAAATTAAGGGAAGACTTTGGCAAAATTAAAAAATGGATTAATGCTTTTCAATTGAAAGGCTTCTATTTTGATGATTAAAGACGAGTACATTGTATTTCACTTTCTTACAGACAGCTAAGTGGTTTATAAACATTTTCTCCCCTATTCTCTACTTAGTTTATATGGCTTTAACTATGTGTCCATATTGTGAGAAATCTGTTAGAAGAGTGAGGTGGACAGTTAGTCCTCTAGATCTCATTTCTGCTTTATTACTTCATTCCATGTCCACTGAGGCCTTAGTGCTGGGCAACTGTACCTTTGCTTCTACAGTTTGCATTAGGATGCCATCCAGTCTACCTGTTTTCATTATTTGTGGATAGACAGCTGAGCATTCATTAACATCTATTTTAATTTTTCTATTGTTCAGACCTAGGGTGGAACATTGGGTCATGGTATGAATAATCCAATCTAGTATGTATCTTGTTGCCTAAACGAATCTACACAATGCTTTCTAATCTAATCCAGTTAGATTGGTCGGTTCAAAGGATTTGAGCCCAGGACTTCCCAAAAGTGTGCCACAGATGTTATTTCCTGAGCCATCCTGCTCAATAAAAAATATTGTGATTATTTTTATATGTATTGTTACTACCTATTTGCAAAAATTAAAATTGTATAATTTATTAACTTTTTGAAACAGCTGCCATCTATTGTGATCATATAGCTAATGTTATAATTGAGATATCTAGCCTCCAAATTATTCACAGAATCATTGTTTTCTTCCATCATAGCATGAAATTTGTCATGGTTGATCATCAACCACATGTTTTAATAGGATATAAATTAAGAAGTCTTAATACCAACAGCTTCTAAGACTGTTGCTTCAATCCTTTTTCGGACCATAAATCAATACTTGTAACATTACTTCATTGCTATTTCCAAAGACACCTAAGATGCAGGAAGCCATTTGTTTCAGTTTGTAATTATATACACTGTTAGGATTAATACAGGTTATGTTAAAATATATTTATGGAAGTGCAGTGATTTTGAGCAATCTTGTCACCTAGCATTAGAAATCCTAATTTGGCCATCCTGTAACTAATTTCTATTTCTATTTATTTAAGGTGATTATTACACATTATTCAGTTCCAATAGTCTTCACAAGCGTGAAGAGAATCATCTTCTTTATTCACCAATGCAGTGGACTGGCCCACTCTGTAATGGTCTGAGGATTCCATGGTTCAACATAAATTGGAATTCTTGTTTTGCCTTTTGTAACAAATGGGGTGTTAAATGAATTAGCTGGAGTTCCTTGGGTGTTTATGTAATGTTTAACAGTGTGTAAGATCTTCATAGGTACCATATTTAGTGATCTGATTTCAGGGTAGGAGCTAAACAAGTCAGCTTTTTTTTTTGGCAGTGTTTAACGACCGCTTTAACTACTTATGGCACCGCAGGCAGTGACACTGATGATACATGAATGATGGAGCACCGGTGGAATGAGGTGGTGGGGGAAACCGGAGTACCCAGAGAAAACCCCCCACCACAAACCTCACATGCGGTCGCTTGGGATCAAACCCAGGCCATCTAGGTGAGAGGCGAGTGGTCTAACCACTCAGCCACGGCGCGGCCCAAACAAGTCAGCAAACTGAATAGTGTTGCTCAGTGTATTATATTTTATTTGTCTAAAATTGACATAACATCACCTTTGCTTCCAAACTTAACCATATCATTAATTAATCGCTTGTTGCAGATATCAATGCATAAATTAAATTCATTGAAGAAGTTGCTTCTATATTCTCTTTTAAATCTTGGCAGCGACAGATGTTGAATTAAATGGTCTGCTTAGTCTTAAGTCCAAAGTTAGGGTTCTAGTTTCATAGGTTGGTATTTCAGTTGCATTTGCTGCAAACAAATGGTCACCTTACCTTGATGGAATTATTGAAACATCTGCTCCACTATTTACTAGAAACCACAGACATGTTCTTTTGTCTACTGAGAACAACCAGTGTTTGCAACTTCTATCTTGCGTATGAGCAGCTGAACTCGCTGCTGATTTTACTGCCCGCTGAACTTTTCTGAAGATGAAATATTCCAGTAACAGGGCTGCTTACATTTCTCCGCAGTACAACGTTATCCAAACCAGAAGTGGTAGTAACAGTATTTTCCTATAGGATTATGTCTTCTTCAGTGCATCTACCATTTTAGCTTGGGCTTCGACTGTAAGGCCTTTGGCTTCGGCTGTTATGTTGACATAACCCAAAAGGTGCAAGTTGTTTCTTCAGTGAGAAATTGCACATCAATTGTTGCACATTTTTGACCTTGACTATCCACAGAACATATATCATTATGGGGATTATTTTTCAATTTACTGCCATCACTGAAATATGTTCCAGGCATTCCTCATTCACAATAAGAATATTCTTCAACAAATTTGGAAGCTTCTCCAACCAAAGGGTTCTGAGGACTTTATCAAAAACATCTTTACCAGCTAAAGCCTGCATTTTCCTGAGAAGTTGGCTAGGTTTGTAATCGCCTTAATGTTCTTATCCTTACCCTCTTTAAAGATATAACTTTTAGCATTATTTACTTATACAGCTATACAGCTGCTATACAGCTGCTATCCTTGTTATGTATGACAAGTACAACTACTTCAATGTAAACTTGATAACAGTGCCATCAGACCAGGCTATTGCTAAAGTAGTACCTATGAAGTAGCACAACTCCTGCCCCTCCATTCTTTCCTGATTCTGGTTGTTGCTCTCTGCATCACTTTCTCAGAGGCTGAATATAATTTTAGACATTATATAATCAATTCAGATTAGCTTTCAGGAAAGTGCACTATGTACATTGGATGACCGCAAATCCACATTTCAACATTTAATTTTGTTGTTTTGTTGACTTACATGTGTGAGAGAATAATTGGAATAATTAAATATAATACATGATTGCTTTGAATAATGAGTTGCATCTACACCTTTACCAAGAAATAACTGGTGGTTGTTAAACTTAAAACACATAAATTTTAATTTCTCTACTCTTAAAAATAGTAAGTAGAGGAAGTGTTGCATTCCATTCCAAATTTTTAGGATACAGAGCTTTCACTTGAAATGCATGTTTTGAGACTCCCTGAATAAAAAAAATAAGCATTAAAAAAAAAGCTTTCTCAAAAAAATAAAGTAAGTTATACAACAAACTTGGTATTTAAGTTCAGGGTCTTCCTAGTATATGATACAAATATTTTCAAGAAAACCCCTCACCCCAAACTATGCTTTACATGGAAAAGTGTTGTTTTTTTAATTTTCTAAAAATGGCTCTTATCAATTTTAACTACAGTATTATATGTTTAAGATATTTCTATCTCTCACTCACTCTCTCTCTCCCTCCCCATTTCTTTCTTTCTGAAGTGCATGAAGTTTCAAGGCCAACAACACATAAAAAGAATATGTTTAAGAATCTCAACAATGCTTTACTTAATGCACCCTTCTTATATCTACAATGATATCCATAAACATGAATTGAATGTTTACTGGATTAACAAGAAGTAGATAAGAGTAATAATCTTTTGTAAGAATAGTTTGCAGAAGATAAAATCATGTGAATGCAATATATCTGATTTTTCTCTTAAATTCTAAATAAATTATGAACAATCCTATTCATGCAGTTGTACTCCCATTTTATGGGATGTAGAAATACAAAAACGCAAATGAAAACTTGTAATATAGCATCATAGAAAACATAAAAAGCAAAGGTTTTAAACCTGAATAATAGAAAGATGAAGAGTTACACAGTATGAAAGAATATAGGTTGGTATTCACTTCATTAAGCATTAAAAGTTATGCCAGAATTGTATCAAAGGAAGATAAATTAAAACTATGAAAACTGATGTGGAAAAATTCAATAGTTCTTACTTGTATGGGTTTTTTAATTCCTCAGTAACAAAGTTTAAGTAGTTCCTGTGAAGAAAGCAAAAGAAAGCACATATCAGCTATTTAAGGTTTAAAAACAAATAAGTAAAGCGAGAGGTAACAAAGTTTCAAAGGAGCCAAATCTTATTTACTTACCATCCTGAGTATGAAAAGAGTCCAGAATAGAAAGCCAATGCAATATAGCCTGGTTCAGTTGTTGTGTCCTGCATTGGGTTGTAAAAGTGTTCTGTTTTTCCTGAGGCCAGAACCCAAACACCAGCTAAAATAATGATAACCAAAGCCAGAATTTTTGTTCCTGTGAAAATATCCTGCACTCTTGTTGCCCATTTAACATTGTAGCAATTTATCACTGTCAGAAAGCCTGTAGGAGAAAGAAGAGAATGTATCAACATGAAACACTTAATCTCACTCTATGTTACAGAAATTAACTAACAGTTGAAAAGTTCTAGGACATTTCAAATAGTGATTGAAAAAGGATTATAGCATTAAATTTTAAGGGGATAAGGTACTCTGAAATGGTAAAAAATAACATTTTTTTGTTTGTTTTAGACACTAATGAAATCTCTATTATTTCTTGCTTCAGAAAATGTATACTTTTGGGAGGTTAAGAGGATTTTTATCAATTTAAATATAATTTAAAAGCTAGTCTGCATTTCTTTAAAGCTGTTATGCAAGGCCTCTTTTTAGAACATTGGTATCTTTAAATTCATTTTTCTCAAAACAGCATTTTTGGATAATTATATACTGTTTTCTCAGAAAGTATGAGAGCTGGAAAGCTGAAATTTTCAGCACATATATACAACACATAATTGAACTTTCTGAACCATAATTGTGATGTTATAGTGTATATTGATCACATTAAGAAAGCAACAAAATTACAAAATTTTCACATTTTTACTTTTTTGAATTTGCAAATATATATTTTTGTAATTTCTACTGAAATTGTATCATAGCTAAATAATTGAGGTTCAGAAGATAGCTGATTATACTGAGATCAAGCATGCAAAAGTGGGTTATGTATTGCAAATAGTATCAGAAAAAAGGGTACATGAATTCACATGTTTTAAGACTAAGTTTTATTATTTTTCTGTTGAATGAAATACTTTTTATAGGCTCAACCGCATAAGCTATTAATGCTAACAATCAGTTGAAATAATTGTCATCATTTATGGAATAATTCATATCAATTTCTGGAAAAACAATTTAATACTTTAAGAGCAGTGGCAATTCAACTCAGTTAAGGTGTAATTTCCATACGTTCTGACAACCTTATCCCCTTAATAATTTGAATATATTTTTACTTTCCCTATATGCACTAAGTACATAGTGTATAGAGAAGGTATTGCACTCCACCAAAAAAATTCAATACCGAGATTTCACCGGAAATATATGTTTTAGGGTCCCCTGTATCTAAAAAAAGCATTTTCGGAAAAAGGTCCATGTGTGTGTGTGTGTGTGTGTGTGTGTCTGTGAACACGATAACTCAAAAATGAAAAGTTGGTAAAATATCAAACTTAGTATTTAAGTTTAGTATCCTCTAGGGATGAGACACGAAGATTTTGAGAAAAGTCCCCCCCACCCCAAACTACCCTTTACATGTAACTTTTTTCGAAAATTTCAATTTTCTCAAAAATGGCTCTAACGATTTTGATTAAAATTCCATATATTAAAGATATTTACCTAACAAATATAATGTATAACTTGAATTTTCTGGGTATAGCCTCTGAAGAGTAGTTTATTCTGAATGAATTTTACTGAATTTTGAATAACTGCTAAACCGTAAGAGATGGACAAAAACTTACTCCACAAAAAATGTAGAACACGTTAAAACACACAATTTATGTTATATACGTTTTTTTCGCGGAGTTCGTTGTTTTCGAGACATTCCTTATTTTAGGTTTCTGCTATGAAAAACTTATACTTTTCTCATACAGAAATTTGTCAACTGCGGTCCATACAAACAAAGGAACTTCAGTAACATAACAACCAGCTTTTAATTATCACTTTAACCTATCGTACTCCCTTATTTCGCTTCTACTTACAAGGAAGCAAGTAATATGGCTATTTCTGCTATTTTTTTACTGATTAGCATGAAGTAAATAGAAGTATAAGCTTTTAAGAATAATTTGTTGCAAAGAAGTAGAGAAAGTCATGTGAATGGTATGCATCAGATTTTTTTAACTTATTAAACGCTATTTTTGTTGAACCATATCATTTGGATGATGCATATTGACAGTTTGAACATCTTTTGTGGCATACTTTCAAAAATAATTCTTTTTCTTCTCTCTCTGATTACTCTCCTCTTACATAGGACTTAACAAGCCAATGCCTTGGTTTAGTAGCTTGTAGCAAGCATAGTCTACATTATAGTAAATATATGCAGAGTGGGTGATCAGCCCAATACACGGTATGGTGATGAAGAAGGAAATGAAATGCACAGTTGACTACTATTTCATCTCTATAATCAGACTGCATTCTTAGAGCTTGCTACTGCAGCTAACTCTGCAGGCCTATCAACTCTTCCTTTTTATAGCTTCCAACAGCATAGCAAAAAGCCTCAAAATGCATAAGGGGGTGGATTACATCACAGTTGTGACCTGATGAATTTTAAAGATAATGATGGTTGGAGTTAAAAAAACCACTTTGTGGTGGTGTAATTCCAGACAGAAACAGATTTAAAGTACTGGACAAAATATATATAAGTGAGAACAAAACAGATCTATTGCTGCATGTTTCATCTAACAGTGACACAAATCTTTGAAAGGCAAAATTACCTCTCAGAAGACACCTTTAAGTTTTGTCACTTAACACACTCAATATGGATATTCTAACACTTCTCCTTGTTAAATAAAAAAATAATTATTCTACATACTACATAGAATAATGGTTCTACAACAGTTCCATTTTAGTGCACAAAATCTTCTTTCGTGTCCTGGGTAGTGGTTTGGTCATAACATCTGCCACTTATTGTGTTGCTGAAACATTTTGAACTCCAAGTCTTCTATCAGTCATCTTCTTCTCATGGATGAAGAAATACTTTGTGGGAATATGCTTGGATTAATTTCACTGTTGATAAATTGTCTATTTGAAAAAAAAAGATATGTGTTGTAACTTAACAAGTTCTCTAAATAATCAAAGTAACCAAATGATTTCCTTTGTAGCCTCCTGAGCAGCCACTAGTTCAGCCTCTGTGGTTGATGAAGCTACCATGGATTGTCATTAACTCAGCCAAGAGATGACTCCTCCAGCATATTTGATGTCAACCCCAGATGATGGCTGATATGGCTTTCATACAGGCAGTAAAATCTGCATCACTATAGCACTCTAATCTGGTATTCTTTACATCTGACTTGTACTTGGTTCTGTAATCAGCTCTTCCTTTTACATACAGGAATACGCTCTTCAATCTCTTCAGCAGAAGATTTTCAAGAGTACTTGACAAGAAACTTACACTGAAAGCTAAATCAGGTCTTGTTCCAAGCATTTGGTACATCAATGTGCTAACTTCTTCTCGGATGGGAACTTTTGGTTCTTCTTTCCCTGTATGTTGAACTTCCAGAGCTTTTAACATTGGAGTAGATACTTCTTTGCAGTCTGCAAAATTGGAAAGTCTCAGAATATTTAGTGAATAGGCATGTTGCTGAATCTTGATTCCACCTTTTTCATAGCAATTAATTTGTAAACCAAGAAAGAAATCTGCAGGTAATGTTGTAATTTTGAACTCTGTCTTCAGCTTCTTAAAGAAATTCTTCAAATCTTGTTGTCCATCAGCCACAACTAATCCATCATTCTCATACAGAATCAGCAGTATCAGTTTTCCATCCTTGATGGAATGAAAAGACATGGATCAGCTTTGCTCTGTTTGAAACTTAATTTGGACAACAAATCCTTAAAATATGTGTTCCAACACCTAGGAACCTGCTTTAAACCATACAGACTTCTCTGTAATATGCCAACTTTGTCTGTGCCATCTTCATAGTCTCTTGCTTGTGCCACATAAAGGGTCTCTTCAAGTTCTCCATAGAGAACGGCTGTTGATACACCAAATTGTGCAAGATGCATCCTTCCACTTGCAGTAATATTCAAAACTGAGCAAATAACTGTCATCTTGACAACTGGGCTAAAAGTTGACTGTAATCAGCATCTTCACTGAAGCCTTTTGCAACAAATCGAGCCTTAAACATGTTTATTTTGGCATCTTGTGGCAACTATTAAAGTTTCCAACTCTGGTTTTCCTTCAAAGAACCCATTCTCCCTGTTCATTTCCTTCTTCCACTCAGCACTGTCTTCATGTCTTAGTGTCTCTTTATAATTTACAGGTCCTCAGTTGGGTTGAGAAAACTTTTTGTCACCATCACAAAATCCTGCAGTGTTTTGGTTACTTCAAGGATGATCAATCTCTTAATCTAATCTCTGGTGTTCTCTCAGGAATCTCCTTTTTAAGACTCTCTTGATCCTTTGAAATTTATTTTCTGAATCACTTCCTAGTTCATATTTGTCTGCATCCATGCTATCTTCACTAGCATCATCTTTGATATTCTCTTCTGAACTGTGCTCATACGCCTCTCCTTTTATTTCTTCCTTCTTTATGTCTTAAAATGGTAACTGACATGTGCGTGGACATAAACCAATTAAATGAGAAAAAAGTCTGTGCAAACTTGCACAGCTAATCACCGGTCGACACCTCAAAATTTCACTTCAGTGCCTCCCATGCCTCGAGTCACTTCTTTGTCCATGATCTTTTGATAAATAGCATGTCACTGCACTCGTAATCATAGACTTTGCATAACTGTTGGCATTCCTATACAGATCTGACTCACGGCCGCGCCGTGGCCGAGTGGTTAGACCACTAGCCTCTCACCTAGACGGCCGGGGTTCGATCCCAAGCGACCGCATGTGAGATTTGTGGTGGACAAAGCGGCGCTGGGGCGGGTTTTCTCCGGGTACTCCGGTTTCCCCCGCCATCGCATTCCACCGGTGCTCCATCATCATTCATGTATCATCAGTGTCACCGCCTGCGATGCCATTAGTAGTTAAAGCGGGCGTTAAACACTACCAAAGTTAAACACTACCAAAAACCAAACAGATCTGACTCCAGCTTGTTTTTCTTTATCCTGGCGTTTATTACACACAGTAACAAGAAACCAAATTTCTTCAGTCTGCCATCAATTACACTCAAAGCCCCTTCATGGTAGTCCACGCATTTCCTGTATTTTTCGCTTCCACATTGGCCACTCAGCTTCACTGTTCAATTGCTTCACATGGTTTACTAAATCCATTCTGAATTGTATTCTTTCCACATGCTCTAATCTCCTAACCTCAAAACTTTCCTCAAAACTTGAAGAATTTTAAGTTTAATAAATAATTGTTGGGGTTAGTTTTGTGAAGGTTTAATTTTACACAGAAACATATTTAGAGCACTGGACAAAATATGTATACATGAGAACATATGCTGCATGCATACCTTTGATGTAAACACTCCTCTTTGCTATGTTATGTGCACCTATGACAGTAAGGGTGAATTATGGAAAATATGCCATTCACAAGCAGTGAGCTACATCTTATATGGAACATTTTTTTGAAATTTTGTTTTTCTCAAACATGGCTCTAACGATTTTGATTAAAATACCATATGTTAAAGATATTTTTAAGTCATGTGAAATATGTATCTTAACTTTTCTGGAATAACCTCTGAAGTCCTCTTGACTCTGGATGACCCTTACATAACTGGTAAACCGTAAGAGATAGACAAAACGAATTACACAAAACATGTAGATCTCATTAAAACACAATTTAAGTCAGATACTTTCTTCTCTCACTCTTGAGTTAACAATTTCCGAAATATTACGGTCATTGGCTTACATGTTCCAATATTAAAATGGTTTTCAGGCGGGAAATTGTCATTCGGTTTTCTTTTGTTTTACTTCGAGTCATGCAAAGAGAACCGAATTTCAAATTCTCATATAGCGACCAGCTTTTTAAAGTTTTGAATATCACGTTAGCCCATGTATTGCCTCCTTTCCCTTCTGTTTACAAGGAACTAAATAATATGACAAGTCCTGCTAATTTTTATCCCGATTAGTATGAAGTATATGAGAATAATTAGTTGCAGAATAGGTAGAGAAAGTCATGTGGACGAAACAGAATTTTAGGAAAAGACCAGCATCTGTGTGTGAACAGCGTATCTCAAAAACGAAAACTCGGTTAAATACCAAACCTGGTATTTTTATTTTCTCTTTTGTTTAATTTTTACTTTCTCTATACGCACTATGTACATAGTGTATAGAGAAGGTATTACACTCCACCCAAAAATTCGATACCGAGATTTCACCGGAAATACATGTTTTAGAGTCCCCTGTATCCAAAAAAAGTATTTTCAGAAAAAGGTCCGTGTGTGTGTCCGTGTGTCAGTGAACACGATAACTCAAAAACGAAAAGTAGGTAAAATACCAAACTTGGTATTTAAGTCTAGTATCTTCTAGGGATGCGACACGAAGTTTTTGAGAAAAATCCCCCCACCCCCAACTACCCTTTACATGGAACTTTTTTCGAAAATTTAAATTTTCTCAAAAATGGCTCTAATGATTTTGATTAAAATTTCGTATATTAACCACATTTACCTGACAAATAAAATGTATATCTTGAATTTTCTAGGAATAGCCTTTGAAGAGTGGTTTATTCTGGATGAATTTTACGGAATTTTGAATAACTGCTAAACCGCATGAGATGGACAAAAACTTACTACACAAAAAATGTAGAGCACCTTAAAACACACAATTTATGTTATATAAATTTTTTTCTTGGAGTTCGTCGTTTTTCAGACATTCCTTACTTTTGGTTTCTGCTATGAAAAACATAATTTTCTCTTACAGGAACTTGTCAACTCCGATCCATATAAACAAAGGAACTTCATTGACATAGTAACCAGCTTTTGACTATCACTTTAACCTATGTTAGTCCCTTATTTCGCTTCTACTTACAAGGAAGCAAGTAATAAGACTATTTCTGCTAATTTTTTCTGATTCGCATAAAGTAAATAGAAGTATAAGCTCTTTAAGAATAATTTGTTACAAGGATATAGAGAAAGTCATGTGAATGGTACACATCAGATTTTTTATTCTGGTGTTCCCGAAATATCTATATATTTCCGATAAAATCTCGGTATCGAAATGTACATTGCACATGCGTGGTAGAGAAAGTAAATAAGCAACATTGTTTGATACGAACATATCCTGCACAATTTGAATCATTTAACATCGTCCCTCTCGAAAGCCTTTGTCAATGATAGTGTGTGTGGAAACATTCAAGAGCCTCTCTCAGCTATTATATGTTGGGGGAAGTATGATTACTATAGCTCTTGAATCTAGTTCCACATTGCGTTTTAGAATCAACTGTGTTCTACGTATGAGAAAATATCATATGGTTTACTACTTTAATTAAAGTACCAGTTTAAAGTAATTAATCTATTGCTAAGTAAAATCCTTTGGAGATAAATCACAACGAAATGGATGAAAAAACAAAACACTACACACACATTACACGCGTATTACCCGAGGTATCATGGAAACTTTGCCTCTAGTGTGCTTGAATTGCTAATATTGGCGGGTACTAAGCCGCAAAACGTAACCGAGGAATCTGTGAAGAGCAAACTTCAATAAACAATCGGTTTAGTGACATTTTATTGGTGATTTTTCTTTTACTATGTTGTGCTTCAAGGTGGCGCTAGTTTGCTCTATACGTGCACTTAAGGGCACCAAAAGGGCGTTTAGGTAAGTAACGCAATTTTGTTTCAGCAATATCTTGTGCTTAATGCCTACAGGATTACGATGGCTATACTATTTACCGGATTCCGCAAGTAATTAACAAGTAAAACATTGACTCGTGTATATGGCAGTGAAAATACATGTTCTTATCAAGAAATTACTGATTCTCTCTTCTTTCGTTTTGCCTATTAATTAAGTGTTGCTAACCTTATATGTTTGTAAAACTTAGGATCATTTCTGTTATTAGTGCCATATCGTAAGCGAATCTTTTACATTATATGGGTTGTGGGTAATACTAAAATGAAACGTAGGTATAGCTGACTTTTCTACATACAAACCGTTCAATACAAAGAATGCGAACAACAAAAATCTGATGTGTTCCATTCACATGACTTTCTCTACTTCTGTGTAACAAAGTATTGTTAATAAGCTTATTCTTCTGTTTACTCCATGCTAATCGAGAAAAAATTAGCAGAAATAGTTTCATCACTTGCTTCCTTGTAAGTAGAAGCGAAATATGGGAGTATCATAGGTTAAAGTGAAGTCAAAAGCTGGTTACTAAGTGACTGAAGTTCCTTTGTTTGTATGGACACGAGTTGACAAGTTTCTATACGAGAAAATACAAGGAACCTGAAACCAAAAACAAGGAATATCTAAAAAAAACGATCAACTCCTCAAAAAATTATAACATAAATTGTGTGTTTCAATGTGCTCTACATTTTTTGTGTGGTAAGTTTAGCAGTTATGCAAAATTTTGTAAAATTCATCCAGAGTAAAGTAGTCTTCAGAGGCTATTCCCAGAAAATTCAATATATACATATTATTTGTCAGGTAAAAATATTAATATACGATATTTTAATGAAAATCGTTAGAGCCATGTTTGAGAAAAAAAAAAGTTTTCGAAAACAGTTCCATGTAAAGGGTAGTTGGGGGGTGGGGGTATTTTCTTGAAAATCTTCGTGTCGCACCCTTGAAAGATACCAAACTTAAATACCAAGTTTGGTATTTAACGGTATTTTCGTTTTTGAGCTATGCTGTCCACAGACACACACACATGCACACATGGGGCTTTTTCCAAAAATGCTTTATTTGGATTCAGGGGGACCCAAAACGTGTATTTCCGGTGAAATCTCGGTGTCGAATTTTTGGGTGCATTACAATACCTTCTCTATACACTATGTACATAGTACGTGTAGAAAAAGTAATAAAAGATCTGGCGAGTGCTGTCTGCACGCAAACATAAAACCTTGCTTTACCTGCACTAATCAATCAGACCGTATGTGTTGTGTTGACATACGATTGCTATTGCTACAATTGTTTATAGGGTTTATTATTTTTGGCTATGATTATACGTGTCAGCTATTAACGCTCTTCAATCTTAACAAAACCATCTTTGAGTTCCAATTTTCAAACAAACTACAGGAATATGACAGTATTGTTTAGCTAAAACATTAAAGCGCATATGAATAAATATGGTTATTTTGTGGCTTAATGTTGCAGGCAAACTGAAAATTACATGAATACTAGTAGAGAGTTAAAAAAAACCTGATGTGTACCATTCACATCACTTTCTCTATATCCCTGCAACAAATTGTTCTTAAAAAGCTTATACTTCTATTTACTTCATGCTAATCAGTAAAACATTAGCAGAAATAGCCATATTACTTGCTTCCTTGTAAGTAGAGGTGAAATAAGGGAGTACCATAGGTTAAAGTGATAATCAAAAGCTGGTTGCTATGTCACTGAAGTTCCTTTGTTTGTATGGACATCAGTTGACAAATTCCTGTATGAGAAATGTATAAGTTTTTCATAGCAGAAACCAAAAATAAGGAATGTCACAAAAACGACGAACTCCACGAAAAAAAGGTATATAACATAAATTGTGTGTTTTAACGTGCTCTACATTTTTTCTCTAGTAAGTTTTTGTCCATCTCTTACTGTTTAGCAGTTATTCAAAATTTAGTAAAATTCATCCAGAATAAACTACTCTTCAGAGGCTATTCCCAGAAAATTGAAGATATGCATTTTATTTGTCAGGTAAATATCTTTAATATACGAAATTTTAATCAAAATCGTTATAGCTATTTTTGAGAAAATCAAAATTTTCGAAAAAGTTCCATATAAAGGGTAGTTGGGGGTGAGGGGATTTTTCTCAAAATCTTCGTGTAGATACTAAACTTAAATACCAAGTTTGGTATTTTACCTACTTTTCGTTTTTGAGTTATCGTGTTCACAGACACACGGACACACACACACACACACACACGCGCGCGCGCGGACCTTTTTCCGAAAATGCTTTTTTTTAGATAAAGGGGACCCTAAAACATATATTTCCGGTGAAATCTCGGTATCAAATTTTTTGGTGGAGTGCAATACATTCTCTATACATTATGTATATAGTGCCTATAGAGAAAGTAATAAGTTATATTATCCTAACCAATTATAATCTGCAAAAGAATAATAACATAAAAGAATTAATTGCAATACACCGTTTATTAAGCCCTAAATGATTTTCCCGATGATACACGGTTGTCTTTTTAAACCTGGAATTACGAATTAGTTATTTTATTTCTCCAATATTTATTATATCATTACACTATGATCTATAGGATTTGCCCTTAAGCCAAATTAAATCAATTTCGTAAAGCTAAAAATGAATGAAAAAGCTTCTGATATTCACGGAAATGGTAAGAAATATCTGCATGATTTTATTTATTAGTTTTCTTAACCTCCCTCCGCCGGCCTTCGAAAATGAACGTTTACCTACCCTGTAATTACATGTTAGTGTTGAAATAACCAACGGAATGTTCGAGGATTCTTTTAGATGATAAAAAATTTGAACCCATGTGCCTGCTCTTTGGCCCCGCAGTTAAAGGGCTACATAGTTTGCACATAATATAGAACCTCTTTATGAGCGAAAGTGGTTAACTATGACCTAGACCATTAAGATGGAACATTTTGAACGTGGCTCATAGAATGATCTTCTCGTTTGTCATTTTAATTTGCTTTGATAATTCCTGCAATTTCTTATTTAATTGATATTATTATGAATTCGAACACAACATACAGAATAAATTAGGCAAAACGTTTCACCAAGAGTTATTAAAATGTTTTGGCATAGTATCGCATACGTATTACCATACCATTATTCGTATATGCAGAACCGACGGTCTTTTGTTTTGCTGCTGCTGTTTTGCTTTTGCTGTCTTTTGTTTTTCTTTATCAGTTGCTAAATCGTGACCATTCATGCTTTAAATGCAACATCCCGTTTTAAAGCATTTATTTTTGCTATACAAGCGTACAGAATCGTGGAAAAGTTTGAAAAGACGAAACGAAGTTGTATTTTCAATTTACGTGCAACATTAAAATATTGTATGCACGAATTAAAATATTGGTTGGATGCAAATGACTTATACGAGAAAGAAACATTTGTTAAATCGTTGTTAAGTAGGTATTTTTTATAAACAAAGGTTTGTTGACTGCGGAGACATTTTTATCTAACCCTAATTAGAATCGATTTGACAATTTTATTATGGAGACAGTTATGGAGAGGGTAGAGAAATAGAGAAACCTGGAGTTCTACAGTAATTCCGCAGAAGTCGTTAACAAAGGTTTAATGTACAAGAGATTGAAAAGATGGTTAAGTAACTGTTTTATTTACCGCACTTTTTTGAGTCCATATCAAATAGCTACTTCTTTTGTTTCTATAGCAACCAAGTTAGATGTGGGAATGTTAACTTCGTCCATAAATAACAATATCGGTAAGCAGTAGAAATTAGTCACATCGTCCAAAATCGCCCCAAGTGCCATGATAGTAAAAGCGGTCGTTAAACACTATAAAAAAAGTCTAAAATAGCTTATTGCCTACTAAGAACTATAAGCTATACTTATCAGGTCGAAAACGCATATTGAGAATACGAGGCCCGCAGAGCCGAGTTTTCTCAAGCATTCAAGATCTGATAAGTAACTTACAGTACATGTTTAGCCAATTACTTTTTGAAATATTTGAAAAACTGTAAAAAAGAAAAAAAAAAAAAGATAAATCAAAATTGCTTTTCAATATTTTATTTTACATTATACGAAAAAATTAATTCTCGTTGTGAACAAATGAAACACGTCTAAAGTATATGGCTAAAACCTTCTTATACACTCTTTTGTTAATCAATTTTGCAATATATTCTTTATTTGAAATAGCACATGTCTTGAGTGTTACCTCATTTTCTAATTTACTGTAAGTATTAATGAATTATGTTTAACTTACTTATCAAGTATTTCCAAAAATATGTTACAAGCTTTGTCACATGGTATAAAGCATATTATATTATACAGTACCTTTTAAATATTTAAATTAACATTCCCAATCTAAAATAACTAACACATTTTACAAATGTTATGCAATAATACATTATGTAGCATTTTACAATATTTTGTCATATAATTTAATCTATTTAAAAATCTATATTAGCTAATACGTGAACTTGGATCCCTCATTGACAGGTTTAGATTTCTGCAATCTTGAGTTTTTACTTTCTCTACACTTACTATGTACATAGTGTATAGAGAAAGAATTATATTCCACCAAAAAATTCGATACCGAGATTTCACCGGAAATACATTTTGAGGTCCCCGAGTTCAAAAAGCATTTTTAGAAAACGGTATGTATGTGTCTATGGACAGCATAATTCAAAAACGAAAAATACTAAACTTTGTATTTAAGTTTGGTATCTTCCAAAGATGGACACGAAGATTATCAAGAAAATCCCCCCACCCCAAAGTACTCTTTACATGGAAGAATGTTTGATAATTTTGTTTTTCTCAAAAATGGCTCTAACGATTTTGATTAAAGTACCGCTATTTACATCACAAATAAAATTTAGGTATATCTTGAATTTTCTGGGAATAGTTTGTTAATTCTGGATGCATTTTGCATAACTGGTAAACCTAAGAGACAGACAAACACTACTACACAACAATATTGTAGATCGCGTTAAAACACACAATTTATGTTATGTACATTTTTTTTTTTTTGCAGAATTTACGATTTTCCAGATATTTCTTGTCATTAGTTTCATTTTTAGACTACGCAGCTTCTCAAATGGGGTTACCTTTCGTTTCATCTCTATTGGTTTTCTGGAAATGCAAAGCGAACGGAACTTCAATTGTTCACATATCGATCGGATTTTAAAAGATGTGATTATAGCTTTAGCCTGGCATATCCACTTTATTTCCCTTCTACGTATAAACAACGAAGTAGTAATTGTATTAATGTTTATCTCGTTTAGCATTTTGTAGATAGAGAATAAGCTTTTGTAGGAATAAATTGTTACAGGCTAGGTAGAGAAAGTCATGTGAATGTAACACATCAGGTTTTTTTTCCCCTGTAAAGATCGAACCGCTGGCAGTTATGTGCTAGATGCTGTTCCTTGTATTGCAGGTTGTGCATTGTGGTATGTGGTTCTTCTTTAGAGAGGACAGGACTGTGAGCTTCGTATGTCCGATTTTTCACCTTCTCTATACGAACTATGTATAGAGAAGACATTGTAATGCACCCAAAAATTCGATACTGAGGTTTCACCGGAAATGCATGTTTTGAGATCTCCTGAATCCAAAAAAAGCATTTTTAGTAAAATGTCCTGTGTGTGTCTGTATGTCTGTGTGTGTCTGTGGGCAGCATAGCTCAAAAACGAAAAGTCCGTTAAAAACCAAACTTGATATTTAGGTTTGGTATCTTCCAAGGATGCGACACGAAGATTTTCAAGAAAATCCCCCCAACTCACAACTACCCTTTGCATGGAACTTTTTTCGAAAATTTTGATTTTCTAAAAAAATGGCCTTAACGATCTTGATTAAAATATCGTATATTAAAGATATTTACCTGACAAATAAAATGTATATCTTGAATTTTCTGGGAATAGCCTCTGAAGACTACTTTATTCTGGATGAATTTTGCATAACTACTAAATCGTTAGAGATGGACAAAAACTTAACACACAAAAAATGTAGAGCACGTTTAAACACACAATTAATGCTATATATATTTTTTCGTGGAGTTGATCGTTTTTTATTTTAGCTTTGAAAAACATACTTTTCTCATACAGGAATTTGCCAACTTGTGTCCATACAAACAAACGAACTTCAATCACATAGCAACCAGTTTTTGACTTTCATTTTAACCGATGGTACTCCCTTATTTCGCTTCTATTTACAATAAAGCAAGAAATAAGACTATTTCTGCTGATTTTTCTCGATTAGCATGAAATAAAAAAAAGAATAAGCTTATTAACAATAATTTGTTACAGAGATATAGAGAAAGTCATGTGAATGGAACACATCAGATTTTTTTTTTAATACAGTTCCGGATCCTTGACGGTACTCCGGCGCTGTATTTCCCTTTCTTTTTCTTCTATTTTCTCAACATTTCCTTTGTTTTTATATTTGATAACCGTTTGCTTTTTGCTTCTCATACATACACATACGAGGGTGGTCTGAAAAGTTCTCGACCCGTAAGTGAAAAACGAGAATTCATGCTTTCAAAGTAGTTTTATTTTTCAACATAAGCTCCTCTAATATCAATACATTTTGTCCAGCGGTGTTCCAATGCCATTATCCCATCTCTGTAGTGTTCCTCTGGAGGTGCTGCAAAGTACCCATTTACAGCCGCAATTGTTTCTTCATTGGACGAAAAGTGCCTACCAGCAAGGAGTTTCTTCAGCTTTGGATACAGATGGATGTCCGAGGGAGCCAAATCTGGAGAATAGAGTAGATGTTCCAGCGCTTCATAGCGCAGATCTCTCAATTTCCCCATTGCCAAAACACTTTTGTGAGCAGGTGCACTGTCCTGATGGAAAACAATTTTTTACTTTCTTTATACGTACTATGTACATAGTATATAGAGAAGGTATTGCACTCCACCCAAAAATTCGATACCGAGATTTCACCGGAAATATACGTTTTTGGGTCCCTTGTATAAAAAAAAAAAAAGAATTTTCAGAAAAAGGTCCATGTGTGTGTCCATGTGTCTGTGAACACGATAGCTCAAAAAACGAAAAGTCGGTAAAATACCAAAGTTGGTATTTAAGTTTGATATCTTCCAGGGATGCGACACGAAGATTGAGAAAAATCTCCCCACCCCAAACTACCCTTTACATGGAACTTTTTTCGAAAATTTTTATTTTCTCAAAAATGCTCTAAAATTTCGTATTTTAAAGATATTTACACGACCAATAAAATGTACATCTTGAATTTTCTGGGAATAGCCTCTAAAGATTAGTTTATTCGGAATGAAATTTACGGAATTTTGCTTATTTGCTAAACCGTAAGAGATGGACAAAAACTTACAACACAAAAAAATATAGAGCACGTTAAAACACACAATATGTGTTATATGCATTTTTTTCGTGGAGTTGCTCGTTTTTGAGATATTCCTTGTTTTTTGTTTCAACTTTGAAAAACGTACTTTTCTCATACAGGAATTTGTCAACATCCATACAAACAAAGGAACTTCACTCACATAGCAACCAGCTTTTGACTATCACTATAACCTATGGTACTCCCTTATTTCGCTTCTACTTACAAGGAAGCAAGTAATAAGACTATTTCTGCTGATTTTATTTCTCGATTAGTATGAAGTAAATAGAAGCATAAGCTTTTTAACCATAATTTGTTCAGAGATATAGAGAAAGTCATGTGAATGGAACACATCATTTCTTTTTTAACCCGGGTCTGTTTTCACGAATGCTTGCATTCAGCTTGGTTAGAAGTTGAGAGTAGTATTCTCCAGTAATGGTTGTATCTTCTTCGAGTTAGTCAATCAACAACATTCCTTTCTCGCCCGGAGGTCCCGGGTTCAATTCCCGGCTGGGGCGGGGAATTTTTCTTTAATCAGAAGTATTCCCTATCCCCCACAGAGTCTGGAAGTATGCATGTGAGAGTGAATGTGTGCGTGTTTGAGGAAATAAAACGGTTTAAACCCAACGTAAACCTACAGACAACGAGTTGTTTCCAAGTCGAAGCCCCCGATCACCGTAGATGTATATAAATGAAAAAAAAAATCCTTTGGCATCCCAAAACACTGACGCCATGATCTTTCCCGCCGATGGCACCATCCTCGCTTTCTTTGGAGCTGAAGAACCAGCTTCTGTCCACTGCCTCGACTGCTGCTTGGATTCGGGTGTGTAGTGGAGAATCCGTTTCATCCATCGTGACGTATCGGCACAAAAAGTCACTTCTGTTCTTCTGAAAATGCGACAAACACTTTTTAGAAAGTGTCGTGCGAATGCCTTTGTTATCCGCAGTGAGGATACGCGGCATTCATCTTGCGCAAAGCTTTTTCATGTTTAATTCCTGATGTAAGGTGTGACCAATAAGTTCCTTTGAAATTCCAACAGCATTGCAATTTCACGCGATCTTCCAAAATCATATCATGCACTTTTTCAATGATTTCCGGTGTGGTTACAGTTTTTGGACGTCCTTCGTGTGGATCGTCTTGGACGCTTTCACGGCCATGTTTAAAATCGGCCGCCCATTTCTTCAAAGTGGAAACTGAAGGTGAGGAGTCACCACACACATTTACAATCCGCAAATGAATTTCTGTAGGTGTTAAACCTTTTACGAAGAATTTTATCACAGCACCATACTCGAATTTCTCTATTTTCAAAGCAATGCGCACTTCCACTACTTCAAACAACTGCCTACAGTCAACAATTGTTTGAATAACTTGTAAATTTACATAGGGTCTATTAACATGTGTACCAACGTAAGGGAAAAAATCATGCAAGTAGTGCCGTGATCTCTGGGTGAGGCAAGAACTTTTCAGACACACATTTACAAACACCCTTCCCCAAGGCGGGACTTAAACCCACGACCCCCTGCACCACAAAGCACCAGAGCGAGGCACTTTAGTAAGCGGGACCTGCCCGATTAGGATATGAACATCCGGTCACGGAGATTTAGGAACTTTACTGAAAAGAGGGCTGTAGAATTATCTCTTGCGTCATGGAGTTTGCTTTTGGGAGAATTGGCCCAATAACTTTTCCAGGCAACACGAGAGTTTATTTTCAAGAGAGAGTTGACGTCAGGATATGGGATTTTCACATTTGGCTTTATATTTGAAGGTTATGTTGCATGTTTGGCTGCTTTATCGGCTAAATCACTCCCACATATCAACATAGTTCATTTGATGGTGGAGTGTGGTTCATTTCTTGGTGAAGATGCAATTGAGGAGCTGTAGAATTCCATTAAGAGAGGATGACCTATGAATGGCCAAAGAAGCACTTATAGAATAAGCAAGCACAAGAAAAGACGTTTCATACCCAGATAATTAATGTAAGATAGGGCCACCAAAAGAGAACGAAATTTCAATGAAAATCTCATAGCTTTTTAAACTATCGCTTTAACCTAGTTTATTCCTTTATTTCTCTTCTAGTTATAAGTAACAAGACCATTCTGCTAACGTTTATGTTGATTAGCATGAAGCAGATAGAAGAATAATCTTTTGTAACACGTTTTCAGAATAGGAGAGAAAGTCATGTGAATAGAACATTAGATTTTTACTTTCTCTACACGTACTATGTACATAGTGTATAGAGAAGATGTAGTAACGCACCCAAAACCGAAATTTCACCGGAAATACATGTTTTGGGCCCCCCTTGAATTAAAAAAAAGCATTTTAAAAAAAGGTCTGTGCGCGCGCGCGTGTTTATGTGTGTGTGTGTGTGTGTGTGTGTGTGGACAGCATAGCTAAAGAACGAAAAAAGATTAAATGCCAAACTTGGTATTTAAGTTGGGTATCTTACAAGTATGCAACACGAAGCTTTTCAAGAAAATCTCCCCACCTCCAACTACCCTTTACATGGAAAAAAAATTCAAAAATTTTGATTTTTCAAAAATAGCTCTAACGATGTTGAATAAAATCTCTTATATTTAAGATATTTATATGACAAAGTATATCTTGAATTTTCTGGGAATACTCTCTGGAGATCCGTTTATTCTGGAGGATTTTGACTGAATTTTGCATTAACTGGTAAACCATAAGAGATAGACAAAAACGTATTACACGAAAGACGTAGATCTCGATAAAACACACATTTTATGTCTTACACATTTTTGCGTGTAGTTGGCCATTTTCGAGATATTCCTTGATATTGAATTCAGTTCTAAACTTCAGTTCTCATACGGGAACTTGTCAACTCCTGGCTACGCAAAGAAATGTATTTCAATCCCATAGCAACCACATTTTGAAAAATTTGCCTATCAGTTTAGCCTAGTGTATTCCCTTATTTCCCTCCTACTTACAAGGAACTAAATAACAAGACCGTTTCTGCTAATGTGTTAGTATGAAATAAGATAGATATTATTAACAATACTTTGTTAGCCTGCCTGGGTAGTGTGGTGGTAGCGTGTCTGCTTCACATTCAACAGGTTGTGAGTTCGAATGTCGCTTAGGGCGAGTTACCCAGATAAGGCTTTTTTTTTTTCTCGGTGTTTTCCCTTATCCTGGCAATACGTATGTCGAGTAACTTTACGCTCCATGGACACCCAGATCATTTGAGCATCATTTCACCAATTTCATTCATCGTCCGATATGACCAACCAGGTTAAAGGACGTTACAGAGATGTAGAAAAGTCATATGAATAGAACACAGATATTTTTCCAGTCATATAGCGATTCTTACTTCGTTTATACAGAGCTAATTTACATCTTGTGTGCATACAGTATCCCTCGTTTAATTTTTGAGGAGGGACATCAAAGCTAAACTATTGAAGACCAATCCACGTAGTCTTAGAGAGATAATAAGTTAAACAACAATCAAAAGCAAGGACAATACTTCCTATACAAAAGGAATAACAAGAAAGCCAATATATATGTATCGTTGGCACTTACCTATACAGCCAAGCTGCCAAATGATGGCGCCAGAGAAAATCTACTCGTTGGAGAGGAAATTGTATGGAAGAAGATAGTTTTCCTGAAAGTAGATAAAACGTAGGAGAGAGAGAGAGAGAGAGAAAGAGAGAGAGAGACTGTACAACAGTCACTATAATGACCGGTCTACCCTAATTATTCACTAACAAGAACCATCGCGATGGAAAATCGATTTCTGATCCAATATCTTCGTTTTGGTGCCTATTTTTCCAAATATTTATCGCATGAAGACTAGCTCTGCTAAGGTATCAACCGTCAACATTTCCCCCTCCCCGAGTTTGGTAAAAAGTGGTTTCAATGGTTACCTACCTGCTTGTAAATAAAGAGTGTTTATCAGGCTTAATGGTCGTTTCGCATTGCACTACTCCCTAGCTATTGACATCACAGCGTGCAGAGGGAAGTGACGCCCATTATCCTGTCAGAGCAGCTTAACTCCCTCGTGGGGGGACCACCAATCAATCTGTCAACCGCTACAACCGGCTCTGGACAAACACAATTTGCTTCGGATATAGGTATCTCTGGGCCAGTATTTCTTATATCAAAACCTCGATTCGAAAGTCACTACAAGAATCTATGCTGCGCGACAAGGGAGTACACGGAGACTCGCCACCAGTGGTTTATTGGAGAGCGGACCAGTAGAGCGGTCATCTCAGCAATGACAAACACATCAGTCTGTTCTTGTCAATTATAATGCTGTTGATTAACGTAAGGATCTACAGGTTCTTTATCATAGATTTTATAAGTAAAACCAACGACGAATGTATGGAAAATGAAAGGATGAGAGCGGCGACTATGATATTCATCCGAGGAATATGAGAAATCCTCAAAATAAAAATTTAATGTGCTCCATTCACATGAATTTCTCTACCTCTCTGTAACAAATGATTGTTCATAAGCTTTTTCTTCTATCTACTCCATGCTAATCGAGATAAACATTAGCAGAAACGGTCTTATTACTTGCTTCCTAGTAAGTAGAAGGGAAGTAAGGGAATACACTAGGCTAAACCGACAGTCAAATGCTTTAAAATGTGGTTGCTATGGTACACAAATCAGATTTTTTGCTTGGTCAGGTGTTGACAAGTTCCCGTATGAGAAAAGCATTAAGTATTTTAAAACTGAAATCAATAACAAGGAATATCTTAGCAACTATCAGTTCCAGAAAGAAAAGGCACATAACATAAATTGTGTGTTTTAACGTGCTCTATATTTTTTGTGTAGTAAGTTTTTGTCTATTTCTTATGGTTTACCAGTTATGCAAAATTCCGCAAAATTCATTCAGAATAAAGATGTCTTCAGCCCGCTAGGGTAGTGTGGTGGTAGCGTATCTGCCTCATATTCAACAGGTCGTGAGTTCGAATCTCGCTTAGGGTGAGTTACCCGGATAAGGTTTTTTGTCGAGGTTATCCCTTATACTGAGAAGACGAATGTCGAGTAACTTTAAGCTACACGGACCCCGAGATCATTTCAGCATCATTTCACCAATTTCATTCATCGTCCGATATGACCAACCAGGTAAAATGTCTTCGGAGGCTATTCCCAGAAAATTCAAGATATACATTTTATTTGTCATGTAAATATATTTAATATACGATATTTTAATCAAAATCGTTTCGGCCATTTTTGAGAAAATCCAAATTTTCGAAAAAAGTTCCATGTAAATGGTAGTTGGGGATATTTACCAGACTTTTTATTTTTGAGTTATGCTGTCCATAGACACGCACACTCTGACCTTTTTCTAGAAATGTTTTTTTTATTCAGGAGGTCCCAAAACAGGTATTTCCGATGAAATCTCAGTATCGAACTTTTGGGTGCAATACAATACCTTCTCTATACACTATGTACATAGTACGTGTAGAGAAAGTAAAAATAGTAGTCCTAGTACGAATCAACTAATCAACTAGGATTAACCGGGCACGCAGCATGAAAAACAATAACCGACCCATCATAAGGTTTACATTCGATTCGTAAAGGTTATATAACCTCTTGCAGCTTTTATTTTGCTCAGTAATAAACAGGCAAATCAGTTACATAGTGATTACCATCGTTTGCTTCAGTACTAACAATATATTTCAGAATATACCCTGAGTTTATCACGTATAATGGAAACGACAATCCATTACTTCCATGACAATAGCGGAATATGGTCTGTTTCTTCCCTGGCTAATGTGCAGGTGAAGCATATTCAAAGTTTGCTTCTAAATAAGCCTTTGTTGCAAGTCATTAGCAAACTCTGCTATCGATATATTGGAGACTCGATGCCTAATATATCTTCTGACACGCCGAGCGTAGCGTTTAATCCTTAAATTTGAATATTTTCTACAAATATCTGGTAACATAGATTTAGAACTGAGTACTCAAATTTATTCTGTCATTAATAGCAATTCTAACGCTGCCACAGATCGATCTATGGTCTTATTCTTAAACCTTAAGCACCTTCTCTGTAGGGCGCACTTTCTCGGTTGAATCAGAGGATGATCTGGTAGTGAGCATGCTAGCTTCTAAATCTAGAGATGCCAGGTTCGATTCCCGGCTGGGGGATAGTAATTTTTCTTTAGCAAGGATGATTTCTCATCTTCCTCAAGGGGCTGGAAGTATGGGCGAGAGATTTAAATGCGTGTGTGTGAATTTAATCAAATATGACATTCCAATGTTTAAATGGTCCTTGACGACCAACGGTGTTCCCCAGAAAACATAGTAGGTATATAAACCAAACGTCTATGGTTCCAAAAGCTTCCTTCAACTTTAGATTGACTCACAGATTCATAATCTATACTGATAGAAAGACGACCTTAGACAAATTTTAGGGAGGGATAACGTAGCATAACACACATTAACATGAACATATTTTACCAGGTTTGACGAAAAAAGCACACAGAACAAAATAAATATTTTATCAAGACCCGCTTACATATTAATGTGAGTAAATTTGTATCATCCTCGTTAAAATGTAACAATTTCTATTAGGTTGTTGTTTTAAAATTTCTTACGTATGTATCACATTTCTATGTTGTCCATTTCCAACTAAAATGTTTTATCTTAAAATAGCAGCGCCCTCTTTGTTCTTTAAACTGTATTATTTAGGAAATTGAAGTTGTTGGCCATATATGTATTCATCTTTGTTTCCCTCTTCGTCAGTGGACGTTCTAACAGATTTTGTAAACTGCAAGCAAGGTTCACTCCCTTCGTATATTTATCGCAAAGTTTAAAAAATCTGATGTGTACCATTCACATGACTTTCTCTATATCCCTGCAACAAATTATTCTTGAAAAGCTTATACTTCTATTTACTTTATGTTCATCAGAAAAAATTAGCAGAAATAGTCTTATTACTTGCTTTCCTTGTAAGTAGAAGCGAAATCAGGGACTACCATAGGTTAAAGAGATAGTCAAAAGCTGGTTGCTATGTCAATGAAGTTCCTTTGTCTGTATGGATAGGAGTTGACAAGTTACTGTATGAGAAAAGAATAAGTTTTTTCATAGCAGAAACCAAAAATAAGGAATGTCTCAAAAACGACTAACTCCACGAAAAAAATGTATATAACATAAATTGTGTGTTTTAAGGTGCTCTACATTTTTTGTGTAGCAAGTTTTTGTCCATCTCGTACGGTTTAGCAGTCATTCAAAATTCAGTAAAATTCATCCAGAATAAACTACTCTTCAGAGGCTATACCCAGAAAATTCAAGATATACATTTATTTGTCAGGTAAATATCTTTAAAATACGAAATTTTAATCAAAATCGTTAGAGCCATTTTTGAGAGAATCAAAATTTTCGAAAAAAGTTCCATGTAAAGGGTAGTTGGGGGTGGGGGGATTTTTCTCAAAATCTTCGTGCCGCATCCCTGGAAGACACTAAACTTAAATACGAAGTTTAGTATTTTACCGACTTTTCGTTTTTGAGTTATCGTGTTCACAGACACACGGACACATTGACACACGGACCTTTTTGTGAAAATGCTTTTTTTGGATATTGGGGACCCTAAAACATATATTTCCAGTGAAATCTCGGTATCGAATTTTTTGGTGGAGTGCAATACCTTCTCTATACACTATGTACATAGTGCTTATAGAAAAAGTAAAAAGGTAGAAACTATTCGCCACTTGAAAGTGGACAATTTACGCTCATTCTTTTCTAATAACCTGACGCCTGGAGCAGCGCAGTTGCATGATGCCAATGACCTTTTAGCTCGGGGAGTGTCACATCATATTTTGCAGTGTTTTGAGCAACAGAAAGGGGAGAGATACGGAGGTTGTCACGTGATCGGTTGCCGAATTTTTAGTTCAGCTCAATCCTACAGAACTGTATCACATTTGATGCTGTATTTACTTTCCGCAGTTTCTCAGTTAACGTAAAGACCCTGCTGGTCTGCTGGAAACTAGACAGCAAATTTTATTAGAAAAGATAAGGGTGGGAGAGAAAGGGACAAGAAAGAAAGGTTTTGCCGAAGTATCTGGCCACAGTTTGTTTACACCTCAGCACCCAACCTGTACATCATTGTACGTGGCTTTTGATTTGCGTTCATAGCCTCACCAAAGAAACGACATATAATTTGTACCTTTTCCGAATTTTTCAATAAGTGTATATATACAGTGTGTCCCAGAATTAAACCACACAAATTGAGAGGATTGTAGAGGAGCCCTAGATTAAACACTTTGAGATAGAGAACCTATTGTTACTTTTGGCAAATCCAAAGCTATTGCATCTTTTCTGGATTGCACATCAGTGGCCGTAATTCAAAAGAACTGGACGTATGTGTTCTAATTTCATTCGTTTTAGAAAATTGCTTGTTTTCTGAGGGTGTGCATGCCACTGATAACCGTTCGGTTGATATCAGATCATGTGTTAGCTTGAGCCGTCATATTGGTGGGCGAGTAGGTATAGCACCGGTCATCGAAATCCACAAGATCGTACCGCTCTCTGAAGTTTTCATTGTTTCGTGTTTTAATTTTGTTATTTTTCTCAAAGAGGTACACAATTTGACCAGCACTAATACGCTTAGTTTACAGTTTTGAAGTCAATGCGATAAACTCTCCAGGACAAATTACTTTCAAAAGACTGAATGAAAGCAGTATTTGTTTTTCAAGGAACCTGCGTAGAGGATGGAATAAAAAAAAGAACTCTGCTATTTCTAGGATTCGAACAGCAGTATTTCGATTTTGTCTATTTTGGTATTATTCCTTTTAACCCTTGAATTACACGTCCTACTGTGTTAAGTTTCGTAGGTGCAATTTCTACAGGGATGTTACATCGAAGTTCCTCTGGTAACCTGTTGTATTTTGTACTTCGGATATTTTATTACTTCTCTGTGTCTTTTTGTCTTTCATGCAGACATGAAAACATAGAATACATTTTTCTTTCTAGTGCATAGTTCTTCATAATTTTATGCAGGTTCTTGTTTAACTATGGAGATGGTTGTTCATTGTGTATTTCATTTGAAGTTCATGTGACACAGTGAATTGTGTAATGTGTACGTACATAATACCTCAATGTGTGATACACCGTATTTTAGACACCCCTTCGAGAGGTACGGAGAAATACAATTGTTATTGAAATATTCTCCGTTGCACCTATGTGCTTATCGTACATTACATTTATTTTATTTGTCGGTACGAATAAATTACATATATATTGAGTAATGCAGCAACATAGAAACGGCTTATTATAAAATTCAAACAAAAGGGACAACATAAAAAGAAAGATTACCTTCGGACTTGCAACTCTCTCAACATCTGAACTCGAAGCTCACACGCAATCATAGCGCTAAATAATGCACTACATGTTCCTACGCTTTCCAAAATTTGAGTGTTCAGGTCAAGGTCCACGGTGGTTTGATCAGTGACGTACTAGCCCTTAATACATCTTTTGCTGTGGCAAACAACTTAGAACCCATAGCCCATAGGTTCTTTATCTCTAAAATCCTGTCAATTTGTACGGTTTAATTCCGGGACGCGAATTTCATATATGTCATACGGAATTGCAACCGTGGGAGGAGCGCTGACTAACGTCTCTGCTGATCCGCTTTTCAGAGGGAGCATTTGAGGCAATATTTATATATTATTCACAAAATCTGCCGATATTTTATGTTTATGTCATGTTTATAATATTTGATGTTCAACTGTTTTTATTCCTTTGCTTCCGAAGTTGAAATCGCTGGATGAAAATGTTTATTATTCTTTATGCTTTCGTCGCATATGAGTGTTTTGATTTTCTCGATGCGATTTTGTTTTTCAACAGTATCTATAGTTACGTGTTGATTTTCTGGCTGGTGACGCCAAGTTATCATGAAGAAGGAGGCTTCTTCACGTGTAATGGAAAAGGCCGTTTAGAGATAACGCGTAAAAATGTATTCGTGTTCAATTATACGCGCCCATGGATTCACAGTGTTCAACAAAGTAAAGAATTGCATCGAGCGATTACAATTTATCTTTGGAATTGTAAAAAAATAACTATAAAAATAAACTGCGATTCTACAAAAATCCTAGCGACTTGTTATTTAAGAAGCCGCCAGGTAGTCTGGATCTGGGAAGCTCAACAAGCCCGATAAAAAAATGCCCTGAGAAGAGTCTAACGCTACACAAAGTCAAACATAAGCGCGAGTAGACTTACAATCCAACATTTGACGAGCGCTTATAGAAGCTTACATTTAATGCTTGCGGCATATCGCAAATCACCTATGTGCACAATGACTTCAGCAATTGAAGTCGTGTCGATACAAGAAGCAATATATAATAGCTATTTACCATGTGGCACCATCTGTGATTCTAATCATAGGGTTATAAAAAACCCTGCATTGTCTTATCTCATAATTGAGTGGCAACCATTTCATTATTCTTTGAAAAGTAACTGGCAAAAAATGCACTCAGAAATGAAAGTCACAGGAAAACTTAATTAAAGCTGATCACTTCCATTAGGAATTTGAATTTATTTCAAGTGCTCTTCATGGGATAAAATACTATAGTATTATAAAATAAGACTTGAGCTTTCAAAGGTTTAGCACCTCACTCAGACTTATCAATATGGATTCCCACACAGCTTAATTGCTATTTTCTTGTTCAATAATTAATTGAATCATGTGCTATTCGAGATTGATTTTCTTGTTCTAAAAGCTGGAATAATGGTTATTTTGGCTTGGCTTTCAAGCAGTTTGACAATTACTTTGGATAATGAAGCGGTATTTACTTCGCCATGCAAGACTGCAGAAAGGTGATGTTTTATAAACTTATTAATATACGAATATATACAAAAATGTAAATTAAATATATCTACTCTGTTATGTTATTACCGCGTCTTTCTTCTGTTTCCACTATCGCGTCTCCTATTGGACGTTGCGGTTGACTCCTCCTACGGTTGCGATTCTGCATGACACGCGAAATTCGCTTCTGGGACACACTGTATATGCCACAAGCCCAGGCGAGTAATTATGCTAGCATTTTCTAGATGACTGCGACGCACGCTCATTTTCTTCTCTGGTCTGTCGCGGGTAAGATTGATCTTCTCTTCACCAGATGGCATCACCCTAAAGTTTTGGTTTTATTGGCACGGTAAGTGGTAATACAATCATAGGCTCATAATAGAACCATCGTCGGCACTTCAAAGAATATGGCTGTGTTTAAGACTTTCTTTTTTAATAGCTTAACCCTTTCAGACATGACTTTTTATGCTTCATTGAAAAAATGATCTGTGAACCTCCTTGTCCATCTTGTAAAGAAAGCTCCAAAGTAGTTCTAAACTTGGCCACAGATAGCAGCACAAAACTGGAAAACTTGAAAAACATAACAGTTTACACCTCCAAGTGATCTAAATAGTAATTACAGCTTTTAAATTTATTACATAATCTGTAGAAAGTCATGTCCATTCCAATGGATACCGGGACTGAAAGGGTTAACGTCTTTTAACTCGGTTGGTCATATCGGACGACGAATGAAATTGGCGAAATAATGCTCAAATAATCTCGGGGTCCGTGGAGCTTAAAGTTACTCGACATTCGTCTTCTCAGGATAAGGGAAAACCCCGAAACAAACCTTATCCGGGTAACTCACCCTAAGCGAGATTCGAATGTGAGGCAGACACGCCACTACCACACTGGGCTGTTTAAGACTTGCTAGCATTCCAAAGTCCTGTTTCATCACAACGGACATTAATCTTTTACCCTGCCTAGTAGAGCAAACTAATCTATTGAGACCAGTTAAACACGAGGAAACACGAAACTTGTCTCAAATATTGTTTAATATTCTTTAAAACCACATCGGTGTTGAAAAAAATAAATTATAGTTATGATCTATCCTCGTTTGTAAATACAAGTGTGCTGTTAATTTTCAGTTACCCCGAAGGCAGATCAAGTATTTATTCCACCCAAAACTGCATACACAACGTATATTATCCCGCTGTGTATTTTATTAGTCTAATTATTAGTTTTGTATAGGTTTAATACAAGAAAAATCTGCTTCAGTAGAACGCAGAACCTTAGGTCGTAGAAGCTTCTATTATACTCGCCAAGGTTATTTGCTTTGTTAATGCTAGAGACACAATTAATTGCCTTTGTAGAGCAAGATTTTTAGAGCACAGAGACACAAGCAACAGGGTGAATTTTAGAGAAAGGTTATTTCCCAAATGCCCAAAAACTTGGGACTTTTTCATTATAAGGATACTGTTACTGCGACTGCAATGTTACTCTTACTGCGATTCTGAAGGTTAAAGTGATTATTGTTGCTGTTACAACGTATTCTGTGTGATGACCGTCGACAATAAGAACTCAGCAATAGCAGAAATTAGCACGAAGTATGATTATGTCATCGATTTCAAGAATGTTAATGTCGGGAGTCGCTCTAGGGTTAGTGCCTCAATCAGCAACAAAGAAGAATAAAAGTATTTATTTAGTGGAATTAAGTGAAATATCTCTTTTCTTGAGTCTACCCCGTGTTACATATCTTAGTTATTCTTTTCCCCCCTGAGGAGAGTCAGCTGGTGTTCTACAGGGATAAGCATAGCCGGCGCTGTAAAGGACTTTCAGAGGTTTACTTATAGACAGTGGCGGCTCGTGCCTAAAACAAGTAGCGTGCTGCACGGGGGAAAAAAAATGCATGCAACTCACCTAGTTTCGAAAAATGAAGTCCATACGCCGATGTTTCTTCATGCAGAATTTGTCCATCACTCTGACGTTGAAATCCCTGATATTTGTAACGAATTTCTTCTCTATGGATAGCATGGCCAGAGAGGTAAGGCGATCCTGACACATGGTGTTCCTCAGAAAGGTTTTTATCCTCTTTAAAGAGGAGAAACATCGTTCTGGTTCTGCAGTTGACATGGGAATAGTCACAACAATTCTTAAAACCTTTGTCACTTCACTAAAAGTTTTTTGCAGATTATTTTTTAGTGTCAACTGCAAGAGTGGAAGAGCACCTTCTACTTTCCTGAATTACGGATGCTCATATAAAATGCTAAGTTCGGTTCGGAGCTTGTTTTTGTCGAGATCTTTGTATCGATCACAGACAATGCCGAGTTCTGTTTCAGGAAAAACTTGAGAAAATAATTCAAAGTTTTTTGCATCCAATAGTTTTGCAGCATCAAGATGTTCTGTGGACTCAAAGCGGCTGTGTACCTCCGATATTATTCGGTCACATACTTCCTTGGCATCTACTCCTAAGTTAGTTTCCCTACGACGTCTTTTTGTAACGTGGACGTTAGATGTCTGAATCTGGTGTGCTATATCATCCGTTCTACTTCGCACGGCATCAATTGCTTTGGCAAAAGATTGGACTGCATTTTTTGCCTTCACTGCATCCATCTGTCTTGCTTGTAGCTGATTATACAAAATGTCTACATGTGGCATTATTTTCTGAAAAAAAGCAAGCCAGAAATTAAATTCTCCATCCTCCAAATTATGCCGCAGGCCACGAGCTTCTTGCACTGTCCTATCTGATAAAGATTGTTCTAATTCGTCAAAACAATCGATCAGAGATTCTCTGTGTTCATATACGGTGTTAACAGTCCTAGACTTGAAATTCCATCTTGTTGCAGATCCTCGAGGAACTCTTCGAGCAACAGTTGCTTCCAATGCTGCTAAACGCTGTGGAGATCTTGAAAAAAATGCTGGAAAAGCTGAGAGACTGCAGAAGAATATTCTGGCGGACTGATTTTGAGAAGCTGCTTTCTCCATAACCAGATTTAATTGATGGGCGTAACAATGTACATACTGTGCGAGAGGATAGTGTTCTTTCACCTTGATCTGCACGCCTCCTGTGTTGCCGCTCATTACAGACGCACCGTCATAAGTCTGGGCGATGATTTTATGGCGATCATCCTTAAAAAGGGTGTCCACTTCTTTCAAAATACAACCGGCAATAGAATTAGCGGTCTGATCAGATGGATTAAAAAATCCCCAAAACCGTTCATAAATAAAGCCGTTCCTTTCATATCTAAAAATTAATGCCAACTGAATTTTTTTCAGTGATATCAGTGGTTTCGTCTGCCATGATAGCAACATAGGCTGCCTCCTTCATTTCTCTTTCAATTTCTTCGTGGCACACTTCCAACATGCAATCAAGTAGTTCATTCTGGATGGTCTTAGATAATCCTTTGAACACCTTATTGCTTTCGGTATGCTCTTTCATCGCACTGTCTATACTGCCCAATAGATTTATAAGGCCTAAAAACACGCCGGGATTATCTGACGTTTCCGTCTCATCATGTCCACGCAAAGCAAGCTCAAAGGCCCCACAAAATTTGATGCAGTCTATTATCCTGGATAATATGTATCTATTTTTCTCAACCTGTTCATTATGTTTTTGTGTAGCATCTTGATATGCCCTGCTTAGCTGCGTTGCAATATTTACACCTCCAAGCATTGAGAAGTCAAGCGAGTTTTTCATATGCTTCTTGCTATTTGAATGTTTTTTTATATATTCATTAACATGACCTAGATCTTTAACACCAGTCGTAGACCACGAATCTGTACTTCCAAACAAGAGGCAAGGAAAGCAAAAGAGCGCGTTTCTGATTTCACAACCACAGATCCAGTCACTGTTGTCATATATATTTGTGTTAAACTTTCTTGTGTAAATAGAATTTTTACTTCCTTTTGCTTTCTGTTCAATTTTTAGATCAGGAGTAGGTCGCCCTAAATTTTTTATCCTGATCTTTTCATCTAACGATCGCCTTGAAAAGGGAGTTTTTAACAGCTCATCAACTATATTCATTATGTATGACTAAAGTTTTCTTACCTATGAAAGTAACACAAACCTACACTGAATGATACTGAAATATAATAAAGTGCGATCACAGTTGGAAATAAACTGAAAACTGACACTGAATAACATTTACACAACAGAACACTTTGTTTCAATGTGATACACGTGGGCCTGTTAGATTTCACATTTGCGGAAGTAACACATTGCGCCAATATGAACTTATGGTTACCAATGTTAACAAACAATATAACAAACAATGTTCTGTACGTTCCAATGTGAATAAGGTATGGAGATAATAGTCCTTTTATGGCTCAGTTTGTATCACAAAGATATAATTAGTTATTATAACTAAAATAAAACGTTGTAATACGCTTTAATTAATTTCACTAAATTCTGATGTTTAGTGTGGCACTTAGGTGAGTGTGGCAGGGCTGTTTCGTCTGCTGCCAAAACGATTATAAGGAAAAGAACTAACACTCGTAGCGATTTCATTGATTCCGTGCTTTAGCCAAACGCAGCACGTAGCAGTGCGAAAACGATGGGACAGCGACCGTCAGGGGGGGTAAGAGGGGAAGGTTCTACGCAAGCGCAATATTCACCTACCGTGCTTGTTCGCTTTGAGCACGTAGATGCATTCCATTAGCTAAACTTGCGTGTTTACCTTGCTTCGAGAGTTCGTCATTGGCAGTGCTGCCTTTCTTATTACTACCATAATGTGTTATGTTTGTTACATGGTCCTTCAGCATGTCTGTTATGTAATTTAGAAGCAAAAAAAGTAGCGTGCTGCAGCTCTTCAGCACGTAAGGACGAGCCGCCCCTGATTATAGAGTATTTCACAGGTGCTAATCCTTGACCAACTCCGACAGTAATATACTGGCGCCACAGGAGATAACAGCGGCAACTGAATCGAAAAGAAACAGTTCTAGAAAAACGTCCGTTGTGCGTGTATGAGACACAGAGAGAGATAGAGAATAGCGTAACATAATAGTGGAAAGTTGGATAACTACCAAACTTGGTATTTAAGTTCAATAAATTTAAAAGAGTGGTAGACCGCTCGCCTCTCATCCCAGTTAGATCTCAAGGTCCGCACTTGGGATTTATGGTGGACGAAGCGACGTCTGGGTCATCCGGTTTCCCCCGCCACTCATTCCACTAATTGCTCCATCATCACCTTTCCAGTCATCAGTTTCCCTTACATTTCATATAATCCACTTCCTCCTACGGGCCCACCCCTCGTAATAGGTTTTCCATTCTATGGTTTTTGTATCGTTATGTCGCCCTCCGTGGTATAATGGTTACCATGCTAACTTCATATACCCAAGATCGCGGGTTCAAACCCGGCGGAGGACGATGGATTTTCTTCGGGTGCAAAAATCCTTAGCATGGCTTGCTTCGGAAGGGAAGTAAAACCGTTGGTACCGTGTCATAGATTTACGACACGTAAAAGAACCTCAAGCTTGATAGAGAGGCCTCTGAGCAAAATTAAGCGGTCTTTCACGCCCAGTATAGAATGGGACGCTGAGAACCACAGTAGTTAAAGCGTCCATAAATAACACGCCATTTACGTTTATATTTCGTACCGTTGGCTCCCCGACAGTCTTCATTGGTTTGTAAGTCCTAGGGGATTGTCAGTCCTACAAATACGGGGAGGGTAACCTGATACGAAACGAAATTTTAAAACAGGAGACACGAAGATTTTTAAGAAAATTACCCTCGATTTATTACAAAATAACCAACGATTTTGACTAAACTACTATATAGGTATTTTAGATATACAAATGGCAAATAAAATGCACATTTTGCATTTTCTGGGAATAACCTGTGAAGTTCTCCTTTAGGAAGCAATTTTGTATAATTTTGTTTAACAGGTAAACGTTACGAAATAGACAAAAAACGCACTACACAAAACACTGCGGAATTCTTTAAAGCACATAATTTATTTTAAACAAACTTTGTGTGCCTTTAGTCATTTCAGAGATGCACGTTATTTGTTTGAAGTTTTCAATTATTTTTAACTGCTTTGCTATTCAGCCATTCTCACGTTGTCGCGGAAAGGTATGAAATGCAAGGCCATTATACAGCGGCCCATTTTTAAGCATTTGATGTTCATTCACTACTGATTTGGTTTCCTTTGTCCCCATTGTATCTACAACCAAATGTGTAATTTAATTATGTATCAAAAGGTTTCTTTCGATTAACATTAGACAGAAAAAATCTGAAGTGCTCCATTCACATGACTTTCTCTACATCTCTGTAACAATGTGTTGTTATTAAGCTTATTCTTCTATCTACTTCATTCTAATTGAGATAAACATTAGCAGAAACGGTTTTATTACTTAGTTCCTTATAAGTAGAAGGGAAATAAGGGGACACACTAGGCTAAACCGTTAGTCAAGTGCCCTAAAATGTGGTTGCTGATGTTTTCTATTCACATGATTTTCTCTACATCTCTGCAAAAAAGCATTGTTAAAAAGTTTAGGCTTCTATTTACTTCATGCTAATTGAGAAAACATTAGCAGAAATAGTTTTATTACTTGCTTCCTTGTAAGTAGAAGCGAAATAAGGGAATACCATAGGTTAAAGTGATAGTCAAAAGTTGGTTGCTATGGATTGAAGTTTCTTTGTTTGTATGGTGGACAGGAGTTGACAAATTCCTGTATGAGAAAAGTACAAGTTTTTCAAAGCTGAAACTAAAAACAAGGGATATCTTCTTTGTTTGTATGGTGGACAGGAGTTGACAAATTCCTGTATGAGAAAAGTACAAGTTTTTCAAAGCTGAAACTAAAAACAAGGGATATCTTAAAAACGATCAACTCCAAGAAATAAAAATGTATATAACATAAATTGTGTGTTCTAATGTGTTCTACATTTTTTGTGTAGTAAGTTTTTGTCTATCTCTTACGGTTTAGCAGTTATGCAAAATTCCATAAAAATCTTCCAGAGGCTATTCCCAGAAAATTCAAGATATACATTTTATTTGTCACTTAAATATCTTTAATATACCACATTTTAATCAAAATTGTTAAAGCCATTTTTGAGAAAATAAAACTTTTCGAAAAACGTTTCATGTAAAGGGTAGTTTGGTGTGGAGGGATTTTTCTCAGAATCTTCGTGTCACATCCTTGGAAGGTACAGAACTTAAATACCAAGTTTGGTATTTTACCGACTTTTCGTTTTTGTTATCGTGTTCACAGACACACGGACACACTGACACACGGATCTTTTTCTGAAAATGCTTTTTACTTTCTCTATACGTACTATGTACACGGTGTATAGAGAAGGTATTGCATTGTACCCAAAATTCGATACCGAGATTTCACCGGAAATACATGTTTTGAGACACCTGAATCCAATTCTTTTTTTAGAAAACCGTCCGTGTGTGTGTGTGTGTCTGAGGGCAGCATAGCTCAAAAACGAAAAGACCGTTAAATACCAAACTTGGTATTTAAGTTCCATATCTTCCAAGGATGCGACACGAAGATTTTCAAGAAAATCCCCCCACCCCCAACTACCCTTCACATGGAAAAATTTGTGAAAATTTTGATTTTCTAAAAAATGGCTCTAATGATTTTGATTAAAATATAATATATTAAAGATATATACTTAACAAATAATATGTATATCTTGAATATTCTAGGAATAGACTCTGAAGACTGCTTTATTCTGGATGAATTTTATGGAATTTTGTGTAACTGGTAAACCGTAAGAGATAGACAAAACCTTACCACACAAAAAATGTAGAGCACATTAAAAACACAATTTATGTTATATACATTTTTTTCGTGGAGTTGATCGTTTTTGACATACTCCTTGTTTTTTGGTTTCTAATTTTCCCCATACCGGAATTTAACAATTGCTGTTCATACAAACAAAGGAAATTCAGTCACATAGCAACAATCTTTTCCTATAACTTTAACCTATGGTACTCCCTTATTTCGCTTCTACTTACAGGGAAGCAAGCAATAAGACTATTTCTGCTAATTTTTTCTCACTTAGCATGAAGTAAATAGAAGCATGAACTTTTTAATAAAAATTTATTGCCGAGATATAGAGAAAGACATGTGAATGGAACACATCAGATTTTTTTTTGGATTCAGGGGACCCTAAAACATTTATTTCCGGTGAAATCTCGGTATCGAATTTTTGGGTGGAGTGCAATACCTTCTCTATACACTATGTACATAGTACATATAGAGAAAGTATAATTCCAATTCTTTGCGTGGCCAGGCGTTAACAAATCCCCGTATGAGAAAAGTATTTTAAACTGAAGCATTTTAAAACTGAAATCAATTATAAGGTATATCTTAAAACCGGTCAGCTCCAGAAAAAAATGCATTAACATAAATTGTGTGTTTTAACGAGCTCTACATTTTTATGTAGTAGATACGTTTTTGTCTATCTCTTACGGTTTACCAGTTGTGCAAAATTCATTCAGAATAAAGATGTCTTCAGAGGCTATTTCCAGAAAATTCAACATGTAGACTTTATTTCTCATGTACATATCTTTAACATACGATATTTTAATCAAAATCATTAGAGCCATTTTTGAGAAAATCAAAATTGTTGAGAACTTTCCAAGGGTAGCTGGAGTGGGGGGATTTTCTTGAAAATCTTCGAGTCGTATTGAACTTAAAATACCATTTATTGATGAAGAAAATAACATATTTATTTAGTATACTCAAGTACTTTTGATTTCCAGTCAAAAAGCCTATAATATTTAGAATAAATAATTCAAATCTTAACGTCTATATCCCTTAATTTTGGTGTTTGACGGATCTTTCGTTTTTGAGCTATGCTGTCCACACACACACACACACACACACACACATACACACACACACACATACACACACACACACACACGAACCTTGCTCTAGAAATACTTTTTTTTTTTATTCAGGGGGTTCCAAAACATATATTTCCGGTGAAATTTCGGTATCCAATTTTTGGGTGCAATACAATACCTTCTCTATACACTATGTAAATAGTACGTGTAGAGAAGGTAATAAGATTTCGTAACAATAATGTGTAAAAGTTTCATTAAATAAAATAGTGTGTAGAGAGAACCATGTGAAGTAACACTTTGTATTTTTTAAATGTAGCAAGAGTTATTATATATATTAGACGGCACGAGTTAATTAGCAGACTCGAAACCATTTTGACTGTCAGATCAACTTTACATTAGTTGATATGGTTTAAACTGACTAACTAAATTTAATCTAATACGAAGTGAAATATTTGCAACGGTTTGCTGTGGCGTGCATCTGCTCGCGCGTTTACAACACGTGGCATTTACAAGAGTGCAGGCCGTACAGAGTGACTTAGCTGGTGTTCTGGCCAAGTCGCAGGTTCAAACCCGGCCCAGACCGATGATTTTAAAGTGCTTAAAAGCGACAGCCGTATGTCAGTAGATTCACTGCTATGTAAAAGAACTTCCGCAGGACGAAATTCCGGTACAAGGGCGGTGCTGATATGATACGTCGTTAACATAAACAGAGATTGGCGTAATATAAAGAAAATTTGACAATATAACCATTTCATTTTGCAACAGTAAAAATTATAAAGGTATTTCCAGTGGAAAAGTTAGAAACGAGTGAAGTAAATGGTTTGGTACTAAAATATATTCATTTTTAAATTCATATACGATCAAGATTGCAAACAGATACGAGTATATATATATATATATATATATATATATATATATATATATATATATATATATATTATTAACATTCACGTGTATTTCGTAATATACTGAAATGAAATGGAGTTTTATTTATGGACGCTCTTTAACTACTGTGGTTCTCAGCGACCCATTCTATGTTGGGCGTGAAAAACCACTTAATTTTGTTCAGAGGCCTCTTTATCAGGCTTGAAGTTCTTTTATGTGCCGTAAACGTACGACACGGGACTAACGGCTTTACTTCCCTTCCGATTTTTTGTTGTTAAGTGTTTAACGCCCGCTTTTACTACACCGCAGACGATGACACTGTGATACGTGGAATAAAGATGGAGCACCGGTGAAATGCGATGGCGGGGGAAACCAATGAACCCGGAGAAAACCCGCCCCTGCGCCGCTTTGTCCACCACAAATCCGACATGGGGTCGCTTGGGATCGAACTTGCCGATCCCGGTGGCCGCGCTCGCTAAAGTGTCTCCCTTTGGCGCTTCGTGGTGCACAGGATCGTGGGTTCGAGTCCCGCCTCGGGCATGGGTGTTTCTGTGTTTGTAAATGTGTCTATGTTTGTGTATGTATATGTAAAAGGAAACGAATAATAAGGTCTACTAAGGAAATATAGGAAACTGGGAGAAAAAAGGAATACAGGCCGGAGTCCTGACAAGCTTCCGGAACTGTTTATATGTATGTATATGTATATATATATAAACTAGGTGAGAGGCGACTGGTCTAACCACTCGGCCATGGCGCGGTCCTTTTCCTTCCGAAGGAATACATGCTAAGGAATTTTACGCCCGAAAAAAATCCATCGTCCTCCGTCAGGTTTGAAGCCGCGACCTTTGGTATATGAAGCTAGCTAGCATGATAACCACTACACCACGGAGGACGACTCTGCACTCTGATATTTAGTACACATGTTAGAGAACAATCTTAAGAATCGTACAATTTTAGCAAACTGCTTATAAACTACTGCTAATTTGATTTCAGAATGCGATAGTTATATATTTAGCACCATAGTCCCGACGGCATAAGAAAAGAACCTAATGTAAACAAAAAAGCGCGAAATACTGTCGTGCAAATTGTATTACTACGCCCAGGGCGGAGCATATGCATACACTGAAGACGCGTCTGACCTGAACCATCGACCGGCATAAATACAGATCAGAGGTGTTTATATTTCGAAATCAGTTATAAATGCCTCGCGCTTTTGTTTATATAAGATACCCTTCTTAGGCCGGCAGCACTGTAGTTCAGTGTTGCCAAAAGCAGTTCTCAAAATTTCGCCCGAACCATTAAACAAATCGCAAAGTTTCAGTTGAAGTTGCCCAATATTTTTATTAAAATATGCACTTTATTTTACTATATATATATATATATATATATATATATATATACACTCACTCACTCTTGGGACATTTTCAAAAGATTCTCATAACCGGTATTTTTGTAAGTATAGCACAATTATAATAAAAGGATAATATTGGAATACTAACTAGTGGGAGGTGTTTGCGCCGATGATTATATTGAAAAATTACCTGAAGTATTTATATTATTAATTACTTCCCTCAGTTGAGGGTTGCCTTATAACCATACAATCTTATTAACAGAACGATAAATTTTACATTTTACGACCCGATTCTCTGATGTGTTACTATGGAGATATACTTTTTATTCGTATGGTTTTACTTCCCGCACCAACGCTTTTGATCATGATTAAATTTAATTGTTAAAATATCGATAAAACCAAAACAACAATTCTAATATATAAGAAGTATAATGAAACATTAACTACCAGCACCGAAATTTCTTTTGCTTTCATTGAAACCACATAGCAAGTAAAGAATGCCAACACATGATCTATCCATAGCAACAATATTAATAAGTACCGCAAGCAAATTAACTATATCGCACGCCAAAAAAAAAAAAAAAAAAAAAGAAGTAATTATTGGCAGGCTTAAAATAACATTCTATAAATAAGTTTTACTCACGTCAAAGAGGATTTAGTATTTGTCTTTCGTCAATTTAGATTTAGAGCTCTCTTCCCTACTAAACGGCGCATAAAGTTAAAAATAGACATTAATAAAAGTTATATTTTTCAGAAATATTTTAGAAGCCCAAAAATTCGCAAATCGCCTTCATTAAAATTTGCTCGTAAAAAGCGGATTTTAGTAGCCCAATCGGCGACTTTTCGCCCATCTGGCAACACTGCTGTAGTTAACATTATTTAACACTTGCACTTGTTTCCTCGTTATTTAAATAGTACCAACAACTTTGTCATTTTTTCCCATTTGTATTGTTTGTTACCATTTTGCAAGCTACCTAATTGAGTTACGTTGTGTGATAGGGTGTTATAAATATTTGGGATTTCCCATTATTTTATGTACTTTTAATGGTACTTTTTGCAGTGCTTAAATTTGTGAATTTATGTTAAAGGATGCGCAGACAAAGCTGGCTTTTTCGGACGCTTTCCGAAGGACGCTCAATTCATGACAAAATATTTATGATTAAATGCGCATTTATCTACAATTGAACTACAAATCATTAAAAGTAAGGCTTTCTTTTTAATTACGCTTAATTTACAGCATGTTCAATTACAACCAGCGATACTATAATATATATTATATATACTTTCTTTTCCTTGCTTTGATTCATTTCACTTACTTTGGAGTTATAATTAATGTTAATGTTTTAAAGTCTATCGAGTTCATAAGGGACGAATGATATAGTTTGTTGTTAGTTCACTTTTGTTTTTGGTCAAACATTTGCAGCTCCTTTTAGAATTTCTCTTTGCTATTTTAATATCCAACAACGCAAAATCAAGTGATCATTGTTCATCATACAGCAGTCCATTTTACATCAGAATTCTACAGTATCTGAAAGAAATAGATTTTGAAATCCCTTTGGTGCATCCTCGCTATCCTGAAAGTGGCACACCCTACTGGAAAATCCAATATCCACCAATTGATATCCAACTTTCATCTCACTCTAAGTTACAAACACCTTCCTGTGCCCTCAAGCAAATGTCCAATTCTTTAATTGACAAATATAGGTGTACCACGACGAACATTTTCACAGATGGATCAGCATCCCATGAAGGAAGGGTATATCCAGATCAGGTAATGTTCTACAGCTTGCCTTTCTTCTTTACAGTACTCCTTGTGAAACATTCGCCATTAAGGAGGCCCTTCTGTATATAATTAATTCATCCACAGAAAGGATACCGTATTCGCAGATTCCTTACGTGTACTGCTAGCCATCCAAAGCTCCGAACCAAAACACGCATTGATCCACGAAATCCGTTTATTAAGTTATAATATAAATAAGACGCATAAAAAGGTATCCTTTGTATGGACTCCCCCTCATATTGGCATAAAAGGAAACGAAACAGCAGACGAAGCTGTAAAAGAAGCTTCTAAATATTCCGTCAGTGATTCATCAATAGTCTCTCCACCAAGACAGCATCAACTTCATCAAACACAAGTACATGGAAAAATGGAAATTGGAATGGTCATCAACTAACAGTAAACTTCAGGAAGCTCATTCTGGCTGCACCAAACCTTTCCTACATTCCCAAACTCTCAAGTAATCATCACTCGACTCAGAATTGGTCACTCCAAACTGACGCATTGTTATCTTCTGACTAAGGACCAACCTCCAAACTGTACGAGCTGTGACAGACCTCTAACCTTACACCACATCCTTGTAGACTAACCACTGCACAGCAGAAGACCCAACATGTTGAAGAAGACGTTACAGACAAAGCTTTCTGATTAATTGTAAATGTAATGTAAATATTAACCTAACTGTAAGACTGTGTAATTGTAAATTGATGTACAATGTATTTATGATCGGTCGCGATAAGACTTTGTAGTCAAAACGACCTTAAATAAACATTAATTAAAAAAAGTATTACACAGATACTCGTCAGAAATCTCTGGTTTTTCAATGTCCGGTTGTTATTGAGGTGACGATAGGCGTTATATTGCTCTTCGTTTTAACCTAGATTTCATAATTGGGGAGAATGCCTTCGTTGTAGCCCCTTTCGTTGATTCGCTCCGATCCCTCTCCCAAAGTTGAGTACTCTTCTGGTTTCTTAGCAACACTTTGTCGAATTTTGTTGTAATATTCGTTGTATCCATTTTCAGTGCTCTTTGCTTTACTAATTTGTCTACCGGTTCATTGCCTTAAGGAGAGTCGAAATGCCCTATCTTGCCAAAGTTAAGGTTGACCCCATTATCTCAGCAACTATTTAACATAATGAGCTCAATTTTTCAATGCTCCTACTGTTGATTGATGAAAAATATAATACTTCTGTTCATTAGAAGGAAAGGTATGATTTTTTAAAGTTAAATCTCTTAAAATGTTATTGCAAAATTATGACTTTTAAATTTTAAAAAAAAATAGCTAATTTATATAAATAAAATCATTTTCGTTAAAATAAAATCTATTTAGGTGCAAATGTGTGGTAAAATTTTCAGCCCTTTGTGTCAATAAGTTTGAGATATTGGGGCATTTGTAGAGACAATTTCACTTCTTCAGAAATTTATTTCAAGCATACATTTAAATATATATAACCTAATTTTCCAAATACAACTTCGCAGTACTTCGAAACTAAAGCAAAACTTTTCGATCAAATTGAAAAAAAAAAAAAAAAATTCTTCTCTAACACTAATATTTACAAAGTTATTGATGTACCAAGTGAATGTAACAAAATGTTCTAAAAAAACTACCAAGCAGGATTATTTTCAACAATATTTTTAAACTATTTACAATTAGCATACCTCTATGAAAGTTAGGTTATGCTATACGATAGTTGCAGCACATATATAGACAAACATGCGTGCGCACACGCACACAAACGGTCTTAAGAAGTAGTTTAAGTGACTTTTTACTGGCGATCTATACTTGAAAGTGTTGAAAGCATTAAGTTGTTTAGAAGTGAAGGTTGCCAGATTGCCGATGTTTTGACTTTTAGCTGCGCAGATCCCTCGGCTACGCTTTGCAGCTTAGAGCCCTAAATGTTTATAACAGCCAGTAAGTACAAAGCGGCTCTAATGACGAAATAACAAAAGTACCCACGTATAGAAGTAAGGCCAAGTGGTGGAACCATTGTATACTAGTAGTGAAAGTTATATCAAAATGAACGGGCGATTCGAAATATTCATATGCAATTAAAACATGAAAATGGAAAAAAAAAAAAAAAAAAAAACCTATGAAAATCCCATTACGACTCTCCTTAATCCATTCTATTCCAATGTTACAGCTGAAGATTTTAAGACGGATTGTATTTGTTCTTATTGTTTCAACGAGGTTATTACGATTTCTGGCGTTCTTTTTTGGAGCCTTTAGTTATTTGATTACTGAATTCTTTCTCTTCTATTTCAGTTATTCCTTCATGAGGTTTTACTACGGAATACTGTTGAGCCTGATTGCTCGTGCAGTTGCTGCTGAGTTTAAAGTGTGGCTGTTGAAACGGTATATGGAAGAAGGTCCACGGCGTGTTCATCATTGAGAGTAGCGATACATGTACATAGTTCCTAGACCAAACTCTAAAGCGACTCCTCGAGGTCTATAAATGGACATGACGATCCGCCCACAAATCAGCTGCAGATAAAAAAATCTCATGTCTTTCTCTAGCTCTTCTACAAACTTCTTACATAAGATTATTCTTCTTCCTGCACCTTGCTAATCGAGATAATCATTAGCAGAATGTTCTTACTACTCAATTCCTAACATGTAGAAAGAAAATAAGGGAATACACTAGGCTAAACCGATAGTCAACTGTTTTAAAAGCTGTCGTTATTCGATTGTCATTACAAATCGCTTCTTTGCTTGGCCAGGAGTAGAACAAAAGAAAAACGGACACTTCCTGTCTGAGAAAAGCTTAAGTACTTCAACTGAAACCAAAAACAAGGAATATCTCGGAAACGGTTACCTCCACAACAAAAATGTAAAGGAATATATTGTGTGTTTTGATTAGCTCAACATTTTCTGTGCAGTAAGTTTTTGTCTATTTCTTACAGTTTAGCAGTTAAGCAAAATTTAGCAAAGTTCATCCAGAGTAAAGAGCTCTTCAGAGGCTATTCCCAGAACATTCAAGATATACATTTTATTTGGTAGGTATATAAATATCTTTAATATACGGAATTTTAATCAAAATCTTTAGAGCCATTTTTTAGAAAATAAAAATTTTCCAAAAAGTTTCCATGTAAAGGGTAGTTGGGGGTGGAGGGTTTTCTTGAAAATCTTTGTGTCGCTTCCTTGGAAGATACCAAATCTAAATACCAAGTTTAGTATTTAACGGTCTTTTCGTTTTTGAAGCATACTGTCCACAGACACACACACAGACAAACTGACACACACATACACACTGACCTTTTTCTGAAAATGCTTTTTTTTTTTTATTCAGGGGGTCCTAAAACATGTATTTCCGGTGAAATTTCGGTATCGAATTTTTGGGTGGAACACAATAATTCCTCTATACACTATGCACATAGTAGGTACGTATAGAGAAAGTAAAAAAATCTGATGTGTTCCATTCACATGCCTTTCTCTATATCTCTGCAACAAATTATTCTTAAAAGCTTATGCTTCTATTTAATTCATACTAATCGAGAAAAAATCAGCAGAAATAGTCCTATTACTTGCTTCCTTGTAAGTAGAAGCGAAATAAGGGAGTACTATTGATTAAAGCGATAGTCAAAAGTTGGTTGCTATGTGACTGAAGTTCCTTTGTTTGTATGGACAGGAATTAATACATTCCTGTATGAGAAAAGTATGTTTTTAAAGCTGAAACCAAAAACAAGGAGTATCTCAAAAACCATCAATTCCACGAAAAAAATGTATATAAGATAAATTGTGTGTTTTAAGGTGCTCTACATTTTTTGTGCTGTAAGTTTTTATCCATCTCGTACGGTTTAGCAGTTATGAAAAAATCCGTAAAATTCATCCAGAATATAGTAGTCTTCAGAGGCTATTCCCAGAAAATTCAAAATATACATTTTATTTGTCAGGTAAATATCTTAGTATACGAAATTTTAATGAAAATCGTTACAGCCATTTTTGAAAAAAGTGGCATGTAAAGGGTAGTTTAGGGTGAGGGGATTTTTCTCAAAATCTTCGTGTCGCATCCCGGGAAGATACTGAACTTAAATACCAACTTTGGTATTTTACCGACTTTTCGTTTTTGAGCAATCGTGTTCAAAGACACACGGACCTTTTTTTTTAAAATGCTTTTTTTTATACAGGGGACCCTAAAACATACATTTCCGGTGAAATCTCGGTATCGAATTTTTGGGTGTACATAGTAGTATAGAGAAAGTAAAAATCTGATGTGTTCCATTCACAGATTTTGTTTACATCGCTGTAACACACAATTGTTAAAAAAATATTCTTCTATTTACTATATGATAATCAAGACTAACAATAGCAGAAATTGTATTACTTTCTTGCTTCTTTGTAAGTAGAAGGGAAACACATAACATTTTTGAATAGAGGTACATTATCAGGAAGATGCCGAGAGGAAACTACTATCGACAGTGAAATTGAAACGGTAACATATTTTAGAAAACTTTTCGTTTGAACGAAGTCATATGCAACTCCAGATACCGTAAAATTAGTTCCAACATTGCTCTACGCTTGAGGAAAAAAGCCCTGTACATAGGAAGAAGTCCGTGGTATTTCTCAAGGGACATTCTGTCGACGAAGAAACAAGTTTTATACAGCACCACAGAAAAACTGTACCTATCTTCACGAGGGATATTGCAGATCCTAACATGGAATTCTTGCTCTTTAAATTTCAAAATGTGAGTTGTTCCATTCACATGCTTTTCTCTACCTATTCTGTAACAAACCATTCTGCCTCCGTGGTCGAGTGGTCAGCGAGCTGACTTCTCACCCAGAGGTCCAGGGTTCGATTCCCGGCTGGGGCGGCGAATTTTTCTTTAACCAGATGTATTCCCTATCCCCCACAGAGTCTGGAAGTATGAATGTGAGAGTGAATGTGCGTGTGTTATTAGTAATATAATAATGATTAACCTAATGTTCTAACCTATAGTAATACAAGTCAAAGCTCCCGATATGACCATTGAAGTTAAAGGGGGCTATACAAATGAAACAATTAAAAAAAAAAAAAAAAAATCTAACTTTCGTCTGTCTGTTCCATGCTAATCCAGAGAAACATTAGCAAAAACGATCTTATTTGTTATAAGAAAGTAAATAAGAGAATACATTAGGTTAAAGCGATACTTCAATATTCTAAAAGCTGGTTTACTACGTGATTGAAGTTTGCTTCTCTTTGTATGAAGCAAAACAAAAGAGACATGTAAAATTACGATTTTAAAACTGAAACCAATAAGAATATCTTGAACTCCAGACAAAAAAATGTGTGTTTTTAACGAGATTAAAATGTTGCGAGTAGTGCCTATGTTTTTGTCTATCTTTTACGCTTTACCAGTTATGCAAAATTCACCCAGAAGGAAGAGATCGTAAGAAGCTATTCCCAGAAAATTCAAGGTATACATTTTATTTGTAGTGTAAATATATTTAATATAGGTATTGAGGATAATTCCTGATCGTGCGTTAATCTTTTTCTTGGGAAAATTGTGCTATTTTGTGTTCAGATCTTCTCAAAACATGTATTTCTGATGAAATCTCGAATTTAATTTTTGGATGGCATACAATACCTTCTTTACTACTATGTATATAGAGAAGAGAAGCATAGCGACTCCTTAACACGGCTGCCTGCCAAGCGGGAGACTTGTATTCGATTCCCAGTACCGGCGTGAGGATTTTTCCTCCGCAGGGAGACCTGGACCGTGGTGCACTCAGCCTCAACTGTTCATTCCTTTTAAATTTGGTTATGAATAAGTGATTTTATATTAGCAATGATAGTACCACAGCTACAAGCGAAAATGTTGATATCTTCGATGAAGATGTTAAGTTTCCAGGTTCTGTTTCTTCGGCGCTTCAGGAGCCAATAAGAAATAGTGGTGAAGATGATAAAGGATGGATTCCTGTTACGTCAACGTCGATAGTGTTTCCGGTAAGGTCGATGAACCCACTATGTTTTCTGTTTGTATTTCCCACAAATGCCATGCGACCACGCTAATTTCACTATTAGCTTCATTCATTCTTCCTCTTACTCATCATAAGCTGCAGTGGGCCGATAGTTATGATCTGCAGCAAGAGGTTCTGAACGAGTATAGCCTGTCACAACGATACAGTCCTTTAAACTTTACGGGAGACGAATTCCAAAATTACTAAAGATACCAATTTTAAGCTTTGCCATATTAAGCAGCATTTTCTCTTTAATTCGACGGAAATTTATCATTGTATATTTTAAAGCGTATTTATAAAAATCTGATGTGTTCCATCCACATGACTTTCTCTACATATTTGCAACAAATTATTCTATTTACTTCATCTAATCGAGAAAAAATTAGCAGAAATAGTCTTATTACTTGCTTCCTTGTTAGTAGAAGCGAAATAAGGGGGTGCCTTAGGTTAAAGTAATAGTCAAAAACTGGTTGTTATGTAACTGAAGTTCCTTTGTTTGTATGGACACGAGTTCACAAAGTCCTGTATGAGAAAAGTATGTTTTTTATAGCTGAAACCAAAAACAAGGAATATCTCAGAAACAATCAACTCCATGAAAAAAACGTAAATAACATATATTGTGTGTTTTAAGGTCCTCTACATCTGTTGTGTGTTAAGTTTTTGTCCATCTCTTACGGTTCAGCAGTTATGCAAAATTCCGTAAAATTGACCCAGAATAAAGTAGTCTTCAGAGGCTATTCCCAGAAAATTCTAAATATACATGTTATTTGTCAGGTAAATATCTTTAATATATGATATTTTAATCAAAATCGTTAGAGCCATTTTTTAGAAAATCAAAATTTTCGAAAAAAATTCTATGTAAAGGGTAGTTTCGGGTGGGGAGATTTTTCTCAAAATCTTCGTGTCGCATCCCTGGAAGATACTAAACTTAAATACCAAGTTTGGTATTTTACCGACTTTTCGTTTTTCAGTTATCGTGTTCACAGACACACGGACACACTGACACACGGACCTTTTTCTGGAAATACCTTTTGGATACAGGTGACCCTAAAACATATATTTCCGGTGAAATCTCGGTATCGAATTTTTTGGTGGAGTGCAATATATTCTCTATACACTATGTACATAGTGTGTATAGAGAAAGTAAAAATGTGTTATACTCACATGACTTTCTCTAGCTGTTCTACAAACTTCCTACATAAGATTCTTCTTCTTTCTACGCCATACTAATCGAGATAAACATTAGCAGAATGTTATTACTTAGTTCCTTATAAGCAGAAGGGAACTAAAGGAATGCACTAGGCTAAACTCATAGTCAATTGTTTTAAAACCTATCGTTATGCGATTGTCATTGCAAATCGTTTCTTTGTTTGGCCAGGAGAAAAGTACAAGTACTTCACAATTGAAGTCAATAACAAGGAATATCTCGGAAACGGTAACCTCCACAACAAAAATGTAAAGAACATACATTGTGTGTTTTGACGAGATGTAAGTTTTTTGTATAGTAAGTTTTTGTCTGTCTCGTAGGGTTTAACAGTCAAGCAAAATGCGGCAAAATTCATCCAGAATACAGAGGTCTCCAGAGGCTATTCCCAGGAAATACAAGATATATAGGTACATTTTGTTTGGGATGTAAATAGCTTTAATATACGGAATTTTAATCAAAATCGTAAGAGCCATTTTCAAGAAAATAGACATTTTCGAAAACATTTTCATGTAAAGGGTAGTTTGTGGTGGGAGGATTTTCTTGAATATCTTCGTGTCGCATTCTTGGAAATACTAAACCTAAATACCAAGTTTGGTATTTAACGGTATTTTCGTTTTTGAGCTATGCTGTCCACAGACACACACGGATCTTTTTCTAAAAATGTTTTTTTCGGACTTAGGGGACCCCAAAATGTTTCCGGTGAAATCTTGACATCGAATTTTTGGGTGGAATACAATACCTTCTCTATCCCTATGTACAATGTACATGCGGGTTAGAGAAAGCAAAACTGTGTTCCATTCATATGATTTTCTCAACCTGCTCTGCAAACAAACTATTCTTGCAAAAGATTCTTTTATCTACATGATAATCGAGGTAAATAAGAGCAGAATTGGTGTATTATTTGTTTTCCTCAAGTAGAAGCGAAATAAGGGAAAGTGATAGTCAACTCTTTTAAACGCTGTCACTATGCGACAATAGAAATTTGGTTCTCTTTATGTGGACAGGAGTAAAACTAAAACGAGATGAAAAGAAAGATGACTTCCCGTTTGAGAATAGTTTTAAGTTTCGCAAAATTGAAACCAGTGACACGGAATATCTCGGAAATAGTCAACTCTGTAAAAAGTGTTAATGACAAATTGTGTGTTTTAATGAAATCCACATTTTCTGTGCAGTAAAATCTTGTTCATCTCTTAAGGTTTTCTGCTAAGCAAAATTCATCCAGAATGAAAAGGACTTCAGAGGCTATTCCTAAAAAGTTCAGGATACCTATAAACTTTAATGTCATGTTAATATCCTTAATATACGCCATTTTTATCAAAATCGTTTTTGAGAAAATCGAAAATTTAGAAAAATGTTGCATGTAAAGGATAGTTTGGGGTGGGGGATTTTCTTGAAATATGTTTCACATATGTATATTTCACATACGTGCTAGGGAAAGTAAAAATAGACTTGTAAATTTACTTGACTTACCCTTCCCAATTCTCAATAAGTTAATCTTAAAAAACTTGTTCTACTAATTCATGTTAATCGAGATAAACGTTTATGCGTTTATTACATTATTTCCTTGTAGATGCAACAGGATTAGGGGAATGGAGTACCCTTACGTGATATTCGAATATTTAAAGAGCTTGTCGCTAGGTTATGGCTTTGAAAGTCCATTCTCAGCTTGACCAGGAGCCAGGACTTTTCAACTGAGGAAAGTATAAGCATAGGAAAATTGAAACCAATAAGGAATATCTCGGAATTGGTTAACTCAATAATAAAAATAACTAGCGAGACCCGGCATGCGCTGCAATGCCATGCAATGAAAGAAAGTGTATTTTAAATCTGTTTATCGAATTGCTTTTGTATACACAGTATTTTTTGTTTTACCATCTAGTTCCCTTAGGGCGGAAGTTCCGACCTCTTCAGTTGTTCCGGCGCGAGCTCTGCGGACCCCGAGCACCCATGGTACTTCTGATGTTACTGGAAGTAGTCTGAGCCCCTCCCATGATGTAAGCTGTTCAGATTGGGTTGGACTCGACGCGGCAGTGGCCCGATACCCTGCGAGATTCGGTATGTCTAGTCGGCGACGCCTAGGTGGGGTTGTGAGACGCCTCAATGTCCTCTGGCACTAACCTGGAAAGCTAGTAGACCTAAGCTGGTAACGGTCGCCCCAGCTGACGCGCCTAAGTGGCGAGAGCACTTCCGTACCTGGTGAGAGTTAAGTGTGCCTAATGGTAAACCACAAGGGAACCAAGGGCTTTGTTCTTTTGGTGTACCCCTGGGGAGAAAGGTGGCAGACGTGATTAGCCATGTCTCCCAGCTTGGTCTTTTCCATCTGGTGCCTACAAGAAAAAGTCGGAGGTTTCCGACCTGTGAGCAGACCACATAGAGAAGCATGTGAGAAGCATGGATTTTCCAAAAGCAGTCCACACAGTTGTAGCGACTGTTGACAGCCATTGTAAATACACCGAATACTGAAAACGTTTAAATTGGAATGACACATCTGTCGGAATTAATGGCATCCACGGCAACAGCACATTTTCTCCTTTAAATTTTCCTTTTAAAATTGTAGCTTCGCTGATATTGTTCTTCTCTTTTTCACTGAAAGGCTGGTACCGTTGCAAAGTCGTGGTGGATTGAGCTTCGGAGAAGAATGATAGGCACGCCAAATTTTAATGCTAACACGTGTGACGGCAAATTGGATAAAAACTGTAATCATAATTAGCATCGTAATGGAATGTACCAAGATTTAAATCAGCGCGTAATGTTCCTCTGGATCGAGCAGTTTTCAGACTTCAGCCAGGATTACGATGACGGGACGTAATATGAACTTAAGAAACCCTGCTATTAGGATGTACTTTAACTTAACGTTACAACAATTAAGGGCCATTCACATTGAAAATTTACCGTAGACGCACTGACTTAGAATGATATAGATGCAGAATTAAATGCACCATGAGCATTCTCAATAACAAATGTAAACGTGGGCAATAACAAATGAGAAATTAAAACAAGTGAACTGCGCCTTGCCAAACTAAAATGGCTGGCAGAGACAGTGTATCAGCATTCGTGCACGTGCAAACTAGATTAGCCAATTTGCTTAGTGTTTTATATCTTAAAGAACGGTTGTCTAGTCGTAGACGATGATGGATTCATCTCCTTAGTCAAAGACGAATTAACGGAGGAGAAATGAGAGAGAATCACCAAGCGAAGCCATTTATAACACATCGAGCAGTAGCTCTTATTGGTTGACTCCTACGTTGCATGTTAACTTTGACACAAAAGCTTGGCGTTTGCAAGCTTCTATGTTAACGTACTACGGTTATGTCTACGTCAATATCAATGTAACCATCGTGAATGAGCCTATACATATATTGGCTGCAAGCTTCTGTGGCTACCTTACGTCTATGATTGATTTTCGATGTGAATGAACCTTTGCTCTTGATTTGGAGATTTTATTACTCATGCTACCGTTTCTCGCCGATTGGTTCTAATTAACATGTGACACAACTTAATGTAAGCTTGACCCCGTTAGTCTACGTCATCACGTTAAATCTACCCTAATATATAAATTATATACACACATACATATATATTTAATACAATGCTAGACTTTCAAGTTACTTCGCGTTAACTCATATTATGTCAACTTTAAATAGCTCCATTTAATACAATGTGTTAGGCTTTCACGTTACGTCGTGTTAACTCACATTAAATTCAACTCTAAATAGCTCCATGTAATACAATGTGCTACTTTCACATTAAGTCGTGTTAACCCACATTCAATTCAACTTTAAATAGCTCCATTTAATACAATGTGTTAGGCTTTCACGTTACGTCGTGTTAACCCACATTAAATTCAACTCTAAATAGCTCCATGTAATACAATGTGCTACTTTCACATTAAGTCGTGTTAACCCACATTCAATTCAACTTTAAATAGCTCCATTTAATACAATGTGTTAGGCTTTCACGTTACGTCGTGTTAACCCACATTAAATTCAACTCTAAATAGCTCCATGTAATACAATGTGCTACTTTCACATTAAGTCGTGTTAACCCACATTCAATTCAACTTTAAATAGCTCCATTTAATACAATGTGTTAGGCTTTCACGTTACGTCGTGTTAACCCACATTCAATTCAACCTTAAATAGCTCCATTTAATACAATGTATTAGACTTTCATTTTAAGTCGTGTTAACCCACATTAAATTCAACTCTAAATAGCTCCATTTTTACAATGTGTTAGGCTTCCACGTTATGTCATGTTAACCCACATTCAATTCAACTCTAAATAGCTCCATGTAATACAATTTACTAAGGCCCTCACTTTACGTCGCGTCAACTCTAAATAACTCCATGTAATACAATGTGCCAGGCTTTCACGTTATGTCGGATTAACTGACGTTTAATCAACTCTAAATAGCTCCACTTAATACAATGCTTAGACTTTCACGTTACTTCACGTTAACTCTAAATAACTCCGTTTAATACGATGTGCTAGACCTTCACGTTAAGTCGCGTTAACTCGCACTATATCAACTCTAAATAGCCACATTTAATAAATATACCAGGCTTTCACAATACATAGCGTTAACTCACGTTTAATCAACTCCAAATAGCTCTATTTAATACAGCAAGATCTTTACGTTAGGTCGCGTTAACTCACGTTAAGTTAAACCTAAATACAGAGGTGGCCAAATCATTAGACAGCTGAAATTAGTCATAAAAATTAACATACGAGGTACGTCCAGCAAGTAAGTTCCGTTTGGTAATAAAATTAAATTGTGTACAGATACAGAATAATTATTTATTGCACAAAATTCTACAACTCTTAAACTACTTTTCCACATAACTGCCGAAATTTTGCAGGCATTTGTCATAGCGTGGCACAAGTTTTTGTATATCTTCTTCATAGAAGTTTGCCGCCTGTTCTCAGTAAGAATCTTTGGTACCCAACGTGAGCAAAGTTTACGAAATTTCAGTTTTTCGGTAACAATTTCATGAATTAGTGATCGTGAGCTTTGGTGAAATTCCATAGCGAGAGCACTACTTGTAAACTTGCGGTTTTCCTGGATCTTGTCATCAATCGCGTGAACCAGTTCTTCTGTAACCAAAGATGGACGCCCACTTCGTTCTTCATCGTGCTCTTCACTACGTCCTTCATTGAACTGTCGGACCCATCTTCTCACCATTGAATCACTCGTCGCATTTTGTCCGTAAACTTCGCAAATTTGCCGATAAATTTCAATTGGTTTCACTTTCCTAGCATTCAGAAAACGAATCATAGATCTGATTTCACAAGCGGCGGGATTTTCAATCAACACCGACATTGTAAACAAGCACACAAAGCGTATGTGGCTGACAGCGATCTCAAAATGGCGCACGTTTTTCTCCTTGATACAGAGCGTCTACCGCGCATGTGCGGAACTGCGATCGCAGCGCTGCAGCGGAGATAAATTGAAACCGAACTTACTTTCTGGACGTACCTCGTATTTGAGCATTACTATGATTGGAGACTATGATTGGAGGTAACAATGATTGAATGATATGCAATAATCATTCAGTGATGTTTTATGATGACTTATGGGATTTTTTTAAAGCTTAACGTCCTTTAACGTGGTTGGTCATATCGGACGATGAATGAAATTGGTGAAATGATGCTCAAATGATGCTCAAATGATTTCGGGGTCCATGGAACTTAAAATTACTCGGCATTCGTCTTCTCAGGATAAGGGAAACCCCCCCCCCAAAAAAAACCTTATCCGGGTAACTCACCCTAAGCGAGATTCGAACTCACGACCTTTTGGGATGTTTTGTGGCACATGTTGGTATAATTGCTAAGTTGATTGCCAGTTGCTGTAAGAATACATTTTATTGTGTGTATTTGATAAGTGCCCATACAAGTTTATTGGATATTTCAAAGTTTATCTTCAGTACCCTTGGATTTATTTTGTTAATAGCCGTCTTCTATATTATGCGCGAGTAAGAAAAGGCAAACTCGATTGGGCAATCCAGCCCTTCATCCGTCAATCCTGCTCGACGCTCCCACAGAACAGGTTGTCCCTTGTATAAGCATTGTGTTAATTTAGTCGACCACGTGCGCTATTACCTTGGCATTAGAACTTCAGTATGTAGCGCACAGAAAATACTCTCTCATTTGTTATCCACCGGCGAGAGGGGTCGAGTATTATCCAACCAGAGAGTTTGGGGGATCACCAGTTGGCAACTCAGAATTTCATTTGTCGCAAGTTACGTTTCCTGTCTATCCGCTTTGGCCTGTCCAATATGCTTTTAAGAGCATAGCAAACAGGTGAAAGACGTGGACGGAGTCAGCGAAAAGACCCAGTCTTACGGTAAGTATTTCCAGGCGCATTTTAATGTCTTTGAGTGTATTATTCTCAATCAGATGAATGGTATATACCATGCGCGCACGCTCGGTAGATTTCGACTACTTAAAGCAGAGCAGAATGGTAACATTAAGAAATGAAGTACGCCATACACCCTGATATCCAGTGGCTTCAATGCTAAGGTTTCATTCTGTCTATAGACTCCAGAGTTCACATGCACGTGCGCTGAAAATTTGATAACCTATTGGCCACCACAATGGCTGAGGGCCTCAAAGAAATAAACTTTCTTTGGTTGAAAACACTGTGGAAATAGATGGACAACCACTTGCTTCCCCGCAAAACTAGCGCCCAAGAAAAGGTGAGTGCATTATATACATAGATATACCCATTTGTTGAATCGACTCGCACACCTCCTGCTACAAAATGGTTTTAACAATTCAGAAATCTTCAAGTGTAACTTACTATAATTTCATCAGAGAAACATTCTAGATCTGTTTATGTTGTATACAAGGGGCATTATATACAATGACTGTCCCAGAAACTCCCACCTGACGTATAGATAGCGGTTATTGTTTCAAACAACAATGGTAAAAAGTACCAACCTTAGAAAGCTTAAGTTTAAAGTTTGACAATTTTACATTGTTTAGCATTTGATTGGCAGCCATCATTAGTGAATACTCTCAGCGAATTTGTAAACATGGATAAAACTGGTCATCGTTTGACACAATATTTTCATTTGAAAGGTCTTAGTCCAACTAATATTAAAGCTGAGCTAGATTCTACTTCGGGAGAGTCTGTTCTTTCGTTTATAACAGTGAAATATTGAATTTAAGCGCGGTAGCACGAGCTGCCAAGCCGAACATCGCGCTGGTCGACCAAATGAGGTTACCAGTCCACAAATTGTAAAGAAAATACACAAAATGGTATTGGATGAACCATCGACTGAAAGTGCGCGAGCTAGCAGACATTACAAGCATTTCAAAAAGTTCTGTTCATTGCATAATGACCGAAAATTTGCATATGAGAAAGTTGTGTGCAAGGTGGGTGCCGCGTTTGCTCACAATAGAACAAAAACAGCGTCGTGAGGATGTTTCAGTCGAGTGCTTGGCGATGTTTCGCTGTAATGAAGCCGAGTTTTTGCATCGATTCATAACAATGGATGAAACCTGGGTCCATCACTTCACACCTGAGACGAAGGAACAATCAAAACAGTGGATTGGAAGGGGAGAATCGGCTCCAACGAAGGCGAAGACAGTTCCGTCTGTAGGCAAGGTCATGACGTCAGTTTTCTGAGACACATGTGGGATAATTTTCATTATCTCAAAAAAGGAAAGGTAATCAATGGCAAATATTATGCTAACTTGCTACAGCGTTTGAGTGATTAAATCGAGCAAAAACGGCCACATTTAGCGAAAAAAAAGCTTTGTTTCATCAAAACAATGCACTAGTTCACAAGTCCATTATCGCCATGGCCAAAATCAATGAGTTAAGGTTCGAATTACTTCCTCATGCCAGATAATCACCCTGATTATTTTCTGTTTCCAAACTTGAAGAAATAGCTTGGTGGTAGAAGATTTGCCAACAATGAAGAGGTGGAGACTGCAGTTGATGGCTATTTTGCACACCTCGATAGTTCTCACAATAAAACGGGTATCGAAGCTATTGAACATCGCTGGGAAAAGTGTATCAAGCTGAAAGGAGACTATATAGAGAAATAAATATTTTTTTCGCCAACATTTTTGTGCTTTCTTTGTTAGATCGGGTACTTCTGGAACAGCCCTCGTGTAATAATAATAATAATAATAATAATAATAATAACTAATTTGCCTTTGAAAATTGCTTTATTGTTTATCGAAATTGTCTCCTTTATGACCAATAAACTTTTGCATACGTTCGAATCATTTGTCATAGCATTTTTCCTCTCTACTTAAGACACCTCCAAAACATGATCTTGAGCGCATCAACAGTTTCTTCTGCCAGCGAAAGTCGCCCGCGCATTTTATTCTTGATGACGGGAACATTGGAAGTCATTGGGTGCTAAATTACACTACATGAGTCATCCATACGATTTCTTGAGCATTTGTGTGCACCAATCGACACGAGCATCCTTTTGAGAGTGTGTGAGATCCAACAAGAGCAAACAGTTTTTTAAGGCTAAACGATCACGCAACATTTTATATATGCTGGTAGCACTATTACCTAGGGTTGCCTCTATCTCACAGTACGTGGCATGATGATCTTGCACTATCAGTTCTTTCACAACATCAATGTTTTCTGACACACAACAGTTTTCGGACGACCTTCACGAATTTCGGCAGTGAGCGAACGGCGGCCATGATTAAACTCGTTATACCAGCGTTCCACAGTGACAAAGGATGGAACTTCATCGCCAAACGCAGTAGGAAGTTGATCAATGCATTCTTGTCGAAAATCATAATAAATCATCGCACGAACATTTTCACGAGTTAATTCCATCTTTTCCCAGACACAATTTTAAAGTCGCTGTAAACAACACAAATAACGCTCTACTGACAAAGTATCCGAAGTAGGTTATGGGCAGCAATGTCAAACTTTTCAGTGGAAACGCCAGATTGCACCTATAGCAACCAGTGTTGCCAAGGCTCAAAATAAAAATAGTGCGCCTGGTATATGACACACCTAAACGAGATCTACCTTTTGTGGCAATAAGTTTTTATTTATTTTTTTTTATTTTTTTTTTTTTACGGCTACCAATTATATATCATTAAATGATTGCTTAGATGTTATTCCATTTGGACAAGCTGTATTTATTGAATCTGAAAAAAGGGTGCTGATATTGAGATTTTTTGATAATAGTTCTGCAAACTTCTGTTATTAGATTAAAAAAGATCTTCCGGTTTCATAACACCACCTCAAATGGAGTGCAGATCTCACAATGTGTTATAATTCCCTTGGCATCAAAATCCTACAAAATCAAAGAACCTTTCCTGGATGAAATAAAAACTCTACGAACTCAAGTAACATATCAGTTACTGCGGTCAGAAATTTTCGAGTACATTACTTACTAGTTGCTTATTCGACTTTACACTGATGTATTTTTAAACCTTGAATGGCGATTCAAATAATGTCATTTACCTTCTCCAAGTTGTACAACGATATAGAAATATATTTGATACATTAAACACTTTCCCCGTCGTCTGAAGTACCGAGTGAGATGTAACATGATCGACTCGCGACCCCCATTCGTTTTTTCGGGGGTTTTCCTGGGTCGTCGTATGTTTCTCTCATCCTCCAAAAATTTCTATATCTTTCCGTTAATCATTTTATTCATCCTTCACCCAGTTTGATTTGTTGGAAGCATCTGCGAAGGTGTCTCGGTGCAGCTTGGCCTTCGGCTGGTTACTAGGGCGTCGTTAGACCTTCTTTATGGGGCAGGGGTACCCGGTGTGCCTGTATGAATGCATATCAATCTGAAATCGTAAGGATCCTGTTGCTATTGTGCTCTCACTCCTGGTTCTGAGCTCTCTTCTCACCATCCCTCCATTCCGGAGATGACCATATGTCCTCACTGGATCCGTAGTGAACCCTCCGAAAACGCTCTATCGTTTATTACTGGGCATATCAATTATTCTTATGAAAGTTTTTTTACTTTCTCCATACCACTATGTACATAGTGTATAGAGAAAGTATTGCACTCCACCAAAAATTCGATACCGAGATTTCACCGGAAATATATGTTTTAGGGTCCCCAATATCCAAAAAACGCATTTTCACAAAAAGGTCCGTGTGTCTGTGAACACGATAACTTAAAAACGAAAAGTCGGTAAAATACCAAACTTGGTATTTAAGTTTAGTATCTTCCAGGGATGCGACACGAAGATTTTGAGAAAAATCCCCCCAACCCCAAATACCCTTTACATGGAACTTTTTTCGAAAATTTTGATTTTCTCAAAAATAGCTCTAACGATTTTGATTAAAATTTCGTATGTTAAACATATTTACCTGACAAATGAAATGTATATCTTGAATCTTCTGGGAATAGCCTCTGAACAGTAGTTTATTCTGGATGAATTTTACTAAATTTTGAATGACTACTAAACCGTAAGAGATGGACAAAAACTTACTACACAAAAAATGTAGAGCACATTAAAACACACAATGTATGTTATACACATTTTTTTCGTGGAGTTCGTCGTTTTTGTGACATTCCTTATTTTTGGTTTCTGCTATGCAAAACGTATACTTTTCTCATACTGGAACTTGTCAACTCCTATCCATATAAACAAAGGAACTTCATTGACATAGCAACCAGCTTTTGACTATCACTTTAACCTACGGTTGTCCCTTATTTCGCTTCTACTTACAAGGATGCGAGTAATAAGACTATTTCTACTAATTTTTTCTGATTAGCATACAGTAAATAGAAGTATAAGCTTTTTAAGAATTATTTGTTGCAGGGATATGGAGAAAGTCATGTGAATGGTACACATCAGATTTTTTTAGTTATGTAGTTATGACTGACTATACGCGCACAAGTTTTAGGGAAGCAAACTTAAACTTCAGGTCACCTGCGTGTAATTGACTTGTAAGGTTGGTTGTTTCACTTGCTTTTATCGCTTTGTTGATATCACACAATTTTGAGTATCCTGGGTTTTTCTCGAGTTTATTCCTCACTGACAGAGCTGCTCTATCGGTAATTTGAGAATTATTTGTCGAAAATTCCTGTACATGACGAATGACGTCCGGCTGTTCTAGTTTCCTAGATCCCAAAGCAGTAATACTTGTAGGTAAACATTTATAACTATTCTGAATGGATCCTAACTCTTGAAACACGGGCCGAATCTTGAGTAACGTCCATGGACATCCATAGTTTATTATCTGCATTGTCTGAAAGCGGACTTAAGAGGGCGTGCCGGTACTTTCATAACCAAGTACGAATGTACTTTTTATTTAATTTAAAGAACGCACCTTAATATAGATGGGTTTGGATTATTTTAAGAGTAGTGAGAAGGTCTGTATAATACTAAATACATTTTACATCTACTACCTTCGGAAAAAGAATAACAGTAGCATAGTGATTTAAATTGATATCTTTATGACTGCTTCATAAAAGGATTCTTAAGTTCTTACTCAACGCAGAGTTTATAAAAGTATCGTAAGAGATTATTGATGCAAATACCCCAAGGAACTTTCGGTGAATAGTATAATATGGAAGGATGGGATGGGATGGGATGGAATGGAATGGAATTGGATGGATGGATGGATGGATGGATGGATGGATGGATGGATGGATGTACTCCCCCCTCCCAACAATGCAGTGGTCAATCAAAATTCTCCAACAAAACAACTTAATCAAACCAAACACCAACGGAGCAGAGGAAACGAATGCTGTTCCCAGAAAGGAGAGAAAAAAAAATGCAACCGTTCGAAGAGCCTATCTAGCGCTACCACCTTATCATCACCCGAAACCTCACATAAATTACCAAACCTAAACCATCCTCCCTCATTCCTGTGGTTAAGCCCTTACTAGGGTAAGTTCACAGAAACTATACTTTGGCTCACCATTCATTCTACCAGATCTCGGACGGACGGTAAGCATATCAACATCAATCCATCAATTTTTTTCCTCCCCTCAAGTGTTATTAGCTTTTAGAAGCGCGCTACGCATGGTATCGCCTGTTTTTCAATTTCCCGTGTACCGAAGAGTCGTAAACCTTAAACACCTATCAAGCACGTTGTCATGAAGAGAGCAGACGTCAGAGGTATAATTAGAAAGACTGTTGCTAGGCGAGTAATTATCGTTACAGGTGATGCTTCTCCAATCCACATCAGTTTCTACTTCCCGTGCACTACGGAGTCTTCTCATATCTTTCTTGGCATGGAAAGTATATACGAGGAGCTCAAAACATAAAACAATAAGATAACACACGTCTTTTGTAGTCAGTGAATTTTTTTCACGCAATCTGAGGAAACTGTCTTATACAGTGCGTTCCAATTTAACCTCTATATTTGCAATCTTATTAGCTAATTTACATTTATTTGGAGGCAAAAGTTTTTGTTTTAAAACTGCACATTATATTAACTGAAAGATTCAATGTTATATCCCGTGGTTACTGGTACCATAGTGGGCCGCGACCTTCAGGATTTTGATTACTTAATGAAATCAACGTGGAGTTTGATATGGATGCCGCATGTTACAGTATCTGTCCTGTCCTACTTTTTTAAATTATTTTAAAAACTAACGTTTTCGACTGTACTTTTGTCTCTGGAGTGTAGTAGGTGTATCTATGTTTCACCCACAGTTATGTATCGACGCAGAAATACGCAACGGAAAAGTGCTAAACAGTTTTCCGAATCGATCACACGACTGTGTTTATTCTCCATTGAGAGCAAACGCGGCACCCATCTTGCCGAGACCTTTGTCAGACCTAATTTTTGGTATAAAATTGAAAACACTGTACCTTGTGATAAGCCTGTGGCCACTACTATTTCGCAAACTTTGATTCGTCGATTACTCAAAACCTGGATTTTCTCAATCATCATAGGAAGTCATTCTACTGGCCGTCCGGAACGATGTTCATCATTTGTGAATGTACGGCCACATTTAAATTCATTTATCCAATTGAAAACTGTTGCAAACACAGGAGCAGATGTGCCATGAACTTCAACCAAATCGTTTTTACCCCTTTCGGTGTTAAGTCTTTTAAATACAAGTGTTTCATCACTGCAAGAAACTCGTTTTTTTTCCATCTTTCCAAATAAGTACAAGATTGTTGATTCAATGACGAATGGCAACGAAACTACGTGATGCATGTAGCTGAAACTTTAACTGCCATCAAGTATGTGATGACCATTACTAAATACAAACTTATTCGATGCTACAAGTGTAATTTTTAGTTTCTCTATACGTACTATGTACATAATGTATAGAGAAGGTATTGCACTCCACAAAAAATTCGATACCGAGATTTCACTGGAAATATATGTTTTAGGAACCCCTGTATCCAAAAAAAGTATTTTCAGAAAAAGGTCCGTGCGTGTCTCAGTGTGTCCGTGTGTCTGTGAACACGATAACTCAAAAACGAAACGTCGGTAAAATACCAAACTTGGTATTTAAGTTTAGTATCTTCCAGGGATGCGACACAAAGATTTTGAGAAAAATCCCCCCACCCCAAACTACCCTTTACATGGAACATTTTTCGAACATTTTGATTTTCTGAAAAATGGCTCTAACGATTTTGATTAAAATATCGTATATTAAAGATATTTACCTGACAAATAATATGTATATCATGAATTTTCTGGGAATAGCCTCTGAAGACAGCTTTATTCTGGATGACCTTTACATAACTGCTAAACCGTAAGAAATGGATAAAAACTTACCACAATAAAAATGTAGAGCAGATTAAAACACACAAATTATGTTATATAATTTTTTTCGATGAGTTAATCGTTTTTTAGATATTCCTTGTTTTTGGTTTTAGCTTTGAAAAACTTGTACTTTTCTCATACAGATGTTTGTCAACTCGTGTCCATACTAACAAAGGAACTTCAGTCACCTAGTAACCAGGTTTTGACTTCAATTTGACGTATGATACTCTCATATTTCGCTTCTACTTACAAGGAAGCAAGTAATAAGACTATTTCTGCTAATTTTTTCTCGATTAGCATGAAGTAAAGAGAAGAATAAGCTAACACTAATTTGTTACACAGAAGTAGAGAAAGTCATGTGAATGGAACACATCAGATTTTTACTTTCTCCCCTTACGTACTATGTACATAGTGTGCACTCCACCAAAAAATTCGATACCGAGATTTCACCGGAAATATATGTTTTAGGGCCCCTGTATCCAAAAAAAGTATTTTCAGAAAAAGGTCTGTGTATGTATGTGTGTCACTGTGTCCGTGTGTCTGTGAACACGATAACTCAAAAACGAAAAGTCGGTAAAATACCAAACTTGGTATTTAAGTTTAGTATCTTCCAGGGATGCGACACGAAGATTTTGAGAAAAATCCCCCCACCCCAAACTACCCTTTACATGTAGCTTTGTTCGAAAATTTTGATTTTCTGAAAAATGGCTCTAACGATTTTGATTAATATATCATATATTTAAGATATTTACCTGACAAATAAAATGTATATATTGAATTTTCTGGGAATAGCCTCTGAAGACTACTTTATTCTGGGTCAATTTTACGGAATTTTGCATAACTGCTAAACCTTAAGAGATGGATAAAAACTTACCACGCAACAAATGTAGAGCACCTTAAAACACACAATATAAGTTATATACATTTTTTTCGTGGAGTTGATTGTTTTTGAGATATTCCTTGTTTTTGGTTTCAGCTATAAAAAATCTGATGTGTACCATTCACATGACTTTCTCCATGTCCCTGCAACAATTAATTCTTAAAAAGCTTATACTTCTATTTACTTTATGCTAATCAGAAAAAAATAGTAGAAATAGTCTAATTACTCGCTTCCTTGTAAGTAGAAGCGAAATAAGGGACAACCGTAAGTTAAAGTGATAGTCAAAAGCTGGTTGCTATGCCAATGAAGTTCCTTTGTCCATATGTATAGGAGTTGACAAGTTCCTGTATGAGAAAAGTACACGTTTTTCATAGCAGAAACAAAAAATAAGGAATGTCACAAAAACGACGAACTCCACGAAAAAAATGTATATAACATAAATTGTGTGTTTTAATGTGCTCTATATTTTTTGTGCAGTAAGTTTTTGTCCATCTCTTACGGTTTAGCAGTTATTCAAAATTTAGTAAAATTCATCCAGAATAAACTACTCTTCAGAGGCTATTCCCAGAAAATTCAAGATATACATTTTATTTGTCGGGTAAATATCTTTAATATACAAAATTTTAATCAAAATCGTTAGAGCCATTTTTGAGAAAATCAAAATTTTTGAAAAAAGTTCCATGTAAAGGGTAACTGGGGGTGGGGGGATTTTTCTCAAAATCTTCGTGTCGCATCCCTGGAAGATACTAAACTTAAATACCAAGTTTGGCATTTTACCTACTTTTCGTTTTTGAGTTATCGTGTTCACAGACACACGGACACACACACACACACACACACACACACACACACACACACACACACACACACACGGATCTTTTTGTGAAAATGTCTTTTTTGGATATTGGGGACCCTAAAACATATATTTCCGGTGAAATCTCGGTATCGAATTTTTGGTGGAGTGCAATACTTTCTCTATACACTATGTACATAGTGCGTATGGAGAAAGTAAAAACTAATACCTTTCTCACACAGGACTTTGTGAACTCATGTCCTTACAAACAAAGGAACTTCAGTTGCATAGTAACCAGCTTTTGACTATCATTTTAACCTATGGTATGGGGGGATATTTCGCTTCTGCTAACAACGAAGCAAGTAATAAGACTATTTCTGCTAATTTTTTCTCGATGGGATGAAGTAAATAGAATAATTTGTTGCAGAGATGTAGAGAAAGGCATGTGAATGGAACACATCAGATTTTTTATTATGAATCAACTGTTTCTTCCATACTGCCTTATGTAGGACTGAACAATTCAACGCCATACCTGGTATTTAAACTACAGATCTCCTGGTCTCCGTCCAGGGAGCTACCATTGTAACATTCTGATGCGGCATTAAATTCGCGTTTAGCTCGTTATACCAGAGGTGGTCTCAAATTATTTGAAGACGATATACCCAATGGCGACCTACAATGTCGAGGTACTTTTAAGTCCCGAGTCTTCATAGTTTAAGCATTTATTAGGCCAATCATTGTGCTTGCACATTAGCCGTGTCGGCATACTGCCAGTAGAGCAACTGGATGGACACCTGCAGATCTGTGGTTCAAATCTCGGCTACGACATTGAATCTACCTAACCAATGTTTTATTATTCATCTGAGTTCACTTTCTGCAGCAGTATGAACTGTGCATTTTGTCAAATCTTTTGTAACTGTACGAAAGACTGTCTGTTAATCCTTCATTGTCCTTCCGAAAGCTCTGGTTCCATGTTCGAGCGTATATTTTCGTTATTTCACCCAGAATAGTAAGAGCAGTGTAATAGCGCCGACGTTCGGATGTTTTGGTACACTTGGTTACGTCACCAATAGTGCTCAAGTACTATCTTTCACAAAAGCAAATACCCACTTTCTGTTTGAGTGTGTGATGGAGTTCCTACATAGGTGGTATGAGAATGAAATTTGCCATATGTCTCCCGAGGTCATTGCAGCCATTCGCTCACCTCGCAGTATTGGAAACCAACATTTCAGCATCATTGTAAACTAACAAGGAAAATATTGTGAAATCAACTTCAATACAGTTGCAGATCGTGTGCTATTACATTGCTTCGATTAACTTGGATCTGAAGGGAAATATTCCGAAATCAACTAAAATACAGTTGCAGAACATGTGCTATTACTGTGCTTCGATCAGCTGGAGCTGAAGGAAAACGTTCCTAGTGTTGGGTGCTTTGGATACAAGAGTACGTTTAATAAGCAAATAGAATAGCCGAAGAGGTTAAACCGAATACCAAAAAAATCGGGAAAGTAAAACGCCGCATACCTACTTATTTTTTCTTCTTTATTTTTAATCTTTATTTTCCTGGTCTGTGCGAAATATAAGTTTGATACATTAATAGAACTGCTACTGATAACATTCCTCTCAGCAAATTACACGCCTAGTTTTATTTCGCATAGCGCAATATTAATTTGCCGCCACCATACGAACGATGCAACACGATTGAAATTTTACAACTGAATGCTTTATAAAACATAAATTGTGAAGGCTGTAAATAAAACGGGGAAATAACGCCTCTCAAGTGCAAACATTCCTCCCAAAATCAATATTTTCCTTTAAACGCCCACATTTAAATCCATCGAATACTACTATCAGGTTAAATGATATATTTCAGCCGTGCATTGTTAATGTTTATATTAACTTACAGTGGATATAAGAAATCATTTATATCTATTTCATGTTGGATAAGAAGGAAATTAAAGTATTATAGACACGAAAACAAAAATAATTTCTTTAAAAATGTTGAGTGAACTCAGCATTACTACATTCCTTTATAATCAATTATGCAGTAATACATACATGCACACAAGTGCAAATACTATGGAATAAAACTCAAAAATATCGAAAGCTAATTAAAGTAGTATATTATTTACTGTACTGATGGTCATAAAATCCTTGTAAAAAGTAGCGGATGCCAGCGAATAATTCATCCACTGGCAACAATAGAGTTGTAGATTGCTTGAACGTGAAGCAACCTTTACATCTAGCAGCGTTGCCATTTTCTTTATTTCCAGAATTTTGGTGTTGATGTCCTCATCAACTGGCTATCTAGAAGTGTGTCTTTATCCTGATTTTCCATTCTTGATAACAAATTAAAATTTCGAGGAATTAAAGACGTTTGATAATGTTCCTTTTTAAAAAAATAAGTTACGCGGAAGGTGAGAATTGACGCACCACCTGCTTGCAGTTTTGAATTCATGGATAGCGACGCAGGACCTCGACTATTTCTCAAGTGGGAAGATGGGCTCTATTCACCTAATATGCAAATTTCCTTGCAAGTTGAAAGTTCATATGACGGCTGATAAGTCCCGGGCCTCACACAGATATGGCGCCACTAGGCCAGCTAGACGGTGACATCGTATAGTTTAACTCTAGACTAGTTACATGCCAATAACCTGTCTAGTTTTCGAATAACAGCATTTTAAACAAGAAAACTTTAGAGTTTTCACGAAAATGGAGGATTTGGAAAAGTGATTAAATACTTCCATTTGAAAGGCTTCACGTCTAAAGAAATCAAGGAGGAAATTGATAGTACATTGAAAGACTCTATATAACTCCATGGCACGACGGCTCACGGGGAACCTTGGCCTACCGCCCGGCCGCTGCGTCCCCCATCTCGGTCCACTACAGACGTCATGGATGGGGTGCAGTATTGGAGGGTGAGACGTGGTCAGCGCCTCGAGCCCCTCCCGGCCGGTTAATGCGGTCCTCACGACCGCTACTTCTCCATCAAGTAGCTCCTCAATTGGCCCCCCAGGGACCTCACGAGGCTGAGTGCACCCCGGTCCAGGTCTCCCAGCGGGGGAAAAATCCCCACGCCGGTACTGGGAATCGAACCCAGGTCTCCCGCTTGGTAGGCAGCTGCGCTACCACCGCGCTAAGGAGATGACCCATTGAAAGACTCTGCCCCTTCATATTCAAAGATTAAAATGTGGGTTGCAGAGTTTAAAATAGGACGTACGAGCACTAGTGATGAGCCTCGCTCTGGACGCCCTGTAGAAGTGACAACTCCAGAGATTACTGAAAATACATCGTTTAGTACTGGAAAACCGCAGATTAAATTTGTTTGAGATGGCAGAGGTTGTAAACATATCAAAAGAACGTTCAGGTAATATTTTAAGTAATGTTTTGAACTTTCACAAGGTCTATGCAAGATGGGTACAACGTTTGTTGACACCTGATCAAAAGTTGCAAAGCAAAACTGTTTCTGTTAAGAATGTGGAGCTCTACCGTAAAAATCCCACTGAATTTTTGAGACGGCTTATTACCATGGATGAAACTTGGATACATTACTACACTCCAGAAAGAAAATCACAGTCCAAACAGTAGATTGCGCCAGGTGAACCAACTCCAAAAAAGGCAGCTAACAAGTTTATGGACAGTGTTTTTTGGGATGCACAGGGAATTATTTTTGTTGATTACTTGGAAAAAGGTAACAGTAGCACTGGTGACTACTATTGCAACGTTTGAGTGATAAGGTGAAAAGAAAAATACTTCATTTGGCAAAAAACAAATCTTGTTTCATCACGACAAAGCTCCGGCCCATCGTTCAGTCATTGCAATGGGAAAAATGTGCGAATTAAAGTTCGAATTGTTTGAACATCCACCCTATTCGCCAGATCTAGAACCCAGTGCCTACAATCTAATCCCAAACCTCAAAACATTTCTTGGAGGACGAAGATTTCACAGCAACGAGGAGGTCATTGATGCGATAAACAGCTATTTTGAGGACCATGATAAATCGCACTACAGAGATAGTTTAATTAGAACACCGATATGACAAAGTATTAGCCTTTCTGGAAATTATGTTGAGAAATAAAACAACAACAAAAAAAGACAAAAAAATTAAATGCTCTTTTCATTCAGAGGCCCGGGACTTATCAGATGATCATAGTACAGATTCCATTAGTCAAGCAAAGATCTTTAAAAATGCTATTTTAATCAAAATCGTTGTCTATTTTGGGGAGAAAATGAAAGATAACGAAAATGTATCCATTCAAAGAATAATTTGCGCGGGGTTTTCTTGAAATCCATCGTATCACATTTTTAGAACTTTAATTTAAGTCCAAAGTTGAAGTTTATCCGATGTTTTGAGCAGGAACTTTTTTTTTTCTAAAAATGCTTCCTTCTTTTTTTTTCTTTCTTCTTCTTTTTTATACCAGAGTGCCCCACAACTGTTATTTCTGCTGAAATAACTGAAACTGTATCTTCACTGAAATCTTTGATATCAAATTTAAAGGTACTACAGAAATTAAAAATGTTTATACTCGTATGTGCATTACTTTAGCTAGATGATGTAACATTCCTGGAATAAATGTAGATATAAATTCTCTAAAGAAGGATCTTATATAATTCCAGTTAATGCTACACTGGGTTAAAGGAATGCTTCCGAGCATTTCTTAAAGCGAGACTAACGGTAAACATTACACATAAATGTAATTTTTAGATTTTAAATGGCATTATTGACATTTCTTCGGTAATTTGATATTCATTACCTATATCATTTTATATGCAATACTTATGTTTTAAACGGTACTACAACGCCGTTCTATACTCTAAATTTGAAACACTGTAGAAGAGAGTGTGAGGGAGAGAGAGGCAAAATTACTCCTACTGAAATGAAGCAGGAGTAAATTTTATCAAACATTTTAGGGGAAGTTTTTCCCTTTAAATTGGTACCAGTGTTAAGAAGATGGCTACTGCAGCTCAAGCTTCGTAATTTCTTTGCAAATATGTTGGCATTTTTTCTTTCAACGCCCTTTTCTGCGAATGACTCGTTACTTTTCAGAAAGTATTGGAAAATATCTAAATATCTTTCCTAATATTCCTAGCATTTGTACGAGTATAAAAGTAAATCGAACTTAGAAGGTATATACATGTATTCTGTATAATATCATACTGTTTTCTTAACTAGTTTCCAAAATAGTCGACAATAAATTTAGCTGTTGTAACATTGGTGAGGCAGAATTTTTCATCTCCCTCTAATTTATATAATTTCTCGCGTGTCCCGAAATTTCAGTTTTACACTATCTCTAGGAGAAGCATCATAGTCTCCCAAAATCTGATGCCTAAATTTCGTCAATAAATATTTTGAGACTAACTCTGTGTGCGCATGTGTCAGAGAGAGAGAGAGAGAGAGAGAGAGAGAGAGAGAGAGACACACAGACAGAAACGTTTTAGAAAAAGGTAGGTATGCGTGTGTGTGTCTACCTATACGTCTGTGTCTGTGTGTGTGTGTGTGTGTGTGTGTGTGTGTGTCTGCAAACAGCATATTTGAAAAGCGATAAGTTAGTTAAGTACCATACTTGGTATCAAGTCCCTTCCAAGGATGCCGTAAGATGATTTTCAGGAAAATTCCTCAACCTTACTACCCTTCACCTGGAAAAATGTTCAAAATTTTCGATTTTTTCAAAAATGGTTCTAACAATGTTTAATGAAATATCATATAAGAAATATATTTAAATGACAAACAAAATTTATGACCTTGAATTTTCTGGGAGGTCCACTTCATTCGAAATGAATTGTGTATAAACCTGTACGAGTAACTAATAAATGTTAAGCAATAGAAGGAAACGTCTTACACAAATAATGATCTCTTTAAAAGAAATAATTTATTCCAAATCAGGTTTTAATGCCGTAAACCATTTCCCAGTTATTCTTTATTAATGCTTCGAATTGTTCAAATCTTCATTCTTTTATAGTCCTTTCGATTTTCAGGTGTTTCTCGGATTACATGTAAAGAGTATGTTACATCTTACAGATTATATGTAAAAAGTTTTTAAACCAGCATGTCTATAGTTTCTAGTTGTTTTAACATTTGACTATCGATTTTCCGATTCTATTTATAACGACTTGTGTAATGCAGCAGTTTCTGCAAAAATTTACATCAACTAAAATGAAGTATATGGAAAAAAAAAAAAAAAAATGTGTTCAATGACATGACTTTCTCTACCTATTCAGCAACAAACTGTTCTGACAAAAATTTATTGAGCACAATGTGCACATGGTTGACAAAAACTTATGCTTCTATGTACATTATTTTTTTTTTTTTTTAGTTTAGCGCCCTTTAACCTGGTTTGAATACAATTGCTGATAAGATTCTCAAATGATCTCGGGGTCCATGGAGCTTAAAGTTACTCGACATTCGTCTTCTCAGGATAAGGGAAAACCCAGAAAAAACCCTTACCCGGGTAACTCACCCTAAGCGAGATTCGAACTCACGACCTTTTGAACGTGAGGCAGACATGCTACCACCACGCTACCCAGGCGGGCTCTATCTACATATTTCTTATTAAACATTAGCATAAATTGTGTCTTACTACTAAGTTTCTTATAATTAGAAGGAAACAAACGGAAATATCCTTTAAAATCTGTTCGTAATGTGAAACAGTCAAATTCGATTATCTTTGCATTGGACAGGAGTAAAACAAGAGATATTAAACGAATGATGACTTCCAGTTTGAGAAAAAGTTTAAGTAGTTTACAACTGAAATCAATAACAAGCAATATATCGAAACAAATCTAATGTGTTCCATTCACATGATTTTCTCTACATCTCTGTAACAAATTATTGTTAAAAAGCTTATGCTTCTATTTACACCATGCTAATCGAGAAAAAAATTAGCAGAAATAGCCTTATTACTTGCTTCCTTGTATGTAGAAGCGAAATAAGGGAGTACCATAAGTTAAAGTGATAGTCAAAAGCTGGTTGCCATGTGACTGAAGTTCCTTTGTTTGTATGGACAGGTTTTGACAAATTCCTGTGTGAGAAAAATACTAGTTTTTCAAAGCTGGAATCAAAAACAAGGAATATCTAAAAAACGATCAACTCCACGAAAAAAATAGATGTAGCATAAATTGTGTATTTTAATGAGCTCTACAAGTGTTGTACGGTAAGTTTTTGTCCTTCTCTTACGGTTTAGCAGTTATGCAAAATTCTGTAAAATTGATTCAGAAAAAAGTAGTCTTCAGAGGATATTTCCAGAAAATTCAAGATATACATTTTATTTTTCAGGTAAATATTTTAATATACGATATTTTAATCAAAATCGTTAGAGAAATGTTTCAGAAAATCAAAATTTTCGAAAAATGTTCTATATAAAGGGTAGTTGGGGTGGGGGGATTTTCTTGAAAATCTTCGTGTCGCATCCTTGGAAGATAAAAAACTTAAATACCAAATTTGGTATTCAACGATCTATTCATTTTTGAACTATGCTGACCATAGATACACACACGGACTTCTTTCCACAACATGTATTTCCGGTGAAATCTCGATATCGAATTTTTGGGTACAATATAATACCTTCTTTATACACTATGTACATAGTACGAGTAGAGAAAGTAAAAATGTATGGACATATACTGTGGGTTTTAACGAGATCTACATTTTTTGTGTAGTTAGCTTAGTCATTCTCTTACGTTTACCAGTTATGCAAAAACCATCCAGAATGAAGAGGTCTTCAGAGGCAATTCGCAGAAAATTATGTATATATATACACATTTTATTTATTATGGAAGTATATTTAATATGATATATTTTAATTAAAATCGTTGGAACCATTTTTGACAAAATAAAATTTTGGATCTTTTTCCCATATAATGGGTAGTTTAGAGTGGAGGATTTTCAGGAAAATCTTCGTGTCGTTTCTTTGGAAGATGCTGAACTTAAATATCAAGTCTGATATTTAATAGAATTTTATTTTTTGAGTTACCGTGTTCACACGAAACGTGAACCGACCTTTTTCTTAAAATGCTTTTTTTTTTTTATTCAGGGGACCCTAAAACGTGCGTTTCGGTGAAATATCGGTATCGAATTTTTAATTGGAATGCAGTACCTTCTCTTGTCTATGTACTGGCTATACATTAAGTAGAGAAAGTAATAAATTTTCCTATGAACAGTTTTTCGGGGCACCATTCCTTTACATTTTGTCAGTACCTGTAGAAAGTTTGGACTGAAGAAGGAAAAAATAAAATAAATTGCCATATCTATAATAAGAAGTTCAATTTCTGTTCTTCGAAATCATTTGTATAATAACCATTTTTAGCATTTACACCATCCATAGTCCTTTGCTATAAATTATTTATTGTATGTCAATTTTATATTATGATCAATGTTTTTGCTATACTAATGAAAACTGTCGATATTACATTATCTTTATAGAAGAGTTACAAGTATTTTTTTCTTTTAGACAATTAACATACAATTTGTCTGTTTTACTCTATCTTATTTGGCATCCTGTAAATACGGGGAGTTGTTATTGTTTCAATAAATAAACACACACTAATAAACAATAGATAAGGTCACTGAATGTAAAATATCAGAAATTGTTTATTTTTATTTAATTTAAATAATGTATTTATTTATTTTATAGTGACTGTGCTATGCAGTGAACATTCTCTTAGAAGTAAGCTAGATACTAACTAAAAGAAGAACAGGTCTAAATATTTTAAAAGAGTGTACTAAACAACACAAATAACTAAATACGCATTGCATTGCAATTGATATTTTAAAGAGCCTATGAAGCAGTTTATGTGGATGTACTTACAGGTGATGATTGCTGCAAGGAGGCGCACGGCCTCGTATGGGGGCTCGCACGTGGGCCATGCTGGTTGCAGAATATACTGGGCGAAAGTGAGGGCAGTGATGGCGTTGCCAGTAGGCACGATCACAAACAGTGCCACCCACAGGTACAGGAAAGCTGGCAGGGGACCGAAGGCTTCGTTGATATAGGCGTAATCACCGCCGGATTTGGGGATCATCGTCCCTGCAACAAAATACAGCTAAGTTCATCATCATATATATATATATATACACTAAACAGATTTCATTTTACTCTCTCGATTCAAATGTACTTATCTATCCGTTTAAACACAAACATTCCATACAACGTGCCACCGAATGCATGTGTTTTATACAAAAAATCACGTTTTTTAGAAAAGAAAACGGAGAGAGAGAGAGAGAGAGAGAGAGAGAGAGACAGAAAGCGAGAACAGCTTAACTGAAAAAAGAAATGCTCGATAAATGTCTAAATTAGTATTTCAGTTCCAAAGTTACCACATTTAAGTAAAAACCCTCACTCCAAACCAGGGGACTTTTTTCGAATTCCCTTTTTATTTTCTTAACACTGATTCTAACGATTTTGATTAAAATGGCATATTAGCAAAGACTTACCTGGGTTAATGAAAAAAAAAAAATAGAAAAGTAAGTTTTCAAAAGAACAGCTTGTAGAAGTTATATAAAAATAAGTTGGTTAAAAATTTGCCACCGAATATACATGTTTTGAGGTCCTCTGAATGCAAAAAACAACACATTTTTAAAAAAAGGAGAGGGGGAGAGAGAAAGAGAGCGAGAACAGCATAACTGAAAACAGAAATGTTGGATAAATGACGAAGTTGGTATTTCAGTTCAGGATTTTCCACATTCAAGCAAAAACCACACTCTTTAGAGGGGACGTCTTTTTAATTTCTTTTTTATTTTCTTAAAACTTGTTCTAATGATTTTGGCTAAAATGGCATATTAGCAAAGACTTATCTGGCTGGGTTAATAAAACAAATTGATGTGCTCCATACACATGACTTACTCTACATCTCTGTAACGTATTGTTGATAATCTTATTCTTCTATTTCATGCTAAAACATTAGCAGAAACGGTCTCGTTACTTAGTTGCTTATAAGTAGAAGGGAAATAAGGGAATACACAAGGATAAACCGATAGTCATATGTTTTAAAATGTGCTTGCTATGGAATCTTTGCGTGGCCAGGAGTTCACAACTTCCCGTATGAGAAAAGTTGAAGTATTTTAAAGCTGAAATCAATAACAAGGAATATCTCGAAAACGGCCAACTCCACGAATAAAAGGAATATGACATAAATTGTGTGGTTTATCGAAATCTACTTTTTTTTGTAGTAAGCTTTTGTCTATCTCTTACGGTTTACCAGTCATGCAAAATTCAATAACAATCGTCCAGAATAAAGAGGTCTTCAGAGGCTGTTCCCAGATACACATTTTATTTGTCATGCAAATATCTTAAATAATAAGAGATTATAATTAAAATCGTTAGAGCCATTTTTGAGAGAATCAAAATGTAAAGAGTAATTTAAAATGAGGGGACTTTCTTGAAAATCTTCGTGTTGGATCATTGGAAGAATACTTTTTTTTATTTATGGGATCCCAAAATATGTATTTCTGGTGAAATCTCGGTATCGAATTTTTGGGTGATATGCAATACCTTCTCTATACACTATGTATATAGTATGTGTACGTGTATAGAAAGTAAAAAGTGATAGTGAGTAGGGAAGAGCATTTGAATGTAACAAATGAGATAATTGTTTTTCTAGGTTCCATTTACACTCCACTTTATTTGCATGGCCCTATTGGTGGTATTTCCCTTTGGAATACATTGCCTATCGGCAATAGTGTTAACTCTGTCCTGATGTAGATTACTGGCGCGAACACACACATTCATACTTCCAGACTTGGGCGGGGGGAGAATAGCGAAAACTCTCTGCTAGAGAAAAATCCCCACTCCCAGTCGGGAATCGGACCAGGGACTCCTCCAATGGCACTCGGGGGCTCTACCAACTAAGCTACGAGATAAATAGCCTAGATAATTTTTACTTTCTCTATAGGCACTATGTACATAGTGTATAGAGAATGTATTGCACTCCACCAAAAAATTCGATACCGAGATTTCACCGGAAATATATGTTTTAGGGTGCCCTTTATCTAAAAAAAACATTTTCGGAAAAAGGTCCGTGTGTGTGTGTCTGTGAACACGATAACTCAAAAACGAAAAGTAGGTAAAATACCAAACTTGGTATTTAAGTTTAGCATCTTCCAGGAATGCGACACAAAGATTTTGAGAAAAATCCTCCCACCCCCAACTACCCTTTACATGGAACTTTTTTTCGAAAATTTTGATTCTCTCAAAAATGGCTCTAACGATTTTGATTAAAATTTCGTACATTAAAAGTATTTACCTGACAAATAAAATGTATATCTTGAATTTTCTGGGAATAGCCTCTGAAGAGTAGTTTATTCTGGATGTATTTTACGGAATTTTGAATAACTGCTAAACCGTAAGAGATGCACAAAAACTTACTCCACATAAAATGCAGAGCACTATAAAACGCACAATCTATGTTATACACATTTTTTTCGTGGAGTTCATCGTTTTTGTGACATTCCTTATTTTTGGTTTCTGCTATGAAAAACTTATACATTTCTCATACAGGAATTTGTCAACTACTGTCCATACAAACAAAGGAACTTCAGTGACATAGCAACCAGCTTTTGATTATCACTTTAACCTATGGTTCTCCCTTATTTCACCTCTACTTACAAGGAAGCAAGTAATATGGCTATTTCTGCTAATGTTTACTGATTAGCATGAAGTTAATGGAAGTATAAGCTTTTTAAGAATAATTGTTTCAAGGATATAGAGAAACTCATGTGAATGGTACAAATCAGCTTTTTTTTTATTGCTTCATTTATATGGCCCCCTTTAACATCTAAAGACATATCGGGGGGGGGGGGGTTCACTTGAAATAACTAGTTGTCTGTAAGTTCTTTTACGTTTGGTCTAAATCATTTTATTTTCCTCAAGCACACACACATTCATGCTCATATACATACTTCCAGACCCTGTGGGGGATAGGGAATAATTCTGGGTAAAGATAAATGCCCCGTCCCAGCCGGGAATCGAACCCGGGACCCCCAGGTGCGAAATAGATAATTTATAGGTGCAATTATATACAAATAATGGAGAAAGCTAAAAAAACGCAATAACTTTATAAAATGTCGAAACAATACGGACACAGCTCCAAAGTTTCAAAGCTAAATACAGAGATATTTCATAGAAGCAAATAAAAAAGTTGTAAGAACCATTACTTTTAAAATTTCCCTGAATTATACATAAGTTTCTCTTATTTATGATAAAATTAACCTCGCTGTCAACTAAGTAATATTGAGCATTTCTGTTAATGTTTATCTCGATTAGCATGAAACAAATAGCAGAATAAGCTTTTGTTAACAATTATTTCTTTGCAGATTAGTCGAGATGTTTTAAAAATATGTGTTCCATTCACATTACTTTTTCTAGCTACTCTGCAACACTCACAAAAGCTGATCCATCTCTCTGGTTCGCGCTAATCAAGGTAAACAGAAAATAGCAGAAATGGTCGTATTAATTACTCCCTTATAAGTAGAAGAGAAATACGGGAGTACACTAATCAAACATTTTAAAAGCTGGTTACTATGTGATTGAAAGTTATTTCTTTGCATGGCCAAGAATTGAAAAATTCCCGTATGAGAAAAGTTTAAGTATTTTAAACTGAAACCAATAACAAGGAACATCTCGGAGAAAAGTATATCACATAAAAAGGTATATCATGAGATCTATATTTTTTGTGAAGTAAACTTTTGTCTATATCTTATGGTTTACCGGTTATGCAAAAGTCATCCAGAATGAAGAAGTCTTCTGAGGCTATTCCCAGAAAATTTAGGATATTGACTTTATGCCATAGATGTCTTTAATATACAGTATTTTAATCAAAATCATTATGCCATCTTTGATAAAATCAAAATCATCGACATTTTTGTGTCGCGTCCTTGGAAGTTACTAAACATAAATACCAACTTTAGTATTTTACCACGCTTCGTTTTTTAGCTATCATGATAATGGACACCCACACATGGACCGATAAAGTTGTTGGATGCAGGGGAGTCTAAAACGCTTATTTCCGGTGAGATATCGGTATCGAATTTTTGGGTGGAGTGCAATACTTCTTTATGTACTATGTAGAGAAATTAAAAACTGAATTTGTCACGAAATATTAATTATTCATCGCGTTTTCATTTCTTTTTCTTCTTTTCAACGAAATATTGAATATTTTATTTTATCAATCGTGTTTATCGTTTTGCCTGTTGAAGGTTGAAGTGAACCCTTAGAATTAAAAGCCAACATAAGAAAATTAGAGGTCATTTGTAAATGGACCTCAGAGGGTATCCACGAAGGCGAGGACTGGTGTTCCGTAACATAATCACTACAGTTTCCATAAGGAATAATGCGCCGATGACGGTATATTAGTAAAATGTTCAATGCAGGTTGCTTACGTTAAATTTTCACACGTTACCTACACAGCCAGACATCTTCAAACTGAAATTGTTAAACGGCATTATTATTATTATTATTATTATTATTATTATTATTACTATTGTAGCGACGATTTCATTTCCCAAATCTGAATGAAAAGAAACCAATAAAGATTTTGTGGTTACATAAAGAGACTTTATCAACAATAGGAAAATATGTATTCCACCTCATTTACTGTTAATTGCAGACAAAAGAGGCATATTTCTTCAAATTTAAGAGGACCGTTCTGAGAATCTTTCAAATGTTGTTTTTTTTAAACAAATTACGTTCATTTTCACTACCACCACCGCCACCTCCTCCTAAATATTTAGAAAAATGCAATAACAATTTTAGATAATTTTTACAACCTCGCAAAACCAAACAAAAAAGTGCCTTACGGTGCTTTGAAACGAAACTTTAGATTTATATCGCAGAAGCGTCACTTTATAAATATGCTATTTATTTTTAAATTGAATAAATATTACTGTAGAAAAATATCTGCAGTTACATTCACAAGCATTTCTCTAGCCGTTCTTCAAATAACTATTCTTAAAAAAAAGTTTATTACTGTGTCTACATATCATTAAATAGATATACATTTATATACATGCTTTTTTTTTTTTTAATTTCATTTGTATATACCCTTTAACTTCAATGGTCAAATCGAGGGCTTTGACTTGTGAAACAACTCGAATTACGGTAGGTTTAGAACATTAGGTTAATCATTTTTATTTCACTAATCACACGCACACTTACTCTCAAATTCACACTTCCCGATTCTGTGGGGGATAGGGAATAATTCCGGTCATAGAAAAATTCCCCGCCCCAGCCGGGAATCGAACCCGGGACCTCCGGATGAGACGTCAGCTCGCTGAGCACTCGACCACGGAGTCCAAACACGCTTTCATTGCATATTGCTTTTAGATAAAATGAGAATAGGGGAAAACACTAAGATTAAGCAATAGTCAAATCTTTTTTAAGAACTGATCGCTATATAATGCTTTGAAATTTGCCTGATCAGGAGAATGAAAAACGAATAACAACTTTCTATTTAACAAAAGTGTATTAAAATAGAAAGCAATAATAAGGAATATCTTCGAAACGGTTAACTGCACAATTCATTTGACTTTAGCCGGACCTGCTTTTTTTTTGGGGGGGGGGGCAAGATTTTGTATCTCTTACGGTTTACTAGAATGTCTTCAAACATATATTTTGATTTAAATTAACTTTTTTTCAAAAATGTTCCACGTAGAAGGTAGTTTGGAACAGAGTTTTTCTTGGAAATATTTTCTTGGAAGATGCTGAACTAAAGTAGTCGAATATTCATTTTTAATTATGCTGGTCACATACAGACGCAAAGAGCTCATATTTATACGAATATTTTTTAAAATTATCTTTTTATACTTAGGGGACTCAAAACATGTATTTCCAATGAAATCCCGGTATCGAATTATTCGGTGGAATACAATATATCCTCTATCTAGTATTTATTACTGTGGGAGACTTGTAAACATGATAAATTCTTATCCATTCTTTTTAGATGCAAAAACAAAAACAACTGTATTAATGACAAATGTAATTAAAGTTACAAATACTCTAATTATGTTTAAAATATTCTAACTATGTTTACTAATTCTGTAATTATGTCTAAAAATGTTACTAATTTTAATTATGTTTACAAAAGTTATAATTATTTATAATGTTGTAATCATGGGTAAAGTAATGGTGCATTACGTTCACTAATGTTAAAAGTATAATAACTAATATAGCAATGTACGCGGTACGTCCAGAAAGTAAGTTCCGTTTGGTAATAAAATTAAATTGTGTACAGATACAAAAGTAAGTTCCGTTTGGTAATAAAATTAAATTGTGTACATATACAGAAAGTAAGTTCCGTTTGGTAATAAAATTAAATTGTGTACAGATACAGAAAGTAAGTTCCGTTTGGTAATAAAATTAAATTGTATACAGATACAGAATAATTATTTATTGCACAAAATTCTACAACTCTTAAACTACTTTTCCACATAGTTGCCGAAATTTTGCAGGCATTTGTCATAGCGTGGCACAAGTTTTTGTATATCTTCTTCATAGAAGTTTGCCGCCTGTGTCTTCAAAAAGTTGGAAACATTTTCTTTCACCTCTTCGTCATTGTTGAAGTGTTGACCGCCAAGGAAAGAACTTGAGATGTAAGAACAGATGAAAGTCTCTAGGAGCGAGGTCAGGGCTGTACTGAGGATGGTCAAACACGTCCCAGCCAAATCCCTGTAGGATGTTTTTCGTCACATTTGCAGTGTGTGGTCGTGCGTTGTCGTGAAGAAAAACAACACCTTTGACCTCGGCGCTTATTCTGCATTGCGCGGCGCAATTTCCTAAGTGTCTCGCAATAAACATCTGCTTTGATTGTTTGACCACGCGGTAAGAAATCAATGAGTAAGATGCCTTTCCAGCCTCAGAACACTGTGCACATCATTTTTCGAGGTGTCAAGATTTGTTTCGGCTTAACCTTTGCTGGGGGTGAAGTGTGCCTCCATTCCATTGATTGCCGCTTACTTTCAGGGATGTCGTAAGAAACCCAAGTCTCATCTCCTGTGACTATCTGTGTCAGAAATTCTTCGCCGTCTTCATCATAACGGGTTAAAAACTGAAGTGCACTACCCGTCCGTTTTGTTTTGTGTTGCTCAGTAAGAATCTTTGGTACCCAACGTGAGCAAAGTTTACGAAATTTCAGTTTTTCGGTATTTCATGAATTAGTGATCGTGAGCTTTGGGGAAATTCCATAGCGAGAGCACTAATTGTAAACTTGCTGTTTTCCTGGATCTTGTCATCAATCGCGTGAACCAGTTCTTCTGTAACTAAAGATGGACACCCACTTCGTTCTTCATCGTGCACTTCAATTCGTGCTTCATTGAACTGTCGGACCCATCTTCTCACCATTGTATCACTCATCGCATTTTGTCCGTAAACTTCGCAAATTTGCCTATAAGTTTCAATTGGTTTCACTTTCCTAACATTCAGAAAACGAATCACAGATCTGATTTCACAAGCGGCGGAGTCGCCCTCCGTGGTGTAATGGTTACCATGCTGACTTCATATACCCAAGGTCGCGGGTTCAAACCCGGCGGAGGACGATGGATTTTTTCGGGCGTAAAAATCCGTAGCATGGCTTCCTTCGGAAGGGTAGTAAAGCCGTTGGTCCCGTGTCGTAGATTTACGGCACGTAAAAAAACCTCAAGCCTGATAAGAGAGGCCTCTGAGCAAAATTAAGCGGTCTTTCACACCCAGTATAGAATGGGACGCTGAGAACCGCAGCAGTTAAAGAGCGTCCATAAATAACACGCCATTTCCATTTTTACAAGCGGCGGGATTTTCAATCAACACCGACATTGTAAACAAGCAAGTCGCCCTCCGTGGTGTAGTGGTTACCATGCTAACTTCATACACCCAAGGTCGTGGGTTCAAACCCGGCGGAGGACGATGGATTTTTTCGGGCGTAAAAATTCTTAGCATGGCTTCCTTCGGAAGGGAAGTAAAGCGTAGATTTACGGCACGTAAAAGAACCTCAAGCCTGATAGAGAGGCCTCTGAGCAAAATTAAGCGGCCTTTCACACCCAGTATTGAATGGGACGCTGAGAACCACAGCAGTTAAAGAGCGTCAATAAATAAAACGCCTTTTCCATTTCAAGCACAACAAAGTGTATGTGGCTGACAGTGATCTCAAAATGGCGCACGTTTCTTCTCCTCGATACAGAGCGTCTACCGCGTATGTGCGGAACTGCGATCACAGCGCTGCAGCGGAGATAAATTGAAACGGAACTTACTTTCTGGACGTACCTCGTATATCCCAACCTGTTATCACATTGGTTTTGATATGGTCTTGAGGTTGAGGAGATCTTAAATAAAATGTATTTACATCTTATGTGTTGCAGTCACATGAGGTTTTCTACCCATTCTCCAATAAAGTATTTTAAAAATCTGATATGTTCTATTCGCATACTTTCTCTACATCTCTGTAACAAATTATTGTTTAAAAGTTTATTCTTCTACCTTCTTCGTGATAATGGAGACGAACATTATTAGAAATTGTCTTTATCACTTGCCTCCTTGTAAATAGAAAAGAAATAAGGGAATATACTAGCCTAGGGCGATAGTCAAGTCTTTTAAAAGCGTGCTGCTGTATGAGAGATGCATTTCTTTGCATGACCTGGAATTTACAGAAGTATTTTAAAACAGAAGAAAAAGGTATTTCTTGGAAATGGTCAGCTCCATGAAAAAACTGTATAAATTGTGTTTTTTAACGAGATCTACATTTTTGTACTATAAGTTTTTGTCTATCTCTTGCGATTTACCAGTTATGCAAAATTCATTCAGAATAAAGAGTATTCAGAGGCTATTCCTAGAAAATTCAAGATATAAATGTTATTTGTCATGTAAATACCTATCTGTAATAATCATTAGAGCCATTTTTGAGAAAATCAAAATTTTGGAAATGTTTTCCACGTAAAGGCTAGCTTAGGGAGGGGGATTTTTCTCAAAATCTTCGTGTCGCATCCTTGCAAGATACTAAACATAAATATGCAGTTTGATATTTTACCGATTTTTTGTTTTCGTGTTATGTTCACGGACACATACACGGACATTTTTCTAAAAATCTGAATCGTTCCATTCACATGATACCTTAAGAGACAGGTAAACAACTGGTAAACCTTAAGAGATAGACACAAAACTTAGGACACAAAAAATTATAGATCTCGTTAAAAATCATAATTTGTCATACACATTTTATTTATTTTGTAGAGTTAAACCTTTCCGAGATATATCTTATTCTTGGTTTCAGCTCTAAACTACTTAAAACGTTTCCTTCTTGTCATATATCTTTGCTTTGCTCCTGGCCATGCAGAGAGAGCCGAATTTCAATTGTTTCATTTAGCGACCAGCGTTTAAATGCTTTCCATTATTGCTTTAGTCTAGTGTATTCCGTCGTTTCCCTTACAAAGAGGCAAGTAATAAGACAAGTTCTACTAATATTTACCTCGATTAGTAGATAAACAAATGTCCTTTGTAAGAATATTTTGTGAATGGAACACATTTTTACTTTCTCTATACACACTATGTACATAATGTATAGAGAATGTATTGCACTCCACCAAAAAATTCGATACCGAGATTTCACCGGAAATATATGTTTTAGGGTCCCCTGTATCCAAAAAAAGTATTTTCAGAAAAAGGTCCGTGTGTGTGTTCCTGTGTCCGTGTGTCTGTGAACACGATAACTCAAAAACGAAAAGTCGGTAAAATACCAAACTTGGTATTTAAGTTCTTTATCTTCCGGGGATGCGACACGAAGATTTTGAGAAAAATCCCCCCACCCCAAAATACCCTTTACAGGGAACTTTTTTCGAAAAGCTTTATTTTCTAAAAAATGGCTCTAATGATTTTGATGAAAATATCGTATATTAAAGATATTTACATGACAAATAAAATGTTTATTTTGAATTTTCTGGGAATAGTTCTGAAGACTACTTTATTCTTGGTCAATTTTACGGAATTTTGCATAGCTGCTAAACCGTAAGAGATAGACAAAAACGTACCACACAACAAATGTAGAGCACCTTAAACCACACAATTTATGTTATATACATTTTTTTCGTGGAGTTGAATTTTTTTGAGATATTCCTTCTTTTTTTTTTCCAGCTATAAAGACTTATACTTTTCACATACAGGACTTTGTGAACTCGTGTCCATACAAACAAAGGAACTTCAGTCACATAGCAACCAGCTTTTGACTATCTACTTTAATCTATGGTACTCCCTTATTCCGCTTCTACTAACAAGGAAGCAAGTAATAAGACTATTTCTGCTAATTTTTGCTTCATTAGATGAAGTAAATAGAATAATTTGTTGCAGTGATATAGAGAAAGTCATGTGAATGGAACACATAAGATTTTTCTAAGAATAGTATTTAGAAGAGTAGAAGAGGAAGTCATGTGAATGAAACACATAATATATTTTCAAGTTGTAACCGTATTCGTTTTTCCTTACGGCCATGCAAGGAGCCATCACATAAAGTACGCTTTTTAAAATCTGAACATCTCTTCAGACCTATATACCTACAACGAAAATTGTGAACGTGGAATTAAAAGTTTATCTCGCTCTCCAAAAACTATAAAGAAAATATTCGTTTGCAAGTTAAGTTCTAAAGGACGTCATGTGGTAGCAACACACCGGTTTTTCTCTTTTTTTTTTTCCTCCCCTCTCTCTTTTACTGTTCTTGTTTTCTCTGCTCACCCCGAAGATTAAAGCCTCAAGGGATGAGGTAGTGGAAAATCCTGGCGGTACTTTTATCTATAACTCTAACGCCAAAACTTCAAATAAAATTGTTTTATTTTACACTCCGTAGAAGACGTCGCAAGCCATGAAGTTTCATTAATTTTGAAAGAAACTGCGCCGTGGTTTTAGAAATGTAATCCGGGGATGTCAGCACTACATACAAGCCGTGGAACAGCACTTCCGATAACTTCACGATGTGTTCATTCACGTCGGCCAAGGCCAGACTCCAGTCTGCTGTTGCTTCAGCGGGTACAGAATAGATGTCTTCGGGCTGTCTATTTTGTGCCTCGTGGCTTTCCAACCACACTCCTGCACGAAGCCTCTGGTCTACCATACTTGGAGGACGAGATTAGGCGTCGGGCAACAAAATTCAACGAAGGGTTACCATTCCATCGGAGCGCCCTCGTTAGGTCTCTTGGGAATTACAATCCCACAAACCGCCGCTTCAGGCGATACCGGCTTCCCCGCATGGCTTGCGGGCATCCCCGGTAACGAAGGAGCACCTCCAACAGCTGCTACGGCTAAGCTCCTTACAATCCTTCAAGAGTTGCTTGGATTCAAAATTAAAACCTCAAAACAAACATTTTGATAAACACACACCAGCCGTTGCACCATGATAGGCAACCGTCGAGGGGCAACACTTGCCTCCTCCCGTCACTCCACAACTCCAACACTCACCCGCCATCCTACAAAACCCACAATCCCGTCAGAACGTAGTTAAGTTCTCTCCGAGAACAGGGACACGTCTAACACACCTCGGGCTGCCCTCAGCCTGCCATTTGCTCTGGATATATTCCCTGTATTTCCCTGTATTGTGGAAAGTCACAAAAACAGTCAGAAGGATTTCATCAAGAAGTTTGACTTAATTAAAGTTAACTTTATGCACTTACTCCTCCTCGATTTTTCATTTACGTATAATAGAAAGCTAATTTTACATATTACAAGAAGTTTTTGGATATAATGACGAGACGTATACAGCAACACGGCATAAACTGAGGCAACCAGAAATTTGTAGGAAAAGAAATTGTAAAGCTCTCACGGTGAAAGTTTATGCAACTAAGGGACGAGGAGAGTGCCATTTTGTAAGGTGGTCCGAAGTTACAGCGAGATGCGGCTTAACGGGTAGAGATAACAAACCTAGGTAGTAAACTTCGTCACGGTGCCTATGCAGTGACCATGCAATTCCTTTTTATTACTTTTTTACTTTCTGTATACGAACTGTGTACAGTGTATAGTGAAGGTATTGCATTCCACCCAAAAATTCGACACCGAGATTTTACTGAAAATAGAAGTTTTAGGTCTCCTGTATCCAAAACAAGTATTTTTAGAAAAAGGTCGGATAACTCAAAAACCAAGAATCCATAAAATATTAACTTTGGTATTTGAGTTTAGTATTTTCCAAGGACGCGACACGAAAATTTTGAGCAAAATCCCCCCACCCCAAACTACCCTTTACATGGACAAATTTTAGAAAATTTTAGTTTTCTCAAAACTTGCTCTAACGATTTTGTTTAAAATGCCGTAAATTAAAGAAATTTAGATGACAAATAAAGTGTATATCTTAAATTTTCTGGGAATAGCCTCTGTAGACGTGTTTATTCTCAGTGAATTTTGCTGAATTTGGCGTATCTGGTAAACCGCAAGAAATATACAAAAACTTACTACACAACAAATGTATATCTCATTAAGACACATATTTAATGTCTTGTACATTTTTTGGAGATATTTCTTGCTATTTCCTGCTATTCAGTTTTAAAATACTTGGAACTTTTCACATGCGGGAATTTGTCAACTCCTGGCAATGCAAAGAAACGATTTCATCTACATGGCAACCAGCTTTTAAAAGATTTGACTATCATTTAAGCCAGTTTATTCCCTTACTTCCCTTGCTGATTACAAGAAACCAAATAATTAGAACATATCTGCTAATGTTTATCCCGATTAGCAAAAAGTAAATAGCAGAATAAGCTTTTTAACAGTAATGTGTTACCCAGAAAATCATGTGAATGGAACACAGCATAATTTTCTACTTAGTATATACATAGAGAAGGTATTGCACTTCAACCAGAAATTCTATATCGTAATATCACAGGAAATCCACGTTTTAGATTCCCCTGTATCCAAAAGCTGCAATATTAAACAAAAGGCTGACGCAATAATTGAAAGAAAATTAACAGAATGCCAAACAGATCTACTATTGTAAACATATTCAATTTGTGCAAATCTTTGAAAAATGCCACGAATATAAAATAGTCTTGCATAACGTCTTGTTGATTATAGCTTGTAGTAGTTTTAACTTGAAACAGGCCCGTTGAGTTCTGCAAGTCTTTTAACGCACGGAGGAATATCTGCACACGCCAAATATGTGGCAGTTGAGTCACTTGGTATATTTATATTTCCTTCAAAAGGGAAGCCTTGGCCCCGCCCCCCCCCCGTAGCTTTGCATTTAATAAGGTGAACTTTTAACCCCATCACACAAGATAAGATCTTTAAACATTTTAACATTTATATCAACTAGTGTGTAGAATAATAAGATTTTCAAATAATAATGTATTAATAATAATGAAACATGTGAATGTAAAAACCAGAACTTTGCTTTCTCTACTTCGCACATGGTACATAGATAGATGAGGTATTGCATTCCACCCAATTCAATGCATTGATTTCACTGGAAATACAGGTTTTAACATCCCCTGAAAAGAGTAAGGTGCGTGTGTGTATGAACACGATAACTCAAAAACGAAAAATAGGTTAAAATCCATACTTGATTTAAGTTCAGGTCTTCCCAGGATGCAAAACAAACTTTTAAAAAGCTACCCTCATCCCAAACTACCCTTTACTAGGAAAATGTTTTCAAATGTTGGTTTTTTTCAACATGACTAACGATTTTGATTAACATAACGTAGGTATTTTAAAAATACTTACATGACAAATAGAATGTATTTATCGCATTTTCTGGGAAGAACCTCTTAAGTGCCGAATGACTTTTGCAAAACTGGTAAACCGCATGCGATAAAAAATAATTACTATTAAAAAAATCTTATGTGTTCCATGACTTTCTATATATCTCTGCAACAAATTATTGTTAAAAAGCTCTTACTTCTATTCATTTCATGCTAATCAAGAAAAAATTAGCAGAAATAGTCTTATTACTTGTTTCCTTGTAAGCAGAAGCGAAATAAGGGAATACTAATGATTAAAGTGTTAGTCAAAAGCTGGTTGCTATGTGATTGAAGCTCCTTTGTTTGTATGGATAGGAGCTGACAAATTCCTGTATGAGAAAAGGGATTTCTAAAAACGATAAACTCCACGAAAAAAAAGTGTATATAACATAAAGTCCGTGTTTAATGTCTCTACGTTTTTTGTGTGGTAAGTTTTTGTCCATTTCTTACAGTTTAGCAGTTATGCAAAAATCCGTAAAATTCATCCAGTATAAAGTAGTCTTCAGAGGCTATTCCCAGAGATTCAAGATATACATTTTATTTGTCAAGTAAATACGAGGTACGTCCAGAAAGTAAGTTCCGTTTGGTAATAAAATTAAATTGTGTACAGATACAGAATAAGTATTTATTGCACAAAATTCTACAACTCTTAAACTACTTTTCCACATAACTGCCGAAATCTTGCAGGCATTTGTCATAGCGTGGCACAAGTTTTTGTATACCTTCTTCATAGAAGTTTGCCGCCTGTGTCTTCAAAAAGTTGGAAACATTTTCTTTCACCTCTTCGTGATTGTTGAAGTGTTGACCGCCAAGGGAAGACTTGAGATGTAAGAACAGATGAAAGTCGCTAGGAGCGAGGTCAGGGCTGGTCAAACACGTCCCAGCCAAATCCCTGCAGGAGGTTTTTCGTCACATTTGCAGTGTGTGGTCGTGCGTTGTCGTGAAGAAAAAAACACCTTTTGACAGCAATCCTCGGCGCTTATTCTGTATTGCGCGGCGCAATTTCCTAAGTGTCTCGCAATAAACATCTGCTTTGATTGTTTGACCACGCGGTAAGAAACCAATGAGTAAGATGCCTTTCCAGTCCCAGAACACTGTGCACATTATTTTTCGAGGTATCAGGATTAATTTCGGCTTAACCTTTACTGGGGATGAAGTGTGCCTCCATTCCATTGATTGCCGCTTACTTTCAGGGGTGTCGTAAGAAACCCAACTCTCATCTCCTGTGACTATCTGTGTCAGAAATTCTTCGCCGTTTTCATCATAATGGGTTAAAAACTAAAGCGCACTACCCATCCCTTTTGTTTTGTGTTGCTCAGTAAGAATCTTTGGTACCCAACGTGAGCAAAGTTTACGAAATTTCAGTTTTTCGGTAACAATTTCATGGATCAGTGATCGTGAGCTTTGGAGAAATTCCATAGCGAGAGCACTAATTGTACTAAACTTGCGGTTTTCCTGGATCTTGTCATCAATTGCGTGAACCAGTTCTTCTGTAACCAAAGATGGACGCCCATTTCGTTCTTCATCGTGCACTTCACTTCGTCCTTCATTGAACTGTCAGACACATCTTCTCACCATTGAATCACTCATCGCATTTTGTCCGTAAACTTCGCAAATTTGCCTATAAATTTCAATTGGTTTCACTTTCCTAGCATTCAGAAAACGAAGCACAGATCTGATTTCACAAGCGGCGGGATTTTCAATCAACACCGACATTGTAAACAAGCACAACAAAGCGTATGTGGCTGACAGCGATCTCAAAATGGCGCACGTTTCTTCTCCTTGATACAGAGCGTCTACCGCGCATGTGCCAAACTGCGATGGCAGCGATGCAGCGGAGATAAATTGAAACGGAACTTACTTTCTGGACGTACCTCGTATCTTAAATTTACGAGATTTTAATCAAAATCGTATGAGCCATTTTAAAGAAAATCAAAATTAGTTTGGGGTGGGGGGATATTCTTGAAAATCTTCGTGTCGCATCCTTAGAAGATACCAAGTTTGGTTTTTAACGGTCTTTTCATTTTTGAGTTATTCTGCCCACAGATACACACGAACATTTTTATAAAAATGTTTTTTTTTATTCAGGGGGTCTCAAAACATATACTTCCAGTGAAATCTCGGTATCGAATTTTTATGTGCAATACGATACCTTCTCTATACACTATGTACATAGTACGTATAGAGAAAGTAAAAATTAAATATTCTTAAAACACACAGTTTAAGTCATGTACTATTTTTTCTTCTCAGAGTTAACTATCTCCAAGGTATATTTTGTCATTGGTTTCCGATATAAAACACTTCAAACAGGAAGTTGAAATTCGCTTTTTATTTGTTTTACTTCTTGCCATATATATGAATCGGATTTCAATGAGAATCGCTTTACGACAGCTTTGAGTATCACTTTAGCATACCGTATTCCCTTATTTCCCTTCAACTTATAAGGAACGACGTAATAGAGCATTTTTGCTGATGTTTATCTCGATTAACTAATGTAGAAAGAAGAATAGCTTATCTGCAGAAAGCCATACGAGTGGAACATATCAGATTTTTACTTTCTTTATTGTGTATGAAAAATAGCTACATAGTAGATAGAGGTGTTGTATTCCACCAAAGAAGTCCATACCGACATTTCAATGGAAATACGTTTTGAGACTCTTGAATAAAAAGAAACAGAATTTTTAGAAAACATTCCATATGTGTGTGGGCAGCATAGCTTAAAAAATCTGATATGTTACATTCACATGCCTTTCTCTATATCTTTGCTACACACACGGACCTTTTTCTGAAAATACTTTTTTTTGGATACAGGGGACCCTAAAACATATATTTCAGGTGACATCTCTGTATCGAGTGCAATACCTTCTGTAGACACTGTACATAGTACGTATAGAGAAAGTAAAAAAGCAGTAGGCGAAACTTATAGAAATTACCAAAAATAGAAGTCATCATAAAGAAAGGTTGAATATCATTTATATTAAAACAAATGCTAGTCTTGACGGTTGTAAATTTGTAAGCACGATAGTGTCGGTCAAAGTATAATATTAAACTGAAGCTTGTCTCCGTTCTTAAAAGACAGTATGGTAAATGGGATATCTCTATCTCAAACGCATACATGTTGCCATTAGCTTCGTCCTTTCCTATTCTCGCGCTGTCACCAAGTTGATAATAACCTAATGTAAATATTCAGGTATAATGTTCAGCTTTGAACATGCTATTTTAAAAATAATATTTTCTCAATCAGATTATATCACGTTTAGAGTCTATTAGTTTTCTGTGGGCCCAAATCTCTAAAGAAAACGTGTTTTACAGTAAAAGTTCAATATGTTTATCATGCACTAACTAATAAAAAGGTCAGAGAACAACAATACTTTAACTTTATCTACACGTACTATGAAACACAGTGTATAGAGATTGTATTGTATTCATCTAAAAAAATCTGATGTGTACCATTCACATGACTTTCTCTATATCTCTACAACAAATTATTCTTAAAAAACTTATACTTCTATTAACTTCATGCTAATCACTAAAACATTAGCAGAAATAGCCATATTACTTGCTTCCTTGTAAGTAGAGGTGAAATAAGGGAGTACCATAGGTTAAAGTGATAATCAAAAGCTGGTTGCTATGCCACTGAAGTTCCTTTGTATTGACAACAATTGACAAATTCCTGTATGAGAAATGCATTAGTTTTTCATAGCAGAAACCCAACATAAGGAATGTCACAAAAACGACGAACTCCACGAAAAAAAAGTTATATTACATACATTGTGTGTTTTAACGTGTTCTATATTTTTTCTCTAGTAAGTTTTTGTCCATCTCTTACGGTTTAGCAGTTATTCAAAATTTAGTAAAATTCATCCAGAATAAACTACTCTTCAGAGGCTATTCCCAGAAAATTCAATATATACATTTTATTTGTCAGGTAAATATCTTTAATATGCGAAATTTTAATCAAAATCGTTAGCCACTTTTGAGAAAATCAAAATTTTCGAAAAAAGTTCCATGGAAAGGGTAGTTGGGGTGGGGGTATTTTTCTCAAAATCTTCGTGTCGCATCCCTGGAATATACTAAACTTAAATACCAAGTTTGGTATTTTACCTACTTTTCGTTTTTGAGTTATCGTGTTCACAGACACACGGACACACACACACACACGGACCTTTTTCCGAAAATGCTTTTTTTTTAGATAAAGGGGACCCTAAAACATATATTTGCCGTGAAATCTCGGTATCGAATGTTTTGGTGGAGTACAATACATTCTCTATATACTGTATACATAGTGCCTATAGAGAAAGTAAAACTTCGATATTGGAAATACCTGTTTCGAACACCCCTGTATCCAAAAATAGCATTTTTAGAAAAAACTGCCGCGCGCGCGCGCGTGTGTGGGTGTGTGTGTGTGTGTGTGAGCAGCATAGCTCAAAAATGAAAAGTCCGTTAAATACCAAACTAGGTATTTAAGTTAGTATATTCCACACCCCCACTACCCTTTAATTTTCTCAAAAATAGCTCTAACGATTTTGATTAAAATACCGTGTATTAAAGTTATTTCCATGATAAATAAAATGTGCATCTTGAATTCCTGGGAATAGCCTCTCAACATCCTTCAATCTGGATGACTTTTGCACAGCTGGTAAACCCTAAGAGATAAACAAAAGCATTTCATACTAAAATCATATGCATTTTTTTTTTTCTCGTGGAGTTGACCATTTCCGAGATATTCCTTCTTATTGGTTTTAGTTATAAAATACGTTTTTCTCATACGGGAATTTGTTAACTCGTGCTATGCAAGGAAACTGATTTCAGTCACATAGCAAGTAGCTTTTTACTTTCTCTACACGTACTATGTACAAGGTGTATAGAGAAGGTGTTGCAGTCCATCCAAAATTTTGATACCGAGATTTCACCGGAAATATATGTTTTAGGGTCCCCTGTATCCAAAGAAGCATTTTTAAAAAAAAAGTTCATGTGTGTGTGTGTCTTTGATCACGATAACTCAAAAACGAAAAGTCGGTGAAATACCAAACTTGGTATTTAAGTTTAGTATCTTCCAGGGATGCGACACGAAGATTTTGATTAAAATATCATATATATATATATATATATATATATATATATATATATATATATACCTGACAAATAAAATGTATATCTTGAACTCTTTATTCTGAATGAATTTTGCTGAATTTTGCATAACTGGTAAAGCGTAAGAGATAGACAAAAGATTAGTACACAAAAAATGTAGATCGCGTTAAAACACAATTTGTCATATACGTTTGTCTCGTTGAATTGGCCATTTCTTAGATATTCCTTGTTATTTGTTTCAGATTTAAAATACCTAAAACATTTTCCACATGGAAAGTTGTAAATTCCTGGAGGTGCATAGAAACGGATTTCATCCACACGGCAACCGGCTTTTAAAAAATTTTAATATTGTTTTAGGATAGTTTATTCCCTTATTTTCCTTCTACTTACAAGGAAGCAAGTAATTAATACAGAATCGGCTAATGTTTATCTCGATTAGCATAAGGTAGATAGAAGAATATGCTTTTTAACAATAATATGCTACAGCGAAATAGAAAAAGTCTTGGGAATGGAACACATCAGATTTTTAAAACATTTGACTTTCATTTTAACCTAGTGCATTCCCTTATATCCCTTCTACTTATAAGGAAGCAAATAATATTTATCACGATTAGCATGAAGTATATAGAAGAATAAGCTTTTAACAAGAATTTGTTGTTGTTGTTTTTTTTTACTTTCTCTAGCCTCATATTACAATGTACATAGTAGATAGAGAAAGTATTGTACTTCACCCATGAGATTTCACCGAAAATACAAGTTTTAGGACCCCCTGAATCCAAAAATAGCATTCTCAGAAAAATGTCCGTGTGTGCGAGTGTATGTGTGTGTGTGTGTACAGCATAGCTCAAAAATGAAGACCGTTAAATACAAAACTTGGTATTTAAGTTTAGTATCTTCCAAGGATGTGACATGAAGATATTCAAGAAAATCCCCCCACTCACAAATACTCTTTACATGGAAACACTTTCGAAAATTTAGTTTTTCTTAAAAACCGCTCTAACGATTTTGACTAAAATACCACATATTAAAGTCATGTTCATCACAAATAAAATTTATACAGTGAATTTTCTGAGAATTGCTTCTGAAGTCCTGTTTATTCTGAATGAATTTTGCTGAATTTTGCATAACTAGTAAACGGCAAGATATAGACTAAAACTTACTACACAAAAAAATGTAGATCTCGTTAAAACACAAATTATTAAACAAATTCTACTTTTAACTTTAGAATCTAGTAGCTATTATTCAATCTTATGTATTTGCAGTTTTAAGAACATTATATTCTACAGAAGTTAAATAAAATGTCAATACATACTAATCATCCTTACCATTTAGTCAATTCGTAGAGTTGAGCGTTTCGAGATATTCCTTGTTATTAGTTTCAGCTTTTTAATACATATACTTTTCTTATATGGGACCTTGTTTGTATGGACAGGAGTTGGCAAAGGAACTTCAATCACATAGCAACCAACTTTTGAGTATTACTTAAGCCTATGGTACTCCCTTATTTACCTTCTACTTACTTGGAAGCATGTAAGACCATTTCTGTAATTTTTTTTTTTTTTTTCGATTAGCTTGAAGTAAATAGAAGAATATTTTTAACAATAATTTGTTACAGAGATGTACAGAAAGTCATATGAAGGATCACATCAGATTTTTAGAAAAAGGTCCATGAGTCTGGATGGCATAGCTCTAAAACGAAAAGTTCGTTACATACAAAACTTAGTATTTAAGTTTTGTATTTCCCAAAGATGAAGATTTCAAAGAAAATCCTCCCACCCTCCAACTAGCCTTTACATGGAAACATTTTCGAAAAGTTGTTTTTCTCAAAAATGGCTCTAACGATTTTGACTAAAATATCGTATATTAAAGATATCTACATGACAAATAAAATATATTAATTTTCTTTGAATAGTCTCTGAAGATCTATTTTGGATGAGTTTTAAAAGATTTTGCATAGTGGTTAAACGATAACTTACCACACGAAAATGTAGATCTCCTTAAAACACATAATTTATATAATGTCGTTTTTCTTGTAGAGTTGAGCGTTTTCAAGATATTTGTTGTTATTGGTTTCAATTTTAAACTACCCCACTTTTATCAAACGGACCATACAATGCGAATCGAATTTCAATTGTTTCACATAGCGATGAGCTTTTAAAAGACTTGGCTATCGCTTTAGCCTAATTTATTCCCTTGCTTCCCTTCTAGATTTCACCGAAAAATGTGTTTTGAGGTCCCCTGAGTGCGAAAAAATTAGTAAAAGATCCGCGCCCGCCTGTGTGTGGACAAAATAGCTCAAAATGAAAACATCGCTAAAAGCGAAATTTGATATTTATGTTTAGTACCTTTCAAGGATGCAACACGATTTTTTCAAACAAATCCCCCTATTATATGGACATTTTATTGAACATTATGTTTTTCTCAAAAATGGTTCTGACGATTTTGATTAAAATACCGTATATTAAAGATATGTAGATCACAAATAAAATGTATTTTTGAATTTTCTGGGAGTAGTCTCTGAAGACCTTTTTATTCTGAATGAGTTTTGCAGAATTTTGCATAACAATTGAATCGTAAGAGATTGACAAAAACTTACATAACTCCATGGCACGACAGCTCACGGGGAGCCTTGGCCTACCGCCCGGCCGCTGCGTCCCCCATCTCGGTCCACTACAGACGTCATGGATGGGGTGCAGTATTGGAGGGTGAGACGTGGTCAGCGCCTCGAGCCCCTCCCGGCCGGTTAATGCGGTCCTCACGACCTGGAGCCGCTACTTCTCCATCAAGTAGCTTCTCAATTGGCCCCCCAGGGACCTCACGAGGCTGAGTGCACCCCGTTGACAAAAACTTAATACATAAAAATGCAGATCTCGTTAAAACACCTAATTTATTATGTAACTATTATGTAAAATAGTATATAAATATTCCTTTTTATTGGTTTCAGTTTTAAATTACATAGGTTTTCTCAAATGGGACCATGTTTAATCTCAATTGTTTCTCATACTGATCAGCTTTGAAAAGATTTGACTATCGCTTACGTATTCCCTTATTTCCCTTCCACTTGTAATAAGGCAGGTAATAAGTTCATTTCTGCTACTGTTTATCTCGATTAGCATGGTGTAGATAAAAGAATAATCTTTTGTAAGAATAGTTTGTACTTGGAACGCCAGGGAAAGTTACGTGAATGGACCACATCAGCTTTTTTAAAAGAAAATATTGATTTTGGGAGGTTGAGGCCTTGTTTTATTTGGAACATTAACAATTTATATTTTATAAGGCATTCAGTTGTAAAATTTCAATCGTATTGCAGCGTTCATAATAGGACGAGAAATATTTCAACCCTATGCGAAATAAAACAAGCCATGTAATTTGCTGCTCTTAAAGTTCTTGTATGAGAAAGAGGTTCTATTAATTTGTCAAATTTACACTTCATACAGGTAAAAAAAAGTGGCCTGTTATTTATGGACGCTCTTTAACTACTGTGGATCTCAGCGTCCCATTCTAAATTCGGCGTGAAAGACCGCTTAATTTTGCTCAGAGGCCTCTCTATCAGGCTTGAGGTTCTTTTACGTGCCGTAAATCTACGACACGGGACCAACGGCTTTACTTCCCTTCCGAAGGAAGCCATGCTAAGGAGTTTTACACCCGAAAAAATCCATCGTCCTCCGCAGGGTTTGAACCCGCGATCTTGGGTATGTGAAGTTAGCATGGTAACCACCTACACCACGGAGGACGACTTTCATACAGGTGATATACATAATGAAGTTCTGTTAAAAATCTGATGTGTTCCATTCACATGACTTTGTTTACTTCGTGCTAATAGAGAAAAAATAAGCAGAAATAGTCTTATTACTTGCTTTCTCTTAAGCAGAGGTGAAATAAGGGAGTGCCATAGGTTAAAGTGATAGGCAAAAGCTGGTTACTGAAGTTCCTTTGTTTGTATGGACAGGAGTTGACAACGCCCTGTATGGGAAAAGTATACGTTTTTAAAGCTGAAACCAATATCAAGGAATAACTAAAACACAATCAATTCCACCAAAAAAAGTATTTAACATATATAGTGTGTTTTAATGTGATCTGCGTTTTTTGTGTGGTAAATTTTTGTGTATCTCATACGGTTTAGCAGTTATGCAAAATTCCGTAAAATTCATCCAGAATAAAGTAGTCTTCAGAGGCTATGACCAGAAAATTCAAGATATACATATTATTTGTCAGGTAAATGTCTTTAATATACGATATTTTAATCAAAATCGTTAGAGCCATTTTTGAGAAAGTCAAAATTTCCATGTAAAGAGTAGTTGGGGGTGGGGGATTTAAATACCAAGTTTGGTATTAAACGGTCTTTTCGTATTTGAGCTATGCTGTCCACAAACGGACCTTTTTGTAAAAATGCTTTTTTTTTTGGATTCAGGGAGACCCAAACATATATTTCCGGTGAAATCTCGGTATCGAATTTTTGGGTGGAGTGCAATACCTTCTCTATACACTATGTACATGTAATTTGCTGCTCTAAGGGTTCTTTTATGAGAAAGAGGTTCCATTAATTTGTCAAATTTACACTTCGTGCAGGTGATATACGTAACGAAGTTCTGTTAAAAAAGTGAAAGGAGAAAAATAGAAAGCGGGCGTTACATGGGTTTCGATCCACACTCGTTAACGACTTGAGCCAGTCTAATTGCAGACACCGCTGATGCTGATTAAAGTTATGTTTGTAAGCATAGCATCCAATGATAAAAGCGTTATACTTCTGGTCCACTACTTTAATCGAAACACCACACATGCTCTGCAGGTGATCTGAAGTTGAATGTGCAATATTTTCCCATTAGTTTACAATGATAGCTGAGATACCGGTTTCCAAAATTGCGAGGTGAGAGAATGGCTGTCATGCTTTTTGAACAGAAAAGGAAAGAAATAGCAAATTTCATTCTCATACCATCTATTCTGGATCGCCTAAAAATAGGACGAAGCTTCGCGCGGTCAAACAGAAAGTAGGTATTTACTTTGTGAAATATAGTATCTTAGAGGTTGATATTATCTGATGAATCCACTTAGGATATGTGAACTGCCATAACGTTCGGGTATAAGGAACACCCCTGAACAGGTTCGTGGTTGCCCAAAAGTCAACGCCTCAGGAGTTGGAACTGCAGTCAACCACAATGTTCCAATAAGACGGAGCATCTTCTCATTGGTCTGCAGATGTTAAGGACCTTCTGAATAGACATTTTGTCGTGAGATGGATTGGTCGTGATGGACCAATCATCTGGCTACCGCACTTACCTTATATTACCCCCTTGGATTTTTTTTTCGTGTTTACAAAACTCCTGTTCCAGATATTGACGCACTTCGTAGACGGATTGTTGCGATTGTGCAAGTAGTGGATGTTGCTGTGCTACAGCGTGTATGGAACGCAGGTGTGGAATATTGACCCGACATCCTGAGGGCAGCTAAAAGGGTACATTTTGAAGTCTTGCAAAAACAAACAAAACTTTGAAAGATGTAAAATATCTTGCAAAACAGCATGTATATTACTCAAATAGTTTATGAGCTATGTTTCATTGTTTTGGTAGCAGGACTTTCTGGACACCCTGAAGTGAATCATCGAGCCATGTTATTGCGGAAATTGTGATTTAGTGTGCCTGCTATGTTATCTTCTTTCACAACTCACATGTTACATAAATATCTCTACTTCTTCTTCATTGTTTTGCATGTTTTCGTTTAGACACACGAGTCTAAGAAACTTTGCATCCATTCACAAAAATGCAGTCAAGGACTGTTAAATGCTATAAGTCCAGCCTCTGTTTGGCATGGGCGATTTCTCCATATGATAGTATGTTTGCGCTACAACCATAATCCTGGTCTATCTTAAAAATAGGTACACTATTTATATATTTTGGTTTATTCCGCCTAATCTTGTGTAATGGACTTCAACAAGCGCTGAATTGTTTGTATATGCCAAGTTCTGCATTCTGTCAACCCCACAGTCATACAATGGTCAAATTGTATTTTGTAATTCATCCTTATTTGTTGTCATTGTATATGTTTCATTGTATATGGTATTTTTACTCCGTTTCTTTTGTCAAGATGTTTTGTTCATAGTGGCAGCCTGTATATATATGAAGCTCAGTATTAATAAACGATTAATAACAAATATAGGGTATGATGAACCAAGGGATTGGATAGGCCTATGGTGGGGATGTGAGGGGCACGAAGTTGTTGGCTAACCTAACAGTCAGAAAGTATTCTACTTTTGTCCAAGGTCGCTAGATGGGAGGATTAACGCTTATGTACTCCTATGTAAAGAAGCATTATTAATGCTTCCATCTAGCGACCTTCCTTTCGCCACATAAACAATACCATCTATTGTTTTCGTAATAAATTGTTTCAACTGATGAATCAGAGTGGACTAGAGGTAAACGATGTTATAGGGAGAGACAATAAATTTTGTCAGTCCCTTTTTCAGTACTAAAACTGAAAGGAAAAACAAGTTAAACTTCTTGGTAGTTCATCAAATCTAAATACCATTCAGCCATTCAAACAAAAAAGGATGTTTTAACATCGATGTATATGAGAACATGACTGGATGTGCGGTTGTGATGTGTAAACGCCGTATTTTGCTTTCCTTACCATTTATTTGGAGGTGAAGATGTACTGAAGATCCATTGATGAAACATTGCGTGAACGATTTGTAACATTTTCATGACCCCCTCCCCAAATACTTATAAATAGCAGAGTTAGATATAAATATATAATGAACATGCTGAAGACATTTAGAAGTATCGAACTGTTAATAATTTACATTTATAAACCAAACTTTACGATACAGTCTTTATTACTTTGTAATCTTCTCAAGTTCAGAGTTACCAGTTAGCTGCGGACATGTGCGAAGCAGGTGGGGTGAATAAAGTTGAGCCGTGATTCAAAACTCTCAAAATGTGAAGCTCAACTCAGTTTGATGTGAACAAGAACACCTAACCAAAGATTTTACTCTGTGTTCTTGAGTCGAAGATAAGATGCACTCGGTCATCGAGTGGAAGGTGTTGCTTCTTGAGATTAAAAGCAAACTCGCTCACTTTTTGGAACCTCCAGTTGGGCGTGCAACAACTCAACGTATGCAGGGGGGAAGGTGTTTATGAAGAAAAGGAAAAAAATACATATATACAGGAAAAGAATACGGAAACTATTCCTCCGTTGTTTGAGTGGTTCGGGCTTTCCAAACTGGTGTTGGGGAAGATGTGGGTATATGGAATTATTCTTGCCCTTCATTCTGGCTATCATGTTTATACCTTTTTCACAATTTTCTGGGATTATGTTAAACTGTGAGATAGCCATATTTAATATCTCTGCCACGCACTCTCGCGTGCATTAAATTTGGTCCATTCCCCTAGATATAATAGTGTTTTCTCTCCGTAAGGTTTCCAACTTTATACCAAACTTGGATTCTTCACAGCAGATATCGGTTCTCTATAGACCTGGCCTGAAATACAACAGGGGCATAAGACCTAACCAATGGCAAGGGTATAATGTTGATAAATGCAGGCATGGTTCGTGCACGTCTCTATTAAAGAGTTTTGCAAGGCTGCTGGCTTCGTAATTCAATCGGTAGAGCACCTGCCTTCTCATAAAGGGTTCATTCAATTCCCGACTGCGGTGGGAATTTTTCTCTAGCCAAGATTAGAAACCAAGACGTGAAAAATGAGACATTTAGCCCAGCAACACTTCTTTCAAGGTACGAGGTTCTTTTATGTGCAAATAAACACACGGGGTATGGATGAACTAAATACCAGAATATCTGCAGCAGGTAGACTGTTTGGAGCATTAAGCAAACAATTTATAGGACAAAAGGAAATATCTAAAATAACAAAATTGGCAACATATAGAACTACCTTTATTCCAGTACTAACCTATGGATGTGGAAACGGAACATGGGCAGATAAGAAAATAGAAATGCTAACTTGAGAATAATTGAGGGGAAAACACGGCAGAGTGGTATTCGAAACACAACCAAAAACCCTTCAGGTTACTCAGTGAAGGACGGAAGAACTTAGTTTGCCAAAGAAAAGATATAAAACAAAACAAAGGAAAAACGACCTAGGGAAAGCAAAAGTGAAGACCTCTCTTCAGGTATTGAACTAGAGATAAGCTAGACGGTTGGACTTGGATACGAACAGATGGCGATCCTTATGAAAATCCTCTACACCTAGAGGTAGAACAGGAAGTGAGTGAAAGAGTGTTTCAACAAGAACTACGTAATAATTTTATTGTTTTCTAACAGAAACCGTGTGTAGGATAGGAGTTGGATAGAGTCAGACTGAAAAATTCAATGCCATAGCCGGAATTTGAACCACGGATCAATCCGGTCTCTAGCCGGTTGCTCTACCACTGAGCTACCATGGCAACATGCCAGCATAGAATTGAATTTCTCAACTGACTCGCAAGTTTCCCGGTAAACCACAAGCTGATTTCAAATAATTTTGAGACGAAAACCCCAATGCATCCTGGGACTTAAAGTACTTGCAACATTGTAAGTCACCATTGGGGTTGTCATCTCAAAATAATTGAGATCACTTTGTGGTTTACCGGGAAACATGCGAGTCAGTTGAGAAATGCAATGCTATGCAGGCATGTAGCTCAGTGGTAGAGCAACTCGCTAGAGACCGAGAGATCCGTGGTTCAAAGCCCGGTCATTGCGTTGAATTTTTCTGTCTGACTCTACCTATCCAAGAACTAAGTCGTTTTTTCAAGCAGTAAGCCTTTATCTACCTCAAGGCTTATAAGTTATACAAAATTATACAAATCTAATTATAAAGGAGAGATAATACATTCAAGATGTACCTCTATGTTCAGTTTTAGTGCTTAAACGTTGGTATGACCTGAACTTCTGAGAACCGACAGGACAAACAACGGAGATTCAGCCTCAGGGAGAGGAGTGGACTCATTTATGATCACCTTACTGTGTCCTATTTCATCCCGCAACATTTTAGAGGATAAGTGTACCCACAGTTTCTCAGAACTCGATGTTGACAATGTGCCTCTAGATGTCATCCAACGAATTTGTTTATGCACAGTGTACTCACTCTGAGAGTATTGTCAGCATTTCAATAACCAGTTTCCTAACAGGTCAAGGGGAGCTCAATCATGGGCACCTCAATCGCCAGATTTGAATTCAGTGGATCTAACACTTAAACTCACTGGTGTATTCAACGCCTGACCTAATGTGGATGTTCTGAGGAGCGTATCTAAAATGTGCTTGACCAAGTATGAATCACTCCAGAAATTTTCTACTCAGTTCGGCAACGCTTGGAAAGCAGGTTCAAGAGGAAGTAACTTCAAGCATTTCTATAAGTATGTGTTAAAATATATATCGTTGTAATATTAGCATAAATATATCTCCCCAACAAAGGGTTTTCGGACCCACGTTTATATAAACATTATATTTATGGGCACACACGTAAAGTTAAAAGTAATGTACTGAATTATTATAACAGGTGAATTATTGCTTCGCCGCAATAAGTAGGGCAAATATAACATTTCACAAAAAAAAATCTATACCTATCGGAATTTCACCGACAGCACAGCAAGAGATAGACAAAAATGTAGATCTCGTTAAATCACATAGTTATGTAATATATATTTTCAGTTTCTCTAGCCCGCATGTACAATGTACATAGTAGATAGAGAAAATTCGATGCCGAGATTTCACAGAAAATATATGTTTTGGGATCCCCCGAGCATTTTTAGAAAAAGGTCCGTGTGTGTCTGTGAATAGCATACCTCAGAAATGAAAAGACCGTTAAATACCAAACTTTGTTTGATATCTTCCAAGATTCCGACCCGAAGCTTTTTCAAGAAAATTCCCCCCTCCCCCACCACAAAGTACCCTTTACATGGAAAATTTTTCGAAAATCTTGATTTTCTCAAAAATGACTAACGATTTTGATTAAAATGCCGTATATCAAAGACATTTACATCACAAATAAAATGTATACCTTGAATTTTCTGGCAATAGCCTCTGAAGACCTCTTTATTTTGGATGAATTTTGCCGAATTTTCCTTAACTACTAAATGGGATGTTGCTTTATTAATGGCTATTGCATGAATAATAAATTTTGGAAGATGAAATTATGTTTTTTATCGTAAGAGATAGACAAAAACTTACTGCACAAACAAATTTAGATCTCGTCAAAACACACAATTTATGTCTTTTACGTTTTTGTTGTGGAGGTAACCGTTTCCAAGATATTCCTTGTTATTGGTTTCAACTGTAAAAATCTGATGTGTTACACTCACATGACTTTCTCTAGCTGTTCTACAAACTTCTTACATAAGATTATTCTTCTTTCTGCATCTTGCTAATGGAGGTACTCATTAGCACAATGTTCTTATTACTTAGTTCCTTATAAGCAGGAAAAAATAAGGGAATACACTAGGCTAAAGCCATAGTCAAATGTTTTAAAAGCTGTCGTTATGCGATTGTCATTACAAATTCCTTCTTTTCTTGGCCAGGAGTAGAACAAAAGAAAACCGCACACTCCGTCTGAAAAAGTATAAGTACTTCACAACTGAAACTAATAACAATGAATACCTCCAAAACTGTAAGCTCCACGAGAAAAATGTATATGACATAACTTGTGTATTTTAACAAGACCTGCATTTTTTGTAGAGTATGTTTTTGTCTATCTTTTACGATTTACTAGTTATGCCAAATTAAGTGAAATTCATCCAGAATAAACAGGCCTTTAGAAGCTATTCCCAGAAAATTCAAGATATACATATTATTTGCCAGCTAAATATCTTTAATATACGATATTTTAATCAAAATCGTTAGAGCCATTTTTAAGAGAAGCAACATTTTCGAAACATGTTCCATGTAAAGGGTAGTTTGGGGTGGGGGAATTTTTCTCAAAATCTTCGTGTCGCATCCCTAGAAGATACTAAACTTAAATACCAAGTTTGGTGCTTTACCGACTTTTCGTTCTTGAGTTATCGTGTTCACAGACCACGAACACACACACACACACACACACACACACACACACACACACGGACCTTTTTGTGAAAATGCTTTTTTTTGATACAGGGAACCCTAAAACATATTTCCGGTGAAATCTCGGTATCGAATTTTTGGGTGGAGTACAATACCTTCTCTATACACTATGTACATAGTGCGTATAGAGAAAGTAAAAATCTGATGTGTACCATTCACATGACTTTCTCCATATCCCTGCAACAAATAATTCTTATATTTACTTTATGCTAATCAGAAAAAATTAGCAGAAATAGTCTTATTACTCGCTTCCTTGCAAGTAGAAGCGAAACAAGGGACAACCGTAGGTTAAAGTGATAGTCAAAAGCTGGTTGCTAGGTCAATGAAGTTCCTTTGTTTATATGGATAGGAGTTGACAAGTTCCTGTATGAGAAAAGTATACGTTTTTCATAGCAGAAACCAAAAACAAGGAATGTCATAAAAACGACCAACTCCACGAAAAAAATGTATATTAAATAAATTGGTGTGTTTTAAAGTGCTCTACATTTTTTGTGTAGTAAGTTTTTGTCCATCTCTTACGGTTTAGCAGTCATTCAAAATTTAGTAAAATTCATCCAGAATAAACTACTCTTCAGAAGCTATACCCAGAAAATTCAAGATATACATTTCATTTGCCAGGTAAATATGTTTAATATCCGAAATTTTAATCAAAATCTTTAGAGCCATTTTTGAGGAAATCAAAATTTTCGAAAAAAGTTCCATGTAAAAGGTAGTTGGGGGTAGGGGGATTTTTCTCAAAATCTTCGTGTCGCATCCCTGGAAGATACTAAACTTAAATACCAAATTTGGTATTTTACCGATTTTTCGTTTTTGAGTTATCGTGTTCACAGACACACGGACCTTTTTGTGAAAATGCTTTTTTTGGATATTAGGGACCCTAAAACATATATTTCCGGTGAAATCTCGGTATCGAATTTTTGGTGGAGTGCAATACTTTCTCTATACACTATGTACATAGTGCGTATGGAGAAAGTAAAAAGTAGGTATACTTTTCTCAGACAGGAAGTGTCCGTTTTTCTTTTGCTCTACTCCTGGCCAAGCAAAGATGCGATTTGCAATGACAATCGCATAACGATAGCTTTTATAAATTTGACTATCAGTTTAGCCTAGTGCATTCCTTTAGTTCCCTTCTACTTATCAGGAACTAAGTAATAACAACATTCTGTTAATGCTTATATCGATTAGCATCCAATTTTAGCATAATTATAGAAACATTATAGAAAATAAATAATTCGGCATTCATAGCTTACCTTGGAATATCTTCACGTGTCATAGACTTAGCTTCTAACCCTGCATTTCATTTGTTATTACATGGCGTAAGCAACTTTAATACATTCCCTTCCTTGGGGAGAAGTGAGCAGGTGCTATGGGCTGTAATGTAGCGTATTATAACTAAAGCATTGCAACTAATTGCACACTTAGATCCTTGTTTTATATTTAATAATGTGCAGAGTGTTTCGCGTTTCGATACTCAGGAAAAAAATCACAATATAGTTTCATCGTATTTCTAGAAGCCTCACAACATAGAATAGTTGTATTATGTCATTGATATAGGAAATGCGTTGTGCTACAATAGACATGCATGTAGAATGAGCTAATTATGCATGATATTGAATACAATAACAACCTATTTATAATGGCAGGATTGCATAAACGTTTATATTTATAATGAGTACCTATGACATCGTTGGTTTCTCTTTATTTCGTGGCAGGAATTAACCTACGAATGTATAAATCTGAACAGAACATGTTCAGATGGATGATAATTAGAAACCACCTCAGAAACGTATACGCAGAATGAAATCATACATTCCATAAATGTTCGTAGATTCCGATATAAAATGTCACTCATGGTGTGACGTCACGAATTCTGCATGTGGAATTGGTTTAAACACGATAACCAAGACAATGGCATTGCGTGTTACTCTTCTGCATTTTTTTATAGAGGTGTTATATAACGAATGAACGCCTTTGAATTTTTTCCTCCTTTACACATCCGTGCCTAGTTAATTAAATTTCTTCCAGCTCCACTACTTTGAGATCATTCATAATCTCTCTCCAGAGCCCCCTCTGAAAAACGAAATACATTTCCATCGTTCATTCAGAGTTAATGCAATTTTGTATCAATTTGAGAAACGTCTGTCTTCTGACACGGCTTATTTGAATTCTTATTTATAGATTCAGTTTGAGTCAGAGTCCCAGATTATGGATCTTTAAGTTTGGAATGTCCCATTAGAGGCCTTCCTTCACACTGTTGGCGCTAATTGGAGACTAACTTGCACCACGTGTTGCTGCGTATAATTGGACTTAATCATTCTGCGGTTAATTGTTGGAAGTAGATAGTTACAATTGACTAAACCTTTGTGAATGGTCTAATTCTATATTATCTTATATTACGAGGGCTCTCCCAGAAGCACAAAAGCAGCAAAGAAAGCACAAAAATTTTGGGGGGGAACATTTTTATTTCTCTACATAGTCTCCTTTCAGCTCGACACACTTTTCCCAGCGATGTTCAATAGCTTTGATGTCCTGTTTATAGAGAGAACTATCGAGGTCTGCAAAAGAGCCATCAACTGCAGAATCCCCTATTCATTGTTCGCAAATCTTCTACCACAAAGCCATTTCTTCAAGTTAAGAAACAGAAAATAATCAGAGGGGGGCTGAATATGGCGAATACGATGCATGAGGAAGCAATTCGAAATTTAACTTATTGATTTTTGGCCATGGCGATAATGGACGTGTGAAAAGTTGCATTGTCTGATGCAACAAAACTTTCTTTTTCGCTAAATGCGGCCGCTTTTTCTCGATGTCATCACTCAAACACTGTAACAAGCTCGCATAATATTCGCCACTGATTACTTTTTCTTTTTTGGGGTAATCAATGAAAATTGTGCCGTGTGCGTTCCAGAAAACTGACGCCATGACCTTGCCTGTATATGGAACTGTCCTCGCCTTCTTTGGAGCCGATTCTCCCCTTCCAATTCCACTGTTTGGATTGTTCCTTCGTCTCAGGTGTGAAGTGATGTACCCAGGTTTCATTCATTGTTATGAATCGACACAAAAACTCAGCTTTATTACAGCGAAACATTGCCAAATGCTCGACTGAAACATCCTCACGACGCTGTTTTGTTCTAGTGTAAGCAAATGCGGCACCCAGCTAGCACACAACTTTCTCGTATCCAAATTTTCAGTCAGTATGCGATGTACAGGACTTTTTGAAATTCCTGCAATGTTTACTAATTCGCGCACTTTCAGTCGAGGGCTATCCAATACCATTTTGTGGATTTTCTTTACAATTTCTGGACTGGTAACCTCATTTGGTCGACCACTGCGATGTTCGTCTTGGCAGCTCGTACGACCGCGCTTAAACTCTGCCACCCAATATCTCACTGTTATAAATGAAGGAGCAGACTCTCCCAAAGTAGAATCCAGCTCAGCTTTAATATTAGTTGGACTAAGACCTTTAAAATGAAAGTATTGCACCACAAAAGGATGACCAGTTTTATCCATGTTTACAAACCCGCTGAGAGCATTCACTAATGACAGCTACCAAACAAAGGCTAAACAATGTAAAATAGTCAAACGTCAAACTTAAGGTTTCTAAGATTGGTACATTTTACCATTGTTGCTGTCTGAAACAACAACCGCTATCTATGCATCAGGTCAGATGCTTCTGGGAGAGCCTAACTACTTCTTTTGACAGGATACTTCTTTCTCTTCTTCGTTTCTTCTCATTCTCTTTGAGAGACTTACGCTCCCTAGCACTTACAAGTCAATGGCTAGGGTCAGTAGCCTGAGGAGCAACTTACCTTGGATCTGAAATTTTCTGATGATATGAACTGTGAATGTCATGGATTGTAGTGATGGAAAGGATGACACAAAATCTACGAATCAAACTATGCAGCCAAGCATTCTCTTAGTGGCCAAGAAACTTTGCGAATAACCCTTCGGTCAGGATTATTGGCCTTGGGGGGTTTGAACGAGATCTCCTGAATGCGAATCGCACACGTTACCGAAGCACCATCTCGCTCGGTTGACAGGTTATATTTACCAGAGTGAAAATTTCGCTTTGAGTCTTCATTTAATCATCTGCTATTGCCAATGATCCTGACCCTAAATATTGCGTTGCATGTAACACATAACTGAGCGGAGTGGCTCAAGCACTTTCCATGTGGCCCGTATTTGGGAACTCGCGAGTTCGACCCCTAGTGGTCGGCCTATTCAACCCATGGGTTTGTTTGGGGGTTTCCCCCGGTCACAAGGCGAATGCTGGTTAGATCCATTACATTTTCCGAATTTTCGATCTCTCATTTACTGTTGCCACCATTTCCTAGCCATCTCTCTTTCAGGATTGAAGGACTAGGTGACGGTGTTTGGCGAGTTGCGGCTGGATGATGGATTGTGCACTGTAAAAAGTTTATCCTGGCTTCATTGTCGGGACCAGTAGGTCGGGACCCGCCTTCGGGTTTGGGGCCCGAAGGCTCCCTGTGGGAGTCCGCTGGAAGATTCGGGGCCCTTGAGCAGGGCCTCAGGCGGCGACGGAGATGTTCTAATGTAGCCATTAGGAACCCCATCCATGCGCCTGTCGTTCAGATCTGTTCGCCTTTCGGGTCTCTCAATTCATCGCTCCCTCCCTGGGGTCACGTAAGAGGCAAAAGGCCAGAAGGACCTTCGCCCGGTGCTCTCCCCCAGTATTCTGGGGTCCATGTCCCTGTCTAATCCTAATCTTAAGACTTTAAAAAATGTTCTTTTATTGCCTAGGCCAAAACCAGGATAGAAAAATCCATTCTATCTCTTAAGCCCTTCCGTTTCCGTCCTAAATATGAAAGTGGCCTTATAGCAGTGTAGTTAACAGGAACGCGAGTATTGGCAGCGAGAACTTCCTACTTTTCCCAAGCTAACTACAATGATCGTGCAGTCTGCTCAAGGTCAACTTCAGACTCCGGATGGACAGCATACTCGTTAGCTTCCAACAATCTCGCTTCTGACTGTGACACGCTAACTAATATAATGGCAGCGATGGCACCTTCATGCCTGAGCAGCGCTCTAAACTAAATGCAGGTTGATTCATAATGCCTGTTATAACCTTTGGGGGGTTGTGGAGGGAATTAAATAGCAGTTTTAATTAAGAACCCAGAAATGTGTTTCGATACAAAATCAATTTGAATCGATTTCACTCTCCCATTTCAATACATACAAGTATGCACTACAAGAGTGGTTCCACGTGGCGATCTGTACATACATCCCACGAAACCTGGTGAGTGTTCAATAATGTGAGCTGCCGCCAGAACTCGTGACAAGATCTTCTTCCGACTCTACAAGAGTCAAGTATGTGGCCCCAAAGGAGTTAAATCTGGCGACCGTGGTGGCCAGGATATTGAACCATCTTTCCCCGAATGTTTGGTGGAGATATTCGCTGACTCAGGTGTAAAGTGCGCTGGTTGGGCCATATGTTGGTACCGTATTAGCTATCGTAGTGCCACAGAACTCTACCAGTACCTCTTGCAGGAAGACCAAGTACCTGAGACCCTTTAGGCGGTAAGGAAGATGGTACGGCCCAATCAGATGACCATCAAAAACACCAGCCCATACCAAACCGTTGTTGTGTGGCCTGCGGATTTTCTTCGACAGTTGCAAACAGTCTCCCTGGTGAAGTGAGTTTAATTGGTGAAAAGAAATTGACTGTCACTACTGTTTGTAAACAGAAGACGTTTATTTGCGTTCCGTGAAGCGGGAGATTTAAAATCAAATTGACCTTCAAACCGATTTCGTATCGGAACGATACATTTCCGGACGCGTGTTCCTAATCAAAACTTTGTCTGCTTAGTCCCCTCTACAAACCCTAGAGGGTTGTAATAGGAATTATAAATCATCCTGTAGGAATTGTGGTTCATCCTGATGAATCATCATCACCGGGAAGAACAATAGAGCAATTACTTGTAATTACAACTTAAGACTTTCAATAATCTATCGGAGAGCACAGTAAAGAAAATGGCTTTCGTGAAGAGTGCAAACTTCAAAACAGTGCTCCAAAGTACCAGTTTAGTGGTATTGTTTAATCAGTCTTCTGAGGCAGTCCAAAGGACAAAGGCAGGAAACAGTCGCTTGTGCTCAGGTCAGATACGCGTATCGGCTTTTTGTGGTGGGCCCCGGTTAAGCAGTGTCTCCAAAATATTCTGATTAAAGATTATTCCTAGTTCGAGAATTATAGCCAATTATTACTTCCTCCACCACGCACCTAATAGGCAGAAAAGGTATTGTATTCCACTACAAATTTGATATTGGGATTTGGCTACAATTATCCATGCTTTGAGACCCCTGAATTAAGAATCTGATGTTACACTCACGTGACTTTCTCTATCTGTTCTACAAACTTTATACATAAGATTATTCTTCTTTCCGCGCCTTGCTAATCGTGGTACTCATTAGCACAATGTTCTTATTATTTAGTTCCGTGTTACACTTACACGACTCTCTCTAGCTGTTCTACAAACTCCATACATAAGATTATTCTTCTTTCCGCACCTTGTTAATCGTGGTACTCATTAGCACAATGTTCTTATTATTTAGTTCCGTATAAGTAGGAAGAAAATAAGGGAATACACTAGGCTAAACCGATAGTCAAATGTTTTAAAAGCTGTCGTTATGCGATTGTCATTACAAATCGCTTCTTTTCTTGGCCAGGAGTAGAACAAAAGAAAAACGGACACTCCCGTCTGAGAAAAGTATAAGCACTTCACAACTGAAACTAATAACAATGAATACCTCGAAAACGATAAGCTCCACGAGAAAAATGTATATGACATAACTTGTATATTTTAACAAGACCTAGATTTTTTGTATAGCAAGTTTTTGTCTATCTCTTACGGTTTACTAGTTATGCTAAATTAAGCAAAATTCATCCAAAATAAACAGGTCTTCAGAAGTTATTCCCAGAAAATTCAAGATATACATTTTATGTGTTATGTAAATATCTTTAATATATGATATTTTAATCAAAATCGTTAGAGCCATTTTTTAAGATAATCAAAAGTTTCGAAAAGAAAGGGTAGTTTGGGGTGGGGGGATTTTTCTCAGATCCTTCGTGTCTCATTCATGGAAGATACTAAACTTAAATACCAAGTTTGGTATTTCAGCTACTTTTCGTTTTTGAGTTATCGTGTTCACAGACACACGCACACACACACGGACCTTTTTCTGAAAATGTTTTTTTATACAGGGGGTCCTAAAACATATATTTCCGGTAAAATCTCGGTATCGAATTTTTGGGTGGAATACAATACTTCTCTATCCCTATGTACATTGTACATATGGGGCTAGAGAAAGTAAAAAAGGTTCAGAAAAGGTCTCACGCGCGCGCAAATATGGGGCTAGAGAAAGTAAAAAAGGTTCAGAAAAGGTCTCACGCGCGCGCAAATAGGTACGTGTGTTTGAGCATTACAACAAAGATTTCTAACGTTATCTATAGTTCGCCTATGTAGAGAAAACTAAGTTTATATCAGGTATAACATTTGGTGCCCTGATCCAAATTTGAAAATCTGATGTGTTGTACTCGCTATACTTTTGTCTACTCACTCTTGCACAAACTATTCTTACAAACGCGTAATCTTCTATCTACTACATGCTAATCTGTATAAAAGTTTGCACAAACTGTTTTACTACATATTTCGTTTAAGGCATGTAGGCAATAAGGGAATATGATAGTAATCCGTTTTAAGAGTTGGTCACTATATAATTTATCTCAAATTCCATTCTCTTTTCATGACCAAGGTAGAAAAATAAAAATAAAGACGATATTGACCTAATTAAAAATGCAACCAATAACAAGGAATATTACAGAAACGATTAACTGCAAAAATAAACAAATTAAATAAATAAAATGTATTTAAAGTACATTATGTGCATTAAGGACATCTACATTTATTGTGAAATAAGGTGTTTTCTGACACGTCTTACCAGTTGAGCAAAAGTCATTCAGAATAAAGAGGACTTCAGAGGCAATTCCTAGAAAATTCAAAGTATATTTAACGTTCCAGAAAATATCTTCAATATTTGGAATTTTAATATATCATAAAAAGTCATTTAGCACAAAAAATCATAATTTTCGAAAACGTTTCCATGGAAAGAGTAGTTTGGAAACCTTTTAGTCGCATTCTTGAAACATACTAAACTTAAATATCAAGTGCATTTTTACTTTCCCTATACGAATTATGTACATAGTGTATAGAGAACGTGTGGTGTAGTGCTTACCATGCTAACTTCATATACCCAAGGTCGCGGGTTCAAACCCGACGGAGGACGATGGATTTTTTCGGGTGTAAAAATCCTTAGCATGGCTTCCTTCCGAAGGGAAGTAAAGCCGTTGGTCCCGTGTCGTAGATTTACGGCACGTAAAAGAACCTCAAGCCTCATAGAGAGGCCTCTGAGCAAAATTAAGCGATCTTTCACGCCCGATATAGAATGGGACGCTGAGGACCCGATAGTTAAAGAGCGTCCATAAATAACACGCCATTTACATTTTTTTTTTTTTTTTTTTTTTTTTTTTTATAGAGAACGAATTGCACTTCACCAAAAAATTCGATAGCGAGATTTCACCGGAAATATATGTTTTAGGGTCCCCTTTATCAAAAAGAAGTATTTTCAGAAAAAGGTCCGTATGTCCGGGTGTCTGTGAACACGATAACTATAAAAGGAAAAGTCAGTAAAATACCAAACTGTATTTAAGTTTAGTATCTTCCAGGGATGTGACACGAAGATTTTGATTAAAAGCCCCCACCCATTGCCAACTACCCTTTACATTGAACTTTTTCGAAAATTTTGATCTTCTCAGAAATGGCTCTAACGATTTTGATTAAAATATCATATATTGAAGATATTTACCTGACAAATAATATGTATATCTTCAATTTTCTGGGAATTGCCTCTGAAGACTACTTTATTCTGGATCAATTTTACGGAATTTTGCATAACTGCTAAACTGTAAGAGATAGACAAAAACTTGCCACACAAAAAGTGTAGAGCACGTTAAAATACACAATTATGTTAAATAAATTTTTTGGTGGAGTTTATCTTTTTTTAGATATTCCTTGTTTTTTGGTTTCAGCTTAAAAAACTTACTTTTCTCATACAGGAAGGTCAACTCCTGTCATACAAACAAGGGACTTCAGGCACATAACAACCGGCCTTTGACTATCACTATTTCGCTTCTGCTTACAAGGAAGCAAGTAATAACACTATTCCTGATAATTTTTGTCTGATTAGCATGAAGTAAATGGAGGCATAACCTTTTTTAACAATAATTTGTTGCAGAGATGGAGAGAAAGTCATGTGAATGAAACACATCCAATTTGTATTTATATGAACTTATAATATAACTGAGAATACATTAATAAAAAATTTGATGCGTCCCATTCGCATGACTTTCTCTAGCTGTTCCACAAATTTTCTTTCAAAAGATTATTCTTTTGTCTACATCATGCAAATAGAAATAAACTTTACCAAAATTGGTCTTATTACTTTCTCCTTTGTAAGTAAAAGAGAAACAAGCAAATAAGCTAAAACGATAGTCAAATCTTCTAAACGCCGGCTGCATTGTAAAACAATTGAAATTCGGTTCCCTTTGCTTGCAAGGAGTTTGATAAAATTTAAAATACGGATCTTAAAAGTGAAACCATTTACTTAAAATATTTCGAAAACGGTTAACAGTATAAATAAATGCATATGAAATAAATTGTGTGTTGTAATGAACTACATGTTTTTTGTAATACGCATTTTCCTTATTTCTTGCTGTTTACCAATTATACAAAAGTTATATAAAACTCATTAGGAATAAAGAGGTTTTCAGAGGCTATTGCCAGAAAATCAAGATATAAGTCATGCGAATGGAACACATCAGGTTTTGTTGATAGGTTTAACGGTCGCTTCTAGTATTTATGACACCGCAGGCACTGACACTAATGAAGATGGAGCACCGGTGTCATGTGATGGCGGGAGAAACCGGAGAACCCGCAGAAAATCCGTGCCTGCGCCGCTTTATCCACCACGAATCCAACATGCGTCGCATGGAATCGAACCTTGGTGAGAGGAAATTGGTCTAACACTCGGCCACAGCACATCCTCTCCTCGTAATCGTTGAATACTCCACATTTGCCATGCATATGTCAGCGTGAGATCGGCAAGGGTGATTAGTCCTAGGCTGCTTGTGGGATGTAGCGCCACAGGAAGACTGCATGCAAAGAGAGCTATTCTGGAGATTAAAAAAAATATCTGATGTGTTACACTCACATGACTTTCTCTAGCTGTTCTACAAACTTCATACATAAGATTATTCTTCTTTCTGCACCTAGCTAATCGAGGTACTCATTAGTACAATGTTCTTATTATTTAGTTCCGTATAAGTAGGAAGAAAATAAGGGAATACACTAGGCTAAACCAATAGTCAAATGTTTTAAAAGCTGTCGTTATGCGATTGTCATTACAAATCGCTTCTTTTCTTGGCCAGGAGTAGAACAAAAGAAAAACGGACACTCCCGTCTGAGAAAAGTATAAGTACTTCACAACTGAAACTAATAACAATGAATACCTCGAACACGGTAAGCTCCACGAGAAAAATGTATATGATAGACAAAAACTACTGCACAAAAAATGAGATCTCATCAAAACACACAATTTATGTTTTTTACGTTGTTTTTTTTTGTGGAGATAACCGTTTCCGAGATATTCCTTGTTACTGGTTTCAATTGTGAGGTACGTACTTATACTTTTCTCAGACAAGAAGTGTCCGTTTTTCTTTTGCTCTATTCCTGGTCAAGCAAAGAAGCGATCTACATTGACAATCGCATAACGATAGCTTAAAAACATTTGACTATCACTTTGGCATAACGCATTCCTTTAGTTCCCTTGTATTTATAACAAACTTCAGTAATAAGAACATTCTGCATTACTTGGTGTAGAAAGAAGAATAATCTTTTGTAAGAAATTTGTAGAGCAGCTAGAGAAAGTCATACGAGTGTACTTTGTGCCTCATTATCATTCCCTTAAGTGGAGAAATATTAAGATGCAATGCAGCTAATTTTGAAGAGGAATTTTATCGATTTTGTACACCAAATGTAGCATAGAAAAAGAAACAGTTACGCGTTTTCGAAAGGCAACATATAAACTGTTACTTTTTACATTGAGTAGTGGTATCGCTGTGAGGATAGGCTAGGAACCCAATACTTGAGCAATCATCTGCGTATCTAAGAATCGCAGTCGCGCCCTATGGTGAAAGCATGAAACTAACCATGTCAATCTCAAAAAGTCATCAGCATTGTCTCGGTGCAACAGTTGTGCAACTTTCATTTCCCTGGGCGAAATTTCCCCACCTAATTTTGTAGAAAGGAACAGAGGAGCTACAGTCCCCCTCCCTTAATTGTAAAGAAAAATAAAGTATGATGTACTACATTCGCATGACTTTCTCTACAATTACTATGTACATAGTGTACAGAGAAGGTATTGTATTACACCCAAAAATTCGACATCGAGATTTCACCGGAATTAAATGTTTTGAGACCCCTGATTCCAAAAAAGCATTTTTAGAAAAATGTCCGTGTGTGTCTATCTGTCTGGTGTGGTGTGGTGTGGTGTGGTGTGTCTGTGGGCAGCATAGCTCAAAAACTAAAAGACCATTAAATACCAAACTTGGTATTTAACTTCGGTATCTTCCAAGGATGCGCCCCAAAATCCCTTTAGATGGAAAAAATTTCGAAATGTTTGCTTTTCTCAAAAATAGCTCTAACAATGTTGATTAAAACCTCTTATATATAAGATCTTTACACAACAAATAAAATGTATATCTTCAATTTTCTAGGAATAGCCTCTGAAGTCGTGTTTATTCTGGATGAATTTTGCAGAATTTTGTACAACTGGTAAACCGTAAGAGCCAGGCAAAAACTTTATTTAACAAAAATGTAGATCTCGTTAAAACAACACACTTATGTATATCTCGTTGATCGTTTTTGAGATATTCCTTGTTATTAAAATACTTCACTTTTCTCATAGGAAGCAAGTAATAAGACTATTCCTGCTAATTTTTTCTCGATTAGCATTAAGTAAATAGAAGAATAAACTTTTTAACAATAATTTATTGTAGAGATACAGAGAAAGTCATGTGAATGGAACACATCAGATTTTGTTTCTATATACCTCATGTTATTCAAAATACAACGGGATCAGACTGAAAGATTAAATGTTCAGAACTTTTAAGTGCTTAGGCATTGTAAGCCGTCATTGGGGCAAGTCATCTCGAAATAATTTTAATCACCTTGTAGTTTACTGAGGAAATCTAGTCAGCTGGGAAATGTAATGTCGTGTCAGTATATGCCACCTTAGCTCAGTGGTTAGACCATCTGGATGGAGGCCAGGAAATCCGTGATTCGAATCCCGGCTATGCCATTGAATTTTTAGTCTGGTCTACCTTTACAGCTCCTGTCCTACACTCGGCTGATGTGGAATTATTTTACCTTAGAGTATTAAGTACATTATACATTTCGCAGCCACCTATGTGCTCATTGTGTGTCCGATTCCAGGACGATAGGACGAAGTGCGGGAGGCCAAAACCAGACCCGGGAAAGAGCCACCGTGGAGAGTCCCTAATAGTTCATCTGGAGAGCTGGAACGCTAGGAGCCCGTGCCGCCGGTCTGACCGAACTCCTCACAGGTGATTCCAACGCTACCTCGCCGCCGAGAGCAGTAGTTTCAAAGCGCATATATCACCATGGAAGTTGCTACTACCGTAGTCCTCACCGACAATTACAACCCAGAGACCGATTGGATGAAATAGAGATGAAATAAGCAGGAACTTCGTGGAAATGAAACCTTCCCAGCATTCACCTAGTAACCTGGGAAAATCCCCGAAAAAAACCGGGTAAGAGGTCGGCCGCGGGAATCGAACCCACAACCTCCCGAAAGCCAATTCGAGACGAAACGCCTGAAGCAAGTTGTTTGTTTTCGTTGTAAGTTTACATGCGGTACAGAGAATACCGAGTCGACAGTCAGGAAATCGGCTAGTAATAGGAAATAATTATTTTAAATAATTTTGAGTACTTTTTTCGGGGGGGGGGGGGGGTTAGTAGATACATTGTAATCTTATTTCTTATAGCTTTGTTTCTTATACAAAATTTCTTCCGAATGAAGAGCACTTCGCGGGCTATTCACGAAAATTCAAGATATTAATGTTTTCCATTTAAACATCTAAAGATATTGTATTTTATTGAAACTGGTGTTGCACCTTGGAAGATATTGAATACAAAGTTTTAAGTACAACTTTTTTGCATTTATCGGAGTTTTCGTTTTTCAGTTATACATGCTATTCAGACACAAACGAGTGCGTAAGCCCCTTTTTAATACACATGTTTTGAGACGGGTTTTAGTTGACCTTAAAACATATTTGCACTTAAATCCCGTTAATAAAATGTTGGGTGGAATGCAATACTTTCTCTGTTGCAGTAAGCACGTAGTAGAGAAAGTACACATCTGGTATTTGTTACATTTAAGGTTATGGTTTTACTTTAGTAAAATCAAAACCAACACTTATTTCAATTCTGTTTACCTCAAGCATCTCATCAATTAGCGAATTTACCTAACGTTCGTCTTAAAGAGTATTCCACTAATTAGAGAATAAAAACAAACGTCCGAAACAAAATATTTACCAGTAAATAACTTCTGAATAAGAACTACGACCAGCAAAATCCTACAGTAAAGCTGAGTAATCTAAGTACTTTAATCTTTAATTGTATTACGTTTTGAAGCCAGGTTAATATAATAGATCTTTTATAAGTTGTCATCATTTACCGAGAATATGTCTCTGAATCATCTGTTAATTTATGTGGGATTACATTTGATTTTAAACATTTTCTTATGCTTATATTCTTACCTCAGCAACCCTGTATTACAAGGATTTTATGTTTGTTTACTTTTAATATAATCCCTTTTTGACAAAAATATCATACTAATTATGCTTAAATGTTTGGAATCTCTTATGTAACACAGCACATGTGCAATGTAAAATATTAACTTCTACATGTTATTGAGGATAAATTCTTCTCTTCGTGATAATTCTAAGCATACTGAAGCAGATGCTGTACAAACTAATGCGTCGCAAGTTGAGACAACCACACGCCATGTCCACATTGTGGAGGTCATTACAAAGGCACTCGTGACGTCACCAACTGGTTGCTCATTGAGTAAAGCGAGAGAACAACTGAGCAAGGATGCCCAACCTCTGCTCTTACGTCACCTAGACGTGTTATCCCGCCTCCTTCGTCGTCACTTGAATTTGAATTAATTTTGCCTGCAAACGACTCTTCCCACGATCTTCAAATGGAACTAGCTGCTTTGCAAAATTCAATAATCATTAAATATTCTCAGAAAAAAGAATGGGATTTATTTAAATCTGTTCCCGATGATCCAAATTGTGAAATTTTTCTGGAAAGCATATATCCATATTTTGTTTTACATATATTTGTGAACAGATGTTCTTGAAAATGAATAAAATAAAATGCAAATGTTGTAGTAGGGAAGGGAGGGCAGGATCATTTGGTCTGCGTTTTAAGGCTTTGTTGTTCATCTGTCGGCAAACATAGATGAACTGGTTACAAGAAAACAATGCCAGTCACTAACAAGAATGGCGTTCTAGATGTTTCTTTGTTTTTTTTTTTTGTTTTTTTTTTTTTTTTGTAAAGAATTTGTACCGTCCGATAAAAAATTAACCACTGATAGAACGCGACATACTCTCTATTCTGTGGCGACGTCATAGATAGAGGCATTTGCCTGTCGTTACCAAACAAATGGGTGGAGGTAAATCTATCCTCTCCTTCACGCTGTAGGTTGGGCACTATGCTCCTGAGAATCGCCTACTGTGCAATTAGGTGATAAATAGCGCGGAGAGTAGGAAGAGATTTCCTTGAGTGCAGTGGCGGTGTACAGCATTTTGTGTTTGAAATACGTAATCCGTCTTTCATACATAGGTTGACTAAAGTAGTGATGGAGTTGGGTTATACTCTCTCTTAACACTCAAACCTTAGGGTTTGTTGTACTATCTCTTATCAGAATTGTTTTAGTCCCTTTATTTAGGGACAGTAAGTAGTTAACTAAATTTCTATTTCGAAAGATCGTTATTTGGGTTTATTAAAGCTTTTCATAGGTTCATGATTGACAGAAAAACTGCCCTATTATATCTTCAGATATGAACATATATCTATAATTTGCTTAGCTTGGTAGACCTAACAAGCAATTACAAAAAATGGCAATTATAGTATTAATATAGTAAAACAACATGCTCTTTTACTTGGTGAATATCATTGCAATCGCACTGTAACGCTAACAGTATGAGACTTAATTTGTAACTAAAACTTTCACATTCATAGTAGCAAGTATGAACAAGTATCGTAGTAATTAATTGGTATCTAACACAACTAGAAAGACACGTTCTCTTTGGCTATATTCACTGCAATGGTGCTGCAAATTGAATTGACAATGCAAAACTTTACCTCAAATTAAGCACTTATTACACAGCTTTCTAGAAATAACAAAGATTCCTCGTATGCAGGCTTAAACGTAGTCATGGCTTGCATGTTGGATTGCTTTCTGTCCCCGAACATTTTAACTGACACGACACACACAAGGAACAAGAGACCACATCACAAGCTAGTGGGCCGGTCCCCATGGCCGCGCTCGCCAAGGCTTTGGTGCTTCGTAGCGCTGGGGATCGTGGGTTCGAGTCCCGCCTTGGGCATGGGTGTTATATGTTTGTGTATATGTGTGTGTTGTAAAAGTAAATAAACAGTAATAATACGGCAAAACAAAGTAGAAAAAAAAAAGTTGGTGACGCCTATTGAAACCGTTCACATCTGCCGTGCACATCCTGCTGTCCACAGAGAATTCATTCTTTCCCACCAGCCAAGCAGAAAACTCAAAACGTCTATTTCTTCACAATCTCTAGCAAGCCACTCTAGATCATCAAATTCAAATTTAGCATAAGTTGAAGACATGCGCCTTGGTAGCAATGAACAGCACGAAGGCATATTATATTTTATAATTCAGGATTTATTAAAATAGAAGTCAGAATTTCAGTGACCAGTTTTAGACATTGTTGAGGATTTCAACTGTTAAGTTAGGAACTTGGCAGAACATCCTTACCAAGACCGTTCACTTACTTCTTGAAAGATTCTTTCGCTCAATTTTTGAAGCAAATACGACGACGATTCCAAAATGAGGTCAAGTAGGTAATTCACAACGTGCAATAGAATAGAGAAAGTAACATGAGTACTAAAAGACACAATTCTTATATTACAACCAGAGAAGAAATGCCGTAAGAATGGTATTTCACAAAAAAGCTTATATGTTCCATTCACATGACTCTCTTTGTAACTAAATAAGCTTATTATTAATTATTATTATTAATTTATGTTAATAAGCTTATTCTACTATCTATTTCATGCTAAATGAGATAAACATTAGCAGAAATGGTCTCGTTACTTAGTTCCTTACAATTAGAAGAGAAATAAGGGAATACACTTGGCTAAACCGACAGTCAAATATTTTAAAATGTGGTTGTTATGGGATTGAAATCCGTTTCTTTGCGTGGCCAGGAGTTCACAAGTTTTTAGTATTTTAAAACTGATAACACGGAATATCCGAAAACGGTCAAAAACACGAAAAACTGAATATGAAATAATTATGTGTTTTAACGAGATATACATTTTTGTGCAGGAAGTTATTGTCTTAACTTTTACGGTTTACCAGTTATGCAAAATTCACAAAAATTCATCCAGAATAAAGAGGTCTTCAGGGGCTGTTCCCAGAAAATTCAACATATGCATTTTGTTTATCACTTAAGTATCTATCTGTCTGTCTATCTATCTATATCTAAAAGAGCTTTTAATCAAAATCCTTTGTCATTTTTGAGGAAACCAAAATTTTCGAAATTTTTTCCATATAAAGGGTAGTTGGATGTGGGAGGATGTCACATCCTTGGATGATACTGAATTAAATATCAAATTAAGTATTTAACGGACTTTTAGTTTTTTAGCGATACTGACACACACACACACACACACACACACACGCGCGCGCGCGCGCGTTTTGTTTTGTTTTTTTTTTTCATTCAGGGATTTTCGGTGAAATCTCGGGATCGCATTTTAGGTGCAACACAATACCTTCTCTATAGACTATGTACATAGTATGTGTAAAGAAAGTAATAAAAATACATACTCTAAAGCTAAATTGAACATGCATTATTACTTCAGCTTTTATTATCTTCGAAAATAATTCTGAAAGACAAAAATATCCAGTCCAGCTGATACTGAAAATACCATCACCAAGAAAGAAATAGCTGCAGATGTTAACAAGATTCTGGTCTACAGAGTGTGCTGGTAAGAGCAAAAAAGCACGACGTTCGTTATATCATCGTCATATTGCTACAACAATACTAACAAGAACCACAATACCGGAATACTCCCAAAATAACCAGAACATTGTTGGTTCATAAATAAGTCGAATTAAGCTTGGATAACTAGAAACCAATAACAATTTGTTCAGCGGTAAGATGTTTCATCGAACGTGTCTTTGACAAGCTACTTAGAATATTCGTGATAATCTGAGAGCTTTCATAAATATCCCAAGAACTTAATAAGTACAGCTGTTTTAAACACTGATCTCTCTTCACTGAACAATAATATAACCCTGGGATTCTTGGAAATAAACAAGGCGTTTAACAATATAGAACACAGACTTATGGACAAGGCATTGCTCTTTTGGTTTACCTGAAAAGTTATCAAAATTTTCTCCACTCAAATAAAAAAAAATCTTATGTGCTACACTCACATGACTTTCTCTAGCTGTTATACAAACTTCATACATAAGATTCTTCTTCTTTCTGCACCTTGCTAATCGAGGTACTCATTAGCACAATGTTCTTATTATTTAGTTCCGTATAAGTAGGAAGAAAATAAGGGAATACACTAGGCTAAACCAATAGTCAAATGTTTTAAAAGCTGTCGTTATGCGATTGTCATTACAAATCGCTTCTTTTCTTGGCCAGGAGTAGAACAAAAGAAAAACGGACACTCCCGTCTGACAAAAGTATAAGTACTTCACAACTGAAACTAATAACAATGAATACCTCCGAAACGGTAAGCTCCACGAGAAAAATGTATATGACATAACTTGTGTATTTTAACAAGACCTAGATTTTTTGTATACTAAGTTTTTGTCTATCTCTTACGGTTTACTAGTTATGCCAAATTAAGCAAAATTCATCCAGAATAAACAGGTCTTCAGAAGCTATTCCCAGAAAATTTAAGATATACACTTTATTTGTTAGGTAAATATCTTTAATATGTAATATTTTAATCAAAATCGTTAGAGCCATTTTTAAGAAAATCAAAATTTTCGAAAAAAGTTCCATGTAAAGGGTAGTTTGGGGTGGAGGGATTTTTCTCAAAATCTTCGTGTCGCATCCCAGGAAGATACTAAACTTAAATACCAAGTTTGGTATTTTAGCTACTTTTCCTTTACGAGTTATCGTGTTCAAAGACACACGGACACACTGACCTTTTTCTGAAAATGCCTTTTTACTTTCTCCATACGCACTATGTACATAGTGTATAGAGAAAGTATTGCACTCCACCAAAAAATTCGATACAGAGATTTCACCGGAAATATATGTTTTAGGGTCCCCAATATCCAAAAAGAGCATTTTCACAAAAATGTCTGTGTGTGTGTGTGTGTGTGTGTGTGTGTGTGTTCCGTGTGTCTGTGAACACGATAACTCAAAAACGAAAAGTCGGTAAAATACCAAACTTGGTATTTAAGTTTAATATCTTCCAGGGAGAAAAATACCCCCACACCCAACTACCCTTTACATGGAACTTTTTTCGAAAATTTTGATTTTCTCAAAAATGGCTAACGATTTTGATTAAAATTTCGTATATTAAAGATATTTACCTGACAAATAAAATGTATATCTTGAATTTTCTGGGAATAGCCTCTGAAGAATAGTTTATTCTGGATAAATTTTACTAAATTTTGAATATCTGCTAAACGGTAAGAGATGGACAAAAACTTACTGCACAAAAAATGTAGAGCACATTAAAACACACAATTTATGTACATACATTTTTTCGTGGAGTTCGTCGTTTTTGTGACATTCCTTATTTTTGGTTTCTGCTATGAAAAACGTATACTTTTCTCATACAGGAACTTGTCAACTCCTATCCATATTGACAAAGGAACTTCATTGACATAGCAACCAGCTTTTGACTATCAGTTCAACCTACAGTTGTCCCTTATTTCGTTTCTACTGACAAGGAAGCGAGTAATTAGACTATTTCTGCTATTTTTTTCTGATTAGCATAAAGTAAATAGAAGTATAAGCTTTTTAAGAATTATTTGTTGCAGGGATATGGAGAAAGTCGTGTGAATGGTACACATCAGATTTTTTTGGATACAGGGCGTCCTAAAACATGTATTTCCGACATATCATGGCACAGCTAAATTTGATAACAAGGAGTAAACTGAAAATGAATGTCCATAGTTTAACATCTTCACCTCTGCTGCAACCCCATCAGAAATTTAGCATCTTGTCTTCATGCACCTGTGCTACACGGGTATACAAATGTCCAACTGCCGCATTAAATAAGATACCTAAAATGTATTATCTCCGATGCCGACAAGTTGAATAGATCCTGGAAATACTTCATCTTCCAGCAGACGCTCCAGATATTATGCAATACCTTAATCAGAAATACAAAGGCCTTGGACTCTTCAATGTGCCTGTTCAAATCTGAAGAAAGCCGATAAGATTGTGATTAACGCAATTGGTGATCTTTATGGTGAAATTGAACTATGCTTGGTAAACTAAGTTTGTCTGACGAAACTCGTCAAGAACTAGATAAAAGAAAATCTGACGGGGTCCATTCACATGACTTTCTCCAAATCTCCGTAACAAATTATTGTTAATAAGCTTATTCTTCTATTTAATGCAAAACATTACGATATTTTAATCAAAATCGTTAGCCATTTTTTAGAAATTATTCTTGATGCATTTTGCTTAATTTGGCATAACTAATAAACCGTAAGAGATAGACAAAAACTTACTATACAAAAAATGTAGGCCTTGTTAAAATACACAATTTACATAATGTACATTTTTTTTCGTGGACCTTACCGTTTTCGAGGTATTCATTGTTATTAGTTTCTGTTGTGAAGTATTTATACTTTTCTCAGACGGGAGTGTCCGTTTTTCTTTTGTTCTACACCTGGCCAAGAAAAGAAGCGGTTTGACAATCGCATAACGACAGCTTTTAAAACATTTGACTATCGATTTAGCCTAGAGTATTTCCTTATTTTCTTCCTACTTATAAGGAACTAAGTAATAAGAACATTGTGCTGAATACCTCGATTAACAAGGTGCAGTAAGAAGAATAATCTCATGTAAGAAGTTTGTAGAACGGCTAGAGAAAGTCATGTGAGTGTAACACATCAGATTTTTCGAGTTATGCCATACAGAGACACACATCGGACCTTTTCCTATGTTTCATTTTTGTATTCAGTCTAGTCGCTCTATGCTGGCGTGAATTTTGGGAAATCTCGACAGTAAATTTTGGATAGAATATAACACTTCCTCTTACCTTCTATACCTAAGCTGACAGAGAAAGTAAACATCGCTACACTAAATGCATGTAAAATAATTTTGTAAACGTTGCATAAAAACATCATGTGCTACACTAGCATACGTTTCTCTACTTATGAAGTAGCCAGCTATTCTTGCAAAAGCTAATTCTTCTGTGTATATCACGCGTATCACTGTATACGTTAACTGAAATTATTTTATTACTCTATATACAATTTCCTTCTAAAAGTGGAAATACAATCAGTTAGATAACTATCTCTTTTAAAATCTGATCGCTTTGTGATTCTTTTGAAATGTTGCTGTCTCTGCACAACAAGGAGAAAGAAAAACGATTTATAACTTCCCATTTAAAAAAAAAAAAAAAAAAAAAAAATTGATGACTTCACTAGCTACTCTACAAACAAACTTCTTATAAAAGACTATTCTTCTTTCTACACAATGCTAATCGAAATAAATGGAAATGGCGTGTTATTTATGGACGGTCTTTAACCGCTGTGGTTCTCAGCGTCCCATTCTGTACTGGGCGTGAAAGACCGCTTAATTTTGCTCAGAGGCCTCTCTATCAGGCTTGAGGTTCTTTTACGTGCCGTAAATCTACGACACGGGACCAACGGCTTTACTTCCCTTCCGAAGGAAGTCATGCTAAGGATTTTTACACCCGAAAACATCCATCGTCCTCCGCCGGGTTTGAATCCGCGACCTTGGGTATATGAAGCAAGCATGGTAACCATTACACCACGGAGGGCGATAATGCTAATCGAGATAAACATTAGCAGAATGTTCTTATTACTTAGTTCCTTGTAAGAAGAAGGGAACTAAAGGAATGCACTATGCTAAAATGATACTCAAACGTTTTAAAAGCTGTCATTTTGCGACTGTCTATGCAAATTCCTTCTTTGCTTGGTCAGGAGTACAACAAAAGAAAAACGGACACTTCCTGTCTGAGAAAAATTTAAGTACTTTACAATTGAAACAAATAACAAGGAATATCTTGGAAACGGTAAACTCCACGAAAAAATGTATATGATATAAATTGTGTGTTTTAACGAGGTCTATATTTTTTGTGCAGTAAGTTTTTGTCTATCTCTTACGGTTTAGCAGCTATGCAAAATTCAGTAAAATTCATCCAGAATAAACAGGTCTTCAGGTCTTTTCCCAGAAAATTCAAGATATACATTTTATTTGTGTTGGAAATGATTTAATATGTGGTATTTTAACCAAAACCGTTAGAGCCATTTTTAAGAAAAACAAAATTTTCGAAAATGTCATTGTAAAGGGTAGTTAGGGGTGGGGGAGTTTCCTTGAAAGTCTTGGTGTCGCATCCTTGGATGATACCAAACTTAAATACCAAGTTTGGTATTTAGTCGTGTTTTCGTTTTTGAGCTATGCTGTCCACAGACAGCCAGACAGACAGACAGACACACACTCGCGGACCTTTTTCTGAAAACGTTTTTTTTTTTTTTTTATTCAGGGGGTCTTATAACATGTATTTCCGGTGAAATCTTGGTATTGAATTTTTGGGTGAAATACAAAGAACAGCTGAACTATTTAGAAATCCTACAAAAGAGTGTTATGGATTTAATATTTTAAAGCCTTCCGTAGAAGTATATTAGGAAACAAATATACTGTCATTTTCCTATCTCTGTAAATATAGTGAATCTTTATTCATGTACAAAACTGAAAATAAATAACCTCCTATGTACCAACTCTGTAATCAAACACAAAAGAGATATTCACTCCTACAAAACTAGATCAGCCAATCACATCAGTTAACTGTACCAAATATGGAATAAAAAGTATATTACATAGTGCCACTAAAACATACAACAGTCTCTCACTCAATCACTTAACTTATCCCAATTTAACAACAAACTCTTCAAATACTTACTTGAGCAATACTGTAATTTATAAAAATCTGATGTGTTCCATTCACATGACTTTCTCTATATCTCTGTAACAAATTATTGTTAAAAAGCTTATATTTTATTTATTTCATGCGAAATGAGAAAAATTAGCAGAAATAGTCTTATTTCTTGCTTTATTGTAAGTAGAAGCGAAATAAGGGAGTATAGGTTAAAGGGAAAGCCAAAAGCTGGTTGCTATGTGACTGAAGTTCCTTTGTTTGTATGGACACGAGTTCTGTATGAGAAAAATAAGTTTTTATAGGTTAAACCAAAAACAAGGAAAATCTCAAATCAATCAACTCCACGAAAAAAAGTATACAACATAAATTGAATGTTTTAATGTGCTCTACATTTTTTGTCTGGTAAATTTTTTTTGTCACTCTCTTACGGTTTAGCACTTACACAAAATTCCGTAAAATTCACTCAGAATAAAGAAGTCTTCAGAGGCTATTCCCAGAAAATTCAAAATAAACATTTTATTTGTCAGGTAAATGTCTTTAATATACGATATTTTAATCAAAATCGTTAGAGCCATTTTTTAGAAAATCAAAAATTTCGAAAAAAGTTCCATGTTAAGGGTAGTTTGGAGTGGGGGGATTTTTCTCAAAATCTTCGTGTCGCATCTCCGAAAGATAGTAAACTTAAATGCCAAGTTTGGTATTTTACCGACTTTTCGTTTTTGAGTTATCGTGTTTACAGGCACACTGACCCATGGACACACTGGCACACGGACCTTTTTCTGAAAATACTTTTTATGGATATAGGGAACCCTAAAACATACATTTCCGGTGAAATCTCAGTATCGAATTTTTTGGTGGAATGCAATACATTCTCTATACACTATGTACATAGTGTATAGAGAAAGTAAAAATTTGACAACAGAAAATCCCTATGGTGTTTTTTGAAATATTGCATTACGCTTAATCACACACCCACACAAATTACGTTATAAATTGTGTACCGAGATATCAACGGAAATATATGTTTTAGGGTCCCCTGTAACCAAAAAAAGCATTTTCACAAAAAGGTCTGTGTGTGTGTGTGTGTGTGTGTGTGTGTGTGTGTGTGTGTGTGTGTGTGTGTCCGTGTGTCTGTGAACACGATAACTCAAAAACGAAAAGTCGGTAAAATACCCAACTTGGTATTTAAGTTTAGTATCTTCCGGAGATGCGACACGAAGATTTTGAGAAAAATCCCCCCAACCCCAACTACCCTTTACATGGAACTTTTTTCGAAAATGTTGATTTTCTCAAAAATGGCTCTAACGATTTTGATTAAAATTTCGTATATTAAAGATATTTACCTGACAAATAAAATGTATCTCTTGAATTTTCTGGGAATAGCCTCTGAAGAGTAGTTTATTCTGGTTGAATTTTACTGAATTTTGAATAACTGCTAAACCGTAAGAGATGGACAAAAACTTACTCTACAAAAAATGTAGAGCACCTTAAAACACACAATTTATGTTATATGCATTTTTTCGTGGAGTTCGTCGTTTTTGAGACATTCCTTATTTTTGGTTTCTGCTATGAAAAACGTATACTTTTCTCATACAGGAACTTGTCAACTCCTATCCACATAAACAAAGGAACTTCATTGACACTTTAACCTATAGTAGTCCCTTATTTTGCTTCTACTTACAAGGAAGCAAGTAATAAAACTATTTCTGCTAATTTTTTCTGATTAGCATAAAGTAAATAGAAGTATAAGCTTTTTAAGAATAATTTGTTGTAGGGATATAGAGAAAGTCATGTGAATGGTACACATCAGATTTTTATATGTGTTAATGTGTTTATTTTATTCTTTGTATTTTGCTTACCGCCTCACTTGAGGAGGATTTTAATTACTGTTAAAATGAAGCAAATGACAAGGAATATTTAAGAAATGGTTAACTTCACAAGGAAAATTGTATGACATAATTTGTGTGATGTAACAAGATTTACTTTTCTTCTGCAGTAAGATTTTCATTATCTCTTACAGTTTACCAGTTATGCAAAAGTCATCCAGAATGATGAGGGCTATGAGGCTATTCCGAGAAATTTCTAGGCCTAGATTTTATTTGTGATGAAAAGATGTTAAACAGATAGTATTTTAATCCAAATCGATACATTCATTTTTGATAAAACAAAACATTTCGAATATGTTACCATGTAAAGGGTAACTTGGGGTGGGGGATTTTTCCTCAAAATCTTCGTGTCGCACCCTTGTAAAATCTGAACTTAAATTACGTTTTTTGGTATTTAACCAAATTTGCGTTTTTGAGCTATACTTTCACGCGGAACTTTTTTTTTCTAACAATTTTTATTGATTTATTCAGGGGATCCCAAAACATATTTCCGGTGAAAAGAGCGACAGAGCAGTAAACTACAATATCGTTTGTTAAGAACTGAAGATGCAATAGGCATGTCTCTAAAAAACTCTGACCAAGAACACAAACTTCCGCAAGCATTCACCCACACGATGGTAGGACTCTGGACGTGCTGGATCTTCATCGGATGTAACATTTCCCGTCACTGTTCCCGTCTTTCTGTTTTTCATGATCTGAGCTCCGATCATTTACCAGTCCTGCTCACTCCCTCTGATGGTACGAAGTAAAGCCTTCTCTCCGTCCCTGATACGGCATTCTTTTGATTGACCTCTTTGCTTGCCGATCTCATTGATACGATTGTGTCGCAGAAGTCACAAGTGACGTTGATGCGGCTTTTTCTACCCTGATTCGCAATATATAGTGTGCGGCCAACCTTGCCAGGATCTCTCGAGATCCGTCTTCTGTATTCCATCCAGAAGAACTGTCGGAAACTGAGAACGCACGCATTATCCGCTTCACTAAACCAATTTTAATTGTGTTACTCGGAGCTGAAAGCTGTCATACGTGCTGCAAGCTGCAATGCTGCTGAAAACCAACTTCGCATCTTTAAACGTCCGTGATTAATTCCTATGGTACAAGACTCTTGAGAAGGTCAATTTATGCTCCGAACTTCTGTCACGTCAGTATTCACCAAATTCTGTGCTGGGCGTGGAATTTGTTCATCAAGTGGGGGAAGAACTCGGCAACCTATGTTGCTCACTCCATTCCGATACTACTTTACTCTTGCTGAAGTTAAAAATGTCATCGCTCGCTAATCAGCTCACAAATCCTGATCTCTTACTACCTCGATTTACCTACCCCGGGTTGCGTTAGTTTTGCTGACGCAGGTCTGTAATGCTATCATCTGCACTGCTCACATTCCTCACCAATGGAAACACACTATGTTATCCTTTTTCCTAAACCTGATAAAGCTAAGAATGATCCCCGCAGTTATCTTCCTATTATCTCCCTACTCGCCAGAATCTTACAACTTCTCCTTCTGCCTCACCTTTTGCCAAAACTTGCACTAGTTATCCCTGACACCTTTTGGTTTTCACTCTCTTCACTCCTGCTCTCAGCAGTCGTTGACGCGTTTCTCGATTCATATAAGGTTAGACTGTGTCTAGGACTGTTTTTGGATACGGAGAGGACACGCATCTCCCGGGCACCTATTTCCGTCCCCTACATTCCTATTTGCGACATCTCTGTCAAACATGACCGTTCCTTTTCCAAGGCCCTTCTTATCTCCTGTGATGTACCGCAAGGGAGCGTACTGGTCTATTATGACACTTGGCTTATACCTCAGACTTTCCTAGTCTGCCTCAGCTCACCATTGCTCACTATGCCCACGATGTGGCGGTCTTAAGTGTGGGCACTTGTGCTGTGGCAGCTTGCCGCCTTCAGGACTTCTGCAACCAAATTCACTCCTGGAGAGTGATTATGAATGCTCATAAATCCCAAGTTGTGAGATTCGCCTACAAAAAGAACGCAACCCATCTTCCCATTTATCTCAATGGGACGGAAATACCCAGAACGATTTCTACAAGGCACCTCGGCCTTATCTTGGACAACTGGCTTACATGGCGTCCCCATCTCTCCAGTCTAGTGTAGATTAGATTAGATTAGATTAGAAAGCGTTCTGTAGGTTCGTTTAGGCCAGGAAGCCACTGAACATAGAACTTGTCAAGACATATACATGTATACATATGTTTATATACTATGAAAAAAAAAAAACAATGTACAGAGCTCTTGCTTAAAGCTTGGGTTACAAAAACAGCAGAATAGACATATAATCACTCCATTTGTATTTGAAGCCTCTACTATACTTAATGTGCTCTATAAAAGCACATGAACTTCCCTTTTTTTTTTTCTATCACATAAAAACAAAGAATATAAAAAATTAGTGTTAAAATGTATAAATAAATATATGTCATTATATGTAACACTGATGTAATGTCAGATGATAGTTTTCTAATTATCGACATAATAGTTACTACTAGTAATTATATAAAACTAAAATATGATTATTGTATTATGTACTCTTCATAAATTTCAACAAAATACAATACATATTTACAAATATGTTATAGAATTTCCAATGCAAAAATTTACAATTATGCATTAGAGTGTACAATATCAAAGCATTAGGCTTCACAGACCTTGTGTCATTGCTAAATATTAAAAAAAAAAAAAAAAAGTCATTTGACACATCCGTGCAAGTCAAAGTATACATCAACTTAATTTGAATACAAAACACACACACTAATATACACAAAATGCAATACATTATAATATTTATAAATACAATGATTATTAACGGTATTGTCAGACAGATTTGTCACTTAAATATTCATCTATAGAGTAAAATGATTTATTGCAAAGGTACTCCTTAAGAGAGGCCTTAAAAGCCCTGAAATTCCCAACATTTTCTTTGAGATTACTGGGGAGAGCATTAAATATCTTGATTGTTTCATAATATACACCTTTCTGAAAGCAACGATGATTGGCATTGGGACGATGAATCAATCCCTTTTGTCTAGTATTAATGTTATGAATTTTCATGTTTGTTATAAAATTATGTCGATTAACTGCATAGAATTTTAAAATGGATAATATATAAACACAAGGTAAGGTGAGGATGCCCAATTTTTGAAATAGTTCTTTGCATGACTGTCTGCTATAGGCATTACAGATTATTCGTATAGCTTTCTTCTGTATCCAGTATAAGCATTTACTATCCATTGAATTACCCCAGAATAGTATTCCATTCTCGATGATGGATCCGCGACGTCATCACTGGATCCGCGACGTCCATCACGTTGTGTCCGGTCCCTCGCCATTGCCTTAGCAGTACAAACGTGTTGTTTATACCTCCTTAATTAGTCAATACGAGGTTCTGCCGCTCCGTTACAGATCTTAGGATCCAGCGCACACAGAATAGTTTTCTGCGCCTCATAACTGGCGCTCCGTGGTGCGTGCGCAACTCCACTCTGCACGCCGTATAGGTCTGCCGGAGATAATGTGTATCCTCCGCAGCTGCTGCGAGAGGCTTCGTCGATCTTGTTTGCGCATCCGCTCTTCTCTTCCTCTTAAATCTTCATGGCAAAGACTGAAGCGCCGTTAACATTCCGAACTGCGACTGAACATTTAGCTCTGTGTTTATTTTTCTGTGCTTGTTTTCTCTTTCTGTGTACTGTTCTATTGGCGCTATCGCTGGATGTAACCCAACCCCATGTTACATCTAGTGACTATTTAGCTCAACTGTATTGTACCTAATTGTACAAAAGAGTTTCTTTATAATATTTTTAATGCAAAATTTGAGTATCGTTTTATTCAGTTTGTACCTACAAGAAAATGTGAAATACAATCACTTCTAGTGATATCAAGCTCGATTAGCATAAAACACATAAAAGAAGAATATTTTGTAACAGGCAGAGCAAGTCTAGCGATTGTTTCCTTTCTTTTTCCTTCTGGAAAAACGATTTTGTAATCCTAATACTCCTCTAAATAAGCGTCTGGTGGAGAAACTTAAAAGTAATTTGCTAGTTGATTCTCTATTCTGGAAACATGATAGTATATGTCAGTATTTCTAATTGTATCAGACTAAAACTCACAACGAATGCTTCTCTTAACACGCCGACTTCTCAATCTGGAGGCCCCGAAATCGATGCCAATTAGGGAATTCAGTTAAATCACTCCTTAGTTTGAGAACGTGTGCTTGATAATATTTTTGAAAGTAAATAAACACAAATTGTGATGGTTTTCTAACGTTTCCCACATTGTGTTCACGAACCTATTTCTGGAGCGAAGGACACTAGCATGAGATATTCATTGCCTACCATGTATATTCGTGATAACGCTGAAATGAGAGGACCTACCGTAGGCCCTCAGCACCAGAGCTGCGAACAAAGCCACTGAGACATCCCAGGACCTTTGTTTTACTCAAAATCAGAGAGTCTAAACGGCTTTTTTAAGTTAAAGCTACAAAATTAAAACAAATCAGATGCGTTCCATTCAAATGCCGTTCTCTACATTTTCTCTACGTATCTTTGTATTATCTTAAAAAAGCTTAATCTTCTCTCTATGTCATGCTACTTGAGAAACTCTGATGTGTTCCATTCACATGACTTTCTGTACATCTGCAAAAAAGTATTGTTAAAAAGCTTAGGCTTCTATTTACCTAATGCTAATTGAGAAAACATTAGCAGAAATAGTCTTATTACTTGTTTTTGTAAGTAGAAGGGAACTAAAGGAGTTCCAGAGGTTAAAATGATAGTCAAAAGCTGGTTGCTATGTGACTGAAGTTCATTTGTTTGTATGGACACGACTTCACAAAGACCTGTATGAGAAAAGTATGTTTTTTATAGATGAAACCAAAAACAAGGAATATCTAAAAAACAATCAACTCCACGAAAAAAGTATATAACATAAATTGTTTGTTTTAATGTGCTCTACATTTTCTGTATGATAAGTTTTTGTCCATCTCTTACGGTTTAGAAGTTATGCAAAAATCCGTAAAATTCATCCAGAATTAAGGAGACTTCAGAGGCTATTCCCAGAAAATTCAAGATGTACATTTTATTTGAAAGTAAACATCTCAAATATACGAGATTGTAATCAAAATCATTACAGTCATTTTTAAGAAAATAAAAAATTTCGGAATTTTTTCAATGTAAGGGTAGTTTGGGGTGGGGGATTTTCTTGAAAAACTTCGTGTCGCATCCTTGGAAGATACCAAACTTAAATCCAAGTTTGGTTTTCAACGGTCTTTTCAGTTTTGAGTTATGCTGCCCACAGACACACACACACACACACATACACACGAACATGTTTCTAAAAATGTTTCTTTTTTTATTCAGGGAGTCTCAAAACGTATATTTCCGGAGAAATCTCTGTATTGAAATGTTGGGTGCAATACAATACCTTCTCTATACACTATGTACATATGTATAGAGAAAGTAATAAATATTAGCAGAAATTGTTTTATTACTTAGTTCCTTGTAAGTAGAAATAAGGCTAAAGCGTTAGTAAAATCTTTTTAAAAGCTGGTCGCTATCATGGAATTGCAACTCTTAGAATGATCAGGATCAAAACATCTGATGCATTAAATTCATACGACTTTCTGTATCTGTCCTGCAACAATCTATTCTTACAAAAAAGTATTCCCTTATCTATCTACATATGCTAATCAAGTTAAACATTAGCAGATATGGTTTTATTACTTAGTTTCTTAAGTAATAGGGAAATAAGGGAATAGACTAGGCTGAAGCGACATTGGAATCTTATAAACTGTCACTATGCGATTGTCATTGAAAGTTAGTTCTCCAACTAGAGATATGAAACGGATGAGGACTTACCGTTTGCAAAAAGTTGAAGTATTTTAAAATTGAAACCAATAACAGGAAATATTTCTGAAAACTCTGCAAACAACTATATACGATATATGACATAAAATGCGTATTTTAATGAGATCTTCATTTTTTGTGCAGTACGCTTTTATCTATCTCTGACGGTTTACTAGTTATGCAAAAGTCATTCAGACTGTAGACTTCGGGGCTATTCCCAAAAAAAGTCAGTTTATATATTTTATTTGCCATGTAAACATCTTTAATATGCGACATTTTAATAAAAATCTATAGAGCCATCTTTTATAACATCGAAAATTTCGAAAAATGTTCCATATAAAGGCAATTTGGGGCGGGAGATTTTTTTTTAAAATCTTCGTGTCGCATCCTTGAAAGATAATGAACTTAAAATGGCAAAGTTGGTATTTAATATGCTATTTTAAGCTATGCTGTCCACACGCATATACACACACAGAGTGATCCTTTTCTAAAAAATTTCTTTAGATTTATGTGTCCTCAAAACATGTAATTGTAGTGGAATTTCAGTAACATATTTTGAGTAGAATATAATATCTTCTCTACCGCCATGTACGTCGTGTATGGTAGAGAAAATAAAAAGTAAGTAAGTAAAGAAAGAAAAAATATCATTAGTAGTTCATCATGTGGCTTAATCTTGTATCTCGCAGCAACATCAGGATATGCTTGAGTTGGTAGTTCTAAATCGTTTTCCCAGTTAGCGGTTAGTTAATAGGGAGCAAATATGCAACTATTTAGCAAAGCTTCCAGGAACGACGTGTTTAAGTTGACTGGACCAAATACACTGTAAAATAAAACAGAGAAGCTACATTACGTGAAGAAGGGGTAGTCCCTTCATTCTGCAGCAGTACTTAAACAAGAGGTAGCTTGTCACACCTCGCATTGGAGGTCGGCTGAGCCTCGGTCAAGCCGGTCTGCTAGCAGAACCCTCTCCCCTGGCGGCCGCACAGCAGGCCAGTTCACCTTCACCTTAGACTGCGCGGGTGCAACAGCGGTACCGCAGCATCCTCACCTTCCAATACCGGTGGAGGGGTTTTTTAGTCGGTAGGCCCATTCTGGGAGACCTCGACTCTCCGGGCTCACCAGCCCGGGTTAGTCCTTAAGGTGGATTTTTCCCCTCCACTCGAAACTATAAAAAAAATGATAGTTCACTCATAGGGAAATGGGAGGACCTCGTTCCCGGGTTATATTAGATAGTAATTGTGCCTAGTAAGCAGTATGAAACCAGGTCATGAGGACCGCATTAACCGGCCGGGGGAACTCGAGGCGCTGAGCACGTCTCACCCTCCAATACTGCACCCAATCCATGACGTCTGTAATGGACCGAGATGGGGGACGCAGAGGCCGGGTGGTAGGCAAGGTTCCCCGTGAGCTGTCGTGCCATGGAGTTATAAACACTATGAAAGCACGTGAAATGTTGCATTAAGGCAACATACTACCCGTCAGAGTTCAACCAATGGGTGAAGGGAAAGGAGGGTGGTAGAACCATACTGACTGGCGCAATAGTGGAAGAGAGGTTGTTGCAAACATGCACCACCAGTAACTGTCACAACCTACTTCTTATTTAAAATTAACTAGTTGCCTATCCTGAATTCCAGTTTTAAGACAAAACTTTGAAATGTAATTGTAGATTACATACTGAATTTGGAAGCCTTATACGCCTCTAATAGTTTCATATTGGGAAACAAACCCAATGTAATTTGAGGATAAAATGAAAATGCTAGATAACTAAGTATAAACATGTAAAGCGTTTAAAGTTATGTTGCGTTTACAGTAAGGGATATGATGGCATATAACCAACGCTCGAAGCAAAATTCCAGCCTCGAAATATTTTGGCAAAACTCCTCGATACTAACAGTCAGATGTTTTATGTAACCAACCGCATTGCTTTATCCCCAAGGTAAATGAAATTAAACTTCATCTCCATCGGTTTTGGTTTTGCTTTTGGGCGAGACTGAGGATCCGCTTATGTGTCTGCAAAATATATGAGAATTATTGCTATAAGATAACCCATTGGTGAAATCTAAAATTAGCAATTCCTGACTTATCAACTTGAAATGATGTGATGATTGACACAGAATACCAAATTTGGAAGGTCTATGTTAACTATCTCTGAGAAATTAATTATTTACTCACATTTTAAACTCTAATTTTTCATTTTTTCAAAATGCTACTCGCTAGAACATGACATATTTCTGGCTTGAAATGTAATTACTGCAGCAACTGCATTTTATTGTACGAAAATTCTCAAATATTGATAGCATGCTTATCCTCATTTTCATCTTAAATCAAACTATTTAATTGAGAGTCAATATGTTCATATAATAAAACGGCCAGCTGATTTATTTGTTGAACAGTTCTCTGCCAATGCTGAAAATTGGTTGAGGTTTATATCAGGTAGAGCACATCTTGTAAAAACACAGTATTGGAGAAAAGTATATTTTGAAATCAAGAATATCAGGCAAAATTTATGCGCCCCAATTTTAAATTTGTGAATTACTTCATAAACATCAGCTATCGGAATTCTGAAAATATAATATAAAACTAAAATGTAGAAACATAATAAATAAATGAAACGCTTCTTCTTACTTTCTTTACACGTACTATGTAAATAGTGTTTAGAGAAGGTATTGTATTCCGCTCAAAAATTCGATATTAAGATTTCACTGGAAATATACTTTTGTGACCCCCCTGAATCAAGAAATAAAAAAAGCATTTATAGAAAACTACCCTTTACATGGAAAATATTTCGAAAATTTTGATTTTTTCGAAGATGGCTCTAGCTATTTTGATTAAAATATCGAATACTTAAGACATTCATAAGACAAATAAAACGTATATCTTGAATTTTCTTGGAACAGCCTCTGAAGAGTTCTTCTGTCTGGATGAACTTTCATGACTGGTAAACCGCAAGTCAGAAACTTATTACACAAAAATGTAGATCTCATCTTGACATAATTTGTCATTTTTTTTTCTTAAATAAAGAATTATCCGTTACAGAAGCATTCCTTGTTATTGGTTTCAGTTTAAGTAATTTAATTTTTCTCAGGCAGCAGGTCATCTTTCGTTTCCTTTCTCTTTTTTCTTTCTCTACACGCACTATGTACATAGTGTATAAAATAGGCATTGCATTCCACCCAAAAATTCCATACCGAGATTTCACCGGAAATATATTTTTGAGACCCCCTGAATCAAGAAAGGGGGAAAAAAAAGCATTTATAGAAAACTAGCATTTACATTGAACTTTTTTCGAAAATTTTTATTTTCTCAAAAATGGCTCTAACGATTTTGATTAAAATATAGTGTATTAAAGATATTTACTTCACAATTTTGAAATTTCGGGGATAGCCTCTGAAGACTACTTTATTCTGGATGAATTTTATGGACTTTTGCATAACTGCTGAACCGTAAGAGATGGACAAACACTTACCACACAAAAAATATAGAGCACGTTAAAACACACAATTATGTTATATACCTACATTTTTTCGTGTTGTTTCAGTTTTAAAAAAACTTTACTTTTCTCATAGAGGAATTTGTCAACTCCTGTCCATACAAACAAAGGAACTTCAGTGACGTAGCAACCAGCTTTTGGCTTTCACTTTAACCTATGTTACTCCCTTATTTCGCTTCTACTTACAAGGAAGCAAGTAATAAGATTATTTCTACTAATTTTTTCTTGAATAGCATGAAGTAAATAAAAGCATAATCTTTCTAACAATTAGTTGCAGAGATGTAGAGAAGGTTTTATGAATGGAACATTCTACTGGCCGTGCAAAAAGAACCGAATTTCAATTGTTTCAACTACCGATCAGATTTTTAAAGCATTTGATTATTGCTTCTATTTCTATTTAGAAGGAACTAATACAACACTATATGCTAATGTTTATCTCAATTACCACTATGTAAGCAAAGAAATTATGCTTTGTAAAAATAGTTTGTAAAGGAAATCATGTGAATGGAAAATATCCGAACTTTTTTAAACCAAATTTGGACAAAATTTCACTGATGATTTGACTTACGGTCTTCAGAATTAGAAGTTCGTGTGTAATCCGCACAGAGAGAAAGAATGTACTGCATTTATTACTTTCTCTACACTTACTAAGTACATAGTGTATAGTGGACGTATTGTATTGCACCCAACAATTCGATACCGAGATTTCATCGGAAATACATGTTTTGAGTCCCCTGAATCTTAAAAAATTATTTTTAGAAAAAGGTGTGTGTCTATGGACAGCAGAGCTCAAAAACGAAAAGACCGTTAAATACCAAACTTGCTATTTAAGTTTGTATCTTCAAGAAAATCTCCCCACACCCAACTACCTTTTACATGGAAAAATTTTCGAAAAGTTTGATTTTCTTAAAAATGGCTCTAACGATTTTGATTAAAATATCGTGTATTAAACATATTCACATGACAAACAAAAGTATATCTTGAGTCTTCTGTGAATACATTCTGAAGATATCTTTATTGTAGATGAATTTTCCGGAATTTTGCATAACTGGTAAATCGTGAGAGATAGACAAAACTTGTAGGGCTCGTTAAAACACACAAATTATGTTATAAAAACTCTTTTCGTGGATATGCCCTTTTTGAGATTTTTTTTTTGTGCAGTTTAACGCCCTTTAACTTGGTTTGGTCATATCGGACGATGAATGCAATTGATGATATGATGCTCAAATGATCTCGGGGTCCTTGGAGCTTAAAGTTACTCGACATTCGTCTTCTCAGGATAAGGGAAAACCCCGAAAAAAAAACCTTAGCCCGGTAACTCACCCTAAGCGAGATTCGAACTCACGACCTTTTGAACGTGAGGCAGACATGCTACCACCACGCTACCCAAGCGGGCTAATTTCCTTGTTATTGGTTTCAGCTTTAAAATACTTATACTATTCTCATACGGGACTTTGTCAACTCCTGGCCATACAAACAAAGGCACTTCAATCACATTGCACTTTAGCCTAGTGTATTCCCATATTTCCCTTCTAATTACAAGGAAGCAAGTAAAAAGACCATTTATTCTAATTTTTTCTGGATTAGCATAAAGAAATGGAAGAATAAGCTTTCTAACAATAACTTGATGCAGAGAATGTCATGTGAATCGAACATCAGATTTTACTTTTAGTTGCTCCTTCTCGCTCTGTATACGTTAGAGTACAATGAAAGGTTAATATTCTTTGAAAAAGCTGATGCCACACGCACGATTCATCAGACCGCTTGAGCCATGCCCCCCTGAAGGAGTCGAGCTGAGAAGTCCTATGTAACAGTGCTAACCATTCTCACCACGCGGATCCTGACCTTCAGCGCTAATCCGATCAAGTTAATGGCTGAATCCGCTCTTCAGAGGACGTTCGTTGGCTCTGATTCACAGAACATCAGCAACATTCTCCTGCATATAAATCAAACGCAAAACGTGCGTGCGCAACGTAATGTGTGTGGACATATCACTCTATCGTTTCAGGGGCATACGCCATAACAACTATGAACATAATATATCTTCATTTGGACACGTTTCTCTGAGCAATTTTTCAGCGCCGCTTTCGGCTTTCAACTCTAGCACTCGAGGAACCGATTAAGCGTAATCAGAAATCATTGCATATTAAAGTTTTCAAAATTGGTAAAACAATGTTTACGTCCAGTTAGAACATAATGAGAGAGCTTACGTGATGTTCAGGATCAGATCTTGAGAATGGTATGTTGACTTCTTTGGACTTTGTGAGAAGAAAAATATGGTGCAACATTCCTTTGAACTTGGCATCGAAATAGCAACTGCAGTAATACGAAATGTTTTTGCTTTATTTCTCAACATAATCTCCAGAAATACATTTTCATGTCGGTATTATAATTTAATTAAACCATATCTGTAGTGCGATTTATTAAGGTCCTCAAAATAGCTGTTTACCGCATCAATGACCTCCTCGTTGCTGTGAAATTTTAGTCCTCCAAGAATTTTTTTGAGGTTAGGGAACAGGTGTAATCACTGGGTGCTGTATATGGTGGATATTCAAGGAATTCAAACTTTAATTCGCAGATTTTCCCCATTGCAATGAATGCACGATGGGCCGGAGCATTGTCTTTTTTTTTTTTTGTTTGTTTGTTTGTTTGCCAAATGAGGTCTTTTTTATTTTCACCTCATCACTCAAACGTTGCTGTAAGCTTGCGTAGTAGTACTTTAAACTTTTCCCAAGTAATCGATAAAAATAACTCCCTGTGCATCCAGAAAACCCTCGCCATAACCTTGTTAGATGACAAAGTTGAATTCGCCTTTTTTGGAGTTGGTTCACTTGGCAATCCACTATGTTGACTGTGATTTAGTTACTTTCTGGAGTGTAATGATGTATCCAAGTTTCATCCATGGTAATAAGCCACCTCAAAAATTCACTGGGATTTTTATTGTAGAGCTGCATATTCTTAACAGACACAGTTTTTCTTTGCAACTTTTGATCAGGTGTCAACAAACGCGGCGCCCATCACGCTCACACCTTGTGAAAGCCCAAAACATAACTTAAAATATTACCTGCACGTTCTTTTGATATGTTTACAACCTCTGGTATCTCAAACAACTTTAGTCTGCGGTCTTCCAGTATTAAACGATGCATTTTTTTCAATGACCTCTGGAGTTGTCACTTCTACAGGGCGATCAGAGCGAGGTTCATCACTAATGCTCGTACATCTCATTTTAAACTCTGCAACCCACCTTTTAATTATTGAATATGATGGGGCAGAGTCTTTCAATGTAGTGTCCAGTTCCTCCTTGATGTCTTTAGGCGTTAAGTCTTTTAAATGGAAGCGTTATATCACTGCTAGTTTTTCCAAATCCTCCATTTTCGTGATAACTCTAAAGCTGTCTTGTTTAAAATGCCTTCATTCGAAAACAAATGAAGCTATGGATACAATCTAGTCTAGAGTTAAACTATACGATGCTATCATTTAACTGGCCTCGTGGCGCCATATCTGTGTGAGACCCGGGACTTATCAGCGACCCTAATAAATATCATTCTTCAAACTTAATATCTACATCAAGTAGATGTTCCTGAAAATCTTTGTGTTGCATCCTTGGAAGACACTGAACTTAAATACCAAGTTTGGTATTTAACGGTCTTTTCGTTTTTGAGCTATACTGCCCCCCTACACACACATGCACATACTCAGACACGCAAAATGCTTTTTGGGATTCAGGGGGACCCAAAACATGTATTTCCGGTGAAATCTCGGTATCGAATTTTGGGTGCAATCTATACACTATGTACATAGTAAAGTATAGAGTAAGTAAAAAGTCATTGCCACAGCGGAATTTGAACACGGTTCTCTCGTTCTGCGTGCGGCTGCTCTAAGCATTGAGCTACTGTGACAACATGCGGGTATGCCATTTAATCTTCCAGTTTTTTACCCCGTTCAACCAACCAGTACGTTTCCCTTCAGAGAACTACTTAACTACGCAAGTACTTAGTATTTGTGTATTATTTACATGTTATCCGGGCTATTTATATTACATTGGTAATACTGCTCTCTTATATGTTGGTATAGCCTGGATACTTACGAAGGTTGTTCTGTGAAAGGAGACATACTGGTTGCTTGAAACGGAGACAAAACACATGATCAGTTGGAAGATACCGATATGTTTTCACAGTAGCTCAATGGGTAGAGTAACCGCACGGAGAGCGGGAGAACCGTGTTCAAATCCCGGCTGTGGCATCGAAATTTTCAACTAGTTTACTGAAACCGGGTAGTTACCGTATAACTAAAAACATATACCATGTATAACACAAAAGTGTGTTCAAATCTGGACATCTATTGCCGACACGTGCTCCACTTAAGACATGGTATAGATGATGTTGCACCTGACGCGTTTCGACAACCTTCGTTGTAATCATCTTTTGCAGGTTCGCAGACGTCTGAGGCACTGTCCAGTCAATACAAGAAGGCAAGCGGGGCCTGAGGGGTGAGCGAACGAGGTGGGGGGGACTTGAACTGTTATCTGGTCACGTACTAGTGGATCTGTTTACGTTTACTACATGTGACTAAGAACCAACCTACTGCTGCCAGATCTAATGCTCGTTTCAGTAACTGCAGTGGTGTATTATGCATTATTTGGCTCTCGCTGTTAACGCGCGCTACGGCATATAGTACTATAGTTAATAATATTTTGTTACTTTTATTCTTGGTTTAATATTTAAATGCAGAGAGCGGCAGCGACAGCAGGGAAGATGAGGACTTCTCCGACTCGGATCTTGCACGACAACTGGACTTCTAGCTGTGTGTGAGTTATGTGACAACACTGTGTATTTTAGATGAACCTGACGTCCTTGTCATATCCAGATGTCGAGCAGAAACAGCTTATGTTACGCATTCTTCTTGTGTTGGGTGGACAGTAGTTGGGCAGCTTCGACATCTAATATAGGTGTCTGACCGATAGTAGTGACATCCCGGACTTCATTGGCATCTGCCTTCTTGCGAGTCCTTGGTGGAGAAGAAGGCAGATGTCAATGAAGTCCGGCTTCTACCACCTGATGTCACTACTATCGGCCATACACCTATATTAGATGTCGAAGCTGCCCAACTACCTCAGACCAGCCAACAGTGTAATAGCTGAACAAAGTACCCCCCCCCCCACCCATTGGGAGTGGTCTATCAAAATTAACCAACATAATAAATAATTTTAAAAATTAAACACCAGCGGATCAGAGGAAAGGATGCTGCTCTTGAAAAATGGAACCGTTCGAGGAGCCTATCTAGCACTACCTCCTTAACACCAACACTCGAAACCTCAAAATTATAACCTCAACCTTCACCTATGGTTAAACCCTTACCAGGGCAGGTGCACAGCAACAACACCTAGGCTCACCACGAGCCTACCAGACTCGCACCACGCAACTACCTCAGACTTCTGCGAACTTGCAAAAGATGATGACAACGAAGGTTGTCGAAACGCGTCCGGTGTAACATCATCTACACCATGTCCAAGTGGAGTTCGTGTCGGCAATAGATGTCCAGATTTGAACAAGACCATAACTTCACTGTATGTATTGGCTTTTTAAAAATGTTAAAAAAACAAAAGTGTGTTTCTTTGAGCAGACCCAGTATAGCACAGTAGTGCACACCTTTATTATCTATTCACTCTTAGGTTGCTCCGCGCCAAAACGGATCCATGTGGCCACTGCACTGTGGTACAACACAGTAGGAGTGCGCACAAGAATATAACCCCATGCCAACAATCTAAATTACAGAATGAATTTATTCTTAGGTGGTATAATGTGCTATACAAATACCTAAGAGTTAAATTGACGCCGATTTGTACCGTTAAACAGAGCTACAAGTCTCAACATACTATTCGTGCGAGTCACCTGATTTCCCTAATATTGTTTACACTGTAACGGTTGCTGGCTGTTTCTGTTTAGATAAATGGGGTACGGGCGCCAGGAGATTCTTCTTGCGTCTTCGTCGATTTACATAAAGCATAAGGCTGATAAAGCGTTGTAGTGGTGAAAAACTATAGTCTTGAATGTTCATTGTAAGTGTTGTGAGAAATAACTACACTTCCTATAAAAGAAGTGGTGAAATTAACAACCGAGTTCACCGTGTTTCAGCTACAAATATACGCAGTGCTTACAAAGAAAAATCTGAAACGGGAAAAGTGGTGTATAACGATTTGCAACATCCCCTGTTCCCAAACCAGAAAGCTCACGAAATGTTGGGCTTTGCCCCCTATCAACTGACCGTGTTTACATTTGACAGATTTACATCCTCGGCCGCAATAACATTTTGCCTTTACGGTAGAAATTTTCTCTGTTAACTAATACAATGTTTAATAATCAGTTTCGCCAGGTGGTCGGTAAGAACCTAGTATTGTTATATTATTATTCCCCTCGTTTTCCTGATCAATAATTTCAATTGCCATAATCTCTGCATCCTCTGCTACCCACAGTACTTTGCTGTGACTTAGTGCAAATAAAAATTACCCTGCTCTTTCTGTCCCTGTCCCACCCGATCACTCTGTAATCTAATGTGAAAATGTCCACGTTGTTTATATCAACATTTAGCCATAACTTCGTACCTATAGTCACATTTAGATTGCATATTTCCATTTAAATTCCAAAATTATACAATGTTATGCATAATACTACGTCAATTTATCTGTAACAGCCTTAAGGAATCAACCGCTACCTGTGGAGCTTCATTTCTCCGAGGTTGGCGACACTGCTGATGCTGGCGCTCCACTTCGTTACCCTCCCGAACAATGCTGCCAATTTTGAAGATCCAGTACGGTTCAAGTTACACCGACCGAATTCCCGGTCTTCAAGCCCAAAATTTGGATCCAGAACTTGTGCATCCAGTCGTTCCACTATTGATGAAAATGCGTCTTTAGTTGCATCACCTTTCTGCAGCTTACATCGCGTTGCCTTAAAACTCCACTAAAGACGATTTTCGCTGAGGGAAACAGCTGTTTTGTCCCTTTAACTAAGTCATACATGTCTCCCATCACATAGTTAATACTTCTCCGCAAGTCATTACTCCGGACAAATATCACAATCGTCCAATAGCTGCCTTCTATCCTCTTGCTTTTTCTCCAGTAGACCATCAGCCTTTATGCTAGAATAACAAGCTTCCTCTGCATTTGGGTTCTCCGAATGCCTCACAGTAGGGTCGCCGACTATCAGACATGATCTTCCCTCAGCTGCCTCTGTTGTCTGCTCTCTTCTTCCAGCCTCCAAATTTTATCTTCTGCGCGTTGGAGCTTCTCGCGTAAAATCAGTTTTAATTGGTCATAATTTCATAAAATACATTTGACTATATTGTAGCGTTTGGTCACTTATACGAATAAGAGCATACTATTAGTTTTATTTACGTAGTACTTAACATTTCAGCAGATATTGTTGTAAACATCACTTTATGATGCTTGCACAGCTGACTGTAAGGGAGTTTGTTCAGGAACCTTCCTTCGATGGTAGTAGAAATTAGCAGGAAATATACTCAGCATGAGTACGATTCGTGGTGTATGAAGATGAAACAAATAAACTACTTCTTTATCGTTATCTCTTCTTTCGGCTAGTCGATATCTCGTTGCCTCGTGTGGAGTAATAGAAAGGAATTTTAACAACATACTATCTATGCCACTGTAGAGTATCCGTTAGTGTCAATAATAAATAAGAGTTCAAAGTAGTTTCAGAATACTTGTTGCAAAGTTTTGTTGAGTATTTCGGTGAACGATTTCCAATTTTATCCTGACCAGGATATAAACAAACAAGACAAAAACACAAGACTTCCAAGCAGTCTATGGAAGTATTAAACTAATCTTTAAAGGCAAGAAACGCTATTACAAGTTTATGAAGTCATACAGAACCAGTGTAGGAGTGAAGAAGCATTCTGAAAGTATCAGTATTAGAGGAAATAGGAAGAATATGAAAACAAATGTAATATAGAAAACAATACCAAAGCAAGCCCTTTGTTATAAACCTATATGACGAAGATCAATTGGCTAACCCCCAAAAAGTATGCTTCAATAAATGTGAGACCGTGTTGGAAGAAGAAAGTATTTTGTACCGATGTATGCATTTTAGTTCGTAAACTGTCAGGTGAAAATAACAGCTGGGAATGGTTTTACCGTACAACATTGCACTGCTTCAACAGTTGTGTAAACAGAGAGTCGTGGAAAGCAGACAGCGATTCCTGTCTGAGAAACAACACAGTTCATCGAACAAATGCATCTTCCCAATTTTCTATGGATGTTTGTGAAGTGATACTTTTATCAAACATTTAATTATATATAGTACACAATACAGAGATGTGCTTTCAAACAGTTCTTAGAAAAGTCCCAATAATTATTCCATTCCATCGAAGTCCAAAGAGGAAATAATAAAAAATCTGATATATTCTATTCACATGACTTTCTCTACAACTCTGTAACAATTATTGTTAAAAAGCTTATTCTTCTATAAACTTCATGGTAATCGAGATAAAAATTAGCAGAAATGCTTTCTTGTAACAGAAAGAAAATAAGGGAATACACTAGGCTAAAACGATAGTCAAATCTTTTAAGGGCCGGTTGCTATGTGGATGAAATCGTTTCTATGCATTGCCAAGAGTTAACAAATTCCCGCATGTGAAAAGTTTAAAGTATTTTATAACTGAAACCAATAACAAGGAATATTTAAGAAATGGACAACTCTACGAAAAAAATGTATAGGTCATAAATTGTGTGTTTTAACGAGATCTACACATTTTGTGCGTTAAGTATTTGTCTCTCTCTTATGAAAAATTCAATAAAAATCACTAAGAATAAAGAGGTATTTAGAGACTATTCCCAGAAAATTCAAGATATACACTTTACTTGGCATGTAAATATCTTAAACGTAACAGTTTTCAAAATTGTCAAAGCCAATTTTGAGAAAATTAAAATTTTCGACAATTTTTTCATGTAAAGGGTAGTTTGGAGTAGGGGAATTTCCTTGAAAATCTTAGTGTCGCATCCTTGGAAGATACCGAACTTTCTATTTCCGGTACAATCTCGGTATCGAATTTTTGGGTGGAATACAATACCTTCTCTATACACGGTGTACATAGTACGTGAAGAGAAAGTAAAAAACCATCCGACTTGTTATGATGATACAATGAAGAAAATTAGAAATAGTATGGTAACAAAATATGCTTCTCATCTGAAACCGCATGTCATCCTTGCAACTAGGAAATCATGACTAAGGGAGGAATGAATTCTATATTATGTAACTGTTAACAGAAAGTTTAACTTTCTTTTTCTTTTTTTACTTCCTCTACACGTACTATGTACTTAGTGAATAGAGAAGATATTGTATTCCACCAAAATATTCAATATCTAGATTTCACCGGAAATACACGTTTTAGAGTCCCCTGTATCCAAAAAAATGCATTTTAGTAAAAGGTCCGCGCGCGCGTGTGAATGTGAACACGATAACTCAAAAACGAAAAGTGGGTAAAATACCAAACTTGGTATTTAAGTTTAGTATCTTCCAGGATGCGAGACGAAAATTCTGTGAACAAACAGAAACTACCCTTTACATTGAACATTTTTCGAAATTTTGTATTTTCAAAAATGGCTTAAACGATTCTGATTAAAATACCGTATATTACAGATATTTATACTGCAAATAAAATGTATATCTTGAATATTCTGGGAATAGCCTCTAAAGACTCTTTATTCTGAATTAATTTTGCGTAACTGGTAAACCGTAAGGAAAAAATAAAAAACTTTAGATCACGTTAAAACGCACAATTTATGTCATATACAATTTTTACGTGAAATTGACCATTTCTGAGATATTCCTTTCCAGATTTAAAATACTTAAACGTTTCTCACGCGGAGAGTTGTAAACTCCTGGCGCTGCATAGAAACGAATTTCATCCGCATGGCAACCAGCTTTTAAAACATTTGACTATCGCTTTAGTCTAGTGTATTCCCTTATTTCCCTTCTACTTACAATGAACCAAGTAATTAAGACAATTTCTGCTAATGTTTCTTGAGTATCATAAAGTAGATAGAAGACCTTTTTAACAATAATTTATTACAGCAATGTAGAGAAAGTAATGTAAATGGAACACATCAGATTTTTAAGTTTTAGATCATATATTCAGGCAGTCTTAGATCACATGTTTGGTAACTTTATGGCATAAATGTGTTCATATTTCAAGAGTTTAAGGTCATAACAATTTGAGCCCTAAAGACGACATTGAAATTTCGTTCTCTGCATGATGAATAACAAACAAAAATTGAGGACTTCTCTTTTGGGATAAGTATTAGAAAAATGTATTTCAATAATGAGAAATATCTCCGAAATGATCCGGTATCAATTGGTTGCTTTAACGATTATATGAGTAGTAAGATTTTGTCTATGGCTTACGGTTAACCGTTATACAAAAGTTCTTTGGAATGAAGAGGGCTTCAGGTCTCTTCCCAGAAAATACAGGATATACATTTATTTGCCATATAAATATCTTTAATGTATGACATTTTTATTAAAATCGTATGAGCCATTTTTTTAGAAAGTAGAAAATATCGAAAAAAAAAAATGTTCCATATAAAGGAATAGTTTGGGGTCGGGGAATTTTCCTGAAAATCTTCGTGCCGCATTTTTGGAGATACTTAATCGACTTTTCGAATTTGAGTTATCTGTTAAGAAACACACATACACACAAGCGGACTTTTTTTTTTTTTTGGAAATGGTTTTGTTTATTCGGGTGCCCTCAAAACGCAAATTTCCGGTGAAATCTCCGAATCAACTTTTTGAATGGACGGATATCTACTTCTCTTCTTTGATGCATTTGTTAGTCACAATCGTTATGCCTGTACAACACGTTAAGCTTGCCTTTGCTCACCACTTCGACATGTGGTATATTTTAAAATCAGAATTGCACCGCATGCTGTAGCAATGATCTAGAACATACAACGGCCTGCGAATAGTAATATTTCACTTCCGAGTTTCTGCAAAGTGTATTGCATATTGTTTTTTAGACGATAGTGGATAACAGAATAGCTTAGACGAAAATAAAATTAATCAGCGTCAGTCATTCGCACTTGTCTTTGAGAACCGGTTAACGATTGGCCACGTCTGATAATGTTGACCAATAGTTAACAACTAAAAGTGACATGGCTGCTTGCACCGAAAGAGTTATATTTAACTCCTGAATGATTAAATCATCAGCAATTATGAAGAAGAATTTTGACAGTAAAAATCAACTATCAAATATGATTATACTGCATGTCTGCAACAATAAATATGCATACTTAATTAATAAAAAAAATGTTATTAACATCTGCAGTAATGCAAAACGTACGGAGTGCAGGAATTTCCACTTCCAACGCACTTAGCATGAGCGGGGAGTTATAAAAACAAAATCTGGTGTGTTTAGTTCACATGACTTTCTCTACATCTCTACAACAAATTATTGTTGAAACGCTATGCTTCTATTTACTTCATGTTAATCGAGAAAAAATTAGCAAAATTAGTTATTACTTGTTTCCTTTTAAGTAGAAGGGAAATAAGGGAGTACAATAGGTTAAGGTGATAGTCAGAGGTTGGTTGTAACTGATGTTCCTTTGCTTGAATGGACAGCAGTTGACAAATTCCTATATGAGAAAAGTACAGATATTTTAAAGCTGAAACGAATAACAAGGAATATCTCAAAAATGTGTATAACATAAATTGTGTGTTTTAATGAGCTCTATATTTTCTGTTAAGTTAGCTTTTGTCTATCTCTTATCGTATAGTAGTTATGCAAAATTCCGTAAAATTCATCCAGAATAAAGTGGTCTTACCAGAAAATCCAAGATATACATATAAGTTATTTTTATTACTTTCGCTATACGTACTATGTACATAGTGTATAGAGAAGGTATTGCACTCCACCCAAAAATTCGATACCGAGATTTCACCAGAAATATATGTTTTAGGGTCCCCTGTATCCAAAAAAGTATTTTCAGAAAAAGGTCCGTGTGTGCGTGTGTCCGTGAACACGATAACTCAAAAACGAAAAGTCGGTAAAATACCAAACTTGGTATTTAAGTTTAGTATCTTCCAAGGATGCGACACGAAGATTTTGAGAAAAATCCCCCACCCCAAATTACCCTTTACATGGAACCTTTTTCGAAAATTTTATTTTCTAAAACATGGCTCTAACGATTTTGATTAAAATATCGTATATTAATAATATTTACCTGACAAATAAAATGTATATTTTGAATTTTCTGGGTATAGCCTCTGAAGACTACTTTATTCTGAGTGAATTTTACGGAATTTTGCATAACTGCTAAATGGTAAAAGATAGACAAGAACTTATCACACAAAAAATGAAGAGCACATAAAAACACACAATTTATGTCGCATACATTTTCTTCGTGGAGTTGATCGTTTTTGAGATATTCCTTGTTTTTGTTTTCAGGCTCGAAAAACTTAACTTTTCTCATACAGAAATTTGTCAAATCCTGTCCATACAAACAAAGGAACTTCAGTCACATAGCAACCAGCTTTTGACTACCTCTTTAACCTGTGCTACTCCCTTATTTCCCTTCTACTTAGGAAGCAAGCAATAACATATTTCTGCTAATTTTTTGTCGATTAGCATGTAGTAAATAGAAGCATGAGCTTTTTAAAACTAATTTGTTGTAGAGATGTAGAGAAAGTCATGTGAATGTAACACATATTTTTTATGTTTTTATATCATTAATTATATTGTATTGTACTTTTTGTAGATTAAATATAATCTTTTATTTGTCAGGTAAATTATTAATATACGATATTTTAATCAAAATCGTTAGAACATTTTTGAAAAAATCATAATATTCTAAAAACGTTCCATTAAAGGGTAGTTGGGGATGGAGGGATTTTCTTGAAAAACTTCGTGTCGCATCGTTGGAAGATACCACACTTATATACCAAGTTTGGCATTTAACAGTATTTTCGTTTTTTAGCTATGGTGTCCCCCCTCCACACACCCGACCTTTTTCTAAAAATGCCTTTTTTTGGACTCAGGGGGACGTAAAACATGTATTTCCAGTGAACACTCGGTATCGATTTTTGGGTGCATTTCTATACCTTCTCTATACACTACGTACGTGTAGAGAAAGTAATGTCATTATCGCTAAAACAGATATTAAAAATCTGATGTTACACTCACATGACTTTCTCTAGCCGTTCTACAAACTTCTTACATAAGATTCTTCTTCTTTCTGCACCTTGTTAATCGAGGTATTCAGCACAATGTTCTTATTACTTAGTTCCTTATAAGTAAGAAGAAAATAAGGGAATACCCTAGGCTAAATCGATAGTCAAATGTTTTAAAAGCTGCCGTTATGCGATTGTCATTACAAATCACTTCTTTTCTGGCCAGGAGTAGAACAAAAAAACGGACACTCCCGTCTGAGAAAAGCATAAGTACTTCACAACTGAAACCAATAACAATGAATACCTCGAAAACGGTAAGCTCCACGAAAAAAATGTATAAGACGTAAATCGTGTATTTTAACAAGGCCTACATTTTTTTGTATAGTAAGTTTTTGTCTATCTCTTACGGTTTATTAGTTATGCCAAATTAAGCAAAATTCATCCAGAATAAACAGGTCTTTAGAAGCTATTCCCAGAAAATTCAATATATACATTTTATTTGTCAGGTTATCTTTAATATACGATATTTTAATCAAAATCGTTAGAGCCATTTTTAAGAAAATCAAAATTTTCGAAAAAAGTTCCATGTAAAGGGTAGTTTGGGGTGGGGGGATTTTTCTCAAAATCTTCGTGTCGCATCCCTGGAGGATACTGAACTTAAATACCAAGTTTGGTATTTTAGCTACTCTTGTTTTCGAGTTATCGTGTTCACAGACACACGGACACACACACACACACACACACACACACACACACACACACACACCTTTTTCTGGTAATGTTTTTTTTTGGATTCAGGGGGTCCTAAAACATGTATTTCCGGTGAAATATCGGTATCGAATTTTTGGGTGGAATGCAATACTTCTTTATCCCTATGTACATTGTACATACGGGGCTAGAGAAAGTAAAAATAGTTGAAATGAAGCTGTGTGATTGTGGAGCTTGAACTATGAACGGCTGCTTCATGCGCTGTACCAATTGTATGCTCGATCTGCTTATAACATGCGTTTGTTTCAAAGAGCAGAATTTCCCCTCTTCGCTCCAACAGATTAAGTATCCTATCCTTGTCTTATCCACGTGGAGTGAGTGATCTATCACACGAGCAGAAAGCTACTTAACACCTCGCTGCATTTCAGTCTAGCTTAAATAGGCTACATACACTACTGTTTTGTCCCGTCCAGGGTACAATGACTTTCATCAAATGTATTATAATCATTTTATATCCTCCCACAGCCAGTGGACGGCGAGTCTTTTGTTTGGTAATTGCCAAACAAAAGAGGCAATGTGTCGGTTTAAGTTTAAGAGCTGTGATGAAAACAAGCTTTGTGCAAGATAAAAATCTAATAAAAATCTCACATAACTTTCTCTAGCTGTTCTACAAAACTTCTTACATAACATTATTCTTCTTTGTGCACCTTGCTAATCGAGGTACTCATTAGTACAATGTTCTTATTACTTAGTTCCTTATAAGTAGGAAGAAAATAAGGGAATACACTAGGCTAAACCGTTATTCAAATGTTTTAAAAGCTGTCGTTATGCGATTGTCATTACAAATCGCTTCTTTTCTTGGCCAGGAGTAGAACAAAAGAAAAACGGACTCTGTCATATCATATTTAATTTCTCTAGCCCGTATGTACATACAAATGTACACAGTAGCTACAGAAAGCATTGTATTCCAAGCTGCCGATCCCGGTGGCCGCGCTTGCTTTGCGTTTCATGGTGCACAGGATCGTGGGTTCGAGTTCCGCCTTGGGCATGGGTGTTTCTGTGTTTGTAAATGTGTCTATGTTTGTATATGCAAAAGGAAAACGTTAGGAATAATAAGGTCTACTGAGGAAATATAGGAATCTGGAAAAAATGGAGAGAGAGAGAAAAAAAAAAGAAAAAAAAGCCGGACCTGTCACAAGGCTCCGGAACTGTATTTAAAAAAAAAATCGATGTCGAGATTTAGTCCGAAACGTGTTTTGAGGTCCCCAGAGTACAAAGAAAGCGTTTTTACTTTCTCTATACGTACTATCTACATAGTATATAGAGGAAGTATTGTATTCTACACAAAAATTCGATACCGAGATTTTACCGGAAATACATGTTTTAGGACTCCCTGAATCCAAAAAATGCATTTTCAAAACACGGTGTGTGTGTGTGTGTGTGTGTGTGTGTGTGTGTGTGTGTGTGTGGACAGCATAGGTCAGAAACGAAAGGACCGTTAAATATTGGTATTTTAAATTCAGTATCTTCCAAGGATGCGAGACGAAAATGTTAATGAATATCCTCAAACTTCTGAAAATTTTGTTTTTCTGAAAACTGGTACAACGGTTTTGATTAAAATATTTCCAAGAGATGAAAACACGAGTTGTATCTAATAAGACAATTCAGCAAATAGACTATTAACAATTTATAATACATAGGAAGGGAGATTTTCTCAGCTTATGATTGTAATACTTACATTAGTTCTCAAATGGTAGATGACGCATTCGACCATGTTTACTTACCGATTTTTTTTTCTTTCTTTCTTCATGCCAGATTGCAGATTCTAGTTCAGTTTTAAAGTAAGGCTCTTCCCTGAGCCTTTCCCATTGGTTACGGAAACAGTATGACTACGTTACAGCTGAAAGACAGGTTTTGAGATTTCGTCGAGTAAGGTTAGGTGTATGCAAATGAACTGGATCGAAATAAGGAGTAAAAATGGACTTTCTGAAAATCGGTTCTGCTTTCCAATGCGAAATGCACAGCCTTCCGTTCGTTCTGTCTTCTCTTGCATGGACAACCATGTTGGTCAATCGACCAATGGCAGAGTCAAATCTAAAACTGAACTAGAATCGTCAATATCGCCTTCTTCACTGCCTCCAGAATTACGATCGTGTCTAAACCCAATTTACGAACATCGATAGCAATAATAGAAATAAGGAACAATTATTTTATTTCAGCTTTTAATAAGTAATACATGAATTGGAAACAACCGTTATTTTATTTGAAGTTATTGCATTCATCTCATATATAAGAAATACAAATAATGTTTATGTCCAATCCTTATTTACTTTCTCTATACGTACTATGTACACAGTGTATAGAGAAGGTAAATGAAATGAACATCAGCTGTGATAAGGTTTTTCGACAACATAGCTCCAGTCAAATGACCGCGATTGATTGAAATTGCCTGATCTCGGCCATTCTATTGGCGCTTTAATAGCGGAACTGAAGTATCATTAATGTTTATACCTGTAAATGGACCTGCTTTAGAGAACTTTCCAGCCCAGTTTTCAAATGATAGGATAAATGTGGGCCATCACAACGCTACCATATTCGTATCTCTCGACAAAAGTGCAGGGTAACCTCCCCTCTAGCAAACTCTTTCTTTAAGGTACAATAAACACGGTTTTCTTAATCTTATGTTATTTTTCTCTGATTTTTTTTAAAACTAATTAAGTAATTATGTTTTTCACAAGCCTACAATAAAATTGAAAGAACATTTTCAAACTTAGTATTTAGGTTTGGTATCTTCTACGGATGCAACACGACGATTTTCGAGAAACCCCACCACAAACTACCTTTTTACATGGAAAAATTCGAAAATGTTGATTTTCTCAAAAATGGCTCCAACCATTTTTATTACAATCCCGTATATTAAACATATTTACATCCCAAATAAAATGTATATCTTCAATTTTCTGGTAATAGCCTCTGAAGACCTCTTTATTCTCAATGAATTTTGCCGAAGTTTGCTTAACTGCTAAACCGTAAGAGATAGATAAAAAAACTTACTGCACAAAAAATGTAGACCTCGTCAAAACACACAATTTATGTCCTTTACGTTTTTGTTGTAGAGGTAACCGTTTCCGAGACATGCCTTGTTATTGGTTTCTATAGTAAAGTACTTATACTTTTCTTAGACAGGAAGTGTTCGTTTTTCTTTTGTTCTACTCGTGGCCAAGCAAAGAAGCGATTAGCAATGAAATTGCTTTTAAAACATTTGACTATCACTTTATACCAGTGCATGCCCCTAGTTTCCTTCTACTTATAAGGAACTAAGTAATAAGAACATTCTACTAATGCTTATCTCAATTAGCATGGTTTAGCAAGAAGAATCTTTTGTAGGAAATTTGTTTGTAGAGCAGCTAAAGAAAGTCATGTGAGTGTAACATAAGATTTTTTAATGTGTGTATGCAAACATATTGGTGAAATATTTCGTCCTTTCAACAAGAAGCTTGATTCGCACACTGGTTTAGGTGTGTTCGCTGGCGACCACATGACCCACACTTGCGTACCTTACTGGCTGACGCAATACTTGGTAACGTTTTCGCGCTTTAATTTGCAAGTCTGCTCGTTTAGGCATGCCATATAAAGTGGGCCGCTGTGCTAATCTTGCTATCGTGATGCATACCATTGCAAAAATTTGCAGACACTAACAGAACGTGAGGTTCCGAACAGCTTTCCACTTTCTTGTGCAAAGGTCAATACATTGAACTCTTTGCTTTATCCAAACAAGTTATTGTGATTCCTCAAGATATTTGTGGGGCTCCATCTTTATCAAAACATTTCCTTCATAAAGCTGTAACTCAGTTCTCCATTTGGGGAAAAGAGGGGAGAATTGTGCAACAAAATCGGTATTAGTTAGTACAATTAATAGTAAGCAAAATTAAATACATCGTTGATCAACTTAAAGTTTGAAGGGAAAAAATGTGATGTGTTAACACTCGCGTGACTTTCTCTAGCTGCTCTACAAACTTCTTACAAAAGACTATTCTTATTTCTACACAATGCTAATCGAGATAAACATTAGCAGAATGTTCTTATTACTTAGTTCCTTATAAATAGAAGGGAACTAAAGAAATGCACTAGGCTAAAGTGATAGTCAAATGTTTTACAAGCTACCTTTATGCGATTATCATTGCAAATAGCTTCTTTGCTTGGCCAGGAGTAGAACAAAAGAAAAACGGACACTTCCTATCTGAGAAAAATATAAGTACTTCACAACTGAAACCAATAACAAGGAATTTCTCGGAAACGGTTACCTCCACAACAAAAATGTAAATGACATTAATTGTGTATTGATGAGATCTACATGTTTTGTGTAGTAAGTTTTTGTCTATCTCTTACAGTTTAGCAGTGAAATAAAATTTGGCAAAATTCATCCAGAATAAAGAGGTCTTCAGACGCTATTCCCAGAAAATTCAAGATATACATTTTATTTGGGGTGCAAATAAATTTAAAATACGGGATTTTAATAAAAATCATTAGTCATTTTTAAGAAAATCAAAATTTTCGAATTTTTTTCCATGTAAAGGGTAGTTTGCGGTGGGGGGATTTTCTTCAAAATCTTCGTGTTGCATCCTTGGAAGATAGTGAGCTTAAATACCAAGTTTCGTTTTTTGGGCTATGCTGTCCACAGACACGCACACATACACATATACAGACACAGACACGGACTTTTTTTTTTATTCAGGAGGTGCTAAAACATGTATTTCCTGAGAAATCTCGGTATCGAATTTTTGGGTGCATAACAATACCTTCTCTATGCACTACGTGAACAGAAAGTAATAATGCTGTTGTTTACTAGTTAAAAGAACGTAAAAGAACTGATAGAGAACTGCTGAGCAAAATTAAGCGGTAATACACGCCCAACACTATCATAGTAGTAAAATTTAGGTTCGTTGAATCTTACCTTACTGTTTTCCAGCGAAAGTGTTGCTGTTCTTTTCTACATCAGTGGCAGAGGTCGTTAAGCCATGGGCTTATTAACGGGAAATTTGCGTTTAAGTCCCACCACAACCATTCTAGGTTGTTTTTTTTTTAACATAACTTTCTAAGATCTGACTATCGCTTTAGCCTAGTGTATTTTCTAATTTACCTCTACTTACAAATAAGCAAGTAATAAGACTAATTCTGGAGAAGGAAAGTCACGTGAGTTGAACACTTTCTCTCAGCTACTATATAGAGAAGGTATTTTGTTTTGCCCCCAAAAATTCGATACCGAGATTTCACCGGAAATAAATGTTTTGGGACCTCCTAAATCACACAAAAAACCACTTTACAAAAAGGGCCGTGTATGTATGTGTGTGTGTGTGGACAGCATTGCTCAAAAACGAAAAGTCCGTTAAATACCAAACTTGATATTTAACTTCAGTATCTTCCAAGAATACGACACGAAGATTTTCAAGAAAATCACCCAACCCCCAACTACCCTTTACATTCAACATTTTTCGAAAATGTTTATTTTCTCAAAAATGGTTCTAACGATTTTGATTAAAATATTGTATATTAGAGATATTTAAATGACAAAAAAAGTCTATCTTGAATTTTATGAGAATAGCCTCTGAAGACATATTTATTCCTAATGAATTTTGCGGAATTTTGCATAACTGGTACACCGTAAGAGATAGGCAAAAAACTTACTGCATAGAAAATGGTTCCTATGGTATAGGAATCCGATTTTTTCTGTGATCAGGTGTTGACAAGTTCCCATGTGAGAAAGGTATTATTTTAAAATCGACATCAATATTAAGAAATATCTTAAAAACGGCCTTCCCCAGGAAAAAAAAAAATTATAACATAAATTGTGTGTTTTAACGGGCTCTATATTTTCTGTAAGATTTTGTTTATCTCTTACGGTTTACCAGTTATGCAAAATTTCGTTAAATTCATCCAGAATAAGGTGGTCTTTAGTGGCTAATCCTGAAAAACTCAAGATATACATTTTATTTGCCATGTAAATATCTTTAATGTAAGATATTTTAATCAAAAACCTTAGAGCCATTTTTGAGAAAATCAAAATTTTCGAATAAGTTTCCATGTAAAGCGTAGTTGGGGTTGGGCGGGGGGGGGGTTTCTTGATAATCTTCGTGTGGTATCCTTGGAAGACACCAACCCACACACACACACACACACACACACACACACACATGGACCTTTTTCGAATTTTTCTTTCTTTTTTTTTTATTCCGGGGGACCTAAAACATGTATTTCCGGTGAAATCTCTGTATCGAATTTTTGGGTGCATTATAATGCCTTGTCTATATACTATGTATATAGTACGTGCAGAGAAAGTGAAAATAAGGTATGGAATATTTGAAGGTTTTAGCTTTAAAATGTATAAGTTAGGAATTTCAGAATGGTATCCTCTAAAACATACGTAAGCCGGTTGCGCTTTCAGAAATGCAAGCATAAGGGGAACTTTCAAGTGCCAGCAGTCGAGTATGACGAGACAGAAGCTCTACAGAAATGTTTTGTCAGCATTTGTTTCGGAAAGAAATTAGAAGCATCCGAGTGTCGGCATTTTCAGCAGTAAACTACGAATCTTTGTAGAAAGAGTGCAAGTTCACTCTGGGAAATGGAGTTGCCTTTTCAGAGAGGAGTAACTTGTCAGTACTGCATACTTGAATTATCTCTCTCGCTGGCTCTGTCTCTCTCCTCTCTCTCTCCCTCTCTCTCTCTCTCTCTCTCTCTCCGACTCTCTCCCTCTCTCTATCTCTCTCCCTCTCTCTGACTCCCTCACTCTGACTCCCTCTCTCTGACTCTCTCCCTCTCTCTGTCTCTCTCCCTCTCTCTGTCTCTCTCCCTCTCTCTCAATCTCTCTCCCTCTCTCTCAATCTCTCTCCCTCTCTCTCAATCTCTCTCCCTCTCTCTCAATCTCTCTCCCTCTCTCTCAATCTCTCTCCCTCTCTAAATCTCTCTCCCTCTCTCCTTCTCTCTCCCTCTCTCTCTCCTTCTCTCTCCCTCTCCCTCTCCCTCCCTCTCTCCTTATCTCTCCCTCTCCCTCCCTCTCTCCTTCTCTCTCCCTCTCCCTCCCTCTCTCTGACTCTCTCCTTCTCTCTCCCTCTCCCTCCCTCCCTCTCTCTGACTCTCTCCTTCTCTCTCCCTCTCCCTCCCTCTCTCTGACTCTCTCCCTCTGTCTCTCTCCCTCTCTCTCAAACTCTCTCCCTCTCTCTCAAACTCTCTCAATCTCTCTCAAACTCTCTCAATCTCTCTCAAACTCTCTCAATCTCTCTCTAAATCTCAATCTCTCTCTCTCAATCTCTCTCTATAAATCTCTCCCTCTAAATTTAATCTCTCTCTCTTTCTTTTATTAGTTACTCTATTTCAGCAACCTCAAAGGCGTACAGACTTATGAGAAAACCATACCTTATACAAGCACAAAACAAAAAGTACACAAGCAGGGCATAACAAGACATAAAATGACTAAACAACAGTTAAGGAACCAATCTCAAATCTCTATCAGATCCCACGGAAACACAAAGAACTACACATTAAAGACAGTAATAGAATTGGAGACGAGTTAATCTGCCTCAAACGATGTCTCTCTCTCTCTCTCTCTCTCTCTCTCTCTCTCTCTCTCTCTCTGCCCTCTCCACATACACACACCCACACACACACCTCTTTCTATCAAATCTTGTGAACAATTTTCACAAGAGCTCTACATTATAACCAAAATAAACTTTTAAACAGAGAGTTTAGTTCATATGGAAAAGCAGCCTCAAATGATATGTTGATTAAACTGTATTCTATGTTTAATAAACAAAATTCAGGAATATTATTTGAAAACATATATGCGATATTGAACAACTTTCTGCAACTTTGAATGTTCTCTGGTACATGGTCACAAAATGATGTGCAAACAATTAACTCTTAAGGAACAAGAAACATTCTCTGATAGAGAAAATAATCACCATGATCAATCATTTACTTTCGTTTTTAATTTCTCTAGCACGTATGAAAAATGTACATAGTGGATAAGAGAATGTTTGATATTCCACCCAAAAATTCCATACCGAGATTTTACCGGAAATGCAAGTTTTGATACCTCTGAACAAAAAAAAACATTTTAGTAACATGTCCGTGTGTGTATGTGTGTGTATGTGTGTATGTGTGTATGCGTGTGTATGTGTGTATGTGTGTATGCGTGTGTATGTGTGTATGTGTGTATGCGTGTATGCGTGTGTATGTGTGTATGTGTGTGAAGGTGTGTGTGTGTGTGTATGTGTATGTGTGTATGTGTATGTGTGTGTATGTGTGTAGGTGTATGTGTGTAGGTGTATGTGTGTAGGTGTATGTGTGTATGTGTATGTGTGAGGTGTATGTGTGTAGGTGTATGTATGTGTATGTGTGTAGGTGTGTATGTGTGTAGGTGTATGTGTGTGTATGTGTGTAGGTGTATGTGTGTAGGTGTATGTGTATGTGTGTTTTAAATATCAGAGGTAAGAGCTTTGTTTTTAACGATAAATGAGACGGTTGTTGAATTACAAAAGCGTTTTGTACGCATTTGATATAATTTTGAAAAGGTTTGCTATTTCGCGAATTTGAGAATTGTTCATATTTTCGAGAATAATATGTTTTAGCGATAAATGATAAATGTGTGCAGTTATAAAAAAACAAAACAAAAAACTGATGTGTTCCATTCAAATGACTTTCTCTGCATCTCTACAACAAATTATTGAAAAAAAGCTTATTCTTCTACTTACTTCATGCTAATCGAGGAAAAATTAGCAGAAATCATCTTATTACTTGCTTCCATGCATTTAAAAGGGAAATAAGGGAGTACCACAGGCTAAAGTGATAGTCAAAAAGCTAGTTGTTATGTGATTGAAGTTCCTTTGTTTGTATGGACAGGAGTTGACAAATTCCCTTATGAGAAAAGTATTTTATAGCTGAAACATATAACAAGGAATATATCAAAAAACGATCAACTCCACCAAAAAAAAAAAAAAATGTAGATAACGTAAATTGTGTGTTTAACGAGCTCTACATTTTCTATTACGTAAAATTTTGCCTATCTCTTACGGTTTACCAGTTATGCAAAAATCCGCAAAAATCATTCAGAATAAAGATGCCTTCAGAGACTATTCCCAGAAAATTCAAGATATAAATTTTATTTGTCATTTAAATATCTTTAAAATACGCACATTTTAATCAAAATCGTTACAGACATTTTTGAGAAAATCGAAATTTTCTTGAAAATCTTTGAGTGGCATGCTTGGAAGATACTGAACTTAAATATCAAGTTTGGAACTTAAGAGACTTTTCGTGTTGAGCTATGCTGCACGCATACACACACACACACACACACACACACACACACACACACACACACGCAAATGGATGTTTTTTTTTTGTTTTTTTTTTTAGTTTTTTTTTAGAAGGTCTCAAAACATAATTTGCGGTGAAATCTCGGTATCTAATTTTTGGGTGCAATACAATAGCTTCTCTATATACTATGTACGTAGTACGTGTAGAAAAAGTAATAAAACTAACTTTGCGTTTTCATATCATGAAGTTAGAAGATGTGAAACAGTTTAGAGTTTTAAGGAAAAGAAGTTAGTGGTTAACTAAAATATGACACCAAGCAAGAAAAAGTCCTGAAGTTTCTGAAAAGTGCAGGTTGGTAAACAAAAAACCTGTAGTTCACCTTGTTTTATCCTGAATTAACTAGCTGAGGTCCAAGTGTTAAACATTAGAGTGGTCACTTTGAATGCAGAGCGCATGGATTCTAGTGTTAGAGATACACTAGAGGACAATTTAAATGTATTACTATAGTTTGGACTTTTTTAGGTAAAAGAAAATGTTTGTATAATAGAAGTTTTTGATCATTAATTTGAACCTTCAAGGTAGTGACTGTACAAGTACCTATAGGTGACTTAAATAATGTAATTGCAGCATTTAACAAACTAAATGCATTTAAAACTAGTATTAATTCTGGAAAGCTATATCAGGGTGCTCCTAATATTCAGGTACTAATCAATTGGCGAAGTAATAGAGTAGGAAATAATTGCGACAACACGTTCTTTATGATCGTCGTCAGCATCCATGCACAGGGATTAGACATTGAATGTCCTTTTGAGAGTTGAATTAAATTACTCCTTTGGCTAGATGGAATTACATCTCACAACTTAACAAAAAGTAAATATTATCTTAGAACTTGAATATCGCATACCTGCATTTAAAATGTTTTACGAACGGGATATAAACATCACAGAGAGCATAATTCAGCTTTAATTCTGTTTTCGCAGTTTCTTCTCAGTATTTCCATGTATTCTTTCTGCTTTTACTTTAATGCACAAAGTCAGCAAGAATTATAAAGAGGGCTTGTTAAGGACGTCTGCAGTAAAGCTGTCAAAATGCTAAATTAAAAATACAAAACATGCAGGCTTCGATTCTAGGCTGATGAAGCTTTTCTTATTCCCTGCCATCAAGAGCCTGGAAATATGAATGCAATACTGAATGTGTGTTAAGTTTACCGAGGAGTACAGTTATAATGTGCATCTCGGCAAGTTAAGCAAGGTCAAGTGGTAATACGACGATATTACCTAAGGCGGTATGTAAATAAAAAATAAAATTATCTAGCAGAAAATAAACAGATATGCCATACTGGATTTTCAGAGATACCAGTATTCCTCTTCAGTAAGCTATATTCACGACGTTAAATAAACATTTTCTAACAGTGTTTGTCGTATACTTGAGTTAGATATGATTGGTATATTAATATGTGCATATGATAGTATAGTCTGTACTTCCTGAAATAATTTATACACAAATCTAAAATTAGAATCGATTATTACTTAATATTCTTTATGTTCTAACACTTTTGCAACGTTCCTTTTTAACACCCGTGGGGTTGTGTTTCAATCCGAAATCACAGATTTGAAAAACTAAGATATTCGAGATGTCAGATTATTTTTTTAAATTTACGACAAATTATGATATTGAATCTAATATTTTAGCACTGCCTTCTAATGCTAATGAATATGCACAAAATAGTTATAAGAATAAAATTAGCGCTCTCATTACCTTTGTCAGATGAGAAGGGGAATTAAATATTGATGGAACTGTGTCAGGGTTTAGCACCATCTTGCCTTTATCTCATGGAAACAACTTTTCGCAAAATGTATTGAGTATAGTCTATGGCATTTCGAATGCTACAAATGTGTCACGTCTCAGGGCAGCGAACGACTCGTGTGTTGGAAAACTAAAATAAATAAATTAGAATAAATCGGAATGAATTTGGAACACAAATCACAGATGTTACAATTGATTCTTACCGATGGAAAGTGATCTCGGAATACTTGTTCTGATAGTTGGTGCAATTATGCAGCCTAGGAATGCATCATGTTAATTATTAAACCCTAATACCTTTAAACCATCTCGCTTTTAAAGCCTTTTAAGCGTACTGAACATATAATTAAAAGCACGTTTTGCCCTCCAGATGCCTATGCGCAAGAGGTTTCAATTAGCGACAGCAATACTAGCGCCAGCGGTGTGTCTAAGTAATTTAATTTCAAGGTCGAAGATATCGGCTGCCGGCCGACTTAAGTAGTCAGATTATACCACTGCGCATCATGTTTACACTGCTGTCGTCTATTTGGACGGAATTTAGTAAATATGATACAATCGAGTTTAAAGACTGCTTTTTCTTATTAGAAAATGTTGCAGCTTTAGAATCTCATAAGCAAACTGAAGTCTTGCACATCCAATGTCAGCATAAACAAAATATTATTAATTTTCTTTCCTCGTAAGCAAGCAAGTGATACCAAATACTTGAAATGTTTAAAGTTTAGTAAAAATTTTTGAAAGTAATAATTTCATATTAAAAGAAAAGAAAAATGAGAGAGGAATATATCTGATGTGTTGTATTCAATGATTTTCTGTACTAATTTTGTAAAAACAATTCTTACAAAAACTTTTATTTTATCTACTTCATGCTAATTTAATAATATTTGAGTAAGGTATGTGTTGCAAAGTTTAAGCCAATAACAGGTAAATATATTGTAAATGGTTAGAGTGCCTGACGTGTGAAATCTATAGTTTTTGTGTACTAGCTATTGTCTTACGATTTACCAGTTAAGCAAAGGTCATTCAGAATGAAGATTTCACAGGCTATTTCCAGAAAAGGCATTTTATTTTTCATTAAAATATCTTAAACATTTTAATCAAACCATAGAGTCCTTTTTGAAAAGATAAAAATGTTCCTCGGTAGTTTGCGGTGGGGGAAATCTTCGTCACATCCTTGGAAGATGCAGAACTCTATATTTAAGTTTCGCATTTACCTACACGACTTTTTGTTTTTGAGTTATGCTTCATTCTCTCTCTCTCTCTCTCTCATACACACGCGCACACACACACACTCTTACACACACCACACATCTATTTTTCCAAAAAGTGCTCAGGGACGCTAAAACTGTAATTTGGTAAAATATAGACATCAAATTTATAGAAGGATTACAATAATTTCCCTGCTAATTATACGTAGTAGAGAAATTAAAAAATATGTGTTGCATTCATATGGCCTTCTCCAATCACTCTTCTACAAAAGCTTATTTCTTCTTAATACAAATTTCTTTGCTGATTTGCACATAGTTGACTTAGTTACTGAGCGGAGAAGGTATTTTTAGGGGTGGACATCTGGACATCTCACTCAGCACATCTCTCACAAACTCTTCAGATGCACTGGTAACAAAAGTAAGCTATATTGCTCGCAGATATAATTTAGGTGGTTGTTCATTAATAATATGAACAATTTCTTCAGTAGTATTTCGAAATGCATTCTCTCTAAACCAAAAACAGTACGAAACAACTATTAAAAAATCTGATGTGTTCCATTCACATGACTTTCTCTATATCTCTGTAACAAATTATTGTTAATAAGCTTATCTTTTATTTATTTCATGCTAATCGAGAAAAATTAGCAGAAATAGTCTTATTTCTTGCTTTATTGTAAGTAGAAGCGAAATAAGGGAGTAACATAAGTTAAAGTGAAAGCCAAAAGCTGGTTGCTATGTGGCTGATGTTCCTTTGTTTGTATGGATAGGAGTTGACAAATTCCTGTATGAGAAAAGTATAAGTTTTTCAAAGCTGAAACCAAGAAAAAGGAATATCTCAAAAACGATCAACTCCACGAAAAAAATGTCTATAACATAAATTGTGTGTTTTAACGTGCTCTACATTTTTTGTGTGTTAAGTTTTTGTCCATCTCTCACGGTTTGGTAGTTATGCAAAATCCATCCAGAATAAAGTAGTCTTATGAGGCTATTCCCAGAAAATTCAAAACATACATTTTATTTGTCAGGTAAATATCTTTAATATATGATATTTTAATCAAAATCGTTAGAGCCATGTTTTTAGAAAATCAAAATTTTAGAAAAAAGTTACATGTAAAGGGCAGTTTGGGGTGGGTGGATTTTTCTCAAAACCTTCGTGTCGCATCCCTGGAAGATACTAAACTTAAATACCAAGTTTGGTATTTTACCGACTTTTCGTTTTTGAGTTATCGTGTTCACAGACACACGGACACGCTGACACACGGACACACACACACACACGGACCTTTTTCTGAAAATACTTTTTTTGGATACAGGGAACCCTAAAACATATATTTCCGGTGAAATCTCGTATCGAATTTTTTAGTGGAGCAACACCTTCTCTATATACACTATGTACATAGTACGTATAGAGAAGGTAAAAATTGATGTGTTGTATTCACACGAGTTTTGCTTCTCAATCGTCTTTAAAAAGATTTATTCTTCTATCTATAGTTTTTTAATATTACATTTATTTTCCTTTTAGGTATAAGAAAGATATATTACGCTAAACCTACAGGAGGTCTTTTAAAAGCGATCTCTATATGATGACTTTCAAATTCCATGCTGTTTATATGATTGCCCAAAAATACAACTAGCGATTCGCCTTCTGAAAAAAATATAAATATTTCCACATTTCTAACCATCACAAAGAATATCTCGAAAATAATGTAACGCCTCCCACCAAGAAGACTGTCATCGAGATCTACCCTTTTTTTACTTTCTCTACACGTACTATGTACATAGTGTATAGATAAGATATTGTAATGCACCCAAAAATTCGATACCGAGATTTCATGGAAATACATGTTTTAAGACCCCTGAATCTAAAAAAACTATTTCTAAAAAAATGTCCGTATGTGAGTCTGTGGGCAATATAGCTCAAAAACGAAGACAGTTAAATACCAAACTTCGCACGAGTGGTGTATCTAATGAAAAAAACTCAGATAACATTTTCCTTTAGAGTATGACCTTGACAATTTGACAATTCTTTATTGTAATGCCTTGTAATGAACAATTTTTCTTCCGGAGAGAAAACAAATTGCGCCGATGGTTTGCCGACTCTCGAGCACGCAACGCACAACTATGCATGCGAAAAACACGACAATTCAAGGTATATTCCACACATTTCTAACGGTTGACCTTGGGATTTATTGTCTTTGCGAATGCAAGGCCCGCCGGAAACAACACGCTTAAATTCAAAAGGAAAGTCGGTTGACATTAGTGGCATTCTTGGAATAAGTATATCCTCGCCTTTGAGCCTTCCTATGTTATAGTTGCTTAAATCAAACTTTTCATAATTTTTTTAACAATGAGTTTTGTTCCGCTGCATAGTTTCGGCTGATTGAGATTGCATAGCATAATTACCACCGAGTCAACCTTGTTGCTAAAATGACTCGTTCGCTCAACCAAGTATAGTTCTTGTAATTTGCACAAATATTTGGAAACACCTTCGATATTAATTCTTCCTTTAACGTTGTGAAGTGACACAAATGTGATGGAAACGAAATGAGGCCAGTAGAAATGTCAACAGGGTTTGACCAATGCAAATGTCTAATAATGCCTTTGAGTCTGAAAAGCGCAATGAAGCGCTATGATCTGCGCAATATAGCATATATAGTTGGTATTGCGAAAACGACGAAGTCAGAGAACCTTTAAGGTATTGTGGAAAGGTTAACAGCGTGGGTAACCAAGATGTCATTGGCATAACAATAATGACAGCCCTTTTATAGTGTGGCGGGTAAACGCTGACATAGGTAATGAATTACATTAAGCAGAAAGTCACAAAGTAACATTCATGCTTCTTCTGAATCTCTTTCTTTCCTCTACTCCTAATGTTTTCCACCTCTTTCTTTATTTTCTCCTACGTCAAAGCAGCCATTTTAGGGCTAACAGTGACATAACTAGAGAGCAAGTAGATCTGGTAGGGCAATTGGTAAGTTTTTATTTGATGATAGCTTTGTGTAATTTCTAAATTTAACCACAATTGCAGTGTGATGGCGACGTGGGTACCTTCATATTCTTTAGCTAGCTCATGTACCACATAACCTCAAATAACCAACATCTGCAATAGGAAGTTAAACCTAAAACGGATCCCGTTATTTCTCCGTCATTTTCAGATTCCAAAAAGGGTTAATGGTTATGTGCATTGTTTATAACTTGTTCGTTTTAAAGAATTACAACAAAAATATATGCCTTTATATAAACGATGTGACCAAGGGAACCACAGTTAATATATAAGAAATATATTTGATTTTCACAGTTATCTTGCGTCATTGTCTCCATAACCCGATGCATTCCCTTATCATTGAAGAAAAATAAGAGTAGTGTTTACTACTGACTTGCCATCTGGTGGCAAATAATAAGTACGTATTTTAGGTGTTCGTCCAAAGGAAATCTTCTTTATATTAAACGATAGGAGTAAGGAAAGGACAATTAATACATAAAAATGTATTTGAATTTCAATGCTGTGTTGTGTCATCTCGATAAACTGCTGCGTTACCTTAACATTGGATGGAGAGGGAAAGTATCCCTATGGCCATCTAGTGGTAAATAATTAAGTAATTATTCTAGCTGTTAGTTACCAGAAAAGCTTCTTTGCTGCTTTATTTTAAACAATAGGAGTAAGGAAAGGACACGTAAGATATAAAAAATGTATTTGAATTTCACTGCTGCAATGCGTCATTGTGTCGATAAACTGGTGCGTTACCTTAACATTGAATGGGGAGGGAACATATAGCAGTACTACGACCATTTAGCAACAAATAACCGTGATACCACTGCCATCTGGTAGCTATTAACGGAAATGCGTTCGCTTTGCACGGATTTTATTCATATTATGAGATTTTAAATACTTTCCCATACTGTTTTTAAACATATTCTTTTCCATAAAGCTTGTCGTGACAATAACGAAGACAACAAAAAAGAATTGTTCAATTTGATGCAGTCGTTCGGAAGTGATACGCGTACATACATTTCAACGACTCATTTTTATATATATAGATATATATCTTCGAATGTAAGAGATGTACCATTTTTCGTTTTTTTCTCTCTCCTCACAAAACACGATGCATGATGACAACAACAAAAGCTGTCCAGTATTTTGGTCTAAATTAATTTGAAGGTGGAAGCAATTTGTCTTCCAAGTAAATCAATGTTTTGAAAGATTCTTCAAATCCAAGTTGGGCTGCATTTGATTATTTTTGGGAGGATAGACCTTTAGTGCTTTTTATTTAAATTTATTCTTCAAAAACTGATCAATCATGTCCCTCAAAACTGAGCTAAGTGCATGTCGTTTCAGAATACATATTGTGTATTTCATAAATTCGAAGTTTTTCTTCTCTTAATATATTTAATTTCTTTTTCGAAGAACAAAGTTTAGCATAAATATAGTTTTTATTTGGAGTTTCTATATTGAATTGTATATGAAGCTAGCATCCAAAATTGCAGAATATAATGTTTGTTCATTTATCGTGTCTGTTTTTCAAAGCCCACATTACTCTTTCTCTAAACAACAAATAAATTTCATCAAATGCACTAACTATAAAAGATATACTAAATACTGTGAACGTAGTTAAAATATTGCAGACTACACTTACAAAATTACGGTTAGCAACTAGTTGTCTAAATAACTATTTCTTTAAAACAACCACATGCTGTTTTGCCTCTTTAAATTCGCAGAAGACTGTGGATACTATTACTATTGAGAAATAGAGCTCACAATGCTGGACCAACAACTGCATTGAAACAAACGAAAAGCATAATGCAAACGAAAAAAACGTTCACTGCATAGTACAGAAAGCGAACATCGCTTTTGTTCGTGGACCAGCAGAGAATAACTGCAGAGAATAAAGAAAAACAATGTCCATATAATTCTCGTACATCTCCTAAGAATGGAGAAAGTATACAATTTAAATGGTTGCAATGGTCCTTTAATCCAGCAAAAAATAATAGTTATTGTCCTATCCAGATATCTCTCTCCCTCACTTCCCCCCCCCTCTCTCTCTCCCTCTCAAGAAAAGAGCCGTTGAGTGAAACATTCAGCCAACATATCATTCAGAATATACATCTTAATCATTATGAAGTTGTAGTACATTAAAAGGGCTAATTCTTAGAGGTGATCATAATGAACCAAGATAAATAGAAGGATCAAGACTTCTCTGATAAAAAGTTCCAAAATGATACCAAGAAAAAACGTTTTAAAAAGATTTGAATGTCGCTTTAGCCTGTGTATACCCTTACTTCCCTTATAAGCACCTACGTAATACGACCATTTCTGGCAATATTTATTTTGATTAGTATTATATAGATAAGAATAATATTTTGTAAGAATAGTTTGTTTGCAGAACATAGAGTCATGTGAATGGAACCCATCAGATTTTTACTTTCTCTATACGCACTATATACATGCTTTCCACCCAAAAATTTGATACCGAGATTTCACCGGAAATATATGTTTTAGGGTACCCTTTATGTACCCTTTATCTAAAAAAAGCATTTTCGGAAAAAGGTCCGTGTGTGTGTGCGTGTGAACACGATAACTCAAAATCGAAAAGTAGTTAAAATACCAAACTTGGTATTTACGTTTAGTATCTTCCAGGGATGCGACACGAAGATTTTTAGAAAATCCCCCCACCCCAAACTACCCTTTACATGGAACTTTTTTCGAAAATTTCAATTTTCTCAAAAATGGCTCTAACGATTTTGATTAAAATTTCATATATTGAATATATTTACCTGACAAATAAAATATATATCTTGAATTTTCTGGGAATAGCCTCTGAAGAGTAGTTTATTCTGATAGAATTTTACTGAATTTTGAATAACTGCTAAACCGTAAGAGATGGACAAAAACTTAGTACACAAAAAATGTAGAGCACGTTAAAACACAGAATTTATGTTATATACATTTTTTTCGTGGAGTTCGTCGATTTTGAGACATTCCTTATTTTTGGTTTCTGCTATGAAAAACTTATACATTTCTCATACAGGAATTTGTCAACTGCTGTCCATACAAACAAAGAAACTTCAGTGACATAGCAACCAGCTTTTGATTATCATTTTAATCTATGGTACTCCCTTATTTCGCTTATACTTACAAGGAAGCAAGTAATGTGGCTATTTCTGCTAATTTTTTACTGATTAGCATGAAGTAAATAATTTGATGCAGAGGTGTAGAGAAAGTCATGTGAATGGTACACATCAGATTTTTGTATAATACATTGATGGCATCAGCAGTGATTGACACGTAAGGTGAATAATGGATTACAATAAATGTTATTTATTAACGGATATTGTTATTGTAAGACTTGAAGCTTTCACGGCGAATGTTATTCATTATGGCTTCACGGGTGATCAGCCGTGTCAGGTATATAAAATCCAAGCTTTCGACCATTGCACACTCCATGGTCTTCATCAGGGACCTGACACGGCTGATCACCCGTGAAGCCATAATGAATTATTATTATTATTATTATTATTATTATTATTATTATGAAATATTTCGAATCAATATAATTTTTAAAAGTGAAAAAGTTACATTTATAACTGTGTACACTTAAAAAATCTCGCTAGAAAAAAGTCTGATATACAGTCACAAACTTTCTGTAGCCATTATAAATTTGCAAGCAAGCTTTAATACATTATGGCATTCATTACAAAGCGATTCTTGTATTCCGTTACATTCCCACCTTCGGTTTAAGCAATGACTACTTATTTGCATACTATACCTTATAATTACATAAATATAACAAGCTCATTAATATGCTCAATACCTTTGGAATCACACTCTATCGCTCACAGTATGAGAATTATTCTCGTAGGCTTCCGCGACCAGTGTTATTAATAGTAGTTTTGGCTTCTAGATGGCGCCGCGTCATCGTAATTTCTGTTTTTACAAACGTTTCGGCCTCTTGTTGGAGCAGTGTTCAGGGCTACTGTGCGATGTATTCTCCTTTGTCCCTAGGGTGACAAAGAACTGTACATCTCATAATAACCCTGAAGACTGCTCCAACAAGAGGCCGAAATGTTGGTATAACAAAAAATAGAAAACGATGACGCAGCATCAACCAGAAGCCAGAAATACTTGAATCTGTGAGAATTAATTTGCCAAGAAGAACTTTCATAGGATCTAGGTAATTAATTTTTACTTTTTCTACACGTATATGTACATAGTGTACAGAGACGGTATTGTAATGCACCCAAAAATTCGATACCTAGATTTCAGCGGAAACACATATATTTGAGACCCCCTGCATAAAAAAAAATCCTTTTTAGAAAAATATCCGTGTGTGTGTGTGTGTGTGTGTGTCTGTGGGCAGCATAGCTCAAAAACGAAAACACCGTTAAAAACCTAACTTGGTATTTAGGTTTGGTATCTTCCAAGGATGCGACACAAAGATTTTCAAGAAAATCCCCCCACCCCAACTATCCTTTACATGGAACTTTTTTCGAAAATTTTGATTTTCCTAAAAATGGCTCTAACGATTTTGATTAAAATGTCACACATTAAAGATACTTACGCGACAAATAAAATGTCTTGAATGTTCTAGGAATATCCTCTGAAGGCTACTTTATACTGGATGAATTTTACGGAATTTTGCATAACTGCTAAACCGTAAGAGATGGACAGAAACTTACCATACAGAAAATGTAGAGCAATTAAAACACACATTTTTTTTTTTTTTTTTTCATGGAGCTGATCGTTTTTAAGATATTCCTTGTTTTTAGTTTCAGCTTTGAAAAGCTTATACTTTTCTTATACAGGAATTTGTCAACTCCTGATTGCACTCCTAAGGGAGTACTAAATTTTGCTTCTAATTACAAGGAAGCAAGTAATAAGATTATTTCTGCTAATTTTTCTTGATTAGTAAATAGAAGCATAAGCTTTTTAACAACAATTTGTTGCAGAGGTGTAGAGAAAGTCATGTGAATGGAACACATATTTTTTAAACTATTATATATTGTTGCCTTTAACTGCATTGGTCCTATCGGCAACATTTTCCTATGGAGCACTTGGCCTGCTGGCAATACTTCCAGACTCTGGAGAGGATAGGGAATAATCTGGGCTAGAGAAGCATTTCCACCCCAGCTGGGAATCGAATTCGGGACCTCTCGCACAATAATTGGTATCTAAATACAATTCAAAATGAACTCCTTCTCCTTGGTGACTGTCATACTCACTTGCAGGGGTTGTGTAATGACGCTGCAAATAAAATTTTCTGTTTTGGTATTGGTATATGACGCAAATTAAACACTTATTCCGCCATTTTCTATAAAAAAAATAGAAATTTCTCTTAGCAGGCATAAACGTAGGAGTCTACCGACATTATAAACTAAAATACGATATATTGCAGGAAAGGCCATCAACTGCTGTCACGTGTTCCACCACTGCACTGCATTCACGGAGCAATTCTGCTTGTTCTAGTACAAAAGCAAGCGATTTGGAGACGCCTGGAACAATCTTAAAAACGAAGTTATTCTATAAAGCTACTCATTTGGGGGGGAAATGTGCCTCTCGAGCTTGAAAACTGTTTAATAAAGTTGTTTTTGTTATGGTTATAATTTTTTTAAAACAATCTGATGTTTCCTTCACATGACTTTCTCTACCTATTCTGCAACAAGCTATTCTTACGAAACCTATTCTGCTATCTACTTCATGCCAATGAAAATAAATATTAGCAAACATTGTTTTATCAGCTATTTTCTTATACGATCATGGAAATAAGACACTACACTAGGCTAATATTTTTATAGCTGGCCGCTATGTGAAGATAGTGAGATCCCTTTCGTTTTGCATGACCGTGAACAAAGAGGAGAGAAAATGAAGCACTTCTCCTTTGAGAAAAGTATAGTATTGAAAAACTGGAAAATATGCACACACAACACACCGAACGTTTTTCTAAAAACCTGATGTGTTATTTCCAAATGACTATCTTTACCTATTCTGGAAAATAAATCCTAAAAAAAGCGTACTCTTCTACCAATTCCATGCTAATCTGAGATAAATAATAACACAATTAGTTTTATTACTCATTTCATTGTAGATACAAGAGAAATACGGAAAATACTAGGCGGAATAAACCTATGAAGTTGCTAAATAAAATAATATAAAAACATTTTCAAGTTGGTAGCTAAGCGACGATATTTAAATACCATTCTCTTTGCAAGTATAAAAACGAATGACGACCTTCCATTTGAGAAAGTATAAGTATTCTCGTGCGGACCTAGTAGTACTCCTTTTGTAGCTCCCGATTACGCAGCAAGCAATTTCCAGAGGCATTATTGCACGTGTCCGTTCGCGTAGGTGACGATGACGTCTGATGCACTCTCTCGCGCACGTGGTCAATTTACGCACACCTGAAGGGGAGCTATGTAAAGCAAGCTGACCGCGCACCTGCAACAATTCGCACGTGTTCAATTTACGCACACCTGAAGGGGAGCTATGTAAAGCAAGCTGACCGCGCACCTGCAACAATTCAGTGTATGAAGATCAGTGCGTGCCTTTGAGCGTATAGTCACAATATACAGAAAGAAGAAAAAACGATACTACGTATAATAATTAATCTGCTCTGGCGGTTTTAAAATTCCCATTATTTTCATATATTTTTTAAAAAGTTCACGGATTTTAAAACTTTATCGAACGTAATATTTACATTATTTTACATGAATTTAGTACATTACTCTGCTTGGTATAATGAAGCCGCGGTTCAAAATGAATGTTATAAACATTTTAATCTCAGGAAAAAACTTTTCGACCAGGAACAATCAATGTTTTTACTGAACTTCCTCATTAACGCCTCAAAATTTAAACTTCACAAATATATTCTCCGCCAGTTTGAATGTTATTGTGCATTTACAACGGTAATCCCAAAAATAAGGTCTCCAAAGCAGGGAAACTGTTTGTGTGGAAGTTGGCCATAATGTTTTTTTTTTCCTTTCTCCCACCCCACTCTCTAGAGAAACCGCCGTACATTCGCTAGCGCCCTCAGTCTTGGCTTGACAGCCAGTTATAATGGAGCTCTCGTTAGCCACTACCGCCAGGTGTGAAGTTCATGCAGTTATTCGCTTTTTGAGTGCAAAAGGAGTTAAACCAATCGAAATTCATCAGAGTTGACGAAAGTGTATGGATATCAAAAATGTCCGCAAGTGGTGTAGAGAATTTGCAGGTGGTCCTACGGAAATTCATGACGAGGAAAGAAGAAGCGGTAGACCATCCATTTCTGACAAAACAATCACAAAGGTTGAACAAATCGTGCTTCAAGATCGGCGGATCACTTTCGATGAGCTCTGCATTGTTGTTCCTGAGATTTCTCGAAGCACCCTTCATCGGACTTTGAATGAAGAGTTGAAATTTCGGAAGGTGTGCGCAAGATGGGTCCCAAGAATGCTGACAGATCTCAAAAGGCAACGCGCTGAAACTTCCCGCCAATTTCTTCAACGCTATGAAGATGAAAGGACTACCTTTTGGATTCAATAGTCACGGGTGATGATGAAACCTGGAATTTACACTTCACGCCTGAGACCAAACAACTATCACATGAGTGGCGGCATTCCGGTTCACCCAAGCCGCGAAAATTCAACGTGTTTTGGGATCGGAAGGGAATATTCTTGGTGGAACTTTATGGATCCTGGGACAACAATAAATGCCAACAGGTATTGTCAGACATTAAATAAATTCAGACGGGCAATTCAGAACCGAAGAAGACGAATGAACAACGGCGTAAGCATTCTCCATGACAATACTCTCCCACGCACCGCCCGTCAAACCATGAATCTTCGTCAACAGTTTGGATGGGACATCACCCATCCACCCTATAGTCCGGACTTAGCACCCAGTGATTACCACTTGTTTCCCAAGTTGAAAAAAACATTGGCTGGAAGGCGCTTCCATGACGAAGTGAAAAATGAGGTCCATCGCTTCTTGAAGAGCATGACGGCAAGCTGCTATGACATGGGCAAGCAAAAACTGCCACAGCGTCTACATAAATGCATCGATCGAAATGGCGATTATGTGGAAAAATAGAAAAATGTTCAAGCGTCAAAACTGTTCTATTTGTTGTCATTAAAGTTTCTTTGTATTTTAACAAAAAATTGGAGACCATACTTTTGGGATTACCCTCGTAAAATAATTCTGTTTACAACACAAAGAAAAATTTAAAATGATGCAAATTTACAAATATTATGACACCTATCACATGAAAAATATAGAAAAAGGCCACATCATGCAAATTTGAATTTACATAGCTTTCTTTCTACTCATTAAAACTGATTTTTTTATTTTATTTTATTTATTTATTTTTTTTTTTTTTTTAATGGAGACTACTACTTTCTGGAGTCAAAACGCTCAAGGTTTTAATGCAATCAACAAAGGGAATAAAGACATAGGTAAATTAAGTATGCTATTGAGGCAGTAAAATCGATTTCCTACCAGATTGCATGTTAAAAATTACACAACGTACAAAAATAGTTATTTATGAAAGCAACAGTTAAAAGTGAGCTTTTATTTTACGAGCAGCAATCCCACGAACGAAATAATAATTGTCATATGCTATGTATATACTATTTTTACACGTACTATGTACATAGTGTACAGAGAAGGTATTTTATCCACCCAAAAATTTGATACTCGGAATACACCGGAAATAGACGTTTTAGGATCCCCTGTATCCAAAATAAGCATTTTTAGAAGAAGATCCGCGCGCGCATGTGTGTGTGTCCATGTTTCTGTGAACACGATAGCTGAAATACGAAAAGGCAATAAAATATCAAACTTAGTATTTAAGTTTAGTATCTTTCAGGGATGCGACACGAAGATTTTGAGAAAAATCTCCCCACCCCAAACCACGCTTTACATGGAAAAATGTTCGAAAATGTTTATTTTCTCAAAAATGGTTCTAACAATTTTCATTAAAATATCGTATATTAAAGATATTTACATGACAAATAAAAGTATATCTTGAATTAGCAATAGCTCTGAAGATATCAATATACTAGATAAATTTTGCGGAGTTTTGCATAACTGGTAAACCGTAAAAGAAAATACTAAATAAAAAATCTGGTGTGTTCCATTCACATGACTTTCTCTACACCTCTGCAACAAATTATTCTTAAAAAGCGTATACTTCTATTTACTTTATGCTAATCAGAAAAAAATTAGCAGAAATAGTCTTATTACTTGCTTTCTTGTAAGTAGAATAGAAATAAGGGACTACCATAGGTTAAAGTGATAGTCAAAAGCTGGTTGCTATGTTAATGAAGTTCCTTTGTTTATATGGATTGGAGTTGACAAGTTCCTGTATGAGAAAAATAGAAGTTTTTCATAGCAGAAATCAAAAATAAGGAATGTCACAAAAACGCCGAACTCCACGAAAAAAAAAATTATCACATAAATTGTGTGTTTTAACGTGCTCTACATTTTTTGTGCAGTAAGTTTTTGACCATCTCTTACGGTTTAGCAGTTATTCAAAATACCGTAAAATTCATCCAGGATAAACTACTCTTCAGAGGCTATTCCTAGAAAATTCAAGATATACATTTTATTTGTCAGGTAAAAATGTTTAATATACGAAATTTTAATCAAAATCGTTAGAGCTATATTTGAGAAAATCAACATTTTCGAAAAACGTTCCATGTAAAGGGTAGTTGGGGGTGGGGGTATTTCTCTCAAAATCTTCGTGTCGCATCCCTGGAAGATACTAAACTTAAATACCAAGTTAGGTATTTTAGCTACTTCTCGTTTTTGAGTCGTGTTCACAGACACACGGACGGACACACACACACACACACACACACACACACACACACACACACACACACACACACACACACACACAAGCGGAACTTTCGGTGAAAATGCTTTTTTTGGATATTGGAGAGCCTAAAACATATATTTCCGGTGAAATCTCGGTATCGAATTTTTGGGTGGAGTGCAATACTTTCTCTATACACTATGTACATAGTGCGTATAGAGAAAGTAAAAATCTGATGTGTACCATTCACATGACTTTCTCCATATCCCTGCAACAAATAATTCTTAAAAAGCTTATACTTCTATTTACTTTATGCTAATCAGAAAAAATTAGCAGAAATAGTCTTATTACTCGCATCCTTGTAAGCAGAAGCGAAATAAGGGACAACCGTAGGTTAAAGTGATAGTCAAAAGCTGGTTGCTATGTCAATGAAGTTCCTTTGTTTATATGGATAGGAGTTGACAAGTTCCAGTATGAGAAAAGTATATGTTTTTCATAGCAGAAACCAAAAATAAGGAATGTCACAAAAACAACGAACTCCACGAAAAAAATGTATATAACATAAATTGTGTGTTTTAATGTGCTCTACATTTTTTGTGTAGTAAGTTTTCGTCCATCTCTTACGGTTTAGCAGTTATTCAAAATTTAGTAAAATGCATCCAGAATAAACTACTCTTCAGAGGCTATTCCCAGAAAATTCAAGATATACATTTCATTTGTCAGGTAAATATGTTTAATATCTGAAATTTTAATCAAAATCGTTAGAGCCATTTTTGAAAAAATCAAAATTTTCGAAAAAAGTTCCATGTAAAGGGTAGTTGGGGGTGGGGGGATTTTTCTCAAAATCTTCGTGTCGCATCCCTGGAAGATACTAAACTTAAACACCAAGTTTGGTATTTTACCGACTTTTCGTTTTTGAGTTATCGTGTTCACAGACACACGGACACACACACGGTGAAAATGCTTTTTTTGGATAGTGGGGACCCTAAAACATATATTTCCGGTGAAATCTCGGTATCGAATTTTTGGTAGAGTGCAATACTTTCTCTATACACTATGTACATAGTGCGTATGGAGAAAGTAAAAATCTGATGTGTTCCATTCACATGACTTTCTCTACACCCCTGCAACAAATTATTGTTAAAAAGCTAATGCTTCTATTTACTTCATGCTATTCGAGAAAAAAATAGCAGAAATAGTCTTATTACTTGCTTCCTTGAAAGTAGAAGCGAAATAAGGGAGTACCATAGATTGAAGTGATAATCAAAAGCTGGTTGAAGTTCCTTGTTTGTATGTATGGACAAGAGTTAATAAATTCCTGTATGAGAAAAGTTAGAGCCATTTTTGAGAAAAAAAAATCGAAAAAAATTCCAGGTAAAGGGTAGTTGAGGGTTGGGGGATTTTCTTAAAAATCTCCGTGTCGCATCCTTGCAAGATACCAAACTTAAATACCCAGTTTGGTATTTTCCAGAAATGCTTTTTTTGGATTCAGGGGGACCCAAAACATATATTTCCGGTGAATTCTGGGTATCGAATTTTTGGATGCATTTCAATACCTTCTCTATACACTATGTACATACAAGAGAAAGTCAAAATGTAGATCTCGTTAAAACACTCACCCTATGTCATATACTTTTTTGTTTGTTTGTGGAATTGACCATTTCTGAGATCTTTCTTGTTATTTGTTTCATGTTTAAATTACTTAAACTTTTCTCACACGGAAATGTATAAACTGGTTCTGCATAGAAACGTATTTCAACCAGATGGCAATCAGCTTTTATAAGAATTGACTGTCGCTTTAACCTAGTGTATTTCCTTATTTTTCTTCTACTTACAAGGGAGCAAATCATTAAGATAATATTTATCTCGATTATTATTAAGTAGATAGAAGAATATGCTTTTTAATATCAATTTGTTACAGCGATATAGAGAAAGTCATGAAAACGGCACACATAATATTTTTATACGTGTTACAGAGATCCAACTGGACTGCCTCCGTGGTCGAGTCGGTCAGCGAACTAACTTCTCACCCTGAGGTCCCGGGTTCGATTCCCGGCTGGGGCGGGGAATTTTTCTTTAGCCAGATTTATCCCCATAGAGTCTGGAAGTATGTATAAGAGAGTGAATGTGTGTTAGTGTTTGAGAAAAATAAACAAAAAAATGATTTAAACCAACGTATAGAACGAGTTGTTTCAAATGCAAAGCCCCGATATGACCTTAGATGTTAAAGAGGGGCTTTATAAATTAAAAAATCTTATGTGTTACACTCACATGACTTTCTCTAGCCGTTCTACAAACTTCTTACATAAGATTATTCTTCTTTCTGCACCTTGCTGATGTTCTTATTACTTAGTTCTTTATAAGTAGGAAGAAAATAAGGAAATACTAGGCTAAATCGAGAGTCAAATATTTTAAAAGCTGTCGTTATGCGATTGTTATTACAAATCACTTCTTTTCTTAGCCAGGAGTAGAACAAAAGAAAAACGGACACTCCCGTCTGAGAAAAGTATAAGTACTTTACAACTGAAACTAATAACAATGAATACCTCCGAAACGGTAAGCTCCACGAAAAAATGTACATGACGTAAGTTGTGTATTTTAACAAGGCCTACATTTTTTGTATAGTAAGTTTTAGTCTCTCTCTTACTGTTTACAGTTATGCCAAATTAAGCAACATTTATCCAGAATAAACAGGTCTTTAGAAGCTATTCCCAGAAAATGCAAGATATACATGTTATTTGTCAGGTAAATATCTTTAATATATGATATTTTAATCAAAATCGTTAGAACCATTTTGAAGAAAATAAAATTTTTCGAAAAAAGTTCCATGTAAAGGGTAGTTTGAGGTGGGGGGGGGGGTTTTCTCAAAATCTTCTTGTCGCATCCCTGGAAGATACTGAATTTAAATACCAAGTTTGGTATTTTAGCTACTTTTCGTTTTTGAGTTATCGTGTACACAGACACACGGACACACACACACACGATCCTTTTTCTGGAAATGCTTTTTTTTTTTTTGGATTCAGGGGGTCCTAAAACGTGTATTTCCGGTGAAATCTAGACATCACATTTTTGGGTGTAATACAATACTTCTCTATCCTACATACTACGGGGCTAGAGAAAGTAAAAAGATCCAACTGAAATGTTTGCAGAAATAACGATATACCTTACACATTCGAACATGCAGTCGGTGTTGTTTGGTCCTCATAGCAACAGTAAAGTCAACATGATCATTTACACACCATTATGTTTTTACCTTACAGAATTGAAGAAATCAATGGCACGGTAAACCTGCCTAATATCGTAATGACCTTGTTTCCTGACCTAATTCAGATGTTATGGAGTAAAGTAGGTCTTGATGCTAAGATTTCACAACCCATTCAGTCGTCCCGTCACTAACTGGGAAATTGCTTGAGTACCTTGAGAGTACGGTGTGAAGAAGAGGCCATAAGCTAAATTTATCAAGCATTTCATATAAATAATGTTATAACTTTAAAACATGCAAGTGTTTTATTACTTCTTACTTCAGAAATAGAATGACGCTGATTTATTGAAAAAAATCAAATAAAACATTCTCAAGCTGTGGAGGACCTTCCTATCACTAAAAAATCTGATGTGTTACACTCGCATGACTTTCTCTAGCTCTCTAAAATCGTTTTACAAAAAATACTCTTCTTTCTACACAATGCTAATGGAGATAAACATTAGCATAATGTTCTTATTACTTAGTTCCTTATAGGAACTAAGAGAATGCGCTATGCTACAAAGACAGTCAAATGTTTTAAAAGCTGTCGTTATGCGCTTGTCATTGCAAATCACTTCTTTACTTGGCTAGGAGTAGAACAAAAGAAAAACAGACACTTCCTGTCTGAGAAAAATATATATAATTTACTATTGAAACCAAAAATATCTCGGAAACGGTTAACATCACAACAAAAACGCAAGGGGACATAAATTGTGCGTTTTGACGTGATCAACATTTTTTTTTTTTTTTTTTTTTTTGTAGTATGTTTTGACTGTCTCTTACGGTTTACCAGTTAAGCAAAAGCATTAAATATGTCTTCAGAGGCTATTCCCAGAAATTTCAAAATACACATTTTGTTTTTCATGTAAATGTCTTTAACACATGATATTTTAATCAAAACTGTTTTAGCCATTTTTGAGAAAATAAAAATGTTCGAAAAAGTTTCCATGTAAAGAGTAGTTTATGGTGGAGAGATTTTCTTGAAAATCTTCGTTTCGCACCCTTGGAATATACTAAATCTAAGTACCAAGTTTGGTATTTAACGGACACACACAGACGTTTTTCTAAAAATGTTTTTTTTTATTTAGGTGGTCTCTAGATATATATTTACGGTGAAATTTCGCTATTGAATTTTTGGGTATAATATAATAGGTATCTTCTCTATACACTATGTACATAATACGTGTAGAAAAAGTAAAAGGATTGGCAAACCGTTTGTACTATCATCCGGATGCGAGATAAATTTAGTCAAGTTCATTGTGGACATGCAAGAAGCTAGTTTTGATCCAACTTAGATAAAATACATCTTGCATATTAAACAGCAGAAAAGAAGTACCATTCCAATGCAAATCCTTATGCCTTCAGTGATACGAAGAAATCTGTTAGTTGGAAATGGAGGAACTTCAGGGATTAGCTACAGGTTGTGCCTGTATAATCCAGAAAATCTCTCTCAATATCGAACATTACTAGCCAACTCAATGGGTTCTGTGGCAAACTGGAAGATGTGTATGTATAATATGGACCCAATTTTAAGCCTTGTCACAGATAGAACTCTAGATAGAATGTTAAGAAGTCTGGACGCAGAAAAACATGAAAGTAGCAGTTACAATGTGGTTGCTATGGGATTGAAATTTGTTTCTTTGCATGACCAAGCGTTGACAGGTTCCCATATGAAATGTAAATGACGTGTTATTTATGGACGCTCTTTAACTACTGTGGTTCTCAGCGTCCCATTCTATACTGGGCGTGAAACACCGCTTAATTTTGGTCAGAGGCCTCTCTATCAGACCTGAGGTTCTTTTACGTGCCGTAAATCTACGACACGGGACCAACGGCTTTACTTCCCTTCCGAAGAAAGCCATGCTAAGGATTTTTACACCCGAAAAAATCCATATTTTAAAACTGAAATCAATAACAAGCAATATCTCGAAAATGGCCAACTCCACGAAAAAAATATATATGACATAAATTATGTGTTTCATTGTGATCTACATTTTTTCTGATGTAAGTTTTGTCTATCTCTTACGGTACGCAACGCAAAATTCAATAATAAAAATCCAGAATAAAGAGGTCTTTAGCGGTTATTCCCAGAAAATTCAAGATATGCATTTTACGAGTATTTGGCACGTAAATATCTTAAATATAAGAGATTTTAATCAAAATCATTAGAGCCATTTTTGAGAAAGTCAAATCTTGTTTTAATCTTTAAAGGGTAGTTTGGGATGGAAGGATTTTCTTGGCAGATACCAAACTTAAATAGCGTCTTTTCGTTTTTGAGCTATGCTGTCCAGACACAGACACGTACGTACGTGTAGAGAAAGTAAAAATGTAAACCAAATGCATACTAGTAAATGTAACAATATACAAGATCCATAATATTAACAACAACTGAAATCAGTGAGTTAACAATAGCAACTTCATTATTTATTTATCACAAATGCACTCCATAGTAAAAATGACGTTGCTTTATTTTCCGTTGTCAGGACAGAGATCACAATTATTGTCAAAGAAGTGGATACGTGATCAGTGTTATATTTTTTCGCAACGCACTAGCGATGAATGACCCGCTCAAGGCTACGTTTATCAGCTAGTTTGACCTGTGTCAGTTGCTGCTTTCACTGGAGTGTATACACTGCAGTTTATATCTCAATAGTGCAAGTTTATTCAAGACCTTTATGCTGTGTGAATTGCATTGGAGTATTCTTATTAGTCCACTGAAAGACCTACCGAAAAAATCAGGCATGACAAAACAAAAAACAACAAAATAACGAAACGAATGCAACATTGAAAACGCTCTTCAAGGAGCTGCCTAAGACGTGTTGCTGAGAAAGTGTTTCAAAAACCTCTGCTCGTAGAATTACTAACTCTTTAAAATTGAAACCCTACAGAGTGACCATTGTTCATTAATTACAGCCTCGTGATGAAGAATTCCATGAATGCGTATAATAGACAGTGCGCGGAACACGCTTACGTGCGACCTACGGTCGGGCAATGCAAGGAACGCATGTAAGTAACGGGGCATCGAGAACTCGCTCCGCACCTCCCGTGTAACCAAGGTTCCCCGGGAATTCTGTTGCCGCACTGGCTGGCGCGAGCGTATGGTGAAAACGTTTCGCTGGTTAAGAAAACTGCTAGGTTCACTATATTCATGCATGAAAGGTAATGTAGAAAAATAATATGCAACTGGCCTGTTTAAAGTAGATGTTGAAAATTTTTACCATTTTCTTGAAGACACAAATTTACAGTTTTAATTTATTTTCTAACACTGTAACTAATGTCTCCTTTGTTACAGATGTTATGTAATCTTCTATTGCCGTTTTCAGCTCAACGATTGTTTTTGGATTGTCCTTCCAGACCGAAGCTATAGCGGCTCCCCAAAGAAAATAATCCGGAGGGGTAAGATCAGGAGACCGCAGAGGCCACAGATCTTTAGAAAAAATGCACCGTTCACTTCATCTTCATTTAGCTGTAAAATAAATGGAAAAATAATATCCGAGCAATAAACATCTGAATTAATTGAGTTATAGGAAAAAATGGCCCAATAATTCGAGAGCGAGAGATCGCACACCATACACCAATTTTCTCTGAATGTAAAGGAGTTTTCTGAATTGCATTAGGATTTTCAGTAGACCATACTCGCGTATTTTGTGAATTTACGCATCCTGATAAGTGGAACCGAGCTTCATTAGCTAACACGTCAGTTCCATGGTGCAAAATAAACCTCTGAAACCATTCACAATACTGAACTCTCTTCCCGTGGGTTTTAATTTGTGGACGACTGATACCTTATATGGACACAAACCTAGCCCTTTTTTTGACTGTTTTGTATGCGGAACCGTAAGAAATATCACATTGTTGGGTCAATTATTTTATTGATTTCTGTGAACCTTTAAGCATTCTATCCGATATATCCGATAGTTTTTCTTCTGTTAGCACACTGGGTCTTCCACTTCTAACAGCATCATGCACGGAACCTGACTCGCGAAATTTTTTAATTAAATTACGTACAGTATCTCGGTGCGGTAGTTTTGAGTTAGGGAACCTGACAACGAAATTTTTATTCACTTTCCACGTTCATAAAAAACGTTTTCCACTAGTAACACACGTTCCTCTGTAGACTTCGCTTCAGGCACATGTCAGAACTCACAGCATAGTAGACCATACTAACCAGTACCATAAACAACTCATGGGCTCGCAGGCGCTGATAACGCCGATAATAGTCATTACATCAAGTCGGAATCGAATGCGATAAATCTAGGGATGCCAACCTTTTATCTAGCGGTGGCCAGCAGCAAGGTGCGGAGGAAGTTCTTGATGGCCCGTTACTATTTCTTATTGGTACGTTAATTCTGACCTTGGCAATGGATGGGTTTTAAGCATATCATTTATAAACAGACGTAGGAAGCAATGATCTGTGAAATTTGGAAAACCCACAATATGCAAGATATATTTTTGAAATTTAAAGTGATTATTACACAGAATAGAGCGACACTTTCTGCACGTTTCAAAATTCTAGCTTGCATGATTAATTAAATAAAATATGTAACTCTATGTAAATTCATTGCTCCCATAAAAATACTTTATATTGTGTATTTTTAAAAACGTTCACATAAAAATTTAAGTTTAATAGTAATGAAAATGCCATGAAAGTGCTCGTAATTTACATCGAAATCATCAATATAGTCAGGCACTGATCGATTGTTACCATGCTTGTTGTCCATTCTCCCTGAGCCACTGAGATCATTAAAAGAAATGTCACATTTCTACGAGATTTCAGACAGAAATTACGGTCTATTAAAGTGGTTCAGGTTTATATGGATCGCATGTATTATTGATTTTATATTCCCTCTAATTATTGTAGAAAAACGATTGCATTTTTTTCTCTCAAAAACTATTCATTTTTAAAAATGTAATGATTTATTTCTCACGATCGATCTTTATTTCGGGAAACTATAGGGTTAATTTCTTTAATTTCTTTGAAAGCAAGTACCTGACATTTTAATAAATTAGTAAAGGATATTGCACCATGAGGGGCATTTTGAGCTTAGAAAAATTTTAAAAAATGCGCGAGAAAACAAGGTTGAAGGTTATGCGTATCTATTGATAAGCATGCGCCTATCCATTTATAGCTTCAGTTAATTTGAGTTTAAACGCACCAAGTTAAAAAGGGATATTTTCTTAAAGCTTAGAATGTATTATTTTATTATGAATATATATGTATATATACATCTATATATTAATTTGTCTCAATTTTTACTTTCTCTACACGTACTATATGCAAAGTCTATAAAGAAGGTATTGTATTGCACCCGAAAATTCGACACCGAGATTTTACCAGAGACATATGTTTTGAGACCCACTGAATCTAAAAAGCATTTTTGAAAAAGTCTCCGTGTGTGTATGGGGGGGGGGGGAGGAGCCAGCATAGCTCAAAAAGGAAAAGACCGCTAAGTACGAAACTTGGTATTCAAGTTTGGTATCTTCCAAGGATGCGACACGAAGATTTTCAAGAAAATTCCCCCCTCCTCCAGCTACCCTTTACATGGAAAGAATTTCTAAAATTTTGATTTCCTCAAAAAGTGTGATACCTAACGATTTTAATTAAAATCTCTTATATTTAAGATATTTATGTGACAAATCAAATGCATATCTTAAATTTTCTGGGAATAGCCTCTGAAGACATGTTTATTCTGGATGAATTTCGCGGAATTTTGCAAAACTGTATACTGTAAGAGAGAGACAAAAACTTGCCACCCAAAAAAATGTAGAACTCGTTAAAACACAATTTATGTTCTATACATTTTTTTTTTTCGTGGAGTTGACCGTTTTTGTTTTTTTGTTGTTGTTGTTTCTATTATAAAGATATTCCTTGTTATTAGTTTCTGCTTTAAAATACTTATACTTTTCTCATACGGGATTTTGTCAAATCCTGTCCATACAAACAAAGGTACTTCGATCACATAGCAACCTGCTTTTCAAAGGTTTTACTATCGATTTAACCTAATGTATTCGCTAATTTCCCTTCTACTTTCAAGGAAGCAGGTTATAAGACCCGTTCTGCCAATTTTTCATCGATTAGCATTAAGTAAATAGAAGAATAACCGTTTTAACAATAATTTATTTTAGAGATGTAGAGAAAGTCATGTGAAGGGAATATATAAGATTTTTTTAACAAATTTCACAGATCCATCGCCTTAAAACAAAGAATCCAAGCAAAATGTTATCTATTATTTTCGCACAGTGAAAGTAAACAAATGGCTTTTATTGCGTTTCAAAATTAGCGATTCTGAAAGTTCGCTGAAAATATGGATTATGCCCGTTAGTAGCCAATTTCAATTCTATAAGCTTGTCTATTCCCAGAATGACATGAAAATGGCTGCTCACGCTATGTATTTTCGAGTTGTGTGCTCCAATCGAGGGGAAATTGTTCCCCACAACTTCTTGAAGTTTGTTTGTTTGTTTGTTTTTCATTTGGACGGTGCAGGAGACCATGCTGAGAGTTGACAGTTCTTGCCTTTGTGATGGTAACAGCCGTTCGGAATTCGCGCTGTCTCGCCATTTTATTTATTTTAACTATTGTGCCTCAAACTATTGGAAATTCACCCTTTATTATGTACCCTGTCTTGCAAAGATTTTCGTTCCTCGTATGTCTATCAGCGCTTCTACTTCCCGAACTCGTATTTATTCTTAAGGAAAACGTCCATGCAATTGTTCTTTTTTACTGTCTCTACACGTACTATGTACATAGTGTATAGAGAAGGCATTGCACTCCTCTAAAAATTCGATACCGAGATTTCACCGGAAATATATGTTTTAGGGTCCCCTGTATCCAAATAAAAGCATATTCAGTGTGTGTGTGTGTGTGTGTGTGTGTGTGTGTGTGTGTGTGTGTGTGTGTGTGTGTGTGTGTAGGTAAAATACCAAACTTCTATTTAAGTTTAGTATCTTCCAGGGATGCGACACGAAGATTTTGATAAAAATCCCCCCACCCCAAACTACCCCTTATATGCAACTTTTTTCGAAAATTTTGATTTTATTAACGATTTTGATTAAAATGTCGTATATTAAAGATATTTACCTAGCAAATAAAATGTATATCTTGAATTTTCTGGGAATAGCCTCTGAAGACTGCTTTATTCTGGATGAATTTTACGGAATTTTGCATAACTGCTAAACCGTAAAAGATAAGACAAAAACTTACGGCACAAAAAATGTAGAGCACGTTAAAACACACAATTTAAGTTATATGCATTTTTTTCGTGGAGTTTGTCGTTTTTTAGATATTCCTTGTTATTGGTTTTAGCTTTTAAAAACAAACTTTTCTCATTCAGGAATTTGTCAACTCCTGTCCTCACAAACAAAGGAACTTCATTCATTATGGCTTCACGGGTGATCAGCCGTGTCAGGTGTATAAAATCCAAGCTTTCGACCATTGCACACTCCATGGTCTTCATCAGGGACTGCAGTGTGAAGACCATGGAGTGTGCAATGGTCGAAAGCTTGGATTTTATACACCTGACACGGCTGATCACCCGTGAAGCCATAATGAATAACATTCGCCGTGAAAGCTTCAAGTCTTACAAAGGAACTTCAGTCACATAGCAACCAGCTTTTGACTATCACTTTAACCCATGGTACTTCCTTATCTCGCTTCTACTTGCATGGAAGCAAGTAATAAGACTATTTCTGCTAATTTTTCCTGGATTAGCATTAAGTAAATAGAAGCATAGGCTTTTTAACAATAATTTGTTGCAGAGATGTAGAGAAATTCATGTGAATGGAACAACAGATTTTTTCCATTTCACTTTTTTTGCTTATGTAGGCAATTGATACCAAAATTTGGTACTGGGTTTTCAAGAAAATAAATATGTAAATTAATTAATATAATAGACAAAATCTAATGTATTCCATTCACATAACTTTCTCTACATCTCTGTAACAAATTATTGTTAATAAACTCATTCTACTTAATGCTAAAACATTAGCACAAAAGGTCTTATTACTTATTCCCTTATAAGTACAAGGGAACTAAAGGCAACCATTAGGATAAACCGACAGCCAAATGTTTTAAAATGTGGTTGCTATGGCATTGAAATCCGTTTCTTTGCGTGGCCAAGCGTTGACTAGTTCCCGAATAAGAAAAGTTAAGTATTTTAAAACTGACATCAATAACAAGGAATATCTTGAAAACGGCTAACTCCACGAAAAAAATGTATATGGTATAAATTGTGTATTTTATCGAAATCTACATTTTTATGTAACAAATTTTTGTCTATCTCTTACGGTTAGCCAGTTATGTAAAAATCACTAAAAATCATGCAGAACAAAGAGGTCTTCAGCGGCTATTTCCAGAAAATTTAAGATATACATTTTATGTCTGTTAGGTAAATGTCTTTAATATACGATATTTTTAAAAAAAATCCATTTTTGAGAAAATCAAAATTTTCGACAAAAGTTCCATGTAATGGGTAGTTAAGAGTGGGGGGATTTTCTTGAAAATCTTCGTGTCGCATCCTTGGAAGATACTAAACCTAAATACCAAGTTTGGTATTTTACAGTCTTTTCGTTTTTAAGTTATGCTGTCCACAGACACACACGCACCTTTTTCTAAAAATGCTGCTTCTTTTTTGGATTCAGGGGGACCCAAAACATATATTTGCGGTGAAATCTCAGTATCTCGAAATTTTGGGTGCAATACAATATCTTCTCTATGTACACAGTACGTAGTAATAATAAAAAAGTTGGGTTTACCAACACTTATTTTATGCTTTATTTTCATAATCGACTCTTACGTTACATAAGTTAAATAGTATGATGAAGGGTAATTGGTTGGTACCGGGATGGAATCATGGGAGAGGCAACAACCCGAATACGGCGACTAGGGAGGATGATGCTGCGGTGGATTGCCATTACCTTCCTCAGTATGGAGGTGAAGGGACACAATAAAACAACGGGGAATATTCATGATCGAGAAAAACTCGACATGGCGCCATCCGGATCACCTGTACTAGACGCAGGCGCTATGGGAGACGGCCTAATATAGCATATGTTTCACATATTATCACGAAGAATAATCTTAAAACGGTTAGATATATTCCGACATATTCGCTGTTGTAAAATTGAATTTATTGATGCGACACGAAGATTATGAGAAAAATCCCCCCACCCCAAACTACCCTTTAAGAGAAAAAAATGTCGAACATTTTGATTTCCTCAAAAATGTCTAACGATTTTGATTAAAATACCATTTATTAAGATATTTATATGGCAAATAAATGTATATCTTGAATTTTCTGCGTATAGCCCTTAAAGACCTCTTTATTCCGAATGAATTTTGCTGAATTGTGCGTAACTGTTAAACCGTAAGAGATAGACAAAACCTTACTTCACAAACAATGTAGATCACGTTAAAACGCCAATTTATGTCATATACGCTTTTTACTTTCACTTATAGTACTATGTACATAGTCTATAGAGAAGCTATTGCATCCCACCCAAAAATTCAGTACCGAGATTTCACCGGAAATACATGTTTTGCATCTCCCTGAATAAAAAAAAAAGCATTTTTGGAAAAAGGCCAGTGGTGTGTGTGTGTGTGCGTGCGTGTCTGAGGACGGCATAGATCAAAACGAAAAGTTCGTTGAATACCAAACTTGGTAGTTAACTATCTTCCAAGGATGCGACACAAGGAACAAAGCAACTCCAGTCATATAGCAATTAGCTTTTGATTATCACTTTAACTTATGGTAATCCCTTATTTCTACTTACAAGAAAGCAAGTAATAAGATTATTTCTGCTAATTTTTTTTTCGATTAGCTGAAATAACTAGAAGCATAAGCTTTCTAACAATAATTTGTTGCGGAGATGCAGAGAAACACATGTGAATGGAACATCAGATTTTTTTCGTTGAATTGACCATTTCTGAGATATTCCTTTTATTTGATTCAGATGTAGAATACTTAAACTTTTTCCACACGGAAAGTTGTAAAATCCTGGCCCTGCATAGGCATGGATTTCATCCAATGGCAACCGTTTGACTATCGTTTTAGCCTTGTGTATTCCCTTATTTTCCTTCTAATTACAGGGAAGCAAGTAATTAAAACAATTTCTGCTAATGTTTATTCTGGTTATAATAAAGTAGATAGAATAATATTATTTTTATCAATAATGTCTTACAGCGATGTAGAGAAAGTCATGTGAATAGAACACAGTGACATGTTTTGTTATTGGTTTCGGTTTCAAAACACTTTTCTCATATGAGAACTTGTCAGTTCCTTGCAATGCAAATAAACCTATTTCAATCACATAGCAAACAGCTTTAAAAAGATCTTCTGTAGTTCATTCACATGACTTTCTCTAGCTGCTCTACAAACGAACTTCTTATAAAAGATTATTCTTCTTTCTACACAATGCTAATCGAGATAAACATTAGCAGAATGTTCTTATTACTTAGTTCCTTATAAATAGAAGAGAACTAAAGGAATACCCTATGCTAAAGCGATACTCAAATGTTTTAAAAAGCTGATGTTATGCGATTGTCATTACAAATAGCTTCTTTCCTCGGCTAGGAGTAAAACAAAAGAAAAACGACTACAGTATAACTAGTTTACAATTGAAAACAATAACAAGGAATATCTCGAAAACGATCAACTTCTCGAAAAAAAATATATATGACATAAATTGTGTGTTTTAATGAGATCTACATTTTTTTTTACAGTAAGTTTTTATCTATCTCTTTACAGTTTACTAGTTATGCAAAATTCATCCAGTATTAACAGGTCTTCAGAAGCTATTCGAGGAAAATTCAAGATATACATTTTATTTGTGATGAAAATGGCTTTGATATGTGGTATTTTAATCAAAATAGTTAAAGCCATTTTTAAGAAAAATACAATTTTGAAATTTTTTCAATGTAAAAGGCAGTTGAGGGTTTGAATTTTCTTGAAAATCTTCGTTTCGCATCCTTGGAAGATACCAAACTTAAATACCACTAGGCATTTAATTGTTTTTTTGTTTCTGAGCTATGCTGAGCATAGAGACACACACACACACACACACACACACACACTTACCTTTTTCTGAATGTTTTTTTTTGGATTCAGCGGTTCCTATAACATGTATTTCCGGTGAAATCTCGGTATCGAATTTTTGGGTGGAATACAAAATCTTCTCTATCCACTACGTACATTGTATATGCGGGGTTAGAGAAAGTAAAAACTGACTATCGCTTTTGCCTAGTGTGTTCCCATATTTCCCTTCTCCTTACAAGAAAGCAAGCAATAAGACCACTTCTGATAATCTTTATCTCAATTAGCAAGTAGATAGAGGATAAGCTTTTTTACCAATATCTGTTTCCAGAGATGTAGAGAGCGCCATGTTAATGGAACACACAATATTACTTTCTCTATACGTACTATGTACATAGTGTATAGAGAAGGTATTATATTGCACCCTAAAATTCGATACCGAGATTTCACCGGAAATATATGTTTTGAGACCCCCTGGATCCAAAAAAGCATTTTTAGAAAAATGTCCATGTGTGTGTCTGTCTGTGTGCGTATGTGTGTGTGTGTGTGTATGTGTGGGCAGCATAGCTCAAAAATGAAAAGATCATTAAAATCCAAACTTGGTATTTAGGTTTGATATCTTCCAAGCATGCGACACGAAGATTTTCAAGAAAACTCCCCCACCCCAAACTACCCTTTACAAGGAAAAAAATTCGAAGATGTTGATTTTCTAAAAAATGGCTCTAACGTTTTTGATTACAATCTCGTAAATTTAAGGTGGTTACTTGACAAATAAAATGTATATCTTGAATTTTCTGGGAATAGCCCCTGAAGACTACTTTATTCTCGATAAATTTTATGGATTTTAGCATTACTGCTAAACCGTAAGAGATGGGCAAAAACTTACCACACAGAAAATGTAGAGCACATTAAAACACACAATTTATGTTACATACATTTTTTTCGTGGAGTTGATTGTTTTTAAGATATCCCTTGTTTTTGTTTTCAGCTATGAAAAACTTACTTTTCTCATGCAGGAATTTGTCAACTACTGTCCATACAAACAAAGGAGCTTCAGTTACATAGCAACCAGCTTTTGACTATCACTATAACCAATGGTACTCCCTTATTTCGCTTCTGCTTACAAGGAAACAAGTAATAAGACTATTCCTATTAATTTTTTCTCGATTAGCATGAAGTAAATAGAAATGTTTTTTACATTAATTTGTTGCAGATATGTAAGGAAAGTCATGTGAATGGAACACACAGTACTTTTTCATTGTAACGTAGCTGAATGCTAATATATTATAAATTTAATACTCACATTTTAGTGGGAGTGGCAATAAGAACTGTCATTTTAAAACACATTTCAGGAAATATACATACATGAACTGAGACGTAGATATAACCATGGCATGTCTCAAAAATGGTGCTAGAAATATTAACAGCTGACAGCGGCGTGTGTCCTAAATTCGTGGAGGTGCTCTAGAGTGTTTCCTTTTTACTGTCTCTAGCCGGTATGTACAATGTACATAGTGGATAGAGAAGATATTGTATTCCACCCAAAATATGTGTGTATATGTGCATGTGTGTGTATACAGCATAGCTCAAAACATCCGATAGTACCAAACTTGGTATTTATGTTTAATATCTTGCAAGGATGCGTCTCGAAACTATCTACTGTTTACGTGGAAAATTTTAAAAAATGTTTTTCTGCAAAATGGTTTTTACGATTTTGATTAATATATCGTATATTAAAGATATTTACCTCCCAAATAAAATGTATATTTTCATTTTTTTTTAATAGTCTGTGAAGACCTCTTTATTCTGAATAAATTTTGCATTAATAACGTAATTTATGCCATATACGTTTGTAATGTAGAGCTAATCCTTTCTGAGATATTCCTTGTTATTGGTTCAAATTTAAACTGCTACTTTTCTCAAACGGGAAGTAACGTTGCGTTTCATCTCCCTTGTTTTACTGTAGACCATGCAAAGCGAACAGAACATCAAAGTTTCACGTAGGACCAGATTTTTAAAAATGTGACTGTCGATTTAGCCTAGTATATTCCCTTATTTCCCTCCTACTTACATGGTAGTAAGTAATAAGGTAATTTCTGTTCATGTTTACCTTCATTAGCATGTAGTAGATAAAATAATGACCCTTTGTAAGGAAATTTGTTGTGTCACAGCTATTGAAAGTCATGTGAATGGAATACATCACATTTTTACCTTCTGTACATGTACTATGTGCATAGTGTATAGAGAAGGCATTGCAATGCATGCAAAAATTCGATACCGAGATTTCAGCGGAAATATATGTTTTGGGACCCACTGAACCCCCAAAATAAACATTTCTAGAAAAAGCTCCGAGTATGCGTATGCGCGCGCATGTGTGTGTGTGTGTGGGGGGGGGGGGACAGCATAGCTCAAAAACGAAAAGTCTTGGCATTTATGTTCAGTATCTTCCAAGGACGCGACACAAACATTTTCAAGAAAATCCCCCACCCCCAGCTACATGGAAATTTTTTCAAAATGTTTGATTTTCTCAAAAAATGACTAACGATTTTGATTAAAAGATATTTACACGACAAATAAAATGTATATCTTCAATTTTCTGGGAATAGGCTCTGAAGACATGTTTATTCTGGATGAATTTTTCGCAATTTTGAATAACTGCTAAACCGTAAGAGATAGCAAAAGCTTACTTCGCAAAAAATGTAGATCTCGTTAAAACACAATTTATGTCATATGCATGTTTTCTTTGAGTTGGCCGTTTTTGAGATACTCCTTGTTATTGATGTCAGTTTTGAAAGTCTTATACTGTTCTTATACTGGAACCTGACCACGCAAAGAATCGAATTTCTATACCACAGCAACCACATTTTAAAACATTTGACTGTCGGTTTAGCCTAGTGTATCCCCTTATTTTTTGTCTACCTATAAGGAACTAGGTAATAAAATCATTTCTGCTAATGTTTATGTCGATAAGAATGAAGTAGACATAAGAATAAGCTAATTAACAATAATTTGTTACAGAGATGTAGAAAAAGTCATGTGAATGGAGCACATCAGATATTTTTCCTTCTACTTATAAGGAACCAAATAACAATAACAATTTCTGCTGATGTTTATCTCGATTATCATGACATAAATAGAAGAATAAACTTTTCAACAATAATTTCTTACAGGGATATAGTGAAAGTCATGTGAACGGAACGCATCAGATTTTTACTTTCTCTATACGCACTATGTACATAGTGTACAGAGAATGTATTGCACTCCACCAAAAAATTCGATACCGAGATTTCACCGGAAATATGTTTTAGGATCCCCTGTATCCAAAAAAAGTGTTTTCATAAAAAGGTCCGTGTGTGTGTGTGTGTGTGTGTGTGTGTGTGTGTGTGTGTGTGTGTGTGTGTGAACATGATAACTCAAAAACGCAAAGTCGGTAAAATACCAAACTTGGTATTTAAGTTTAGTATCTTCTGGGGATGCGACACGAAGATTTTGAGAAAAATCCCCCCACCCCAAACTACCCTTTACATGGAACATTTTTGATTTTCTAAAAAATGGCTCTAACGATTTTTATTAAAATGTCGTATATTAAAGATATTTACCTGACAATTAATATGTATATTTTGAATTTTCTGGGAATAGCCTCTGAAGACTACTTTATTCTGAGTGAATTTTATGGAATTTTGCATAAGTGCTGAGAGACAAAAACTTACCACACAAAAAATGTAGAGCACATTAAAATACACAATTTATGTTGCATACATTTTTTCGTGGAGTTTATTGTTTTTGAGATATTCCTTGTTTTTGGTTTAAGCTATAAAAACTTATATTTTTCTCATACAGGACTTTGTGAACTTGTGTCCATACAAACAAAGGAACTTTAGTCACATAGCAACCAGCTTTTGACTACCACTTTAACCTATGGTACTCCCTTATTTCGCTTCTACTTACAAGGAAGCAAGAAATAAGACTATTTCTGCTAATTTTTTTCTCGATTAGCAGGAAGTAAATAAAAGCATAAGCTTTTTAAAAATAATTTATTGCAGAGATATAGAGAAAGTCATGTGAATAGAACACATCAATGTTTTGAGTTTATCTTTCAACTTTTTGAGAGTCAAAAGGACGTAAAACGCAATTGCAAAATCGACCACGGATAGCATGAAGCGACGCCCCTTATGTTTTCCTCAGTAAAGAATGCATTTTATTATTTATAGTGCAGACGACAGGTTTGTCAAGGTCAGCATGGCAATTGTGACCATGGTTTGCAACGGGACACCAGTGCCTCTTCCCAGCTGTCTGCTTGCTTCAAGCATATATGGAGGTGTTTTAAAGATGTAAGAAAAACCATACGTAGAGACATTTAGTATATCCCAGAGAATATATTAATGTATTACTCTCTCATACATGGTGCATAGAGGAAGTATTGTATTGCATACACAGATTTCACCGGAAATATACGTTTTGAGACCACTCTGAAACACAAAAAAGCATTTTTAGAAAAATGTCCGTGTGTGTGTGTCTGTTGGTGGGCAGCATAGCTCAAAAACGAAAAGTTCGTTAAATACCAAACTTGGTATTTGAGTTCAGTATCTTCCAAAGATGGTACATGAAGATTTTCAAAATTTTCGAAAATGTTTTTTTTTTCAAAAATGGCTCTAACGATTTTGATATTTACATCAAAAATAAAAGGTATATTTTAAATTTTATGGGAATAGCCTCTGTACGCATCTTAATTGTGGATGAACTTTGTGGACTTTTGCATAACAGGTAAACCTTAAGAGAGACAAAAGCGTACTATTCAAAACTTGTACACCTCGTTAAAACGCACAACTTATGCTATAAACATTTTTTTCGTGGAGTTTACCGTTTTTGAGATATATACGGGACTTTGTCAGCTCCTGGTCATACAAAGCGTAGGTACTTCAATCACATGGCAACCAGCTTTTAAAAGATATTACTATCACTTTAGACTAGCGTATTCCCCTATTTCCCTTCTAATTAGAAGCAAGGACGCAAGCAAAAACACCATTCTGCTAATTTCTTCTCGATTAGCATGAAAGAAATGGAAGAATAAGCTTTTTAACAATAATTTGTTGTAGAGAAAGTCATGTGAATGGAACACATCAGATTTTTTAATTAGGTACTTGGAGGGCCTCCTGCAAGAGTATTTCTCAAGCGATTAAGTTTACAACGAAACTATAGAACGCAATAGAAACTTAGCTAACTGCTAAACGTTAAAAGATTATTTAGAAATCATGAAACTCCTTATAGTGGATGATTCAACGCAACTTGTAGATTGGAAAATTATGCATTTTGGAGTTTTACAATGGCGTAGATAATGGATCATAGCTGACTTCTATGCACCTATTCTTTTGACCGTGCCGGAATTATTCTGACGATTCGTTTCGTAATCGGCTTACCCTCCCTGGATTTGTAGGATGACAAGGTCCGAGGACTTGCAAGCCTAGGGGTCAGAAGCCTGTTGGGGAGCCAACGGCACGAAACTATAGAATGGAGAACCTGAGGTCGCCGGTAGCCAGGTTTGAACATAAGGAAGTGGACGAAATGAAATGTAAAGGAAAGTTGATGATGGAGCAATTAGTGGAATGAGTGACGGGGGAAACCAGAGGACCCCCATAGAATCTCACATACGGGTCTTGGGGTCGAACCTGGGTCTCCTAGATGGGAGGCAAGCGGTCTAACCACTCAGCCACGGCGCCGCCCATTTCTGATGATGCCTGGAGATATTTGCACGAAAGCTGCAGTTTGGTTGTCTCTCTCTCCCCTAAAAAATCTAAAGCCTTCCATTCACATGATTTTTTCTAGTTGTTCCAGAAACTTTCTTTACAAAAAAATTACTGTTTAATCCACGTCATGCTAATTGAGATAGACATTAGCAGAAACTTACTTGCTTGCTCGTAAATAGACAGGAAATAACGGAACACGCTCGGCTAAAACGAGTCAAATCTTTTAAAATCTATCTCTATGTGAAACAATTGAAATTCGGAACTCTTTTTCATTCCGGGGAGTAAAATAGAAGAGATGAAGCGAAAGTTGACTTCCCGCTTCAGAAAAGTTGAAGTAGTTCCAACATTGAAACCAATAACAAGGAATATCTCGGAAACGTTTAACTAAAAATAATATTTATGATATAAATTATGTTTTAACATTTTTTGTGCAGAAAGTTTTTACGAGTTATACAAAAGTCAACCAGAATGAAGAGATCTTCAGAGGCTATTCCCAGAAAATTCAAGATACACATTTCGTTTGTCATAAAATATCTTCAAACATATGGCATTTAAATCACCATTTATCAATCTTCATGTACCATTTTGAGAAACTACTTTTGAGAAAATCAAACAGTTCGAAAAAAATGTTCCATGTAAAAGGTAGTTGGGGGCGAGTAAAATTTCTTGAAAGTCTTCGTGTTGCACCCTTGGAAGATACTGAACTTAAATACGAAGTTTGGTATTTAACAGACTTTTCGTTTTTGAGCTATGTTACACACACACACACATACACACACGCGCGCGCGCGAACATGTTTCTAAAATGTATTTATTTATTTAGGGGTCTCAAAACAGCGATCTCCATATCGAAAATTGAGGTGGAATATACTGCCTTTTCTATATACGAGATACGTCCAGAAAGTAAGTTCCGTTTCAATTTATCTCCGCTGAAGCGCTGCGATCGCAGTTCCGCACATGCGCGGTAGACGCTCTGTATCAAGGAGAAGAAACGTGCGCCATTTTGTGATCGCTGTCAGCCACATACGCTTTGTTGTAAATTGTACATAGGTACGTGCTATTAGTAAAAGATCTGATGTGTTCTATTCACGTGACTTTCTCTACCCATTCTGCAAACAAACTGTTCTTACAAAAGATTATTCTTCTAATTACATCATGCTAAACACTAATACAATTATTGGACTTGCTACTTAATTCCTTATAAGCAGAAGGAAAATAGGGAATATACCAGGCTAAAGCGAAACAGTCAAATCTTTTAAAAGTCGATCGATATGTGAACAATTGAAGTTCAGTTCGCTTTTGCATTTCTAGAAAACCAAAAGAGAGATGAAACGAAAGGTGACCCCGTTTGAGAAGATGCGCAATTTAAAACTGAAATCAATAAATACTCGAAAACGGCCAACTGTACAACAAAAAATTATTTTTTACTCATTTATTTATATATATATCTTTAAAATACACAATATATAGTGTATTTTAAAGATATCTACATTTTTTTTATGTAGTAAGTTTTCCTATATCTCTTATGGTTTACCAGTTATGCAAAACGCAGCAAAAAGCATCCAGAATGAACAGGTCTTCAGATTAAATTCTCAGAACATTCAAAATATACATTTTATTTGTGATGTAAATAGCTTTATTATACAGTATTTTAATCACAATCGTTAGAGCAATTATTGAAAAAAAAAAAAAAAAAAATGTTCAAGACTTTTTACATGTAAAGGGTAGTTTGAGATGGAGAGTTTTTGTTGAAAATCTTCGTGTCATATCCTTGGTATATATGTACTAAACCTAAATTCCAAGAGGAGCAGAACAAAAGAAAAACGGACACATCCTGTCTGAGAAAAGTATAAGTACTTCACAATTGAAACCAATAACAAGGAATGTCTCGGAAACGGTTGCCTCCACAACAAAAATGTACAGGACATAAATTGTGTGCTATGACAAGATCTATATTTTTTTAGCAGTAAGTTTTTGTCTATCTCTTACGCTGTAGCAGTAATGTATAATTCGGCAAAATTCATCCAGAATAAAGAGATCTTCAGAGGCTATTCCCAGAAAATTCAAGATATAAATTTTATTTGGGATGTACCTAAATATATTTAATATACGGCATTTTAATCAAAACCATTATAGCCATTTTTGAGAAAATGAAAATTTTCGAAAAGTTTTCCATGTAAAGGGTAGTTTGTAGTGGGGGAATTTTCTTGAAAATCTTCGTATCGCATCCTTGGAAGATACTAAACCTAAATACTACGTTAGGTTTAACGGTCTTTTCGTTTTTGCGTTATCGTGTTCAGACACACGGACCTTTTCCTAAAAATGATTTTTTTTTTTTTTTTTTTTTTTGGATGGAGGGATCTATAGAACGTCTATTTCCTGTGAAATCTCTTTATGGAATTTTTGGGTGTAATGCATTAACTTCTCTATACACTATGTACATAGTACGTTTAGAGAAATTAAAAATATCGTCTGATGTTATAATTTTCCACGTAGCACAACTGTTTAGAACGCAATAAACATTCAGTCTTTTTACCATTCGGAACGCAGAAATAATAAATTTCCCACTCTACGTGAAATTTGTATCCAGTGTTCTCGTGTGCCATCCGCATTTAAACGTCAGCGCACAAATGCGAGCAGGCTCTCTAGGCCTGGCAAACACAATTATTACTATAAAGTAAGCGGACAACAGCAGCCAAGGGTCACCGGTCGAGTGTTGTCTGCAAACGTCAAAAGACTACAATGAATTGCGGGGGGGGGGGGGGGAGATTACTGGTTACTATGTTATATCCCTAACTTGTTATTATATCCAGTAACAATTCAACTTATTTCCTTTCATTATGACTTTTTGCTTAAAGTTTTGGTATTCATAAATAGAACTGTGTCAGCGATTTAATTTGGCAACCTGTTTCCAGCAAACGATTGCAGCCACCCATACCACGATTTCCCGTGCAGATAACCCCTCGTCTCCGTTATAAAAATTGCAGAACTCCACGGGTTAAGTCCAAGCAAACGTCGGTCAGTAACGTTGTAAGCCGGTGCAACCTTCGTCCTTCTCATGTATATCAGCGTAAACGGTGAAGGAATGAGAGGCGGTTCCCAGGCTTGTACTAGAGCCCGTGATGATGTACAAGAACGGTGTAAACACACAGAGAAAGTTAATGCTTTCCACTTGCAGAGCCTTCATATTTTAGAGAATATAGTCAGATTTTAGATTCGCAAGTAATTAAGAAGTCTGTTTCATATACTTATAACCGCCGTGTATGTTTTTATATTTTTTCGGCGCAATAATGTTTTGATTTAACACCACAGTGGGTCTAGTCCCTAAATAAGTTATATAAGAACAGCGCCTTACACGACTACAAAAATTATTCATTGGCGGATATTAATAAATGCATTTTTGCTTACTCTACACTTACTATGTACATAGTGTATAGAGAAGGTGTTGCACTCCACCAAAAATTCGATAGCGAGATTTCACCGGAAACATGTTTTAGTGTCCCTTGAATTCAAAAAAAGTATTTTCAGAAATAGGTTCCTGTGTGTGTGTGTGTGTGTGTGTGTGTGTTTGAACACGATAACTCAAAAACGAAAAGTCGGTAAAATGCTAAACTGATATATGTTTAGTATCTTCCAAGGATGCGACACGAAGATTTTGAGGAAAATCTTCCCTCACCAAACTACCCTTTACATGGAAAAAATTTCGAACACTTTGATTTTATCAAAAATGACTTAACGATTTTTATTAAAATACTGTATACTAAAGATTATAAAGATATACTGTATATTAAAGATATGTATTTACACGAGAAATAAAATGTATATCTTACACTTTCTGGGAATAGCCTCTAAAGACCTCTCTATTCTGGATGAATTTTGCTGGATTTTGCAAAGCTAGTAAAGCGTAAACGATAGACAAAAACATACTACAAAAAAAAAAAAAAAAAAAAAAAAAAAAAAAAAATGTAGCTCTCGTTGAAGCACACAATTTATATCATAATATTTTTTTTCCTGGAGTTGACTATTTTTGAGATATTCCTTTTCATTGGTTTCAGCTTTAAAATACTTTTCACATACAGGCATTTGTCAATTCCTGGCAATGGAAAGAAACGGAATTCATCCACATGGCAACCAGCTTTTGAAATAGTTGACCATCGTTTTATTCTAGTGTATTCCCTTATTTCCCTTCTACTTACAAAAAAGCATTTCTGCTTGCGTTTATCTCATTAGCATGAAGTAGACAGAAGCACAAGTTTTTAACACTAATTTCTTACAGAGATGTAGAGAAAGTCATGTGAATGGAACACATAATATTTTTAATTACTTGTTGATCTAAACGGTGACTTTCTTCTCTAAAATATAAAGGCTATGTATTTGGAAACGATGTTAACTTTCCCCGTGTGTTTAGGCTCTACCATCGCGGACTCTAGTACAAGCCTGGGAACCGCCTCTTATTCCTTTACCGTTTACAGTGATATGCAAGAGGAGAAGAACGAAGGTCCTTCTCGCTCACAACGCCATTGACCGGCGTATGCAATTTTTATAACGCACGAACGGTTATCTACACACGCGATGTTGGGCCACCTGATATGCTCTGCAAACCTCTTTTTCCTTAACCGACACTTAAACCAATAGGAGGTTCGGATGGTGAATAAAGAGAATATTTCTCAAATGACCCCGGGGTTCATACAGTTTATTAGTGCTCAGATTTATCCTCCATGGAAAGATAGAATCATTAAATGAGGCCGTCAAGTGCAAAACTCGCCTTATCCAGGTAAAACAATTTTTCAGAAAATGCGAAAAACTAAAATTAGGAAAACAGTAGAACATTTGAAAATTCTCTTAATGTTATCAGGTCCCAACTAGATCCTTAAATATTCTCATTCTTAAATAATATGGCGGTAAATCAAAATTTAAATTTGGATAAGGCGAGTTTTGCACCAAACGGTAGTGGATTTGGCGAGTTTTGGTGGAAATACAATATTAAATTACAATTAAGTGCAAACATTTTCAGATTTACTTCTTAATATCTAGTTTGACAACGTTAATAATTGACTTCTTGCAATACTTGTTTAATTATAACAATTTCTGACTTCATACTGATTAAAAAACATTTTCACAATTTTGACACCCTTTTCACATAAGGGTGAACGAGTCACTTTCAGATTTTTCTCACTACTTGGCCAGTTTTCATATGACATATTATGATTTGTAACGTATTTTATATATTATACCTATGAAAGGCAATACTAATCATTTATGTTCAAAAAACAAACATATCAAATCCTAAGTTGTCCTTCCTCACTGTCCAAGAAGCTTTCACAAAGAGCATCTGTTTCTTCATTGACATTGGCAATATTATTATTGTAAGATACAAGGCTTTCATTTTCTTCCCAATTTTCACTAAAATGTTTTTTTAATAAATTTCTGATACCTTGAACCTTTTCCTCCTTTACTAACACACCTACATCTAAATTCTTTGCAATAAGCATTTCTAAGGTTTTGCTTTGCTTCACAATTGTCTTGCCTACACACAAATCTGACCGGTAATTTGCCTCGCCTCGTGCTAGAACTTTGCCAGAAGTAGAACGCTGTAAAAGATACGTTTAGAAGCCTTTAATTTAAAATGCCAGGATCCTGGTGACTTCAATGTTTCCTTTGCAGCATACTTCCAATCTTGTACTGGTACATCTGTCCCTAGCCTGATTACCGTTCCATGATTTTTATAGATTTCAAAATATTCTTCAGGCCTACTAATAGTGTTTCTCATTCTTACTTCTTTCTCTATTAGCCCGAAAACACGATCAGGAGGGATGAATGAATGGCCAGGAATAGGAAATATCATTTCTATCACCTTCACGCTCTGTGGTGCTTGAATAGTAAACCATTTATTGCACATGCCTATCATAGTAGTGTTTTTATTTTGTCCACAGCATCCATCTACAAATAGCCTAACTTTCTTAATTCCAGAAAAATCAGATTTGCACAAATAACTGTATACTGCTGACACAATTTCGTTTGAACCTTTAGGACGTTCATTTTCTGTCCAAACAAAATTAGAAACATTCTGTTTTGTCAGTGTTGTCTAGGATGAACCCTGCACAATGGTAAAGCTATACATGTATAACTGCCTACTGTAATATGCTGCTTGATGCTGTACTTTTGGCAGTACCATATTTTTCTGACAATCAAATGAAAATATTGCTACTTTATCATCTTCTTCTTTCAGGAGATCCAAATAAGCCTTAGCTCTAAGTTTGTGTACTCAGCAAATCAGAACGCTAATTTTTATCTGTTTCTAGTTTTATTTTCCCATCATAAGAAAGACAAACTGAGCAGGGCTTTTGAAGCCTATTATTAAATTTTGTATTAAAAATATTGCGAAAGAAACTCTTAGAGACTTTTAAAGAATTAGATACTTCTGCATTATACATACGTCTCATCTTATTAATACTCAATTCGCCTGGTAAGTATTGTCGTGTTGAGGTTTTGCTCCTGCAATAATGGACGTCAAGTACTTTAAATTTCTGTATGAATTTAATTACAGATTCCCTCTTATTACTATTTTTTTGTGACACCCTGTCTCCCCCTCGCAGTTCCTTTGGCGCCACTCCAGTTTCAAGATGTCTTTTACAGACGCGCTGCACTCTGTCTTTTGATATTTGCAAAATGTCTAGAAAAATTTTCTGACACTCTGAACTAGTGGACCTTGTACACGTTTCACGTGATACTTTGCTGTAAAACCCTTCCGAGAACCCACTTTGACTGCACGTTGCCGTTTAAGTATATCAGTAGAACAGTAATTCAGTATAACGCAGTCTTGTTTAATTTTAGAACTGCAGCTGTAGAAGGCTTCGTGGAATTTCCTTACATCCTTCTGTGTCAAGTTACTGCATTGGAATGACTTGCTGTTGTGATTGCATGCAGGCATGCGTGGGCCGAGGCTTGCTGAATGCCTTTAACAATAGAGACAGTATTGTTTAAGCTATCTGTTTACTCCTTAATGAGTCATTTTTGTAAACAAGGAAGAATACTTTTATTTGAAATTCGATCATACATACCTTTCCCTCTTCTCTCTTTCACGTTCTGATTCACGGGATGCTCGTTTCCTAGTTCTACTACCCCTTTCCACCACTTTTGGGATATCAGAGGACTCCATCCAACACTAAGATATATATAGTTAGTCTTAGTGTTGGATAAGGGGAGTTTTGCTCTTCACACAGCACAATTGTAGTGACATAAGTATTGGATAAGGCAAGTTTTGCTGTGAATTGTAAGATGGATTAGACAACTTCTGCATCGACCGTCACGATGGATTTGAAAAGTTTTGCACTAAACAGCAGTTTTCTGGGCTCTCTTGAAGGCGTATTAGATGTGCTTTGTTCAAACCTGAAGTCACCAGTTCATAGAGAACTGCAATAAGTATTGAATCCCATGTCTAACTCAATTTTTTTAATTTTTGGATTAGGCGAGTTTTGCACTTGACCGCCTCAAATGCTATAGCCGGAATTTGAACCGCGAAAGAATCGGTACGACACTAAATTTCCGTGGTTCAAATCCCGGCTATGGTATTACACTTTTCAGTCCAATTCCACCTTCCAATATGTATATAGTACAATCTTTATTGCCGCTTAAATTTTGTATTGAAATTAGTAAGAAAATTTGCTTCCTCGCTTGCAAATTTGGTGTGTGAATATAAAGATATGCAGGGGCATGAATAACACATAGTTACATGTGTTCGATGGTCTTCGCCAACGAGTGCTTGAAGTGTGAATTAATACACATTTCGGAAAGATTAGTCAAATACAAAAAGTGTAATGCAACGGCTACTGTGAAAGAAGAGCCATAATAATAAATAACTCCGTGTCACGACAGCTCACAACGAACCCTGACCTACCACCCGGCCGCTGCGTCCCCCATTTCGGTCCATGACGTCATGGATGGGGTGCAGTATTGGAGGGTGAGACGTGTCAGCGCCTCGAACCCCCCCCCGGCCGTTATTACGGTACTCATGACCTGGAGCCGCTACTTCTCCATCAAGTAGCTCCTCAATCGGCCCCCCCCTAGGGACCTCACGAGGCTGAGTGCACCACGGACCAGGTCTCCCCACGCCGGTAGCGGGAATCAAACCCAGATCTCCCGCTTGGTAAGCAACTGCGCCACCACCGCGCTAAAGGGACGACCTGAAAGAAGTTATCAGACATAAATTAAACCTTGAAAGTGCAACTTACTTGAGGACCGACGCAACATTGCAGTCGCCGTTAAGATACGATATTTCGGATTCGTAAACATCGTCTTGGGGGTTTTTTGGAATACATAATCAAATAGCAAAGCTTAATAGACTTTCGGTTATTATCTCGAAACGAGTTCTCGAGGCACAGGAGCTAGAATCACTATTGAAAATCCATGATTCGAGTCCTGGGTATTACAATGCGCTTTTGAAACTGATTTAACATTCCAACCTTAGCCTATGTGCTTTTTCAAACATTTTTGATTGACCTTTTAAACGTCCTTCACAAACCTTAAACTGCATGTCCTTTTACGGAGAGTCCAAGTCGTGTTTGAACCGAGAAAGCGAGCCGTAGGAAGCCGGTAGAGCCTGAGGTAAACAGTGGCATTCTAATTGCGTAATTATCCTTTCATGTTCATGTGTTTCCGGTCAATGTTTAGTACAGGTTAAGGTGTCCATTTATTTACATGTTGGTCAACACAGTGTGTACACAAATGAATCACTGAAGTATTACACTCATCACTTTCTCTAGCTGCTCTACAAACCTCCTACAAAAGATTATTCTTCTTTGTACACAATGCTAATCGAGATAAATATTAGCAGAATTTTATTACTTAGTTCCTAATAAGTAGAAGAGAATAAGTGAATGCGCTATGCTAAAATGATTGTCAAATGATTTAAAAGCTATCGTTATGCGATTGTCATTGCAAATCACTTCTTTGCTTGGTCAGGAGTAGAACAAAAGAAAAGCGGACACCTCCTGTCTGAGAAAAGTTTAAGTACTTCACAATTGAAATCAATAACAAGGAATATCTCAGAAACGGTTACCTCCACAACAAAAACATATAGGACATAAATTGTGTGTTTTGTCGTGATGTACATTTTTTGTGTAGTGAGTTTTATTCTATCTCTTACGGGTTAGCAGTTAAGCAAAATACATCCAGAATAAAGAGGTCTTAAGAGGCTATTCCCCAATAATTCGAGATATACATTTTATTTCGGACATAAATAGCTTTAATATACGAGATTTTAATCAAAATCGTAAGAGCCATTTTTAAGAAAAATCAAAATTTTCGAAATTTGTTCCATGTAAAGGGTAGTTTTCACTAGGGAGATTTTTTTTAAAATCCCCGTGTCGCATCCTTGGAAGATACTAAACCTAAATACCAAGTTTGGTATTTAACGGTCTTTTCGTTTTGGGGCTATGCTGTCCACAGACACAGACACACACACACCACACACACACACACACACACAGACACACACACACACACACGCGGACCATTTTTAAAAATGCTTTTTTCGGACTCAGGGGATCCCAAAGCATATATTTCCGGTGAAATCTCGGTATCCAATTTTTGGGTGCATTACAATACCTTCTCTATCCCTATGTGCATTGTACATATGGGGCTAGAGAAAATAATAAATAAGATCATAGATGGTTACATAAAATAAATACAATATTCAAAGAAATACATATAAATAAGTATACAACACGGTAAACGTTGTTCTAATGTTCAGAACCACATAAAACCTGTTTTTGTGGGTATAATAATGAATATACATCTAAACCTAAAACTTCACATAAATTTCATTAGAATATAATTTGAATATTATTGTGCAAGTTTTATTTTCCAATACAGTGGATTACAAAACTTAGCTGTCATATAACACCTGATTTTAGGGAGGTTTAAAGGTTGTATACTAGCGGACCCGACAGCCGTTGTCCGTTATTTCATGTAATAAGAACAAGCTACGACACAAGTAACGAATGTGCGAAAAAATAACAAACTTAGAGCAAATTTCCTGGATTCAGATCGCAGCACCAACTACCGGGTCTATCTTCAAATATTTCGATGCCGCAATCGCCTGCTGGATTCAATGTAAATCATCAAAAAAATTAACAAAGAAAAATAAAATCAATTTAAAAGCATCATCTATCGGATCGAAATGAGAATCTAAACCATTTTAAAATCCACTTGAACACACACAAAAAATGTCATGAAAATCAGTCCAACCGTTTAGGAGTTCAGTAACATACACAAAGGAACAGAATAATTATATATAAATATATATACATGTTTCAAGACGACACCAAAACGAAGACAGCAGTCGATTAGCTTACCCTCTGACTTGTCCGAAACTTGATGTCGCAACTTTCAAACTCTGCCATTTAAAGCTTTATGTGTATTTAAAAATCGTACACATTTGGAGTTAGGCAGCGAAGGAACAACGCCTGTTCATGCTGTTTTCCATTACTAAGGTGACCTGTGCCGCGCCGGCGTGTCTATAAAAACACACCTACACCACGCGACTGGGACCTTCGCTACCAAACGGCATCTCTCTTGTAGTGGGTCAGGCACGTTCCATTTGGTTATGCACGACTGTCTAACCCATGGTGATTTAATGGCAGTTTTTATATGTGCCAAATTTAGAGCTGAAAATTGTATTTACGTATCACGTACAACAATGTCCATCTTCGTTTGGTGTCGTTTGAAACACCCTGTATAAAGATATAGAAAACGTAATATATGTTCCGTTGCTTGTTTTTAAAATTTGAAGTGTTAGAAGGTGTGCTGTGTGTACTTCTTTCGAATTACCTTTAAAGTGCAGGTGCTGGCATGTGCATTAAATTAAGTACTTAGACAACTGAAATTTCAGCTGAAAATGTTACTCTGGAACAACGAACATTTATATACTACGTACATCAAAACACACTTATGCCGACAGTGTGAAGGCAAATTATAGAGAGATTCTCTGGCATTTAACCTCCAAATAGAGGTAGGTACTTGTCGATAAAGCAATATATTTTAAAAAAACACGTTCGTTGAACTTCAAAATTTGCGAATGCAAATTACATCAAAAGATGTTAGATGTGTGAATGCTGAAGGACATAATTTTAACTAATAAAACACTGTAGTAAAATAAAACGCTTGTGTGCATGCCATAGGCTAAAAAAAATGTTATTGAGTAGAATAATCAGAAAATAACGCGTCTAAGTCAGTCTCAACCTTGAAAGTTAGGAAGTAAATGGCATATCCCCGAATTATTGGGCATTAGAAGAAATAGATGAACTCTATATGTGGGTATGAACCCATTAGCTTAAATTTAGCTTACTTTCCTACTAAGCTACGTTCACAACATTTTTACTTCCTCTACACGTACTATACTATACACAGTGCATAGAGAAGATGTAATGCATCCAAAAATTCGATTCAGAGATTTCACCGAAAATACATGTTTTGAGACACCCTTATTAGAAAAAACATGTTTAGAAACATATCCGTGTGCATGTGTGTGTGTATGTGTGGGCAGAAGAGCCCAAAAACGAAAAATCTACTTAACTACCAAACTTGGTATTTAAGTTTAGTATCTTTCAACACGAAGATTTTTCAAGAAAATTCCCCCACCACCAACTACCCTTTACATGCAAAAATTGTCGAAACTTTTGATTTTCTCATAAATGGTTCTAACAATTTTGATTAGAATATCCTATATTAAAAATATGACAAATAAAATGTATATCCTAAACTTTCTGGAAATAGCCTCTGACGACATCTTTATTCTGGATGAATTTTGCGGAATTTTGTATAACTGCTAAACCGTAAAAGGTAGACAAAAGCTTATTTAATAGAAAATGTAGAGCTCGTTAAAACACAAAATTTGTGTTATATACATTTTTTCATGGAATTGGTCGCCTTTTAGAAATTCCTTATTATTGGTTTCAGCTTTAAAAGGCTTATACTTTTCTCATACAGGAATTTGCCAACTATGTTCATGCAAACAAAGGAACTTCAATCACATAGCAACCAGCTTTTGACTATCACTTTAGCCTATGCTACTCCCTTATTTCCCTTCTACTTACATGGAAGCAAGTAATAAGACGATTTCTACTATTTTTTCTCGATTAGCATGAAGTAAATAGAAGAATAAGCTTTCTAACAATAATTTTTTGTAGAGATGTGGAAAAAATCATGTGCACGGAACATATCAGACTTTTTTTTTTATTTGCTGTACGTAAATCGATTTTGCAATACTTTACATTTATTTTACAAATATTTTGTTCCAGTTTGTAGTGTTTATGCGAATGTATTGTGTGGCATCTCAATTTGGCCTTGGGCTCAAGGTATTCCAAACTTCCGTTGGTGAAATCTGAGTATCTATTACATTTCCGGATGAAATATAATACTTTGCGGTGGCTTAGCGACAGAGAAGGTACAAAACAATTCCTTTACGCTTTATCCTGCTGTAAAGAAAGCCAGATTACGTTTCTTTGCCTTTATCTTCTACCCTAAGAATGGATATTTTCCTTGCGTTCTGTGCGCGGTGGGTAGAGCTACTGAAGACCCTAGACCGCTATGCGAAGACCGCATAACATCTTGAAATTAACGTCAGATGAAGTTTAACGCAAATATTATCGTCTCTAGCTTATAGTTACAACCACGATAAATATAAAGTTGTTTACCGATCTAGGAGACTCAGCATGAAACATTCGCATTCTTGAGGTCCCGAGTTCAAATTCGTGTTCACCCCCGTGTTTTTCTTTTTTTTCCTTTTACTTTGTCTATGCGCACTATATACATAGTGTATGGAGAAGGTATTGTATTACACCCAAAAATTCGACACCGGGATTTCAACGGAAATACATGTTTTGAGACATCCTGAATCCAAAAAAAAAGCACTTTTAGAAAAATGTCTGTGTGTTTGTGGGCAGCATAGCTCAAAAATGAAAAGACCGTTAAAAACCAAACTTGGTATTTAAGTTCGGTAGATATCTTCCAAGGATGCGATGCGATCTTCTTTAGTGATTACCGTATGATTTCAACAATTTTTTTGCCTACGTGATTTCACAGTGTTTTACTTAATCTCCTAATATTTTAATGTATCAGAATCGGGGCTTTTTTACGGTTAAAATCTGATGTCTTCCATTCACAAGACTTTATCTACTATGCACTTGAGTATTCTTACGAAAAGTTATGCTTCTCTCTATTTTATGCTGACATAAAAATGTACATAAATTGATATTTGGTTAGGACCAGTTGAAAAATTCAACGCCACAGCCGGGAATTGAACACGGCTCTCTCGCTCTCCGTGCGGTTGCTCTAACCATTGAGCTACAGCGCCGTGGCCGAGTGGTTAGATCACTTGCCTCTCACCTAGACGGCCCGGGTTCGATCCCAAGCGACCGCATGCGAGATTTATGGTGGACAAAGCGGCGCAGGGGCGGGTTTCTCTGTGTTCTCTGGTTTCCCCCACCATCGCATTCCATCGGTGCTCCATCCTCATTACATGTTTCACCAGTGTCATCATTCACCACTAATAACTTAAACTCTACCCCAAAAAAAAAAAAAAACTAAAAATCCCAGCTTTATCTGTAACATCAATGTGACAATAGTCCCTTGTTAATGGCTGTATACTACGCAAATTCCCAAAAATTATTCTGGGCAAAGCAGCTTATCAGTTTATTCCAATAACATAGGAAATAACTCCGTTTCGAAATTTACTTTTGTTTGTCCAGATTTCCGATATAAGGCAGGCTTTATGTAAAGGTTCTCTCTAAGTATTAGTAAAATACAAAGTTATTGTATTAGTGTTACCCTTCTTAGTTATTAAGTCTTAAACCAACCTCAGCTGTGCCTTTACATCCTGCAATACGCCATGCAGATAGTGTCGTTAAATTATAAGGTGCACTAAAATACGTATCTTAAGATAAATTACGAAAATGTGGACCTTCTGCTCACAATTTGCGAAAATATTCTCCTTCACTCGTCTTAGCTTAGTAGCAGGAAACCTTGTGATGTTGCTGTAGATTACTCAGTGATTTCTGCTGCTGAGCTTAGGTGAATGAGCGAGAACATCTTTAACTTGTTATATTGCCTGTTTGGGAGTACATGGTTAATATTTTCAGCATTTAGGGTAAGGACTCCAGAGCGCCTTCGCCGGCACACTTTCGCGGCGACTCTCGGATCTCTCGCGCAGTGGAGAGAGGTCGCGTTAGGGGTTACCTTGTAATTTAATGAAATTACAAAGATGGGAAATCAAAAGTGTTCACGGCAATTCTAATATAAAACCTCCAATATCAATATCTTTCAGGAGTGGAGATTTTAATTTGAAATCTCCGCTTATTGCTTTGATTAATTTCTCCCCCAAATAACTATTGACAATAGTATTCTTATACTTAATTACTTTCTCTACACGTACTATGTACATAGTGTATAGAGAAGGTATCGCATTGCACCAAAAATTTGATACAAGATTTCACCAAAAATACATGTTTTGAGATCTTTTAAATAAAAAAAAATCATTTCTAGAAAACGGTCCGCGCGCGTGTGTGTGTGTGGGGGGGGGCTAGCAGAGTTCAGTATCTTCCAAGGACGCGACACGAAGATTTCCACCCTCAACTACCCTTTAAATGGAACATTTTGATTTTCTCAAAAATGGTTCTATGGATTTTGATTAAAATATCGCATATTTAACATTATTTCATGATAAAATAGAATGTATATCTTGAATTTTCCGGGAATAGCCCCTGAAGACATCTTTATTCTGTATGAATTTTGCGGAATTTTGTATAACTGGTAAACCGTAAGAGATAGACAAAACTTAAATCTCAAGAAAATGTAGAGCTCGTTAAAACACACAATTTATGTTATATGCATTTTTTCCTAGAGTTGTCCGTTTTTAAGATATTCCTTGTTATTGATTTCAGTTTTAAAATACTTAATACTCAATACTTTTCTTGTTAACACCTGACCACGCAGATTTCTATACCTTAGCAACAACATTTTAAAACATTTGACTATCGGTTTATCCTAGTGTTTTCCCTTATTTCCCTTGTGCTTATAAGAAACTAATAAAACCGTTTCTGCTAATGTTTATCCCAATTAGCACGAAGTAGATAGAAGAACAAGAGTTATAACAATTTTTTTACAGAGAGGTAGAGAAAGTCATGTGAATGGAACACATCAGTTTTTTTTAAAACTATATTCTCCTTTGTTTAATTGTATTGCAAATATGTATAAAGAATAATATTTGGATAATTTATGAAATTTAAATCTATTTTACGCGCATAAAAAACATTTAAGCTCATTTACATTTAAAATTATTAAAATACGTCCTTAATGATGACTCATCAGGCACTAAACCTAAATTAACAACAAAATAATTGCAGTCAATAGATGCAGGGGGTTCAGTTATATAGTGTATACTGTTTTTATTTACTCATTAGCTAAGTAGTTGCTGCGATTACTCATGTATACAACAGACAGAACACCGGTAATGAAAACTAAAGATACCAAAATCACATGCCGTCAGGCAGTTTGGTTTACGAGTCCCTGAGAGGCACGTGGCTGTAGGAATTCCTAACCGGTTTTCACCCCATTCTTTTCAGTCCAAGTATAGGGGCATTCTGTCAATATCTCAATCGACACAAACTGTCATTTAAAAGAGTACAGAGAAAACAACGGATATTTTTAGGATATCAAGCGTTAAGGCTGGTTCACAATAAACGAGAAGGAAATCCAAACAGAAACGAGAGCAAAAGCAAGACAGCCTACCACATTTTATAAGACTTGGGCTCACACACTCGTAGGCTAAGAACGGGAAAGCATATCGAACCCATACGACACCAAAATAACAAATCTGGTGTGTTCCATTCACACGACTTTCTCTACACCTCTGTAACAAATTATTGTTAAAAAGTTTATATTTCTATTTACTTCAAATCGAGAAAAAATCAGCCGAAATAGTCCTATTACTTGCTTCCTTGTAAGTAGAAGCGAAATAACGGAGTATTTTGGTTAAAGTGATAGTCAAAAGCTGGTTGCTATGTGACTGAAGTTCCTTTGTTTGTATGGACAGGAATTATTAAATTCCTGAGTGCAAAAGCATAAGTTTTTTAAAGCTAAAAACAAGAAGTATCTCAAAAACGATCAACTCCACGAAAAAAAAATGCATATAAGATAAATTGTGTGCTTTAAGACGCTCTACATTTTTTGTATAGTAACTTTTTGTCCATCTCTTACGGTTTAGCAGTTATGCAAAATTCCGTAAAATTCATCCAGAATAAAGTAGTCTTCAGAGGCTATTCCCAGAAAAGTCAAGATATACGTTTTATTTGTCAGGTAAATATCTTTAATATACGAAATTTTAATCAAAATCGTTAGAGCCATTTTTGAGAAGTAAAGGGTAGTTTGGTGTTGGAGGGAATTTTCTCAAAATCTTCGTGTCGCATCCCTGGAAAATACTAAACTTAAATACCAACTTTGGTATTTTATCGGCTTTTCGTTTTGGAGCTGTCGTGATCATAGACACACGGACCTTTTTCTGAAAATACTTTTTTTTTTGTGGATACAGGGGACCCTAAAACATATATTTCCAGTGAAATCTCGGTATCGAAGTTTTAGGTGGAGTGCAATACCTTCTCTATGCTCTATGTACATAGTACATGTCGAGAAAGTAAAAAATCTGATGTGTGTGTTCCGTTCACATGACTTTCTCTACATCGCTATAACAAATTATTGTTAAAAAGCATGTTCTTCTATCTACTATAATAGGAATAAACATTAGAATAAATTGTCTTAATTACTTGTTTCCTTGTAACTAGAAGGGAAATACTCTAGGTTAAAATGATAGTCAAATCATTTAAAAGCTAGATGCCAAGTGCATAAAATCCGTTTCTTTGCAGGGCCAGGAGTTTACTACTTTCTGCGTGAGAAAAGTTTAAGTAGTTTCAATCTGAAATAAATAACAAGGAATATCTCAGAAACGGCCAATTCCACGGGGGAAAAAAAAAACGCATGTGACATAAATTGTGTGTTTTAGCGTGATCTACATTTTTTGTGAAATAGGTTTTTGTCTATCTCTTAATTTTTGCCAGTTAGGCAAAATTCAGCAAAATTCATTCAGAATAAAGAGGCCTTTAGAGACTAACAGAAAATTTAAGATATACATTTTGTTGGCAAGATAAATATTTTTAATTTACGGTATTTTAATCAAAATCGCTAGAGCTTTTTTGAAAAAATCAAAATTTTCGAAATTTTCGTAGTTTAGGGTGGGGCATTTATCTCAAAATCTTCGTGTCGCATCCCTGGAAGATACTAAACTTAAATACCAAGTTTGGTATTTTATCAACTTTTCTTTTTTGAGTTATCGTTTTCACACACACGCGCGCGGAACTTCTTCTATTTTTTTTTGGAATCAGGGGTCTCAAAACATGTATTTCCGGTGAAATCTCTCTATAGAATGTTTGGGTGCAATACAATATCTTCTCTATATACTATGTACGTAGTACGTATAGAGAAAGTAAAAATCGATTTTGTGCATTCGGATTTCATTTGTTTCTAACTGATCAATCATATTTTTACTTTCTCTACATGTACATTGTGTATAGAAAGTATTGTATTCCATCCAAAAATTCGATACTGAGATTTCACCGGAAGTATATATTTTGAAGTCCCCTGAGTCCAAAAACAACCAGTTTTAGAAATTATTCTTATGTGTGCCTGTGGGTTTGTATGTATGTGTATGTGTATGTGTGTGTGTGTGTGTGTTTGTGTAAGCATAGTTTCCATTTCCAAAAACGAAAAGACCGTTAAATACCAAACTTGGTATTTAAGTATGTTCCCATGCGACATGAAGGTTTTCAAGAAAATCCCCATCTCAAACTACCCTTAACATGGAAGAAATTTTGAAAATTTTGGATTTCTCAAAATTGAGACTAACGATTTAGATTAAAATGCCGTATATAGGCCAAATAAAATGTATACCTTGAATTTTTTGGGAATATCCTCTTCATTCTGGAATGAATGTTATAACTGACAAACCTAAGAGATATAGAAATGCTTACAATACAAAAAATGTAAATCTCATTAAAACACACAATTTTTGTATTCATTTTTATAGAATTGGCCGTTTCCGAGATATTATTGTTTATTGTTTTGTTTCAACTACGCGACTTTCCTCAAACAGGAAATTACCGTTCGCTTCATATCTCTCTCTCTCTCTCTCTCTCTCTCTCTCTCTCTCTCTCTCTCTCTCTCTCTCTCTCTCTCTCTCTCTCTCGTTTTACCGCTGGCCATGCAAAGTGAAATTCAATTGTTCACATTGTAACTAGCTTTTAACACGTTTGACTATCGCTTTAGCCTAGTGTATCCTTTATTTCCCTTCTGCTTAGAAGGAAAAAGTAATAAAAGTATTTAGCGTGATATAGATAAAGGAATATTTTGTTTGTAGAATTGGTAGAGAAAGTCATATGAATTGAGCACATCTTATTATTTTTTTTTTTTTTTACCTGCTTCCAATTCAGCCAACATGATGCCGGGTGCCAACGCCAACATTTGATAGAGTACACATTTTCTAAAAGCAGTTCCATTACTATTTCCGATTTCTCTGGTCGTTCCCTTATTAATGACTACACTTAATTTGTTTAATTTCCGTCGGTTTTTGCTATTGTTTGTAATTTTAGCTATTGTTTTCTAGGCAGCAACCAGTTTTGAGTTGTATATTAACAAACTACAGATGAATGAATCTGCGACTGTCGGATCCGAGGTTAGGATATACCACAAATATAGAGAAAGATTAGATTGGAAATGCCCTATCCTTCCTTATACACTGTGGTTGGTGAAGTAGGATCTTCGCACAGCCGCCATAGTTAGCCACTACACGCCTTGTGTGGGTTAAATATGCAAATAAAAATAAGATTTTGTGGTGTTAAATGTTCAACTAAGCAGTAAATTTAGGCTGCAAGTTTTAAACCAGTATAATGGCGAATACGTTTGAGTGTGCAACTCTCATGTCAGAAAACTGATGCATGTTTACACTATTCTACAGGTAACGGTAAAAAACAAAACCTTCTACCTGGAAAAAAGATAATCTTAGAAGTAGCAGATGTGAGGATTTTGGGATACAAATAGCTTCAATGCCACTACTTTAAATAAAGGGACGGTGGACGATCCCTTAAGCTAAACTAAACATTCAAGTTAGGACTATTGGAACATATGGACACAGCACTAAAAGTCTATGTAACGGTACAATTCGATAATATGGCTTTTGTGCTACCGTATTTTCATGTCGCATTTTAGAATATACAAATTTTACTCACATTTGTACTTTTGTGTGACTATTTAAACATTCCTACACGTTATATTGATATACCTATAGTAGGATTTTAAAAACTAGTCTTTCAGTACTTTTCAACATTGTGATATTTATACACACACACACACACATACACATATATATATATATATATATATATATATATATATATATATAACTGGTGGCTAAACAAAATTTGGTTTAAATATTTGTACATTAGGTATGCGATGGCATATTTTTATATATTCTGAAATATTAGCAAGCACTTTATACAAAATGAACGTAAAATTCTACAATAACATTTCTTGTAAAAAATAATTATCAAATTGCTACCAATGAGTCATTTTAGGTCTATACTCTGGTCAGCAAAATATTAAAACTTTACTGACAACAGTGGCAGAACCCTTCATAATATGAAACATATAAACCAACTACAAAAGAAACTTGCTTTGATTTAAAGACACGTCTCCAGTAATACTATTCACGGAAAACAAAACAAAAAATATCTGAAACAATGAAACATATCAAATTCAAAAGCTCCTGGCCTACAGTAAATTGTTAAGAAAAAAAAAGTGTTAATTAAATTTAGTGTATTTTAGGATCAAATCATTAGGATATAACAGCAACAATGCTCATACCCCAATGTCTGTGGTGTTGTCTAATAATGTTACGAAAATGAAATCAAGACTAACACTTGACATTACAGGCACTGTATCTGGATATGCAAACAAGTTAGTACGCAGTTCAAAAATAAAAAGTTCGGTTGTGTTGGTCACAATTGCATCACTTGCTGCACTGCATACTTTTTAATTAGTGTTTTCTGGCTTTGAGCATCTCATTGCAGGTAGACAGACGCAAGCAGCATTGCCCATACTGTCGCTTCCACGAAGTCCTGCACTTTATTTTCTTCTTCTGCTACTGCATCTTTAAAATTGATTCGACATTTTACACTAGTTCTCTGTGATTTTCTGTGCTCATTTTCTCTTTTTTCTGCCTCTTTATTCCTCAACTGTTTTATAAAATCTCTCTCCCTCTCCCCCCTCTCTCTCTCACCCCTCCCCTCTCCTGCATTTGCAAAATACGAGGAATAATACTACCACCAAAGCTTGTCTAATTGCTTGACGCATGTGGGATTTGTGGTGGACAAAACGACGCAGGGCTGGGTTTTCTTCAGGTTCTCGGTTTCCCACGCCATCGCATTCCACCGATATTCCAGCTTCATCCCGTGTATTATCAGTGGCATCGCCTGCGGAGCCATTTGTAGTAAAAACGGGAATTAAACAGTGTAAAAAAAAAAAAAAAAAAAATATTCTTCAGCGCTGGGCAGGCTCACTTCTGTGAATTGTATTGTACCATTATTTTTGGAATCCTCGTCAGAGATTAAACTTTTACTTTCTTTACACGTACTATGTACATAGTGTATAGAGAAGGTATTTTATTGTACCAAAAATTCCATACCGAAATTTCACCGGCATACATGTTTTGGGTCCTCCTGAATCCAAAAAAAAGCATTTTTGGGAAAAGGTGTGCGTGTGTGTGCGTGTGTGTGTGTGGGTGTGCGTGCGTGTGTGTGTGTGTGTGTGTGTGTGTGTGTGTGTGTGTGTGTGTGTGTGTGGACAGCATAGCTCAAAAACGAAAAGACTGTTATATACCAAACTTGGTATTTAAGTTTGGTATCTTCCAAGGATGCGACACGAAGATTTACAAGAAACCCCCCCACCCCAAACTACCCTTTACATGGCAAACATTTTAAATATTTTATTTTTCTCTAAAATGGTTCTAACGATTTTGATTAAAATCTCTTATATTTAAGATAACTGGCATGCCAAATAAAATGTTTATCTTGAATTTTCTGGGAATAGCATCTAAAGACCTCTTTGTTCTGAATGATTTTTATTTAATTTTGCATAAGTATAAGAGATACAAAAAAGTTACTACACAAAAAATGTAGATCACGAAAAAGCACACAATTGAGTCATATACATTTTTTTCGTGGAGTTTTATCATTTTTAAGATATTCCTTGCTATTAGTTTCCTTAAAAAAAGGTATACTTTTCTCATACAGGAATTTGTCAGCTCCTGTCCATACAAACAAAGGAACTTGAGTCACATAGCAACCAGCTTTTGACTATCAACTCCGTTACGGTACTCCCTTATTTCGCTTCTAGTTACAAGGAAGCAAGAAATAAGACTTTTTGCTATTTTTTTCTCGATTAGCATGAACAATTAACAATAATTTGTTGCAGAGATGTAGAGAAAGGCATGTGAATGGAACACATCAGATTATTTAATTCTACACATTCAGGTTTTTCAGTATCTGCAATTAAAGTGACCCGGAAAGATATCCGGATTAAGTGGATTTATGCCACACGTTTCAATACCAGAAATTGCATTCTGGACTGCAGCAGCCATCAAATAAGCGGAGCAAAATAATTTGGAAATTAGGAATAAAGTATCTATACTCCCGGGACTATTATTCCGCTACTTGATCACTTCTCTGTTGAAGAATGAAACAAAACACAACCTAGGTAGTTATAATGTATTGTAGAAACTAATTACATCACCTTGTTGTTTACATTATGTGCTCGAGCTGGATACTGATTTTGTAAAAGATTAAACAATATTCTCACTACAAATGCTGATTAGCTTCACTTTATAATCACACAAGAAACATAAAAATACAACTAATTGCTTACAACAGAGAAACGCCGCGCATTACAAATCCAGCGGTTTCGCTCAACATTAATACCAACATGACAGATCTAAAGACGTAAATTTAAAACAATTGAATGTGTCGTTTTGTGCTGTTTTAACCTAGTATGTCATTTTAGGCTAGTCTCCCGTTTAACACATAATCACCATGGTTTCAAAAGATGCAGAGGATATTGTGCACTAAAAATTAATAACAAAAATTTTAAATACCATCGTTCCTTTATTTTTATGCATTACTTACCCTAAATTATGTTTAAGAGTTTAATTATACAAATAGAAACAGTTTTGTCACATTACTTAACATTTCGAAAATCTGCATGTGATTTTTACTACTATGCACAGTCAACAGGAAGTATTTTATTCCTTCTGAAATTCAATGAGGAGCTTCCACCGGAAAACAGAAAGAGAACTACCTAGGTAACTCATAAAGGAAAAGTCGGTTAAATTCCAAACTTGATATCAAGTTCAGTATCTTCTAATCATAAGACACAAAGATTTTCAATGAATATTTTTTTCGAATATTTTTATTTTCTCAAAAATGTCTCTTTAACAATTTTCATTAAAATACCATACGTTTAAGATATTTTCATTACAAATGGAATGTGTAACTTTAATTTTGTGGGAATGGCCTCTTATTATCGCCGTATCATAAATTGTCCCATGGGACAGCTTAATGACTGACATCACTGGGTAGGTGATAGCCATAACATTATATACCCTTGCACCTCGACCTATAACCTGCAGCATAACGTTTCCAAGGTTTACGGATTTATTTATACTTCTGTCATGTGATACCGGAACAGTCTCAAGGGACAAGTTATGGCGATTATTCCTCTCACTCTGGATGACTTTTATACGCATAGCTGATACGCCATAAGAGACAGGGAAAATCTTATTGCACAAAAAATGTCGAACTCATCAAAATACACAAGGTATGTTAAATACATTGGTGTGTGTGGGGGGGGAGGTAATAACAATTTCCAGATAGTCCTTGTTTGTGGTTTAAATTCTCCAATACTTATACTTTTCTCCAATGGGAAGTCCCTCCTGCACAATCCTCCTCCACACATCTCTATCTTCTGCTTTACTTTTCCACCCTCTGATTCCAATCTTTCTTAGGTCTTCCATCACATCATCTAACCATCTTATTTTTGGTCTTCCTTTTTTTCTTCTAGCGTACAGTCTTCCTTCCAATATTCTTTTTGGCATTCTATCTTCTGTCATTCTTTCTATGTGTCCTAGCCATCTTATTCTTTGTGCCTTTATAAATCTCACAATATTTTGCTGATTAATTAGTTCTTCTATCTCATAATTATATCTTATTCTCCATTGGTCTTTATCCTTTACAGGCCCAAAGACTTGTCTAAGTATTTTCCTTTCAAATCTTCGTAGTACTTCTTCATCTACATTGTTTAGGGTCCAGGTTTCTGCAGCATACGTTACTATTTGTCTTATTAGTGTTTTATAGATCTTGTATTTTGTCCCTGTACCAATAAGCCTATTTCTTAATAGATTTAAATTTGCATAATAGGCTGCATTTTTACTTTGAATTCTTTATTATTAGATTATTATTATTGTTATTTTAAGTATAAGTAATTTAACTAGGGAGTTAAAGTGGAGGATGGGTGAGTGAAATGAGTTAAATGATTCTCAAATGAGCCTTATAAAGTTAGTTTCCCGACATTCGTCTTCTAAGTATAAGGGGACCTCTTGAATGAGAAGCAGACACTAGCACCTCACCACACCACAGAGCCCCCCCCCCCTCTCTCTCTGTCCTTATCAACTGACCCTCGTATATGCTTTCATTTGTTTATTTAGAACTATAGATTATACATAATTGATTTCTATCGCGTTGTTTTTAATACCAGACACAAGAGATATATTAAACTATGCATGACAAATTGTCACTTATTCCTTCTCTATCATCATTATTTTAATGATAACCAAGTACAGATTACCCTGAACCGCTTGGTAAGGCATAAAACAAGTCTGATGGCAAGCAAGGGGAATGTGCTACATTAACATTGTATACCCTAACGAAAAAGTTCTGAACGTCCACACCTATATACATAAATATCATTGTCAGATAGCTCTTTACATTTCTTAGTAAACAAATCGACTATGAGAGCAATTAGTTCCCTTTCTTATCTCAGATCCCGGTCGCCTTCTTCTCGTGGTCCAACAGTGCAGTTTCAGAGTGCTTGGGGTTTCGTTGTTCCAGTTCTAAAGTCAGTAATATATTCAAATGCTCACTCTTGTATTTTTGTTTACTGTTCTTATAATAGCTGGTGTTATTGTTTCATTTTATATAACTGATTTTTTTTATTGTTTCATTTATACCTGTTTAACTGCAATGGCCATATTGACAGCCCTTTACGTTTGGAACATATTACCTATTCGCAATTGTGTTAACTGTATACACCATATAGTTTCATGGGTTTTTCCTTTCTTTGGTTTTCCTTTGAGTATTGTACATTATTATATATAATATATTACTATATAGTAGTATATTATATATCATATAATCACACTCTACATTCATACTTTCGACTCTGGGGAGGACAAGAATCTCGGCTAGAGAAAAATTCCCACCCCCAGCCGGGAAACGAACACGGGACCCCTCACATAGCATGCAGGAGTCCCGATTGAGCTACTCAGTTTATAATTGGTTATTTTAGATATGAAAACATTTTTCTAAGTACAGTTTGAATTTCTGTAGGAGTGCCTCTCAGAGTACTTACCATATACAAGATATTGTGACTAGGCCTACGGCCGTAATCACCGAAATTATGTAAACGTAAGTCATAGCTGATTGTTGGCATCCATTGTTACACCTGCGTTAGTAGATACATGTGCAGCAGGAAAATTCTTTTGACATCGATGTTGTGATTTTTACATCTGTGCGAATGAGCACGTGTGCTGTCGGAATTTCTTTGACGTCGAGTGGTTTGCATGTGTGACTGCTTCTGGAAATTTCCTGCCACTTGATCGACAGTATATAAAGGGGAACGAAGCCCCGCCCAGAATTTTTTTTTTACGGTAAGTTTGTAGCGAGCAGTGGTAGTCGTCGCCGCAGCGAACGTCGAAAGGAAACTATACAGCAGAGTTAAGAGAGCATTGAAGAAAGACTTATCTGTGATCAGATTCTGACTGTAGTCAGTTTGAAAGAAATGAGTTGTTTTTTAGAGTAAAAAGAATGTTATTAAAACTTTTTGGATTTCCTGGAGAATGTTAACAGATAGCTTCAACTGAGAAAACATTTAGCATTGTGTGATACAAGAAGTGTAGATATTGGAAAATGGAAATAGAGTTTTAAGGACGCTCTCTAACTGCTGTGGTTCTCAGCGTCCCGTTCTATATTGGACGTGAAAGACCGCTTGAGGTTATTTTACGTGCCGTAAATCTATGACACCACACCAACGGCTTTACTTCCCTTCCGCAGGAAGCCACCGTCCTCCTTCGGGTTTGAACCAGCGACCTTGGGTATATGAAGTTAGCGTGGTAACCATTACGGAGGGCGACATAGATGTTGGGGTTGAGAAAATATTTTGTTTTCCATCAACAGTATCAGGATTTGGAGAGCTGCAGAGCATTTGAGTTGTTCCCCCATATGCTGTGAATAATAGCTCAGTTCAGTTGTTTGGACACGTTTTTGTTCTATAAACAACTACAACATGCCAACTATTTCCCAGCCGGAATTAAGCTACTTACGCAATTATTTAAAAATCTGATGTGTACCATTCACATGACTTTCTCTATATCCCTGCAACAAATTATTCTTAAAAATCTTATACTTCTATTTACTTTATGCTAATCAGAAAAAATTGGCAGAAATAGTCTTATTACTTGCTTCCTTGTAAGTAGAAGCGAAATAAGAGACTACCATAGGTTAAAGTGATAGTCAAAAGCTGGTTGCTATGTCTATGAAGTTCCTTTGTTTATATGGATAGGAGTTGACAAGTTCCTGTATAAGAAAAGTATGTTTTTCATTGCAGAAACCAAAAATAAGGAATGTCACCAAAACGATGAACTCCACGAAAAAAATGTATATAACATAAATTGTGTGTTTTAACGTGCTCTACATTTTCTGTGCAGTAAGGTTTTGTCCATCTCTTACGGTTTAGCAGTTATTCAAAATTTAGTAAAATTCATCCAGAATAAACTACTCTTCAGAGGCTATTCCCAGAAAATTCAAGATATACATTTTATTTGTCAGGTAAATATCTTTAATATACGAAATTTTAATCAAAATCGTTAGCCATTTTTTAGAAAATCAAAATTTTCGAAAAAAATTCAATGTAAAGGGTAGTTGGGGTGGAGGGCGATTTTTCTCAAAATCTTCGTGTCGCATCCCTGGCAGTTATCGCGTCATAGACACACACACACATACATACACACTGATCTTTTTCTGAAAATGCTTTTTTTGGATGCAGGTGACCCTGAAACGTATATTTCCGGCGAAATCTCGGTATTGAATTTTTGGGTGGAGTGCAATACCTTCTCTATACACTATGTACATAGTACGTATAGAGAAAATAAACATGTTAATCAGCAGCTCACACCACGTTTAGAATTTGGGTCCGCCGCATTAGACAGTCATTCTACCCTTAGGCAGGAAAGTGGGAGCCTTCTGAAGCATCACTTCATTTCATCTTAACTTTTACATCACGCTAATCTGCATCTTTCTACCGGCAAAATCGTCCGCCATTTTGATATCAGCGAGGCAGGGTCAAGTGATGTCTAATCCTTAATTATATTTTCTGAGAGGTGAATTAATTTTTGGCCGTCTAGAGGTGAACGTTCTTCATAATTCCGTAGGTGTGAGCTTTAGTTCCTATTTGGAGAGTTATCTGAACAACGCGTTTGCTAGGATCAGAGTAGTAGTCGCCGTAAACGAGAGAGAGCCTAAGTAATGAATTCGTCCACATTCAAATTTGGCACTCAAATTTGGTAATCTTCTGAAGAGACAAAGCAAAGGCTATCTGAAACTTTCCCTTCTCACCACAGCAGCTGCTTTCTTAGGTGCATACGAGGTACGTCCAGAAAGTAAGTTCCGTTTCAATTTATCTCCGCTGCAGCGTGCGATCGCAGTTCCGCACATGCGCGGTAGATGCTCTGTATCAAGGAGAAGAAACGTGCGCCATTTTGAGATCGCTGTCAGCCACATACGCTTTGTTGAGCTCGGTGTTGATTGAAAATCCTATCGTTCACGCGATTGATGACCAGATCCAGGAAAACCGCAAGTTTACAATTAGTGCTCTCGCTATGGAATTTCCCCAAAGCTCACGATCACTAATTCATGAAATTGTTACCGAAAAACTGAAATTTCGTAAACTTTGCTCACGTTGGGTACCAACTTTTTGAAGACACAGGCGGCAAACTTCTATGAAGAAGGTATACAAAAACGTGTGCCACGCTATGACAAATGCCTGCAAAATTTCGGCAGTTATGTGGAAAAGTAGTTTAAGAGTTGTAGAATTTTGTGCAATAAATAATTATTCTGCATCTGTACAGAATTTAATTTTATTACCAAACGGAACGTACTTTCTGGACGTATCTCGTATGTTCTTCTTACTCTGTTTTCTATTCCTCCTGACAAAGGTTAGGTTTGATGACCTGTTCCGGCTTCAGCCCTTCGTCGATTTGGTCTATCTTCGATTTTTCTGCCAGTGGGCGATACTGATATGCAAATATGGGGCCTCTACCCCAGTTCACAGGTTTTGTAGACATGTCTTTCCATTTTGTTAGGAAGCGTTTCATATTTTAAAACAATCGTTCTCTCATGCTGAACCATACTCCCGTGTTCCACGAATACAGAACTACTATATGTGTATATGAACTGTTGAGGGTCGTACAGCTTTCATACAGTAGGCAAATCATATTGCTATAATGATAAGGGTTTAGAGTCTCCTGAGACCGCTAGGCAGCATCTCGTATTTTACTTTCAGTCCCACGGCAGGGTTTTATGCCTCAAGCGGATCACAAGCACTTCCGCAGCCTGCCTTCTCAAGTACCTCACACATCGACCTTACAGGCCCTCTGCCCTTCTGAAGAGCATCTTCACAGGAGGTAATGCCACCAGAGATAATTTAGTCGTTCTCAATGCTTTCCCAAGGAAAACATAATTCTCATCGCAGGCATTTAACGTGTTTGTCCAGGTTAAAGTTTTCTTCAAATGTTGTAGTTTTATGTCATTTGCTCGACCGTCTTGTTAGCGCGGTGGTAGCGCGGCTGTTTGCCAAGCGGGAGACCTGGTCCGGGTCACTCAGCCTCGTGAGGTCCCTGGTGGGCCAACTTGATTGAGAAGTAGCGGCTCCAGATAGAGAAGACCGCATCAACCGGCCGGGAGGGCCTCGAGGCGCTGATCGCGTCTTACTCTCCATACTTCATCCCATCCATGATGTCCTTCGAGCCGAGATGGGGGATGCTGGTCCCTTGCGGACTGTTGTGTTATGGAGTTATGTCATTTGCTCGCGATCAAACCCTTGATATTTTGGAAATATATTAAAATATGCAAATAATCTTAGTATACGCAAAACGCGTATCACCAGAACCAATAACAAATCTTGTAAAAAATACTGCACCAGAAATGTTAAAACTCGGCTTAAACCACAAAATGCTCAGTTCTGGACCGCCTGGAGTAGAGAAGCAGTAGGTATATATACTTTGTGTTCACATAAGAAATAATTACTGCTTGTCTACTCCAGCTAGGTGGCCCAGAACTATGCATATTATGTACATAATATTTCGAAAAAGAAGTTACTTAATTTCTCTTTGCAATCCCAACTCAAATTCAATATATATTTACACATATACAGGCTATTAATTGAACTACATTCGAAATAATTTCAGAGATTGCAGACGTGTCTGAAATAACCAATTTAGATAGACAGTGCATGGTCTATGGCCATGCATAATGAATTGCTCATGAATGACTTTCATCCTTAAATCTAATTAAAATTAATTCAAGTTAATATTTTTGTTGGTAAAGTTTTTCGAGTGGACAAAGCATCTTTACCATAGCAAATTGAAATGTTACACACACATACACACAACGATATTAAATAAGCCTGAATTATAAAGTCCAGGTTGAAGTTACTAACGTTATCAAAGGTAAAAATATTATTAATAACAATAATAATAATAATCTGGAATTGGCATAAGGTGCTGATAAGTCGGATGAAAAATTGTTTTAGAATGTGTGCACAAACATTGAAATATCGATTTTCAGCAGCTCTTAATTAGCATTGTCAAGATTTACCTAATGCCTCAAAAACCTCGAACTGATACTGTACATCGATTAACTGCCATCTTCCATGAAGCAGCCCCTCTAGAGGCGTGTTTAACAGCTCATGTGTAAAACCTAAAGCTAATGTCCCCAAGGTTATGGGTTCATTTTCTATTACTGTCATTTTTAACGCCTTATGAAGAAGTGCTTAATTACAATGAACATAGATCCTTTTGGACAGAAAATAACAATATTATGTGTCTATATGGAATAAGTGAAGATGAAAATTTAATAATGATTGAATTTTATGATCTATTAAATAATATTCTAAGTGAAGTTGGAACTTCAAAGGAATAGTTTTGGCAGGTAACTTCAATGACAGAATAGGTAGGAAAATTGATGATAAAATAGTCGGACCATTTGGAGAGAATATTGTAAATAATGGAGGAAGATTAACAGAAATATGTAACCACTAATTACTAAAAATTTCAAATGGTTTTTACCAAAAAATACATACATTTAAGAGACATCAGGATACTCTGTGTATGAAATCTATAATTCATTATATAATTGTAAAACAATCAACAGAAATGCAAATCAATGATGTTAAAGTTTTTCGAGGTCCAACATGTGGCTGTGACCATTATATGGTTAGTACTAGAATTTGTATCTCTTTCTTTTATAACAATTACATAATGAACATATATAATTTAGAAAATAATAGTACTATATACTTGTATCAGAGAAGATTAGATGAAAAATTAATAGGAAAAGATTTTGAAACAGCTGAAGCATTATATAAATACCTTATTACAAATATAAACAGAAGCTTTAGGGAAAAATTAAGGATAACAACATCAACAACAAACAGATTTATTTTTCGAGTAATAAGATTAAAAAAGAAACGGAGATAAATAATTTGAAATATATGAAATGGATGAATACTAAGAGTATGGAAGATAGAATTGAATTTGGAAAGCACAAACCAAAAATGCACGGTATCAAAAGAAAAAAAACTTACAACAAACAGGATATAGAATACAGAGCTATATTCGCAATAAAAGGAGTACGGAATCATGGAATATTTTGAAGAACTCAAAAAAGGGAACCAATTAGGTTTCATTCCAATAAAGACATGGAAGAAACATTTTCAGGAACTTTTATATGAAGATAGAAATGGATTTATAAATGTAACTTATTCCGTGAAAACTCATAAGGACATTAATTTTAAATTGGATATAGAAGTTGTTATAATGACAATTGCATAAAATAGAAAAGTCAGTGGATGGGATATATCCATTAAAAGGGGCACAAACAAACTCTTTGAGATGTTACGCTATAAAAAAATAATGACCAGCTGCATAGCGTATGAAGAATTAAAATGGAAGTCAGAGAGAAAATCAGAATGAAAAATTGCTGGAAGTATTGCATTAGACACAAAAGAACCGATATCCATATTTCGCTGGAGATACCTATTTAAATGTCCCCTAAACCTAAAGGTGTAGGTAAATAATGAGGGGATTGTAGGAAATATTTTACAGATAAGTAATACAAGATTAGAAATATGTCAGAGAAAATGTTTGATAATTAATAAGTAATAAATCAAAACGTTGGAGAATATCTGCATAAAGCCAAATGAAGTAGTTTTGGGCAGTTGGTATGATGGTGTTTAAATTCTTAGTGGCAAAAGCAGTAATCCCCATAAATTGAATGATACCTTGACACTTAGTAAACTTTTTCTAAGTGGTGTGTAGACATAGGTGAATCGGCAGTCACAGTCTCTATATTCTGGCCTTGAAATGCCATACCCTCTGTCAAGAAAGTACCGAGAATTGATCATTTAAAACTCCTGTTTAAAAGGGGATTCGAAATTATTGTTGTCGCTAAGTTGGTACAACTTTCCTCTATACCCACGAGGAGTTTGATCGTCATCTGATATCTAGTTTGTTTACAGTACGCCATGTTGTTATTTCATCTCAAAGGTGATTTGCGATTTTACGATGGATACAAATATTGAACAAAGAATCTGTCTCAAATTTTGCATTGCAAATGGTATTTCGTGTGCTGAATCGCTGAAAATGTTACAGAGGGCTTACGGTGAATCGACTTTATCAAAAACACGTGCATTTGAGTGGTACAGTGCATTCAAAAGTGGTCGAGATGTGGTGGAAGATATGCCTCGCTCTGGTCGGCCATCAACGGTTTCAACTGAACTGAACATTGCTAAAGTGAAGAAAATGGTGTCTGAAAATCGTCATTTAGGTCTGAGAGAAATTGCCGCTGAACTTTCTGTGTCTCACGAATCGATTCGTACCATTTTAAACGAGTTTGGGCATGTCGTTGCAGCTCGGTTAGTTCCGAAATTTTTCTACAAAAACTCAATCGCGTAAGGATTGCTGAAGACATGCTAGAACGAGCCAGTTCCGACCCCACATTCATGAAACGCATTGTAATTGGTGATGAGACGTGGGTTTACGAGTTTGACACTCAAGCCAGTCAACAAGCTTCTGAATGGCGCCTTCCAACTGAACCGTAACCTAAACGGGCATGTCAAATTCGATCAAAACTGAAGGTCATGTTGACATTTTTTTCGATTATCGCGGTGTTGTGTGCTCAAGAGTTCTTGCAAAAAAGTCAGATGGTAAATAAAGACTATTATCTGAGCGTTATGCGGCGTTTGAGAGAACAAATACGGCGAAAAAGGCCAGATTTGTGGAACGACAACTCATGGATTCTGCACCACGATAACGCACCAGCTCACAAGGCTATTATTGTAAACGAATTTCTGGCCAAAAACTCAACAAATTTCATCGAAAAACCACTATTCACCTAATCTGCCTCCTGCTGATTTCTTTCTCTTTCCATAACTCAAGTTACCACTTCGAGGCACCCGTTTTCAGTCGATAGAAGAAAAGGAAAATTCGCGGCGACAATTGACATGGATTCCTAAAAGTGCCTACAAAAAATATTTTGATGATTGGATTATTCGTTGGCATAAATGTATAATGTCAGAAGGGGCCTACTTTGAAGGCGATAAAATAAAATTGGATGAATAATTCATTTTTTGTGTTTTATTGGCAAATTCCCGGAACTTTCTTGACGCAGTAGTACGTTTTATCTGAATATCGTGAGAAACACTCAACAGCGACAGCACTTTACAAATGGTAGAACAATTCAAACCAATACACGTACTGCCACAAGTTCTATCAGTAAAATTTAAAACGCTCTGTAGTATGGCAATTGTGAATGAAAAAGCATGTTAAGAGTCTATATGAGGTCACCTTTACTACTCCGCGAGGAACTGGCTTGCAGTGTGCCAGTAACCGGCAAGAGAGAAAACCGAGTTGAGAGAGCATGAACGTTATTTCGTTATGCAAAACGAGCTAAAGAACGTTTTTCGACACTGAAACTTCTTGGCATCAATGAACGATTTTTCTTTCAGAAAATAGAAGAACTGTTGATCGCATCAGATCTGGCCGTCCTAGATGTATATGCACAATGAAGTTGCGAACGCTGTTCGTGCAAGAACGACATTCGACGCAATCTTTCGCGTAAACAAACAATTTTGTCTCGTGAAATCAACATCTCTTCACGAACATATTAGTGCATATAAAAGATACTCAAGGCATTTTCTAACTGAAAAATTAAAGGAGATACGCCAGGTTCGATCCCAGGCTTTGTTAACGACATATGGGGAGAATAAAAATCATGCAGTTGAAAACCAATGCCCCAGGATTCATCGCTGCTGCTGACTGGCCTAGCGGAAGTCCAGATCCTCAATTCATTGGATTATTCTCTGTGGCAGAAGCTCGAGACAATAGCATGTCAAAAGAGACACCACAATATTGAGATGCTAAAAAAATCAATCACCTCAGCTGTCAGGAAAATTCCACCGAACACGATTCGTCCAGCTATTGATGAGTGACCTCAACGTCTTCAACGCTGTGTTGCCGCACATGGCCATGTTTTCATGTTTATCCTGTAGCATTTCTTGTTCGTTCAGAAGATATGTATATTAATAGATTTGCATAGTTTTATTTAGTAGTATACGCATTGAAAGTACTGACAGAACATACAGCAGTACACTGTAGATATCTCGGAAGAGGGAATGCCACAGAAAAATATCTACACTTTTCTTCTGTACGTTTGTATAAACCTTGTTATACGAAATTAAATAGAATTCCTTCCAATTCAGACGACTTTCCATAGAATTGAAGAAACACATTTCATTCTTCATCATATAAATATCTTAAATATATGGACTTTTAAATAAAATCGTTGCAGTCGTTTTTGAGGAAATAAAATGTATTAGAATGGGGAAACCTTTTGGAAATCTTCGTGTTGAATCTATAGAACTGAACTTTCCTGAATTCAGATACCAACTCTGTTATCTATCCAGTATTTCGTTTTTCAGTTATGCTGTTCTTACACATGCGCGCGCTTTCTAATTGTTTAAGGGGACAAGGTAGTCTGAACAACGGAAATTGTACCTTTAAATGAATTGAATTATCACTGCTCTTGAAGTATTAAATGGTTTTTTCCAGAAATTAGTATGCATTATTCTATTAAGTCATGACAATTGTTTCAAGTGGTTTTTTGCTTTAATAGTTTATGTGGTTGAGGCTCTAAGTTCAGCAGGAAAGTAATAAAACCTCGTCTTAAAATATGTGAATTCATGTTCCTTTTTTCTCTGATACTACTTGCAATTCATAATCAAACTTTTGTGTGTTTGTTCTTAATATAATCAGCTATCTTCTGAACCTTAATTATTTAGCTATGATACAATTTCAGTTGAAATTAAAAAAAAATATTTGCCAATTCAAAAAAGTAAAAATGTGCAAAATTTGCAATGTTGTTGCTTTCTTAATATGATCAATATGCATTATAACATCACGACTGAGCTTCAGAAAGTTCAACTGTGTGTGTGTGTGTGTGTGTGTGTGTGTGCGTGCGCGCGCACGCGCTGAAAATGTCAGCTTTCCAGCTCTCATACTTTCTGAGAAAACGGTACATAACTAGCCAAAACTGTTTTGAGAAAACTGAATTTAAATATACAAATTGTCTAAAAGGGGGCATTGCATAACAGCTTTAAAGACATGCAGACTAGCATTTAAGTTATATTTAAATTTATTAAAATCCTCTTAACCCCTAAAAGTATACATTTTCTGAAACTAGAAATATATATCTTATTAATGTCTAAAACAAAAATTGTTATTTTTTACCATTTCAGCGTACCTTGTCCCCTCAAAGGAGTCTAAAAACATACATATTCGGTGAATCTCGACATCTAACTTTGGATGATACAATAAGTATGTAGTACAGAAGTAAATATATTTAAAATTGATTTTCAAAATTTGATTTACAGAGAAGTTATAAATTGCAAAATCTATACAATGAATTAAGGTTAAGAGTTCATTTAAGTTTCGCATATCAACCAGAAATAAAATGTAAATACAGCAAAAACCTTTGCTGTTTATTCTCCTAGCAATATGCTTTGTCTATGATGTAATCCCAATAGAGCGGAATTGATTCCATTTCCCTTCCAAACAGGTGCATGACCTAAATACCTAAATATGTATATTGCAACTGGTCTCGCTGGTGCTGACGTTCGGAATATTGCATTTGTTCTTAGATTGTCTTTGCCTTGGTTCTGAATTTCATCCATATTTTCGTGCTTTGCACCCAAGCAACTGGTGCAGCTATAAAACGACAGACTCGTTTTCGAATTCCGATGAAATAAACAAGGGGAAGAACGGGAGAGAACGCGCAATAGAGTTGCAATCTAGAAGAAGTTCAATATTGTGATTTCAATTTATGACTTTATATAGTTATGCCCCTACCTCAGACTTTATATGCCTTGGAATAGAATTATGTTGGGGAGACAATGGGCAGATTCCTTATACAGGATGTTTAACTAAAACTTCCATCGCAAATATCTCTGAAACCATAAAAGGATTTGAAAAACTATCTTCACAGGCATGAAAGCAGGACAAGGGGTAAAGTAGATGATATACACTGAGATTGGGCCAGAGATTTATAGCTTTCTTAAGACGCACCTAATTAAATTGATATTAACTATTTTAACATAAATTATGCATTATATAAACAGTAGTAAATGTTCTAGGTACCAACGAGAAATACTTTTATTGATAAATAATTTAAATTGACTTAATTTTACATTAGCACTTTCTCTACATAGGTAGAGATGGTATTGCATTACACCTAACAATTTCATACTGAAATTTCTCCGGAAATACACTTTTAGGTACCCTTTTGGAAAAAAGGCCCGTGTGTGTCTGTAAACACGATAACCCAAAAACGAAAAGTCAGTAAAATACCAAACTTGGTGTTCAAGTTTAGTATCTTCCAGGGATACGATACGAAGATTTTGAGAAAAATCCCCCACACTCCAAACTATCCTTAACATGGAAAAAAATTCGAATTTTTTTATTTTCTCAAAAATGGCTCCTAACGATTTTGATTAAAATACCGAATATTAAAGATATTTATATGACAAATAAAATGTATATCTTGAATATGTTTGGAATACCTGTTCATTCTGAGTGACTTTTGTGTAATTGGTAAACCGTAAGAGACAGACAAAAATATATTACACAATACATGTAGACAGATCTCGTTAAACGCACTGTGTATGCCATGTGCACCTTTTTCAGTAGAGCTAACCATTTTTTAGATATTCCTTGTTATTGTTTTTAAAATGCCTAATACACTCTTCTCGATGGAAAATCATTCCTTACTTGTTTTCATCTTGGTCATGCAAAGAGAAGGGAATTCCATGCATTCCCATAGTGACCGGTTTATATAACGCTATGTCTTGTGTATTCTCTTATGTACCTTCTACTTTCACAAGGAACAAAGTAATAAGACCACGTCTGCTAATGTTTCTCTGGGTAGCACGAAGTTGATAGACGAATAAGTATTTGTAAGAATATTTTGTTAATGAATAGGTAGAAAAATTTATATGAATATGAACGTCAGATTTTTTATTTTTATGCTTATAGAATTCCTATAAAATTATTATTGTTGTTTCTAACACACCCTATATAGCAGAATTTTCCAGATTGGGTGTGCGTCAGGAAGTAGAAGGTACTCACGACTCACAGGAGTTGCAAATGAGGGAAAGCTGTCATAACGTTGAATGAAGAGGCAGGAAGCGCAAGCGCTTGCATTCGCCCGTTGACGTATTTGCTATCACGTGCAACTATGCCGGGCTCCGAGAAGGGTTCTGCATATGCGCTGGTACTTTTGTCTCAGTCGAGCAGAGTTGGAACAGCCTGCCATATGGTCCAATACTACCTTCAAGGCAACAACCAAGCGATAGCTGCACTCATTCATTGGCTGATGACAATGAAAACAAATGCTGGAACGAGAGGAACTACATATGTTGCTATGGATTTGAACCACCTTGTGCGTTGGGGTAATTTCACATGCACTTCTTATGAACTTAAATTTCTTCTTCTTTTTCTTCTTCTTCTCTCTCTCTCTCTCTCGTTTGGTAATGGAAAAATGTACATACGTATTTGATTCATCTCGAAATGAAGACATGAGGCACATCTCCGAATTCAGAGCCGGTCCCCATGGCCGCGCTCGCCAAGGCGTCCCGCTTTGGTGCTTCGTAGCACTGGGGATCGTGGGTTTGAGTCCCGCCTTGGGCATGGGTGTTATATGTTTGTGTTTATGTGTGTGTTGTAATAGTAAGCAAACAGCAATCCAGTAATAATACAGAAAAACAAGGTGAAATGAAAATAAAGGTAAATAAATAAAAAAAAAGTAGGGTATACAGTGCCGGAGTCCCGATCAGACTCCGGTACCGTATTTTAAAATAAAAAAAAAAATTCAGCCAAACTGAAGGTTTCCTCGATTATGTTTCCCAATCGCATCATCCTTTCACCTATAATCTCGTTTACCCTGTACTTGAAACATTCTATCATTTTAGTTTAGCCTCTGTTCTGAGCACCAAAGTTCTTAAAACTACCTGTGTGAGAATACGAAAATAAATTATCTGAATGTGAGGCGACATATCATACCGACCAAAATAAAATAGTTAAATAATAATAATTTAGCAATAATTAATGAAACACCATCATCCACATGAATATAAATAGGTAATTTTTGGAATATAATCAATGCAAACAATACCATTAGAAAGCCAGTGCAATGCTGAGCATCTGCTTTAACTTGAGCTATACTGAGTAATAAATAGCGACATAATTTAAGATCTGTTTGTAGGTAAAGCTGTATATAGGCGAAATTTAGCTCTCTCACATCTGGCCCTTCGACACAGTGGCGCCTACTCATTCCACCACGCTTAAGGCTCATTGGAGAAGGCGTCCTAACGCTACCCTCGAGCCAATGGGAAAATAATATTCAAATTTAAACCAAAATGTCCGCCAATCCTTGTCAAGCATCAATTTTTTACTTTCTCTAAGCGCACTATATACATAGTGTATAGAGAAGGTACCGAGATTTCACCGGAAATATATGTTTTAGGGTCCCCAATATCCAAAAAAAGCACTTTCACAAAAGGGTTCGTGTGTGTGTGTGTGTGTGTGTGTGTCCGTGTGTCTGTGAGCACGATAACTCAAAAACGAAAAGTCGGTAAAATACCAAACTTGGTATTTAAGTTTACTATCCTCCAGGGTTGCGACACGAAGATTTTGAGAAAAATCCCCCCACCACCAACTACCCTTTACATGGAACTTTTTTCGAAAATTTTGATTTTCTCAAAAATGGCTCTAACGATTTTGATTAAAATTTCGTATATTAAACATGTTTACCTGACAAATAAAAGGCATATCTTGATTTTTCTGGGAATAGCCTCTGAAGAGTAGTTTATTCTGGATGAATTTTACTGAATTTTGAATAACTGCTAAACCGTAAGAGATGGACAAAAACTTACTACACAAAAAATGTAGAGCACGTTAAAACACACAATTTATGTTATATGCATTTTTTTTCGTGAGTTCGTCGTTTTTGAGACATTCCTTATTTTTAGTTTCTGCGATGAAAAACTTATATACAGAAAGTCATGTGAATGGTACACATCAGATTTTCTAATTGGCAAACTTAGCGTAGGTTGCAGCTAATATAAATACAGTTCTCAGCCAAGTCCGGGCAGTAGTTCGTCATAACACGTGCAGACCCCACGTCGCTCCTAGTTAATTTTGCACCGCTAAGATTCTAAGTTACGCTATTATAGTAAAGTTAAGCACGAGGAAGTGTAATTCCAAATAGGCCAGAGATTAAAAAAATTGTAAGATTGGTGCCAAAGTAAAGACAAAGGAAACATGTTAAATTAATCGTCGCTTCGAACAAGTCGATTTTGTATTATTTAATTTTCACCTGTAAACATATAGCTAGCCGGAGGACAAGCAAGACATCAACGATGAGACTGGACCTTGAGATCGCCAACCCTGAATCTCCAACAAAGTGTCGAGAAACAAAAGGGGGTGTTCACCATTGACCATCTCATACGTGTCACCTCAAATGCCTTAAATCCTACAAATATGTGTTATTTCTCAGTTTATTTGTGAAAGCTGCCGTATTGTTAAGCATTTATATGACTTATATCAACAAAATGAACTACTTCTCTTACTTCGAATTTCTGCAGAGAACTCATTTAAACTTAATTTACCAAATTAAAAATGTTACAGTTAGTAAAAATGGATTTTATAACTGAAGATATCATTCAGAAATAAAATCTAATGCTTGCGAGTGCAAATAAAAGTGTATAAACTGTCGTATATAAATAGAACCGTTAAGCTATATACACAATGAGATGCAAGCGCAGAAGCAACGCAGCATAAGCGCAAGCGCGAATGAAGGCCATTCACATACAGTCGTAAGCGTAACGCAAGAAGTTGGTAGGGTTTCTAGATCTGCAAATTGCTTATATACGGATATCTTCCATGCGCCACGCTCGTTCAAATTGAATAACATAACCAACAATACCAAGAAAATTCACTCAAATCTTCTATAAATATGCTATAAAACTTGGATACTTACAAATGACGCTCACGGTAGTAACGCCACAATAATTGCTAATTCAAAATTATTGAAAATAATACCTACAAACGCAGGGACTGTGGAAAGTGGTAAACCTACACATTTAATGAACTAAGAATCATCTCCTTGCGCCTTCAATTTATGAGAACCAAGAAATTTGGACGTAGATAATAGTTACATTCATTAAATCAAAGGAGGATTCGCAAGGAAAACTGTCATAACCCCTTGAGGGAAATTAGAGTGTCCTGTAAAATCTTGCCGAGCGATCGTCTGTTGTTTAATTCATAGGCAAAGCACAAAAGAGAAGCAGAATTCCCCTTCTTGGCACGCACACAAGGATATAGTTTTGAGTTTGCAAACTCTTAAGACACGCGTCTTGCGTGTTTCCTTGTGAATGCTTACATTAAATCACATGAGTGCAAAGTAAATATTCTTTCGAGTAACGCGCTGGATAATTTTTGCGTGTGCGTCAAAAACCTCATCGCTGAAGTTATTGGTATGTATTTATAGCCGAAATGCACTGCAAAAAGCTTATTTCGTGTGTATTTTTGAGACCTGTGTTATGGAATCAGGCTCATCCGATTACAAAATCATATAACTGCAAAATTATGGGAGGAAGTGACATGGATAGCAATAGCAAGTATATTTAATAAACCATGCATTCCACGGACATTCTAATTACATTGAGTTTAACAAGCGAATGGAGAAAAATGCGAAGCATTATTTTTACAGAAGACACCAAGCTGCACTGTTATCTAATACAAATATTTCTTCGTGGCTGTTGCTGGAACTCATAACTCAGTGTCGCACAGAGCTTTGTTCTTAACCAGTAACAAGTGACCAACCCTATAACAAAAAAATCTTATGTGCTACACTCACATGTCTTTCTCTAGCTGTTCTACAAACTTCTTACATAAGATTATTCTTCTTTCGGCACCTTGCTAATCGAGGTATTCATTAACACGATGTTCTTATTACTTAGTTCCTTATAAGTAGGAAGAAAATAAGGGAATACACTAGGCTAACCGATAGTCAAATGCTTTAAAAGCTGTCGTTATGCGATTGTCTTAACAAATCGCTTCTTCTCTTGGCCAGGAGTAGAACAAACGAAAAAGACACTCCCGTCTGAGAAAAGTTAAGTACTTCACAACCGAAACTAATAACAAGGAATACCTCGAAAACGGTAAGCTCCACGAAAAAAATATGATTGACATAACTTGTGTATTTTAATAAGACCTACATTTTTTTATAGTAAGTGTTTGTCTGTCTCTTACGGTTTACTGGTTATGCCAAATTAAGCAAAACTCATCCAGAATAAACAGGTCTTTAGAAGCTATTCCCAGAAAATTCAATATATACATTTTATTTTTCAGGTAAACATCTTTAATATACGATATTTTAATCAAAATCCTTAGAGCCATTTTTAAGAAAATCAACATTTTCGAAAAAGTTCCATGTAAAGGGTAGTTTGGGGTGGGGGGATTTTTCTCAAAATCTTCGTGTCGCATCCCTGGAAGATACTAAACTTAAATACCAAGTTTGGTACTTTAGCTACTTTTCGTTTTTGAGTTATCATGTTCACAGACACACGGACCTTTTTCTGAAAATGCTTTTTTTATACAGGTGTCCTAAAACATGTATTTCCGGTGAAATCTCGGTATCAAATTTTTGGGTGGAATACAATACTTCTCTATCCCTATGTACAACGACCAACCAGATTGCAAGTAACTAAAGGTGACAAACCGTCTTACAAACTCAAGCTTTCTGCTCTACGACCAAACAGGTAGCAAGTGACCAAAAGGTAACAAACTAGGCTCCGTCTTACGCACTCAAGCTTTCTGCTCAACGACCAACCTGGTCGCAAGTAAGCAAACAGGTAACAAACCAGGCTTCGTCTTACACATTCAAGCATTCTGGCCAACGATCAACATGGTAGCAAGTAACCAAACAGGTAGCAAACCAGGCCCTGTCTTGTACACTCAATATTTCTGCTCAACGACCAACCTGGTAGCAAGTAGCCAAATAGGTAAGAAACCAGGCCCTGTCCTGTACACTCAATATTTCTGCTCAACGACCAACCTCGTAGCAAGTGACCAAATAGGTAAGAAACCAGGTCCTATCTTGTAAACTCAATATTTCTGCTCAAAGACCAACCTCGTAGCAAGTGACCAAATAGGTAAGAAACCAGGCTCCGTCTTACTCAAGCTTTCTGCTCAACGACCAACCTGTTAGCAAATAACCAAACAGGTAACAAACCAGGCTTCGTCTTACACACTCAAGCATTCTGGCCAACGATCAACATGGTAGCAAGTAACCAAACAGGTAACAAAGCATGCTCCGTCTTACACACTCAAGCTTTCTGCTCAATGACCAACCTCGTAGCAAGTGACCAAATAGGTAAGAAACCAGGCTCCGCCTTACACACTCAAGCTTTCTGCCCAACGACCAACCTGTTAGCAAATAACCAAACAGGTAACAAACCAGGCTTCGTCTTACACACTCAGGCATTCTGGTCAACGATCAACATGGTAGCAAGTAACCAAACAGGTAACAAAGCATGCTCCGTCTTCTACACTCAAGATTTCTGCTCAACGACCTGGTAGCAAGTGACCAAATAGGTAACAAACCAGGTTTTCGTCTTACCACTCGAGCTTTCTGCTCAACGACCAACCTGGTAGCAAGTACCTAAACAGGTAGCAAACCAGGTCCTGTCTTGTACACTCAATATTTCTGCTCAACGACCAACCTCGTAGCAAGTGACCAAATAGGTAAGAAACCAGGCTCCGTCTTACACACTCAAGCTTTCTGCTCAACGACCAATCTGGTAGCGAGTAAAAAGCAGGTATCAACCAGGCTCAGTCTTTTACATAGAATCTGTCTACTCAACGCCAGTGCAGTTGGTCGACAAGGTGAATGTATCGATATCCACAACTAATGACTGCCATAAATCCTTCTACGGCACCAGAAAGAGGAAACTTCTATCCTTTCGCTTGAAGACCAACAGCAACCCTGATTTTAAGGAACTGACAGTTCATGTGGAGTCTCAAGTTGCCAAAATTCTGATTCACGATTTTTAAAGAGAGACAGCCACTCTAAAAACATTTGGTGATGTTTAGAAGTTGCAATTATGCAGAAAAGAATGCAGGAGGGAGGGATTTTGTTGTTAAACGAATATAAGAGTTCCTCAACGGAAGCGACCGAACTGCACATGTGTTAACTAGAGAGACTCCTTGCAACAAGAAATCAGATGCGTTACACTCACATGGTTTTCTCTAGCTACTCTACGGCCAAAGTTCTTAAAAAAGATGTAAGTTCTTAAAAAAGATGTTTCTTCTTTATACACAATACTAATCGAGATTAACACTAGCAGAATATTCTTATAACTTAGTTCCTTATAAATAGAAGGGAACTAAGGGAATACACTAGGCTAAGTGATACTCAAATGTTTTCAAGGACATCGTTATGCGATTGTCATTGCAAATCGCTTCTTTGCTCGACCAGGAGTAGAACAAAACAAAAACGAACACTTTCTGTCTGAGAAAAGTACCAGTACTTCATAATTGAAACCAATAACACGGAATAGCTCGGAAACGGTTACCTCCACAACAAAATCGTAAAGGACATAAATTGTGTGTTTTGACGAGATTTAACTTCTTTTTTTTAAGTTTTTTTTTCCTTCTATATCTTACGGTTTAGCAGTTAAGCAAAATTCAGCAAAATTCATCCAGAATAAAGAAGTATTCTTCAGAGACCATTCCCAGAAAATTCAAGATGTATATTTTATTTGGAATGTATATAGATTTAAAATACCTGAATTAATCAAAATCGTTAGACCTATTTTTAAGAAAATCAAAATTATCCATTTTTTTTCATGTAAAGGGTAATTTGTGGTGGGAGGATTTTCTTCAAAATCTTCGTGTGTTCTCCTCGGAAGAAACTAAACCTAAATACGAAGTTTGGTATTTAACGGTCTTTTCGTTTTTGAGCTATGCTGTCCATAGACACAAATGCAGATCTGTTTGTAAAAATGATTTTTTTTTTTTTTTTTTGGACTCAGAGGACCCCACAATATATATTTCCGGTGAAATCTGGTCTTCGAATTTTTGAGTGGAATACAATACTTCCTCTATACACTATGCTCAGAGTACGTGTAGAGAAGGTAATGAGGATCTGTTTCCTAATGCTTAGTGGAGGAATAAGCATGTATGTAGAGCTTGTGTTCCACTAGCCCTCTATAATTATTACTGTAATAACTCGCATTGCAATGTTCTAGCCCTTAAGTCGACGATATTGCCACGCATACCCATTGTGTGGTAGCCAGGAAATTTAGCCAAGAGCTTAGCAATAGCATCTACATACATTTTCCCTGCGTATTTCATTTGTTACAGCTCAAACGTGATCATGCATCCTGATTAAATGCCAGAAAAGTTGCTGTCTACGCCCCTGAATTATTTCATTACTGTTACGGTTATTTTAGCAGGTACGAGAAGGAGATAACGTATATATTGGATACCAAGCTGATATTGATATAGCAATCTGCTCATTCAGCTCCCCATATGAAGGGAGCATGATACTAGGCCATTAACTTTGTCGGGTGTACCCGTGCGTCATTACTCCCAGCTTCATGCCAAGTCACACGACACTAGTGCTCACCAATAACACAAGTCTCAAATGTGTTGAGTGACAAAACATTATTTTTACTTTCTCTACACGTACTATGTACATAGTGTGCAGAGAAGATATTGTATTCCACCCAAAAATTCGATACCGAGATTTCATCGGAAATATGCGTTTTAGGGTCCCCTGCATAAAAAAAATTACCTTTAGTAAAAGGTCTGTGTGTGTATGTGTGTGTGTGTGTGTGTGCGCGTGTGTGTCTGTGTCCGTGTGCCTTCGAACACGATAACTCAAAAACGAAAAGTCGGTAAAATACCAAACTTGGTATTTAAGTTAGTTTCTTCCAGGGATGCGACACAAAGCTTTCCAGGAAAATTTCCCCACCCCAAACTATCCTTTGCATGGAAAAATGTTATTTTCTCTAACGATTTGTATTAAAATTACATATATTAAAGATACTTACACGACAAATAAAATGTATATTTTGAATTTTCTGGGAATAGCCTCTGAAGGCCTCTTTATTCTGGATGAATTTTGCATATATGGTAAACCGTACGAGATAGACAAAAACTTACTACACAAACTTGTAGAGCTCCTTAAAACACACAATTTGTATCATATACATTTTTTTTTTTTTTTTTTTTTTTTTTTGTGATATCCCTTGTCATTTGTTTCAGTTTTAAAATACTTCAACTTTTCTCATACAGGAACTTGTCAACTCCTGGCCACGCAAAGAAACTGATTTCAATCCCATAGCAACCACATTTTAAAACATGTGACTGTTTAGAAATTTCCATATAGGAAAAGTTTAAGTATTTTAAATCTGAAACCAATAACCAGGAATATTCAGAAATGGTCAACTCTAAGGAAGAAACTTATATAACATAAATGATGTGTTCCAACGAGATCTGCAGTTTCTGTGAAGTAAATTATTGTCCTCTTACGGCCTACCAGTTATGCAAAATTCATCCAGAATAAAGAGGTCTTTAGAGGCTATTCCTAGAAAAATCAAAATATACATTTTATTTGCCATGTAAATATCTTTAATACACGAATTTTTCATCAAAATTATTAAGTCATTTTTGAGAAAATCAAAATTTTCGATTTTTTTTTTTACATGTAAAGGGTAGTTTAGGGTGGGAAGATTTTTCTGTAAATCTTTGTATCGCATCATTGGAAGATACTTAAATACCAAGTTTGGTATTTTACAGACTTTTCGTTTTTGAGATACGCGGACCTTTTTCTAAAAATGCTTTTTTGGGATACAGGGGTCCCTAAAACGTTTATTTCCGGTGAAATCTCGATATCGAATTTTTGAGTGGAATGTAATACCTTCTCTATACATAAGTGCGTGTAGAGAAAGTAAAACTGGTCATAAAAAATCGCAACTCATGTGCTTGACTGTACGCAAGCATATAAAATGTGGGAAATACAGACTGTCGACAAGCCTCAGCTAAATATTTCTTGGCTGGAATGGTAAGACAACACTCCGCGTTCACATTGGGATGTATTTATTTATTTATGGACGCTCTTTAACGGCTGTGGTTCTCAGCGCCCCATTCTATACTGGGCGTTAAAGACCGCTTAATTTTGCTCAGAGGCCTCTCTATCAGGTCACATTGGGATGGGGAACATTTGGGTCTGTAGTTCCAAGCTCTAGATAAGTATACATTTATACAAATTATTGAAACTGTAAATAAAGAATGCAGTTATTAACCTAGAACTCAATAAAATAATTCGATAATTTAGAATCAGGAAATCGAATCTTTTATGGGAGGGCTGGAATGAGTTTATGACAGATCCGCTGAATATCTATATTTCCTTCATTATGAGTCTCAATGAAGACTAAAGGAAAGACTAAACGAACTTGTCATGAATTTTCTCAACAAAAGAAAGGAAAAAAAAACTATTTCATAAGTACTTCATCCCCACAGATGGGCCAAAGTTGAGCGAGAGGGGAAAATAGATTTAGTTGAAGTGAGGCTAACGGAAACCTAGAGTAATTAAGAAAAGGACGGATATGTCATTCAGCGGAAGTCTCGGGCACCCATTTCAACCACTTGGTTCATTCAACCGACACGACTAATCGTCAAAGGACGTTAAATTTCAAGAAAAGAAAGAAAAAAATTCGTGAAAAAATTATAATCTTTAATCTATATTTTGGATATCTCATGTAGTGAATCGTCACTTCTCTCCGAAATGTTGAAAATAACTTGTTCAATACTTTTATACTTTCAGAAAATAATATATTTAAATGCTGAAAAAAATAATAAAATTTAATGGGTAGAGTAGTAGAGGAGCGTGGCTAAAAATTGTTATGTGTTCCATTCACATGCCTTTCTCTACATCGCTGTAACAAATTATTGTTACAAGGCATATTCTCCTATCTACTTTATGATAATCGGGATAAACATTAGCAGAAAAACGATAGTCAAATATTTTAAGAGCTGTTTGTCATATAGTTGAAATCCGTTTCTATGCAGTGTCAAGAGTTTACAATTTTACGTGCGAGAAAAGTTTAAGTATTTTAAAGCTGAAAAAATTAACAAGGAATATCTCAGAAATGGTAAATTCAAAGAAAAAAAAAACATGACATATATTGTGTGTTTTAACGTGATCTACTTTTTTGTGCCGCAAGGTTCTGTATATCTCTTACGGTTTACCAGTTACACAAAATTCATTCAGAATAAAGAGGTCTTTAGAGGCTATTCCCAGAAAATTCAAGATAGCAATTTTATTTGCAATAAAAGTATCTTTAATATACGGTGTTTTAATCTCAAAATCATTAGCCATTTTTGAGAATATAAACATTTTTGAAATTTTTTCCGTATAAAGGATAGTTTTGGGTGGGGGGATTTTTCTTAAAATCATCGTGTCACATCCCTGGAAGAGACTAAACTAAATACCAAGTTTGATATTTTACCGACTTTTCATTTTTGAGTTATCGTGTTCACAGACACACACGGACCTTTTTCTAATAATAATTTTTTGGATACAGGAGACCCTAAAACGTGTATTTCCGGTGAAATCTCGGTATCGAATTTTTGGGTGGAATGCAATACCTTCTCTATACACTATGTACATAGTGCGTATAGAGAAAGTAAAAACTGTTAGCAATGTAAATTCATGCAGTGCGGAATTTAGACGAGTGGAGCAATTCCGAAGGTCATAACAGATGATTATATATATATATATAGTCCTCTGACCTGATAGTAATAAAATTATGCTCAAATGAGTTCGGGGTCCATGGAGCAAAAAGTTTGCCCTCTTTTGTCAAATTCTTTATTAAGAATTTTTGTAAAGGTAACGAAGCCGATAAGCATAAGTAGTTTTGGAAACGTCCTTTGTGAACTTAAAATTCATCAAACCACGACCTATGTATACCCATTCTCATTGAATATTAAAGATTTGAAAATTCTCTGCTCGTACATTGAGATTGCTAACGAATTGTGGATGCAAAATACGCCCGACTTTATCAATGGTCTGGTTTCTTAATCCAAGAATTACGGGTTCGATTCCCTGGCTGGGGCAGAAGTATTAACCAGAAGTATTCCTTATCCCTCCAGAGTCTGGAAGTATGCATGTGTGAGTTAATGTGCGTGTGTTTGAAGCTGGCTAAATACTTTTCAGACAGTGCAAAGGGCTAAGCTACAAAAACAGGTTTCTCATGCCTTAGTCAGGAACGTCTGTCTCTTTTTGACAGTCTCCGAATACTGACCAAAGAATATGATTAAAACCACGTTAACAACCTACAGTCAACGAGTTGTTAAATAAGTCTAAGCTAGTTCCTTAGAAGTTTTAGGGGGTTGTACAAATAACTCAATTTTTAAAAACTGATTTCCTAAATGATATGTCGTACTCGCACGACTATTTAACCTGAAACAAATAATGTATTATTATTATTATTATTATTATTAGAAAGTATCACCGATTGGCTCAATTAATTAAATAATAATGAAAGATATCAACACAAAACTTTGTAAATAAAGTTACAGCACCTTGCTCTATTTCTCAACGTAATCTCCATTCTGTCAAAACCTTTATTATTACGTCTTTCAATGCTGATGTTATATTTTTCTGCCGCCAAAGAACCTGTTCGCTTTTTTTAATGCTAAAAATATTCGGCCAATCGAATTTTATAGCAAATATCACATGTGCATGGTATATGGAACGATTTGAAAAACATGCACTGGCAACTGCGACTAAAAAACCGTCCGTTTGGCTTCGTTACATTGACGACGTTTTCGCTACATGGCCTCACGGAGAAGCTGAACTCCAAAAATTCCTAGATCACCTGAACAGCCAACACGCAAACATCCAATTTACAAAAGAATTAGAGTCCGAAGGTCAGATTGCTTTTCTCGATGTATTGATAACTAGGAAAAACGACGGAAGATTCACGTGTGCAGTGTATAGAAAACCTACCCATACGGACCGATATCTTAGTAAACAATCCAACCATCATCCCAAACAGAAAAGAAGCGTAATCAAAACACTAGTGGAACGAGCTAAAGGAATCTGTGATCCGGAACATTTACCACAAGAATTAAAATATCTACAAAAGACGCTACAGTATAATGGGTACACTAAAAAGGATATCGATCGAGCAATACGTCCCAGAAAGATCAACACCAGACCCAGGGAGGCACCGACATATAAAAATAAAGTATTCTTGCCATATATAAAAAACATAACTGATCGTATTGGCAAGATTTTAGAGAAACAACACGTGAAACCTATATACATGCCGACAACTAAAATAAAACAGTACCTCAAATCAGCTAAAGACCGACTCGATCCACTTTCAAAATCTGGTGTTTACAAAATCCCGTGCACATGTGGCCAAGTTTACATCGGCACTACAAAGCGTAGCATTAACACACGCATTACAGAACATAAAAGAAACTGCCGCCTCGGACAAACTGAAAAATCAGCCGTTGCACAACATGTTTTATCTTTGGATGACCACCGTATGCAATATGATAAGGTAGAGGTTATAGCTACGACTAAAAATTATTTTCCCCGTTTATACAGAGAGGCCATTGAGATTTATAAGAACACCAACAACTTCACAAAGACGAAGGACTTAAATTAAACTCTACCTGGTTCCCTATACTTTCCCAGCTCCGCAACCTCCAGGCCAAATAAACAAACCAGAACCTGTCCACTTGACCCCGCCCACCAGTGCCCGAGTATATATACTGGCTGTAACTCGCACTGATGTAATTCTTTCCGAGTTAGCGACGTGAGTGCAGTGCCTCTGAAGATGTCCCCCACAGACAGGGACGAAACGTTAGGGAGAAATATTTCAACTGAACATATTTTAACCTACAGACCACGGCAAAACAGCCCGAAAATTTTAAATTTTAAAACCATGGACACCGGCCGTGAAAGCTTACGCATATATTTAATAAATATCTTGATACCAATGGCGACAATGTTGAGAAATTGAGCAAGGTACTCTAACTTAGTAAATAAAGTTTTATGTTGATGTCTTTATTATTTAGTTATGCCAAATCGGTGGTTACTTTCTGGATGGCCCTCGTATTACTTTCTCTACACGTACTATGTACATAGTGTATAGAGAAGGTACCTATTGTATTACACCCAAAAATTCGATACCGATATTTAACCGGAAACACAAGTTTTTGGTCCCCTGAATCCAAGAACGAATTTTTGGAAAAAGGTCCGTGTGTGTGTGGACAGCATAGCTCAAAAACGAAAAGACCGATAATGCCAAACTTGATATTTAAGTTTTGTATCTTCCAAGGCTGTGACACGAAGATTTCCAAGAAAATCTACCCATTCCCAACTACCCTTTACATGGAAACATTTTCGAAAATGTTTATTTTCTCAAAAATGGCTCTAACGATTTTGACTAAAATGCCGTGTATTAGAGGTATTTACATGACAAACAAAATGTATATATTGAGTTTTCTGGGAATAGCTTCTGAAGACATCTTTATTCTAGATGAATTTTACGGAATTTTGCATAACTGGTAAACCGCAAGAGATAGACAAAAATTTACTATAAAAAAACTTGTAGAGCTCGTTAAAACACACAATTTATGTTATAATCATTTTTTTTTTGCAGATGTTGCTTGTTAATGGTTTCTGCTTTAAAATACTTGCACTTTTTTCATATGGGAATTTGTAAACTCCTGGCCGTACAAAGGCACTGCAATCAAATGGCAAACATCTTTGAAAAGATTTGACTATCGCTTTAGCCTTATTTCCCTTCTAATTACAAGGAAGCAAGTAAAAAGACCATATCTACTAATTTTTTTCTTCTCGATTAGCATGAAAGAAATGAAAGAATAAGCTTTTTAACAATAATTTGTTGCTGAGATATAGAGAATAGAACGCATCAGATTTTTATTTGTATAATCAAAGCTTTATACAGCGATCACGAAAGGAGGTGCCTGCGACGTATATCTAGTGTGACGTCAACGCCTGCACCGCATAGTGGCTCTCTGTTGTGTAGAATAGTTTCATACAAAGGAATGCCTGCAACACGAACATCGAAATATTCACGTATTGTTTAACTGCAGAAGAATTTGGAAGTAAATATTTTACTGCAAATGGCGACAGGATTGAGTGTAAGTTATGTAAAATAGAGATAAGTGTAGTACAAGGATACTTTAATAGTAAAATGCAAAAAAGCAACAGAAAAAGTATACAACACGTATAAATATTACACTTCTGTTCTTTCAAGATAAACCAAGAGAAGAAATGCTGTCCTATTGGCAATTTGATTGCTATAAAGATTTATGTGAAATGGTTAAATCTAATATTCCATTTAACAAAGTAAACATTGGTTAGTTTGCACACCTTGAACTAGGACGCCGTGCAGATGCTGAGCCCCGAACTGAAGCCGCGGTTGCTGAAGTATATTGTTTTTCCTTTTTACTTTCTCTACCCGTACTGTGTACATAGTGTATAGAGAAGGTATTGCATTCCACCCAAAAATTCGATACCAAGATTTCACCGAAAATAGACGTTTTATGGTCTCCTGTATTCCAAAGATTTTGAGGAAAATCCCCCCACCCCAAACTATCCTTTACATGGAAAAAATTTCGAAAATGTTTATTTTCTCAAAAATGGCTGTAACGACTTTGATTAAAATGCCGTATATTAAAGATATTTACACGACAGATAAAATGTATATCTTGAATTTTCTGGGAATAGCCTCTAAAGACCACTTTATTCTGAATGAATTTTACTGAATTTTGCGTAACTAGTAAACCCTAATAGACAAAAACTTACTACACAAAATATGTAGATATCGTTAAAACACGCAATTTATGTCATATACATTTTTGTCGTGGAGCTGATTATTTTTTAGATATTCCTTGTTTTTGGTTTCAGTTTTAAAATACTTGGAACTTTCCACATGCGGGAATTTGTCAACTCCTGGCAATCAAAGAAACGGATTTCATCCACATGGCAACCAGTTTTTAAAAGATTTGACTATCGCTTTAGGCTAGTGCATTCCCTTCTACTTACAAGAAGGTATTTCTATTAATTTTATCTCGATTGATATGAAGCAGATAGAAAAATTACTTTTAACAATAATTTGTTAATGTAGAGAAATTCATGTGAATGGAACACATAAGACACAGTGTAATATATATACTGGATCTTCAGATTTATTCGGCTTTTAGCGCCAGTGGTTTAGATGCATGACGTCATTATTAGTTCAGCGAGCCCCTTGTCACAAAGGGGAGGTTCGGAATTGAAGCTTGGACTGCATGCATTGCCGATTTCGTAAACAGGTTGATGTATTGGACGGTACACAACTGTTTTTCACCAGAACATTTGTGCGTCCTTTAGTTTTTGAGTTTTTTTTTAATGTATTCTGTGTAGGTAATTTCGTATTTACTGCTGTAAAAAGTACAAACAAGCTGTTTTTATAATGAGGAAGTTGCGCCATTAAAGCCCTATACGTTACCATAACCATCCAATTATTTGAGTTACCTATCAGCACAAATGCTACGATTGCTGACTTACGAGATGCAATCGAATGTTTTAATTTTAATATTGGAAAAGCAAGATACAAGTCCCATTTCACTTAGATGACCACGAAACTGTTTACATCCACCTCTTTCAGTCACGTTCGCTAGTCCTCTGCAAGAGGCAATGAGTTATAAACTCGCTGCCTAGTATTGACGGCATGCGCGGACAAACGACTGGCGGCAAACACCGGATAAATCTGAAGACCCTGTATATACTCACTTATTTTTTCCTGGTTTAGTGTTCAGTTGTGGGTTTCGCAATATGAGCATCGCCTTTCACATCCGCTTCTTAGAGAGCTTTTATTTTATATTGTCTATTATGTCTGGTGTAGCACTAAGCCCTGTTGATCAACTGATTGTAAATTAAATAAATAAGTAAACGTTGAATGCTTTTATGGAGCAACAAAGTTTTTTCAGACGCATACTTCATCAGCATTATTCAACTAGTCATGATCAAGTATTAGTATCAACACCCAAATGCTACTAATAAGATAAGGATATGTAATGCTATTTAGATGTAAAGGAGGATAATTGTTTTGTCAAGAATCATCATAGTTTACATATAAATTACAATCACGAAGCATGCTCTCTAATTTTTACTTTCTCTAACATAGTGTATAGAGAAGGTATTGCATTCCACCCAAAAATTCGATATACCGAGAATCAAAAAAAAAAAAAAAGCATTTTTGGAAAAAGATCTGTATGTGTGTGTGTGCGTGTGTGAACAGCATAGCCAAAAACGAAAAGTCCGGTAAAAACCAAACTTGGCATTTAAGTTCAGTATCTTACAAGGATGCGATACGAAGATTTTCAAGAAAATCACCCCACCCCAACTACTCTTTACATGGAACTTTTTTTCGAAAATTGTGATTTTCTATAAAATGACTGTACGATTTTGATTAAAATATCATATATTAAAGATATTTAATGCCAAATAAAATGTATATTTTGAATTTCCTGGGACTAGCCTCTGAAGACTACTTGATTCTGAATGAATTTTACTGAATTTTGCATAATTGGCAAACCGTAAGAGATAGACAAAAACTTACTGAACAGAAAATATAGAGAACGTTAAAACACACAATTTGTGTTATAAACATTTTTTTCGTGGAGTGGATTGTTTTTTAGATATTCCTTGTTACTGGTTTCAGCTATAAAAAACAATTTTCTCATACGGAACTCCTATCTATATAAAGGTACTTGACTCACATAGAAACCAGCTTTTGGCTATCACTTTAACCTATGGTACTACCTTATTTCCCTTCTACTTGCATGTCATGTGAATGAAACACATCAGGGTTTTTCTTTGTTTTGTTTTTTTAAGTTGTTACATTTACATAGCCCCCTTTAACTTCTGTGGTCATATCGGGGGCTTTGACTTGTGAAACAACTCATCTGTTCACAGTAGGTTATTGTCATTAAGTTTACCATTACCATTTTATATCATTAAACGCATATATTCACTCTCATATACATATTTCCAGACTCTGTGGGGGATAGGGAATAATTCTGGTTAAAGAAAAATTCCCCGCCCTAACCGGGAATCGAACCCGGTACCTTCGGGTAAGAAGACGCTGACCACTTGACTATGGAGACAGTCTCTCTAATTACTTTCTCTATAGGCACTATGTACATAGTGTATAGAGAACGTATTGCACTCCACCAAAAAATTCGATACCGAGATTTCACCGGAAATATATGTTTTAGGGTACCCTTTATCTAAAAAAAGCATTTTCGGAAAAAGGTCCGTGTGTGTGTGTGTGTGTGTGTGTGTGTGTGTGTGTGTGTGTGTGTCTGTGAACACGATAACTCAAAAACGAAAAGTCGGTAAAATACCAAACTTGGTATTTAAGTTTAGTATCTTCCAGGGATGCGACACGAAGATTTTGAGGAAAATCCCCCCACCCCCAACTACCCTTTACATGGAATTTTTTTCGAAAATTTTGATTTTCTCAAAAGTGGCTCTAACGATTTTGATTAAAATTTCGTGTTTTAAAGATATTTACCTGACAAATAAGATCTATATCTTGAATTTTCTGGGAATAGCCTCTGAAGAGTAGTTTATTCTGGATGAATTTTACTAAATTTTGAATAACTGCTAAACCGTAAGAGATGGACAAAAACTTACCACACAAAAAATGTAGAGCACGATAAAACACAACATTTATGTTATATACATTTTTTTCGTGGAGTTCGTCGTTTGTGTGACATTCCTTATTTTTTTGTTTCTGCTATGAAAAACTTATACATTTCTCATACAGGAATTTGTCAACTGCTGTCCATACAAACAAAGGAACTTCAGTGACATAGCAACCAGCTTTTGATTATCACTTTAACCTATGGTACTCACTTATTTCACCTCTACTTACAAGGAAGCAAGTAATATTGCTATTTCTGCTAATGTTTTACTGATTAGCATGAAGTTAATAGAAGTATAAGCTTTTTAAGAATAATTTGTTACAGGGATATAGAGAAAGTCATGTGAATGGTACACATCAGATTTTTTTTTTGTTTTTGTTTAGTATCTAATACAATATTAATGCAATTACTGTATGGACACAATAAAACTTTCCTCTTCAGTCGATTTTACAGCATAACGTGACGAACTCGCTGCCCTTCCTCTTCCTATAGTTCATGTTTTACAACCCTTCGCTATATGACGTCTCACTCAATAATAGTATTATTCTTATTAATATTAATTTTCTTTTCTAAATACCTCTCACTGCAAAATCGGTAACTATGAAGAAGAAGTAGTAGTAGTAGTAATAATAATAATATCATCGTCATCACCATCATCATATCATTGAGAGGTAGTGATCTTATTTATATCAACATCGATGATATTCAGGAAAGAAAAATAATATCAATAATCAGAACTCACAATCAGAAACATTAGCAATATCAGTGCATTTATCATAAAATGGCTTTTAGCTTTTGTGCAGTTGTAAAAAGGTTTTCACTGTATTCAAAATCGTTCTTAACTGGCTCATTATGACATGCGCACAATAATAGAAATGATGACTGATTCTTTTAGCGCCATACTAAATAGATTACTATATAGAAATTACGTAATACTAAGTTACCGTGTCTTATACAATTACTTCACCATTTTGTACTTTTTTGAACAACTCGTATTATAATAATCAAGGTTATCCACTTGTTGCAAAAATTACTATGAATTGATACTACTTGTGAAAAGCCTTGGTCACTACTCTGTTATCGATTATTTAAACTATGAAATGTTATACCCACTCTTGCTGTCTAGTAACAACCCATTGTTACATATCGTGATAAACAAAGACATAAACAACATAAACAATCTTGTGTTCCATTCACATGGCTTTCTCTAGCTATTCCACAAACAATCTTTACTTACAAAACATTATTTTATCTACGTCATGCTAATGGAATTGGTCTTATGACTTGCTTCCTTATAATCAGAAGAGAAATAAGGGAGTGCACTAGGCTAAAGTGATAGTCAAATCTTTTAAAAGCGATCACTATATGAAATAATTAAACTTCGCTTCTCTTTTGCATTCGTTTCATTTCGTAGTCGGCTTGCCCTAGAACTTACAAGCAGACGCCTAGGAGTCAGAAGCCTGTCGGGGAGCCAATGGCACGAAACCACAGAATGGAGAACCTGGAACGAACGGTCGACCCGTAGCCAGGCACGAGCCCGAGGAAGTGAATGAAATGTAAGCGAAATGGATGATAGGAAAGGTGGTGGAGCAAATGGTGGAATGAGTTGTGGGGGAACCGGAGGGCCCGGAGAAAACCCATCCACACGCCACTTCGTCCACCACAAATCCAACATGCAGGCGCTTGGGATAGAACCCAGGCCACCTAGATGGGAGGCGAGCGGTCTAACCACTCAACCACTCCGAGCCCTGAGAGTAAAACAAAAGAGATGAAACGAAAGTTGATTTACCGTTTGAGAAAAGTAGTTTAAAACTGAAATCAATAACAAGGAATATCTCAGAAACGGTTAACTCTATCAAAATAAAAAAAAAAAAAAATATATCTAAATTGTGTGTTTTAATGTGAACTAAATGTTTTGTGTAGTAAGTTTATGTCTATCTCTTACGGTTTATGAGTTATAAGTCATCCAGAGGCTATTCCCAGGAAATTCAAGATATACAAGGCGTTTGTTATGAAAATATCTTAAAAAAAATATGGTATTTTAATCAAATAAAGCGTTTTTGAGAAGCTCAACATTTTCGAAAGATGTTCCATGTAAAGGTAGCTGGGGTACGGGATTTTCTTGAAAAAATTTGTGGTTCATTCTTGGAAGAATACACACACACACACACACACACACACACACACACACACACACACACACAGAGGCCGAGTGGTTAGACCATCGCCTCTCACCGAGACCAAGCGACCGCATGCGAGATTTGTAGTGGACAAAGCGGCGCTGGGGCGGGGTTCTCTGGTTTCCCCCGGCATCATATTCCACCGGTACTCCATCTTCATTCATGTATCATCAGTGTCACCACCTGCGGTGCCATAAGTAGTTAAAGCGGGCGTAAAACACTACAAAACACACAAACACACACAAACACACACACACACACACACACACACACACACACACACAGGCGCGCACGCGCGGACATTTTTCCTTAAAAATTATTTTTATTCTGGGGCTCTCAAGACACGTATTTCCGATGAAATTTCGATATCGAATTTTTTGGTGGAATACGATATCTTCTCTATCTACTGTACACTGTACACAAGTGCTAGAAAAGCAATAAATATCAAATGGGAAACCAGGAACTGATGAAAGAAAAAGGACAACCACATTTAAACATTTAGCAATAGTGAATACTTTTGCTGTAATGATTATCAAAGAGAGAAAACTTTAAACAGATACACGGAAGAACTGGGCTTTTAGTATGTCAGTCTGTTTTTCCATTTCCGGTTCTGCAGCTGAGTCTTGAAGAACGAGAAAAGGAATTAAACAAAGCATGGTGAAACGATCCTTGAATAAGGAAGTCATAAGTGAGTTTGAAAAATACCAGTATATCCAAAATAGAAATAATTGAAGGAAATGCCTATTCAAATGGGTGTTTTTGAGAAAACTCGTGACTAGGGTTAGCAACTTGGGGACCGATAGTGGGACAGAGCAAGGTATGTAGTCAGCGCCGACTGCTGTGTAGGAGCACAAGAGCACGTGAACCTCCATTATTTCTCAGTGGATCTCCTTTTTCTCTTTCAGGAAACATTTAATAAAATGCGCTATCCGGTGCCACTTGTTTAAGTATACCGCGCTCTGCTCTTCAGATTGAACACAGCCGAGAACCCGAGTATGTGACAACAACGCTTGTAGCACAGGCCTCGTGTGCTAGCGTATAACAACGTTTAGCAGCTCTGCGCTTGCATGAGTAACAACACAGCTCGGAATTTTACAGCCAGAAATGAGCACATTGAAATCGTGCACTTTCGTTCTCATTAACATCACCAGGGTTCTGTTTATTATCGGGAGGTGCTGCTATCTTTGAGATTTAGCTGAAACTATCCGGAAATGTAACTGCATTTGATGAGGCGTTATTTTTCTTAATAATTTGCAGTTTATGCACGAGCTTGCTTAAGACTAGCGTGTGCTGCAGTTTTACTAAGTTATTTCTGGTATAATGTGATTAACTTACTGTGACAATACTTAATGTATTAACAGGTGAGACTAGTGTGGATTTTCTAACATGTTTTAAACATAGCTTATTATGTTAACAACAATGTTCTCTGTGTTGAGCAAGTGACCTCGTGGTTCTCAATTCTTCTGACTTTTCAAAGGTAGCCATGAATTCGGTGGACTCAATATTAAGAAGTCATGAAAAACTTACATATGAGGAACAAATAGAAATAAAACGACTGGGACGTCCACAGCCCGATTTGGTAATTAAGCATGTAACAAAAACTCAAAAGCAGGACTATAGACGTAAATTTAATAACAGTGTATACGCAACATGCAAATGGCTTTGCGGTTGCTGTATCAGAAACTCGCTGTTTTGCTTTCCTTGTCTTATGTTTAGCTCCAATGCGACGAGTAACCGGACAAGAGTAGGATGTACCGACCTGGTGCATCTCAGTGAAGCATGAGAATTCAGGTGCACATAAGAACGCATGTATTCGATTTGCCATGCTTGGTCGTGTGAATATCAGCACTCAACTAGACAGCGCTTACAGGCAGTCGGTAAAGAGACACAACGAGCAAGTTGACAAAAATACTCGTAGGTACATTCTCTCTAGGCTAATTGATTGCGTAAAATTTTGTGGAGCATTTGAACTAGCTCTACGCGGTCATGATGAGCGGGAGAATTCTGAAAATCCCGGGGTGTTTCGTGGGCTTGTTAATTTTGTAAGCTCTATTGACTTAGCAATGCAAGAACACTTAGAAAATGCAACCGTGTTCAAAGGTACTTCAAAGACGGTGCAGAATGACATCCTCGACTGCATGCTTGCGGTCTGCAGGGAAATTATATCAGAAGAAATAAAGGTAGCTCATTACTTAGCAGTCATGGCCGATGAAACAGCAGATGTGTCTACTCAGCAACAACTTGCTGTTGTGTACAGATACGAGATGCAAGGGTCGGCTGTTGAGCGTTTTGGGTTTTTTTTTCAATCCTGTTGCCCAAGATGCTGATGATATATCTGGGGTAATAAACACTGCATTGCCAGAGCTTATAGGAGAGCAGAAACATAAATTAATAGGTCAATGTTAGGATGGTGCAGCTGTTATGAGTGGCAGTGCAAGTGGAGTTCAGGCGAGAATACGAGCTATGTACCCTCATGCATATTATATACACTGTTACGCCCATCAATGCAATTTGGTTCTGCAGAAGGCTGCTGCCATAAACAGCTCATCCAGAATTTTCTTTTCAACACTATCAGGATTTCCTGCATTTTTTTCAAGATCTTGTCTAAGAACCAAAATACTTGACAGAATTGTGCAAAACAGAGTTCCGAGGCTAGCAGCTACACGCTGGATTTGCAGCATTCGTTCAGTGTATGAACATAAAGAACGTCTCATCCAGTGTCTAGAGGAAATAAGTCTGCTTGATAATATTGATGACAAAACAAGACGTGAGTCAAGCGGCCTCTTAGCAGCTTTGGAGGATTCTGCATTCACCTTCTGGTTGGAATTCTTTCATAGAATAATGCCTCAGGCGGAGCTCTTATTTAAAGTACTGCAATACAGACAAATCGATGCCGTAAAAGCAAAACGCTACTTAGATCGGTTCTCGTCTGCTGTGCAGGAAATTAGAGACACTACACTTAACAGATGTGAAGTTTCCGAAAATGGAAAGAGAAAGAGGCAAGAAAATCGAGTGGCAGAAGGAAAGGAAGTGTGCGACGCGATACTTAGTCACGTAAATGACAGATTTTCATTTACGGATCATTTAGTGGCTTCGAGGCTAGTTGATGTCGCTTCTTTCCAGACATTCTCCGAAGATTTTCCAGAAAAAGATCTCGTCACTACTGTTGAAATCTACCCATGGTTGCTCAAGTCCCTGTATGACTGGCGCGATATGATGAACGCTGAAGGAGCATCATCTATGTTGCAGTTCATAACAGAAAACAACCTCAACAAAGAAACTTTTCCGCAATTAACCGAGCTACTGAAGATTGTTATTACTGCGCGCATGACTACATCAGAACCAGAAAGGTGCTTTTCCACGTTGAAAAGAATTGAAACCTTTACTAGGAATACGATGGCTGAAGACCGACTTTCAGCATTGGCAATGCTTGCTATTGAGAAGAAACTGGTCAACCGCATAAAAGACTTTAATCACCGAGTGATAGAAAAGTTTGCACACTTGAAAAACCGGCATGTGGAATTTCTGTACAAATAACTTTGGTGCCCATTGCATAATTCAAACAATGTAAATATAATTTATTGTAAATACCATTCTTCACATGAACTATATCAAAGGACTTTACCCCTTCATCACCATCTGGGAACCTCATATTGCTGTTAACTATCGGAGACTAAGAAATTCAACATCTTTACAATAGTGGGCGAGTGACGATTTGTGTAACAAATGTATAACTCTTGTTTTTAGGCACTATCATAGTTTCTAATATTACTGGATTTGATGTTACGGTGATGGCGGCTATAGTAGTAGTAGTAGTAGTAGTAGTAATAGTAGTAGTAGTAGTAGTAGTAGTAGTAGTAGTAGTAGTAGCAGTAGTAGTAGTAGTAGTAGGAGTGGGAGTGGTAGTAGTGGTAAAGTGCTGATTTTGTGAACACCTAAATTTTTAATCCAAGAGCCGCCACTGTATGTAGTTGTGTTGACAATGTAGTGTGAACGTAGTGGTACTAATAGAAAGAAAATGGGGCAGTGGTTGCATGATAGAAGTGATGTTTTTACTAGCAGTGGAAGGCGATTGAGGTTGGGTGGGTGGTAAATATAAATACCACTCATTTACGGGAACTAACAATTTTAATTCAATTGATGTCGTGGCACAACTCATCAGCATCATTATCCGTTTCATTTTCTCTCAAGATACATAGATTACAATGCACAACAACATACAATCGTAACTCTCAAAAGTGAATCGTCTCCGATTGGCACGTAAACAGCCTTTATATTGTGAAAAACTTCGCTCCACTTCACAAGACGTGATTGGAACAACACGGAAATGGGACAAATCATCGACTATTGCGTAAGATACTCCATCAGCAATTATTTTCGTAGCAACACCTCGTAGTATATTTCGTGTTTCACACATTATTGAAAATCCGACTTTTTTTTTTCTTCCAAACACTGTCTTCGCTTTCTTTTTAACACGGTCTAAAACAGGTGTCACGGGTTTCTGATTAATTGCTTGACAAATTCATCGACAGCTTTCAGGGATCGAGGCATTTCAATGTTCGATGTTTCCAAATATGTGTTAATGTCGTAGATATATCTGCAAAGCTCTTCTGTATGAATTGCAAATCTTCATGCAATCCATTTCAAGCAAGAGATTTTACAATCTTGATTGAAGGGCATGCACTATCATCAGAGGCATTAATTACCTGTAAAACAGTATTGCAATATACATCATAATATACCGCTGCGTGGAGTCAAGTTCTCCAACGCGTTAAATAGTAATACATGTGGCGCGTCAGGCGCCAATGCAGGACGATCTTTACTCGGTAGGTATGCAACTGGTATTCGCATGTGTCCCTCTATCGGATATTGCTATCCCTACTCATTACCATCCCCTAATCTTTCTGATTTTATTATTCATTGGAACTCATAATGAAGTAAATATAGATGTTGCTTTAATATATGTCTGTATATTTTTACTTTCCCTACCACGTGTAATGTACATGGAAGTAGAGAATGTGTTGCCCTCCACCCAAAAATTCGATACCGAGATTTCACTGGAAATACACGTTTTAAGGACACCGAATAAAAAGATCAGTCTGTCTGTGTGTGTGTGTGTGTGTGTCTGTGAACCACATTACTCAAAAAAGAAAAATCGTTAAGCACCAAACCTAATATTTAAGTTCAGTATCTTCTAAGGATGCAACACAAAAAAAAATCTGATGTGTACCATTCACATGACTTTCTCTATATCCCTGCAACAAATTATTCTTAAAAAGCTTATACTTCTATTAACTTCATGCTAAACAGTAAAACATTAGCAGAAATAACCATATTACTTGCTTCCTTGTGAGTAGAGGTGAAATAAGGGAGTACCATAGGTTGAAGTGATAATCAAAAGCTGGTTGCTATGTCACTGAAGTTCCTTTGTTTGTATGGGTAGCAGTTGACAAATTCCTGTATGAGAAATGTATAAGTTTTTCATAGCAGAAACAAAAAATAAGGAATGTCACAAAAACGACGAACTCCACGAAAAAAATGTATATAACATAAATGTTGTGTTTTATCGTGCTCTACATTTTTTGTGCAGTAAGTTTTTGTCCATCTCTTACGGTTTAGCAGTTATTTAAAATTTAGTAAAATTCATCCACAATAAACTACTCTTCAGAGGCGATTCCCAGAAAATTCAAGCTATACATTTTATTTGTCAGGTGAATATCTTTAATATACGAAATTTTAATAAAAATCGTTAGAGCCATTTTTGAGAAAATCAAAATTTTCGAAAAAAGTTCTATGTAAAGGGTAGTTGGGGGTGGGGGGATTTTTCTCAAAATCTTCGTGTCGCATCCCTGGAAGATACTAAACTTAAATACCAAGTTTGGTATTTTAGCTACTTTTCGTTTTTGTGTTATCGTGTTCACAGACACACGGACAGACACACACACACGGACCTTTTTCCGAAAATGCTTTTTTTAGATAAAGGGTACCCTAAAACATATATTTCCGCTGAAATCTCGGTATCGAATTTTTTGGTGGAGTGCAATACATTCTCTATACACTATGTATATAGTGCCTATAGAGAAAGTAATTAAAATCCCTTCAACTCAAAATACTCTTTACACGGAAGATTTTCCGAAATTTTCGATTTTCTAAAAAATGCCTCTAACGATTTTGAGTATAATACCACATATTACATGGCAAATAAAATGTACTACTGTGTTAAGAAAGTTCCGGGAATTTGCCAATAAAACACAAAAAATTAATTGTTCATCCAATTTTATTTTATCGCCTTCAAAGTAGGCCCCTTCTGACATTATACATTTATGCCAACGAATAATCCAACCATCAAAACATTTTTTGTAGGCACTTTTAGGAATCCATGTCAATTGTCGCCGCGAATTTTCCTTTTCTTCTATCGACTGAAAACGGGTGCCTCGAAGTGGTAACTTGAGTTATGGAAAGAGAAAGAAATCAGCAGGAGGCAGATTAGGTGAATAGTGGTTTTTCGATGAAATTTGTTGAGTTTTTGGCCAGAAATTCGTTTACAATAATAGCCTTGTGAGCTGGTGCGTTATCGTGGTGCAGAATCCATGAGTTGTCGTTCCACAAATCTGGCCTTTTTCGCCGTATTTGTTCTCTCAAACGCCGCATAACGCTCAGATGACTGACTTGAGTGTCAAACTCGTAAACCCACGTCTCATCACCAATTACAATGCGTTTCATGAATGTGGGGTCGGAACTGGCTCGTTCTAGCATGTCTTCAGCAATCCTTACGCGATTGAGTTTTTGTAGAAAAATTTCGGAACTAACCGAGCTGCAACGACATGCCCAAACAATCGTTTAAAATGGTACGAATCGATTGGTGAGACACACAAAGTTCAACGGCAATCTCTTTCAGACCTAAATGACGATTTTCAGACACCATTTTCTTCACTTTAGCGATGTTCAGTTCAGTTGAAACCGTTGATGGCCGACCAGAGCGAGGCAAATCTTCCACATCTCGACCACTTTTGAATGCACTGTACCACTCAAATGCACGTGTTTTTGATAAAGTCGATTCACCGTAAGTCCTCTGTAACATTGTCAGCGATTCAGCACACGAAATACCATTTGCAATGCAAACTTTGAGACAGATTGTATCCATCGTAAAATCGCAAATCACCTTTGAGATGAACCAACAAAATGGTGTACTGTAAACAAACTAGATGACAGATGACGATCAAACTCCATGTGGGTATAGAGGAAAGTTGTACTAACTTAGTGACAACAATAATTTCGAATCTCCTTTCAAACAGGGTGATCAATTCCCGGTACTTTCTTGACAGAATGTATAGCTTACATTTTCTGGGAATAGCCCGTGAATCATCTTCATTTTGGAGGACCGGTAGAGATACACAAAATCCTACTACACCTAAAATGTATATCCGTTAAAACATACGATTAATCTCCGATTTTTTTTCAGTTAGCCATTTCCGAGATCTTCATTGTTATGGTTTAAATTTTTTAATACTTATACCTTTTTTCCAAATAGGAAATCTCCATTCATTTTAAATAATATAACATACATTACAACTTATCTATTAGCTTACTGTAAAGTCTTTACAACAATATTAATTATGACACAGTCGTAAAATAGTCTTTGTTTGTTTGCAGTAATTGCATCAGCAATAGTAGCAGCCGGTCTTTAGGGGCACAGGGGCACGTGCTCTCCCTACAAAAATTTCACAATTATTTCTCCATTATATTATTAGGTAAAATGCTATAACCTATAACGCATTTTGTTTAAATTTAAACCTACTATGCACACTGGACAGTTGTAGTGAAGATGGCTGTCGGAAATAGTAACCGGCCACAAGCGATTTTGTGATCATCCTATGCGCATGCGCAGAATTCAGTGCTTTCAGATGTAGTTAATTTGTTGGTGCGGGGTTCAAGAGGCCGAGACGGGAAGGTTCTCTTAGGACACAAAATCCATTGTGGTCATTTGCCGCGCATGTGTAGAGAGAAAATAAGAACCGACAATAAGCAAACATATTTATCCAAAGATCTCTTCACATGTTAAGAGTAAATAATAAAAGCATTAAAGTTTGAACCTCTTATTTGAAAACAAAGTTGATCTATAAACCACCCAAACGAAATACACACAAAGAAGCTTCTGTGATAAAAATGTACAATGTTGGTACTTTGTACCAAGCAGACGATAAGGTATGCTCGCGCACCAACGCTCAAGGGGTACAAGCAGTGTTGTGTAACTACCCTTAGTTTACTAGGAAATAGACTCGCGATACATTTGAAGCTTCACTGGAAAACAGAAAAAGGCCAAATAACCTATAGTTATTGAAATTATGGACGTGAACAAACAGTAAAATGGACCTTACTTATGAGAGGTGATTAGTGGCCAGTGTTTTGAAAATGAGTGCTGAGTTACAATATCCACCTTAAGAGTATACTGAGTGACACAGTGCCTTGTATGTATTTCATGTGGTAATGAAACATAATCTGAATGTGCTCGATATTAATTTGGTGAGATTAACTGCAGAATAATATGTCGATTTATCAGTTGGTAGCGTTAAAAAAAAACAGCAGTGTTAAAACTAGTCTTAAGAGGGAAAATCCTAAACACTGTTACGAAGGATAGGCGATGGTTTGTAAAATATGCAATTGCTTGTAAACAAAATACTTAAGACATTAATAACACGATTGCGATCTACTTTACTTTAAGGGTGGTTTCCATAGCTTTGAGAGGAAAGCGAGCTTCGTTTCTGAAAAGAAACATCGTGAACGTTGTAATTGACATACCTACATAAGTTAAATCAAAGAGTTAAAAAACAAAATACAAAAACAAAAAAAAACGTCTTTTAACCTGGTTGCTCATATCGAACGATGAAAATTTGGTGAAATGATGCTCAAATGATCTCGGGATCCATGGAGCTTTAAGTTACTCGACATTTGTCTTCTCAGGATAAGGGAAAACCCCGAAAAAAACCTTATCCGTGTAACTCACCCTAAGCAAGATTCGAACTCACGAAAGGATCAAAGGACGGACTTCTACAAACAGAAAGGTTAGTGCTAATACACAAATTAGCATTTCATTTCTATTGATAGCTTTTAGTATCCACTAATTTTAGTGTGTCGTCATCCGAGATCTAGGGGTAATATACTACTAGCCTCTGGTTCTCAAGGTCGCAGGTTCAAATCCGGCTGATTTTTTTCAGGCGTAAAAATCCCTTCCTTCATAAGGGAAGTAAAGTCATTGATAATGTGTCGTAGATTTACGGCACGTAAAAAAAAACCCTCTAACCTAATAAAGAGGCCTCTGAGCAATATTAAGCGGTCTTTCGCGCCAAAAAAATGGGACGCTTAGAACCGCAGTAGTTAAAGAGCGTCCATAAATGACATTCAATTTAGTTTTAATTTTAGTGAATCTTAAAATTGTGCGCTACCAGATGATTTGGCCACGAGCCGCCACTGATCAGTAATTTGATGCCAAGTGCACACCCATGCCAAAGTAATCCAAATTTAATATTGTAGAATACACACTTTTCTTTCCTTCGTACTTACCCTCAGCAGCAAGCAAAATCTATTACCAAATAGATACTTGAAATATTTAAGCACTTAACAAAGCCCCGAGAGTGACAATTGCATATAAAAGAGAGGGGAAAAAGTAATCCAGAGGAAAGAGAAAAAAATCTAATGTGTTGCATTCATATAACTTTCTCCATTAACTCTTTTACCATCCACTCGCTTATTCTTCTTCTATCTACACTTTAATACAGATAAACCGTTAATACATTTACACATTTCGTTGCACATATAAGAAGAATATTTAACTTACATCGAGTCAGACTTTTTCAAAGCCAGTCGCTACCCGCCAGGTACCCGAGCGAAAAGAGGATTTTGAAGTGTACAGAAGTTTCCAAATTTTAGCCTTAATAGCCCTAAATTCTACTCAGCAGAAATGTCACTCAGCGGTTCTGTCATAAACTCGTTGAAATGATGCCTAAACTGCCCCGGCACACCCGGAGCTTAGGGTTAACCTACATTGGTCTTTTCAGTATATAAGGAAAACCCCTGAAAAACCTTACCCAAGTAATTCACCATAATCGAGATTCCAGCTCAGGAGCTATTGAATATGAAGCAGACACACTACCCCCACATCACGGAGTTAGCTTTACGAATCTTTTTCCACGTCTTAAGTAACAATATTATAGACAAAGGTGAATAAACTGAAGTTACTACAGTTTTACAAATGCAAGAAATGCCTCTGCTTGCGGATGTCCAATATTTATAGTGCTGCCATCTGCGAAAAACTGTTTCGTACCTTTTAATTACACGCAAAATTTTATAAATCTTTTAATTGCTGCATGCCTATGAATTTTAAATAAACGAAAAACTCAAAAAATTAATGATTTAGTGTAATACCTGCTTCAAAAACAATTTTCCTAATCTTATCTTCATTTTCTTCAAGCAAAAACATAGAAAAATATATCTTTAATTTATTTTTTAAATTGCCTATATAAACTTTTTTTTTTCATTTGTATAGTCCCGTTTAGCTTCTATGGTCATATCGGGGGCTTTGACTTGTGAAACAACTCATATGATGATCACAGTAGGTTATTGTCATTAGGTTTATCACTTTATTTCATTAAACACACGCACACTCACTTTCATATGCATACTTCCAGACTCTGTGAAGATAAGGAATAATTCTGGTTAGAGAAAAATTACCCGCCCCAGCCGGGAATCGAGCCCAGGACTTCCGGGTGATTACTCGACCACGGAGGCACTCCTGTAAACATTATTATGCCTACCTTTCCATTTAAAGCAGTTAGTTATCCTTGTGTAAATTACTTTATAACCTTGTTATTAACTTAATAAATAAATCTCAGTTTTATGACATTTTGCCATTAGTGCGTCGTCATTTTAAAAACATTTTAGACTTATAAGTAATTTTAAAGCATTTTAACTATAAAAATCCGGTCCCTGTAATTTACACTGGCTAACAATGTAATTACCACATAACTTTAATGCACGAGTTTCAACAAAATGAGTAGACTATAAAATATTAATTTTCGGATACAAAAGTGACATGAAGTACGAGGTTACTGGTCAAAACTTGGCTTTCATTCAGTTGCTTTTTATATAGTTAAGAATTCATGCCTTCATCTAATTCCAGCTTAAGCTATAAATGTCAGTATTAATTGCAGTACGTATGCTAAAGATCGAAGTGAATGACGTAATCGAAGCAGTGTAAACATCTTGCAGTTGCACCTGTGGGAAATTAGAACCCTCTTCGTGACCCGCAATCCAACCAGAACTACGCCGCGGATGATGCAATAGTAAACTGCGGTGAGTGGCCACAGCATTAGGATGGAGCGGGAAAGAAGGTTACTTATACTAGTATACTCATTGTCAACTCGGGAAATAAACATTCTATGCGCGCACGTTTTCTTGTGCGCACAGCTTCCTGGTCTTCATTCGCGCCATTTTGGAAGCAGAGCATAGAGACATGAAGGACCTTATACCCTTGACATACAATGGCTTAAGCGCTAAGGTATCTAAGGGCTTTATAGCATTAAGTTCATAAACAATATTCAAAATATGTAAGTCGCCAAGACTTCATTGTTACCATAAAATAAAAATCTCCAATATTATACCCTGGCATCTAATTTCTTAAATCTTTATTATTTATTTACACATTTAAAACATTTCTCACATCCATTATTTTACAGTTAAATTTATCTAATGCCACTCATTGTTAAAACAACCAAATTAACCTTAATATTGTCACCAGAGGTGTCTGCTATAAATATATGGTATTGGTGTGCGCCTCATTGGCGAAAATTGGGTTATGCAGGAACCTGTTTTACCGCCGATGCGCCAGTTTATAATATATCTACCTATAGTACGCAATGTTTCAGACTATCCATATTCACAACCGCATTTTAATTTACTGATTACTTCGTTCTTGCCTTAGAACGCTGTACTTAATAATGTACATCTTGTATAGAACAAACATTCATAAAAACTAACCTTTCTTTCGTACGACAATTTAGGCATCATCATCATATCGTCGTGGTCTTTGTTGTCGCGATCGGCTGTTGTTGCATCAACTTGTAAATAACTTTCATTATTATGGAGCAGGAGCAGGCGATGTTTCTCATATCTGAGACTCTCCGACTTCTGTGAATACCAGAATGTATACTCCAAGCCGTTAATGCTCTCTATACAAAACGGATAGCTGCTGCGATGGCCACAAGTAAACAGTGCTAGACAGATATGCCTTGAGCACTATCCCTATTGTGGCAAGTTATTGCAACATATACCAAGTATTAAACATGACCCGGCGAGTTAGTAGAGAACTTTCATTAAAAATGTTTCAAATCATATCGTAATCGCGAGTTCGAACCTCGCTTAGAGCCAGTTACCCGGAGATGTCGAGTAACTTTAAGCTCCATGCTCATTTGAGCATTTCACAGATTTCATTCATGTCCGGTATGGTCAACCAGGTTACCAGGTTAAACGACGTTAAACTAAAATTAAAATAAAAAATAAATAAATAATACCGAGGCATTTTTCGAGATTTATAAATATACTGTAGCTCACTTTCCTTGTGTACTTTTCATTGGAGCCGTTTTTGCTTACATAATATTTAGGTTTAAGAAACCAATATTGCAGTAGTTGAGAACTTATTCTTATCAAGTGTTACATTGTTGCTCAAAAGAAGCGGCACAGCTTATACCCTTCCCACGTTCACCACTACAATATTTCTGTTATCACTAATCCTTGTTCTTATAAGCTTGCCCCGCTGAGTTGTGTTCATCCGCGCTGCATTACCTTCCCCTTTCCTCTGCTTGGCTAATGTACACCTTTAAATGATGGAAAAAAATAATTTTCCATCTAAGGATAAGCGATAAACCAATATAAACACCGCCATGATGTACATGCTACTCGTATCGCCATCTTGAGAGACAGGTCTGAAGCAAAAGGATCCATCTGTTTCATGATAAGGGCTTACATACATTTCAGATTAATTAACTCTCTTGTGTAGGTAATATATATTTTGTTTCATACGGTTATGAGAATGTGCATTTAACAGCCCATTCGAATTGTTTAAGATAATCATGGTAAATAAGAAATTGATTTGTACCGCAAACACCCTATTCCACGACAACCAATTAGAGGAGGTTAGTTCAGGTGACCATTAAACGATAAACGGCAACTTTTGTGGGACAACCCTGGCTTACTCAATACAGCAGCACTCAACTCTTTTAAGCCAGGAATATTTCGTCGTCAAATTTATTTGTTGACATGTAGGAATATATTTCTAGAAATTTTATATATTTGAAATTGTATCGAACAGTTATTACTGACTGTGACTACATCATGGCTAACGAATTGGTCAAGCTCCACCGCGATTTGAAATCACGTGATTCTTCTAGTCCAGTCATGGCCCGATAACGTAAAATACAGTCGCCCAATACTCAACACAATATTCTACACAAAGAAATACATTGCTTGTTAAATTCTTAGAAAAGATAAAGTTAAATCATGAAGCAATTCAGTGTTAGCTAAGTTTAAGACTACCATTACTACATAACGCTGATTCGTGCCGCAGCCTGTTCATCTCGTTAGCTAAGGTCTACATTTAATTTCCTCTCCGTCCACTGAACATTACTAAAAGGTCCTTTTTTTAACTTTATATTTTTGGCTGTGGATATAAAAAAGAATTCTGTTATTTTCAATATCTCGAAACAGGAAGTTAGAAACTCGGGAAACTTGACAGAAAAAGTACAGAATAACAGCATTATTGTAGCAAACATCACTAGTCAAGGAATAAGATATGACCAAAGAGTATAATGAACAATTACGTGATGCGATGTAGACATAGTCTTTGCATTGCTTCTACAAAGCTTGCCGAAATTCGTTATCTCAATCGCAAGAAAGGATCATCACGAGACACAAATTATTCTTAGTTATAAAAAGAGAAGATTTGCCGATTTTTCGAAAACCCACACGGACACTTTTTGCACTAGAAACACGGACATGTCCGCCTGCAAAAGTCAACAGACTGTACGAGGGATGGAGGGTGATTTGTCAGTGATGTCACTACTTAAAGTTCAGTAACAGTTCAGATTTATTTCCTTTTGTTCTGACTTTAGTGCATTGATATTCCCACATTGCTCTTATACAATTAATACACCTAATCTGTAAGTAAATACCCATACGACAGCATGATATACTAAAATAATTATTGTGATATTTTCTAGCAACTATAGTAGAAATCGCAGCTGTGTAATTCTAAAATGTTTTGCGCTTTTACTTTTTTCTGAACATGAAATGGAAATTCCTTGCCATTCCGTAAAATTCTAAACATGTCATATTTTACTTTCTACCATTTCCAAAACAGCCCGGAAAATACACCAGTGGCTTATTTTCTTAACTGGGTTTCCCAACAACGCCAGGAGATATCTCTTGAAATTATTTAAGTATCTTAAATCAAAATTTGTATAACAACAGAAATTAACAAATGTTTAGCTCAAAATAGTTTGCGCTTATTGTAAGTTACCAGTTCATGCTTTAGGCAAAGGGGGAACTTTCACATCAGTAATCTCAATGCTTTCTAAACTCACTGCAAAAATAAATAGCATATTCAGTTGTTTTACATGCAAATAACAGTATGCCGTTTTTAGCTAATCAAAATAATACAATTTCTACGTGAATACAACAAAATATATTAGATATCCAACTGCTAAAAAAATGCTTATCCACTCACATCTAGAAAATCTAACCTCGCTTTAAGACTCGGTCCTAAAATTTTACTTTAACGAATTAATTGCTATGTTTAGCGGCCCATCCCGCAAGACAAACATCAAAACATACCTACTTATGTTTCAAGAGATAAATAAATTTGTTGCACTAAACATTTGCCAACATGCTAATATAATGTAATTACAGTATTAACACCAACCGCTCTGAGTTTAAGTACTCTCCCAAAATATTGTCGTTTTGGGATATTTCGTTAGAGCCACAGAACATTAAATTAAAATGTGTAGTCCGTTAATTTGACCATACTACTGAAACATGCGTTTACAGGCAGGCACACGACAAAAACAAATGCCACTCACCCAGTTCTGCGTAGCATAGAGCACCAACCATGGATAGCAATCCTGAAAGAACCCATACTACAAGGGCAAGTCCTATGGAACCCGAACTCTTGAGGACACCTTTAGGAGACACAAAGATACCGGCGCCTATGATAACTCCAACAATGATAGCCACACCATCCACCACTCCAAGTTCTTTCTTGAGTTTAATGCCACTTTCTGTACTACCAGACTCCTGCAGAGCCTTGGTTTCCATATTCTTATTCTTCTTTTCAGCCATCCTTCATCCCTTGCTGCTACGAAGCTGATGCAACACGTGGTCCGCACTGTTAGTCGCAGTACTGCATGCTTACCACGTTGCCGGCACCACGACTGTGTCTGCTGTGCCAAGCCATTCACTTCTCCCCTCCCATTTCGTCCTCCCCCCTCCAGGCCGCCACTACACCACTATTCGCAATAACAGAGGGTGCCGCGTCCTACGCTTACTTGTGGCAATGGCCGTGGAAGTCCGGAAGCACGAGGATTAGACCGCCATAGGAAGGGGCAGTTGATGTGTTCAGCGCTCATTCTTTGCACGCAGTACTTCGTTGGCGTTTCCTATTTCAAGGACAACTAAATATTGAAAGAAGCTCAGGATAAACTAAGCTACGAAAGAATGTTGTTATAGTTTGAGTTTCATAACACTGAAGACTGATGCTTCAGATGTTGGTAACGATACGATGGCGTAGTCATGGTACCGCTTCATATGAAGCAATGGAATTATGGTATTGCCGCATTAGGAAATTCGGTTATGTCAGCAACCCTAAACCGCAAAAGTTAGGCTATAGGTATAGTTTTGATACGTCGTCCCATAGTGTGCAGTTATTTTCGTTACACTCAATTCTAAATTGCTGTTAGGCTGTTATTAATTGCATTATTTCTCATTGGCATGCACCGCGGTAATGTTATAAAGGTTAATCTACACTTTTGTGTTTACCAGAAAGTGTAAAGAGCAGAGAGGAATCACGAACTGTGATGGCGGTATCTACTTTTAATTCACCTTGGATTAATAAAAGCCCAGTGTTTTGTTATTTATTATACTCTGTGAATAGTTTATCAAGCAATTATGTATACATGTGTTATTTTTTAATTCTGGGTGAATTATACATCGAAAACTGGATAGAGTTAGAAGAATATTAATTGAAGACTGTGTAATGCGTTATAATTACTCTATAGTCTCAGTAGTTTTAAAATAGTTAATACGCCATTTATTTTGTCATTAATTGTATAAAGACCTAAGTATAATTCTTATGTTTACCAACAACACACATTCAGAACAACTATTTTACTAAAAATACGGTACAATGTGCAGTTACGAGGTTACTTTAAACATTCTGCAGTAAAGAAAGAAAGAATGTATCTTCGTAATTTAAAAAAGTAACAAAAAAGAAAGAAAGAACTTGTCTTCGTAATTTAAAAAAGTAACAAACGTTTATACAAACATAAAAGCGAGTATGACATATCCCTACATATCTGCCATTTCAGAGAGAATTTTTTTATAGTGTTTAACGATCGCTTTTACTATTTGTGACACCGCTGGGGATGACACTGATGATGCATGGAAATGAAGATGGAACACCGGTAGAATGTGATGGCGGGGGAAACCGAAGAACCCGGAGAAAACCCGCACCACTTTGTCCGAGGGAAATAATGAAAGTTTTGGGCCACTAGTGGAATTTCATCTCAAATAGAACATTTTGCTTCTTATTTATTTATTGTTTATCTTGTTTATGCCGAACTTCGGTCTTATGGTATAAGAAGCACTTTATGACTGATTCCAAGATCATAGCAACGTCGCCGGTGTGCTGGAAGTTTGTCCCGCAGAAGTTCTTATACAGGTCTTTAATTCTACTCACATGGGTCTGAAAATTTCCCTCATACCCAGCCTTTACTTCGAACCCTCCCTGAATACAGAAAGAAATTAATGAACGTAGAGATAGCAATACTAATTACAAACCACAGTGCTCATTGCGTATTCCTGTCGATTCTATGTGAATGATACCTTAAGTAGTATTTTCCACCTTTCTTCAAGAACCTTACTGACTGCAAAAATACAATGTTCAATATGATAAATAATTATCCTTATTTAGTTGAAATTAAGTAAGAAGCAAATTAATTGTAATCAGTTTCGGCCTGATAGTAAGATAAATAATTATCCTTATTTACCATATTGTTAATTAGTTGAAACCAAAATAGGGGTATATCACTATTAATGATAAAATTGAATAAATTATTCCATATTATTATTATTGCATGATGGAGTTGGCTGATCGTTGGCATTCTGCAATCAAGGTTGCGGGTTCGATCCCACGCCAGATGATTCTCAAGTGCGTGGTTTAGTGACATGAAAAAAAAAAAAAAACTGTGGAGCTAAATTTTAGCACATTAGTGAAGTTGGTGTAGCCTTGGCAAAGGCTAATAAATGTTCTTTTATTATTATTATTATTATTATTATTATTATTTATACAGCTCCCTTTAAAATCAATGGCCATATCGGGTACTTTGACCTGTGAAACAACTCGTTGACTATAGGTTCTTTAAATATCTAGTTGTTTTTATCAGCTCTATTTTCAAATACACACACGCATTCAATTCACATGCATACTTTCGGACGAGGGAATGAGTCTGGTTAAAGAAAAATTCCCCGCCCCAGACGGGAATCGAACCTGGCATCTCCAATTGAGAAGACAGCTCACAGACCATTTAACCATGGAGGAAATCAATGACTAAATGTTGCTAAGTATTTTTACTTTCTCTAGCCCGCATGTACAATGTACATAATGGATAGAGAAGGTATTGTATTCCACCCAAAAATTCGATGTCGAGATTTCACCGGAAATATGTGTTTTGTGGTCCCCTGAGTCCATAAAAAGCATTTCAGAAAAAATTCCGTGTGGTATCTGTGTGTGTGCGTGTGTCTGTGGACAGCATAGCTCAAAAACGAAAAGACCGTTAAATACCAAACTTAGTATGTAGGTTTGGTGTCTTCCAAGGATTCGACACGAAGATTTCAAGAAAATCCCCCCTAACACAAACTACCCTTTATATGGAAACATTTTCGAAAGTTTTGATTTTCCAAAAAATGGCTTTAACGATTTTGATTAAAATCCCGTATATTAAAGATATTTACATCCAAATGAAATGTATATTTTTTAATTTTCTGGGAATAGTCTCTGAAGATCTCTTTATTCTGGATAAATTTTGCTGAATTTTGATTAACTGCTAAACTGTAAGAGATAGGCAAAAAAACTTCATGCACAAAAAATGTAGATCTCGCAAAACACAATTTAGATCCTTTACGTTTTTGTTTCGGAGGTAACCGTTTCCGAGATATTCCTTGTTATTGGTTTCAATTGTAAATTACATACATATACTTTTCTCAGACAGGAGTGTCCGTTTTTTCTTTTGTTCTACTCCTGGCCGAGCAAAGAAGTGTTTGGCAATGACAATGGCATAACGACAGCTTTTAAAACATTTGAGTATCACTTTAGCATAGCGCATTCCTTTAGTTTCCTTCTTCTTATAAGGAACTAAGTAATAAAAACATTCTCTAATGTCTATCTCGATTAGCAAAGAAGAATAATCTTTTTTAAGAAGTTTGTTTGTAGAGCAGCTAAAGAAAGTAATGTGATTTTTATCGTATTGTTTTGATGGGAAAGTGCTCTTCTTGATTAGTAAGGAGATAACTGTCTAATAGCATAGCACAACACTACTTGATTATAACACATTTCCCTTGCAAATTTCAACCTAGTAACACACACCCACAGAAAGCGAAACTAGTTCAGAATGTCTTCAATGGCAGACAGGCGCGAAACCATGACATAACTGTCTTCGTGCCTTACTTTCCAATACGTAAGTAGTCTACCATGAAGCCATACACGTACACTTCTTAGGCAGTGCAGAAGTTGTCTGTCAGATGTCGATTCTACCTGCACTCAAGTATTCAGGACGTAATTAACCTCACTGGTGCAAATGGCAGGAGTAAAGCGAGAGAGCTACATTATCTCTTTCTTTTCCATTTCAAGGGAGGAACAATACTAGACGTGAGGATTCGAGAAAAAAACATGAACTTCTCCACCCACTCTTCTACAAACTATTCTTGGAAAGTTTATTCTTCAATCACGTTAATCGACATAAACATTTACAGACAAGCTATTACAGATTTCCTTGTAGGAACAAAGGGACGCCTAAGCCATAGTCTTTTAAAAGTGGATCGCTTATTAAATGGAAACTGTGTAGTATGATATATTACTAGAAACCCAATGTTTTGAAACACTCTTAAAATTGAATTTTTGGCAAATTTGATTATTTTAGAAGGATAGGCCTTTGTTCTATTTTACTTAACACGCCTCTTACATTACGACGAGGAAAAGCTGATGTGTTCCATTCACATGACTTTCTCTATTTACTTCATGCTAATCGAGAAAAAATAACAGAATTGGTTCTATTTAAGTAGGAGAGAAATAAGGGAGTATCATAGGCTAAAGCGATAGTCAAAAGCTAGTCGCTATGTGATTGAAGTTCCATTGTTTGTATGGACTGGAGTTGACAAATTCTCGTATGAGAAAAAACTAAGTATTTTAAAGCTGAAACAAATAACAAGGAATATCTAAAAGATGATCAACTCTACGAAAAAAATATACATAATATAAATTGTGTATTTTTCTATTAAGTAGGATTTCTTCTATCTCTTATGGTTTACCAGTTATGCAAAATGTATCCAAAATAAAGATGTTTTCAGAGGCTATTCCAAGAAAATTCAAAATATGCATTTTATTTGTCATGTAAATATCTTTAATATACGATATTTTATTCAAAATCGTGAGAGCCAGTTTTGAGAAAATCAAAACTTTCGAAAAATGGTTCATGTAAAAGGTACTTGGGGTGGGAGGATTTTCTTGAAATCAGACAAACACACATACAGATGACAAACAGACAGACACGCACACACACACACATGGATATTATTCTAAAAATGCTTTTATTGGATTCAGGAGGTCTGAAAACCTATATTTCCGGTGAAATCTCGGTATCAAATTTTTGGGTGCAATACCTACAATGTACACAGTATGTGTAGAGAAAGTAAACATAGTAAGTTGCCATTTTAAGAAAGTAGGAGTATGTATTTGAAAATATAAACCACTAAAAATAATATCGAAAATGCTTAACGCCTCAAAAAACGTTATCTGACATAAATAGTAGGTAGTATGCTTTAAGATGATCTCCAGTTTTGTGTAATAAGATTCCATCTATCTCTTACGGTCTTTAACAATTATACAAGATACATTTAGAATTTTGGCAATTGCCGAAAAACTCAAGATCTTTATTTAACACTTAAAGTGATGCGTCTGTGAATTTTGGAAAATCTAGAATAGGTAAGATATCTTGTTGAAATTTATGTCGGTTATTATAAACAACATTAGTGATATTTTGGCCATGTATCAAAATTCTAGCTTGCATGGTAATTTAATTTTACTGTGTGAATACATTGTTCTAATAAAAATAAACCACATGATGCATTTTTAAAATATTCACATATATCCACTTTAACAGAAAACTATTTTACAAGTAGATCTATAATATTATATATTTTTTAAATTAGCCACAACTGGAGTAGTAAATTTTCCAAAGCTCTTGATTTTCAAAAGTTAATAAGAAGATACCATTAAAATCGTCTAAGGATCTTGACGTAGCAGTAACTACTCTTACTCGTAACATGCTGCCAGTCTTGCTTCACAACAATGTAATGTGCATCCGTTTAGGCATTTCCCCATTTCTACAAGAATCGCACAACTACTGGAAGAAAAGAAAGCATGCCGTAGGCTATGGCTACAAACGCGGTACCAACCGCATAAAACGCCATATAATAGAGCGACCCGCCATCTTCGTGAAGCATTGCAAAAGGAAAGAGACGCTGCTAATCATGCTGAACTGTCTAAACTTAATTGCAAGGATTTCCTCTTTGGAGGAAACTAAAAGGTTTACTAACAGAACGACGGCATTTCACCTTTACATATCAATGGTAATTGGTATGCAACATTCCAGTAGAAAGTTGATGTATTCTCAGAAGTGTTAGAACAACAGTTCCAGCCAAATCCTGTACAAGATTCTGCATTTAATAAGAACATCGAAGAAGCGGTGCTGACGCCATTACAGTTATCACCTTTTAAAATCTACTTTACTCCTGGTCAGGTGCTTAACGCGATCAATAGCTCTCCAAAAGGAAAGGCTCCAGGATATGACCAAATAGTTTTCGTTATTGAAAGCACTCCCAAGGAAGACATTGGTATTTTTAACCCAGCTATACAATGCAATACTGCGAGCAGCCTACTTTCCACAGAAATGGAAACATGCAGTAATAGCTATGATACACAAGCCGGATAAAATCAGGAAAGATCCAAGCAGCTACAGACCTATTAGTCTTCTTCCATTATTCTCAAAACTATTCGAGCGTCTTCTGCTTCCTACATTAATGATTCATCTGAACATTGTTATTCCTGACACCTAGTTTGGCTTTAGACGCAGTCTTAACTGTCAACAGCAACTGCATCGGGTAGATGACGTGATTCTAAGCACCTATGAAGAAAACTTGGCATGTGATGGCTTACTCTTGGACACTGAAAAGGCTTTCGATAAGTTTTGGCATGAGGGCCTACTTTATAAACTTAAGTCCAAAGTTCCTGAAACATTCTACAGGATAATACTATCCTACCTGCGAAACAGAACTTTTTCAGTTAAATGTGGAAACGTTCATCTCAGCCCTGCGAAATCAAGTCTGGTGTTCCTCAAGGAAGTATACGGGGTCCTATTCTATACCTCATCTATGTCTCCGACTTTCCGGCATCTAACAAAGTGACAGTTGCTGAATTTGCCAATGATGTGGCAATTCTCAGTAAGGGAGATGGTAATGCATCTTCACTTATTTTACAGATATACGCCAGAAAAGTTGAGAAGTGGTGTAAATAGAATAATAATAAATGCAAAAAAAATAAAAATTTGTAAAGTTTACATACAAAATCAATGTACCAAACCACTGCATAAGTATTTGTGGCGAGGATGTTCCTCAAACCTAAACAGTAAAGTATCTTCGGCTAGCGTTAGATAAGAGACTAACGTGGAAACCACACATCACTGATGTAGTACGTAAAATTAGAAACAGAATTCCAGATACATTATTTAATACGAGAAAAATCACCTCTTCGACTACAATAGAAAAGAATGATCTACTTCTCCTTGGTTCGTCTATGTGGACATATGGCTGTGGCATTTGGGGTTCTGCATTTGATTCACAGATAAAAAGAGTACAGACTCTTAAAAATCGTTTCCTTCGACTCATAGTAAGTGCACCATGGTATGTCCACAACACAACCATCCACCAGGATCTTCAGATACCACAAGTAGTTACTGTCTTACAAGACTGCTATACGAAGCAAGTTAGCGAACCATTCCAATCCATTACTGAACACAATTCCTCAACACCTGCCAGCAGCCCAAAGAGACAGAAGATTAAAAAGAAAGCATCACTCAGACTTGACAATGTAAATTAATTATAAGGCCTGTCATTGGATAGGGTCCTTGCCATGTTTCAAGTTGTGTTCTTGCCATGTAATGAGCATAACTGTAATGTATTAAATGTACAATAAAGTTATCATGATTAAACATTTTTTGAAACACACAATTTACGTTATATACTCCTTTTTTGGAGTTGATATTCCTTGTTTTTAATTTCATCTTTAAAAAACTTACACTTTTCTCATATAGGAATTTGTCAGCTCCTGTCCATACAAAGGAACTTCAGTCACATAGCAAGCAGCTTTTGACTATCACTTTAACCTATGATACTCACTTATTTCGCTTCTAATTACAAGTAAGCAAGTAATAAGACTATTTCTGTTATTTTTTTTTCCTGGTTAGCATGTAGTAAATAGAAGCATAAGCTTTTTAACAATAATTTGTTGCAGAAATGAATGGAGCACATGATTTTTCCTTATCCGAGAGGAAAATATCGGGTAATTTTAAGGACATTTGATCTCGGGCTCATTTCACCCATTTCATTCATCGTCCGATATGACCTACCAGTCTTTATAAGTAGATATATGAGTATTGAAACTAAAGAAGGCTATAGCCTCCGTTTAATTTCGTGTGGTATCCTTCACCTTCTCTGCATTTATTCGATCATTATGAGTAGTTTGTTCTGAAACAACTGATGTGAGTAACGATGCTAATCAGGAATACGACATTTTGTCAATTTTTTTTTTTTTTACTTTCTTTCTTCATTTTGTACCCCGTCTTTAACCGCATGGTCATGTCGGCAGTGTTTCCCTTTGGAACAAACTGCCTATCGGTAATTGTGGTAGGTAGGTGGGTGGGCATGTGGGTGGGAAAGTATGCTAAAACAGTATATGCATGTATAGCAAAGTAAATAAAAAACTTACAAAACACTAATTTTATAAACTTTCTGGACTTTATAGAGAAGACATTTCTTCAATAAAATTAGAATCTCTCTCTTAAATTTGTTACATGTAAGTTTCTCAATTTTATCAGCTATGCTATTAAATAGATTTATGGGTACTCTTTCGATACCACTTTGAGTTTTACTATACTTCCCTATCCTAAAATAAATATTATTGCTGTTGATAATTGTGAACAATTGTGCATACATCATACTATATATATAGTGAGGATTCCAAGTTCAATAAAATATGGCTTACAATGAATTTTTGGCGCAACTTTACAAACTATTTTTATTGCTCTTTTTCTTAAATAAAATATTAGTTTGCATAAGAAGGTTGCCCCAAAGTAAAATACTATAATTCAGAAGTAAGTATATATTACTAATATAATACATCGACAGTAATGATTTTGTTAATAGTTTGGCTGAGTACTCGTAACATAGACATCCCTTTACTTAATTTACCGGAGAAATAGTTTGTGTGAGATTTTCACCATAATTTAGGTTCAAGATGGATGCCGAAGATTTTTATTGCTAAAACTTACATCCACAGTCTTTGTTTAATAAGTATTAATATATTTGAATCACACCAGTACCTTAGAAGCTATATCTTTAATTTTTCTTGTGAGAGTATCATGTCATCACAGCATATATTTAATGCTAAATCATCAGAAAATAAAATGTTTTCAGGCATTCATCTTGGATAACTTCGGGGAGGTCATTTATATGTATTAGGAAGTAAATAGGTCCGAGTCCTGAGCCTTGTGGCACACCATGCCTGATATTTTAGCTTAGATTTTTCTGCCACTAACATAAATAGCCTGATATCTGTCACTAAGATATGAACGTATGCTAGTTATACTGATGTCATTAAAACCATAGTAAGCTAATTGTTTTATAAGTGTGCCGTGAGAAATGGTATCAAAGGCCTTAGTCAGATTAAAAAAAGAAAAAATCTGATGTGTACCATTCACATGACTTTCTCCACATCTCTGCAACAAATTATTCTTAAAAAGCTTATACTTCTATTTATTTAATGCTAGTCAGTAAAACATTAGCAGAAATAGCCATATTACTTGCTTCCTTGTAAGTAGAGGTGAAATAAGGGAGTACCATAGGTTAAAGTGATAGTCAAAAGCTGGTTGCTATGTCACTGAAGTTTTTTTTTTGTTTGTATGGACAGCAGTTGAGAAATTCCTGTATGAGAAATGTATAAGTTTTTCATAGCAGAAACCAAAAATAAGGAATGTCACAAAAACGACGAACTCCACGAAAAAAATGTATATAACATAAATTGTGTGTTTTAACGTGCTCTACATTTTTTGTGTAGTAAGTTTTTGTCCATCTCTTACGGTTTAGCAGTTATTCAAAATTCAGTAAGATTCATCCCGAATAAACTACTCCTCAGAGGCTATTCCCAGAAAATTCAAGATATACATTCGATTTGTCAGGTAAATATCTTTAATATACGAAATTTTAATCAAAATCGTTAGAGCCACTTTTGAGAAAATCAAAATTTTCAAAAACAATTCCGTGTAAAGGGTAGTTGGGGGTGGGGGATTTTTCTCAAAATGTACGTGTCGCATCTCTGGAAGATGCTTAACTTAAATACCAAGTTTGGTATTTTACCTACTTTTCGTTTTTGAGTTATCGTGTTCACAGACACACGGACACACACACACGGACCTTTTTTCCGAAAATGCTTTTTTTTTTTTTAGATAAAGGGGACCCTAAAACATATATTTCCGATGAAATCTCGGTATCGAATTTTTTGATGGAGTGCAATACATTCTCTATACACTATGTACATAGTGCCTATAGAGAAAGTAAAAACCGACCGTGGAACGAATGGCCACCTTTAAACATTTCTGAAGTTCGTTTCCAAAACCTAGTGTAGCATCAACGGTACTGTGTGCTGTTGTAAACTGAATTGACTAGAGAAAACAATAAGTTGCCTTCAATAACTGCGTTATCTGATTAATTAATAAAATTCAAAAACTTTGATACAGCTGGGATTATACTTATAGTAATTGACGTAGTTAGTTTCCCTTCCTTTCTTATGGATAGGAATGACGTTAAATAGTTTAAAAAGGTCTTAAAAAAATTATCATTGACATTACTCAAGTTAAAAGTGTGTGCTAGAGGTTCACGTATAAAAGAGGAGCATACTTTAACATTTGTGAATTTATCTCAAATACATCTAGACAATAACTATTGCTAAGTATCATTAAAACAGCATAGACATCTTCTACAGTGGCATGGTTTAAGTTAAAACTACTAGTTGGCTTAGTTTATGTTCATCATTAAATCAACAGAAGTATTATTAATGTTGGCAGCTTTACTATTTACAATTTCATCCACAGAATTAAGGAAATAAGAGTTTGTTTACTCAACATTTAGGTCAACTTCACTACTGTTCTTTGAATTATTATTTATTACAGTTGAAATAACTGGTCATAACGTTTTAGAATTATTTTCGGAATTTGCAATAAGCTTGTAAAAATAATCGATCTTGGTATTTTTGAAAATTTGCTTATAATATTTTCTGAGATGAATAAAAGTATCTTTATATTGTATAATTCCACAACGAGCATATAAATTGTAATAACAGAGACATTTAGCTTTTAAAATGTTGAGTTCCCTAATGTACCACTTTTTATTTTTCTCTTAGATCAAGGATTATAAACAGTGGGAAGCTTTATCTGTTATATTACATAAGATCCATAAAAATAGTTGACTTTTTTGTTTAAGTTGCTGATACTATACAGTGTTATCCAACTGGTTTTAATAAAAAGATAAAGTAACAAACACTAGAATTAAATTTGAGATTACAGTGTCCATTCTTAGAATCAACATTGTTTAAGATGTTTATTTTCAAAAGTATTGCGTTGTGATCAGAAACATATGACGTCATTGTTGAAGCGACTATAATAAATTAAAAAAAAAAATAGAATAACAGTAGCGTTACAACTGTCGTTTGTTAAGTTTGTAACAGTGTTACCAATACACAAACCAATTGAGCCTTACATCCAGGTCTAGTAGCTCGTAACTACGTAACATAGGTTTAAAAGATTGTTGACCTCATTAATATCTGATTTAAAATCAACATAAAAGTCAGCCATTAACACAACATATTGTTGAAGCAGTCTTTAAAAATCAAAATAAATAATAGTATAATTTATTTAAAACAGAGATTGAATTATCACGACGATATATTATCGTAATGAAAAATGTATTATAATTATTAATATAAGTTATATAATCTTCAAAAATATACAATTAACTTAATTCTGAAAGATCAAGTTTGCTATTTGTGATTAAAATCTTAACATTATATTGCGAAGCCTCCATGAGTCGGCATATTACCCAATATGGAATATTTAAAAGGTGTAGCTCTTCTATATTTAACTACTGTTCTACAATGCACAAAATGTCAACATTATGTTCCTTGATTACAATTAATAGATAATCAAGCTTGTTTATAACGCTCAGTAAGTTTCAATGTAAAACTCCAATTTGTTTCCTGTAGTGAAAAAAATGTCTGTAGGTACTGTTGTCATTGGGTTTCTGTTTTTCTTTAGATGTCATTCATTAAATAACTCACACATTCATTCATACTTCCAGATTCTGAGGAGGTTATGGAATAGTCTTAGCTAGAGAAAAAATCATCAATGGCTATACAAAGTTCTTACAAAAGCTTATTTGTCTGTCTGTCTCATTTGAATCGAATAAACCTTTGCAGCATACTACATTACACGTTTTGTTATAAAATAAAATTAATTGAGTAATGCTAGTCAAATATTGAAGAATTAGCCACTATACACTGGCCTTAAAATTTCGTACTTTTTCCATGGCTTTACGAGAAACGAGCGAAAACCGACACTTGACTTTTCCGCAGATTGATATCCGCGTGAACCATCTCTTACGTAATTGCTTTGTTCCAGGTAGCCACACTTCAACTGAATTTATTTTCCCCTCTCCGTCACCTTTGGCTCCTCTGGTAGAGATGAAGTACTTATGAAATAGACTCATGTCTAGTATAATGACAATTCGAACCATTAATAACGGATAGCTCAGAAACAGATTGTCACAAAAAAGTTTTCTTTTTGTTTGAAATACATGAATTGTATGTTTTAAAGAGATATATTGCCGGTCAAAAGTTCTTGGACACTTAGCTGTTTTTCAGGAAATTAAGGAATAATTAAAATCAATCAACAAAATTAGAATAAACCATTTATTCTTAATCAGATATATGATTTAACACAATGGAGCACATAATATATTTCAATAAATACTGAAATGAATGAATTTTGCTATGAAAGATGTCCTTCTGTCGTAAATGTTTTTCTCGTAAAAAATCCACCTTTTATTGCAATCACAATTCTGGACATTCTGCTGACAAGTTTCTTACACACACTGTTCTCCATATTAGTCTAGGATGTCTGAAGAATTTCCCATAACCTTTTTATGGATGTGGGACACTCTTTTCGAGTTTCTCTGTCAAGTTCCTCCCACAGAAGTGCAATTGGATTTAGATCCGGAGACTGTGGAGGCCAATCCATCACTTTCAACACTCCTTGCTCCGGTTTTTTCTGTAGGTAGTTCTTACACAATTTGGAAGTGTATTTTGGATCATTGCCTGCTGCATGAACCCCGGACCAATTAGATGCATTCCTGATGGAACAGTATATCTGCTCAAAATTGCATGTTAGCCATATTTATCCATATTTCTTTCAATTTTGTAGAACTGTCCTACTCCACTAAATAAAAAACATCCTCAGGCAATTATAGAGCCCCCGCCATGTTTCACTGTCGGTGTTATGCAGTCAGGATGCATCTTCTCAACAGGAGAACGACGAACATATACATGGCGTCGTTGCCCAAAAACCTCGAATTTGGATTCATCTGTCCAAAGAACCCGTTTCCAGTCTTCAATGGTCCAATTTTTATGTTCTTTTGCCTATGCCAATCTCTTCTTTTTATTTATAGGCCTAAGAAGTGGTTTCCTCACTGCCGCCTTACCTCACAAATCAGCTGGCATCAATCGTCGCTTCACAGTGCTGACAGAGACTTCCTGGTCATGGCTGGCATTAAAAATTGACTGAATTTCTGGGGCTGCCAGCTTTCTATTTCTTTTACTCAGCAAAACTATTGACTGGTCTTCTGCTCTAGAAGTGTACCTTAGTCTTCCACTTCGATTCCTGTCCTTATTAGTACCAGAATTTTTAGCCTTAGAATTTTATAGCTAACAGTAGATCGTGATCTTCGGCCCATTTCCTAAAATAATTTTTAAAAAATGTGTAAAATTTGTAAAAAAAAATAAACAAATAAAAAAAATAACACAATAAAAACTATAATCATAAATATTTATCAAATACTTACCGTTACAGGATGATCATGTTATAGTAAAACTATTCCAGTAAGAATAAAACACCGTCAAGTAAGAATACAACAAGAAGCTGTGTGAGCTCAGAAGGCTGAGAGTAAATGACACATCCTCTGTCAAGGTCACACCTAATATTTATCTGTGGCTGCTTATGATGCCACTAACATTTACTGAAGCATCTGGGGTTGTTAATATAAACAAGATAACACCTAGAGTGATAATTCCTCGTTATAGTACACTTAGTCAGGTTCTTTGATGATGCAACCACAGTATATCTACAAATATATTATTCTGAAGCAAGTGTCCAAAAACTTTTGACCGGCAGTATACATTTTTGTACAGTATAATTAAGAAAGGAAACGTTCAAAACCCAAGTTTATGGAATTCATCGTTTGCCAGTTATGACAGAAAAACATGACAAAATCTTAGGGAGGGAGGATGGCCCTGGTGGAATTTTAACGGCAGGCCCCCCCCCCCCGGTTCACGAATCCGTGCGTATCGACCTCAGCTACCCATGCCGATGATAAAGACGTTTAAATAAAGTAAGGTTTTGAAAGACATAGGTTGATTATATATAATTTCCACTGACAAGGGGTCCTTGCTATATTGATGTCGCAGATTGGGCTGCGTTTTATGTAGTTAAAGTAGATCGAAAATAATAATAATAATAATAATAACAACCATAATACTCGAGTCTCTGCCATAGTTTTCCTAATCAGCGGATAAAAATGTGTAATTTTTAAGTTGAAACGGCTGACCTTAGGTCTCTCTTCCGCTCAACTGCCTGGTGCTCATATTGAACTTAGGCCCGACCGAGGCTATAAATATCTGTGCGCAAGACCGCACTAAAGATAACTTCAATCAAGACTTATGTTGCGAGGGCAAAAGCGGCATACGTTAGTTTCATTTTTCCTGCAGTGATCAGTAAAAATGTAAATGTCGTGTTATTTATGGACGCTCTTTAACTGCTGCGGTTCTCAGCGTCCCATTCTAAATTGGGCGTGAAAGACCGCTTAATTTTGCTCAGAGGCCTCTCAATCAGGCTTCAGGTTCTTTTACGTGCCGTAAATCTACGACACGGGACCAACGGCTTTACTTCCCTTCCGAAGGAAGCCATCGTCCTCCGCCGGGCTTGAACCCGCGACCTTGGATATATGAAGTCAGCATGGTAACCATTGCACCACGGAGGCGACTCCCTCAGTGATCCGTGATGGATGCCTCCAACAAAGAAGAAAAAGGCAGCAAAATTGCACATTTTGTAACTTCTCTCGCTTATTGCATTCTGATTTAAATTTGTAAATAGTTTTTTTCAAATTTGGACCTATAGGAGAGAAAACCGAGACCAAAAAATTAAATATAATTATTAAATATGTTCAAACTCCTTGTTATATACACATCTGCATCATTTAATCAATCTGGACAAACGTTTGTTGACTTGTTTAGAAGTTGGCAAGAATTAAAGCTTACAACTTCTAAAACTGTTCTACATACATACCATAAACCCCTCGGTTAGAGCACTAATTCGCTTTACTTATCATCTGAGTCATATTTTAGTACTCACAAGGAACCATAGTCACTTCATGTTATAGACCAAGCTGGAATATTTTGTAGTGGAAGCAGACCGAAAATAAGAATACATGTGTGTGTGTGTGTGTGTGAAGCACGGACATTTTTTTCTAAAAATGCTTCTTTTTACTTTCTCTAGCCCCGTATGTACAATGTACATAGGGATAGAGAAGTATTGCATTCCACCCAAAAATTCGATACCGAGATTTCACCGGAAATACACGTTTTAGGACACCCTGTATCCATAAAAAGTATTTTCAGAAAAACGTCCGTGTGTGTGTGAACACGATAACTCAAAAACGAATAGTAGCTAAAATACCAAACTTTATATTTAAGTTTAGTATCTTCCAGGGATACGACACGAAGATTTTGAGAAAAATCCCCCCACCCCAAACTACCCTTTACATGGAACTTTTTTCGAAAATTTTGATTTTCTTAAAAATGGCTCTAACGATTTTGATTAAAATATCGTATATTAAAGATATTTACCTCACAAATAAAATGTATATCTTGAATTTTCTGGGAATACCTTCTGAAGACCTGTTTATTCTGGATGAATTTTGCTTAATTTGGCATAACTAGTAAACCGTAAGAGATAGACAAAAACTTACTATACAAAAATTTAGGTCTTGTTAAAATACACAAGTTATGTCACACATTTTTCTCGTGGAGCTTACCGTTTTCTAGGTACTCATTGTTATTAGTTTCAGTTGTACTTCAGAAGTACTTATACTTTTCTCAGACGGGAGTGTCCGTTTTTCTTTTGTTCTACTACTGGCCAAGAAAAGAAGCGATTTGTAATGACAATCGCGTAACATCTTTTAAAACATTTGACTATTGGTTTAGCCTAGTGTATTCCCTCATTTTCTTCCTACTTATACGGAACTATGTAATAAGAACATTGTGCTAATGAGTACCTTGATTAGCAAGGTGCAGAAAGAAGAATTATCTTATGTAAGAAGTTTGTAGAACAGCTAGAGAAAGTCATGTTAGTGTAACATGATTTTGTTTATTTAGAGGGTCTCAAAAAATGTATTTACGGTGAAATCTTAATATCGAATTTTGGTGGAATACAATACCTTGTTTATCTACTACGTACATTGTACATGCGTGCTAGAGAAAGTAAGAATGAGAATTAGAAAATATGGAAGACTTTATGTAAGCCTAAAATTGTAAACGCACACATGGTCATCAGTGGGATCTACACAACTGACAAGCAAACATTCTCGTGAGGCAGATAAAAATGTGATTTTTTTTCTTCCAGTACGTTTTGCAATATCAAAACGAGTGCTTGTAAAAATTGTTATAAATAGTAGTATAATAGTGTATAAAGAAGATATTGTACTCCACCCAAAAATTCGATACCGAGATTCACTGGAAATACATGTTTAAGGGTCCCCTGTATAAAAAAAAAAATCAGAAAAAGGTCCACGCGCGCGTATGTGGGTCCGTGAACACGATAACTCAAAAAGGAAAAGTCGGTAAAATACCAAACTTGGCATTTAAGTTCAGTATCTTCCAGGGATGCGACACAAGCATTTTGAGAAAAATCCTCCGACTCAAACTGCCGTTTACATGGAACTTTTTTTTGAAAATTTTGATTTTCTCAAAAATGTCTCTAGCGATTTTGATTAAAATGTGTATATTAAAGATATTTACCTGACAAATAAAAAGTATATCTGGAATTTTCTGGGAATAGCTTCTGTATTCCTGATGAATTTTACGGAATTTTGCATAACTGCTAAACCGTAAGAGATTGACATAAACTTACCAGACAAAAAATGTAGAGCACGTTAGAACACACAATTTATGTCATACTTTTTCCGTGGAGTTGATCGTTTTTTAATTATTCCTTGTTTTTGATTTTACTTTTAAAAAACATATTTTTCTCATACAGGAATTTGTCATACAAAGGAACTTCAGTCACATTGCAACCAGCTTTTGACTATCACTTTAACCTATGGTACTCCCTTATTTCCCTTTTACATATATGGAAGCAAGTAATAAGACTATTTCTGCTAATTTGTTCTCGATTATCACGAAATAGAAGCATAAGCTTGTTAACAATAATTTGTTGCCGAGAAAGTCATTTGAATGGAGCACATTAGATTTTTAGAAAAAGTTTTCCGGTTGTGTATGTGTTTGTGTACTAGTGTGTGTAAATAGCATCTAATTCAAAAACGTATATTGGATCTTCCAGAGATGCGACACAAAGATTTCAAGAAAATTCCCCCACCCCAACTACCTTTACATAGAAATTTTTACTTTCTCTACCCATAGGTACAATTTACATAGTGCATAGAGATGGTATTGTATTCCACCAAAAAATTTGATACCGAGATTTCACCGGAAATGTTTTGAGTCGCCCTGATTAAAAAAAAAAAAAAACATTTTTGAAAGTCGTGAAAAATTTGTTTTTATCAAAAATGTCTGTAACGATTTTGATTAAAATACTGTACATTAAAGACATTTTTACCACAATATAGGATAGGGAATAATTCTGGTTAAAGAAAAATTCCCCACCTCAGCCGGGAATCGAACCCAGGATCTCCGGATGAGCTTACCACTTGATTAAGGAGCCAGTCTCATCTTTTTTTTTTTTTAGTTTTATTTGTTTGTTTCATATATATGACACCCTAACATCTAGGTCACATCAGTGGTTTCTCCGATGGAAAACTTGTTCATGGAGAGGTGTTTGCTCTTTTACTATTGATGTTTTAACTTTGGTGAATTATCATTAACTTTACACACACACACATTCACACTCTCTTTTATACCTTCAGACTGGGGAGGATGGGGACTAATCTTATCTAGAGAAAAATTCCCATCCCCCAGCCAGTAATCAAACCTGGGTCTCCCATGCAGCTGCTCCACTGACTGAGATATGGGGTCAGTCTCCATTTTGTGTTACTTTAATGATCATGACAATTTGAATGGCTCTAGTTGTAGCCGCTGTGAAAGGGATATGAAAGCAGATTTGGGAATTAAAGGAAAAGTGGCATATGAACCAAAATAATGCTGGCATTAAGAAACACCTTTATTTCATACCATTTCATGTTGTAAATGTTTAGTTAACATGACAGTATAGCTTGCTGCAGGATCAGAACAACTCTGTACAGAGAACTCATTTAATTTAAGCAGTTCAAACCTTTATAAGGCAAATGGAAAAGGACAACATTTTAAAAGTAGAATATTTATTGGCCAAGTTGTATATCTTATGAGGCAATGGAGCAAAAAAAAAAGACAATTGCATTAGAAATCAAGTTGCTCCTATTTCAAGTTGCTTAGACCAAGCTATATTATACAAATCACTGTTTTTTAAAAACTTTTGGTGCTTGCAGAATTGCAATAATTTGCATAAAAGCTTCTGCCATTCTTTATTTTAAGATTTGAGAAGCATAGTTTAAAGCTGGTCTTAAAAAAGCAATTGAGTTTTACTTTTCTCAAATAGCAACTTGTATTAGATTAAGATAGCAATTGAGTACCTATCTTAATCTAATACAAGCTGCTAATTGAGAAAAGTAAAACCAACAATAAATTATACTGCCAATGTAATGAATAACAATTTAGACTTCAATTGAAATATTCAGTAGCAAAACATTTATTATAAATCAAAATCATGATTAACAGTACATACAAAATAGTAATATAATATCAAACATACAATTCAACCTTACAAATATTTGTGATGTTTACTATAAATTCTGAGTGACTTAAATGTTATATACTCTCACTCGATTCTCTTGTTATGAAATACAATTATAATGCTTGGCTGTTATTCAAGATATTCAAACAATATAGCGTCTATATCTCCAATAATGCAAGCTATTGTCACATATGTGAATCTGAAGGGCATTGAGTATATAGCCTGTGTTATGCAACTTTAAAGATAATTTATTAAAGGTATTACTTTAAACTTTGTAAAGTCTTCTTCATGAAACTCATTTATGTTCACATCTTCTTTAGCTCCATTACCAGACAAACAATCTGCAACATTATAATGCATGGAAATAGTATTCAAAGCAGTAACATATTAAATTATTAAGCAAGGCGAAAATGATTTCTTTCTCCAACTCCCCAGCAAATTATAGAAATAAAATGGAACTCAAGATGATATCTATTCTGTAGGGAAGCAATAAGAGTAATATATAATTTAAAAACACTTCTTTTTGCCACCCCTGATATAAATTATGAGTCATAGTTTATATCAGGCAAAACTGTTTTAATATTATGCAATCTGTTTGCTTCAATTTTTATTCTCTACCAAGTACCTTGTAGATATAGAAGGAACTACATTCCACCCAAAACTTTGCTATCATATCGGTATTACACGTTTTGAAGCACCTGAATAAATAAAAACCTTTTTAGAAAAAGCTGTAGAGCATAACTCATAAATGAAATGTTTATCAAACTACCAAACTTGGTACAACTTGTGTAAAAGAAAAGACAATCCCTCTACTCCTGAAGTATAGATACACAATAGCTCTGGCCAGTCCACTTGCATTTAAATGGTGAGGGCCTGTGTTCCACCTGAGAGATATGTAATCCCTTGCTTTCCCATCACTTCCACAACTGGTTCTCATTTCTCTCTCTTGCACATATGGGGTTTCTCAACTGTATTAGGTTCAGCATTTTCTACAAGTTTGATATGATGATTTTCAGAAAATACCACATCCCAAAATACTCATTATATGCAAGATTTTTTTTTCTTCTAAATGAACATCGTTAAAAAAAAACAGTCTAATGATTTTGGTTAAAATATCATGGGGCACTTGCAAAAACAATGTTTATATAACATTTAGTGCTAGAATTATTTATGTATAAGATATTTACATCATAAATACAATTTTGTATAACTGATAAACCATAAGAGCTAGACAAAATCTTAGGCACTTCAGAAAAAAATGTAGACCCTGTTAAAGGGTATAATTTGTCAAATAATTTCTGAGATATTCTTTGTTATTGGTTTGAATTTTCAAACATTTATACTTTTTAAACTGTTAAATTGCTTCAAACATTTAAAAATATATAATGTATCTTCTTGGTTCAGAAGTAATATGATAGCCTCTAGTTCCCATGATTGCCGGTTGAAACCCAGCAAGCAACAATAGATTTTTTTGCCCTTCTGAATCCTTCAGAAGAAAAATAAAGTCAATGGTACCATGTAGTCACTAAAAGCATGTAAAAGAACCTCAAGTCTAAAAGTGACCTCTGAGTAAAATTAAATGATTTTTCATGCCCAATAGAATGAGATACTAAGAAGCACCACTGCAGTTAAAGATGGTCCATAAAACCTCGTTCAACTTTTTTCATTAAAAAAATCAGGGATGCACAGTATATATTGTTTCAGCTTTCTCTATGCTCCGTTCTACTTATTATAAAATATGTAATGAAACTATTTCTACCAACTTTTATTATGATTATAGGGAAGTAGATAAAAAAAAAAAAAAAAAATACCTGAATATATCCAAGAATGACTAATAATAAACAACATTATAATTAGCATTTTATTACTCTGTTTATAAAATTTATGGCAAGTATCTTTAAAGTTGTAAACAGGAGCATCATTTGAGTTTTTGCTTAGGGAGGAGGCAAATTTGCTTAAGGCAGTTTCCTGAATTTTCGTGTGAATTTTAATGACACATATAGCCTAAAAAAACATTTTCTCTTATGTCTTAAATGTGAAATATTTGTATTAAAAGTACAGTTGTAATTTTTCTTTTGGTGGAGAAGGACAAACCAGTGCCCAAATTATTTCTTATAACTATAGAAGTGTATGGGCCCTAGTTGTGTAGTATAAAAACATTAATGTAGATCAACACTTTTATTTTGTAGTATATTTGTACCACCAAAGAATTTAATCATGTAGCTAATCATACCGGAATGATAGTATGTTTTTCTGCGTAATATTATACAAAAAATAAAGTTTCAGTTGAATTAATAAACACTATAATATAGCTACAAAGAATCAATAGCTTATTCTATTAATTAATACAACAATTTTTAGGGAAATATATGTAGAAGGAAATAAAGCAAAGAAAAAAAAAAAAAAAAAAAAAAAAAAAAAACTATAACTGATACAATTGATGAAGGTTTAATATGTTTCTTGATGACCCTTGTGACCATCTTTCCTTGTTATAATGATTTTAATGGAACATTGTATACTATGCAACATTCAAGCTTTTTGCCTGCTTCATTGTTTTTCTGACACCTCCTTTAGCAACTTAACTGGGTTTTAAAGGTGCTTACCTGTTACATCTAGGATTGAGAATCATAATACTGAAGCCATATCCACATAAGGATATGCTTGAAAATTTCCTATCTTCTTACCATCAATGTAGTTGAATGACATGAAACAATCATCACAGAAATATGCTAGACTGTTTGGAACTCTATCGTTATTGCACGTAATCCATCTGAAAACAGTAGTAGGTACTATATCAAAAGGCAATAAAAGTAGTAATGAATGCTGCTAAAAGAGGTAAATATTATGCATAATTTCAGCTATGTTTTTAGGGAAAGCAAATCACTGATATTGGAAAATCCCTATTTCTTTTCTTTTAATATAAACAAGTTTTTCTGTTTAGCACAAGTTTAAATATAGCTTGAAATTTTCAGGTTCCTACTGTCTCATCATAGCCTAGTTTCTGTTTACACAGAATTTTGTGATGCCAATTAAAATTAACATTCTTATTATTTCCCTCACTTCATTGTGTGTCTTATTTTCATCTGTATGTTATGCTCATTAAATAACTCAGAATTGTTAAACATTTGTTTGAATAATTCCTTAAATTACACAACACTACCTAAATCTTAAGAAAAAACATGCCGAGCTAAATCTTCTAAACAGATTCTTCAGAATGTTGGCCAGCAAAGTAATTTTCCTTGTTTACAACTGACGTACAACCACTCGTACTGCTGATATCATGAAGTTTAGAATGTACATGTTAAGAATTTGTGCATCTTTCTGAAGAAGGTGGAATGCCAATTAAGGATAAATTGTACAGAAAGATGTAATATCTATTGGAAACTGGATAAGCTAATAGTTACAGTAATAATTACAAAGTTGTTGAGAAAATTAATTGGATAGGACAATTTTTAGAAAAATTGTAGAAGAGGGAGAAGAGATGCTTAAAGTACAAATAGATATACAGGATACTTGGGGTAAGAGTGCACAAATTTCATGTGCTGGGAGATCCAAATATGATGAATAATAAAGTCCAATAACAATTTTATCCATCTTGAAAGGTAAGGAGATAATTGAGCATTTTTTAATACATTATCCACAGTTTGGCAACAGAGTAGGACTTAAGAGTTGAGTGTTTTATTTTGGTTTGCAGTCAGGTCAATGTTTTGGTTTGTACTTGAAATCTGGTTTGCCACGTACCTGTGCATTTATTATCAACACTGCAAATGAGAGGTAGTGTGATTTTGTTTCAAGGTACCTGATTGTATTTATGAGACCTGAACTAAAAGCTGTGTAAGAGGCTGTGCATCACATTTAGTCTGATAATAAAAAAAAATCTGGTGTACCATTCACATGACTTTCTCCACATCCCTGCAACAAATAATTCTTAAAAAGCTTATACTTCTATTTACTTTATGCTAATCAGAAAAAATTAGCAGAAATAGTCTTATTACTTGCTTCCTTGTAAGTTGAAACAAAATAAGGGACAACCCTAGGTTAAAGTGATAGTCAAAAGCTGGTTGCTATGTCAATGAAGTTCCTTTGTTTATATGGATAGGAGTTGACAAGTTCCTGTATGAGAAAAGTATACGTTTTTCATAGCAGAAACAAAAAATTAGGAATGTCACAAAAACGACGAACTGCACGAACAAAATTTATGTAACATAAATTGTGTGTTTTAATGTGCTCTACATTTTTTGTGTAGTAAGTTTTTGTCCATCTCTTACGGTTTAGCAGTTATTCAAAATTTAGTAAAATTCATCCAGAATAAAATACTCTTCAGAGGCTATTCTCAGAAAATTCAAGATATACATTTTATTTGTAAGGTAAATATGTTTAATATCCGAAATTTTAATCAAAATCGTTAGAGCCATTTTTGAGAAAATCAAAATTTTCGAAAAAAGTTCCATGTAAAGGGTAGTTGGGAGTGGGGGGATTTTTCTCAAAATCTTCGTGTCGCATCCCTGGAAGATACTAAACTTAAATATTAAGTTTGGTATTTTACCGACTTTTCGTTTTTGAGTTATCGTGTTCAGAGACACACGGACACACACACACATACGGACCTTTTTTGTGAAAATGCTTTTTTTGGATATTGGGGACCCTAAAACATATATTTCCGGTGAAATCTCGGTATCGAATTTTTGGGTGGAGTGCAATACTTTCTCTATACGCTATGTACATAGTGCGTATGGAGAAAGTAATAAAGCAAATTCAAATCTGAATTATGGGAATACCTCATTCAGATTTATGGTGGAGTAGTTAAATTAAAGTCATATCTTTGCTAAACAGGAAACTTATTAAGGGTCAATAACTGCAACATCAACAAAATGATATATTTATTTACTGTAGATTCTCAAAATGTGCTCCATTAGAATCTAAGCCAACATCGCATCTTCTTAGCCAATTTTGCTCTACCTCACTAGAGCTTCTGCTTTCTGCCAAATCTCTAGGGTTACTTCAAACACACATATGCAAAGGATCATCAATGGTAGCAACCTCATCATGGTAGACTTTACTCTTCAAATATCCCCTTAAATAATAATCTAAAGGATTGAGCATGAAACATATCTAGATATTATTGATTTGTAAAGACTTCCGTAGCTCTGAATGCATTTTAATGCATCTGAAACACTGATTGAACCAGCTGTTGTGGCACAATATTACTGTAAACATTCCTGACCTTCCACTCTACGCATAATGCCCAATATCAAATGTGGCGCAGTTGTCAAGTGTATAATGACTTTATTCCACTAGACACTCTGGAATCCAATTCCTTAATATCATTTTGTGGCTAAATAACTCATTTTAGCAACAAATAATTTGTATTTTGTAGCTCTGCCTCACTATTCTAATTGCAAAGTAAACAATAAAGGAATGTTGACATATATGCAATCAAACATTTGAAAAATTTTATTTTTTATTTATGCAACCATAAACTTAGGTTGTCTCAGCACGGTGGTAGCGCAGCTGCTTACCAAGCGGGAGACCTGGGTTCGATCCCCAGTACCGGTGTGGGGATTTTTTCCCCCACTGGGAGACCTGGACCGGGGTGCACTCAGCCTTGTAAGGTCCCTGGGGGGCCAATTGAGGAGCTACTTGATGGAGAAGTAGCGGCTCCAGGTCATGAGGACCACATTAACTGGCCGGTGGGACTTGAGGCGCTGACCACGTCTCACCCTCCAATACTGCACCCCATCCAGTAGTGGACCGAGATGGGGGACACAGCGGCTGGGGGGTAGGCCAAGGTTCCCTGTGAGCTGTTGTGCCATGGAGTTAACCATAAACTTAAGAGAAAAATTGTACAGGAACTTGTGTTTTAGTTTAAGTTGCTATTGAAGTCTGCATAGTCATATCCTAATACCTCATACAGTGTCATAACAGTGGTGTGTTAAAGTATGGGAAAGCTTAGTTTAATCAGTGCTACATTCTTAATTGTGTTGTTTGTCCTGTTTTTACTTTCAGTACCATGTACATAGCAGGTTGAGAAGGTATTTTATTCTGCTCAAAATGTGTTAATGATATTTCTCTGAGTGAATGGAATTTGAAGACTTCTGAATCCAAAACAAAAGCAGTTTTGGTAAAAGGTCTATGGTCTGTAAATTATTTTAAAAAAATAAACAAACAAACAAAACAAAAAGTTAGGTGTGGGTGGTTAGATGCTCACCTTCTGAACTCAAACCATTGTTGGAGGCTCTAACTTGGCGCAGTCCAATAGCTTTTTTAAGTGTGCTTAAAAGCAACAGCCCCATGTCAGAAGATTTATTGGCATAAAAAAACTCCTGTGTAATGAAATTCTGGTACAGTGGTAGTGCAGATATGATTCTGACCATTGACAGCATTAATAACACATTTTTTTTTCAGTTAAATACCAAAATTGGTGTTTAAATTCAACATCTTCCAAGGATATGACACTAAGTTTTTCAAGAAAATCCCCTCACTTCAAACTACCCTTTCCATGGAAAACACTTAAGACATTTGATTTTCTTAAAAATCACTCTAATGATTAATATTATGTACTTGCCACATATTTACGGCAAATAAAACAATCATCTTGAATTTTATGAATGTATTTTCAATAAGTTTTACATAATTGGTAAACAAAAAAGAGAGAAAATCTTACTAGACAAAAAATATAGATCTTGTTAAAGCACAAAAGTTACATAAAATACATTTTTTGTGGAATAAAAATTTCTGAGCTACTTCTTGTGTGTGTGTGTGTGTGTGTGTGGGGGGGGGGCAGCATAGTCAAAAACGAAAAGTTCATTAAATACCAAATTCGGTATTTAAGTTCAGTATCTTCCAAAGATGTGACACAAAGATTTTCAAGAAAATCCCCCACCCCTACCCTTTACAAGAAAACATTTTTGAAAATTTTGATTTTCTCAAAAATGGCTCTAGGGATTTTGATTAAAATTTCATATATTAAAGATATTTTTATGCTAAATACAATGTATATCTTGAATTTTCTGGGAATAGCCTCTGAAGACATCTTTATTCTGGATGAATTTTTTGGATTTTTGCATAACTTGTAAACCATAAGATATAGACAAAAAATTAGCTAATAGAAATTGTAGAGTTTGTTAAAATACACAATTTATGTTATATACATTTTTTTCGTGGAGTTGATCGTTTTTGAGATACTCCTTGTTATTGGTTTCAGCTTTAAAATACTTATACTTTTCTCATACAGGAATTTGTCAACTTCTGTTCAAATAAACAAAGGAACTTCAATCACATAGCAGTCAGCTTTTGACTATCACTTTAGCCTATTGTACTCCCTTATATCCCTTCTACTTACATGGAAGCAAGTAATAAGACCATTTCTACTAATTTTTTTTTTTTATTAGCATGCAGTAAATAGAATAATAAGCTTTTTAACAATAATTTGTAGTAGAGATGTAGAGAAAGTCATGTGAATGGAACACATCAGATTTTTATTTATTATGGCCAAGTAAAGAAAATGGAATTTCAAAGCTATCACAGAAAAACCAGCTCTTAAAAGATTTGATTATCACTTATACCTGCTGTGTTCCCTTATTCCCATTGTATTTGCAAGGAAATATTTAATAAAGGCTTTTGTACAAATGTTTATATTGTTTAATGTGAAGTAGATAGAAGAACAAGCCATATTTTCTCTACTGCATATATATAGTAGAAGCAGTACTGTAACCCATCCAAACTTTTGATGTTAAGATTTCACCAGAAATATAAGTTAGTCTCCTAAATTCAAACAAGAATTTTAAGAAAAACATCTGTGAGTGAAACTGTAAACAGTATTACCAAAAATGAAAGGTCTGTCAAACACCAAACTTGATATTTAAGTTCAATACCTTCCAAGGAAGCACCACAAAGATTTTAAAGAATACTCTTTCACCCCAAACTACCCTTTACTGGAACATTTTTAAAAAATTTTGATTTTCTCAAAAATAGGTCTAATGAAATTGATTCAAGTATTGTATGTAATAGATATTTTTATGATGAATGAAATGTATATCTCAATTTTGTGGGAAATAGCCTCTGGAGTTCTCTTTTTCTGGACAACTTTTGCATAACTTAAAAAAAAACACCCTCATTAAGCGGCACAATTTTTGTCAGATACACTTTTCTCTCTCTCTCTTTTTCCATTACACTTCTAAAATGGAAAGTGGACATTCATTTTTATTTTGTTTTACTCCTGGCTATTCAAAAGAAAACCAAATTTCAAGTTCATCCAATAGTGACCAGCTTTTAAAGATTTTATTATTGCTTTAGCCTAATATATTACCTTGATTCATTTGTACCTACAAGTAAGCAATAAGACCATTTCTGTTAATGTTTATCTTTATGTAAACAGAAGAATAAGGTTTTATAAGAATTCTTTGTAGCTGAATAGGTGGAGGAAGTCATGTGAATGTAGCACAACAAATTCTTTAAGAACAGTTTATTGAAGAATGGATATAGTAAGTCACATCAATGTAACACCTCAGATTGTTTTATATAATACTAGCTGCTTGCCCCGGCTTCGCACGGGTGGTGTACCTAAGGAAAAAAACTCAAGACAAAATCTTCCGTTAACAGTATGACCATGCAATGAAATAAAATTACGATTAAATAATTTGAAGGCACTTTATTGTAATGCCTTAAAATGTACAATTTTCCTTCCGGAGAGAAAAAAATAGTGCTGATAGTTTGCCGACTCTCGAGCATGCAACGTACATGTGAAAAACACAATTAAAGGTATATTACACACACTTCTAACGATTGATCTTGGGATTTATTGTCATTGTGAATGCAAGGCACGCTTAAATTCAAAAGGAAAGTCGGCTGATATTAGTGGTATTCTTGGAATAAGTATATCCTCGCCTTTGAACTTTCCTTTGTTATAGTAGCTTAAATCAAAATGTTCATAATTTTTTTAACAGTGAGTTTTGTTCCGCTGCATAATTTCGGCTGATTGATATTGCGTAGTATAATTATCAGCGAGTCAACCTTGCTGTAAATTGGAAAATCTAATGAATTTAGTTAGTGAATTGACGACTTCGTTTGGATTGGTAATGAAATTGATCGACTTAAATGAATATATTTGTCCATCAATTTTACCCTGAATTTTTACATTCAAATCATCTACATTCTTATTAGTTGCTGCTAAAATGGTTCATTCGCTCAACCAAGCATAGTTTTTGTAATTTGCACCAATATTTGGAAACACTTTCGATATTAATTCTTCCTTTGATGTTGTGAAGTGAAAAATATTTGATGGAAATAAAATGAGGCCTGTACAGTGTCAACAGGAATTTTCCCATTGCCAATATCTAATAATGCATTTGCATCTGAAAATCGCAATGATCTGCGCAATGTAATATATAGAGTTGGTATTGCAAAAAGGACGAAGTCAGAGCACCCATAAGGTAGTGTGGCAAGGATGACATATGCAGTGTCCCGCATGGGAAACCAAGATGTTGGCATAACAGTAATGGCATTGCATGCATAGTGTGGCAGGTATACGCTGACATAGGTAATGAATTACATTAAGGAGAAAGTCACAAAGTAACATTTGTGCTTCTTCCGAATCTCTTTCTTTCCTTTACTCCTAATGATTTCCATCTCTTTCTTTATTTTCTTCTATGTCAAAACAGCCATTTCTAAGGCTAAAAATGACATTACTAAAGAGCAAGTAAATCTGTTTGGGCAATTGATAAGCTTTTATTTGTTGATAGCTTTGTGTATTAAATTTCTCCATTTAACCCAAAATATTACTTGATCAAATATATTAAGAGCACCGAAACTGCAGCGTGATGGTGACACGGGTATCTTCTTGTTCTTTACCAGCTCATGTACCACATAACGTCAAATAACGAACATCTGCAATAGGAAGTTAAACCTAAAAACGATCCCATTATTTCTCTGCCATTTTCAGATTCCAAGAAGGATTAAGGTTATGTGCATTGTTTATAACTTGTTTGTTTTAAAGAATTTAAACGATGTGACCAAGGGAACGATAGTTAATACATAAGAAATATATTTGATTTTCACAGTTATCTTGCGCTATTGTCTCCATAACTGGGTGCAATCCCTTAGTATTGAAGAAGAAAATTAGAGCAGTAGGTACTATGGCCATCTGATGGCAAATAATAAGTATGTATTTTAGGTGTTTGTCGCCAGGAAAGCTTCTTTATTTTAAACGATAGGAGTGAGGAAAGGACAGTTAATACATAAAAATGTATTTGAATTTCACTGCTGCATTGTGTCATCTCGATAAACTGTTGCATTACCTTAACATTGGATGGGGAGGAAAAATACTACTATGGCTATCTAGCTGCAAATAAATAAGTACTTACTCTAGGTGTTCATCTTTAGGAAAGCTTCTTTGATTCATTATTTTAAATGATAGGAGTAAGGAAAGGGCAGTTAATACATAAAATGTATTTGAATTCCACTGCTGTGTTGTGTCATTATCTTGATAAACTGTTGCACTGCCTTACCATTGAATGAGGAGGAAAACTACTACTTTTGCCATCCTGCGGCAAATGAGTACTTACTCTAGGTGTTAGTCGCTTTATTTTAAACAATAGGAGTAAGGAAAGGACAGTTAATATATAAAAATGTATTTGAATTTCACTGCTGCATTGCGTCATTGTGTCAATAAACTGGTGCGTTACCTTAGCATTGAATGGGGAGAGGAAAATATAGCAGTACTAGGACTATTTAGCAACAAATAACCATGATACCAATGCCATCTTGTGGCTATTAACCAAAATGCATTTGCTTGGGCACAGTTTTTATTCATATTATGAGATTTTAAATACTTTCCCATAATATTTTTAAACATTTTCTTTTCCACAAACCTTGTCATGACAATAACGAACATAACAAAACAAAATTGTTCAATTTGATGCAGTCGTTTGGAAGTGATATGCATACATACATTTCAGCAATTAATTTATATATAGATACATTAATTACATGCAAACTCTCCAAAGAAATTTGAAAATAAAGGGATACTTTAATTTGTTCTATGTTCTTTAACAACTGTGGTTGTATATATTTATGTATGTGGATGGCTTGCTATATTTTATCGCATGCTTTTGTGGTTTAACATACAATCTCTTAATTCAAATTATTAGCTTCATTTTAAGAAAATAAAAAAAATTAAAAGTAAATGATTAAAGAAGAAAATATATATATATATATATATATATATAAAAACCAAAGTTTCTCTATTCAAAGGGAAAATAAGGATTACAATATAAATTATCACATTTTTACTTTCTCCAGTATGTATATGCAATGTACATAGTAGGCACAGAAGGTATTACATTCCTCCAGAGTTCATACTGAGATATCACCAGAAATACAGGTTTTGAGGACCCCTAAAAGAAGCATTTTTAGAAAACATTTTGTACATTTCTGTTAAATTCCAAATTTGGTATATAAATTTAGTATTTTCAAAAGATGTGGCATAAAGATTATTAAGAAAATTCTCCCACCCCAAAGTACCCTTTACATGGGATTTCTGTTTTTTTCTTCTAAAGAAGGCTCTAACAATTTTTTGAAGTATCACATAGATATTTACATTTGAAATAAAATGGATATTTTTAATTTCCTGGGAATAGCCTCTGAAGTCCTCTTTATTCTGAATGACTTTTGCATAGTTGGTAAACCATAAGAGATAAACATAAACCTATTACAGAAAAAATGTAGAGCTTATTAAAACACACAGTTTGTCGTTTTTTTTTTATATATAGAGAGAATATTTCAAGTTATTCCTTGTTATTGGTTTCAATTGTAAAATACTTAAAACTTTTCTCAAACAGGAATTTGTCATTCCCATTTCATTTGTTGTACTCCTGACAAGAGAACCAAATTCCAATCGCAGAGCAACTACATTTTAAAAGCTCACTTCTTTAGCCTATTGCATTCCCTTATTTCCCTTTTACTTATAAGGAACTAAATAATATGTCCATTTCTGTGAATGTATATCTTGATTAGAATAAAGTATATAGAAGAAAAGCTTTTGTATGAATAGTTTGTTACAGAATCGGTAGAGATAGTGATGTGAATGGAGTTTAGTCCATGATGTGGAGAAGATAGGTAAATTACTGTAACATGCACACATTACTATAGTAATGACAAATAAACTTCGCTTTGGCCAATTACAAATTAGACAGAGACTGCCTCCATGGTCGAGTGGTCAGCGAACTAACTTCTCACCCAGGGGTCCTGGGTTCGATTCCCGGCTGGGGCAGGGGATTTTTCTCTGGCCAGAATTATTCCCTATCCCCTACAGAGTCTGGAAGTTTGTATGTGATTGTGAATGTGTGCGTGTTTGAGTAAAAAAAAAAAAAAAAAATGGTTTAAACCAACATAAAAGTACCTACAGACAAGTTTCTTCAAGTGTAAAGCCCCCGATATGACCTTAGATGTTAAAGGGGGGCTATATACATGAAACAATTAAAAAAAAAAAAAAAATTAGACAGTGTGGGCACTGTGTAGTAATAGTGTGTATGTGGTCAAGAAGTCAGCTAACATACACTTGCCTTATTACATGCAGATTCCAGGACCTCAACTAGCACTATTTATATAATGTGGCTCTTCAATTGTGAATCCCTTACCAGGCTCTCAGAGAGGGAAATCGAACCTGAGTCCCTTCTTGCCACATGTAGCAGTGCTTTGTGGACTACTACTACTACTACTACTAATAATCAATAACTGCAAAATAATATTAATTAAAACAAAATTACACATGCATAAGTTTTGCAGTACTGGGTGGTACTGCATAATTTATTCTTGACTGGGTCTCAGTTTGTGCCAGGTTGGGGCTAAGAATTTCAGCATGACCATGCTCTTAATATGAAGTTAAGAGTCAGGCTTAAAACACATACATCTTACACTAATTGCATCTGACCGGTTTCAAGAGCCGTTGCTCTTATCCCCAGAGGAGTCTGACTGGATGCTGGTGTTGGAGTGTGATGGTTGTTTGTCTTGACACCTGGTGGTAGAGTGATGTACCTCCAAAGTTGACTTGGTGGTGGCAGTTCAAAATTTATCAACTGATGTTTAAATTTTATAATGAATATCTTTTCCCAAGTATTCAATTCTGTAGATTTAAGTATTGTAATGTTCATAATGATGTTGTGATTTGTGGTCCAAAAGTGATGTGAAACTGCAGATTTATCCTTCTGTTTACTTGATGTGTGTCTCATGTGTTCTTTCAATCTGATTTCCAAGTTTTTTTTTTTTTTTTTTTTCATTTTTCTTATATAAATTTTGTCCATTTCTGTGCAATTGATTTGATAAATTCTTGCTTTTTTGTTCTGTGGTATAAGATAAGATATTTATTCACCAAAAGAATTACGTGAATTCAAAGGCTTCATCAGGTAACAAATTACAATTTACATATCTGTAATACAACTTACAACTAGTATGTACAATTTAAAGAAACTTAAACAAGATATTAATAATTTACACAATGGTTAATACAAGTTTAGGAAAATGCAGTAGTCATGAAATCATTTATATTGTAGAACATGTGGGCTAAGAGATGGTTTTTAACTTTTATGTTTGAGCTGTTTCTGATTTAAGAGTTTCCAGTTACCCGGTAGCTTGTTATAAAGAGATAGTCCTTGATATAGTGTACCTGCAGACAGGTTTTTCTGCTTTGATGATTGAAATGCAAGTTTTGTGATCCCCTGGTATTGTAGGAATGGTAGTCAGAATACCTGCTAAAATATGATATATTCTTATGAATGAAAATAACAGTCTCCAAAATGTAAACACAAGTTAGTGGTAGAATACGGAATTCTCTGAACACTGGTTTTGTTGATGAATTTATGGGGACATGTTTCATGATTTTTACAATGCGCTTTGTAGTATGAATAGGTCTTTTGTTTTGGTTGAGGATCCCCAGAAGATTGTACCATAAGAAAGTACAGAATGTACACATCCAAAATAAACTGCTTTTAGGACTTCAGGAGAGGATACACGACTAAGGATTCTCATTGCATAGCTTAGTTTACTGAGCTTTGTAATTACACAATTTATGTGAGTCTTCCAGGACAGGTCAGCATCAATCCATATCCCTAGAAACTTAGTGGTGTCTGTTTGCTTAATTTTTGATTGTCCGATGGTAATATTTACATTTGCTTGTTGGTTCTTTAAATTGTTGCAGAGTAATTTTTCTATGCTGTAGCTATTTATTTTGTGGAGACAAACAAATGTTGTTTTTTGAAGGTATTGTAGAATTTGTAGTGTGCATTCAGGTGGAAAGCAAATTTTCGGAATATCATATTGGTTTTTTGTTGGGTGGGTTTAATAGTATCTTTGATGTGCTTTTTTTTTTGTAATTTTTTTTTTTGATGATTTGTTTGGTGAAGCCCTCGGATATTTCTGTGTCGACTATATGCTGATATTGCTGTTTATATTCATCTTCTGTTAATGGAGGTACACCAATCTATGGTTTAAAATGTTTAGGACATGTTTGTGTGAGACCGGGTTTTTTGTGTAATTTTCAGAATGTGAAGGTTTCCTGTAGATCCCATAGTGATATTGTTTTGGGACCTAATAACTTTTACATCTAGGAATGGTAATGTGCCTTCATTTTTTATATCCATCGTAAACTGTATCACTCTGTTCTGTAAATTGAGTAGCTTAAGAGAGTCTTGAATTAACTTTTTTGGTACAATTGCAAATATGTCATCTAATACATATGCCAAACTTTGTAGATGTGTGGGAAGGAGGTGGTTAAATGTATTTCTATGTTGCAGTTTTTTCTAAATAACATAATGATTCACCCAGTTACAAGTTGGCAAAATTTTTAACCTAGATATTCACATCACTACCAAAATACAACAGTTTAAGCATCAGGAATTCCCAGGATCTAATTAAGAAATTAGAACAAAAAGAATTAAAACTGGAAGTTAGATTGGTGTCACATCTCTCTTCCCAAGTATCCTGACAACCAATCTTCTTTGCCAACTTAAAAAATGGTTTGTGCACAGCAATTTATCACAGGATGAAATGGACAACTTATAAGTCTCACACATCTCCGCATCTCACAGAATACCTTCACATTCAACAATAGATATTACCAGCACACTTCAGATTTAAACTTGGGCCTTCTCCATTCTTGGCAGATTTCTTCATGAGCAACATAGAAATACACAGTGAATCAGCTAAACCAGCTTCATTCACAACTCAGCTAATGCTGCATGTTACAAAAGCATCTCCACTTCTTCCTTCATTGTTTGATGTCTATATTGTTTTGCATTGTATTTATTCAGCACAGAAAAACATATCACCAACACCAATATCACTAACTCTTTGGCAACATATATAAGACTATAACATAAAGTCTCCTTTCATTTCTTATCTAACATTTAAATGCATCAACTTTTATTATTGCAAACTTAAACATTTAAAACTATGAAAAGTATTGAAGATTTATCTCAAGGAATTAGATATTCTTCGATACCACTAGATATTGAGGTATCGATACTAGCAAGATCCCATCCCTATTATCTTCTATAGACTTACTGCTCCTATACTGAACTGTAAAGGGTCATATTTAGGGTTCTAGATGCCTGTTATAAGTCGTGAGGCGAGACATGGACAAATCTTGCACTTTGAGGAAGTTACTTTCCTTCCCTCCCTCTCTGCAATGGCTGAGAGGGGCAATGGAGATGCCAGCTTGGCACAAATAACACAATCACAACAGCGTGCAGCATTTAAACAATTTGCAGTCCACATGAAAGTAATTGTTAGCACATATCCATAGTTATAGCAAAATAACTTCAATATAAAGCTAATTTTTATACACATATAAATATGCCATTAGCAATATGTAGAGTACAAGATGGAGTGTTTTGCTTGAAGGAATGTTGATATGTTTATTTTTGGTTGTGACCCAACTTATCATACAATGAGTTGACAACCATGAACTTAGCCAAACAATCAGCAATGTTACTGTACTCATATGTTTCTACAGCTCCTTAATCACTCATTGCACCATCTTCTTCTTCCTTGTAACCAGCATTGCTATTGGTATCACTGTCTTCTATCCAAGTTAACAATAATCTGCTAGTGTTTATTTGCATAAACACTAACGAATGTTGCACTAAAACTAGCGCTATTGTACTTCACTCCTTTGTGGATAGAAATGTTATGACTTCTGCATACATGTTGGCACAACTTCTCCCACCAGGTAAAGAGTTACCACTGCATAACTTCATGTTGTGCTCTTATCTCACCTCAAGACCTCTGTTAACAAGTATCTCAGCTACAGATTACTACAATTTTTTATGTAACATGTGGGAATGATTCTTTCGAGTTTTCATTTTGAGTAGATATTTTTTTAAAAGAAATTTTACTCACCATAGCGTTTTGTTGTAAAAACTGAATGTTAACATTAAAATTTTTGATATTTTTTCAATTATTTAACTAAAATACTGAAATAAGTACTTACTTAGCAGCATAGATGGCACAGACTATACAATAATGAGTTTTGGAACTCTTGTAGGACCAAATCAATGGGTAATCTTGAGTTGATAAAGAATCTGTTGCACCAAGTAATCTAAAAGCAGAAATACAAGATTTACCCTTAAAACTTGCAAATTGTGGCTAAATTTTAATGGATAAATAGCTACTGAGAAGAACAATCTCAGAAGGAAAATATTCTGATAATAACAAAAACCATATATCATAAAAAATGGAATAGTATGTTTAAACCTTATATCAGAAAACACCAGCAGATGTTCACAGCTTCCTTGATGCTGGTATACATATGGGTAACCCAGACAAATGGAGAGATCTATAAATTTGGTTTCTTCCATTCGTTCTGTGTCCAGCTTCCCTATACCACGTTTCAAAGCCCAATTTCTTATTACTTCACTGTAGTCTATGTTCTTTGGACATCGTAAGTCATTAAAGAATGTCTCATTTATGAAAAAAAATCCTGATTTGTACACATCCTGTAAACAAGAAAACTGATGTTTTAATTTCAGTTCCATTTTGGAACACTATTATATAGTAAATAGTATGTAGTAAATTACACAATTCAGATGATACAAGTAACCAACTATTCAATATTTATGCTACTTAAATACAGGGTAGAAGATATATAGATATCACCCCTTAAAACAGAGCTAGATCTTGACGGCTACACTGAAAAAGCGCATGAGCAATTTTGTTCTATCTCTATTAGATTTATATAAAAAACACTTTGAAGTAGAGAGATTTTTGACAATGTGCATTTTACATTGCAGTTGGGAGGGAAAGGAACACATGATTGGCAAGATGCAGAAGAATTGTATGTTATATCTCCAATACTGCTACAAACTCTTTACTGCATTATGTATGCAATATTATCTCTTCTAGGATATTTAATAACCAAAATATGTCTTTAGTGTTTTCAGTGAGATGCTTAATGTACAATAAAAAAAATTTGACCAAAATACATTCTTTAATTTTGAATAAAACAATAAAACATTTTAATACACACTTATGAAAATTAAGAAGGTGTAGCATTTAATATCTATTAGATATATAAAATAATAATAATAATGAGAATCAAATAGCTTAAGAAAATGAGACGGGAAAACAAACAAACAACAACAACAACCCTGTAGAGAAAGATGGTTTGCATTAACTAACATTTTAACAAAAATAAGAATGTCATTTTCAGAGGTTAAGAAATGCTTCTTAAAGCTTTAGGTGAAAGTAAATAGAGAAATACACATACAAGGTTTTCAAAGTATTAGTGCATATGCTTTAAGTACACAGTACTAATTTTGTTTGAAAAAAGTGTATTTTCTTTTTATTTTTTTCACCTCCTTCCAGTGCTACATCACACCATTTCATTAGCAGAATGTTAAAAGGCTTTTTTATTCTTCACATTTTTCGACAAAACATAATGCTATCTAAAAAGAAAGAGAAAGATAGATTCACTAATATATCTTCTCATTAGTTTAGGTACTTATTGGCAACTGGTAAATCCCTTCCATGAATCAGTGGTAGAATGGTCCATAATACTATGTTCCCACCCAGAATGCATAAGCTGCAGTAATGGCCGTCCACTGCTGTGACTGTAAATAATTGACAACTAACAAAAGGAAGGGCAGCCTGCCATTAATGAAACAGTCAATAGTTGCCAATAAAGAAGGGATGGAAACAATCAAGATCAAAGTCAACAAATTCCATTCCACATCCCCTTTGTCATTCCTAATATACAAAGTTAACAAGCAATGTTTCTTCATTTTGTATCAACTAAAAAGTATGTATATATATATTCGGTCATTTCGGTTAAAAGTATTTCAGATATCAGAAGTTACAATTGATAACAGCCTGGATGCTGAATATATGAATATGAGGTACTGAGTAGACATGATATCATAGCTCTGGTGTGGTCAGTTATTCCAGCATAAAAGATTATTTGCATATAAAGAAAATGCTAAATTATTGCACTGCAGAGGTTAAGGAAGAATGTAAAGAGAATTAAAACTATAGGTTATTAAAATTGACAGTTATTGAATCTCAGTAATTGGTATCTTAAGGTTAAAATGATTAATGGGGCTGTGTGTGTGTGTGTGTGTGTGATCTGCCTGAAAGGATAGTACGTGTGCCATACATTCAAGAAGTACCAAGTTCGAATCTTGGTTAGGGTGTTACCCGGAAAAGATTTAACTGGGAATCAGTTTACTCTGAAAAAATATTCATAAAGAGTGGAATTTATTTCACCAAGTTTTTAATAAAAATAATGACTGCCCAATACTCAAAATAGATATAAAATGTAAAAAGACACTTTAAATTTCCTTTAGCCCTGAAGCTATTTCATTAAGAACTAAAAATGATCTCTACAAGTATATTTGTATAATTGTTAAAACTTTAGATTATAATAATGAATTTAAGATGTATCTACTCCTACAGACGTTATAGTCTGTTTTCTATACTAGTATACTTTATAACTTGTCCAACATATCGAAAATAGCTTGGAGTACAATATCAGTGAACATAGAACTCAAGATAAAAAAATTAAAACATTGAACTGTGTATAAAGTTATCTCTAATCCTGTTGAGGTTAGTAACCAAGATGTGCTAATGAATTAATTAATAAAATATGTGAGCTAACTATGCTCAACATTGTAGCTAATGAAAATTTTTATGCACCCTATCTCAGAAGAGGAAATTGTAAAAAATCCTGAGGCCTGGTAAATTTTCCTATAGGTGGGACGGCATTTCCTCTAAAATATTAAAACAATATAGAAGTGCATTGGCAAAGCCCTTAAGTAATTTTTCCTGATATTCTCAAGCCCATTTATAAAAATGGCAATAAAAAGGATCTCAAAAACTATAAACTCATAACCCTTACTTCTAGTATAGGTTTAACTATTTAAGAAGATTATATTACAAAGATTAGTCAACTTTCTACTGAAAAACAACATCCCTAATTCAACTTAATATAGATTCCACAATACTTTTCTACTAAACTGCTATACTCACACTCACCCATTATACAATGGTAAAAATAAATCAGATAACAAAGTAATGATGGACCTATCCAAAGCCTTCTTTGCTGTGTTAGGTATGATATTTTATTAAATAGACTTGAGTTATATGGCATCAGACATTTACCTGTAAGTTAATTACATCTTATCTTTCTAGAAGAATATAATGATCTGTATATTAGTAGTTTCTAAATAAAACAAAATCAACATTTACAGAGGTTAAACATAGAGCTCCACAGGGATATGTTTTGGACCCAGTTCTATTTATTATCTATATAAGCGATATATCTAAAGGTGGTAGCCGATAGGTGCCGTCTAGGTCCAGTAAAGGTGTTGGAAGACTCCCTTATTTTCTCAAGTTTTGTGTATATATTAACGTGACAAATTAGCTGAGGATAGGGAGGACACTCTCTGAAACTAGTCTTAAAAAGGAAGTATCATAATTGCAATAATTGGATTTATTAAATTTTCTTATGAATTCAATACTATCTCTAGGTGGATTACCATCATTCTTAGGATTTTTTCCAAAATGAATTGCAATTCAGTTTATAGCTCAAAACCTTATGATCTTTGTCAATGTGTAAGTGGAGAATTTTAAAATGTTTATAATTTTGACTCATTGTTAAATGATTTCAGTAATGGTGCTCCAAAATATAGAAGTATTCCTAATTATTTATACGTTTATATGGTCTACAAACCAAGGAAAGGAGCAACAGAATGCATGCTCCCAAGCAACAGGTAACAAAATGGCCGAACACAAGGCAGGCAATCTTATACTTTTCAATACCACCTGTTGTGAGAATAAGTCAAGTATTAAGACCTTCAGAAAACTTTATGTACACAAATGGCACACAGCAGCTAACATAAAACTTCTTAATATATGTTTTAGAGAAAAATTATCACCAATGTTTCTATGTAAATGGATCAAATTTGATAATAACAGAAAACAGCAAAAGCTTAGAAAGGGAAGCCATGGTTATCAAAAGATCTAAACCTTACACAATGCTACAACAAATTGATATACAATTGTATGACTTACATTTGAAGCTAGTTAAAGACCTAGGATACAACATTTGGATACATTTTGAAAAGAATATGTATAGTTTTCTAAACAAAAGATGATAGGAAAAACACGGATGTTAAAATAGAAGATTGAAAATTGCATAACAAAAACAAAATTACAAGACAAGCTAACAAGATATTTCGACAAACTTTCAACAAGGAAGAACTTGATTTTTTAAGCAATGGCTCCAAAGCCTGCGTCACTGTCTCTTGCAAAATAGAAATTTCACAAAAGTCAAATCTTTAGAACTGTTGGAAGGAATGTAATTCAAAACAGAATCTAAAAATTACAAGAGAATAACAAATAGTTTAAATAAAAAATAATATTGTATCTTATAGCAGACAATGGAAATGCAATGATCATTATGGAAAAAAATAAAGATTACTACCACAAAGTAGAAAAGTTACTTTCTCAGCCTGATTATAAGCTTCTAACAAAATCTCCACTAAATAAATACATGGAAACCATCCATAAGATCATAAAAGGAAGTCCTACAATACCAAGCAACATAAACAGTGAACAATTCTATGCTACCTAAAATATATTGCTTGCCAAAGATTCACAAACAGGATGACAGCATGCGGTCAATAATTAGTAGTGCACCCATCTACCTTCTGTCCAAATGGCTAGTGGAAGAGCTGAATCAGTTTGAAAAATTTGAATCCATGACTGTCAAAAATTCTTTTGATTTTGTCAAAAAAATTTAAAACACAGTTGTAAACCCAAGAGAAATGATGGTATCTTTCACATCGATGCTAACACAGATATGTGGATGTCATCTTTGCTATTGTATTAGGGAAACTAGTTAAAGATACAGTTAAACTACTGAATTCATAGGAGAAATCATTCAAGTTCACAACTGAAATAGAAACAAATAATTGCCTGCTATTTCTAGACTTAAAAATCATGAGAAATCAAACAAGATTAGAATTTGGAATCTATAAGGGGAGGAAAAACACACACACAATGATGCAGCAAAATTGAATAATTTCAGTTCAAACTTCATTGATAACATAATTCATAAACATAAAATGCTCATGAACCCAAATGAACCTACCAGTTTGGGAAAGCTAAAAACTTCCATACAACTACTGTAAATTTACTTTTCATCCAAGAGACTTCTGGAAATTTAGGAAATTATTTAGAGATCACAACATAAACTTGATACCCCAAAATAAATACAGCTCCAAAAATCTACTAAACCACCCTTTGGAAGTTAGCACACCAGAAACAAAGTTATCTGGCATTTACCAAATGAATTGCCAGATTGCAGCAAAATATACATTGGACAAATGAAGAGAAATTTGGACCTTAGAAAAAAGAAACATGAGAAACATCAGATTCAAATACATAGCCAATTCCGCCTTGTCCATCATTTCTGGACAGAAATGGAACCAGAAATAAAGTTGATCAAACAATTAAAACAACCTTGGGAACTAAACACATGGGAAAACATTTTTATTCATAAGCATGAAGGAAATTTCATGAATTTTGAAATTCCTGCCTTGTAAGAAAAATTATTATCCGGGCTTGTAGGCCATGGTCTACTGGGCTCCTCCTTCTTTATCTTCCCAGACGTTTCAGTGGCAGTGCAATCGAAGTGTCCTGGTGGAGGTCTCAACAGCAACTGTGAGACCTCCACCAGGACACTTCGATCGCACTGCCACTGAAGATGTCTGCCGCAGCTGCAGATGAAACATCTTGTAAGATGAAGGAGGAGCCCAGTAGACCATGGCCTACAAGCCCGGATAATAATTTTTCTTATATTGACACCGGCTGTGAAAGCCTACAAATTTCAATTCCTGCCTTAGATGATGTCATCTGGTTAACAAAGACAAGAGATAGAGCATAACTCTTAATGGAACTAGACACAACATGGGAGCATCACTCAACAAATTAACTGAGGATAGGGAGGACGCTCCCTGAAAGTAGTCTTAAAAAAGACCAACATGTAAGTGTAGATTTTTAAAGTGTTTGTAATTTTGACTCATTGTTAAACGATTCCAGAAATTGTCGCATTCTAGCTTTTTTTCAAGCAGAAGCAAAATCATTTAAAAGCTGGTCACTATGTAAAGAACTGAAGTTCAGTTCTCTGTGCATGGCCAGGAGTAAAACAAAAGATGTTTTTCTATATAAGAAGAGTTGGTTGGTTGGTATCTAATGTTGAGCAGTTGGCAGTGAAGCCATTTGCTCTCTTGCATTCCAATATTTTAATGTCACATTATCATGTTGACTAAAGATTGGACAGCGCAGTAGGTGGTTTCCATCCATATCTTTTTTAAGTGTACAGAAGGGACACAGAATATAAGAAGAGTTTAAACAGTTTAAAATTGAAACCAATAACAAAGAATATCTCAAAAACGGTTAACCCTACAAAAAATATATATGACATAAATTGTGTGTTTCAATGAGATACATATTTTTTGTATTTTTTGTCTATCTCTTACGGTTTACCTGTTATGCTAAATTCATCCAGAATGAAGAGGTTTTCAGAGGTTATTCCCAGAAAATTCAAGGTATACATTTTGTTTATCATGTAAATATTGTAACAAATATTTTTATTCACTTAAAAGTTGCTTACAAACAAAGTTTTAATTAATTGCTGCAAACAAATCGCTCCACGCTTTGATACATACAAAGTTGATGGGTGCAAGCACTTCACACTAATACTCCAGTTATGACTCACTACAATTCACAAGTTGCAATTCTTCCCCCTTTTTCAACTAGAAAATGACATAAGAACTTTCTGGAAAATTGTGGAAGCTTGTGGCCAAATCTCGAGGTACCAGATGTGTCACATTCCAGGTCTCCAACTGCAATAACTCATATACCAAGGAGAACATGAGAATCACTGCAGAAGATAGCACTGTCACAACACCTTTAACATAGTGGATTTTAATCAAAATTGTTACTCATTTTTGAGAAAAACAAAATTTTCAAAATTTTTTACATGTTCAAGTTAGTTTTGGTTGGGAGGATTTTGCTGAAATTCTTCACAATCCGATCCTTGAAAGATATTAAACTAAAATATCAAGTTTGGCATTTAATAGTGTTCATTTTTGAGCTATGCTGCACACACATAGACATGTGGACCTTTTTCTAAAACATTTTTTTTTATTCAGGGGACCTCAAAACATATTTCTGGTACAATACAAAACTTCCCTGTCTGCTATGTGCATAGTTCATGTAGAGAAAGTGAAAAAACCAGTTAAGGGATATTATCAATATATTCTAAGAGGTTTAATTTTCTCTTCCATGTCCTTCCTCAGCTTTTTTTTTTTTTACTAAGTGTTCATTTTATCTTGAACAAAATATGATGTCAGTGCTGAATGATTTTTAAACCTTCCAATGTCAATGAATCTGTATGCCAAATGGCAGGAATTGCTACATGAGTAATTCAAAACTTGGAGTTCATAATGTTTTTGGGTTTTCTAAACCATTAATGTTCTTTAATTGCAGAGTAACAGCCAGAGAAGATAAAGTAAATTGCTTACATGTTTTGAGTAGTAAATTAAGTTTTTGTGAGAAACAGCTGGTTCAGATTTTTAGAGTGTATTACTTTGGATAAAAAAAAAAAATGAGATAGTATCAAATCTGGGGATCTCAGAGGCTGTTGAGGTTTGCTGATAATTCTATCAATTAAAACATTATTTTAATGTAAATTTTCACATCATAAGATTATGATCCACATGTCTTGCAAAACAACAGCTCTCATTTTACTTCTGGAAAGAAAACTATAATCTAGATCCAAATCCAAAATTGCTAAAAACCATGTCAGGCCACAATGAACTCACAACCTGGGAAAACATCCCTGTATGAAAAAACAAAGATCACCTAATAATCTTTGAAATCCCTCCAGTTGACAACTTAGTGAAGAAGTTTATCCTTTTGCCACCAGAGAAGAGAACACAGGCAAACACAACCAGCAACGGCAGTTGGACCTGTGAGGTTGAAAATGACATAGGCTTCCAAAACTAGTCCCTAATAATGAAAATGTAACTGAGGTATTTCAAATACCTCAAATACCAACTCAACAAATTAATACCACATATAGTTAGTTTGACTGTCACTATTACTAGATTCCTCCAAACATCAATCAACATCTTTCAGTTACACTCACCATTTAACACACCTTTTCTGCTACATGTATTGTACTGCTTAGTATAAGCAAAAATGCACCAATAATAAACAAAACGGATAAAATTCAATAAAGAGGAATATGAGCAATTATTTATAACTTAATGCATAGAATATTGCATGACAAAACAAAAATTAAACATCTCTTAATTGTGCTCTTTAGATTCTTTTCAAGATATCAGTTGAAATTAGAGATATTTTCCTGCAATATCGTACACATTGGTTGATATTCTATTGAAATTCTGCTTCAATGAGAACTGCTGTTCTGAAGTAGGATTCAAGTGTGAAGACTGACTATTCTTATGTTAAATTCATTCTGCTACTGATAAAGAGACAAACAGTCTGTTACAACACACAAATCTAAATGGACAGCTTAAACACAAGTAAACATTACCCCAATCCTTCCATTAGTACTGATAACACTGTACAAAAAAAAAAGGGGGGGCCAAAACTTGAAGAAACTATGAAATATCTATATTATCTGCCTGAATTTGAAAATGCATTCCATTTTTTCACATCACATGAGGCTTTTGTTCAGTGATGCAAATCCACTTTTTTCTAATACTCACCAGGCTGTCACTCCAGGTGCACCTGACTGCATGTAAACATAAGATAATCTTGCATCTTCCTGTTTACATTCTTTTCCAAATGTATATCCTTCCTCCACTGCTATTTGTAAAGAATAAAATTCAGACAGTATAGTGACTTGCTATTGCCGAGACTGTTTATACGTAAAGTTCTGTGTTCGCATTTCATGTGAGTTCAGATGTTAATTTTGTGGTTGGGAATGACAGTGCTTTTAACAGTTAGAAATGCATTAAACAGATCTTTAGTTTATAAAATTAATTTTACAGCAACAATGTCGCATCAGTGTAAATTCTCTGAACGTATTTTGTTATGTAAGCAATGAATTCACTACAAAATCTCAAAGAGAAAATATTAATCCTACAATTAAGAAAGCATATGAATTATACTTTAACTCTAAAGTACATGAGGACAAAAGTTTTGTTCCTCAATATTGTTGTAGTGGATGTTCTCATATTTTGTGAGGCTGGTTAAATGGCAGTTGCCCTTTTATGCAGTTTGCTGTTCCTATGATATGTACAGAACAGAAAGACCACCAAATATTGTTGTTTTTTACGTGAATGGAACTCTTGGGACACATTTAATTACAGAGTGAAGAAGTGGCCTTTAAGACAAAGTTTAGAACCAGGCGAGAAATATGTAATGTTTCACCCAATCATAGATTCTCAGAAAATGTTATTACCACCACTCCATATAAAGCTGGGCTTAATGAAGAATTTCATTAAAGCAATGGACAAAAATGGGAATGATCTTCAGTATTAAGAGACAAATTTCCCAGGTTAAGTGAAGGAAAATTAAAAAAGGGAATTTTCATTGTTCCTCAAATCCAGCAGGATCGTAAATTTGAGGAAAAACTCACTGAAACAGAAAAAGCAGTGTGCTGTACATTAAAGACATATGATAAAAATTCCTGGGAAATTACAGAGCAGATAACTACATCAAAATTATGGAAAATTTATAAAGGGCATATTGGGTGCAATGTGTCCCTTAAAATTCATTTCCTGCACTCCCATCTTAACTTCTTTTCACCGAACCTGGAAATGGTGAGCTATGAGCATGGAGAATGATTTCATCAGCAAACATCCCAAGACCCTCAATATAAAGCAATTGTGAGAAATATGCTGGAAATTTTCAGGCTGCTCAGCTGTAATATGAGTTTGAAGCTTTATTTCCTCTAGCCGCATCTTGACTACTTCCTGGGAGCAGTCAGTTAAGTTTCATCAGGGCTTGTGGTGTCTTACACACAATGAACCTACCAGAGAACACTGGAGAAAATCACATACACTGAAGATCCATGGTAATATATAAAGGGGTGTAAAGATACATTCTCAAATTCGGGTACGCTTTCATGTTATTAATCTTTTTTATTTTGTTTAAAATTTATATATGAGTGTGTAAAATTGTTGAAAATGTTATAATTTTGTTTTCATTGAACATTGTCATATTGCCAAAATGAGATGTATTATGCAAAAACAGCACTGAAATTAGTACAATTCACAAATTCACCTATTTTCAAACATACCACACAAAAAAAAAAAAAAAAAAAAAAAAAAAAAAAAAAAAAAAAAAATAAAGTGTTCATTTGTAACCTTATTTGTAAAATTGGGTATTCATTTTATAGCAATGACAAATTAAAATAGAACATGGGTATGTTTATATTAAACATATGAAAAGAATTGCATTAGGTTATATCTTTTATTTTGTTGATGTCTCTCCAAAAACTAATGTGTTTCAGATAATAAAGACTTTTAATTTGGAATTATATTTTTTCAGATCTAGCTAGGCTGGTTACAAACCATTTCTGAAATTTCATTCATCTATTTTACAACATAGCTATAAATTGATAAACACCTATGACAATTTCAAGTAATTTCATTATATTATATTCATTAAATATTTTATTGTACCTTAGCTAGAGTTGTTGGTCTTTTGTATGGCTTGTCACTGCATTCTTTTGCCAGAACACCATCACAAACACATGCAATGGTATCTTTCAGGGCACAGAGACTTTGCTGGCCTAGAACACATATTTCTTGAATGCAACGAGGTTGTGCATTATTGTGACCAATATTTCTATGCTTGTAAGGTTGGAAGACACGAACTACAATCAGCACATCCTCACCAGGTTTCAAATCTATTTTTGAAGACATCTCCTTGATCTGTAACAAAGCAAATCAACTTTCATCTAAAAAATGTGTGGTTTTATTTATGATGGCAATATTTAAAACTTGTGAAATTTCAGTCACAATCTTTACAGAAATTGAGAAAATAAACAATAACAGACAACTTACCAAGCAAAGGATTAAGTTGGATGAAATTTCCTGAAAATCTTCACCTTACTACTTAAAAGGACTTAAGTATAAAATTAGACACACACGCACACACACACAAGCATGCACACGATGTTGCATTTAACCAAAAAAAGTGTTTCTCTACCTCAGGCAAGAGAATACTAACAAAATATTTTTTAGAATCTTAAATGCAAATTGATAGGCAGACTATTAATGGAACAAGTGAAGTATAATGTTTCAGTTTCCTCCATTAGTTACAGATCAGAAGTGTGTCAATGATTAACCCAAAAAACCTTTTCAAAAACCATAACCAATCTTGAAAGTCAATTTTAGTAATTCTAGCAATGTTTACAAAATTTAAGCTGAACAGTGGCAAGCTGAAAGCATTTGAAATCTACCTTGTATTTTCCTCATGAAGAATGAATATTAACATTTCCTTTAGATATACATTTCTAAATCTTGAGGCACTGAGTTCGATTCCTGGCAGCAAGCATAATTTTTCTCTATCTAGAATTATTTCCTACCCTTTCTGGATCACTGAGAATGATGCATTAGAGTTTTCAAACTCAAAGCCACTGATATGAATTAAGGGTGAATGGTAGAATATACATGTAATAAACAGAAAGGATCATTAAAAAAAAGAAAAAAAAAATGTCAAGAAACAAAATATGAATAAAAAGGAAGGTGAAAGTGGTACAGATGGTGGAATGAATCACAGGAAAAGTAGAGAACATGGAAAAAACCCGCCCAAATGCCACTTCGTCCATTACAAATCCCACTTGTTCCCTGGGATCAAATTGGTGAAAGGCACAGAGCTTATCTTCAGAAAGAAAAAAAATTATTTAAAAAATGAAATGTTTTAAATTTTTTACTTTCTCTACAGCTCATCTATAGTAAAATGGGTGTTGGATTCCAACCAAAAGTTCCATATCAGATTTCATTTGAAATGCTCGTTTTGAGGGTCCATGAATACAAAAGTATAACTTTCATACATGTGTGTCTGTGCCATGTGTGTGTGTATGAGAGAGAGAGAGAGAGAGAGAGAGAGAGAGAGAGAGAGAGAGAGAGAGAGAGAGAGAGAGAGAGAGAGAGAGAGAGAGAGAAGCAGCAAAACTCAAAAACAAAAAGTAAATTAAGTGCCAAACTTGTTTTTAGGGCTCAGCATTTTCCAAACATGTGACACAAGGACTTTCAAGAATGTGTATAGGTTAAATTTTCTGGACTGTTTCTCTTAAATTGCTTTTGTAGAATTGGTAAACTGTAAGGCTAGAAAAGCTTAATTTTTTTTTTTTTTATAGTGAAGTTAATCATTTTAGATATATTTCTTGTTACTGGTTTGGACTCAGATACTTTTGTCAATAGGGAAGTCATTCATAGTCACACAAAGAGCACAAATTCTCAAAGCCACCACATAGCAGCTTGCTTTTTAAACATCTATTAACCTATCTATTGTATCCTACATTGAAATGTATAAATGGGAATTGAAAGTTTACCTTGATTAACATAAAGTGCTAGATAAGTTTTGTAAGAATAATTGGTAGAAAAGTAAGTAAAGGAAGGCATGTGAATGCAAAACATCAGATATTCTTTTTCGGGATCTGTTAAGCTAACAACTGCATTAGAACTTCACTCTGTCTAAGATACTTAATATACTCTATCAAGACAAAGAAAATATTTTAGTAATGAGGGTCATTAAATTAATATCCTACCTAATATGGCTGGTTTCTGGTTGCTATCACATCATTTGTTTCCACCAACCTTTTGTTGAGATGATCTTCAGGGCTACACTACACTATATGTTGCTGATTGTTACCCTTTTAGTGCTAAAGGGTTACAATCAGCAGCACAAGGCACAGTGTAGCCCTAAAAATAGTCTCAACAAGAGGTTGCAAAGTTGATGGAAATGCAGTGGCAACCAGAAACCAGCCATATGTTACACAACACTGCTCGTGAAAGCCAATGAGAACAAATTAATGTTCTATTACATTTTAAATCTGTGTAATCATAATCTTTCTTGTAATGATAAGCAAAACTGGCAGTGATTTCAACTTCAATTGATTCCTCTGTAAATTGGCAATGAGTTACATATCTCAATTTAGAAGCCTTCACAAATATGAGAATTTATTTGGGGTATCAATTTATAGAGTGGCGATGGTCAACCCTACAACCATGAGTGAACCTTGGCATTGTTCACAATCAGTCAATCTGACCTATCTTCACACTCCAGCTTGTCACCTCCGTAGTTTCAAACCTGTAGGACATTGTCAAGTCATTTATCCTGAACTTTCCTTTCCTTTGCATTCGGCATTCTCTTGGATATGCTGTTTTCCTCTATATGTCATAAATGACCCAACCATGAGTTTCTTACGTTTATAAATTAAGTGTAAATTTCCCTTTTATTTATTGGTTAAGTTCATAACATTATTATAATTGTAATATCTCTCCTAGATATTATTGAAAGGTACAATGATATACAGTTAGTTAATTAGGACCAGTTGAAAAATTCAACGCCACAGCCAAGAATTGAACACGGTTCTCCCGCTTTCCGTGCGGTTGCTCTAACCATTAGCATTACAATTATAATAGAATAGCTTATATGTTGGCAGGAACATAGTAAACATTACCCGGATACTAAGTACTTACGATGGTAAGTCGCCATTCTGATGGTTCTCTGAAGTGAGACATACTGGTTGGTTGAACCGGGTAAAACACACATAATCAGTTGGAAGATTGAATGTCGTACCAGCGGGTTGTCACAGTAGCTCAATGGTTAGAGCAACCGTACAGAGAGCTGTGGCATTGAATTTTTCAACTGGTCATAATACTATACCTAATTCTCAGTTATCCTGCTCCTTTATTAGTCTGCAGATTTTTCTTATTTTGCATTTGAATTTTCTTAATATTTCCCATTCAGCTAAGGTCATTGTTCAGGTTTCAGGCCCATATTTAACCATCAGTCTTAATTTTATGAACTAACTACTCCTAGTGTAGATGCAGAAGAAATGATATAAATGAATATCCTTTGAAATGAATATGAACAATTTTATGTAAATCATGTCTCTATTGGGTATATAATCTTCCTTTCCCAATTTGTAATTACACAAACACATCTATACCCAAAATCTATCTTGTTAGCAGTGTTCACATCAAAGCAGAAGACAGATTGCGCATTCATTAAAATCACACACCCTGTCTGACCAATTTAGAAGAGGAGTCTCATAGCTGTACATTATCCAAATTAAATTCTAAAAAGCTTTTCATTAATTTAAAGTTGCTTTACTCACCACAACTTTAGGTTTAAATAAAGAAGATACTTGCTTTAAAATGCATGTAAACAAATTTGAAAATATTAAGTAATAGTAACATACATTCCAAATATTTCCTCGATATTTGAAATTCTGGAAGCGTTTTCCTTTATCTTTGCGTTTCAAAATTTCCTTATGTGTCTGAAGCCCAGAGTCAGGATTTGCTTCTGTTTTCTCAAAGAGGTATGGCTTATACTTCAATAGCTTCACTTCCAATGACTGCAGCGCATCAGTAGTTCTTAGCTTCTCTGGGCTAAAACAAAACATGTCACTGTTTTAATATCATTTTAAAGTATAGAATTTTATGAACTGAACATATTTAATTAAAAGATAAGAAGTTGAAAAACCAGTATTGTTAAAAAGCTTATTCTTCTGTCTACTTCATGCTAATCGAGATAAACATTAGCAAAAATGCTTTCTTGTAAGTAGAAAGGAAATAATGGAATACACCAGGCTAAAACGATAATCAAACCAAAGAAAATAACATTGTTAATTACAATTATTTTATAGTTCTGGTATTTTTAATGCTTTGTGAGATAATATTTATTATAAAATTTCCAATATTGTGAACTTAACTAACATAAACATCCTGTATTAAAACATGATTCTATTATTTTATTTATAATGGCTCTCATGTCCATATTTAGTTATTCTTAGTCAGTAATACAAATTAGCAGGAATTTGTAAACTACATATAAATAGATAAAGTGCATGTTATTTGTACAATAATATGCTTAATATGAATGTAAACTAACTTCTTTCAAATGCAAAATCAATAAACTTTCTAGTGTTTAATCATACCAACATTGTAACATTGACCTCAGAATTTAGTACAGGAGCATGACACCATTATTTCTGTAGGCTATAGGCACAGAATGTAAAAAAAATCTGATGTGTTCCATTCACATTTTAAAAGCTGGTTGCCATGTGGATGAAATCTGTTTCTTTGCATAGCCAGAAGTTGACAAATTCCTGCATGTGAAAAGTTTTAAGTATTTTAAAACTGAAAATAATAACAAGGAATATTAAAAATGATCAACTCCATGAAAAAAATGACATAAATTGTGTGTTTCAACAAGATCTATATTTAATGTGTATTACATTTTTGCCTATCTCTTATACTTTATTAGTTATGCAAAATCCAGCAAAATTCATCCAGGATAAAGAGGTCTCCAGAGGCTTTTCCTAGAAAATTCAAGATTTGAATTTTATTTGACATGTAAACATCTTTAATATACATTCAAAATCTTCTCGGGCTTCTAGCCAGGTAAAAACTTGGCTTGACACCAACGTTTCGAAGAAGTGCATCTTCCTCGTCTTCAGGGTGAACTGATGGTTTGAGCTTGCGGAGACTGGTTAGTTGTTAGCTTCATCCCAGCTCTTATAAATACCAGTCTCTGCAAGCTCAAACCATCAGTTCACCCTGAAGACGAGGAAGATGCACTTCTTCGAAACGTTGGTGTCAAGCCAAGTTTTTACCTGGCTAGAAGCCTGAGAAGATTTTGAATTAACATGTCGCCAGGAAAGCTTTAGTTCTTATTTTATCTTTAATATACATATTTTAATAAAAATCATTAGCCATTTTTGAGAAAATCAAACATTTCGAAAATTTTTCCAAGTAAAGGTAGTTTGGGGGGAGGGATTTTCCTCAAAATCAATGTGTCACATCCTTGGAAGATACTAAGCCTATATACCTAGTTTGGTATTTTACTAACTTTTTGTTTTTGAGTTATCGTCTTCACAGACATACACACACATGGACCTTTTTCAAAAATGTTTTTTTTTTTTAATACAGGGGATCTTAAAACGTCTATATCCAGTGAAAACTCTGTATCAAATTTTTTGGTGTAATGCAATACCTTCTCTATACACTATGTATATAGTATGTGTAGAGATGTTTCCCTCCATGGTGTAATGGTTACCATGCTAACTTCATTTACCAAAGGTTGCAGGTTCAAACCTGGCAGGGGATGATGGAGTTTTTTCAGGTGTAAAAATCCTTAGTATGGCTTCCTTCAGAAGGGAAGTAACGCCTTTGGTCCCGTGTCATAAATTTATGACATGTAAAAGAACCTCAAACCTGATAGAGACGCCTCTGAGAGAAATTAAGCAGTCTTTCACGCCCAATTTAGAATGGGATGCTGAGAACCACAGTAGTTAAAGAGCATCCATAAATAACACGCCATTTACATTTTTTTTGTATGTGTAGAGAAAGTAAAAGTGGCTAATAAAATTAATAGCTGTAATAATTCATTACTGTCAATACCTAGCAAGCAAAATCATTTTGGCCACGAGCCGCTGCACTTTTACTACTTCAGTCCAGGTGATTACTGCGAGATTACAACCGACGGGGTCCCGAGACATTAGAGCTGAGCATCTCATGCATTGCTTCTTACGTGAACCCAGGAAGGGAGGGATGAGCATTAGAGTGACCAGATTCCTCCAATAGGCTATAAATAAAAGACAAGTTCATAGAAAACAATTATTTTATTACTAAAAGTTTTATGGTTACTTTTCAACATAATCACCGAAAAGATTGAGACATTTATCATACCTGTGCACAAGCTTTGCAATACTCACTTAAAAAATGTTGCTGCCAATGATTTCAAATGAGCATTGACATTGTTTTGAAGATCTTCATACTTTATGGCATTTGCGGAGAGCCATTCAAAACAAACGAAGAGGAATGCTGACATCAGGAATTGTGTTGATCCGTGACAACGCTCGTCCACACATTGCTGGCACAACCCATCAGTTCCTTGAACAATTTCAATGGGACATTTTTTGATCATCTGCCGTACAGTCCTGACCTGGCACCCAGCGACTTTCACCTTTTCCCTGAACTGAGACGTGGCTAGGAGGGCAACACTTTAAAAAACGAAGATCTTCAAAACAATGTTAATGCTGCTCATTTGAAATCATTGGCAGCAACATTTTTTGAAGTGGGTATTGCAAAGCTTATGCACAGGTACGATAAATGTCTCAATCTTTTCGGTGATTATGTTGAAAAGTAACCATAAGTGTACAAATCTTTTAGTAATAAAATAATTGTTTTCTATGAACTTCTCTTTTATTTATAGCCTAACAGAGGTTGAAAAAAAATGGCCCTCGTATTTCAATTTATTGAACACTTCTTAGGTGTTAGTCTAATTGTTACCTTTTTAAATCAAATAATTTACTTTATTTTATTGTATTTCCTTAAATTGTTTAGTGTGTATTTTGTTCTCAGTGAACATTTTGATAAGCACCCGAATTTTTTTCTATCTGGTAGCTATAAAACAAAGTGTCTATTTGGTTTTTACATTATTTAAAGCATAACACATAAAAGTTTAAGTTAAAACATTTTTTAGTTTCATTCAAAGTTACAACTGAGTGTTTTAGTTTTAGTGATTTCAATATTTCATTGAAAAATGCATGAAAAAATCTTAAACAACTTAGCAGTGGCACAAAAAAAGCTGTGTATAATACCTACCTGACAACTTATAAGTGTGACTTTAACACACACCTGAGTGGAAAAGTGTGCTGTTACCAAACATCTCTGCATTTCATGGAGTTTTTCTAAAATCTATGAAACATTGATCAACAATTTCCATGAACTTTTTTTCACTGTACTCAACAAGACCTATCTCTGGTTTAAAAGACGGTATCAAAGCACCCCATCAACCTTAGTACTAGATTGTATGGTAACATGGCATAATAGTTCAAGGGTAGCAATAGAATTTGCTACTGAAAGGGCTTTGTTCTTATAATGATTTTGAAACATTAAATAAAAATGTTAAATACAGATATTATACTATAAATAGCTAAAGTATCCCATCTTTTTGAGAGTCAGCGAGAAATGTTGCAAATAATGTAGCATGCTGGAATTTTGCATCAAATGTTGAGTGAGGGTCATCAACTCATCATTCAAGTTAAATACCCAGTGAAAACAGCTTAATAAGAACAACAATAACAATAATAATAATAATGTACAGATAAACGAGAGGACACCCATATTTAGACTCCCATCCTTTTGTGGTTCTACTGTGATCCCTTGACAGAACAGACCTGAAGTGGCCAGATGACGGCAGATGCAGGCATAGACAGGGTCCCTAACATTTCCATGTTGAATGCATCCAATACAGCTCGGAGCCATTTAATAATAATAATAATAATAATAATAATAATAATAATAATAATTTATTTTATATTACACCTACAATAATCACTAAAAAGTTATTTTTTAGCAACTTAACATAATTCACGATATAGTTTTGTGTAGAAGATTTAAAAATAAGTATAGATAGGTAAGTCATAAAAATGTTTATCAATTGCATGAAGGACTAAAGTCAGTATTAAGAGAAATAATCACTTGTGAAGGAAAAAAACAAATCCAACAGAATCCTAAACTTCAACATATCTTCTGTCAGATGACCCATTTATAACATGTACCTACAGCATGAAACATTTGAAAAAATTTATTTGACATAATCTATAAATTCTAATGAGCTCTACATTTTACCTGAAGCAAGTTTTTGCTATAAAAATTACACAAAACTCACATGAAATGAAAATGACAGCACAGGCTATTAAAACAAATTAAGAATATGGTTTAATGGCCAGACAAATATATATATATATATATATATATATATATTTTAATCAAAATTATCGAGAGAATAAAAATACGTTAAAAATTCTGTTTAAAGAATAGTTAGGGGGAAAACCTTTAAATCTTCAATTAGCATATCTAAAATGCTGAACTTAGATATAGTTCACTAATTTTCTGACTTTTTACTTTTGAGTTCACAAGAGCACAAAACTGGTATTTTTGGGACGAGAAGAACTCACAATATGCATTTGTGGTGAAAGATTACAACCGACGGGGTCCCGAGACATTACAGCTGAGCATCGCATGCATTGCTTCTTACGTGAACCCAGGAAGGAAGGGATGAGCATTAGAGCGACCAGATCCGGATGGCGACGGACGCAAGCATGGACAGGGTACAGGGTTACAAATACACTTGCGAGGCCCCAACGTTTCCCGAAGGTCCCAAGCCCCGATCGAGCGGTACCGACGACGACAGTGCGCAAGTCAACATCCAACCGAAATGCTGACACAGATGGCAAGAAAGCAATGAACAGGACAATTCGGGGGTTGTAATGATCCTTCCCAGGGAAACCCCGAAAAACCCATAGGTCACGAAGGACAGTCACGAGAATTGAACCCACGACCTTCCGACTGCGAGTCGCACAATTTACCGCGGCGCTCCCTCGCTCGGTCATTTCCAGTGAACTTCTCTATGTCAATTGAATCCAAGAAACACGTTTTGCGCATCACCGCATTTGCACAGGAAGACCTACTTAATAGGTGTATACTATAAATGTAGAGAAGATATTGCTCTCCATCAAAAATTCGATACCGAAATTTCATCGGAAATACACGCTTTAGGGTCTCCTGTATGCAAAAATCTTATGTGTTACATTCACATGGCTTTCTCTACACATCTGCAACAAATTATTGTTAAAAAGCTTATAGTAGAAATTGTCATGCTGCTTCCTTCCATGTAAGAAGGGAAATAAGGGAGCACCATACGCTAAAGCGATAGTCAAATGTTTTAAAGTTAGTTGCTATGTGCTTGAAGTTCCTTTGTTTGTAAGGCCAGAAGTTGACAAATACCCGTATGAGAAGTCATGTGCCTGTGAACACGATAACAGAACTCAAAAACAAAAAGTCGGTAAAATACCATACTTGGTATTTAAGTTTAGTATCTTCCAAGGATGTGACATGAAGATTTTGAAGAAAATCCCCCCACGCCAAACTACCCTTTCTAAGAAAAACTTTTCTTTATTTTGTCAAAACTGACGTTAACAATTTTCATTAATATACCGTGTACTAAAGATATTTACATGACAAATAAAATGTACACCTTTAATTATCTAGGAATAGCCTCTGAAGACCTCTTTATTCTAGGTGACCTTTGCATAACTTGTAAACCACAAGTGATAGACAAACACTTACTATACACAAAATATATATCTCGTTAAAACACATAATTTATGTCATATACATTTTTACTTTCTCTACACGTGCTATGTACATAGTGTATAGAGAAGCTATTGCACTCACCCAAAAATTCGATACCGAGATTTTACCGGAAATATATTTTTAGGGTCCCCTGTAATAAAAAAAAGCACTTTCAGAAAAAGGTCCGCGCGTGCGTGTGAACACGATAACTCAAAAACAAGTCGGTAAAATACCAAACTTGGTATTTAAGTTTAGTATCTTCCAGAGATGTGACACGAAGATTTTGAGAAAAATCTCTCTACTCCAAACTAGTCTTTACATGGAACTTTTTCCGAAATTTTTGATTTTCTTAAAAATGGTTCTAACGATTTTGATTATTTTATCGTATACCTATTAAAGACATTTACCTGAATAATAAAATGTATGTCTTGAATTTTCTGGGAATAGCCTCTGAAGACTACTTTGTTCTGGATGAATTTTACAGAATTTTGCATAACTGCTAAACCATAGGAGATGGACAAAATATTTCCACACCAAAATGCAGAGCACGTTAAAACACACAATTAATGTTATATACCTTTTTATCGTGGAGTTGGTCGTTTTCGAGATTTTTTTTTTCACCTTTAAAAACGTATTCTTTTCTCATGCAGGAATTTGTCAACTCCTGTCCAAACAAACAAAGCAGGTTCAGTGACATAGCAACCAACTTTTGATCACTTCAACCTATGGTACTCCCTTATTCGCTTCTACTTACAAGGAAGCAAGTTATAAGAATATTTCTGCTAATTTTTTCTCGATTAGCATGAAGTAAATAGAGGCATAAGCTTTTTAAAAATAATTTGTTGCAGAGATGTACAGAAAGTCATGTGAATGGAACACATGAGATTTTTACTTTTTCTAGCCCCGTATGTATAATGTGGATAGGGGATAAAGTCGAGATTTCATCGGAAAACATGTCTTAGGACCCCCTGAATAAAAAAAAAATTAAAAAAAAACATTTTCAGAAAAAGGTCCGTGGACAACATAGCTCAAAAAAGAAAAAAAAAAACAAACTTAGTATCTTCCAAGGACGCGACACGAAGATTTTCAAGAAAATCCTCCACCTCCAACTACCCTTTACATGGAAATTTTTTCGAAAATATTTTTCTTAAAAATGGCTCTAACGATTTTGATTAAAATGAAACACATTAAAGCCATTTCCATCACAAATAAAATGTATATCTTGAATTTTCTGGGAATAGCCTCTGAAGACCTATTTATTCTGGATGAATTTTGCATAACTAGTAAACCGTAAGAGACACAATTTATGTCATATACATTTTTTTCGTGGAGATTACCGTTTTCGAGATATTCCTTGTTATTAGTTTCAGTTGGTACTTAAACTTTTCTCAGTTTCCGGATTTTTTTTTTTTTTTTTTTTTTGTTCTACACCTGGCCAAGCAAAGAAGCGATTTGCAGTAACAATCGACTAACGACAGCTTTTAAAACATTTGACTATCACTTTGGCATAGGACATTCCTTTAGTTCCCTTCTAGTTATAAGGAATTACGTAATAAGAACATTCTGCTAATGTTTATCTCGATTAGCCTAATGTAGAAAGATCTTTTGTAAGAAGTTTGTTTGTAGAGCGGCTAGAGAAAGACATGTGACTGTAACACAGATTTTTTTTCGTTGAGCTGAACATTTCCGAGTTGTTATTCAGCTTTTTTAAAACACTTTTCTCATATGGGAACTTATCAACTCCTGGCCATACAAAGAAACGGATTTAAATCCATAATAACCAGTTTTTTTTTAAAAAAAATGACTATTGCTTTAGCCTAGTGTATCTCTTTATTTCCTCTCTATTTGCGGGGAACTTTAAAATAATACCATTTCTGCTAATGTTTATCTCGATTAACATTAAATAGATGGAAAAATAAGCTTTTAAAGAGTTATTTGTTACAGGGATTATAAAGTCGTGTGAATGGAACACATCAGCTTCTTTGTTTTGTTCCATTTATATGCCGCCTGCAATAATACGACATATCGACGACTTCTCTTCGTTTGCTATATTTTCTCTATACGTACTATGTACTTAGTGTATAGAGAAGGTATTGTATTGCACCCAAAAATTCATACCGAAATTTCACGGGAACTACATGTTTTGGGACCTCCTGAATAATGAAAATAAATAAATAAAAAAAAAAAAAAAACATTTCTAGAGGGCGGGAGCGCGCGCGGGTCTGTGTTTGTGGACAGCCAAGCTCAAATACGAAAAGTCCGTTAAATATCTACCAAACTTGGTTTTTAAATTCATTACCTTCCAAGGATGCGACACGAAACTTTTTAAGAAAACCCCCCCACGCCCAACTAGCCTTTAAAAGGAAAAAGTTTCGAAAATTTTAATTTTCTCAAAAATGACTAACGATTTTGATTGAACTATCGTATATAAAAGATCTTTACTCGACAAATACATGTTGAATTTTCTGATAATAGCCTCTGAAGACATCTTTTTTATGAATGCATTTTGCGGAATTTTGCATAACTGATAAACCGTAAGAGACAAAATTTACATCACAAAAAAATGTAGAGCTCGTTAAAACACACAATTTATGTTATATACATTTTTTTCCTAGAGTTGACCGTTTTAATGATATTCCTTGTTATTGATTTCAGTTTTAAAATACTTAATCCTTTTTTGATGCAATAACTTGTCAACACCTGACCTCGCAAAGAATCGGATTTCTATACCATAGCAACCACATTTTAAAACATTTGACTGTCGGTTTGGTCTCATTTTTTTTTTTTGATAGTGTTTGACGCCCGCTTTTACTGTTCTGGCACCGCAGGCGCTGACACTGACGATGCATGAAAATGGAGCCCCGGTGGAATATGATGGCGGGGGAAACCGGAAAAAACCCTCCCCTGCGCCGCTTTGTCCTCCACAAATCTCACATGCGGTCGTTTGGGATCGAACCCGGACCGTCTAGGTGAGAGCCCCTTATTTCCCTTCTACCTATAAAGATCTAAGTAATAATACTGTCTGCTAATGTTTAGCTCGATTAGCATGAAGTAGATAGAAGAACAAACTTATTAACAATAATTTGTTACAGAGGTAGAGAAATCATGTGAATGGAACACATCAGATATTTTTTTAGCTCTGGTGAATATCTTTAACTTTACGGGCGCGCATTCACATTCATCCAGACTCTGGGGAGGATGAGTAATATTTTTGGCTAGAGAAAAATTCCCACCCCTAACCGGGAATCGAACCCAAGAACCAGCACACCGGGCAGATGCTCTACCGATCAAGCTCCGAGCCTGCATTTGGAATGCAAGAATAGATAAGTAACCAGATTTCATTCTGCTCTGGCTAGACACACTTTATCCATTAATAATTGCGCTTAGTCATAAATACAGCATTATTGCCATCTTAATAAGTTACATTTTGTTGCCCGTTGGGAGCTTTAAATTTTTTACTGTTATTATTTGTGCATTGCTATGCTGTAGTTGTGATTTAATGATCAAGTAAGTTAAGGAAACCCATATCTGAAATTGATCTGAGAAGTCTGAGAGACCTTTAAAGCATTTGTGATAAATGAAATCCCCAAGAACAGCCAGGCTAACGATATTTATGCCTTTTACTCGACGGTGATTTTTCTTTCAGTTTTGTGCATTAAAAGTGTACCTAACGATGAATTTGTAATCATGTTTTCACCAGAAGCTTAGAATCTAGTTAAAAGCTGAACTAGTTTTGCTATACTTGAAAATAATCACAAAAATTATATTTAAAGGTTAAAAAATGTTTTCTGAAACAACCAGAAGATTGTAAAACATTATGTTAGTTTTGTGTATATAATAATATGGTAGTATTCCTTTCCTCCAAAATTAGATTTCTGAATCGTCATCATCATCATCATCATCATCAGAAACGCTTGAAAAATAGCAATCCAAAATTTCTAACAGTACTAATCATTAACTATCAATGTAACAATACCAAGAAATAAATACTTGAAATTGCAAAAATCACCAAACCTATTTTCCCTGCTGCTTTACAATAACAGTTAAAATTAAGTAAGCTCGCTTTTCTTCTTTCTACTTCTTTTTCTTTTAAACAACCTTAAAAGCCTTATTTATTGCACTAACCTGCAAAGTTCTGCCAAATATGCTAGTTGGGGCACCGTAAGATTAGCTTGCATTTTTACCCCAATAGCTTCAAGCGAATATACTGCACAGGCAGAGTCGTTTTCAGTACGGATCTTCAAAAATTTTGATAAAAATTCCCGAATAACTATTTTGTCAGAAGCCCAATAAAAAGGCGCTGATCCATACACCTTCTCCATTTTTCTCAGCGCAGGGACACTGACTGATTGTTTAGGTCAACGGAAAGCAGGATGGGCTACAATCGTTCTTAACAATTACGTCCCGATTGCTAAATAATGAATGAAACCGTTGACTGGTGGATACAAAGCTTTGTTTAAAAGTTAATTTAATAAACAGCTGCATAATCTTGATTTGAAACCATCGCATAATTCTTTATTATATTATAATATGTATATAATTTTTAAACAATTGCAGCCACGAAACCTCTCTGTAATCTTTTGCTTCAATTTGGCGCGATTACAATGAATGGTTACCAACTGTAGAACCAAGCAAAGTGGTGCCGCGGTATCTATGCGGCTCATACAGGAGGTTTCGAGAGATTTTTTGTGGTTGCCTAGGGTCGCTACGCGAACCATGATTTCCTTTCCTTATCTTTAGGTGAGTTTCTAGGTTTGAGGTATAATTCGCCGCACATGGTTGTGCTGGATAAACAGCAGGATATATGTTCATACGGTGGTCGAGTTGGATTACTTCCGTAAAAATCCTGGCACATTTCAATGCTTACCTTAGGAGCGACTCTCACTGCTAAAGGGCGTGAGGTGATTGAGGAATCTCTTCGACGCCATCTAGCGTGTCATCTTCAAAAACATCCATATTTATTTCCGATCTTCTGCCGCACTCGTATTCAGACGTTGCTGAAAAATCACTTTCCGTATCACTGCTGCTACTGTCTCCATTAACAGTGAATGTCAGGTTTTCCACTTCTGTTTTTACAAGACCTTCAGTTTTTATATACTGCTCTTCCACTTGGTGAACATACCGGCATACCCATTCCATTCCTCCTATTTCACAGAATCGCTGTTAGTACAAATACTACACGTCTTCCATCTTGAAACTGATATTGCGAAGGGCAACCCATTCTTTTAAGTTTGCCCAAAAATTTTCTATGGCGTTGAGGTTGGGATGGTACGGTGATAAGCGGAGAACTACGTTTCCATCTTCTTCTAAAATTTCATCCAGAATATACTTCTTTGGCTTATGCAGCTTTATAAGGTCGTAAAGTTCTGTTTTTAGCATATCACTTCCGAATGGAATTCTGTTTTTAAGCAACCAGTCTTGCGTTTCCTGCTTTCTTGTGTTCATTGTTGCACACTTGTTCCTGGCCACATTGTGATAGGAAGCATTGTCAATCACAAGAACGGACTATTCTGGAAAATTGAGCATTAATTTTTCTTTAACCCATTTCTTGTAATTTCCGCCGTTCGTTTCACTATGATAATCACCACTTTTGGTGTTTGATTTAATGATCAGCTGTGCATTGGGAATGAAACCTTTTTCTGTTTCTGCATTCATAATAATTAACCTTTGTCCCCTGGAGGTAGGCGCCATATAACCCTGTGTGCTATCGTCAGACGAAGCTTTTTTTTTTTTTTGTGTGCAAACTGTGAACATATGTCTCGTCGCTGTAGGCAATAGGACGACCTTCCTGACGGTATTTTGTAATAGCACGTAGAAATGAAACACGTGCACTTCTTATGACATGCTTTTCAATAAGAAGGCGCCTGTTCTGACGCATGTTTCGCCAAAGAAATCCCAGAAGCTTGAACACTTTCAGCAAACTTGATTCTTGGCCTTTATAATAAATTGTTTCTCTTAACTTATGTTACACAGCTGTACTGTACAGCTCAAAAATGAATTCTACATGAATGTAGAATTCATTTATAGTCCTACGTTCTGCACTCAAATCAAAATCATCCAGATCAGTGCAAGGTTTGGGCCTGTTTTTCTTTCGTTTTGGTGTACTGAACGAAGAAACTGAGCCACTTTGTACATCAAGCATCAACTTATTTATTTTTTTAACTGTGGACAATGAAATGCCCGTTGCGACTGCATCGCGCTCATTAAGCTTATTCACGGGGATTACAAAATTCTTTCCATCCGCTTCCTGACGCATAGATTTCAGCACATTTGCTACTTTTTCTCTAGCTTGGCCTTTTATTGTTCTGCGATAAACTTTAGAGTATTTGAACGTCATTATACTCCCGTTTTAATGCACTGGAAAACTCACACGCAACAGCACTAATAAGTAATAGCTATAATAATAATTAATATTCCCACATAAAGCACGTGTTAACCAAATTTACTCGTCTAGATCAGGAACCGCAATGACTTTTGCGCATACAGGTTGACGCAGGCGGCAGGTTGTGGGGGAACTGACAGACCAGTCGGACGGTTGACTCGCCCGCTGTCGAAAGCTAGCTCTACAAGGGTTTTTATGGAAATATATTGATGCTTGCCAAGCGAGAGACCTGGGTTCGATTCCCAGTACCGGCATGGGGATTTCCCCCCCCCCCCGCTGGGAGAACTGGACCGGGGTGCACTCAGCCTCATGAGGTCCCTGGGGGATTAATTTAGGAGTTACTTGATAGAGAAGTAGCGGCTCCAGGTCATGAGGACCGCATTAACCGGCCGCGAGGAATTGAGGCGCTGACTACGCAGCGGCGGTAGGCCAAGGTTCCTTGTGAGCTGTCGTGCCATACACGCTCATATCAAATACTGGTTGGCGGATCGTTATTGCTCCCTCTTCGGGCAGCCCCAGCACTAGAACGAATCTTCGAGGTTGGGAATGTTAAGGACGTTGTTCGCGCGTATCTGTAGCATGTCTGCCTGCGTCTGTAGCCTCCTGTATTACCACAGATATAGAGAGAATAGATAGGAAATTCCCTTTCCTTATGCACTGTGGTTGGTGAAACACGTTTTTCCAAGCCGCCATATTTAGACACTACACTTTTGAGATGACGCCTAAGTAGGTTGCCAATTTTGTCTGCTTTTCAACGGTCTTTCGGGTTGAAAATCTAAAATCTAACAAACAGTATATAATCGTTCTGTTGATAATATCATATTTCACTAATTATACCACAGAAACATCACTTAAATAAGTACACTAACCTATGCATTGAAACACATTTCCCTTTCCTTGTTTATGCTTCTGCTATTCGAGAACCTACAACCAAACACCACACACGTATTGACCATTATAGTGATTCAAATCTTACAGTCTAAATTTACTGCTTAATTGAACATTTAACACCACAAAACATTTTTTTGTGTGTGCGCACATTTAACCCGCACAAGGCGTCATCTCAGAAGTGTAGTGTGTGTGTGTGTGTGTGTGTGTGTGTGTGTGTGTGTGTGTGTGTGTGTGTGTGTGTGTGTATTTACGTATGCATGCATAAAACTGCTCCACCAGGATCGTTTATTTAGAGCACTCAATAGAGGAATAATTAGAATAGACTAACTTTATAAGTTCATGTAGTGGAATTAATGGCTTATAGGCATGAGAGACAAACAGTAAAGTATGGTCAAAATCTGATATTTTGCTTCCTTTAGTTTTAGACCAAGACATTAGAACAAAATTAAGTTATGATCTTGCCGCAATGTTTACTGCAATAATACCAATTTATCAATAATAACTTCTGACAGACCGAAAAATGTGATAGCATTAAATATTCCTTTAACTAGAAATGTCTCCCTTTTCATTGTCCTTTTTATTTCAAAAACGTAGAAAAACAATTAATTTGACAGATGGATGCGTGTGGTGTATATGGTAACGTGTAGACCACAAGATGGCGGCTGAACACAAAACGTGCTTCAGCAAAACGCTAGGCATTTCGGCAGTGTACCTCAAGCCAGATAGAGAGGCCTCTGAATAAAATTAAGCGGTCTTTCACGCCCAGCATAGAATGGGACGCTGAGAAACATAACAGTTAAAGAGCGTCCGTAAATGAAACTCCATTTCATTTTCGGCCGTGTGCGTGGCAAACACACCCTCGTAGTACAATGCGGATCTGTTTGCTGCATGACGTCAGTGCTGAAAAGCGCAACGATTTGCGTTATGGAAAGTATTGGTATTATATTATCGAGCTTTATCATGCACATAGGAGGCGGGCAAATCAACGCGCATTTATCTGCGTTGGGGAGCACAGGCAACTCAGTTATTGGAGGGTGGAGAAACACTGAAATATCCATGATATGCCTTAGGAATCGCATACCACAGCCATAGGAAGACAGGAAAAAGAGCGAAGGCAGCACACCCATAGGGAGATGGGGAAACGCTGAAATTTGCAATAAATGTTAGAGAGTAAGAATGCTGTTGACAGTATAGCATATGCAGCCATAGAGAGGCGGGTAAAGCTGAAATATGCAATGATATATGCTAAGGAGCAGACAAATCTACAACACGGGACCAACGGCTTTACTTCCCTTCCGAAGGAAGCCGTGCTAATCATTTTTACGCCGGGTTTGAACCCGCAGCTTAGAGCTTACGAGGCTAGGATGGTAGCCACACTACACCGGGAGAACAGTATGCAGAGGTGAGATGAACCCTGTCATGGTAATTATAAAGAAGCACAGAACCAATGACCTAGACTCACGCTGGCGCTGGTGTGCTGTCGCTAATTGAAACCTCTCGCGCATAGGCAGGTGGAGGGCAAACGTGCATTTTACCATATATTCAGTATGCTTAAAAGTGAGGTGGTTTAAAGGTATTAGGGTTTAATAATTAACATGGTGCATTTCTACACTGCATAACTGTACCAACCACCGGAAAAATGATTCCGAGGCCACTTTCCATCGGTAAGAATAAATTGTAACATTTGTGTTCTAAATTCATTCCGATTTATTCTCCTGGGTTTCCTCTATCACTAAGCGAATGATAATTTATTTTAGGTTCCCAATACATAAACTAGAATTATTGAGTAATTCGTCAGCTGCTCTCAGATGTAACAAAGTTGTGCCATCGAAATATCACAGACTATACTCAGTGCATTTGGCATAGTTCCTTTAGTATTCAGTTTCCCTTCTCATCTGACAAAGGTAATGAGAACGCTAATTTTATTCTTATAACTATATTGTATATGTTTTATTAGCATCAGAAGGCAGTGTTAAAATATTATATTCAATATTATAATTTTCCCTAAATTAAAAAAATTACCCGAAATCTCGATTAAGTTAATTTTACAAATCTGTAATTTCAGACTGAAACACAACCCCACAGGATGCAAAAAGAAATTTTGCGAAAGTGTTAGAACAGAAAGAATATTAAGTAATAATCGATTCTAATTTTAGATTTGTTTATAATTATTTCAGGAAGTGCAGACCATACTCTCCAGTAGTGCACATATTAATATACCTATCTTAATCTAACTCAAATGTACCACAAATACTGATAGAAAAAGTTTACTTAACGTTTAGAATATAGTTTACTAAAGAGGAATAATTTCACGTTTATTTTATTTTTACTTTCTCTATACGTACGATGTACATAGTGTATAGAGGAAGTATTGTATTCCAACCAAAAATTCGATACCGAGATTTCACCGGAAATACATGTTTTAGAACCCCTGAATCCAAAAAAAGTATTCTCAGAAAAAGGTCCGTGTGTATGTGTGTGTCTGTCTGCCTGTGGACAGCATAGCTCAAAAACGAAAAGGCCGTTAAATAATAAACTTGGTATTTAGGTTTGGTATCTTCCAAGGATGCGACACGAAAATCCCCCCATCCCCAACTACCCTTTACTTGGAAGCATTTTCGAAACTTTTGATTTTCTAAAAAAATGGCTCTAACGATTTTGATTAACGATATTTACATACCAAATAAAATGTATATCTTAAATTTTCTGGGAATAACCTCTGAAGAGCTTTTTATTCTGGATGAATTTTGCTAAATTTTGCTTAGCTGCTAAACGGTAAGAGATAGACAAAAACTTACTGTATAGAAAATGTACAAAAACACACAATTTATGTCCAGCTTGCTCCTGGATGTCCTGTTTGGTAGCTATTGGGTTGAGCAGCATCAGGGGTACTTCTTCCCGGCAGGGCAACACATAGTCTGTGTAGTAATGTCTTCCAAGTTCCTTAACCGTTAGCTCTACAGCTATTTGCTTCTTGTTCTCCAGCATAACCTTGCAAATTCATCTCGGCCGAGATGAACAGTCTCCTGAGGGCATCTAGACCCAATATTGAGAGTAAAAATAATCCTATGTGATACTAAGCAGACATTAGTAGATGTGAATTAGTTTACTGATTGGAATTGTTTTGGGGGTTAGTAGCTTTGCATTTGGTTCTCCGAAAAAAACAAATAGGTTCCTATAGATTAGAATTAGCTTGTTTACATGATGTGTATATATGAAGAAAGCAAAGACTTATAAGAAAAACGTTCAGTCGTTCTGCAGTTGGCATTCAGAGGGCATAAGAAATTACTGATAAGCAGAAAATAAAGAAAAGAAGTTGCGGAATGAAATGACAAACTTGGAAATTGACTGAATCGTGCTTAAATTTTTTGCCCGAGAAAATCCGCCATGTTACTTTCCTTCAAAAATGCCATTAGAGACAAACAAATATTTTCAAGTTAGTGTGGGAAGATGAGCACAAAAATATAAGCCAAATACTCTTCAATATTGAAGTGTACTTGTATAAGTATACTTTATATATCATCATAGAAGATGCATTTAACCTTCTGTAAAGAAAACGTTTGTACCCGGGAAGAAGGGTAATTTTAATTCAAAATCTTCTCGGGCTTCTAGCCAGGTGTCAAGCGAAGTTTTTACCTGGTTAGAAGCCCGAGAAGATTTTGAATTAATACGTCGCCAGGAAAGCTTCAGTTCTTATTTTAAGGGTAATTTTATTTGTGTTCATTGGTAGCTCTGAATAAAGTGAACAATTGCACGAAGAGAGAAAGAATTTAGGAATTGAAATTGTAGGTTAGGTTATTGTTGTTACGTATGTTGCTTGTAAGCTTAATTTCAGCAGAAAAGTGAACTCAGGAATTTAAATTTTCAAAAGTAACGAAAAAGTATGAGTTGGGTTATGCGATATGTGGCTTTGGGAAATAAAATTCCTGAAGCATATATTCGAAGTGTTAGAAACATTTGTGTTAAGAAATTAAGTGAAGTAAAATCGATGCCGCAAATGAGCAGGATTGTTTTCCTTAAACTATCTACTCCAGAAACTTATACTTTCAGAAATAAATACACAAGTAAAAAGCAGCGTCAGGCAAGTAAACAATAAATTTTAGAGGCGGAGTAATTCAGGTCGATTCTTCGATACATGTAGTTGAGAACCGAAACAGTATGCCGATATTCCCAACAGATGCGCTTCCTAGCTATAGCTGTTGTCATTCTCAACCGCCAATAACTAACAAATACTGCCGTACTTATGTGTTGAGAGTCCTAAGGCCCAAAACGTAGCACAATGTTGAGGGCCCTAAGTCGCTAAGAATAGCCGAGGGATGATTTTTAGAGTCAGAGGATTGAAGCGATTTACGGCCCTTCCGCAAACTGCGGAATGACGGCAGGGCGTAGCCGCTGGGTCTGCGCATCTACACCGCAATGATCCCTGGCAGTTTACACTTTCTACGAAACTATAAGTATCGAAGAAACGCCTATCATTAGCTTTTAATTGGCGGATGCGGAATTTAATAACTAATTAGTGAGGCTGCTCATGGTATCTTTGAGTGCTTTTAATTTTGAAAGATTTAGGCCTCAGAATGAAGGATGTAGGTTATTTGTCTTTGAACTTGTAAAAGGCTACTGCAAAGATCATAATATTTTTAATAACCCTTGGGTCGTCTCTAAACTAAGATGCATGCTAAGTCTCTTGGACTTTTGCCAGTGGAAAACAGAACAAAATCTGATAGTGATTATAAACAAGATGTAACAAAGACAGTTTTGTGATTATTAGGGGTCAGATAGTTATGTACTAAAAATCAAAAAAGAGTGTATATCAGTATATATATTTAAAAATCTTGAAAGATGTAATAAAACCAGTCAAATACCAAAAATATGTACGTTCATAAAGCCTGAATTCCCTGTTGTTTTTTTTTAATATGTTTTAATCAGTTAAACTAGAACATCATAAGTCTTAGCTCATACTATATTATGGATTTAATACTAAACATGACTCTTGTATTAGTCTGGAGATGTGAGTAAAATTGATATCACATGTTGCTGTTAATTTTTCAAATTACAATCCCCGTAACAATACGGGATAAACAGATGTTTCAATTTCCAAACATAAAACTTCTGTATCATGTAAGATGGCTTTGTACTGGCTAAAATATTGTCAAACTTCACACGAGGCAATGGGTGCATATTTAAAGTTGCATCTATCTTATGGAGTGTACTCAATTGGTACCACCTTCATTTATCATCCTGTTAATAGCACTGATTGTCTTGAATCGTGGGTTTTCCTGCAGACTGGAAGAGAGCTTAGCCTTCACTGCAGCTCCGACTGGTCCTTGCACACTTTCCAGAGATGTGACTACGGAATGAACAGCAAGACTGTCCAAGAGTTTCAGAGAAGATATCTCCAAAGATTTCATGGCAGTGGATAAATGCTAAAAATTACACTGGATGTAGGCAATAGTATTTGTAACCTTTGCATCACTGAATGACTGCTTTGCTATTTCTACAAAAACTGTATCTTGGGAATCAAAATACTGGAGAACTTGTTTCACAGAGGTTTCCTTTGGCATCTTTAGTACAATATTAAGTTACTTGAACCTAAATGCTGAGGTGACACCATAGAACAAGAAGATGGGTGACATGAGACAAAGTTGCTGTTCAATCTACTCATGTCAGCTAATTGTTGCATTGTTGAGATGGCAAGGCTTGGACACAGTGACAATGTGCGCATCATGCGACAGGTAGACATGCAAAGGGACAATGAGATTTAATGAGTATGTTTTAAATTGAATGAAATTATAACTAAGCATGAAAATATTAATAAACATGTAATCATATGTACTGAAGAGTAAAATATGTGACAATACCTATATACTTAAGAGCAAAATATGTTAATATATGTACATTCAAGTTTACATTTTTAGGCTCTCATTGTCATGAAACTCCAGCATATTACAAATTAATATCTCAACGTTAATAACAAAACACATGCAATTACATAATTACACTAATGTATTACAAATGTAGTATTTCAATGTTAATAACAAAAAACATATAGTTACACAGTTATGCTAGCCCTAGTGATGATATTCTGCAAAACACGTTGGCTTTATATGGACATGCAGCTTTGACTGGCATTTGCTATGATAAAACATTTTTTACACAACCAGTCAGTCTGAATCATTGCTAGCTGAATATTATTATAACCTGGCACATTGGCATGAGACTTGGAAATAGAACAGGTTCCTGTGTAATGCAATTTTTGCCAATAGAGGTACATATCTGTAGTAGACAGTTATAATGACAAATAAATCATGACATTATATCAATTTTTTTTAAGCCTAACGTCCTTGAACCTGGTTAGTCATATTGGACGATGAATGTAATCAGTGCAATGATGCTCAAATGATTTTGGGGTCCATGGAGCTCAAAATTACTCAACATTCATCTTCATGATTTCAAATATTGTTTATATACTTAATGTTCATGATGCTGTATATAGCCCTTAGCTGTACCTGTAGTTTTGAATTATACAATAATAAATTGTTGATACTTTCATTGAAAAAAAATTTGACATACCTATTATACATGTACAGAGATCCACCCCACAAGTAACTTTCCCTTTCTCATTGGTATACCAATCCAATTACATTAAAAGTCACTGAATTCCTGGGAAATATATGCATTATTTTTCAGCCTAATGCAGTTCCAAGATATAGAAAAGGATTGTGTTACTCTAATTCACACTTGGTGCAAATAATATACAAATTGGAATAATAGTTGGCTTTACCATGAATCCTGGGTCTAAAGTGCTTACGACATTGTAAGGAGCCATTGGGGTTGTCATCTCAAAATAATTTGAGATGACCTTGAGGTTTACCGGGAAACAAGTGAGTCAGTTGAAAAATTCAATGTTATGTTGGCATGTTGCGATGGTAGCTGTGGCAGAGCAACCAGCTAGAGATCGGGAGATCTGTGGTTCAAATCCCGGCTATGGCATTGAATTTTTCAGTCTGACTCCACCTATCCAATATACAAATTATTTTATTGTTGTGACTGTAATGGAAGTATATTTTAAATGGTTTAACAAGAACTGAAAAGAGCCAATTTAAAGTATGGAATTTGCAGTTAACAGAAAATGGCCCATATTCTTTTAGAACAGATTTAAACATTTTACCTTGTAAACATTTTAAAGTGAAATAGTGAAAAATCTTGACCAGAACATTTCTGAGGTTAAATTCAGACTAAAGTATATGAAACGTTAAGGATGCTTAAATTTCTTATTCTACCCCACAGTTTGAGTCATGCATCCATAGAATATTTTGTGAATTAACATCAAGATCTTAGTTTTTCTGAGAATCAAGGGATGAATTATGTCTATGTTAAGATTTCAGCAAGTACAAAACAGGATTTTCAATATAATGTATCTTTTATCACTGCAGATTGTTTTAAAATTAGTAATTGTAAGCAAAGTTACAAGCTTTAACATCAAAGTGTCATTTATGTCCACTATATATGAACTTGGGTCGTCTCCTTAGCGCGGTGGTAGCGCAGCTGCCTACCAAGCGGGAGACCTGGGTTCGATCCCCAGTACCGGCGTGGGGATTTTTCCCCCGCTGGGAGACCTGGACCGGGGTGCACTCAGCCTCGTGAGGTCCCTGGGGGGCCAATTGAGGAGCTACTTGATGGAGAAGTAGCGGCTCCAGGTCGTGAGGACCGCATTAACCGGCCGGGAGGGGCTCGAGGCGCTGACCACGTCTCACCCTCCAATACTGCACCCCATCCATGACGTCTGTAGTGGACCGAGATGGGGGACGCAGCGGCCGGGCGGTAGGCCAAGGTTCCCCGTGAGCTGTCGTGCCATGGAGTTATGTTATATATGAACTTGAATTTTTGAACATGGTGTTAAATTACATATGATTTACCTGTAACATTCATGTTCTGCATACAGTTCATTGCAATGTTTACAAGGTATTTTAACCTCCATATATGTCACTTATTTGATGGGTCCATTATACTTCCTATACAGTAAGATTCAGAATTTAGCCACACTTTGTAACTAATTGCTCACTTTGACATATGTACAGCAGTGGCACCTTTCCTGGCTCTGGTACATACAAGCAGTTGTACTGGCAGTAAGTGCAAATGGGTTAGGGATCTGATCAGAAGCAAGTATGTGCCAACTTGTAATATTTAGTAAGCAGTGATCTGAATAATGCTTATATAAAAATCAGTCTTTAAAGTGCAGAGCCTGATAACTGTTTTCTGTGATAACATTTCCTTTTTTGTATATTAGCATTGAAATATTCTAGAATGGTTCCATTGTATTTCAAGTATTAAACTTTTATTATTACCAGCTCCTGGTTTTTAGATTCTGAAAAGTTAAAATTGGGTTTTATCAATCAGTATGTTAGGATTGTATAGGATCATGTATATTCAATTTAGAAATATATAGGATTTTTGGAATATATATTTGTATAAATCACTGAACATGTCATTATATTTAAAACACTGTAACTTAAAATTGTGAAAAGTTAAAGACAAGATTCATAGTTTGTGGTTATCAGCAAGCTGTTACGGTGCACTGTAGTGATGTTCTTTATAATGTGGCCCATAGACAACATTTGGATGACTACATACGGAAATAATCATTAGGAAATGACAAGTGTTGCCCAGGTGTTTGGTATTGCCTACAGCATTGTTTTATGTGTATGGGGAGCCTTCCAAAACATGGGCACTGGTCTCCCAAGGTCATCTACAGCAGGATCCATGTCGAACACAGGTGCTATTGCAACCACATTTAACAGCACTGTTAGATGTGCAATCTCACGCTATACAGTGGCATGGTGACTGCATAGAGGTGGTCTCTTTGTCCAATGGCCAGTACATTGTGTTCCTTTGATGCCCACACATTGGCAGCACTGTTTGTGACAGTCCCAAGAGTATCAGAATTGAACTAATGAGAAATGGGATCGCATGCTGTTCTTGGATGAGAGAAAATTCAATCTAGGTAGTGATTCTTGATGTACCCTCATCGGGGAGAGGTGGCAACTTGTAATCAACCCTTCATGGGCATATTGACCTCCAACCCTTAGAACATGGTATGTTCATTGGACAATGTTATAGTGATGCTGTACTCTTTTCCCATGTGTGTCTTTTCAGGGGTGTAGTCATCTCTGACTTCATTTTTATGGATAACAATGCATAACCACATGAAACAGCGCAGGTGCAGGATCTCTTGGAATGAGAGGCTACTGGGCGAATGGACTGACCTGCCCTTTTCTCTGATTGAAATCCCATTAAACACATGTGGGAAGATGCATTACAGCACTTCCAAATGCATCTAAAACCATCCAACATTGTCAACAGTATTGGTGGAGAAATGGAACGCCCTACCACAAGAACTCCTTACCAACCTTATAGCCAGCATGAGAAAATAATGCAGAGAATGCATTGCTGACCATGGTGATTATACACCTTTATAAGCATCATACCTCTATTTTTGCAAATCTAGAAGACCATAATGTGACATAGTGATTTGAGCGTAACTTATCTTCTATGAATAAAAGTGTCATTTCTGTTCAGCCCATTGCGTATTCCAATTAGTTACCTATTATAGCATACTACAGCAGTTCTCTCTATGTATGATTCAAGTTTCATTGAACTACATTACTTGGTAGTGGCACAGCGTGCAAATGTTAATTTTGACCTTGGGTTTTGCATATCAGTGTATTATGAAACAAGTGATACAGTTGCAGCTGCTCTTAATAATAATAATAATAATAATGACAATAGATGTCTTGTCGAGGGTAGTTTTTTCTCTATATACATAATTAAGTACAATGTGTTAGGGCAAGAACAAAGTAATATGTAAATTAAATTGTAGTCAAGAGTATGGATGATATTGTGCATGTTATCTATTACTGCTACAGTGACTCTTAACTTTCGCCGTAGTGTGCTTCCACCTAATGAGACTTATATAAAATTTTAGTGGAGTACAAGGAAAACTTTGCATGCCAGTGTATAAGATAATTATGTCATACTAATTACATGTGCACAGAAAAAAAATAGAAATGATTTGTTTGTTAACAAATTATCAGGATCATAACAGTGCTGCTGGTGTGCCGGAATTTCATCCTGTAGGAGTTCTTTTATATGCCAGTAAGAAGATTTTTAAAATGTGCACAAGTTAAGATAATGCTAGGGAAGCTTTTGCCATGTCTTGTCAATTAGAGAGGATTTAAATGCTGTAGATTTTAAATTGCTGCATATACATCATGTATAATACTCTCCAGAGAAAAAATAACCAATAAATCTGCAAGGTGTCAACATTTAGAATTTTTATATGCTCTTGTGCTGTCATCTGCAATGTCTGTGAGAAGGCAAGGTCCAGACTGTTGTGCTACAAAAGGAAATGGTATTGGTCTTATTATACTGTCCTGAGGAACCCCATATTTTGCAGACATACAAGTGGAATTGTAATCATCTCTTATATCTGTAGAATGCTGTAAAATACAAATAATTAAATAATTATTCTGCTTATTGCTTCTGAGGTTTGTTCTTCATTTCTAAACTGTTTGTTTTACTTCTGTTTTACCTTTATTAGTAATGAACTTTTGTTAGATTCTTATCAACCATGAATGTGCAAATTGCTCAGATCTCAAGGAAGTGCTTTCTGTTACAAATTCAATTTCAGGTCTCAAATAATGCTAGATAAATTATGTTGTAGTATTCTAACTTGGAAAGAGATGGAATAAAGGTATTTATAACCTATAAAAACTGTATATTCATTTTAAGCTAAATTTCAAGGATTTTAGAAGAATTATTGCTTTTGTATTTATTTATGTATACTAAACATATGTAAAAGTCTGTGCCATATTGTAAATTAATCTCTATTATTTCCCCTCCCTCTAATTGTTATGTTATTACAAATGTGATTTAAATTATATGCACAATATTAGGATGTGCCATTAAAGTGAGTAGTGGTACTGCTGGCGATCAAACTCTGTGTGTTTGTAGGGTGCGGGGAGGAATTGGAGAGGTACATGATGCTTGTGCATGTGTTCCCTGTAATTATACCGTCCAATGGTATATTCTGAGCATATTAAAATGCACATTACAATAAAACTGTTACCCCTTAAGGTTGATGATGGGTGAAATCTGTTTTCCACAATTTTATTGCTATAGATTTTTATGTAGGTACTCAAGTCAGGGTATAAAAATACACTTCTGCCAAAGTTTGTTTCCTTAGATGTAAAAAACATGCATTTTTCAAAATTCATCTTCTTGTACAATTCTTCAGTAAAATGATTACATTTTTTAGCAGTATCATCAAAGCATATAGAAAAGATTCAAGCATCAGATTTTCCATATCTTTTTTACAATGAGCACATGTGTACCATTCACATGACTTTCTCTGGCTCTTCTGCAAGCAAATATATCTTACAAAAGATTATTCTTTTATTGCATAATGCTAATCAAGATAAACACTAGCAGAGACAATCTTATTACTTGCTTCTTTATAAGAAGAAGGGAAATAAGGGAATACACTAGCAATAGTGAAATCTTTTAATAGCCAGTCACAATATGAAACAATTGATATTTGGTTCTTTGCTTGCTTGGTGTAAACAAAAGAAGATGAAAAGAAAGATAGATGTGTTTCCATTTGAGAAAAGTTTTAAGTAGTTTAAAACTGAAACTACAAATATCTCAAAAGCAGTTAACTCTACATAAAAAATGTATATAACATAAATTGTGTGTTTTAACGATATCTAGAGTTTTGGTGTAGTAAGATTTTGTCTATCTCTTATAGTTTACCAGTTTTACAAGTTATACAAAAGTCATCCAGAATGAAGAGGTCTTCAGAGGCTATTTCCCAGGAAGTTCAAAATATTTGTCATAAAAGTATATGGTACTTAAATCAAAATCAACATTTTCAAAAAAATATTCCATGTAAAGGGTAGTTTAGGGTTTCTGAAAATATTTGTGTCACATCTTTGGAAGATACTAAACTTAAAAACCAAGTTTGTTGTTTGTTGTTTAACCAACACACACACACACATGCACATGCACACGCGCACGCCCACGCACACCCACACACACACGTGCAGATCTTTCTCTAAAACACTCTTTTTTTTAAAAATCAGAGGACCCTAAAACTTGTATTTTTGTTGAAATCTTTATATAAAATTTTTGGATGGAATGCAATACCTTCTCTATCCACTATGTACATTGTACATACATGATAGAGAAAGTGAAAAGGTCCACAGCAAAATTTCAAAACCTTTTACTCTATTTCACCACTTATTTTATTTTAAAAATAAATGCTCTAATATAAAAAAAAATCACTTTTATTAAGAACGGCTTTGGGAACATCCAGTAAAAGCTTCAAAATTTTAGTATGTATTTTGTGGATTAAATTAAGATTTGAATGTTCAGATATGTTGTAAAAATTAAGTCTTGAAAAATGACTTAAATACCCCTTTTAAATAGTGCAGACCTCTATATTTTATGTAAATAGGTAACTTTCAGACATCAAAGGACTTTGAAACTTTGCATATATGTATTTTAATATATTTAATATCTCCTCATGAAAGCCTGTTTTAACTGAAAATGGCTGAAATTTCATCCATCACTACCTTAAAATGATGTAGTACACTCATGATTAGTCAAGTAGCATCATGCTATAAGGCTTGACATTTAAATGCACTGTTTCTTTATGCCTTCGTTGAAAACTCTGATATACCACTGGTTATCTGGCTGCCTTTCTTCCCCTCCCCTCCTAAAGCCATTTCTTCTTAGCTTAAACTTAAGTCACATTGCATCCAGCCACACAGCTTGATCACATACTGTACATTATTAGAATATATGGATATTTCCACCTTTACTTGTGGGCCAAACACTTCTTGATGCTAAATAGATACTCACCTAAATTATTAATCTGAGATTGTAAGTGAAAAAGTTTCCAAATTGTTACTAGATTTGCTTCTCTCTCTCCTGTCCCGCCCTCTCCATATGGGTTGGTTCCTTCTCTCCATGTAAAAGACAAATACCATCTACAAACCTTCCCTTCTAGCCTGTTAATTTCCATACTCCCAATATAAACATGTTACACCTCCCCTTTCAACTTGGTTGTGTTTCTCTAAATACTCAGTTTATCAGTATAGAATTTCTAAATCAATATAGAATTTGAGAAAACTTGTCCTTTACATCATTGTTCATAAGCATTTTCTGTCCTTACATCTTATTAGCTTTGTTATGAAAGAATGAATGTTTGGGTTACCTTTTTCCCTTTTTATTGAAGCCTTCTTTAATATATCGGTATTCCTTCCAGGAGGAAGAATCAGATTCTGATGATGATGGCAATGAAAATGAAAATGAAGCATCCCTTGATGAAATTAAAGACAAATCTTCAAAAATTGTGAGGGTTCATGTCAATTCTCTTCGTGCAGATCTAATAATTAAAACTGGACTTGGAATAGCCAGAAAGTGAGTATAGAATACTTTACAACAAATTTACAAGTCTTTTCAGTCATAAACTATTATAAAATCAGTGAAAATAACTTGGAAATCATCCAATCAAGGAAAATTTTCTGTAAATCAACAGCACATAGTCTTTATAAATGTGTTTGTGAGCCTACCTAAGATAGTACAATATGAATAAAAACAAGTAAAAGTTTTCTGTTAAAATATTTTATGCAGATGGGGTGTCCCACTGAAAGGGCCCCAGAAATTGACACATCATTGCATAAATATTTTACCGAAAGCAATCAAATTTGGTTAGAAGAAAATCCATTACACAACAACATTGTATTTTGTAAACTCTTGAGGAAGTGTGACAACAAGGAGGTTCTGCGAGTCACTGTGTTTGAACTCTGTGTTCCAGCTCAGTGTAGAAATAAAGTTAATTACATGCAGTGACATGCTGGTGTTCTGTGCATTTGACAGTGTATCATTATTCTGTTGAAGAGGCATGTTTCTTAAGAAACAATATTAGATTACTGGTTTCTTTAAGATATGTCAGCAAACATTTATGGAACAATTTGCTGAACTTTGCATACAAAAAAAAATCTGATTTTCTCTACATCTCTGCAACAAATTATTGTTAAAAAGCTTATGCTTCTATTTACTTCATGCTAATTGAGAAAAAATTAGTAGAAATAGTCTTATTACTTGCTTCCTTGTAAGTAGAAGCAAAATAAGGGAGTACCATAGGTTAAAGTGATAGTCAAAAGCTAGTTGCTATGTGACTGAAGTTTCTTTGTTTGTATGGACAGGAGTAGACAAATTCCTGTATGAGAAAAGTATAAGTTTTTCCAAGCTGAAACCAAAAAACAAGGAATATCTCAAAAATGATCAACTCAAAAAAAAAGAAAAAAAAAAGTATATATCATAAATTGTGTGTCTTAATGTGCTCTACATTAATTGTGTGGTAATTTTATCCATCTCTTACGGTTTAGCAGTTATGCAAAATTCTGTAAAATTCATTCAGAACAAAGTAATCTTCAGAAGCTATTCCCAGAAAATTCAAGATATACATTTTATTGGGCATGTAAATATCTTAAATATAAGAGATTTTAATCAAAATCATTGAGAGACATTTTTGAGAGAATCAAAATTTTCCAAAAAAGTTCCATGTAAAGGGTAGTTAGGGGTGGGGGAATTTTCTTGAAAATCTTCGTGTCACATCCTTGAAAGATACCAAACTTAAATACCAAGTTTGATATTCATGGGTCTTTTTGTTTTTGAGCTATACTGTCCCCACACACACACACACGCACACACAATGGAACCTTTTGTAAAAATGTTTTTTTTTATTATTCAGGGGGACACAAAACATGTATTTCCGGTGAAATCTCGGTATCAAATTTTTGAGTGGAGTGCAATACCTTCTCTATACACTATGTATATAGTACATGTAGAGAAAGTAATTAGTGAGGAAGCTTGATATCAATGGAACAGTATTGGATTGACACAATGGAGGTGCCCACAGCTGTCAGTAGAAGAAGTGAATGATATAAGAAATCGGTTGTTGGCCTTGCCTTCAAAATCTATTTGACATTTATCACAGGAAAGTACAATGACACAAAGTATGTGTCAAAGGACTGCAAAGAAAGTCAACCTGTTTCCCCATCAGTTTACAGTTCTTAATTGCCTTAAAGAAAATAATCACAAATAAATAATCACAACAAATTTGGAAGGACTTCATGAAATTTTTTAACTCTAATCAGTGACTTTAGAAACACTTTCTTCATGCTAGAGACAAGAAGATCCATAAAATAAGAACTATAGCTTTCCTGGCGACGTGTTAATTCAAAATCTTCTCGGGCTTCTAGCCAGGTAATAACTTGGCTTGACACCAACGTTTCGAAGAAGTGCATCTTCCTCGTCTTCAGGGTGAACTGATCAGTTCACCCTGAAGACGAGGAAGATGCACTTCTTCGAAACGTTGGTGTCAAGCCAAGTTATTACCTGGCTAGAAGCCCGAGAAGATTTTGAATTAAGAAGATCCATGTCTTCATGTTGGCTCCTAACTGTTTCAGTGACAATGTAAAGAATGAGCAAGACATGTCAGGTGAACTAACTTAGGATAAAGGACTTTTAATCCGGTTACTACTTTATCAATATATGAAGCAGCATCACTAAGAAATAACAATACATTGTCATGCTGAACCGCTTCTGGTCACAAGACAGCTAATGAGTCATTGAAAAATGTTGCAATAGTGGAATGATTTATTTGGTCAAGTGCTTGTATATTAATAAGATATGATCTAATTCATGCTTTCATAGCAGTACGTACACATTGTCCTGCTGCATCTGTGGTTTCATCAGTAGAAATCCATATTTTTTTGTGCTTTAGTTGATCCTGAATATGACAAATTACATCTTGAAAAAACTGTTGCAAATAGTTTTTTCGCAATTTAGATTCGTCCATTGTATAATAGATTTGTGTATTTTTCTAAAAATTCCCGAAGTTGCTCATTATTTAATTTCCACAATGGAAGGTCTGAGGCACTAATCTGAAACATGTATCACTTGAACTCGATTGTTTGCCTATAGTACCTTACATTTCTTCTTAACCCTCTCCTTATTACACGTGTTAATATGCTGTACAATGTCAGAGTTGTTTCTTTGTAGAAACACTTTTTTTTGCACACCAAACAAAATAAGACCCTACCATCTTTGCTAAAAATATCACTTCCAAACTCGTTTACGTATTTGCGCAACAAAGCCGATTGAGATGTTTTTGTGGGTGGCATTTCTTAATTTACGTGACATCATATACACTTTGTCAGATGAAAATGCATTGCACCACTCGAGGAAGAATACTGATTGCATCAGCAAGCTTGCCCCAGCTTGGGAAGCGGGGGATTCACCAATCACATGTAGATAATATTTGGCAGGGCACCCAAGTTTCTCTCATAATTTCAACTATACAGTGTTATTTCACAACATCCTTGGGCTTCCCCCTTTTACAGTTATAAGTTATAACTTATTAGTTAATATAAAATGGGGGACGAATTGCTTGAATGATAAAATGATGGCTAGGAGTGAAAATTTACATTTAAAGTTACATGTTTTGGGTAAAATAAGTTATTTTAATTAAAAATATAAAATAAGCAAAACCCGTATTTCAGCAAAAAAGCATTTATAAGCATTTTGCTTAAAAATCCAGGCTTAGGTCATCAGATTTAGTAGCACCTTCCCTCCCAACACATTTTCATTGTGCATATTCTTATGCATCAAAATGAATAGGATAAATGGACGAGGTAATTTACAAATTACAATGGTGAATGTGTCTTAAATTGCCTCCTTTTCAAAGATGATGTCAGAAATGTTTTCTTTGTATTCCTATTACATTATCTCAACAGATAATTAAAAGCATGTTGCAATTCTTCTTGGAATATGTTGGCTATTTCTTCTCATATATTATTCTATAGTTATTGCAATGTTTGGGGATTAGATTTATGCACTTTGTTGCTTTTTGTGCTGACCCATAGCTTACTCCTGCTTGCTGCATTAACTTTGAGAGAGAGACTCTTGACAACATTTTAACTGCATACTGATATTGTCAATTTTTTCCCCTCTGTTAAAATGTTCTGGAAATGTTCTGCTACACAGAGACAGAGATTTGTGTTTTATAAAGTTGCAACAAATGAAAACTGTGTGTTCTGTGGTATATTGGAACATGACTTCCACCAAAGAACGTCCTCTACTGCCTTCATTTATTCATGTGTGGCATGAGTCCTAAGGTTTTCCATATGAGATGCAATAGCAGGAACTGCTTTCTCAGAAGGTGAGTGGCATGTGTCCAAGACTCAAATGCAGATAAGAGCAGGGATATTTAATCTGATGGTACTACAGTAAACAGTACTAATAACTGCATAAGGCACGACCAAAATAGTTATAATCAGCAAATACATATGGTAATAGTCACCATTTAAAATGAAACAAATGTAGATATAACAATAAATTCATTTGCTTACCATACAAATGATTTTTCAATATATCTAGTGACCTTTCAAACACTGAGGTCCACTGGTTTAATAAGGGTCCCCCCCAATAACTGAAGCACAAGAGGGTTTGAATGTGTGTGAAGTGTCCATTTTTAGGTCTCTATGAATGTTGTCATTCCTAATGTACCATGGTGCAGGTTTAATAAGTGCATTAATTTTATTTTCTGCAAAACGGTACAAAAGCATGGGATAATACACAGACTCCAATTAGTAAGTTAACGTCAATTAGAGCTTGGACTCGTGAGGATTTTGGGACAGTGGTGTGTATTATAAGTGAAGTATTGATTTTAGTCTATTGAAACACATTTCCACCACTTACATATTTAATTACTTAAGACATGTTTGCTTACTGGCATTTATGATTCCTCATGTCTTGTTGGTCTACAATGATTGCTTGAAATTATGAGGATTATGAGAAAGTGATATATACTTTTTGAAAAGTTGACAATGGAAGCAACAATACTTCCAAAACATGTCCTAAATAATTAAACATGTAAGTGATGGAAATGTGCTACAGTCAACTCATGTTTTAAGATAGGTGTGTGGAGATAAATGTATGAATAATTACACAGTTCCAATGAAATTTTGACTTTATTTGTAATGAAAATTATCCTGTTCTGCTTTATTTTTTGAGTTCTTCTTCTATAACAATGACATATATTAATACTTGTAGTAATCATTTTACAATACTAAGCAGTTAAAGATACATTGACTTGACAACCCTCTTAATAGTTAATTTATAATTTGTCTGCTTTACTCTGTCCTTGTTTGGCAGCCCATAAATATGGGGAGTTGTTATTGTTTCAAAAAGTAAAGTAAGCAAAATCTAGTGAAATTATTCCCATGCCATGCAACTTCTCAACCAGCATCATACAGCATCCAGAAGTCTAAATCTTTTTCATGTACATACAAAAGTTGAAGAATTGTTTCTCTCTATTGTATTGTTACATGCTGCAATGATGGCAAACAAATTTCTATTTATGCATTTTCCCTTATTTCTTTTACAATACAAATTAAAGAAAATAACATTGTTAATTACAATTATTTTATAATTCTGGTATTTTTAATGCTTTGTGAGATAATATTTATTATAAAATTTCCAATATTGTGAACTTAACATAAACATACTGTATTAGAACATGATTCCATTCTTTTATTTATAATGGCTCTCATGTCCATATTTAGTTATTCTTAGTCAGTAATGCAAATTAGCAGAAATTTGTCATGTAAGCTACATATAAATGGATACAGCACATGTTATTTGTACAATAATATGCTTAAAGGCACTTATACATGAATTAATTGAAGTATTTTAATGGTGTGGTAATTTGATGTCACAAGATATGGTCATTGCTTATTTTAACCTTTTATCTTTCATTCACCATATGAATAATGATTATATAATTATTTTTATCTCTTTTATAGCCATTTGCTGGGCAATAAATCTATGATAAATTGGCTGTATTTAATTGTTTTCAATTAAATGTTTGAGAATAAATGCAGCTTCATTTTATTGTATAAAAATATCTCTCCTGAGAAGAGGTGAGGAGAAAGAATCTTTTTACAAAGGGAGGCTGGAAAGGAGAGGAAATAAAATGGAAATGGAGTTTTATTTATGGACACACTGTAACTACTGTGGTTCTCAGCACCCCATTCTATATTGGGCGTGAAAGATCGCTTAATTTATTTAGAGACCTCTTTATCACGCTTGGCTGTAGATCTAAATCATGGGAACAATGGCTTTTCCTCCCTTCTGAAGGAAGCCATGCTAAGGATTTTTATGCCTGAAAAAAATCCATCATCCACTGCCGGGATTAAACCCCTGACCATGGGTATATGAAAATGGGAGGAAGAATCAACACTGATGGTTAATGAGGTGTCACCGGGGGTTTGCATTTTGCTAATTACTGGGACTATAATCTTGGTGATAGTAAATAACAACATTGTATTTATCTGTGCAATTGTTTTGATTACACACTGAAGTTTTTAATAGCAATTTCTTAAAAGTTTATTCAGATGTAGAATTGACCTTAAATTTAAGTAGGTACTTAATTCTTTTTAATGATATTAAGAGGCTATCTGACCAAAAAATCCTGTTAAAGAATACAACATATGTTGATAAAGCATCAGCAAAAGTGAATTTAAATCTTGGCAAACAATTTATTTTTCCAAGTGTCTCGTTTATATGCACTGATTAATACATCCAAATTAATGTTAAATTGTAGTTAATCATGGTCATGTGTAAGATTTTTTAGTATAAAGTTTTGAATAAAAAATATTTCTCTACCGCTTACCTATGGCAGAGGAATTGTTCTATTTCATCCAGAAATGTTATATGTGGATGTTACTACAAATCCAAACTTTGGGTCACCTGTACCCATAAAGAAACAGCATTTTTGGAGAGGAAAAAAAATTCCATTCACATGACTATCTGTTCTGCAAACCCACTATTCTTACAAAAGATTATTCTTTTAACTATCTCATGCTAATGAAGATAAACGTTACCAGAAATGGTCTTATCACTTAAATTCTTAAATTCTTCAAACCTTTCAAAAAATGTTGCTATGCAATTGTCATTGAAGTTCCTATTCTTTCTATGGATAGAAGTAAAACAAAAAAGATGAAATGTATGAATCTTCCTGTTTTAAGTATTTTAAAATTGATACCATTAACAAGGAATCTCTCTGAAATGATTAGCTTTACAAAAAAAAAAAAAAGAAGAAGAGAGATGTACATTTTTTGTGTTGTAAGTTTTTGTCTATCTCTCATAATTTGCCAGTTATGCAAGTCGTCCAGAATGAAGATGACTTAGGGGCTATTCCCAAGAAATTCAGGATATACATTTTATTTACCAGGTAAACATCTTTAATATATGGCACTTGAATCAAAATTGTTAGAGCCATTTTTTGAAAATTACAAAAAATGTTTTAATGTAAAGGGTAGTTTGGAATGCAGGGATTTTTGCATCCTTGAAAGATACTAAACTTAAAGCCAAGCTTGGTACTTAAGCAACTTTTCATTTTTGAGTTATGTGCCCCTCCCCCCTACACACACCTTTTTCTAAAAATCTGATATGTTACACTCACATGACTTTCTGCTCTACAAAACTCCTACTCCTACAAAAGATTATTCTTCTTTGTACACAATGCTAATCAAGATAAATGTTAGCAGAATGTTATTACTTTGTTCCTTATAAGTAGAAGGGAATAAGGGAAGCATTATGCTAAAGTGAATGTCAAATGTTTTAAAAGCTATCGTTATGTGATTGTCATTGCAAATCACTTCTTTGCTTGGCCAGGAGTAGAACAAAAGAAAAACAGACACTGCCTGTGTGAGAAAAGTTTAAGTACTTCACAATTGAAACCAATAACAAGGAATATCTCGAAAACAGTTACCTCCACATCAAAAACGTAAAGGACAAAAATTGTGTGTTTTGTCATGAGGTACATTTTTTGTGTAGTGAGTTTTTTTTATCTCTTACGGTTTAGCAGTTAGCAAAATTCATCCAGAATAAAGAGGTCTTCAGAGGCTATTCCCAAAAAATTCGAGATATACATTTTATATCGGACATAAATAGCTTTAATATACAGGATTTTAATCAAAATTGTTAGAGCAATTTTTAAGAAAATCAAAATGTTCGAAATTTTTTCCATGTAAAGGGAAGTTTGTGGTGGGGGGATTTTTTTGAAAATCTTCTTGTCCCATCCTTGGAAGATACTAAACCTAAGTACCAAGTTTGGTATTTAACAGCCTTTTTGTTTTGGGGCTATGCCGTCCACACCCACACACACATACATGGACGTTTTTTTAAAAATGCTTTTTTCGGACTCAGGGGACCCCAAAACATATATTTTCAGTGAAATCTTGGTATCAAATTTTTGGGTGCATATCAATACCTTCTCTATCCCTATGTACATTGTACATATGGGGCTAGAGAAAGTAAAAATACATATTTTTAAGGGTCCTCTAAACTGACATGATTTCTGTGAAAACTCAGTATCAAACTTTTGGGTAAAATACAACACCTTCTCTACCTGCTATGTACACCCGTCTCCAAAAAGATAAGTCATGTCTGGAATGCCAAATTGGTTAAGTCCTTCATGATACGCCTTATGTACACCATCCACAATACAATTGTATAGCAGCAGCAACAAGTGGTCGCAAGCTCCAAATCTTAATATCACTAACCTGTATGATCAATAATCATAATCAAATACACAACTTAAGCTTCTTCAATAAAAAACTCAATATTAATATTAACAACACAATACATGAATCAGTTTGGATTGTAAGACCTGTCACTTTCTATGTGTGTTCACTGTAGTGCTGTGAAAAAACATAAGTTATTCCTCTGGTGAGGGTTGCAGGTTTGCTTCTCACATGAAGCAAACTTTCTTTTTGTTTTTCCTTCCCTTAATGATCTTGAATCAACACATATGGTCTATTTATTTTAGACATACTTATTTCATACACAACATTTGATACAATTAATAATATTTGAATGTTTCTTCTGCACAACACCAATATGCTGCACATGAAAGCATGTGGTACATAGAAATACTAAAGGTATTGTTAAGAAAATCAATGTTTTGAAACATTCTTTTAAGATTCAATTTTTTTTAAATTAAGATACTCTCAAAAACCAATCAAACATACCCTTATAAATCGATCCGTGGTGATATTCTCATATGAGATGACATTTTCTTCCACACATAAATGAAAGATGATTGTCTATCGTTCAAAGGGGACCCAACACGTTGCAAAATACATGGATTAACAATTCTATTATGGTCGCATATCTGTACTGGTTGGAGTTGGTTACCAAGGGACAGTCTAGGTGTGCTGTGGTAGTTTGACAATACATGAATGGTGTGCAATACATGGTAATACTCGATAAAATTTTGATTCCCTCAATGAGAATGTGCGGGCTGAGGTATAAAGGGAGCTGCGCTCCAATTATGTGTATATGTGCGAAGGACAAAATATGGTTTCCTGGGCACAAATTCAAGAAGCCAGGGCTCTTTTAGCTTTTTGTCCACATTACTGTAGGCATTTATTTAGTCTATGCTCCAAAGTTTAAGGGCAGTTATATGGGCTGAGGGATCATACACCTGATATTAATTGTGTTTATGTTTTATGTTTCAGTTTTAGAAGATAACAGTTTATTTACACATATTCTTTTAGTTATTTAAAATGAGCATTAGTAGAATTATGTTTTTGTGTACATAGATAGGCCCATAACTTCAAATGCCAAAGTTATATTATTGCAATATTATATTCTACATATACAGTCATAAAATTAACAAACATAAAAAAAAAATTGACAAGCAGTGCAAGATTTAAACTTAGGAACTTATGAGTGGAAGCAAGATCTTCTTAACTTCTCGGCCACTGTAACATTCTGAGAGCTGTTTTCAGTACTCAGAAGCTAACAATTGCACTGTCAGTCACCGGCCACCGTACAGGTCTTTGGTGTGCATTGTGAACACAGCTTTTACGGAGATACCCAAATCTCTTCGATTGACACATGGAATCTGGGGATGACTATTTTCGGTGACGATTGTGTACATTATACATATTAGTGCTAGATAAAATAAAGTGTATGCATTGTATGCAATTGAAGAAGAGAATAATCCAAAAATGAAAAAGCAGTATAAATACTAAACTTATTTAAATTGAAAATCTTCCAAGCATGTAACATGACATTTAACATGTGTACCACCTCAAACATTCTCACTTAAACTTATATTTTCTCAATCATGCACATAGTAGGTAGAGAAGATATTGCATTTCATCAAAAGTTGTATACAGAAATTTCACTGGAAATTTCACAAGATTTTGAGATCACCTGAAAGGAAACAAAAAGCAGTTTTAATGTTTTGAACTTTTTAGGAATAGCTTATGAAGTCCTCTTCATTGTGAATAGTTTTTGTATAACTGGATCATCGTAAGAGTTAGATAAAATCTTATTTTACAAAAACTTAAGTGCTCGTTAAAGCTCAGAATTTGTCAACCCATTTTTATATATTTTTTATGGAATTAATCATTTCCAAGGTGTTTCTTGTTACTGTTTGAATTTTCAAATACTTGTACTTTTCTCAAAAGAGAGGTTCTAATTTTTTTTTTTTTTTTCCCTCCTCGTGCAGGGAGTACAAAATTTCAAAGGCATTGCATAGCAACTAGCTCTTAAGAGATTTGACTATCACTTAAGCCTGCTGAATTTGAATTCCCCTATCCAATTTACCTATGTGGAAATGAGCAATAAAACCAATTTTACAAATATTTGTTTTAATTAGTATGAAGTAGGCAGAAAAATAAACTTTTGTAAGAATAGATTGTTGAAGAATGGATGGAAAAAGTCACGTGAGTGTAACACTTTTTTTTTTAATTTTTTTCTGTTCTTGTTGTATGCTACACATGTTCACAATGTATGGTCAGAAAGCTAGTGCTGACTATGCACAGTGGTAACAATAATTTACATGTTTACTTCATTAAATTATTAATAAAACTATACACTATATTGAAGGTATGTATTTTCATTTGTTCTAGCAAAGTGGAAGATTTATTTTATTCAAACAGACTGCGTATTAATGGGAAGAAGATATTTAAAAAGAGTGTGCAGGTATGTTACCCTTCATTGTTGGGTTGATTTTGTTATTGCTGATTTTTTGAGACAATGTTTCAATAAAAAAAAATTGATTATAAAGGCTGATCACATACCCCAGTGCTGGCCAGAGATTTACTTGATCCAGCAACTAAGGCAAGCTCCTATATAATCCTTCCACAAGTTGCTTGGACTTAAAAACTTAAATAACATCCTAAAAGAAAATGTTGAAATAAACTTATGCCTGCACTGCACCATGACTGGCAACCATTGAGAAGCAATCTTACCACCTCCTATCATGCCACAACCTCATTCTCATCCTGTAAACCCCATAATCCTGTCAGTCGAGGGTTAAACCATATCGAGGGTAAGTAAATGTCCTACACACACACTCAGCCTGCCATCACTAATCATGTCAGTTTCTGGTGTCAGCTCTAAAACAAACAAAGAAAATTTTAACCTCAATTATTTTCTTTTTAGGTCAAACATGTTTATACACATAATGGTACACACAGATTTTTTCGACATAATGAAAATGCATTGCAGTAAAGCTGAGATCTACCCCTTGTATGAGGGCAACCCTGAAACTTTTAGAATACCATTTCTAAATTGCTATGTAGTTTGTTATAGCTGTAATAGTTATTTTATCATCATTTAAAAATTTGTATTCTAATCTGTGATTTTTTATGACTTTAAATTGTTATTTAACCCAGAATAATGAGAAGATTGACTTAAAAAAAGCATTTGGCAAAGAATCTCCTTCTGAGGCAACAATTATCATTGGCACAGTGAAACAAAAGAGATCAATTTTTTTTTTTAGTGAAGGACAGCCAAGAACTGCTGAAAAAACTGATTTATTCCATTCACATGACTTTTTATAGCTGTTAAATAAACAACTTTCCTTATAAAAGATTATGCTTTATGGCATGCTAATCAATGTAAACAGCAGAAATTGTCATGTTACTTACTTGCTTCCTCATAAGTAAAAGGGACATAAGGGAATACACTAAGCTAAATCGATAGTCAACCTTTTAAAGCTGGTCCTATGTTGAACAATTGAAGTTCAGTTCACTTTGCATGGCCTGCAGAGATGAAATGAAACGTTACTTCCTGTTTGAGAAAAATTTAAAGTAGTTTAAAATTGAAACCAATAAGAAGGAATATCTCAGAAACAGCCAGCTCTATATAAAAATGTATATGACCTAAATTACAGTTTTAATGAGATCTACATTTTTTGTGTGGTAAGTTTTTGTCTATCTCTTACAGTTTAACCATTATGCAAAATTCTGCAAAGAATAAAAAGGTCTTCAGAGGCTATTCCCAGAAAATTCAAAATGTACATTTTATTTTTGATATTTATATCTTTCATATACTACGTTTTAATCAAAATAATTATAGCAATTTTTGAGAAAAACAAATTTTTCAAAAATGTTTTCATATAAAGGGTAGTTTGTGGTGGAGCAGATATTCTTGTAAATCTTTGTGTTGCATCCTTGGAATGATACTAAAGATAAATACCAAGTTTGGTATTTAACAGTCGTTTTGTTTTTGAGCTATGCTGTATACACACACACACACACACACACAGTTTTTTTTTCGGACTCAGGGGATCTCAAAATATATATTTCCAGTGAAATCTTGACACTGAATTTTTGGGTGGATTACAATACCTTCTCTATCCACTAAGTACATTGTGATTCCTGATCAAAAACAACACACTGATTGGTGCAAAAAATTCCAAGGTGGCACTTGAAATTTGGTTTGAAATATTGTTATTGGTGATGCATTTTGGGGTTTATTATTATGATCCTGAGCAGTAAAGTCAGTTGGCTCAATGGGTCTTTCAAAGAAAGCTTAAGTCTATGAATTTGCAGGGGAGGTAAGAAGATGGCTGCTACATACTTTTCTGAAATGGGACACATTGCTACTTTACCATTGGAAGATTTAGACATACTGCTACTGCCAATTGGTACACAAATGTCTTTTCAGTGCAAAATGCTCAAAAGGAGAAATAGTTTTACATTGTCACAACATATCATCACATACAACTAAGCTAACAACTGAATATCTGGATGTTCTAAAGTTCAGTACCATAGATCCTCCACCATACAGCCCTGACATAATAGCTGAAATTTGTTTTTGTATCCAAAAATTAAAGATAAAAGATGAAGCAGTGGACCATTATAAAAACCTAGTTTTTTAAATGTGCCAGGAAGGATGGCATCATTCCTTTAAGGACTGGTTTCATTGAATACAAAAATATATTGATGTTAAGGAGGAATATTTTAAAAACAATGAAATTCACTTAGCATTTTACTTTCTCTACTTAGTAGATAGTATATATAGAGAAGATATTGCATTCCACTGAAAAATTTGATAGTGAAATTTCATGGAAATTTTGATTTTCTTAAAAATGGCTCTAGTAATTTTTATCTAATATATGTAAAAGATAATAACATCACAAATAAAATATAGTTCTTGAATTTTCTGGAAATAGCCTCAGAGGACCTCTTCCATCTAATTGACTTTTGCATAACAGATAAACTGTAACAGACACTAAAACGCATAATTTATGTTATATACTTTTTTCTTAAGCTAGTCATTTCTGAGATATTCCTCGTTATTGGTTTCAATTTTGAAACACACAGGATTTGTCTTTCCTGTTTATTTTGTTTTACTTCTGGCCACACTACATTTCAATCACACAGCAAACAGCTTTTAAAAGATTTGACTATATCTTTAGTCTAGTGTATTCCCATATGTCCCTTCTACTTATAAGGTACATAAGTAATAAAACTATATCTGCTAATTTATCTGGATTAGCATAAAGTAAATAGAAGAATTAGTTTGTTACAGAATGGTAGAGAAAGTCATGTGAATGGAACACAGCAGATATGGTTTTTCTAAACATTTTCAGTGTCACCCTCATATGAATAATGGAAAACCTTTTTTATCAGGAGCAAGATTAGTAAGAAAATTTGACTTTGTAACTGAATGTGAATTACTCTTTTTCAAAAAAAGTTTGTTTTGAACAAGATACTTTTAGTTTCTTCTCATCCCACAATACAAGTCTAAACTATTCCCAGCACTGCCGTGCAGTAAACATGCAAAAAAACACAGCAAAACCTAGATATAATGAATTCTTACGTTAAAAATTTCCTTCCTAAACAAATATAGAAGGAAATATGATGAACATTTGATTTGCAAATTTATGTTAATGAAAGATGATCAGACTATATAAATGACCTTAATCCTGCTTTCATTTATTCAGAATGATCTTATGACTTTGGCATTCATTTTTGACTCTTGCACTGGCTCTGCAAATGTTATCACTAATGATATCAATGTGGAATAAGTAATAAACAGTTTAAAAGGCATCTTGGTATTTTTAGAAAGGTATGTAAGAAAAAATATCTCATTGTTATATGTGTTCTTATAACTCAAAGTTCCTTTATGTTTCATGCAATTAGCTTACTTCATTTCAGTCTCCACGTTGGAAATTCTAATCCATTATATCTGCAGTTAAATTATTGAGTCTGACTTTGCTTTATTTTTAACTCTTCATCTTGCTGTTCCTTTTGTTTAATTAAACTCGCTTTTATGTACATTTATTTGGTATTTCATAAATATAGAGTACTTTATACTCAAGAAAATTAATGTTGACACTTGTTTTGGAACTTCCAGACCCTCTTTGAGTAAACTGAGAATGCACCTTTAAATAACATTTGGCATTTTCATATTAAAATCCTTTAACACACTGCTCAGTAGTTCTTCTGCAGGAGCAGGATCTATTCGTCTGCAAACAAGTTGCAATCCCCAATGTGATACCAATGATTGTCTGGCTTTTTATATTATCTTCACATCTCTTGGCAACCTTGTCTTACTCTACCTGTGTCTGTACTAACACTTACTGCTTTAATACTTTTTCTATAATGTGCCTAGTAGACAGAAAATATATTATGAACATTTCACTGGAAATAAAAATTGAGGCATTTTTAGGGAAGAAGGAACCAAAAAAAAAAAAAAAAAAGCTTGGGTATTTGTGTGTGGAGGGTGTGTGTGTGTGTGTGTGTGTGTGTGTGTGTGTGTGTCTCAAATGATCCTTAACATAAAAATGTATTTATTTTTTATCAAAAAGGGTCTAACAATTTTTCTTAAAATGTCTGCAAAGTCCTGTATATAGATTCTCTAAAAATAAAATTGATTTTAAACTTGTTGTGTATGGCTATAAGAATATAAACATAATGTATAAGCAGCTCTAAAAATGAAATTATTATCAAAAATAATATTACTATTCATCCAGCCTTATCCACGTTTCAAGTTTTTGCAAAAATAATGTGCAGAAGGTATCTAAAATATAAATGATTGTGATTATAGAAAGCTATAGAAATGTAACAAATCAGATTTTAACAATGTTTTATTTTATTTTGTGTTCCTTAATTCTGTTGTATGTAATAGCAGTGCTTTGTTCTTTAGGATGTCCTGTAATATTACTCAGCTGTTTTTTATCAAAGGACTAAATGAGAAGAACAAAGTTGAAATCCATGTATATTAATAGGAGCTTTCACAATTGACAGAAAGCTTTCCCAGGCCCCAGGAACAGAAAACAAGACTTGGCCAAGTTTTAAGTTCTTGTTCCTGGGACTCAAGTTGTACTCTTCACTGCAGAGATTTTCTAGGTGATCTTGACATTAAACCCCTATTAGAGATAACTCTAGTTTCAATTGTTTTAAATTTTTATGTTGGCTGAATTGGAGAAAGGTGAAAAAAATAAAAGCAAAGTTTATTAAATCCCAATGCATAAAATTGACTTTCCTCTTTGAGATTGATACGCTTATTGATATGCATTCCTGTTCTCAGGTTATTGTGAACCAGCCTTTATTATAATCATCAAAGAGTAAATGTGTTTCCATACTATGCTTATTATAATCTTTTACTCTTTCCTTTTCTGAATCTGATACATTATACTTTATGCAAATGCTATGCAATTTAATATAGAACTTATAATCTTTCAGCAGATATAAAGTTCACAGAGCAGGCTTATATCTGTGTAACTACTAGGATCATTCCTTTATCTTTTTTTTTTTTTTTTTACTTTGCTATTGTTTTCTCCACTTTCTATCTTCAGGGTTAACTTTTTTCTCCAACAAATGTTTTAGAAATAATTTACGTTTCTTGTAGTTTCTCTGTGAAATTTGATCAGTTCAATTTTTATATTATAAATTCTGGGAGCTTAAAAGATCAAAATCTTTCTTTTAATTCCCTTATTCATGTGTTGTCTATTTAGTTAAGCACTCAACAATTTCATTTCTTTCTTCATTAGCTCATTAATTCTTATAAAGAGTTGGATGATTTTAAAGCATTTGCCACTTAATATGATTTTCTGATACTTATGTATTTCCAAGTAGGCATCTTGTCCATATATTACAATACTCTCATAAGCAGCGATAAATTAGATTATATAATATTAACAGAAGTTAGATGTAGTAAAACTTTTATTACTGTTTACAAAAAGGAATGGATATTGTGTTTGATTGTTTCTTTTTCTCTCCATTAAGCTTCATGTGGATGATGAAGTGGATGTGGTTCGTGGCTTCAGCCCAATGAATCCAGACTTCCTGGTAGTATCAAGAGTTAAAGTGTTATCTGCTACAACTGCAGAAGATAAAATAATAGTTAAACTTCAACGATTAAAATCTCTCTTAGTGGAAAATTATGAAGACCCTTGGAAAGATGCTGAAAGTTCCTAGTTTTTAAAGCTGTGAATATGTGTGACTCCAGCACATATTTTGGGTTTTAGGACTTTGTGTGGACATTTATATTGGGTTGTGATGGCTGCATACAAGACAATACAGCTAATGAAAACTAACTAGGATGCCAAGTTTCAAATTTAATTTGAACCTTTTCATGCTTACTGTAGGAGTATGTTACTACATTTTCTTCATGCTACAAAGTACATAGTTAAACAAGAAATTAAAATTTGTTAAAGAGTTCACTCTACTGGATTTTTACAGTTTTAGAGAAAGCTAACTCTCCAAAAAGTTAATGGCAGAATTGTAATAAAATAGAATGCATTATATGATGCTGTTGTGAATATGTATATCATACTTCGCCACCTTTAAATCGCGAGAAAAAATGGTTTGAATTTCTGATGCTTATTAAAATGTCTTTATTTTTTCTTATTTTCTTTTCATTTCCCATACTGAAACCTAACATTAAACCCATGAAGGAGGCCATACAAATGACTTAATTTGTGTTCAGAAAAATACTTTATAGAACAATCTAACAGCCTAAAATATAATATGGACAACAGATAGAGGGGCTTTGTTCTAGTTCTAAGATTTTCATATTGTAATACTCATAGTGTGATCGGTGCAATCATGATAGTGTATCATTGCAGATGAGTATGTTAGTTATAGATAAAAGAAAAATATATTTTGAAAATGAGAAACCCTGCATCAAAAATAGCATATTGTTTGATTCTGTATTAATTCCACCACTTATTTGAATGTGCTAATAGCTACTGTTGTAACTAACCTCTTTCTACAGCTTAAATATATTTTTGAGAAATAGAATAAAATTTGGATAAGAACATATAATGATGGTTGGATGGATGTAGCAGACTTTAATTACTAGGCGTTTGTATTTCATCACCGATTTGTTTTTAATAGTACTTATAAAAATTTCTGGCAATATTTCATTAATTAATAATGTATATATTTTGTTTTGCATGTGCATATTAAGATTCCATTTTACCAATTTATGTCCTACTAGGAATTTTCTTTGGTCAGTTTGTAAAGCTATTCTGAATTCATTCATTCATTCAATGAAACATAAACAAGGGTGGATCCAGAAAGGGGACTCATGAACCCTCTTCACCAAACAAAGCATTAATAAAATGATACAGGCTGTAACATAAATTCAAATAAAGGTTAATAAGTTAACACAGTATTATTAAAAAAAAACATCAAAATATAAATGTAAACATTGATTTACACATTGTGAATAAAAAATACTAAGTCTGCTTCCCTAACCTGATGAGTGAATACTGGTTTTCACAGATCTGCTGGGTGGAGAAAGGTGGGTAAGGAGTAAGGTGCATGAACAGTAGTGAGGGCAAAGTTCAAATAAGGTTATAATTCTGATAGATTACATTGGATGTTTTGCATCAGACAAGATCCTAGTTTTTTAAAATGTAAGTAAAAGTACTAGGAGTTTTTGTTTGTACATTGCTTAATTCATAATTACGAAAACACCTTTGGCTAGGTCATATGCCACATAACTTGAAATAGTCATTATCTACAATAGCTTGATTAACCTAAAATGATATACCATCCAGGTCCCATCACTTCTTTGCCACTTTCAGCTTCCAAGAAGAATTATTGGTTAATGTTAAAACAATAGGAACAAGGGAAAGATATTTAACACATAAAATTATATTTGAATTTCATTGTTATCTTGCATCATTCTCCATAACCGGGTTCATTCCCTTGGCCTTGTATAGGCAAGAAAATAGAGCACTGCCATACAGCTGCAAATAATCCCATGAATTCTGCCATCTAGCACTGAATAAACTGGATGAGTTCTCCCAGCACTTGTTCATTTCTCCAGCGCTTTTTCATTTACTAAAGTTGGTATTGTTTAACAGCATTGTACACTCAATCACCAACATTACCAACAAAGTCTTACACAAAAAATTAATATCTCCTTAAAAGCCACAACTTATGTCAGATTAAAATACAATAATAGGTAATGTTGCTGAATGAGGGTGTGTTTACTCAGTAATGTCACAAAACAACGCCAACTTTACAAATTGCAAAAGCACTGGAGAAATGAGCAGAGTGCCAATGGAATGTATCTGATTAATTGCCGCTAGCTCACAGTAGTAGTGTTAATATATATTTATTTTGTATAATTTTTATAATTGCTTTATGTTTTGTTTATGGGGGTTGATATTTAATTATTTTTTTGCAGGACTGAAGATAAATTTAGATCCATATATTGTTGCGAGTCAACTAAAAATTTTAATTCCGGTTGGTACAGCAATAATTATTGTAGCTCGTGTATCTACATCTATTGGTTTTTTACCCCATAGAATGCCAAGGAAACATATCCGGTTATGGAGTCAATGATACAAGATGTATTTTTATGTACCTACTATTGCTCCTATTATTTAAAATAAAGGGGGGAACATGCTTATTTCATGCTCCAATTGTTGAAACATTTTTTTTAAATGTATTTATTTAAGGTCACTTTATAACAATAAAGGTCATCAGCGACCATGAAACATTTTTGCTGCCCCAATTCTTCGAAATTAACAAGTTATAATCTATGCACATTAACCAATAATCCTTCTTGGAAACTGAAATTGGCAGAGACATGATGGACTTTTTGGTCAACTGATATTTTGGGTTAAATGGGGAGATTTAATGCATAAGTAATAAAGCTCCTATCAAATAAAAACTTATCACTTGGTTTGTCTGTTACTGTTAAAAAGCACATACCGGCAGTAATAATAATTATCATTATTTTTAAGAATAACTGTCAGTCCAACCAGATCTACTTGCTTTTTATTTATGTAATTATTGTTAGCCTTAAAACAAAAGTCTTTCTTGCCATAGAAAATAAAGAAAGGTGGAAAATTTTAGGAGTAAGGAAAGAAAGACTGACTCCCTTGCCTCATTGTGCAACAAGTGCCAACATAGCAAGTTCAGGATGAGCTAGCTCGTCGCATTACTCCTGCAGCCATAATGTCTGCATTGAGTACAATACTGAAATGACCCCTATTTGCCATTGTGAATTTGTGAGCGACTATGGCTTTTCCCTCCATAGAGATAAACAACGATATGATACTTTTTCAAAAGCATACTTGCTCCATAACACATATTGCATATTTCAGCATTTCCCTGCCTTCGCTACTTCATTGCTACAGTGTTTTCCCTGACACCCTGTGGGTGCACTGCCCTCGCTGCTTTTTCCACCTTCTTACATGCTCCTCAACCATATCAGTGTACATTTCAGTGTTTACCTGCCTTCTTAAGGGTACACTCCTTCATTGTTATGCTGACAATAGCAATCTTGTTCTTGAACACAAATCATTACATATTCCAGTGTTTCCTGCCTTCTGGTATATGATCCCTGAGGCATATCATTGTATGATTCAGTGTTTCTCGCCATCCTACAACTGAGCTGCCTATGCTACTCAATACAGATTCATTCATAAGTGTGTGATAGACAACTATGCGATAGTACCAACTCTATATGCTCCATAATGCACATCATTGCATTTTCAGCTTATCACTGCAAAAGTTGCCTGCCTGACATTGCACAGCAAACAGACCCTCATTCAGCTAAATTATGCAAGTTGTTATTTTTCCATTTAGAAGAAGAGCACACTGCAGTTTTTATAATAGATTGCAGGATGTCTGTTTCAAATTGCAACAAAAAACTCACAATGACAACTTTGAAATTGTTATTTTCCAAGATGATAATCACGAATATTTTTCTTCATGTTCACTTTTAATTAAGTACTTAGTCGTCTTTTATTATTGTATTATATTCTTTCAATAAATGGCACATCAAAAATATAATATTGTTTTCCCTCTTCACACTCTCCCATGTGACATGACTGGTAGTTAACAAAATTGATGTACTGAATGAACATGCACTTATTTCAAAATAAAATCTATAAATATAGAATGAAATACAGGATTTTTTATGTCCCATATGGCAGTAATATGGGATAGAAATCTTCCTTCTTGAATTCAGGAAATCTAGCAAGTCTAGAGAGAAGAGAGTGAGAGACAGGGAAAGAAAGATAAATGACAACAGGAGAGGGTTTCTTACCTGTCATAAACTCTGCTCTCCAACAAAGTACACCTCTTACTATAAGGATCCTCAGCAACAGTAAAGACGCAGTAGAAGGTGTCTTCTCAGGGTGAATTTCTGCTTTTTCGTTTAGTGTCCTCATGGCACTCTTTTGCTTTACTTTAAGCACACCTTTCTTCTTTAACCTTAGATTTCTTGCAACTCTGAATTTTTTTCTGAAGTAGTAGTTGCTTTTTCAACACAGTTATGAGTTTGTTCTTCTTGAGATGAAGTTCACAAATATTCGAAAAGTTTGTTTTGGATAACTTCAAAAGTCTGTATATCCTGTTTTTCTTTCTTGAATGCTGCAGTTTTTTAGATGACTTGATGCTCTTTTGTTTAGTTAATTTTTTTCTTATCCTTAACCTTGCAGAAGATGATGCAGGCTGACATTTAACTTTGCGCATTACATTTTCAGGCCATACACCAGGCCTAAGTGTTGGAATTGCACCCCTAACCAGTCTTGTCCTCGTTTCATCATAAAACTGATTTGCCTCAAAATGTGCAGAGCAAATATATGCTGCTGTCATCTTCTCTTGATCCAAACCAGGATTATTGGCCAGTTCAGCCCATATTTTATACCTGTAACAAAAATATGATTTTACAATAATAATAATAATGACAAAACATGCATCAAATTACCTACTATTTATGAAATACTGCTATAAAGGATGTTTTGAAATTTTAGACTATCTCTTTTCTTCTTCTCCACCTGCTCACCCTCCTCATATGGAGGACTTACATCCCCTAAACTTGGAAATAATGGGTTAGAATCCTGTTGAGCAGATGCACTATGGATCAGAAAGAGTATCCAAGGATGAGGGATCAGCCCAATGCCTGGGGTGGGTGTATGCATGCGCACGTTCGTGTGTCTCTCTCTCTCACACATATGCACCCACGCACGCACACACACACTCTCTCTCTCTCTCTCTCTCTCTCTCTCTCACACACACACACACACGTATAAGCTTATTCATTAAATTTATACTTAAATAAATCAAAAGAGGTTTTATGGGTTATAATTCATGACAAACGATAGATGACGGAAACACATATGCAGGTATAGTTAATAGCCTGCCAGATAACTAGCAGTTTCATAATCCAGATATATAATTTTTTAGAGAAAGATATATAGACTAAGGGATACATACATACACATAGAGATAATAATAACAATAATAATAATAATAATGGGTGATTGTAATGTAAAAATAGATTAAAAAGATGTAAATCTAATGGAGGGGTGGGATATAACTGAAGTGTTACAAAAAAAAAAAAAAAAAAAGTCTTAGGCACAGTAAGGACAAAACACTGGATATGGGAAGCAAAAAATGTATTTGGGTTTTTGAACTAAATGATCTTGATATCCATGAGAGGATGAACAATAATAATTAATAAATATAGATAACCAACTTTAGAATTATAAACATATGTGCGAGCAGTTGGTATTTTCTACTATTAATGGACATAAATCTGAAAGCAAAAGTAGGAGATCAGCAGGTGAAAGAAAGGGAAAAAATGCAAACAAAAAGCATAAAAACATTTATATGTAGGGAGGAACAAAGAGAGGGTTTCATACAAGATGTCAAATCAACAATAGGGCAAATTTTAGAAAAAGGAATAGTGGTAAATATCGGGGAAGAAAATTTGGGAAAAGCATTACAGCTACTAGAGCTACTAGTAACAAGAGCAGGGAGAGAAATGGAAGTAAGGAAAAATAGGAAACAAAAAAAAAAATAATGGGTGGTTTGATGAAAAATGTAGGGCAGAAAGAAAAGAAGTATTGAAAGAACTTGCTAGATGGAGAAGAACGGGAGAAGAAATGGATAGAACAAATTTTATGATTAAAAAATGGGGATATAAACATCTTCTGGAGTTGAAGAGGAGAGAATGGCAGGAAAATTGGGGAAAAAGGTAAAGGAGGCTATATAGGGAAAAGACAGTAAAAAAGTTTGAGAAGCAGTAAGAAGGGCAAATAAGAAGGTGGAGGTAAAAATGAGATTATACCAAATGAATGAGATATTTTAGAGAACTGATTGGGGAAAGAAAAAAGACAAATTTAGAAATAAAGTAGTGGGATAGGAATAATGGAAATAACAAATGATAAACTAGACTATCAATTCACAGCGTAACAGGTCTACCAGCAATTAAAAGGTATAAAAATAAGAAAAGGCCATAGGGTATGATGGAACTCCAGAAGAATTCTGGAAGACATATGGTGAAATGGGAAAGAGCTTAGAAATAATGACAAAGGTATTAAACAAAATAAAGGAAAGTGAGGACATTCTGGAATGATGGAAAATAAACATGATAATATGTATCTATAAGGGGCAGGGGGGACCAAACAAACCAGAAAACTACAGAGGAATAAGTTTGCTATCTATTTTAGGTAAAACTTACACTGGGATATTGGGAGAAAGGTTAAAAAATTAGGTTGTTAGAATTTCAAGCAGGCTTCAGAAAAGAGAAGCAAACAATAGAAAATATGTTTATAATAAACACAATAATAGATAAATGTCTTAGTAAAATAAAAAAGGAGGAAGGTTATACATGCTCTTTGCAGATTTTGAGAGGACATCTGATACAATAAATCAAAAAGTTTTATCATGGAAATTAAGGAGAAAGGGGGTGAGTGAAAACTACATAAAAGAAGTGGAAAAAATGTATAACACGGTAAAGTTCTGTAGAAAATGGGGAAAAAATGAAATCATAGAAATGACAGAGCAAATAACTGGTCTGAGACAAGGATGTAAACTGAATCCAATATTATTTAATATATTCATGGATGTTATAATAGAAAGAATCCAATAAAAGGAAACCAACAGCGAATAAGGAAATGCCAGCATTGCTATATGCTGACAATTTAATGGTAGGATCCATATCAATTATCGGATTACGAGGGCAATAAACGAGGTTCAAAAACTTTGTGAGGAATGGGGAATAAAAATAAATATGAGCAATTATGGTTTTCAAAAAAGGACCTGAGTATTCATGGAGGCCATGAATCGTGTTATTACACAGTTTCATTCTGTTACTAATTCACGATAAAAATAACTCCAGGTACACCAAGAACATTCCTTTGCAGCTCTGAAGAAGTGTTATTATGTACATATATATAAATTTCAGTTTATATAGTTATATAAAACAAAGTGCAACAAAAAGTACGAATGCCTGTAGGTGAGATTATCATCCTCACGGTAAATGTTAACAATGCTCCAGTATATTTAATTAATGACAACAATGGGGAGCACCAAATTTTCAACAGTTCATCGTTGAAATTAAATCAACAAAATATGGAACATATAAGTAATGCTTTCCAGGTTATAAATAATAATGCTTTCGCTAGTAGCAGCAAAAGTAAACAAATGAATGCACAGAAAGAAACAAATGAACCAGCTAAGAAAGCTAAACATTTGAAATCATCATTACACCAGGTAAACAAAGATAAAAGTAAACCATCTACTTCTGATTCAGTTACTGCTACAATTCCAACTCATAATAGGTTTCAAGTCCTAGAATAGGTTTCCTAGAAAATTAAGACACAATGGATTATTCCAATGATACTGCTGAGGAGCAATCCAAGATCAAAATTCCACCATTTTGTCTCCCTAATATTGTCAGCTTATCAACTTTTTGTTCAAACAATTTGTAGCAAAATACACTGCAACTTTCACATCCAAATGAAAGGCTCATTGACAAAAGTGTACACTTCAACTCTTGACGATTTCAGAGCTCTTACCGCATATCTTGATTCCATTAATGAGTATTATACTTATAGAAATCCTGCAGACAAAACCTTCTCTGTTGTCATCAGAAATGTTCCTTGCTCTATTTCTGACGATGAAATAATGCTAGAATTACAGGAAATGAATTATTCAGTTCTCAAAGTAGCACGCCTTCTAGGAAGGAACAACCAACCAATGCTGCTTTGCGCAGTAGATGTAGAATGCAACGATCAGGGTAAAATCCATCCTAAATTTAACCCGTTTACTCTACTGTGTAATTAAAGTAGAACCATGTAGGCAATCAAGAGAAATACCACAGTGCACAAACTGCCAAAATTATGGCCACACTAAAAACTATTGCCAACTGAAATCATGTTGCGTTAGATGCCTTGAAGCCCATTATTTCTTACACTGCCCTAAACCAAAGTCTATGCCACCAAAATGTGTAAACTGCAAAGAGGAACACTCAGCCAATTATAGAGGCTGCTGTTTTACTGTAGGCTAAAAGAACGTGTATTTCAAATTCAAGTTAATCGTTCACTACAAAATGCAGAACAGAGTAACCCACAAAATTCTGCTCCAGTAACTCAAGAATTGACGAGGGAGCAACAACAACCAGTTAACACATCAAAACCATCTACTTTGCATTGCAGCTATTACAAAGGCAACTAATGTGCACCAATGCCAACAACTAACAAATCAAACAAATGGTTCATCTTCAGATTCATTTTCCTATTTTCTCTCTAGCTTATCATTTTGTTTCTTTCTTAACTTCACACTTACCAGTAATTCAGCAGTTTCTTCTTCCTCTATTATCCTCAATGTCTCAAAATAGCAGCACGTAAAACAGTGCTGATTCGCCAATTAACAATTTTAAACTGGAATGCAAATGGTCTTCACTCTAAACGAGCCTCATTTCTTGCTTTCTTATCTGTACATAATATCCATGTAGTCTGTGTCACAGAAACCCATGTTTTACCAAATGAATCATTTAAAATACCTGGGTATAAAATATACAGATATGACAGAAATGCTCAAACTGCTTCAGAAGGAGTAGCAGTAATAATAAAGCACAATATTAGCCATCATTCCATATTACTTCCTACTTCAACAGAACTTGAAATTACTGGTATCAGAGTTCATTGTCATGATAATGATTTTGTACTATTAATATGCCTACAAGCCTCCATCTTATCAACTTAACGTATTCTATTTTTCATTGCTCTTTCTAAAAGGAGATTTGACTGTTGTTTTGGGAGACTTAAATTGTAAGCACACAGCTTGGGGTTGCAGAACCACAGATATAAACGGAGCCATCTTTATGACATTATTAATAAACATAATCTTCATTTCAAAATCTTCTCGGGCTTCTAGCCAGGTAAAAACTTGGCCAAGTTTTTACCTGGCTAGAAGCCCGAGAAAATTTTGAATTAACACGTCGCCAGGAAAGCTTCAGTTCTTATTTTATAATCTTCATGTTATAGCACCAGATGAACTAACATATTATCCATATAACTCAAATATCCCTGCTGATATTCTTGATATTGGTGTTCATAGGAACATGCATTTACCTACATATGTCACATCTGTAACAGCACTTGAGTCAGACCACTACCCAGTTCTCATTATATTTCAATTAGACACTAATCTCATAGCCAAAGCACCACATTTGATTACAGACTATGTCCATTGGGAAAAATTCAAATCAGCCTTGGACTTGTCTTTGCAAACCACATATTGCCTAACAACCACACTGGATATTGAGAATGCTGTTGTACACTTCACCGAAAATATTCATACTAGCATCAGGGAATCAATGACTTGCTTTAAGAGGCCAAAACCACGCTTCTACTTACCATTGTTTATCCTGAAATTAATTCAAGAGAAACAATGTGTTCATCGTCAATGGCAATGGGAAAGAACGCCTTGGTTAAGAAGAAAATTTAACGGTCTCATTTGCACAGTTAAACAAGAATTAGATTAGTTTTGATTTAATACATATCAGACATAGGTATCATCGCTTTCATCAAAATATGATAACACACTTTGGCAAGCAACAAAGCAGATTTTGCGAGAACCAAATATAATACCAGCATTATACATCAATGGACAGATTGCTACCAGACACAAGCTCAAAATGCAGCATACTTGCTTCTTATTATGAACACTCCCAATAGTAGTACTAATGAACAGACCACAAATGAAATTATAAAAGAGCTTCATTACCAAGTCAACAAACCAAATGTCCAAACAAAAATTTTCCTACTTTTGTGCATGAACTGATCTCCTTTATTAGGCAGCTACCTAATAAAAAGTCACCAGGGCATGATCTGATTCCAAACATTGTACTCAACTGTGTTTTTAACGACAATCTTCAATGCTTCCCTAAAAATTGGCTATTTGCCACATACATGGAAACTTGCTGAAATTATTGTTTTTCATAAACCTAACACATCCAAACATGTGCCTTCTAGCTATCGACCAATCAGCTTATTACCAATATTATCGAAATTGTTTGAAAAAATTATTCATAAACGTCTTTCCAATTTCGTATTTCACAATAATATTATTCCAGATTATCAATTTGGTTTCCATCCTAACCATTCTGCAACACATCAGTTGTTACAGATAACCAAAGCTACCCTTAAAGGATTTGAAAGTAAAGAATATATGGCAGCTGTTTTCTTGGATATTGCTCAAGCTTTCAACAAAGTTTGGCATGAAGCACTTCTACTTAAATTATACAGAACTGGACTACCTTATTCATGTTATCAAGAGTTTTCTAACGAACGCTTGTTCGTGGTTCGCTTTGATGGATTCACATCAGTACCCAGGGCAATTACTACTGGAGTACCACAAGGATCAATATTAACACCCACATTATTTAATACATTCACATATGACATACCACACCTTCAACCTAGCTGCATGGCAATGTGTGCAGGTGATACTGTTCTATTCTATTCTAATTCAAAACTCAATTTAGCAGTCACCTCTCTCCAGGTATCTCTTCATTGTCAGACTGGTTTTCCACCTGGTGCATTTCACTTAACATTGACTGAAGCAAAAATGTTTTCCTCAAGATCTTTTAATACCATGCCAACATTATTTTTTATGAATGAACAATTATCATGGCTGTCCTCACATACTCCTGTTAAATATCTTGGCATATTATTAGACACCAGATTAACATGAAATGCCCATGTAGAACGCATCGTGATGCTTATTACCTCTAGAAGTACAAGGTTATATCCTCTGATAAATAGATACTCCAAAATTGGTCTTGATTGCTCCATTCTTCTGTACAAATCTCTGGTTCGACCTCTCCTCATGTATGTTTCTTCTGTATGGGGTTCAGCTAGTAAAACTATATAAAAACTTCAGGCTATTCAAAATAAATTTGTTCAAGTTATAACTAAATCTCCTTGGTTCATCAGAAACATTAAACTGCATCAAGAGTTTGGCATCCTGTCCATCAAACAATACATCAGATCTCTCTCAAAGATCTTCTACTCTAAATTACCTAGCATTTCAAGAGCTCTGGTGTACAAATTGGAAGAAAGAAGCCATCAACAGCTAAGACTGAAGAGAAAGTTACCTCAAGACTCTTATTATCGGATACTGAAATTGAACAAGACTGATTCAACCTAATTTGTAATAATTATACCTTCTTTATTCATGTTAATAATACAGATTCAAATTTCAACTTCTAGTTTACAAACTTGTTACTATAATTTTTATTTTAATTTTTGAATTTATCTGAAATATGTATTTCTAAGCTTGTTATAAACTTTATCGTAGTCATTGTAATTTCTTTTAACCTCTATACTTTTCAGACAATGTATATACATCAATGGTGTCATGTGACCCATATCAATGTTATTTACTTGTTATTTTCTGTTAAGTTATTATAAATTACCTATATAGCTTTTAGCTGGTTGTTCAAAATAGATATTTAAAAAAAAAAAAAAAAAAAAGGGAATCTAAATTGAGGAAAGAGGAGATGTGGGTATTAAATGGGAAAAGATTAGAAGTGGTCAAAGAATTTGAATACTTCAGAGTGAGGTTAAATAACAGAGTGAAATGGGAGGCACATAGGGAAAAAATAGAAGCCAAAGGCAAGGCTGCAGTGCCAGGATTTAGAATTTGCAAATACAAGTTAGAGATGACAACCAAGTGACTGGAAAGAGGGTATGAGGCATTAGTGGAATCAAGGATGCTTTATGCACTGGTGATCAAGGGGGGAGGGGAGGCATAGACATAAATAAGAAGGCTGATAAAATGTTTTGCAAAGAATTATTGGAGTTACCGAGATCAGTGCCAAGAGAAGTTGCCTTGGTAGAACTTGGGAAAACAATAAGGAATGGAATAATAATGGAGAGAATAATAAAATTTTGGTGTAAATATTTGGTAAAAGAAGATAGAGAAATCATAAAGCTATCTATGAAGTAACAAAAAATGTAGAGAGTACAAATAGTTGGTGGGCAAGGGTTGGAAAAATTATGGAGAAAATAGGAATGGGAGATATATGGAAACTTGAAGAAAGAAATGAAAGTAATGTAGATAAACTAGTAAAATGTAGAATAGAAGGCATAGAAAGACAGGAGATATGGGGAAGTTTAGCAAACAAGAAATCTGTACTACTTTATAAACAAATAAAAAGAGACTGGAGACGAGAACCATATGTAGGGAAAAAAAGGACTAGCTTGGATGAGAACAGGGACAATACTTCTAAGAGGGATAAGAGGCAGAGAAAAAGGAATATGTGATATGTGTTGTGAGAAAGAAAGTATAGCACATTATTTGATAGAATGCAATATGAAGAAACAAGGTTTGGGAGAAAAAATGGGAAATAATAGAGGGGGAAAATTGTAGCTATAAAAATGTTAATAGGGAATGAAGAAAAGAAGATGAGAAGCATAGACGGGTTCTCATAGAAAGCAAGAGAAAAATGGGCAAGAAAAGTAAGGAATGCAAAAGAAGAAGACAGAGTGGAGGAGAGGGATAACTAAGATAAAGAGAGAAGGGTTGACAAGAGCTACTCGGGAAGCTAATGACCTGGGTGCCATGCAAACCAAGGTGACAAGAAGACAATTAAAATTTGTACAAAGTTTAGGTTAGAGCAAGAAAAATGTAAAAGCTATGTAAAGGAAGTACAAATGAATTATCAATTCAAAATAAATTTATTGTTGATAAAGAATACTATCTCAAATTTTAGAAGTTGTATAAATAAATTATCAATTCAAAATAAATTTATTGTTGATAAAGAATATTATCTCAAATTTTAATAATTAAAGGATTTAAAATATAAAAAAAGGATTGGTAGTACCACTTTTCAGCATCTGTATGCAACTTCAGCCAGTTGTATCATTACCAGAGTTTGTCAATTGTTTAGCGCTACCACCTCTTCCCTTGGGGCCTCTGGATATGGTAAACAATTAATTTTCCGCACCACCACAAGATAAGGCCCTTTCCAAAGTGTTGAAGTTTGGGGCATGTCCCTTGGGCAATAAAGCAATACCAGATCACCCTGCTGGAATCCTCATTTGTTGGCCTTCCAGTCATAATGGGTCATTATTAAGTGGCTTGCAACCTGGTTGTGTTGACAGGCCATCTCATGCATGTCAACCTGGTAGTGCCAGGGGCTGTAGATTAGTAGGACACCCTGGCATCCCAGTCTGATGATTTGCCACAATCTTCCTCAAATGTTACAGAGTCGTAGTGTAATGCTCAACCATGTCATAGTGGAGAGGTGTTGTGTGCATTCCAAATTCTTCTGTTTTTTCCTCATCAGGTTGGACTTGTGCTTTGATTACTGTGGTGAAGCTCCAACGGTACCCCATAGTAATAATAAGTTCTTTTATGAGGCATTCACGATAGTCTTAGCCTCCTGGCTAGGCATGGTGTAGTACACTTCCAGTCATTTGGGTGAAGTAAAACATGGTGACCAATAGGTATTTGTTGTACCTGTCTGGCATAGGAAATGGCCCAGTTACATGAATGGCTATGAGTTCAAAAATTCCTTCCACATTAGTTTGCTGAAAACCTGGCTCTTGTCTGTGGGCCTCGACTTGTTGAAGCCATTGGCAGCAACACCTCTTGGGCTAGCTTCAGCCAGTAGTACTGCTGTCAGAGGTCTGTTTGGTTGGGTCCTCCTGAAGTCCCCACATGTAATCCCTCCAGCACTTCTGTCACTTTATACTGAGAGAGGATCAGTTGCTCTGATTCTATCACCAAGTTTGTTTTGATATCAGTAGTTCTCAATTCTAAAATTTGTTCCACGTATGCTTGCCGCATATCTCTTAACTGCCACATGATTGATCGCCTTTCATTGGCTGATGAACTAGGCAAGAATCCTTTGTTTTAAACCTGTCTCTTGGATGATGAAAGCATCCACCTCTTCATGAAGGAGTGGTTATATCGCTTTTATCACCTGACCCTGCTCTGCATAAGGTTTGTATATTGTATTCAAATGTGCACTTAACCAATCAGGGGAAAGCGGATGGGAATTGTGAGAGACTCATAAGAAACAAGGACTAGTACACATAACCCTGAACTGATGCTGGGAAAATTTATGTGAAACAGACAGTGACATAACAATGTAAATAAACAAGAAGAAGCTGATGATACAATAAAATTATATTGCAAAATGAGCCCTTGAATTTGAAAAATAATAAGTGAAGTTTTATTACACATTATTCTTATATTAGTATTTGTGTTGCTTCACTGTTACTAGCTTCAGTTTTTACATGTTATTGTTATATTTTGTGATATGATGTTTTGTAAATTTGTAAGATTCTCTAAGGTTTTACTTACTTTTAATGATAGCTTTAGTATTATTTTACTTACTGAAAACGTTTTAAGGGATGCCTAGGAAAACCCAGCATTTCTTGGGCAAATACCAATGGATGAGAGGTTTTAAAAAGTCTTAATTTAGACAAATAGTGAGAAATAAAAAGTAATTATTTCCTTCAGTCAAGATGCAGATGATTAGAAACATGTTTAGATCATTTAAGACTTAATAAGGTACAACAACAGAATAGAATTTTTAATCTTCTGCAGGCATGCACATACATCAGTATCATGAAGACTCTGAATGAAAAATCTGATGTGTTCCATTCACATGCCTTTCTCTACATTGCTGCAACAAATTCTTTTATCTGCTTTAGGATAATCGATATAAACATTAGCAGAAATTGTCTTAATTACTTGCTTTCTTGTAAGTGGAAGGGAAATATGGAAATACACTAGGCCAAAGTGATAGACAAATCTTTTAAAAAGCTGATTGCCATGTGGTTCAAATCAGTTTCTATGCAAGATCAAGAGTTTACAACTTTCTGTGTGAGTAAAGTTTAAATATTTCAATTCTGAAACAAATAACAAGGAATATCTCAGAAATGATCAATTCCATGAAAAAACATATATTACGTAAACTGTGTGTTTTAATGTAATCTCATTTTTTGTGTAGTAAGTTTTTGTGTATCTCTTACAGTTTACCAGTTATGCAAAATTCATTCATAATTTAAAGGTCTTTAGAGGCTGTTCCCAGAAAATTCAAGATATACATTTTATTTACAATATAAATATCTTTAATATATGGTATTTTAATCCAAATCGTTTGAGCAATTTTTGAGAAAATCAAAATTTTCGAAATTTTTTCCATGTAAAAGGTAGTTTGGGGTTGGGGGATTTTTCTCAAAACCTTTATGTTGCGTCCCTGGAGGATATTAAACTTAAATCCCAAGTTTGGTATTTTACCGACTTTTAATTTTTGAATTATGTTCTAAAAATGTTTTTCTATTTTTTTTTTTTTTTTTTGATACATCTATTTCCAGTGAAATTTCAGTATCAAATTTTTGGGTGGAATAAAATACATTCTCTGTTCATAGATGTGAAGGGAAAGTAAAAAAGCATATAAATATTTTAACCCCCACTTTGGCAAATAAACTGCACTGCATCACAGTCATATTCTCTTAATGACAATAAAAGTTAAGTAAATTATTTACATATTTAATTGCAATATTTCTTTTAGTCAGTAACCTTTAACCTTGGTTTGGAAAACCTTGGCTACAAGGTAATTCAAAAGTATCCAGCAATATAATTAATGAATGATGGATTTTTAGAGGCTTTCTAACTAAACTATCCTTAATTTTGTGCAGATTTCAACCAAATTTGAAATGTGTTTGAAATATTTTTTTCATCCTGTTATATAATTTTAACTTCTTGTATGTGCAGTGGTTCACCTTAAAACTGAACATCTTAGGAGTTTAACTTATTTTTGTGATTAGACTGAGAATAACAAACTAAAATGTTAATGCAATTATTTGCATTATATTGTAGAAATGGCATATGAACATTAATTCACCAAAGAGAAATCTGCAACAAAAATAACTTTCTTTTGGATATAAATTAACAGCAATCCCACAATTCTAAAACAAATGTTTTCAATCTGTTTTGCTAGAAATTGCAAATTACTGAAAAAATGTTCAATACCTATATTGTGCACACAGCTAAGAGCTATGCAAGTTAAACCAATAGAAAATTACAAGAATTGTTTCAAATTTCCTGAGAAAATCTGTTAATAAGAATGGCTTTCTATGATAAAGAGTCAGTCTGGGTGGCTCAGTTGGTTAGACACACTTTCTGATCCCAAAGTCATAGATTCAAACCTGGCCAGACTAATGGTTTTAAAGTGTGCTTAAAAGCAACATCCCCAAGTCAGTAGATTTACTGGCGTGTAAAAGAGCTTCTGCGAATGAGATTCCAGTAATGTTATTATGATATGATAGTATTGACAAATGGAAAAGGTTAACTTTAAATTCAGAACAGGTTTATTAATTTTTCAATGTGTAGAATGTACTTGTGATTAATTTTCAGGCATGATTTCATTTTATTGTTCTGCCCAATGGTATGACATTCCAGGATTTGAGCATGCAATATGGTCATAGGATATTTGAAGTTGCTTAACAGCTGTGAATGAAAAAGAAACAGTAATGACCATGATGTAGAGCATTTACGTTAAAGTGAATGTGAGCTGAATTAATTGCGGTGTTTTGAGTTTTCCTCTGAGCAAATTGTTGAGCTATTTATTAAACACGGATATAAATGGATATGTGCAGAGTATTTGTTCAAGTGCAAATATGAAGCTAAGGCAAGCTTATGTGTTGTATCAAAATATTAAGGTAAGCTACAGTTGAATGAATGTGTATTATGTTTTTTGGACAACAAGTATGAGGCGAGCAGAGGTGCCATTAGGCTGTAGCAAGCCACTGCAAATGACAGGTTGCTCTGCTTTCAAGATTTTGCCAAAGTTAGATTAGGTTAGGTGTGTGAAAATGAACTGGATTGAAATAAGTGGTAAAATGGAGTTTCCAAAAACTATTTCTAAGGGCTTTTGAAAAATTAATGCAAATGAGAGGTTTTTGTAGAGATTTTATGGTGGAAAGCTACAGCAATATTGTGTATAAACCAATGCATATATTATTTTTGTAATTGAACATATTAAAAGTTTTCTTATATTCTCAACCTTCTTTCAAGAACATTTTCTAATTAAGCAAATGCATGCTACAGAAAATGCAATCCAGGATACATCCTGCACATACCATTTACAATAAATGACCATTGCTCAGCTATATTAACTTTTAACAGGCAGAAAATATGAGAAAGGTTGGTATTTGCATCTACTGAAAAATCTGGCATGCTAATGTATAGGTTTAATTTACATTCTAAACAAAGCCAAATTGCAGGAAGCAAAATGTTGCTTTGATTTGAAGCCTGACATGATAAATCTTGAATAAGAATAGGAATGAAATGTGTTTTCTTAACAGGAACGTGTTTATAAAGAGTAGAGGTACTTAGCGGAGCTACTTAATGAACTCTGCTCAACAAAACAACATTATATATAATTAAATTTAAATTGCAATAGTAGCGATTCACTGCCCCATACCTCTGGCGATGAATATCAGCAAGAAACTCATTATTCTTCCGTATGGGCTGAGGAAATCTAAATAATTTAACTTTTGTTGAACTTCCATTATTTGGACATCCGGACACTGAACACCGTAAATACAGCAAGTATTGGAACATAACGTTGCAATAACATTTTACGCGGGTTCACAGCCTAAACGGTATTTATCAGACCACATTATCACGCTGTTACTGTATGAAGCACGACATAGGTGCCACTACCTTTTCCATGGCTACTTTAGAAACTAAAGTAACATCGCAGCACAATCTAGCATACATTCAGCAAACTAACATTAACTCTGCGGTTGTTACACTGTTTTGCGTGGAATTTCGTCAGTTTTGCCAATACATAGTGAATTGTTCGTCAATATTCCCTCAAAAGACGCGTACATTTTATTTGTATTACATCCAAGCTGATCTTATACGGCGTTAAATAGTGGGTATTTAAATTAAGTAGTATATGATATAATATGATACAAATGATTGTCATATTTTCTGTCAGCAATGCAGTACCTAAGTTATTTGCTCTGTCTAAACATTACACAGTGTAAATATTAGTATGCTGCATAATGCATATGATTGCTTTCCGCTTTGAAACAGGAGCAATAGGGAAGTATGGAACTAGTACGACTAGAGGTCTCCACTAAATTAGCCGGTAAGCGCATGTCGTCGTTCGTTTGTTTCGTTTAAGAAGTTTGAGGTTACTACGTGTATGAGTTACTATTTAAGCAAACTGGCCTATATAAGAAGTGAATTTAGGCAAAAAAAGAATATTATCAATAATATCAATATTGTTGTGTTCCATTGTGCAAAAATCAAGGGTGGCTCTTTACTTTTCATCGATTTCCTGAGGATAAAGCTTTGAAAAAAAGTTGGTTAGAAGGAGAAACCTAAGAAGTTGAGCAAAAACATTAAAATATGCTCACAGCCCTTTAAACCGAAGGTGTTTGTTACTATTTTATTAAGTAAGTTATATAAATATATAATCTCATTAAATGTGATTTTATGCATTTATGATTGTTCTAATACATTATTTTTGAAATAGTTCCTCTATACATCTTTTAGTGTATTTTATTTTCATTTAAATCAAATAATTGGGTTTTAAAGATTTGCAATTTTTAATGTTAAGAATAACGTTTTTAATTTGTGGGAAAAAAAATCGGACATGAAACTCATATTATGTATCCAGAAGTTCAATGCCTTACAGCATTTTGGCATGATTTTCTGCACTTAAAAATTCATCTCCTTCACTCTTTGATCTCGTAGTTTTACAGGTTGTTCTACCGAGATTGACCATCTGGTTTTAATAGCTTACATATTTCCTAAAATAAAAATTTATATTTGATAGTGATCACTCAACAGTTAATGTTCATTATTTTATAGTTTATTTGTTTTGTTTACATATGTCATGAAACAAATATTAAAGGATGTGGACAAAAGTATTGTTTTTAAACCGTAAAATCAATTACTTATAAACTAGTTATCTCAGGTGCAAAAAACTGTGTACAAAAAAATGAAGTTCATACCTTTAAATTCTAGAAAGTAGAAAGTTTATCCATTTGCCCCTTGAATTGTATTATTACTATTATTAATTGCTGTGCAGTGATTTCCTCACAAAGAACTGTCTAAGCTCTGTGTATGTTTCAGTTAATATGATACAATATATAGCATGAAAGTTAGCAATATGGCTACCTTACTTTAAATCCAAATATTTTGCATTTCAAGTGAACGGAAAAGGCTAAAATAGGTGCTATTCCTTCAGTAGCAGTTAGAAGCCTTTCAGCTTCTGAAGCATAAGGATCAAACCCATAATAATGATCATGGAACACATTAAAGGCATTCATTTTTTTATGACCAATTTGTGTCTGGAGCTTTTTACTAATGACTCTACATAATGTTGATAGCCAAGATTGTTAAAGCCAGATGAAGGCATAACCTCACGAAATGATTCTTGTAAAACTTGTCCATGTGGCAAATCTGCTTTAATTGGACTGGTTGGCTTTTGTCTTTTACAAGGAGGATGATGGAAAATTTGTAGAGTCTGAGCACAGGTTTTCATACACTTACCCTCACCACTTTTTGAAAAGAGCTCTAGAACATAGCATACTGCTGCAATATGTTTACAGCTAGCTTTAGGACCTGCTCCAGCAACACACTCACATTCGGCATCGTTAATATCTCCTGATGTATTCAATATTAATTTGAAATCATAACGTTTATGTTTATTGTACTCTAACTTAAACCTTACTACTTATAAATACACCATTTAATTCAAATTCACACTTTATTATTGTGATAAACTTTTCACTGAAAAACCTATATCTTGCATCACACAAAGATTTATAGTTGGTTACAGGTGCAACACCTATTTCTGATTTTCGGAAGATGAAATAATGCATTAGATGCACATTTGAAATTTCAATTTTGTGTTTGTAGCTGGTCGTTAAATCGTGAAACATGCTATCGCTTGGAAACTTCCGAATTTGTGTTTTAGGAACAGGTGCAACTGATTGAGTTTGCAGCTTTTGTATGCCTTTAGCCTATAAAAATAAAACAAAACTTATAAATGAAACGAAAAGAGATTTTATATGATTATTTTGTAACATATTATTTGGCATTTCCGTAGAGTGTTCACAATTATATATTAGTTTAAATCTATACTTCTCCAATAATTCATGTTTTCTTCCACTAGTTTTAGCATCCCTCTTCTTCAATTCCTGTTTCGGATCTTTGACTTAGAGCTCTTTAAACCGCCCAGCATAACTTAAAACATTAAGTTCATAAAATAATCAATTTAAATGCTAATCTTGAAGGAACGTTTTACTACTTAAATCAACCGAATGGAACCCCACGTTAAACAGCATGTAATAGCAGACAAAAATCGGGAAAAAAACAGAAGAACGATTTGCGCTTACCGACCAGTACACTAGCGCTATATGCAGGGAAAAACTTTCAGAATAAATCCCTATCACTTCTGTGGTGACTGCCTCATATTAAAGAGGTCCCGAATTCTAATCTTGGCTTCAAATGTTGGGATAAGCCTTTTTTTCCTCAATGATTTCCCGTATCCTAAGAAAATGCACGATAGATACTATACGCTATAGGCTGTGCAGTAAATATATGTAATGCATTTTTACGAGGGAGAATTTATAGAATGCCATGTTTCTAAAAACAAGTGATATTTATTTTTATATGACAGTTCCTTGCTAATGTTTTTCAAGCTGGTTCTCGCGTATTCTGTTCGATTTGTTCAAATAATGTTTTATTATTATTATTATTATTATTATTATTATTATTATTATTATTATTATTATTATTATTATTATTATTATTATTATTATTATTATTATTATTAAGTTTAACGTAGGTCATATCGAATGATGAACGAAATTAGTGAATGATGCTCAAATGAGCCCAGATCCATAGAAGTTACAATTACTCTATATTCGTCTTGCAGGATAAGAGAAAACCAGGTAAAAACTGTATCCCGGTAACTCAGCCTAACCGAGGTTGGAACTTGGGACCTGTTGAATATGAGACAGATGTGCTATCCCCACATATGAGGCGGGCGATTTAAATATTTTGTGCCCATTCAAAACTGAATTTGAGTATAGAGCATCTCAGAGCTATGCTTTTTAGGGTTTTAAATCCTAAATCGTTATTAATGCCTAAACATATGGATGTGTACTTAGGAATGCATTTGATGACTAATACACATTTAAAGTAAAATTCTATAACTGATACAGCAAATTCAAAAGAGATCAGCTTTTTCTTGATGTTGAATTTCGTGAGGGACACTCAAGAACTGATGTTACTGATGAAAATATTGCCACTGTTCGATCACTGCTTGAAGGAGATCGAAGGACATCTTATGAACTTACTCGGGCGAAATTGGGCATTGATATGAGTTAAATCCAAATTAAATATCAAAGTTAGAGGTGAGAAAACTTTGTTGTTGATGAATTCTGCATAAATTGAATCCCGATCAAAAAACAAACAATGCATTCATTAGTGAAGAAAAATTCCATGGCGGCACTTAAAATTTGGTTGGGAATATCGTTACTGATGATGAATCTTAGATTTACTATTGTGATTCCAAAAATAAAATTAATCGGTCTTTCGAACCGAACCTAATCCCACAAAAGTCCGACAAATTCGCAGTGCTGGTGAGAAAATTATACCTCCCTCAACCCCCTAAATCCAGCCATAAGCATTGGAAATAGACACACCGTTACAGCTGATTGGTACATATATGTTACTTTATTTGCCACATATTTTAGAAATAGTTTGTGAAAACAGCCCAAATTGAAAAATAATTTTATAAAATTACAGCATATTGTCACATTCAGTAAAACTAACAGCTGGATGCCTGGAAACCCTAAAGGTTAGCACCATGAACCTCCACCATACTACTCTGACTTAACAGCTTGTGATTCCTTTCTGTTTCTAAATATTAAAGATAAAATGCGTGGAATCACTTTTCGTCAGATGAAACAACGGAAGATTATAGAAACCTGCTTTCTACAGTGCCTAAGGAAGGATGAGATCATCGCTTTAAAGACTAATTTATCGAATGCAAAAATGTATTGATGTTAAAGGGAAATATGTGGAAAACAATAAAATAATTTACATTTTGTAAAACTAATCATTGTATAATTTTCCTAAAAAAATTTCAACGTCGCTCTCGTACATGTTTCTATACATAAATTATAGGAGTAGCAGAATACATTGGGAAAATGTAGTACATACAAGGCAGCGCGAATAAAACATTGTGTAATACATGCCAGCCATGTTGAAGAAAAAACAGTGCTGTTACTTATTGTACAATATTTTCTAAACAAGAAGTCCCGAGTTTGAATTTGGATTAGGGTGAGTTAACCATATAAGGGTTTTCCCCGGATTTTCCCTTATCCTATGAAGACGAATAATTTTAAGTTCCATGGAACCCGAGCTCGTTTGAGCACAATTCCATCGATTTTATTATCATCCGATATGACCTATGAGGTTAAAGGACATTAAACTAAAATGTTCAAAGATTGGAGTTCAACATTTCTGCAGTATGTATATTTATTTTAGAACAGTATAAATGTTTTAGCATTTCCAAATTGTACAAATACAATTATTTTTATAAATAAAATTCATTGAGGGACATGTTTCTTTCTTTCCTTCTTTCTTTCTTTCTTTCTTTCTTTCATGCAGTGATGTGATAGATTCTCATAATTAGTTGAATATGAATATGAGCTTTCTTTGCTAATGAGGATGGCGGTGGCTCGTCTGTGACAACGGAGGATAGATATAACTTGAAAGTTCTGATTGTTACATTTAATTATTATTATTATTATTATTATTATTATTATTATTATATATATATATATATATATAGAGAGAGAGAGAGAGAGAGAGAGAGAGAGAGAGAGAGAGAGAGGAGAGAGAGAGCAGTTTAATGTTTTTTAACCTGGTAGGTCATATCGGACGATGAATGAAATTATGCTAAAAAAAAAAAACCAATATTCATAGAGCTGCAAGTTATTCTACATTCACATCGATGTCTCAGATTGAGTTGCAAATTGCTAAAGTGAAAATATTGAAAAGCAAAAAGCCCATGTCCTGGCTTTCTCTGCAATAAGCTCCATATTTTACGAAAAAAAATATAATTTTTATGTTGTAAAGGCGGACTTCAAGTCTGTCTTACGCTCAATGATCAGCTACCTCGTACTAAGCCAGGCACTGATGAACTTTGGTGGGCACCAAGACTACAAGCATCTGCGCGCAATAAACATAACTCACAACTAAGAATTCATTTAGTAAAAAATTATCAACTATTTAACCAACGCAGAAAGGATTGAAATAGATTATCTGTTTCGAGTGAGGCCACCTCCATGACGTAGTTGGTTAGAGCGTTGGGCAACTATCAACTACAGATGTAAAGGCCGCAGGTTCGAATTCTGCTTGGGTTAAACTGTGCAGTTGAAGGTTTTCCCAGGGGTTTCTCTCAGCTCTTGAGATAAATGTCGAACAGCTTCTGCGCTTCAATCCCCGGATTCATCTCGCAAATCTATCATTCCTGTGTCATTGTCATCAATTCCATCGTATGAAATGTTTAGTGAGCAGCCTTTTCATTTCTGTTTCGAGTGGAAGTTGGTAAACAAAATGTATCATTGACGGTCTTAGGCATAGTCGTGGATACGGCACCTGGACCAGACCATGCTTTGATGAGAACAGTTTAAGATGAAACTGTTTTCGGAATGATTGCCTCTAACGCGACACAAATGATATAAATAGGACGTACACCACCACCTTTTCTATCAGATAGAACTGTCCTTATCTATAAAAATCTGATGTGTTACATTCACATGCCTTTCTCTACTTCTCGCAACAAATTACTGTTAAAAAGCGCATCCTTCTATCTACTTCACGTTAATCAAGATAAACATTAGCAGAAATTGTCTTATTGTGTGCTTCCTTGTAAGTACAAGGGAAATAAGGTCATAAACTAGGCTAAAGCGATAGTCAAATATTTTAAAAGCTGGTTGCCATGAGGGTGAAATCGTTTCCTTGCATTGCCAGGAATTATCATATATCCGTATGAGGAACACTTTCCAATTCCCTGAAGGGGCCCTACGGTTGGTACAGGTTTAGATCACCCGAGATCCCGAGCCAACACTGACTCCCTCAATGTGGGCTCCTATGTGTGTTTAGGGAGTCAGCAGAAACGCCCACTTACGTGTAGGACGTGCGCAGAGGCCCTGTCGGTGGAAAGGGATATCCTGTTAGGTTGAGGGATGCTATCTGAGCCTGGGCCTTCTGCCTTTTCAGTGACTAGGGAGGGCGCAGCTTAATACGCTGCTTTGGTTTCTACTTCACGTAAACGGGAGGCTAGGGACTAGCCTTGCCCTAGTCAATCTTCAGGACTAAGTAATATACCGAACTTCAGGGTGAGTGGGACGGACAGCCTGCTACATCCCCTGTGTAGCCCTGTCATCCCAGTGGGGTGCCCCCGCGTTTGGTTCCGTGGTGTGTGGGGAGCACTGGAGAACGAAAAATAAAAATTATTTTTATAGCAAAATTAAAAAATTCCTTTAAACATGGTACTGAGTTAGGAAAAGAAACAGCAGAGTGTTGTGATCCGCGCTACTATTATCAATAGAACAGAGGAAGGAAGAAAGTTCTCTAACGTGAGTTCTTTTATGATTCATCATTGCATTAGAGTTCGTAACGGCACGCACTTGGTAGAAGCACAATCACCATCCCAGCTACGAAAATACTTAAGGTCAACATGTTAGTCAGTTATCCAGTGAAGTTCGACACGCGTAAGACCTTGAACTCCTCACGCAGTGTAAAAAAAACACCCTTGTATTGGACGGTTTGACCAGTGAGGAAATCCAAGAAAGTCTTGTTGGTCAAGGCGTGAAATCTCGGGAATTTTTGGGTGCGATACAATACCTTCTCTATATATTATGTACCTAGTTCGTGTAGAGAAAGTAAAAATCAACATTTATTAAAATAGCTTAAAGACTTTGTTCTTTAATTAAGTAAACCTCTAAAAGAATCTTTTTAAAACTACACATTTTTAATTTCACAACAATCACTATAATATACATACCTCAAGATAATATAAATTTCACCTGAAATTAACACGGACCCACTGTCACACGGACACACGCGGACCTTTTTCTAAATATGCTTTGTTTGGAAACAGAGGACCTCTACGTACCATGTATTATGTCGAAAAGTAAAAAAGAAAAAAAACTGAACAGAACACCGCAGCCTTCAAAATAGAAATGAGCAAAATTTAGAACGTATCCCATAAGCAAAGACCATGGTTATGCTACAATGGAACATACGCGGAATAAGAATACATCACTGACCTTAGGCATCTTGCTTAACCAGAATGATCCTTTGGTCGTGTTTACAAGAGACACGCTTCATCCACAAGTCAGCTTTAAATGAAACGGTACACCCCTGTAAGTATGATATATCACCGGAAGAAGGTGTGGTTGCACATGGGGGCCCTATGATGCTTATCAGAGATTATATATTCACGGAATCTGATCTTCAGTCAGTCGGTGTAAGAATTAAACTGCCATCCGCCAGATTCGTCATATGTAATATAGATCTGCCTCCATCTGACGACAGATTTTCTTTTGGTAGGTGATGTGAATGCCCACCATCCATTTTGAGGCTCACCTCGGGCTTGTGCGAGAGGTAAACTAATTGCCGATTTCTTGGACAATTATAACATAGCTCTCTTGAACACCGGAGAACTTACATGTATTTCTGACATTTACTACAGTTTTTCACACCTTCATATACCAGTGTGTTCACAACAATTAACATTTTGTTTACAGTGGAATAGCATCTCTGATTTACATTCTAGGAATACTTTTCATGGCTTATTAGTCTCTTAGCACAAGAAGCATGTTCCACACGTTCACCCAGATGATGTTTAAAACAAGCTAACTGGAAATTTTACTCCTGTTTGTTGTTTATGATAACAACGAGCACGACTCTGTAAAATTTTTTATTGCAATATCTCATAAAAATATTCTTGATGTTGCTGAGCAATGTATTCTAGGTTGACTGCTCAGCACCTTCAAACGTTTCCAGTACCTTCCTTGGTGGACGGATGAATGCCGGAATACCATTCGTTTTCGAAAACCTCTCAGGGGTTTTCATCATTACCCAACATTGGATAACCCGATACTGTATAAGAAGAAAAGTGAAAAATCTAGACAGGTTATTAGGAATACAAAAAGACATCATGCAGCAAGTTTGTAGCTTCATTGTAGCCTTCCTCTATCGTATGAGATAAGTTAATTAATGTGCGTTGCTATAAAATCAGCTCATATACCAATCGCCGGTCTTAAAACAAACTAGGCTCTGTTGGTGATACGTTTGACGTGGCTAACACTTTTGACAGCGCTTTAGCTTAAGTGACTAGCTCAGATATTTATTCGCCTAAGTTTCTTCCTGTTAAGACTAGGTGGAATCTCAAGGCACATCGTTTTGGAAAGTTTGAAGATTACAATCGCCTGTTCACTGTGGCGGAGTTAGAACTTGCAATTTCATTTTCGCGAAACTCTGCATCAGGTCCTGGTGGAATGGACGCCAAAATGTTGCAACATCTCTATCCTGAAGGTAAGACTTTCCTGCTCGAAGTCTATAATCGTGTTTGGGTTACGGCACTTTTCCAGTAAAATGACGGGAGGCCACCATTATATTCATATTGAAAGCCGGAAAGGACTGTCTTCTTCCATCCAGCTACTGTCCTACTACACTCATTTGTTGTGTTTGCAAGGTGATGGAACGCATGATCAATGTACGATTAGTATAGTGGCTGGAAATTCACAATCCACTGACCAACACCCAACGCGGTTTTCGACGAAGTCGTTCAGCGGCTGACCAGCTTGTCTCGAGCTCGACGCAGATCATGAAGGGTGCATGAAGAACTGTAAAATTGTTGGGGCATTTTATGACATCGAAAGGGCTTTTGATACGAGTTGGGGAGCAGGCATATTGCGTTCCCTAGACAACTGGGACATATGTGGATGCTTACCGTTATTTCTTCAGGAGCCCGCGTTTTCCAAATAAAGGGTCGGCTCGGTTTTATCAAATACTTATGTTCAAGAAAACGGAGTAGCGCCTCATCATCCAGTGTCATCCAACTTATTTGTAGATGACTTTGCCGTTTAATGTACTTCTCAGCGTACGCTTTTTTATTTATTTATTTATTATTATTATTATTATTTTTTTTTTTTTTTGAACGCCGTCTGTAGCAGTATTAAAACATCTTTCACATTAATGCATGTTGGGAAGTTCATTCCTGAAATGGTGATAGTTTAGAGATTTTTATTTTCTGTTCCCCACATACACTGTCCCTATATAGTGGGGTGCTTCCATGGTAGTTCCTAAGATCGTGGCTTCAATCCCGGCGGAGGGCGATGAATTTTTTTTTTTGTCGTAAAAATACTTAGCATGGCTTTCTTTTGAAGGGAAGTAAAGCCGTTGGTCGCGTTTTTACCTTTACGGCACATAAAAGAACCTCAAGTCTGAAATAGAGGTGTCTGGCAAAAATAAGCTGCACTATTTAAGCGATCTTTCACGTCCAAAATAGAATGGGTAGCTAAGTATCGCAGCAGTAAAGAGCGTCCATAAATAAAAATGAATTTATTTTATGTTATTAGTTATGCTGCGTATCTTATAACTGTATGACGTGTTCATTGTCCCTGAGCGATGCTGCAGGTGAGACCAAACGTACAAGCAAATAAATAGATTAACATACGTATTGTCTTTTAGATCTTTGATTAATCAGGGTATCCACAGCACCATAATACCTGGTTATGTTCATTGATAAATACGATAAGGGACTATCGACTGACAAGCAACAAAAATACATTAGCACTTTAAAACCGAACTAACAATCGAATAAGCGATAGGCAACATTCGAAGAGTTGGATTGGTTGGATTATTCTCTTTGGAATCTTTGGAGGTGACTAGCGGACATTTGCATTTTACTTCTACACGTTGTATATTTAGGTTAAAATGTCGCAAGTGTTATTATTCAAAATAACATAATTTGGTGCTATTGGCTGTTGTAAAGCAGGTAAGAAGGGTTATATTGATGTTTAGAAGCACTAGAAAGTGATAAATACATGTAATTCGTATGTGGATAGGAAAAGGGGAACATAACCATATCCTGTTATGAACAGGTTATAAAACTTTTATTATTTCATAGGATATGAAATTTAAAGACACACCACCACTGTCCCCTTTTCCGGAAATGGATAACTCTGAGGAAGAGGAGCTGTTTGAAGAAGATGTTGAGGAAATATTTGAATTACCGGAGAATGAATTTAATCATTCAGATATCGAGGATGACGAAGCAGATGATGAGACCCCGCGAGATGATTCATCGTTGGTATTTTCAAAACATAATGGTAAGTCAGATCCTAGCAAATTTTGGATAAAAGTCCAAGAGTACCGTAAGGTAAAACTCCTACAGGCGAGATAGATTTTTAAAGTGTTGAACACACTAACATGTTCAGATTTAAAATCCGCTAGATTGCTGAGGTAAAGCAGGTAAGAAGGGTTATATTTATATTACTTCTTCTTGGGATCATTGGGGTTTTAACTTCACGGATACCTTGGCTATGCCCTGTCTCACTCCGCAGTCGTGGCCTTCGGCCACAACTGCTCCACTTCTCTATATATAAAATAACATCCCTCAGGCATACTTTGCAGCTTATTAGTAATTATTTATCCAGTGTAATACTAAAGGAGCAAGGAACATATAAAGTGGAAGATGTCTGGTGAAGTCATTGGTTACTTACCTGACCTTTTTTGCGACCTCATTTATATGCAGTAAAGTGGTGCCATTATTAACTGCAATATCTGCTACAAGTGCCAAAAACTGCAGTAAAGCTATACGACGGTTCCACCACACATACGGACATGCACGTGGCATGCACACACAAACGGCCTTAAGGCTTTTACTGGCGATCCATACTTGCAAGTGTTGAAAACATGAAGTTATTCAGATGTGAAGGTTGCCAGATTGCCGAAATTTTGATTTCTTATTCTGGCGAATAGGGTGGATGTTCAAGCAATTCAAACTTTAATTCACACATTTTTCCCATTGCAATGTCTGAACGATGGGCCGGAGCATTGTCATGATGAAACAAGATTTTGTTTTTTTGTCAAATGAGGCTTTTTCTTTTCATCTCGTCACTCAAACATTGCAGTAAGCTTGTGTAGTAGCCACCAGTAATACTTTTACTCTTTTCCAAATAATCAATAAAAATAATTCCCTGTGCATCCCAGAAAGCACTTGCCATAACCTTGTTAGCTGACAAAATTGACTTTGCCTTTTTTGGAGTTGGTTCACCTGGTGCAATCCACTGTTTTGACTGATTTACTTTCTGAAGTGTAGCGACGTTTCAGGTTTCATCCATGGTAATAAGCTGTCTCAAAAATTAAATGGGATTTTAACGGTAGAGCTCCCATTCTTAACAGAAACAGTTTTTCTTTGCAACCTTTGATCAGGTGTCAACAAATGTGGCACCCATCTTGCACAGACCTTGTGAAAGCCCAAAACATTACTTAAAATATTACCTGCTTGATCTTGATATGTTACAGCCTCTGCTATCTCAAACAACTTTAATCTGCAGTCTTCCAGATGAATTTTGTCAATGATCTCTGGAGTTGTCACTTCTACAGGGCGTCAAGAGCGAGGCTCATCACTAGTGCTTGTATGTCCCATTGTAAACTCTGCAACTCACCTTTTAATCATTGAATATGAAGGGGCAGAATCTTTCAATGTACAGTCCATTTCCTCCTTGATTTTTTTAGGTGTTAAGCCTTTCAAATGGAAGTATTTAATCACTGCTCGTTTTTCCAAATCCTCCATTTTCGTGAAAATTTAAAGTTGTCTTGTTTAAAATGTTGTCATTCGAAAACTATACGATGTCACTGTCTAACTGGCCTGGTGGTGCCATATCTGTGTCAGGCCCAGGACTTATCAGCTGACCCTTGTATTAAAGAGAATTTGTTTTCTTGTGTATTCCACAATTTGTATCCCATAACAAGCTTCAATCTCATTGATTATTCCTACCATATTCATATTTTTATTTGCAAAGCTGGAGAAAGAGAATGCAAGTTAAACATTCTGATAGAGTGAACAGTTCCACTTCTGCTCTTGTTATACAAGCAAATTGAGTTGGCATGCACTTTCAAAATTATGTACCTTCTAATGTTTCAATTCTGCTTCACACTAAGGTGTACATTTTCACTCACATTGCTTGCAAAACCTTGACTATGTACGGATAATGTATTTTGTTCCATAAGAATGATTAATGATACCTAGCTGCACACATATTATGCGTCAAATAAATGTTGTGCGTCCCCAGTGTAAAGCCAACAATGGCTGGAGAAGTAGAATTTTTGTTTATTTGAGTGTTAAATCAGTTTAATAGCTTAACACATGATGAAACCATGCCAATGTAAACACTGTTTCTTTTGTTTTTGTTTTTTAATGTCCTTACATTGCTCAGTCATATAATTTCTGCTTTATTGTGTATCAATTTTGCAATGTCATGCAGGGGCAGTGTTCAGCTGTGACTTGGAGCCAGGAAATGGAAGCCTAGCTGTGTCTGGAGCACAAGATGACTTGGCATATGTGTGGGATACTAATTCTGGAGAAGTCCTGCTGACCTGCTCTGAGCATAAGGTTAGTAAGTGTATTTTCCAAGACAACACAATAAATTGGTTATCATAGAGAACTTCGGCCCCTCAGAAATTACGCAAATTGTGGTTTGACTGTAAGTTTGGTTTATACTTGTCACATTTTCACCAACTTTTTTTATCGGAAAAGCTCCGTAATTAAATTAGACGCTAATTTATTATGTGTGCGTAGCGATCCTTTTTTGTGAATATTTATGAAGTATGCTGCCTAGAAGGAGTAGAATATAAATAAAGAAGTCTTGTAGTACTTTTGCAATGTAAATATATAATAATACTACACGATAAGGTGCCTAAAACCTGAGTTTCATTGTCGGCGACTGGCAAACAGTGTTGTGGTATGCAACACCGGCATATGTCGCTAGATGCTGTGCTGATGTATGACTAGTATGTTTCTCGCAGATACAGCTGTTCTGTGAATTTTATTATGCAAAACTTCGGCCGCTCTAAAATCGAATGAAACTAAGTGCGATTGATTGACTTTGTATTTATGATGACAATTTCAAAGCCTGTGGATTTCAAATTTAGTGCGAGGTTAGGTTCCAATCCGTTTAGGTTAATGTGTGTATATAAATTTATGTTTTTAATTTTATATCGTAGTAGTACCTCATTATCGATATTTCCAACAGCTCCTAACATCGCAATGGATATAACATTAGTTTTTTAAACCATCTCCACACCCATAATCCCTCTCTAACCACACCTGTCCCGTTAGAGTACAAAACTGGCAAAAGTCGCAGCGGAGAGAGTTAGCGGCCCAACTTGTAAATAATTACCAATAAATTTTATGACATCTAAAGTTGGGTACACATTGTCAGAATGAGGGGCAGGGAAACTTTGAGAAATGAATATTCTGCTTCATATAGTCATAGACAGTCTTATGGTCTTGTGTACCATTCTTGATCAAGATTTTACCATGGTAAAGCACTGACTTTATCATTATGAACAATCATTTATGATGTATCAACACACTGTTTATTGAGGATTTTACTGTGGGTTTAGTTATCCACTATTTTGTTGAACTTTAAAATAGATGAAGGGTATTGGTTTGAATTTCTGACCAAAAGAAACACACTATTTGAAACATCCTGATAACATTGCAGACTGCCTGGTCCTTTGTGCTGTATATCCAACTATAATGTCTTACTTCACCTGTAATGTCAGCAAAACAAAATATATTCTTTCGTGAAAGCACATTCTTGTCTGCTGTAAATACAGTTGTAAAACTGCATACCTATGTTTCACTAGTTTGATAGGTAAAGAAATACCTAACTCTTCCACTGTTCACAGATAGTGAACAAAGCTGTTACATAAATAATCGTAAGCCTTCATGGCCAGAATCAGAATTATAACTAGTTGTTTCTTCCAGGCTGAGAAGCCATGATCTGCTGGTATCTTCCCATCCAGACGTTTCCTTCACAGCTGTGGTAAACATCTTCAGTGGTGTGGTCGTAGTCTTCTAGGTGAAGGTTGAGTCATAACTGACTCAGCCAGAGTGGCTGCGGTATTTATACATTGGCTGCTTGCATGGGATAGTTGGAGCAGTTGAAGGGGCTGGGCTTGGCCGTTTCATTGTTACTGGCAGCTCATTGGTTCACGTCATTTTTGCATTTAAGTATCTGTTTTATGTGATTAAGTATCAGGTGTCAGATTAAGTTTAATTTGAGGGCTGCTGCTTTTGGTTGAAGTTATTGGGATGTTTATAAATTTCAATGGCTTCCCGTTGTAGTCTACATGGTGGTATGGCATTGAGGAAAGAATGGCCGCCTCTTTATGTTGGATGATGTTTTTCAATAGTGCATGCTCTGCTATCATTCATTGACACTCCATTGCTTGGTGCCTGTATATATTGCACCGCAAGAGCAGGGAATCTGGTATATGCCAGCCTATGCGAGTGGATCTCTGGGTCTTTGGCCAAGCGCAGCATAGCTTGTATCTTTCTAGTTGGCTTAAAGATGGTCTTGATGTGGTGACGTATAAGTATTTGTTCCACTCTGTTTGTAAAATTCTTGAAATACAGAAGGAAAGCAGCACCTCTGTACTTGGGCAGTTATTTGTGGCTGGTAGGCATAGTTTTTGCTTGTGTAGAGCTCTCCAGAATTCTTGGACTGTGTAACCATTTGAACATGAGGCCTGTTCAGGATGTCTTAGTTCCTGTTGTAACTGCAAGAAGCGCAGTCTGCAAGGGTCTTGATGACTGAGAGCCTCTATTCAGGATGATGGTTGGAGCTCTTGTTTAAGTATGTGATGGTAACATGTCTGCTTCACATTCAACAGGTCGCGAGTTCGAATCTCACTTATGGTGAGTTATTTGGATAAGATTTTTTCAGGGTTTTCCCTTATCCTGAATAGAAGAAAGCCAAATAACTTTAAGCTCCATGAACCCTAAATTCATTTTAGTATCATTTCACCAATGGCTTTCATTGTCCAACACGATCAACCAGGTTAAAGGACATTAAGCTTATATATCAGGATATATAGGTATATATCAGGATATATACCTATTTCTGGACTTAATTAATGAGTGTAAAATTAAAAACTGAAATCCTGAGCATAAAAATTCAATTTTGAAAAATATTAATACAATTTTTACTTTCTGTATACGCACTGTGTACATAGTGTATAGAGAAGGTATTGCACTCCACCCAAAAATTTGATACCAAGATTTCACCAGAAATATATGTTTTAGGGTCCCCAATATCCAAAAAAAGCATTTTTACAAAAAGGTCTGTGTGTGTGTGTGTGTGTGTGTGTGTATACGCGTGTGCGTGTCCGTGAACACAATAACTCAAAAACGAAAAGTCGGTATAATACCAAACTTGGTATTTAAGTTTAGTATCTTCCAGGGATGCGACACGATTTTGAGAAAAATCCCCCCACCCTCCCTTTACATGGAACTTTTTTCAAAAATTTTGATTTTCTCAAAAATGGCTTTAAAGATTTTGATTAAAATTTTGTATATTAAAGATATTTACCTGACAAATAAAATGTATATCTTGAATTTTCTGGGAATAGCCTCTGAAGATTACTTTATTCTGGATGAATTTTGCATAACTACTAAACCGTAAGAGATGGACAAAAACTTAACCCACAAAAAATGTAGAGCACGTTAAAACACACAATTTATGTTATATACATTTTTTTCGTGGAGTTGATCGTTTTTGAGATATTCCTTTTTCTTAGTTTCAGCTTTGAAAAACTTATACTTTTCTCATACAGGAATTTGTCAACTCCTGTCCATGCAAACAAAGGAACATCAGTCACATAGCAACCAGCTTTTGGTTTCTACTTTAACCTGTGATAATCCCTTATTTCGCGTCTACTTACAATAAAGCAAGAAATAAGACTATTGCTGCTAATTTTTCTCGATTAGCATGAAATAGATAAAAGATAAGCTTATTAACAATAATTTGTTACAGAAATATAGAGAAAGTCATGTGAATGGAACACATCAGATTTTTTAATATAATGTAGAAAGTGTACCCAATGGACATTAAGTAAGTTTATTTGTTGATCTATTCAGTCAGCGATTTCTTTCTTATCTCCCAGCACATAATGTGATATCATTCACAGATTTATCACTGAGTACGCACACAGATGAAAGCAATGTGATATTGCTTATTGTGCAGATCTTGCTGTGGAAACCATATACTACCATCCTCATCACTAGGTGTCACAGGTTATAGCTTGTTTCCTTCCTTGCATCACATCCATGTCATAGAACTCAGTCCATATCTCTTTTCTTTTTGTGTTTCATTGATGGCTGCCTCCAGCTGGGCTATGAAAGGCAGTTTGAATTAAGATCTTTCAATAGAAAAGTTTCCCCTGTTCAGTCTTCTGGCATGTAGCTAACTTGAAAGCAACTGTTTACAAACTCCTTAGCCTGGAGAAATAAGGGACATTAAATGTTTAAAGAAACTAATTTCCATGATATTCCAGCACCAGTTTGTATGGATGGGTTTGCGGTATACCGTAAATCTTTATATGTAAATCATTGTGTTATATCCTTTGAAGACAAACTTAAATACCAAGTTTGGTGGTTACCTCATGTTCATTTTTGAGTTATGATATTGTAGCATATTCAGTGGAGGGGTAGGTTTCAACTAAGAATGCTAGAGGGCAAAAGATCAGAATAGAATAAATATTCGCTGGCTACAAGAGGGGAGGTGGTGAACAAGGGAAGCGGCAATTGGAGTAGGAATGTGGAAAGAAATCCTAATGTAGTGGAAGCTTTGATAGAATTACTGAGGGTTCATACGAAACTCTTAGCCCTTCCATAACTCTCATCTGGAAAGTGTGTACTTGCTGGTTTGTACACATGATAAATTCAAACTAATGAATACTCTTACCATGACAGCAAGATTCTTGTCACAGAGATGAAAGGCAACAGCAAAGAGCCATGGCTGACTCATTTTCCTAAGCTTAATAATTACAATTCTCTACTCAGCAGCTTATTGCAATTAGACGTCACTAGGCCAACGTTGTCAGTTTGCTACTTTGCCTTTATTACCTGTTCTAATTGATACTTTCCGCTTTATAAAATACCTATTTTATACAAAATTACCATTGAGTAACCTACAATATTTACAGTCAGGCTCATGTACATTCTTACAAAATGGTCTTTGCCTACTTTGGGCACTTTCACCAGCTGTTGTCAGCTGTTTTGACTGTCATTTTGACTGATGTGTAATAATGGACCTAGGCTTCATCAACATTACTAGACATTGTGTTGAAATTTTTCGGTTTTGCTTTTGTCAACTGTGAGCAATTGTGGCACCCACCTCGCACACAACTGCTTCTCTATGCAGGACATTATACACTCACTCAGTTGAGATACCTTCAGTCTCAGCGATCTCGCAAGTTTTTATTCTGCGGTCTTGCATTACCATATTATTCATTTTATCAATGGTTTCCTGTGTGGTTACCTCAGTTAGAATGTCAAGAGTGCACTTTGTCTTCGGTGCTTATCCAACCACATTTATATTAATTATTCCAAAAGTAAATGGTCTTCAATAATGGTGCGAGTCTACGTGCATTTCATTCAATTCTGTTTTGATTTGAGCAGCAGAACAACTCTTTGAATGAAAATGTTTAATAAGAGCAACAGACTCGGTTTTCAATCACAGTCAACACATTGTCCAATTCAGACGACTGTCAACAATAAACTGCATACTGTTTGTTGTTGAAATATTTTAATGATACTTTGAATAATCAGCTTAGCAACCATGAAGATGCAACAAAAATGTTCCACCCTTTCGTGGAAATTTACTAGACCATTCAAACCATCCTCATATTCAGAGAATATAGATTTTGCAAAGGGATACAGTTATATATAGAAAATACACTTAATAATAATAATAATAATAATTATAATAACAACCATTTATTATTATAACAACTTAGTTTAATTCATAAAATATACAAAATGCTAATGCACCTTGTAAAAGGTTTGCTCAATTAAAATTTAACATCTTTCCAAATAACAAGGAATACAAGCAAATTCATAGAAAGAGAGAGAGGGAGGGAGAGAGGGGGGGGAGAATAGATTTTACAGAAGAGTATAACTATATTCAGTGAATACACATAAAGACTAAGATAATAATATTAGTTAAATTCATAAAGTATTCAAATAACTTGCATCTTATAAAAGGTTTGTTCCATTAAATTGTAACATCTTTACTAATCATTTGATTAGATTAATTTATTTGTATCTATATTTTACATATTTATGACCCTTTTGCAGTATTGATTTGGCTTTTTTATAAGGGTATTTTATTAGTCTCTAGTGGATCACCATTCAACAAGTGACTGTTGGTCCTTATAAAGCATACAATTTCTAGTATTACAGACTTGATAGAGTAATAATATTACTCCATCACCACATTAATAGGACACATATTATCAAAAAGGTAAATTAATAAATATCTACTATACATTTAATGTAACCATCTTTACATGGATTATAATATAAACGTGAATAAGACATGGAAAGCACATATACAGTAAACATATGATTGGGATTATTCCCATTTCCTAAATCACACAAGTAAAGGTTTTCAAACACTGCTTCACTAATGTGATTATAAGCCTATACCAGAGTTATGAGGCATATTCCAAAACTAAAGTCCATTTGGTCATAATAAAAACATTGCACATGAGACAAGGTTTTTATTGACAATAATATGTGACTATATATCAACTTCACTTTTCCACATAATCACTGTTCACATCTATACACTTACTATCTATAACGTTGTGACAGCTTCTTTAACCCCTCGGCATAGAAGTCTACTGCCTGCCACCTGAACTAGTAGGTAACACTCATCTTGAGTTCATCGGTTTGAAATCGTCCACCAAGCCACCATTTCAAATGCAGGAAAAGGAAATAGATCAGGACTGTATCAAGGAGTTCCCAACAAAATTCTTAAATCTTCTCTTTAGTTTGAGTAGCAGTATGCAGGCATGTGTTGTCGTGCAGGAGGATGATGCCAGACAACAGTTTCCCGTGGCGTCGATTTTGGATCGCACATCTCAATTTGGTGAGCATTACACAGTAAATGTCAGCTGTAATTGTTGTTCCACGGTCCATGAAATCGATCAACAGGATGCCCTTTTTGCTCCAAAATGCGGTAGCCATTAATTTCTGATTCATGTATAGTGATTGCTATCATTTCTTTGGTTTGGATGAACCAGAATGATGCCACTGCATTGACTGTTGTTTTGATTCTGAGTTGGTGTATGCAGTGTCTTCCGTAACAATGTGGGAAAACAAACCATTTCCATTTTGTCTATAGTGCTCCAAAACTGTCGTGCACTACGCATTCGTTGGTCTTAGTGCTGACCGGTGAACAGTTTTGGCAGCCACCTCGGCAAAGTTTCCGATATCCAAGCTCTTCGGTGACAATCCAGTAAAGGAAGGTTCGAGCCTCATTTGGGAATTTCATAGTCAGACCACTAATCATCAAATGCCTCTCACTTCAATGTTTTTGGTTCACTTGATCAATGATGTCATCATTCCAAATACTGTGTTTGCTACTCATCGTGCACATCATTTCAAAATTCTCAACACCAGTGTCAAATTTATTTGTCACTCATTATATCTGATCCATACACTAGACATAACTCATGATGGATGTCCGTAGCTGACAATCCTTTTGCCAGCAAAAATCTAATCACACTATGCACTTCACAACTGGCGGGAGCTACGACAGACAAGCACCTAATACAGCACACCAACACTGCTGTATGTTCCCTAGGAGTTGATGGACAGCGCTGCAGGCATGAAACGTCATTCAAGCCTATCATCTGTGACACATTGTTCACTGGACCTTAGTTCTGGTATATGCCTCATACTAAAAGGCAATAAATCACAGGCATGAAAGCATGAACACAGCAGTGTGAGTAAAGATGTCAAGAGTTTTGCATCAACTACCAGCACTTTTCTTAATCTTCATCCTTAGTATCAAGTCTGTTGATTCTAGATGATCCTGTTCATGCTTTGATAATTTACATGAATGTCACAGTAGCTCTTAGCTACCATTCGGAAGGTCATGGTTTGATTCCTAGCGCTAGGATTTTAAGGAGTGCTATCTAAAACTTCACCTCTGACTAGCTCATGTAATATCCCCAATGCTTAACATGACTCAGAATTCAGTTAAACACTGTAGGTCTTCTTGTCTACCATCCTCATCGCCTTAAGATTGAATGTAACACAACTCCCTGGATGCCTTCAGCTAATAAATAGGTCCAGCCATTCCTTGGTGGAACATTTCCCCGAATATCATTTATCATATGGGGAGTGTTAAAACAATAGCAACAGAGCTTTTTATATACCTTTGAACCTACCTATTACCTTAATTGTAATCTGGGCATAAGTCTAATAGAAATTTGTTTCATATATTTTATGTTTTGGTTTTTGCAGGACTCTGTAACCTGTGTTGGCTTTAATCATGATGGAACCTATGTTGCAACAGGGGATATGTCTGGATACATTCAGGTGTGGAAGCTATCTACTAAAAGCCAAGTATGGGAAACAGATATTGGAGATACATCTGTAAGTACATTATGATATTTTAGAAATTACTTTTAAGGCAAATTTGTCATAAAACTTCACTTCTTGGACATGTTTCCACTCCCATCTTCAGCTGAAGAGTTGACCAGAATAATTTCTAAATTATTATAAACTAGCTGCCCACCCTGGCTTCGCATGGGTGGTGTATGTAATGAAAAGAACTCAGACAAAATCTTCCGTTTACAGTACGACCATGCAATGAAGTAAAATTACAATTAAATAATTTCACAATACTTTATTGTAATGCCTTGAAATGTACAATTTTCCTTCCGGAGAGAAAACAAATAGCGCCGACGGTTTGCCAACTCTCAAGCACGCAACGTACAACTACCCATTCGAAAAACACTACAATTCAAGGTATATTCCACACACTTCTAACAATTGACCTTGGGATTTATTGTCATTGTGAATGCAAGGCGCGCCGGAAACAACACACTTAAATTCTAAAGGAAAGTCAGTTGACATTAGTGGTATTCTTGGAATAAGTATATCCTCGCCTAAGAGCTTTCCTATGTTATAGTAGCTTAAATCTAATTTTTCATAATTTTTTTAACAGCCAGTTTAGTTCCGCTGCATAATTTTGGCTTATTGAGATTACGTAGCATAATATCACCGAGTCAACCTTGAGCTGTAAATTGTGTGGCGGTATTCCTGACAAATCCAATGAATTTAGGAATTCAGTAAGATAATTGACGACTTCATTTGGATTGGTAATGGAATCAATCAACTTAAGAGGTGGTAGTGTATCTGCCTCACATTCAACAGGTCATGAATTTGATTCTTGCTTAGGATGAGTTACCCGCATAAGGTTTTTTTTTTGGGGGGGGGGGATTCCCCTTATCCTGAGAAGATGAATGTCAAGTAAATTTAAGCTCCATGGACCCCAAGATTATTTGAGTATCATTTCACCAATTTCATTCATCTGATATGACCAACCAGGTTAAAGGACATTAAGCTTAAAAAAAATAATGAGATTGCGTGCAAATTTATTGCATATAGGTTCAGTTACTCACCACACGGGTACTGGGCCTCTGCTGAAGAGGCTAAAGCCAATGCTGTTGCAGTATTTGCGCAAAGTCCAAAGAAGTCAGTGAGACATTATCTGGTTTATCCTATGGTTCGGTCTAACAGATAATGAAGGAGGTTGACTGGAGACAATGGAAACCACACTTTGTGCAAGCATTGACACTGGAAGTTTGCTGAACCAATATTACAATGGATGGAAGAATCAAATATCCTGAGTAAATTCTGTGGTTAGTGAAGTCATGTTCCATGTTGGTGGGTTCATAAATCACTATAACTGCCATTACTGGGTTTTTAACGACAGTATTGGAGTTACAATTGAAAAATTGCAGTCACATCCTTTGTTGACTGTGTGGTGTGGTATTTACGATGATAATTTTATTGGTTCATATATTCTTTGTGAAAGAATGAATGTGCAGCAGTATGTACTTATGCTGCAAACTTTTGTTTATCCCATTGTTTTAAACTGAGTACTTTATGCATGAGAGGGCACCTCCCCATTTTGCATTGGTTTTGTGAGAATGGCTAGACAATGCTTTTCTAGGCCGCATTATTGGACGTTGTGGAAATGTTGAGTGGCCACCTAGAAATCCAGACTTTACCCCATTGGATTTTTTCTTCTGGGGATATTTGAAAGAGAAAGTGTATGCTAGGAAACTGTGTGCCTTGGACTCTTTGGAAGCAGTCAATAAGGATGAGTGTGTGCGGGTACCAAACAACATGTTGCAATGGACTGTCAGGAACGTTCACCCCCCCCCCCCCCCACTGCATTGGTGTGCTACTAAGGCTGGTGCCAATGTTGAAGTATGAAATGGCAAGGATCATAGTACATAATAGAATTGAAAGCAACCATGTAACATTGTAAATGAGTAAATAATAGTGAAATAAAAATAGGGATATACTAATGGATCACCGTGTATAATGGAGAACAAAGGTAACAAAGCTCCTAAAATTAAAGAAATTTAAAATTACAAAAATAATTGAAACCTAGTAATATGTTATAGTAATGTGGTAAATAATAATAATAATAATATAAGAATGTCTTACCCAAAGGTGAGGCAAGTTCTTTAAACCCTCTCTTGTTTTATAAGAAACTATTATTATTTTTATTTATTTATATATATACATATATTTTTTAGTTTAACGTCCTTTAATCGGTTGGTCATATGGGACAATGAATGAAATTGGTGAAATGATGCTCAAATGATCTCGGGGTCTATGGAGCTTAAAGTCACTCTACATTCGTCTTCTCAGGATAAAGGAAAACCCCCCAAAAAAAACCTTATCCGGGTAACTCACCCTAAGCGAGATTGGAACTCATGACCTTTTGAATGTGAGGCAGACATGCCTCACACTACCCAGGCGAGCTATTAAACTATTGAACACCGCAAATCACACCCTTTATCCCTAATAGTTGCAATTTAATAGTCACAGCTAACAATGGATGAAAGATCCCCTTATATTCATACTAAAGGATGTGAAACAGGGGAATGTGTGACTTCTTGACTCCCCTACTCCCTTCTAGGCTCTAGGATTATTCCATAGCCTTTTGGCTCTGGAAGAATAATCAGTTGGATGAAATACAAAAAAATGGAAATGAAACTGGAAGGATAGAATCAGTTTGAAAATCAGTGAAATTCAGATGCATTGAATTTTTCAATCTAATTCTACCTTTCGAACCTTTGTCTAAATCCAGCATGCTTGAAAGAACAATTATCACAGAAGTGATTCTGGCCACTAAGTTAGCCAATTTGGAAAATACATAGCTTACAACCCTAAAGAAATGTAGTAGGATGCTTTCAAGCTGATAAAATCAAATAGCAGCATAATGTGCTATGTAAATAAACATTTGCTTCAGTTGGTTCTCCTATTTTGTTTTCAAAATTGGGCATTTTTGAAATAGTATGAAAGGTAAAATACGAGGGTGGTCTGAAAAGTTTCCGACCTCAATGAAGATGGCAGCACTCATAAGTAAAAGTTAGTGAATTTCGTTGTTCATCTGTTGACAGTTACTTACCAAAGTTTCAGCCATTTTGGACGCTCAGTTGTTATGTAACAGTCGTTTGAGTGAGGTGATGTGAGTGTTTTTATGAAAATGGACAAAATCAAGTATCGATCTGTCATTAAATATTTGTTTTTGAAAGGCAATACGCCTACGCAAATCAAAGATGAATTGGATTCTGTGTATGGGGACTCTGCACCATCATTTACCACAGTGAAATTTTGGGCAGCTGAATTTCAACGTGGCCATAAGAGCTTGGGAGATAAAGAATGTTCGGGACGTCAAAAACTGGAACTACCAATGAAACCATCGCCAAAATTCACCAAATGTGCTAGACGACCACCGAATTAAAGTGAGTGAGATAGCAGAGGCTATGAACATGTCAAAAGAACGTGTTTGTCACATATTAAATCAACATTTAGACATGAGAAAGCTGTCCGCGCACTGAGTGCCGCGTTTGCTCATGTTTGACCAAAAACGCGTTTGAATGAACATAACGCTCTGTTGGTGCAGTTTAGGCACAATAAATCCAAGTTTTGGCGCCGATTAATTACTGTAGATGAAACTTGGATGCCCAAAACAAAAATACAGTCCAAACAGTGGACTACAAAGGGGGAACCGGCTCCAAAAAAAGCAAAAACTTTTTTCAGCTGGGACTGTTTTTTGGGATAGTCATGGAGTTATTTTAATCGATTATCTTCAAAAAGGAAAAACAATTACAGGAGCATACTACACATCATTACTTGACAAGCTGAAGACAGAACTTGTGGAAAACGGCCACATTTGTAGAGAATGAAAATCCTGTTTCACCAAGACAATGCACCGTCTCACACCTCAACAGTTGCAATGGCGAAAATCCATGAATTACGGTTTGAACTGTTTGACTATCTGCCTTACTCACCAGATCTAGCTCCAAGCAACTTCTTTTTGTTCCCTCATCTGAAAATTGCGCTAGAGGACAGATTTTCGTCAAATGAAGAGACAATCACCTTCGTGAACAGTTATTTTGCAGAGAAAAATGCTGAGTACTATTTGGACAGGTTACAGAGAAGGGAGCATCACTGGGAGAAGTGTGTAGAGTTACAGGGAGACTATGTTGAAAAATAAAAAAAAACAATTTCTGAAAAAATGTCTTGTATCTTTATTAGGTCGGAAAGTTTTCAGCTCACCCTCGTACTAAGAGTTTTTTTGTTTTTTTTTTTTTTCCTGGAAATTATTTCTCAGGTTAAATGAAATCAATTATCAGTTTATTTAAAATTATGTCATTGAGTATGAAATTTTATAAATTCAGACTTTGGTAATGTCATGTCATGAGTTATCAAAATCATCTAAAGATTTAAAATATTTAAGAAAACAAATGTAATGCTTCACCAACATCACTTATACCCAAGTTTCCCAGGTTTTTCTTTATTTCTTTTCTTATTTTCCATGTTGAAAGATATTTGTTCAATGCTGCAATACTATTAATGTGTTTAAGAATTTTGTTTGTTATTCTTTGCCGTTTAGTATTAAAGTTTATAAAAAAAAAATAAAAATGCTTTCCTCTTGTAAAATCATTTTTCAGATTTGTTACTAGAATATGTTATGTGAATTCACTTGTTATGTTTTCTCATTCGGTGTGTTACATAATGAGAATTATTGAAACTGTTAGTCATCATTACTTTATATACGTAAGCTGAAAAATGTTTTGTTGTAGTGGCTCAGATGGCATCCTGGAGCAAATGTGTTGTTAGCAGCTCCCGTAACAGGCGAAGTATACATATGGAAAATTCCAGGAGGAGACTGTAAAGTTTTACCAGGTCATGGTATCAGATCGGAATGTGGACGCATTTTTCCAGATGGTAAAGTAACTGTTATGTATTAACTAGCAAATAGCAATCAAATGTTATTTTTATATTTAAAGTAATCCCTAATATGGCTTTTAATTTTTTATATCTAATAACTCTAACCTTATCTTACTAAAAACCATTATAAAAGAGCAATTAATAAATGTAAAAGATATATGTGCTTCATCATTTTTTATTAATGTTGTAATCAGAATTGAAAACACCACCTGTGTGTCTTCAGTTCGTTACAAATTCTCTCATCAATGGAGCCATTGTGGCCAGCTACCTAAGAGGAATTAAATCTTCATCCTCTGTTTTTAAATATCTTATAGACGTTTAGAGTGGCTTTCTTGCTATAGACTTCTAATGTTTAAATAATAAGTTGTCAACTGATCCAACATTAATTATAATGTAGCTCCATTATATACATAAAATACTTGATATTTAATAGGCTTTTGTTCATAAATAGTAACTATGCTAGTTTGAATATACACTGAATTGCAGCTTAAAATGTTTGCCCTTTTGGAGAATGCACAATAAGGGTCATCCCATGAAAAGGTCTCTCAAGGATTGATGTGGTTTAATATAAGGAATACAAGAAGTAAAGTCAAAGAGAATATATGTGCAAAATTGGATAGAAATATGTTGGACTGAATATTGACAGAATAATCCAGTATATTAATGAAATAGAAGTCAGTGTCCTATTTTAAGGAGGAAAAAAATATGATGTGTAACATTCAAATAACTCTCTACCCATTTTTCAACAAACTATTCTTACATACTCTTGCTAATCAATATTTATTTGTACAATATTAAATATTTGCTCACAGATACATGAATAATGGAATGCAGTAGGCCTAAGAGATAGACAAATCTTTAACTCCACAAAAAATGTTCAATTCACATTTATCACATGGTCCTTTCAAATTCTTAAAGCATTAATACATTGTGTTTTGGAAATGGTTTTGGTTTTTTTCTCCAGCAGCTAATTGTACAGGAAGGACTATGTGATAAATACAAAAAAGTGGCAGTTATTAGACGTGGATGGTGTACTGTGAATTTGTGTTTTACACACTTTTTTGTGGAAGGCCATTACTGCAGGGTATATGTACAGCAATAATAACCACATTTGGAGATGTGTAGTACTCCCAAGAAGCTTCAATTAAAGTAAGAAATTTTATTTCTTCTCACATGAAACCAAACGTCACCCCCTCTGCCGCTCTTATTAATATGTAAATAACTCACAAAGTAATCGCATTTGCATCATAAACATTTGTATAAGCTTATAAATGAGATTGTATAAGCACGTGTTTTGACATGACAGACATGTTGGAAGAAAAAAAATATACCACATTTTTAACTGCCCCCATTAGAATGTTTGCTTATTAGTTTAGATTTATTTTGTAATACAGTTGAACCTGACTTATGCATATATCAAGGGAACAAGGGAAGATTACTTGTAACTCAGAATTACTTACAACTGAAATTTTGATAATGCATCATACATATTAAAAAAAAAAAAAAAAGTCAATACAGTGGGCCTACATATGAAAAATTTGACAAACAACAAAGATATGTATGAAGAAAACATCATTTTGAACTTGGTCCTGCTTTAAAGAAATCAGTTAATTTAGCTTGTTTCACTTTTCTTGCACTAAGTGCATAAACCTCATTTTGCAAACTTATTAATGAATTTAGAGCTTTTTCACTATCACTTTTAGCACTGATGTAATGCCTACACACATTTATTGCACTTAACACTTCACTCACCTTAGGTATTTCAAGATTTGAGCCATCATCCACATACTGTCAGTGTCGCTTGAAACTGGTCCATTTTCTTGGTCATCAAGTTTTTGGCACACATCATCAATAATCTCCTCATCGTGTAGTTCCCCACACACAGCTAGATTGTCATCAAAATGCACAAAGGTGTCAAAATTTGCACCCTCTGGTAGAGCCAGCTCATTTATTGGCTCATCACTACCAATATCATCACCATCATCAGAGACAGCCTCTTCCTGTAAGACACCAGATTTAATGAAGCAGTGTTTGATTGTGGAGGATGACACCTGCTTCCGGCAGCCAAAATAAATTCCATGGCTTGTAGTAAGTCAATAGCGAGATTTTCATTTCCTGCATCAATCAGTGTTATTAATTGTTGAACCAGCATTTTTACTTTCTGTAGCCCCATATGTACAATGTACATAGGGATAGAGAAGTATTGCATTCCACCCAAAAATTCGATGTCGAGATTTCACCGGAAATACATGTTCTAGGACCCCCTGTATCCATAAAAAGCATTTTCAGGAAAAGGTCCATGTGTGTGTGTGTGTGTGTGTGTGTGTGTGTCCATGTGTCTGTGAACCCGATAATTCAAAAACGAATAGTAGCTAAAATACCAAACCTGGTATTTAAGTTTAGTATCTTCCAGGGATGCGACACGAAGATTTTGAGAAAAATCCCCCCACCCCAAACTACCCTTTACATGGAACTTTTTTCGAAAAATTTGACTTTCTTAAAAATGGCTCTAACGATTTTGATTAAAATATTGGATATTAAAGAAATTTACCTGACAAATAAAATGTATATCTTGAATTTTCTAGGAATACTTTCTCAAGACCTGTTTATTCTGGATGAATTTTATTTAATTTGCCATAGCTAGTAAACTGTAAGAGATAGACAAAAACTTACAATACAAAAAATGTAGGTTTTTTTTAAAATACACAAGTTATGTCATATACATTTTTCTCGTGGAGCTTACTGTTTTCGAGGTACTCATTGTTATTAGTTTCAGTTGTGAAGCACTTATACTTTTCTCAGACGGGAGTGTCCGTTTTTCTTTTGTTCTACCCCTGGCCAAGAAAAAAAGCGATTTGTAATGACAATCGCCTAACGACAGCTTTTAAAACATTTGACTATTGGTTTAGCCTATCGTATTCCCTTATTTTCTTTCTACTTCTACGGAACTAAGTAATAAGAACATTGTGCTAATGAGTACCTCGATTGGCAAGGTGCAGAAAGAAGAATAAGCTTGTGTAAGAAGTTTGTAGAAGAGCTAGAGAAAGTCATGTGAGTGTAACACATCAGATTTTTCTATAATGAACTTTGAAATTTGCAATGGTGCCCAAATCAAGTGGCTCTACACGACTGGTACGATTAGGAGGGGAAAATTCCACTCTTATCATTTTCCAAAATTATTTAGGTGGATGTGCTGTACATCAATCCATAAAAAGAAGGATCTTCTTCTGTTTCTTTTTCATTTTAATGTTCAGTTTCTTTAACCACTGTTCCATTAAAATTATAGTCATCCAAGACTTTCTATTGAATTCATGTTCTGTAGGTTTTGTTTTCACACGCTTAAAACACCTTGGATTCTTGGATTTTCCTATCACAAGTGGGGGAAGTTTGTCTGATCCATCTGCATTGGTGGCAAGAATGCAAATTTTACTTTTCTTCCCTCCATGGCATGAGTCATCCTTTTCAGCTAAAGTCTTGCTAGGAAGGAGATTGTAGAATAGGCTAGTATCATCACAGTTGTAGATGTTTTGAGGCTGAAAATCCCTTATGATTCCTGGTAGAACCTTTTTCTTCCAGTGTTGAACCTTGATGTCATCCACAGCATTCGACTCACCACAAATTGTTTTCCCTGTGATTCCATGACGATCTTTAAATCCTTGTAACCATCCTGGTGAAGCCTTGAAATCAGCCGTGATATTCATTATGTTAGCTAAATCTATCGCTTTGCTTTCAGCATGTCGCCACTGATTGGTAGAGCTGCAGCTCATTTCTGCTGGAACCTTGTGAAAAGTGCCATTTCCAAATCAGCATATCTCCCTGTCTGCTGATGGCTGCATTTTGTTGATTTGACACCCAATTTTAAAAACTCATCCAAAATAAAATTTTTGTTACTGATGACTGTACACAGCATGGAGTAAGTAATTCATAAGTCTGAAGCAATTTTGGTTTTGTGTGGACTAAGCTCCACCTCTCGTATGAATTTCACTTTCTGATATAGCGTATAACATTTCCTTTTTCTATTCTCCATAGCTGATTAAAAGCAACTGAGAACTGAAAGACAAACCGCTGTTTGACAGTAAACACCAGATACCGAACATTTTTATCTTTAGTTTTTGTTTTTTGCTGCATTGTTGCGCTGTACAGCAAATGTATTATTGTCTTTTGTTTCAGAGGCCGAAAGCTGGCCGCTCAGCTTGCGTCTTTGTCAACAGAGATAAGGAAAATACCCCCGAGTTTCTTTAAAGATAGTTTATGCCATATGCTCATTATAATTATGTAAAACTCAGTTGTATTTCACTGAACTTTAATACGTATAACAGCAAATTATGTATAAATGCATTACATATAAATAAGATTCTGTTAACAGGTTTCTAAATTACATAGTGCTGGGACCTACAAGAATTTACTTATAAATGCAAATTACTTACAACTGGGTTACATATAAAATATGTTCAACTGTAATAACAAATTATGTGTTTAATTAAATTAATTAATGTGGTTAATTTTTACTCACACTTCACTTGCTTTTATAAAGGACAATTGTTTCACGAGTCCTTGCCCACATTGTCACTGTTGAACCTCTACTATATGCCAAAGTTAACTACATCAATTAATTTGATCATGGCTTTACTGTAAGAGGCTTGACAATATTATACATCTTGTTATGTATTTAATATGGTGATGAAATAATGTACAAATAAGTAACACTTTAAGGCAGAAACTTGCACAAATTTTTGTCATTGCACTTTTGATATAATGTTAAAGGTAGACGGCTCGCTGTTGGTTATGATGATGGTAGCGTGAATGTGTTTGACATGAAGAGCTCTACAGTGCTTCATCATGTACCACCAAATCAGGGAGGATCAGATAGTGTATTCTCCATGGACTGCCACTTCGACAACAACTTGCTATTATATGGAGCTGAGGCATCATATGCGTACATGATGAAGTCTCAAACAGGAAAAGTAAGAACATACATCCTATCTAATCCAATGTTTATATAGCAAGAATTACCATCAAAGTACTGTACAGTATTACACTTTTCTTTCTTTCTTTTTATTTATTTATCTATGTGTATATATAAATAAAATTAATGCAATAAATAGTTTCCCTTATAATGCAGGTTTCAGGCTTAAAAATCCTTGGCATGGCTTCCTTTGGAAAGGAAGTAAAGTTGTTGGTGCCATGTCATAGATTTACGGCACGTAAAAGAATCTCAAGCATGATAGAGGCCTCTGAGCAAATTAAGGGGTGAGCAAAATATAGAATGGGATGCTGAGAACCAGATGGGATGCTTAACTAAACATTATTACGATCACTATCTGCTTCTTCAGCTAATTGCAAGCATATTAAGCATTCTCCTTTAGGTTAGTGAAGAATTTAAAAAAAAATAATGTACAGTTATTCACATAACTGTGGTAATCGTAAACATTAGATCGTTTAACAGAATTATAAGAAGTTGGTATGAGGGTCACTCTAAAAGTTTTGAAAAGGGACAAAAGTAAGTAGTGGTAAGCCAAAGCAGCTTATGCTTTCAGATAGCAACACGTACAAGTCTGGGCATGCTCCAACAATGTACATTATCAACACTGCAGGTGTTGCTATGCTATATGCTATGGTGGATCTCAAGCGAGAGCATTTCTGGGCTATTATGTATAACATTGTAACAGATGATGAAAGATGGGATTACAAATACGAGGTACGTCCAGAAAGTAAGTTCCGTTTGGTAATAAAATTAAATTGTGTACAGATACAGAATAATTATTTATTGCACAAAATTCTACAACTCTTAAACTACTTTTCCACATAACTGCCTAAATTTTGCAGGCATTTGTCATAGTGTGGCACAAGTTTTTGTATACCTTCTTCATAGAAGTTTGCCGCCTGTACCCATCGTGAGCAAAGTTTACGAAATTTCAGTTTTTCAGTAACAATTTCATGAATTAGTGATCATGAGCTTTGGGGAAATTCCATAGCGAGAGCACTAATTATAAACTTGCGGTTCTCCTAGATCTTGTCATCAATCGCGTGAACCAGTTCTTCTGTAACCAAAGATGGACGCCCACTTCGTTCTTCATCGTGCACTTCACGACGTCCTTCATTGAACTGTCAGACCCAACTTCTCACCATTGAATCACTCATCGCATTTTGTCCGTAAACTTCGCAAATTTGCTGATAAATTTCAATTGGTTTCACTTTCCTAGCTTTCAGAAAATGAATCACAGATCTGATTTCACAAGTAGCTGGACTTTCAATCAACACCGACATTGTAAACAAGCACAACAAAGCGAATGTGGCTGACAGCGATTTCAAAATAACGCACGTTTCTTCTCCTTGATACAGAGCGTCTACAGCGCATGTGCGGAACTGCGATCGCAGCGCTGCAGTGGAGATAAATTGAAACGGAACTTACTTTCTGGACACACCTCGTATGATTCAGAAAGTCATCAACAAAAGTGGAACGAATGGGAAATGTTAGCATAAAGATGATGGTCCTTCTTCTCTGTAAGTGATCACATTATGACAATTCTGCTTGAGGGACAATGATACATCACAAAAAGTCTGCCACAAGTGTTCAATGAACTGAGAAAAAAGCATGCTAAGACTGGTCTGCATGCATTTTGTTGCACCATGACAATGCTCTGCCCACACTATACAAGAAATAACCTTTTGCTTGAGTTGGATATTTGTTCCATCCTCCTTAAGACCCTATGCAACTTTTTTCTATTCCCCAAAATTAAAGAAAAAATTGAGATCAACAATTTGAATCACCTGAAGTCTCAGTAGCTGCCTACAAAGAATGTATTTGCACTCTCTCCAAAGAAGAATGGTGTTTAGAATTTGAAAAATTGTTTGAGAGAATGAGACAGTGTATAGAATGCAATGGAAAATATTTTGAAAAGATGCAATAATTGATTTAAATTTTTAAATGTATTATTGCGTCTGTTCTCGAAACTTTTTGAGTGACCCTTGTATTAGGATATATTACACATCACTTTTTAAAATACAAACTGAAGTAGTTCACCGACTGAAATGATTCCATAATAATTTGTGATAAGTTTTCCTGAGTGCTCATAACTTGCAAGTGCTAGGAATGTATCATAAACATAGGTCTGGAACATTTATTTCCCAAATATTGTTCATTGCATTTATCATCAGTGTCATATATAGTTAGAATGTCTTGGGGGAGAAGTTTCAGCAGCAAGTCCTGACTGATTTGGAGAAAGGATCTTGTGAGGATAGTATTATTGTTCCCTTGTGAGGGTTCAATAGACCTCTTTGTGAAATAATTTGTCTTTATATCAAAGCTGGACACATTTAATTTACTGTAGATATACAGATGGGAAATAGTTTGACATAAGGATCTTCGAGCCACAACTGGGAACTAAGGAATGAATAAAATGAGTTAATGAATTACAGTGCCACCCTCTCAGCATCCCCTCTACAAGGGACATGTGCTTCCAAAAATGTTGTGTATTTAAAACATGATGTGCAATTTTTATTAATATTAATGTGTTTTCATTCTATGAAATATATCACTGCAAACATGTTCCTCATCATTGACTCTTACTTAATGTATGATAAAAGTTTTACTTCATAATACTACTAATTGGTTCAAATAGTCCCTTACTATAGGGCCAGGAAATTCATTGAACTTTGACATATACTCTGTAGATTAATCAAAAGTTACCATAGAGATACTTAAATTTTGAACCATCATGCTACTTAAATGAAATGCCCTAAATCAATATTCCTTTTAAACAATTTATTGTGCAGATGGAGTCGACTGAACACTCAAAAGTTTTCACCTATCATACAATTAATGCAGGAGCATGTTGATAATGTAGGATTTTTGCCTACATTACGAACTGCTGTTGGCTGTCTTGAGTATCTGGTAACATTAATGGCTTGGTTGTATCATATAGAGGCATTCATTGGAAGTATTTTGAATAAAAGTTTGTCATCTGAAATCTCAAAGTTTATGACTCGTCCTGAAAGAAATCTCAAAACTCAAAAATCAGAAGCAGGACATGCAACACAAGTTTACTTTCCATTCCACTGCTCTGCATGAATTCCAAAACATTTTCAAAAAATATATCATCTAAACTCCCCAGAATAGATTTTCTGGGGAGCTTAGATGATATGTTGTATAAAAAACTTAATTAAATCCAACAAACTGAACAAACCACAAATAAATGAAAAACCAGGGATATATTAGATTAAATGTTTGGATTGTGACAAGATCTATGTAGGAAAAACTAGGAGAAGTTTAAAGAGTAGATAAAAAGAACACTTAAACTTAGATACAAACAGACAGGCAAATTAGTAATAGCCAATTATTTTTGGACAACCAACTATAACATAAGTAAAGATATCAAATTCTTAAAGACTTCAAGAAATTTTAAGGAGTTGGAGTTTGGGGAAAGATCTTCATCAAAAAGAACAAAGGATGAGTCTTGAACTTTGAGATTCTGAATAACATAACTTTTTATTCAAAATGGTTCCAATCTATGCAACTGGATGATACACTGGCAGCAGTAGGTAAAAGCCTATGAAAATATGTTCCTGCATTAATTGCATGGCAAGTGAAAACTTTTGAATGTTTAGTTAACTCCATCTCAATAAAATATAATCTTAAATTTGTTTTCACTGTGTTAAGTTCTTTTTTCATTGAATTTTAAAATGTATCATTCTCTTTGAATACAGTGTGTTTATGTGTGATATTCATTTAATTGAAATAGTTTCTTGCAAATATTTATCATTAGGGTGTAGATAGAAAATGTGTTTATGTGAATGACTTGTAGAATAGTAGATTTGAAGGAAGTCATAATAGATGAAGAAAATTATCATGTTATTTATTTTCTCCGCCAGATAGTGTGCAGGTTTGACTGCGGTGGTGACCCAAATGCTAGAGATGGGGTTGAAGCTGTGGGATTTTGTAAAGATCCTAGCACTCCTTGGGCGGCAACTGGATCTCTGAGTGGAATACTTACTATATGGGACATTTCCAAACAGGTAGGTAGCATTTAAAAAGTTTGTTGCACAATTGTTAATAATTTGATGATTCATAATTAGACAGAACTTGCCTCACCTTATGCATTTCATGTTTTATGTATGTTAAGATCTATATGAAGCAGTTAAATAGTAACTAAATATTCCTATTTTATTTTCCACTCTGTAGGGTTACTAAAATTCTGGAAGAAAAATAAGGACATCTTAAATTTAAGATTAAATTTTGTGGAGATGGAGTCAACTGAGCACTCAAAGTTTTCACTTACTACACAATAAACGCAGGAACATGTTTTCATAGGCATTTGCCTACATTATCAACTGCTGTCGCCTGCTGATATTATAGGCATGCCTACAAAAACCTGTACCTGCATTTATTGTATGGTGAATGAAAACTACTCCATCGACTCCATCTGTCTTCTGAAATTTCATAAAATTGTTTTTCTTAAATTTGTAGTTGTTTATCTGCGTAATGTGAAATTATTATGTCCGTGATACTATAAATTTTTAAAGTTTTGATAATATTGCATTATTAACATAATAAAATTATAAAAATATTAATATAAAAATAATAGTTGCGACCAATCTTCACTTAAATGGGCCCATAGATTTAATGGTTTGGGAGAAAATATTTATATTAAAGTATAGAAATCGTGCAATGAATTTTGATATACCTCCAATTGACACTCTTACCAAATTTGTTTTGATTCCAGTAGTTAGCTATGCATTAGTACACAATCCACCTAGTAGCAGTAACCATAACAGTGTAAATAAACATCAAAAAAGAGACCAAAAGGATATGTTGATAATGCAATGAAATCGTTGCGAAACTAGTCCAGGCAAGGATTCCAAAAGATAAGTGAAGATTGGTTGCAACTATTATTTTTATATTAATATTTGTGTTATTCTTCACTGTTACTAGCTTCTTTTTACATTTAAATTATAAAAAACTGATTTTAAAGATAAAAGTTGGAATGAAAGTCTTGGACTGGTAGGGGTTAATTCCAGACCTAGTCTATTGGAAATACCTTTGCTTATAGCGATAAACTTAGCAACTACAAGTTCAATTTGAACATTTTTGTTCACAAATAGTTTCTTTTTAATTATTATTATTATTCCACAGATTAAGCCCTATTTGTACATGATGCATATTAGGGTTATAGTTATATAATTTTTGATAAATTGGTGAACAAATTCTACAAAATACTTTTAACAGCATCTTCTGCTAAACAACCAGTTCCTGATCATATGCATCTAGAGTTTGTTAAACGCCTTGGAGTGAGAGCCAAAGAACTGTTGTTAAAGATAGTAAATAAAATATGGGGTGGTAATGAGGCTATCCCAGCAATATAGAAAAAAGCAACCATCGTACCGATTCCAAAGATTGGAAAGTTGTTACAAGACCCTGGTGATTACAGACCAATAGCACTTACTTCAGTCATGGCAAAATCCATGGTTAGAATGGTCCCAAATAGATTGTTGTACCTCTTGGAAAACAAAACCTTCTTGCAAAAGAACAAGCCAGGTTTAGAAGACAGGCAGCCAGAGTTTATGAAGACATCAAAAGTAAACTAAGTTATAACATGTCAGTGCTAGCAGTATTTGTTGATTTCAGATCAGCATTTGATCTAATATGGAAAGAAAAACTCTCCAAAAAATTGATACAGCTGAAATGTCCAAAAAGATAGTAAATTGGCACAGAAGACTTGTGGATCAAAGAACAATCGTAGTTAAAAGGAAAAATACATTATCAAAGTACGTTCAAATTTAAACTGGAGTATCCCAGGGCTCTATTTCCAGCCCTATATTGTTTAATATAACATCTGTGATCTGCCAAATTTTATTAAATCCAATGATGCTAATATAGCCTTGTATGCAGATGATGTGTATTGTGGACATTTGAAGACAACTGCAATAGCAATATATATAGGGAAAACTAAATATCAAGTATATTCCATGAAATGCCAAAATGAAAATGAAAAAAATGTATATATTAAAATAAATAACCAAAGAATTGAATACATAGATAAATTTACATATTTAGATGTCACTTATGACAGAAAACTGATAATGAAGATCATGTCGAAAATCTTGTAAAAAAAGTAAACAGCACAAAGGAAGTATTTTAAAAAGATTTAACAGGTTCAAAATGGGGCAGGTCATTGACGTACTGAATAAGACATAATGCCTATATAAAACCAGTACTAATTTATGCAGAACTACTGGTATCTGCAAACAAAGAAACAATAAATAAATAACAAATAATGTTTAAGAATCGTGAGTGGCACAGTTAAAACAATGCCTGTGACTGCGCTGCTTGCTGGCACCAATAACATTCCAATAAAAGCTCATAGAGAAACACAAGCTGCATGTCAAATTTAAGGCAGATGCAAATAAACACACAGGTTTCATACAATGCCAAGCACAAACAAGTTGAAAACAAGGGTAAATAATAAGACTTATTTAGAACAAAACTATAATTATTTGAAACTAACTGAAAAATATGCACCAAATCCAACAGAACAAACCCTATTGATGATATAAGTATAGAAGTTGAGCTGAACCTAACACAAGAAATAAACAAAAGTAGTGACTTACCTGAGTTATGTAAATTCTGCACATCAGAAGACTTAGAACTACACTATCCTGAGACTGAGTAGCTTAGAATATCTACTGGTGGTTCAGCTGAAAAACTGGTAATAATGTGGGTGCAGGTATATACTGCAAATATTTCTCCCACTATTTTCCATTGCCACCATGTATAAACTGTAATGGCAATTAAAATTGCCTTACAACTGTTATATAGAAATAATATAGAAGAAAAGAAGTTAGTCATTCTATCAGACTCCTGTGCAGCCATACAAGCTATTGGTAAATTCAATAATCAATATAAATCAATTAATATTAAAGAAATAAGATCACAGTACAAAATACTTAAAACAAAATTCCAACAACTAACCTTGAAGTGGGTCCCAGCACATATGGGGCTTACTGGGAATGAACTGGCAGATATACTGGCAAAAGAGGGTGCAATGATAAGATCCAAACTCACAAAACAAGTTTGTATAAATGAAAAATTGAACATGATTAGAAGGATTATAAAGGATAAATATGCTCAACAAATTAAAGAAAAAATAAATGATAAAATTTATTCTGATGTTAAAGAAATAGTACAAAAATCCTCCATGCTCCTAGACAGAAGGCAGTACCACATTTTAGATTGCCAACAGGACATGAATGTCTAGCAGATCTTCATAGATTTGGATTTAAAGAAAATCTGTGTCACCTGTGATATCTTAAATGCTGAACACCTCATTAGTTATAAAAAATTGAAGAAATCCAGTGAGGACAACAGTCTACACAAATTTATTGGCTGGCAAGGGAGAAATTGAGATGGTAAAAAATCCTGCACATTGGAATAACATCTTCTACTAAAAATTTTATATAATGGTTTTGTAAAAGCTATATTACAATTGTTTTAATGGAGTTTTAAGCAGTATTTTCTATACATGAAACGAGGACAATTTCCGCCTCTCCACAAGGGCAGTTGATATCATTTTTTATAATAATATGAAACTGTCAGAAGTATGTACCAAATTTGCCATGACGAGAAACAAATCGTGTCTGTATAAAATCAGGAAAAAAGACGTGACTGTGTATATCAGAGAAAAATATGTTTCTTGTTACTGAGCCATTGTTGCTATTTGTACACTGTGAATTGCATGTATTGCCTGCATTTTGTACTCTTGACTTTATTCCCGATATTGAACATTTGTTATAGGCATAATTGTTACTGTTGGAAGCTACTTTTGTTAGAATATCTGCTCTTTCATAAATTTCACTTGTCATGAAAATATCATTAACATATGGTATTTTAATCAAAATTGTTAGAGCCATTTTTAAAAAATCAAAATTTGTGGAAAATGATCCATGTAAAGAGTAGTTTAGGGTGAGGGGATTTTCTTGGAAATCTTCATGTTACATCCTTGGAAGATGCTGAACTTAATATCAAGTGTGATATGTAACAATCATTTCATTTTTGAGTTATGCCTCTCTCTTTCTCTCATACACATACATAACCTTTTTCTAATTTTTATTTTTATTCAGGCCACCTCAATACATGCATCTCCATTTAAATCATGAAATCAAATTTTTGGGTGGAATTTAATACCTCGTCTTCATAATATGCACGAAAAATAGTACAAAGGGGTTTTAACAGTTATCTTCTAGACATTCTACTTGCCCAGAATATATTTTAAATCTACTGACATTCTGATAATTTTGTTTGTTTAAGGCAAAAAGGCACGTACATCAGCAAGAAGAAGCCATCACAAAACTTTTGTGGCTGAAAAGCAATCTGGTACTTACTGGTGGAACAGATGGAGTCATAAGATTGTATGATGGCAGGAGTGGAAACAAAGTGAGGGAGTTCCGTGGACATTCTAACGATATCTACGATCTTGTTTTGTCTCCGTAAGTTAACTTTACATTTCTCTAAAATAAAGACAGAAATATTCTAGCTGAATCATTCATGACATGCTTGTGATGCACAGGAAGCATGTATTAATGTGTGGTATTGTGTATTGATGAGAACATATGTAAAAATCTGATGTGTTCCATTCACACGACTTTCTCTATATCTTTGTAAATTATTATTGTTAATAAGCTTATCTTTTATTTATTTCATGCTAATCGAGAAAAATTGGCATCAATAGTTTTATTTCTTGCTTTATTGTAAGTAGAAGCGAAATAAGGGAGTACCATAGGTTAAAGTGAAAGCCAAAAGCTGGTTACTATGTGACTGATGTTCCTTTGTTTGTATGGACAGGAGTTGACAATTTCCTGTATGAGAAAAGTATAAGTTTTTCAAAGCTGAAACTAAGAAAAAGGAATATCTCAAAAACGATCAACTCCACGAAAAAAATGTATATAACATAAATCGTGTGGTTTAACGTGCTCTACATTTTTTGTGGGTTAAGTTTTTGTCCATCTCTTACGGTTTAGTAGTTATGAAAAAATTCATTCAGAATAAAGTAGTCTTCATAGGCTATTCCCAGAAAATTCAAAATATACATTTTATTTGTCAGGTAAATAAGTTTAATATACGATATTTTAATCAAAATCATTAGAGCCATTTTTTAGAAAATCAAAATTTTCGAAAAAAGCTCTATGTAAAGGGTTGTTTGGGGTGGGGGGGGGGGGGTTTTCTGAAAATCTTCGTGTCGCATCCCTGGAAGATACTAAACTTAAATACCAAGTTTGGTATGTTACCGACTTTTCATTTTTGAGTTATCGTGTTCACAGACACACGGACACACACACACACACACACACACACATACACATAGACCTTTTTCTGAAAATACTTTTTTGGATACAGGGGACCCTAAAACATATATTTCCAGTGAAATCTCGTTATCGAATCTTTTGGTGGAGTGCAATACATTCTCTATTCACTATGTACATAGTGAGTATAGAGAAAGTAAAAATTCAAGTTAATGCATAGCCCATTAACCAAGGTTTTAATGTAGTGTGCTGATGTTTTGCGTGAATGCAGTGCTACCAATTACCTCTAAATGTGTAACATATAGGCTTAATACAATTTATAAAGCTCTTGAAGGCAGTGAAGTAAGCTGAATTATCAGAAGTTTAAATTTGTGCAAGCATAAATTCGTACAGTACATTTGTTACAAAACTTGGCTGCCAGCACTGCAGCCCTGCATTTCCCTGCATGTGCATCCTACATCCATTCTGTCGTCACACGTGTGTTAGTCTTACTTCTGTTCTGGTCCAGTTACACGCGAGTAACATTAGGAATAATTGTATAATTTTGAAGCTGCTTACAGTGCAGGCATAATCAAATTGAATTAATTAAAGTGGTACGTATTAACACACATTTCACTTACTTTTATTGTGTAGGACAATTGTTTCACTGTTTGTTAATATGTACCACTTTAATTAATTCAATTTAACATTAGGAATGTTTAAAGTGTTTAGTTATGTTTGAAGTGCTTTGAAAATGCAGTATACATACAACAAAGAGTGATTATGTACGATTCATATGCCCTTAAATCTATTATAAGGTAATTTGAAACTAAATTTCCTGACATGTGTTTTCCAAGTAGAAGAAACTTATTTCAAAAGCTTCAGCAAGGAAAGCAACAAAACTTTAAAAATTCAAACCATAGAAGATGATTATTATCCAGGAATTTCTATCACATGGTCACCAGAGTCGGGTAAATTTCTGTAACTGGATTTTGAAGAATGTTAATGATGAAACAATCCATCCTCATGTACTGTTCAGTGACAAAGCATGGTTTCATTTACATGGTCATGTGTGATCACAATAACCAATATTATGTTGCATATAAACCCAATTTCATTCATCAAATTCCCTTGTACGATAAAAAATTGGGGTATGGTCCACATTAATGGATACAATCCTGTGATAAGGTATGTTTTGTGTTTATTCTGATAATTGTGAATATGATTTGAGATTTTATTGACATCTATGCAAGTGTGACGGGATGACAGGTTGTGCAACTGCCAGCCAAGTGTACAGTACGCAACAAGGAGACGGGCTGTGTGCCTGACGGCCAAGTTTTGTAGTATACTTACTGTATTTTTGCTTTGTAAAAATAGGCCCCAGGTGATGTTACTTGAAGTAAATTATTCATTACATTGCCGTAATTCTCAGTAATAAATTATTCATCTTTTAAAAGAGGACAGCAAGAAGACAGTGAATACACATGTAAAATTACAGGAAGTTCTAAATTTCACAAGTATGATTAGTATAACTCCAGAATGAGAAGTCTGATAATCACCAAACTTTGTATTTAAGTCCAACATCGTTCATGAAATTTTTCTATCCTAAATAACCCATGTTCATTATTTGCTAATTTGTCAAAATATGCTCTAATGATTTTAACTAAATATCAGTTATGAAATGTAATAACACAAGAACAAAGTGTTAATCTTGATCAGCTTACTGTGTATCTTGAATTTCTGTAACCATAAAGGAAAGACCAAAGCATATTCCCAGAAAAATGTAGAACTCATTAAAATTCACAAATGTATAAAATCATTTCTTTTGTACCTGTTAATGAATTATTGCACACTAATTGTTTTATTTTTCCAAGTATGTTATCTGAAAAAAACATACTTTATATATCCGGGTACAAGATGACCTCAAATGCAAGAGGACTTTCATTTTTCAGAACTTTTTTGTAATTTAGCACATTGTGGCTACATTCTGTGGCCATAATTGCTGGACGTGTATGCACGGCTTGTTTCGTAGTCATAGTTGATCATTGGCATCCATTGTTACACCTGCGTTAGTGAACTCGTGTTCCTGCAGCAAATTCTTTTGATATCAAAGCTGTGATTGTTACATCTGTGCGAATGGACACAGATGGAAGATAGACAACTTGTTGGAAGATTTTTGACGCCAATCCCTGCATTATTACACCTGAGTGAGTTTATAACACCTGCAGTGGAAGCAATTGCTTCTAGAAGTTTCCTGCCACATGACTAAGAGGTATAAAAAGGACAATGAAGCCCTTCCCAGCATCCAATTTTCACTGAGAAGGCAACATGTGCAACAGCTGAGTGAGATTTGGTAGAAAAGTCCCACCATGAACATCGAAAGGAAACTATACGGCAGAATTTTTGTGTAAAAATTGAACGACAGTGAGCATTGTAATCAGTGTGAAAGATATAAAAAGCTGTTTGTCATGGTGAAAAGAGAGTTTTTGTATAAAAAGATGATTTGATAACTTAATTTTTAAATTAAATTTAGTTTTGCCATATATTTTGAACAAACTATGGGACACTTAAACTGATGAAGTCCCCCCCCCCTTTTTACTTTCTCTACAGTACTATGTACATAGTGTATAGAGAAGGTATTGTATTGCACCCAAAAATTTGATACTGAGATTTCACTGAAATACATGTTTTGGGACCCCCTGAATTTAAAAAGAGCAGTTTTGGAAAAAGGTCTGTATGTGTTGTTTGGGGTGTGGTGTGGCGTAGCATGGTGCTCAATACAAAAAGACTGTTATATACCAAACTTGGTACTTAATTTTGGTATCTTCCAAGGCTGCTATATAAAGATTTTAAAGAAACACCCCCCCCCCCCCCCCATCCCAAACCACCTTTACATGGAAAAAAATTTTAAAAATTTTGATTTTCTGAAAAATTTTGATTAAAATCTCTTATATTTAAGATATTTACATGTAAAATATAATATATATCTTGAATTTTCTGGGAATAGCCTCTAAAGACTTATTCTGGATGATTTTTATTGAATTTTGCATAGCTGGTGAACTGTAAGAGATAGACAAAAACTTACTACACAAAAAAATGTAGATCACGATAACATGTACAATTTATGTCATATATAATGTTTTCATGAAGGCTGTTTTCCTTGTTATTGATTTGTTTTAAAATACTTTTCTCATTTGAGAACCTGTCAATGCTTGGCCACGCAAAGAAATGTATTTCAGTCTCATAGCAACCACATTTTAAAACATTTCACTCTCGGTTTAGCCTAGTATATTCCCTTATTTCCCTTCTACTTATAAAGGAACTAAGTAGTACGACTGTTTCTGCTAATGTTTTAGCATTAAGCAGATAGAAGAATAAGCTTATTAACAGCTAATTTTTGGTGCAAAATGAAAGCTGCTGTTTATGTTGAGGCCTTGGCAGTAATCTACACCATTTCCTCCCAGTTTCGCCACTGCCGTACCCATTAAGTTTTGAAACTTATTTTTTGCCTGCATGGTATTCAGAAAACATATATCACGAATGCAAGACGACCTCCAGTTCTAATATACCCAAGGTCGCAGGTTCAAACCTGGCGGATGACGATGGATTTTTTTTGGGGGGGGGGGTGTAAAACTCCTTAGCATGGCTTCCTTCAGAAGGGTAGTAAAGTCGTGGGTCCCGTGTAGTGGATTTACAGCACATAAAAGAACCTCAAGCCTGATAGAGAGGTCTCTGAGCAAAATTAAAGTCTTTCATGCCCAGTATAGAATGGGGTGCTGAGAACCACAGCAGTTAAAGAGTGTCCATAAATAAAATGCAATTTCGTTTTCCAGTTCTAAATGTTAATATTTTGGTGTTTAAAAAAAAAACAAAAAAAAAAACATTATTCGGATATCGTGCATAAATTAATAAGAGTTAGAGTTTCTTTTGTATTAGTAATATATATATAAATAAATAAATTTGTAATTGGTAGAGAAAGTTGTGAAAATATAGCATGTAAGACTGCTTTAACTTGACAAGTATTTAAAAATCATGAATAAAGTTATGAAATGTTTGTTATAAATGAGCATGAACTGTTAACATTTCCTTTTACTGCACTAAAGGAAAGAGGAGTTTGATTCAGTTGTAATTTGAAACAGAGCTCACAGCAGGATTTGTAATTCTATCTATACCATTATTGTTTATTTTGGCATTTGTGTAGTTATTTCATTTATACCCCACTTTTAATTGCAGTGGTCATATTGGCGGTTTTGTTAACTCATATACTCTTCGGTTTTCTTAACATTTTTATGTATTAGATCACATAAACATTAGTCATTCATACTTCAAAACTCTGCGTAGGATATAATCTTGGCTAGAGCAAAATTCCCAACTCCCCCTTCCTAGCCGGGAATCGAATATGGGACCCCTTGCACAGTAGGGGGTTTCAGCTTTGGGGCCAGCCCCCTTTATTATTGTTATAAGATTTCCTATATATCAAGGTACTACTTGATGGTTATGGGATTCTGCAATACAATAAAGCATCACTGCATACAAAAAGACTAAATATTTGACTTAAGTCTCTCTCAAAGATTATTTCTCCAAGACTTGATTGTGGACTGCTGAAACTCTTTTATCAGCTCATTGCCACTCTAATACTATAAAAGTTTCTTTAATTTCTTAAAATACCTACATATGAAATGAAATTAGTTCTGTAATCAATATTAGCAACAAATAATATTTTTGCTTTCAGGGACAACCACAGAATATTAAGCACCTCAGAAGATGAGACAGTGCGTGTCTTCAACATTGAAGCACCAAAAGGATAGAAGAAAGCTGCATAGTTATGTATAATAATCTGCATGGACTATTTCTGCCAATTTATTAGGCAGAATTAAGCAGTGTTTTTCTGTGCAGGATTTGTGTCATTCATTGGTTTGAGATGTTCATACATAGCACAGAATGTGAAAAAACTAAAAACTGTGAAACAAAATGTAAGATGATATTGGAATTTGGGTGTTACAAAGAACTACAGTTGTATTGTAAGTTACCCCAGTGCTACTCAACAGACTGATCCATGATAACCCCAGGAAAAGTTTTAAATTATGACAATTTGCAATTAACAGGAAGGCTATGAGAGACAGACAATGGGAGACTAGAGAAGCTTTTGACTCAACAGCCTCTATTGTTAAAGTACATAGCTGCTTTCACAGCAGGCAATATTTACATGCCTTTCCATTGTGGAGCAAATTAATTTTAATTTTGAATGTATACGAATATACATATGAATATTAAATTATATGGATGTTAAAAAAAACAAGATATTTCTTGACTGTCAGGATAGTTACATTCAAATTGGAATCTACTCTTTCTTTCCCAGCCCATTATATAGAAATCTCCCTGTTTTTATTAGTTTCATTTACATGCAGTTATTGTGTTTTTGTATCCTTTCAACTTTCCAAAACCATATCTTTTAACCTCCTATAGATATTTTCCTAACCTCTTTGATTTATTGCTTATCAACAATTTTCGTTATTACTGTCACATTTCAGATATTACACCATTTGTCTGGAATTAAGTCTTCCCCCTAGTTTTTACGTTTGAGCAAAATATGGTTTGCAACTCCTGCTGTCCAGATAAGACATATTTCTGAGTAAAATATGGTTTGCAACTCCTGCTGTCCAGATAAGACATATTTCCATTTCTACAGTTGATTCCCAAACTGATCTCTCTGCAGATACTTAAAAATATATTGGTTTATCTTAATACCTTGCAAGAGAATGAATTCAATTAGGCTAACCAAAGCCTGAATCTCATATTTTTCAGTTCTCTGTCATACTTTCCAAGCCTTATCCTACACATGGCTTGTGTGAAAAGCTCATAAATATTTGTATGTATATGTAACTTCTTTTAAACCTGGTGCCATCTAACACTCTCATGTGCTTCAGTATTAAAGGTCATTGGCTTATGGCTGCATACAGCAGCAATTGTTAAAAATGGAAGAAGATAGCAATACCAGATCATCATATGGGTAAATCAGCTAATTCATGAAGCATGAGGTAATGTTGCACAGTTTTAGCTACCGATATTGGAGTTAAGTAGATAAGGAGAAGCCCTTATATCTGAACCACAGACACGCTCTTGATGACATTGAATAAAGGGGCAAGTGATATTTAACCTGAGAGACTTTCAGTAGTGATCAAGGTGAGTTCTGTAATCCATTTGGTTTTTCCCCATATCTCAATCTCCTGTGTATTCTCATCAATTTGAGACAGTATATTAGTATGACGCATATACGAGGGCCGTTCAGAAAGTAGCCTCCGGTTGATTGCAAGGAATTCACCAAGTTAAATAAAAATATTTTAATATATACATCTTACAACTACATCTTTGCACTATTTTTCTACATAGTTTCCATAACGATTGAGGCACTTATCGTATCTGTTCACAAGCTTTGAAATTCCTTCTGCATAAAAATCACCCGCTTGTGCCTGGAGCCAGCCTGTGACCGCATCTTTGAGCTCTTCGTCGTCATCAAACCGCTGGGACCCGAGCCATTTCTTCATATGCATGAAGAGGTGATAATCGCTTGGCGCCAGATCTGGGCTGTAAGGTGGATGGTTGACAACGTCCCGCTTGAAGGACTCAAGAAGGGCTGTTGTACTGCGAGCAGAGTGAGGACGGGCGTTATCATGCAAAAAAACGATACCGGAAGTCAGCATACCACGGCGTTTGTTCTGTATAGCCTGTCGTAATTGTTTTAGTGTTTCACAGTACACGTCTTGATTAATGATCGTCCCACGTTCCATGAATTCAACCAACAACACCCCTTTTGCATCCCAAAACACCGTTGCCATCAATTTTCGGGCAGAAAAATCTTGCCGGGGTTTTATTGGTTTGGTAGGCGAATTTGAATGTGCCCACATCTTTGATTGTTCTTTTGCCTCAGGGTTCACGTACTTAATCCAGGTTTCGTCCCCGGTCACGATTCTCTTTAACAATGGTTCACCTTCGGCCTCATAACGTGACAGAAAGTCTAATGCAGAGGCCATTCTTTGAGTTTTGTGGTGATCGGTAAGAATTTTGGGCACCCATCGTGCACAGAACTTATGGTAACCCAATCTTGCTGTCACTATCTCGTACAAGAGAGTCTTAGAAATCTGTGGAAAATCAGTAGACAACTCCGACATTGTGAAACGTCGGTTTTCACAAACTTTTGCATCAACTGTCTGAACGAGTTCGTCCGTGACCAATGATGGTCTACCACTCCTCACTTCATCATGAACGTTTTCTCGTCCACTTTTAAATAAACGTACCCATTCATGGACCACTCCTTCACTCATAACTTTTGGTCCGTACACGGCACAAAGCTCACGATGAATAGCTGCTGCAGAATATCCTTTGGCTGTAAAAAACCTTATAACAGCACGCACTTCACATTTGGCGGGGTTTTCTATTGCAGTACACATTTCAAACGGCCACAAACACTAAACTAGCGCAGGTACGACTTTCACTCGACCACGGCTTGATGCCGACTGACCTGCTGAGTGCGTGAATGCACAGATGGCGTCGCTACTCCCCCCACTACCCGCACTGTGACCGATCGGAGGCTACTTTCTGAACGGCCCTCGTATATTACTAGTCAATCATTAGTTTGTACATATTTAATATAAGAAATATCTGCTCAGTAGAATGCAGAACCTTAGCGTGTATAAGCTCGGTATTCTTCAAGGCTATGTGATTTGTTAAGAATAACAATTTTAGAGCATAACAACCCTTGGGAGGAAAGAAGCTTCAGCCCCTTATATTTTGGAAAGAGGGAATTTCTCATTGTAGAAAAGGGTCGAGTGGAAAATAAAGAAAAATCCCAGACAGTCACGTGACAACGCTACTTTGCGCGCCTTTCTTCAGTTAATCAAAAAGGAGGGCAATATTAAGATCTTTTGTATATAACTGATGCACAGTCTAAGAAATCGCGACAGACAACAGTGTAAGAAATGTGACGAGATGAAGTCTAAGAAATCTCGCTGTGCTCAGTGTAAGAAATCGGTGTGTTATAAGTAATCTGATGGGCAACTACTACCGTAAATGTTATACGAACTGTGAAACTTAAGATTACGGTGTCCATTGTAAAAATATAGCAACTCGGTAAGAGTGGAACTAGCACTTAAAAAGATTATGCTTTCAAGTTCGCGATCGTTTATGTCGGGAGTCGCTTGCAGGGTTAGTGCCTCAAACCAGCAACAGATAGTTAATAAAACAAGTCATCAGTGAAATTAAGTGAAATTTCTCTTTTATTTGAGTCTACCAAAAGTGTTACACACCTTTATCATTCTTTACCCCTGAGCAAGAGACACAGCACGGTCTACAAGAACGAGCTTAGCCAGTGCAACAAAGGGAACCTGCAAGGTATGTACACTCTTAATGTAGAGAGTTTCACGAGCATTAACCCTCAACCAACTCCAAGTAGACTCACATGATAGTGCCATACTGCTGCACAAGCAAAAAAACGACATATTGGCAAACCAATGTGATGCCAAATATATAATCACGACATATTGGCACCCTAAAGTTGGTGGCCAAATAATCACGACAGATTCTTATGAATGGTATTAAAGGCACTCTGTTTCCTCGCATCCTTGGATGTACTTATTTATACAGTCCCCAATCTCTCCCTAAATGCATCCCCTTTGACCACCTTACCCCCTTGGTGTATCTACCTCTCTGCTTATGTAAATACTAGTTCTTTCCTGAACTTTCTACACCTTAACAATGTGCAGTGGAAGGGGCAACTCCTAGCCCATACTGGACACGTTACATCTGGTAGAGTCGTTCAGGTATTGTTTCTAGAGAGCACAAGGAGGGTGCAAAACTCCATACATATGGCAGATTGCCTAGGAGAATTTCCTTTAGGATCCTTTAGGAAGCAAGTGAGGGTTAAACACCCCTACAATTTCCCCTATCTTCTTCGTCCATAAACCATCAGATCCCAAACTCCTCTCTAGGAACCTGATAGTGTTAACTAATAGACTAAATGGGTTGTGTACAAGGGTAGCTTAGTAGCTTTTTTCAGCATCTTCAACAAGCAATGTTAGTGTAAGTATCCAGTGATGTAAAAGAGAAAGCTGGTACTACAAATAATACAGGTAGGAAAACACAAAGAAAAGACAGCATTAGCTTTCAGGAGGCAGATTGCAAAAGTGTGTCCATGGTTGACCAGAACCCCAATGGATGTGTCAATATATGGTCTAGATGCCCCAAGACAGACTTTATATAATGGACACACTTCATTTGGGAATATATGATAGTGTGGCAACAATTTAATCATGGTAATATAATAAGATGTCATGTGCTAACAAATATGTGCATTTCAATTGGCTCTAAAACAAAAAATCTGATGTGTACCATTCACATGACTTTCTCTGTATCCCTGCAACAAATTATTCTTAAAAAGCTTATACTTCTATTTACTTTATGCTAATCAGAAAAAATTAGCAGAAATAGTCTTATTACTTGCTTCCTTGTATGTAGAAGTGAAATAAGGGACTACCATAGGTTAAAGTGAAAACGCTAGTTGCTATGTCACTGAAGTTCCTTTGTTTGTACGGACAGCAGTTGGCAAATTCCTGTATGAGAAAAGTATGTTTTTCATAGCAGAAACCAAAAACAAGGAATGTCTCAAAAACAATGAACTCCTGGAAAAAAATGTATATAACATAAATTGTGTGTTTTAACATGCTCTACATTTTTTGTGTAGCAAGTTTTTGTCCAGCTCTTAACGGTTTAGCAGTTATTTAAAAGTCCGTAAAATTTATCCAGAATACAGTAGTCTTCAGAGGCTATTCCCAGAAAATTCAAGATATACATTTTATTTGTCAAGTAAATGTCTTTCATATATGATATTTTAATCAAAATCGTTAGAGCCATTTTTGAGAAATTCAAAATTTCGAAAAAAGTTCCACGTAAAGGGTAGTTTGGGGTGGGGGGATTTTTCTCAAAATCTTCGTGTCACATCCCTGGAAGATACTAAACTTAAATACCAAGTTTGGTATTTTACCGAATTTTCGCTTTTGAGTTATCGTGTTTACAGACACACGGACCTTTTTGTGAAAATGCTTTTTTTTTTTTTTGGATATTGGGCACCCTAAAACGTATATTTCCAGTGAAATCTCGGTATCAAATTTTTGGGTGGAGTAGAAAGGATTAGGGCCTCTAATTAAGCACTTAGCAGAGTGATGGAGCAGAGGGCAAGGCAGTGCAGAAGAGGATGCAAGAGGAAACTGAAGGATGACTCAGCATATGGATCAGGAATGCACTGAAACCTTCAGAGGCCTTTCTGTAAGTTAAAATCTGTTTAATATATAATGTAGCTTTTCTGACTTCCAGAAGATATATCGCTTTGAAACTTTCAGATGTTTATTACAGTACTGTGCATATTTTAACACAAAGAGTTTTAAGAAACATAAACTAGTTTCTGGGTTGCACCAAAAATATATTAAAAATGCAGGGAAAAAATGCATATTGATAAAAAACTTAGGTTTAATTAAAAAAATACAATATCCCCAAACCCCCATGTTAAGGTGAAGTCAAAAGCCTGATCTTAACATTGCAAGGATAGGGCCTTCTAAGTGCCTTAAAGTTATCATAAAGATTTGCATGTTTTTTGCAGGTTATTGTGTGCTTTAAAGACCTTGAATGTTGGTCCCTTTATAATACACTTTATCCTGAAATAAATTTACCAGTTCTTCATGATCATGGAGCATGTTCACCTTCTCTTTTTCTGAATTTTTTAAATGCACAGATTTTGAATTACTATTAGGACTGAAAGTTTGAAAAATGTGTGAGGCAATCTGGATTGGGTAAAGAAAGTGTTTAGAATCACTTATCTGTCTGTAAAATTAATTGAGCATGCCACTAACAGGTTCATGGGTGTATAATTAATTGACTTCATTAAACATGCTCTCCTAGGAATTAGTTTTGAGATTTCTATGGAATTTTCATTAATTTCATCCCAACATCCCCTTAAAATGTTGGCAGGCTGAAGTAGTTTATGCTCCATTTTTACTTTCTCACATGTACTATATACATAGTGTATAAAGAAGGTATTGTATTGTACCCAAAAATTTGATACCGAAATTTCAGCGGAAATATGTGTTTTGAACCCCCTGAATAAAAAAAAAAAAAAAAAAAAAAAAAAAAAAAGAGCATTTTTAGAAAAATTGTGTGAGTGTGGATGGGTGGGGCAGCATAGCTCAAAAACAAAAAGACTGTTAAATACCAAACTTGATATTTGAGTTCAGTATCTTCCAAGGATGCGACATAAAAGATTTTCAAGAAAATCCCCCACCCCAAAAACTACCCTTTAATGGAAAAAATTTTAAAATTTTCTCAAAAATAGCTTTTTGATAAAAGTTTTAAGATATTTACATGACAAATAAAATGTATATCTTGTATTTTCTGGGAATAGCCTCTGAAGGCTCTTTATTCTAGAAGATTTTTATTGAATTTTGCATAACTGGTAAACTGCAAGAGAGAGATAAAAACTTACTACACAAAAAATGTATATCTTGATAAAACTCACAATTTGTCATATACATTTTTTTTGTGGAGTTGGCCATTTTCAAGATATTCCTCGTTATTGATTTCAGTTTTAAAATACTTCTTATATAGGAACTTGTCAATGTTTGGCCATGCAAAGAAACAAATTTCAATCTCATAACAACCACATTTTAAAACATTTGGCTATCAGTTTAGCCTAGCGTGCTCCCTTATTTCCCTGTTACTTACAAGGAACTAAATAATAAAACCGTTTTTGCTAATGTTCATCTCAATTAGCCTGAAGAGATATAAGAATAAGCTCATTAACAATAACTTGTTACAGAGATGTGAGAAAGTCACGTGAATGTAACACATCAGATATTTTCACTTGCTATTGTGGATGCATTCAGGTAACTTAAAAAGCATCAATTTTGGACTATTTAACTTCTTTACCAAGAACCCATGTAACATGATTGATATAGATATTGATGTAGCAGCTGGATAATAAAATTGGAATTACACTCAATGCTAAAAATTTTGAAATTTCTTCAATATAAATTTTCAGAGGTGGTATTGAGGTAGAGTGATTAGACCCCTCGCCTCCCACTTGGGTGACCTGGATTCGATTCCAAGTGCCCACATGTGGGATTTGTGGTGGACAAAGTGGCTTCTGGGTGGGTTTTCTCTGGGGTCCTCTGGTTTCCCCTGTCACTCATTCGACCAATTGCTCTATCACCACCTTTCCTATCATCCACTTTGCTTACATTTCAACCACTTCTTTACAGTCAGTCTGGCTGTGGGCCGACCACTGGTTCCAGGTTCTTCATTCTATAGTTTGTGCTGTTGGCTCCCCAACAGGCTTCTGACCCCTAGGCACCCTTGTAAGACCTACATAAGGGTAGGGTAAGCTGACTACAAAAAAATAAAAAAAAGAGTTCAAATCATTTAGATCATTCTCTTTTATGCTGATAGTATAATTTCATGTCACTAATTCTATTTTTACTTCCTCTAGCAAAGGTCTACAATATATATAGTAGGTAGAGAAGGTATTGCATTTCACCAGAAATACATTAAAAAATGACTAACAATTTTGATTAAAATGTTGTACACTGATGATTTTTACAGGGAAATAAAATGTATATCCTGAATACCTCAGAAATGATTTCTGAATTCCTCTTCATTCTGAATGGATTTTGCATAACTGGTAAACCATACGAAATAGACAAAAACTTGCTTCACAAAAAGTACAGTCTTGTTAAAACACATCATTTATGTCATATACAGTTATCATTTCTTGACATATTCCCCATTATTGGTTTCAATTTTGAAATACTTGAACTTTTCTCAAACAGGAACTCTTCCATTCCTCCATTACATCTCTCTTTTGTTTTACTCCTGACCATGGAAAGAGAACTGAATTGCACTGACAATGACATAACTTTTAAAGCATTTGGCTGTTGCTTTAGCCGAGGACATTCCCTTATTTCCCTTCTGCATATAAGCAACTAAGCAAAAAAACCATTCCTGATAATGATTATCTTGATTAGCACAATGTAGATAAAAAAAATAATCTTTTCTAAGAATAGCTTGTTTGCAGAACAGATAGAGAAGTCATGTGAATGGATTTTTAAATCTCTGAAAATCAACAATTTTATCATCTTTAAGTCATTACAAAATGCAGCTGCATCCCTTTCCATTTCCCCTCTTTTAAAGCCTAATGTTCAATAGCTGGTTCTCAAGTCAGATAGGATGATAAATTAGGGAATAGTGAGGGTCATGCATCTTAGGTAAGTTTTAAGAGCTGTTCTATGTAGTACAAGAATACTTAAATCACCTCACGTGGCAGTCAATTTCTTCTTTACATACTGTCCAGAAAAGTGTTTAATACATACCTACATTGAGACCATTAGTTGGCTTCTCTATAATAACCATTGTCATCTTATTAATTATTTAACAGTTTCTATTTAAAGAGTATTAATACTCAATTATTTCATGTATTTAAGAGTGTAGAAATCAGCTTTTAGTAAGGGAAGTTAAGAGTTGTTTACTCCAAACCTGGAAAGTGGAGTGAGTGGCTTTCATTGTTAGCAGATGCTCTATTGTCTGAGCACATAGGAGCAACATGTGACTGTAAAGACCTTTTAGTTTAGAGAAGAGTATTTTTCTATTGTATAACACTCGGCACGTGGGTGTTATGATGCATCATGGGAAGAAAATGATGTATTTTGGGTAATATCGACTCCAGTTTCGCGGCCTTTCTGACCAATTAGCTAGAAGCCACCATGACAGCAATTATGCTATATAAGCAGAAGATTACAGAGTCTCTTAGTTATGCTGCTGTCACAGTTACATCAGCCTTCAAGTTAAACAACGCAACTCTCATAGATAGTTATCGGTGCCTTCAGTAATGGATAAAGTCAGTGATGCACATCTAGACTTAATCATATAAAGCTAACTTTAAAAAAAAGGGTTATAAGTGAAATACATATGAATTGTCGATAAAGAAAGCTCCTAGTAAATAATTGACATCAGATTGTAAAGCAAAGTACTTGTCTCGTATCTGCTAGTGGCAAAAATTGAAGGAAAAGTAACGTGTGTCTAAGTAATTTAATAAGCTGTAAACTACCGTCATTGCTTTCACCCCGAGTGAGTCAAACTTATCACGCAGGCTGAGTTTAGCTGAGACACCTCAACGGTAGTGGATCTGCACAACACAAGGTACTTAGATCAACTCATCTGGTAGTGGAGTGAATCTTAAAGCACCACTAAAGCCATAGCACATCTGAGCACGGGGCCAATAATACACCCACATACTTGGCTCTGTAACGTGGTGCACATTATATCGCTGCATACTTGGCGCCCCGAACGTGGTGCATACTACTGACTTGCATTATGCCGCTGCAACATACCACAGCAATAATAAATACCTGGTTCATAGTTATAGTTGTGTTCCCAGCTCGTGAACCGTGAAAGGAATGCATACACAACATGCTCATGAGTAGAGATAAGGTGACACTAGCAGATAGAAATGGTATTGAAGAATAACATGTAGCTATCTTAATAAATTAGTGGCCATGTCAATTCATTGTCCAATTCTGAACACGACGCTGTTTCATTTTCTGAAGAAGAAGATTAGTTGTGTGTGTCTGACTAGGTGGCATAGCTCAAAAATGAAACGCTTCTTAAATACCAAACTTCCAAGGATGTTCGACAAAGATTTTCAGCAAATCCTCCCCCTCACCCTGTACAAGTGAAATTTTTTTGAACATTTTTGATTTTATTAAAATTAGCTTTAACAATTTTTATGAAGATATTTTCTGGCAAACATAATGCATACCTGAATTTTCTGGGAATAGCCTCTAAAGACTTCTTCATTCTGGATGACTTTTGTAAGAGAAAGACAGAAAACATGTAGATTTCATACACCTATAAAAGGTCCTTTTTTTAAATAAATATAAAATGAGTTAACCATATTATTCTTTGTATAATGGTAACATTAAAGTCATTGATTTGCACAACAGTAATATCTGATCTAGCTGTTCTTCTTTTTCCAGAAGGCTCAACACATTATTTTCTCCTCTTGACTGCAGCTCTTTCTTTTGCTTATGAATTCTCTTTATCGTTGGCACGGAAACACAAGTATAATATGCAATTGGTTGTGAGCTTGCAGCACTGGATAAAAATACTGCTTATTCAGAGCTTCATCATATTTATCTAATAATGCTACTTATAATTTCATGCCCTTCTGAATGCATTACCATACATTTCTTAATTTTTAGACATGGTGAAAAGAATAGAAAATCATCATACAACATTGAATTACCTCTGCACCTTATTAGGCTAAGTAGACTATGCTAGGTTAATACACATATCTACAGGAATGATTACTGCATAACAGCTCGCCAAGTAACCAGATATCGCTTTCCCCTCTCCCCACATCTCATCCTGCAGGGCTCACGAGCCCAGAACACAACTATATCCCTGTGAATAACACATACCCACTGCTGTATCCTGAGTGAATCTTTTGGAAACGAAAATACTGTAATATACTTTTCATCACTTGTTTATAGTTTGATGCACACAACAAATTTTAGGATTTCTAATTTTTATAATGCTTTCCTTTGTTCACCTAATTTCTTGTTTATTATTTACTGATCAGTTATGAGACACAACCGACACTTTACCATTCCAACTTGCACACTTATGTGCTGTTGCTGCTATATATAATATGTATTCCTATAAAGCAGGTTCTGAACTAGTGATATTGTGAGCTACTGATTAATGCTTTTTTCTGTAGCCTCCTGGCAATACACACAGAGATGGTCTTGGTACCCCATTCCTGTAGATATAATGATTTTTTGTACTCCACAGAAAGGAATCCACTGGTATGAGATCCAGTCATCTTGATGTATATAAGTGTAACCATTTCAGCATTTGGATACTGACCCATAATACTGATTATACCAAAACTGGCATAAATTTTCTCTTAACATTTCAAAGGTACCCATTATTTCACTTTTACGTAACCACCCACCCCCATAAGAAAAAATCCACGAGAAGAAAAATACATCACATGTAAAAATGTAAGCTAGTCTCTCTCCCTCCCCTCCTCTCTCTCCTTCACCCTCCCCCAATCTCTCTCTGAAAGAAAACATGTATTCCCGGTGAAATCTCTATATCAAATTTTTGGGTGGAATACAATACTTCCTGTATACACTATGTACATAGTAAGTATAGAGAAAATAAAAAGGAATGAGGAAACAAAATAACGCTAGGTTAGCACAATGTGATGCTTTAGTGCAATGTGGATTATGTTGATTTGTTCAGTTTTCGCTGTACAAAAATATTTCATTCATGCTGAGTTTAATTTTTCCAAGTATAAACAGTGATACTTCTCAGCCAGAAATCCCGGGTTCGATTCCCAGCCGAGGCAGGAAATTTTTCTTTAACCAGAATTATTCCCTATCCCCCACAAGAGTCTGGAAGTATGAATGTGCATATGTTTAATAATAAAAATTTGATTAACAAAATGTTCTAAACCTACAGTAATGCATGTTGTTTCACAAGTCAAAGCCCCTGATATGACCATTGAAGTTAAAGGGGGCTATTCAAATGAAACAGTAAACAAAAAAATGGTGATATACCACCAAATTTCTCAAGGGCTGCTTTAGGTAGATTTCATCATGATTTTGTGAGAGAAGAGGTTAACATTGTATACTAATAGAAAGATACCATATTATTATAGGCACAAAAATGTCCCAAAAGACATAAAGGTTTAGGGTTAAGAGAAATAAATAGTTTATGAGTGAGTCAGGTTAAAATAGGCTATGCAGTGACAAAGAGGTGAGAAAAAAAAATGTAAAAGTAGTCGTCATGCACCAATTTTAGTATGCGTAACACTCATGCTAACCCAGGATCAAGATTTGCTGGAAATGAACAGTTTCATTAGAAATGCTGAACTAACTAATGTTTGTACAAAAGCAGATACATATGACAGGTAAAATATATGTAAAAGTGGTTTCCAGAACAGTTGCTCCCCAATAGCCCTGATCGAGCTGTTTATGTAACTGTCAATGTAAAATAATCTTTGATATTTAAAAAATTCACTTATACATACTGTGTATAACAGCAGTTAAATTAATTGATGCTTAGAGGAATTTAGTAACAGTTATATCTGTATAATTAGAACATCACTGTTACTAAATTCCTCTATACATCAGTTAATTGTTCAGGTCTAGTCATGGGGATGAAGCATACTTACTGAAAATGAAAACAATTTATGTAAGTTATCCTTCATAAATAAAAAACGTGACATTTTGCTAAAAACAGACTTCACAAATATTCCATAGCAGTTAAATGTTAAGTATATTATAACAATATTGAATTAATGTTTAAAATTAATTAATTATAAAATATTTTAGCACAATATAAATATATTTTATCATCAATGTATACAGGTACAAAACCAGTATATTTTCAAATAATTACAGATTTGTTATAAATACAATGAGAAAACATTACCAAAGCTACCCATATAAAAATTATATCTTTGGGGTGGTGAATTGAACTCCAGTCTCCCACATAAGTAGGCATACTATCACTACACCATTGTGGACCATGCTTGTTAAATCTAAGAAATTACAAATCCAATGCAGCAGCTCAACTTTAGCATCACAATTACATTGCACTTCAGTTGCTATTAAAAGCCATACATTTCCTTCTAAACAAACTGCATTCAGTTCCTATGAAGCAAAGTAAGATGACAGTCATTAAGAGGGAGATTTCAATAATGCACTGAACAGTATCATCTTGTAATGCTCTTGAAATCTAAGCATATACAGTGACTTACAACCTGGACTTATAAATTAAAGCAGTCAAAAGTTTGCTGGGTAGACATGATTTCATGAAATAAAATTGTTTATGCTCTTCCCCTTCTTCTGTCTACACTTCCCTGTAAAACAATACTCTATTCCAGCCCAAGAAAGGATCCTGGTATAAACAAATGCCACAGCACGCCTTTCAAGGGAATTAAACTCATATGTTACTGCACATCATATATTATCACCCACTTTGTACCTCAAATTGTATTTTTATTGTTGGTAAGCTACACATGTGAATGACTAAACCTTGCCCCACTGACATGTATCCCTCTACCCAGAGCACGTAATTAATAGAGAGTAGGTAGGGTATTGTTTGAGGGATTGCAAGTAAACAGCATTTGATTCATTTTGTCCTTGCTTTTCAAAATATGGTTCAAAGAGTACTTGCTGCATACAGCTTCACTCTTTACATACCTCAAATGTGCTCATTATTAATACAACATAGAAGTCGCAATGCCCTTAAAAGAGATGCAAAATCTATTGCTTTGAATATGTTCAACTTTTTGTTTGAGCATTATGATATATTTGTTGTAAAGGGTGTCATAATATAATGCATTAAATTAGCATCAGAAGCAACTGATGTGTGTGTGAGAGAGAGAGAGAGAGCTGTGCAGCCAAGTTGTAGATAAGCTTATTACAAACTTGAGTATCTTAGGCAATATCACCACTTCTTATTCTTAGCAGGCTGTTCTTATTTTGGAGAACTCCAATTAACATGTAAGTTTTTACGAATAAAAGATATTTCATAACATTTTTTTCCCATTCTTGAATTAATACATTAGGTAGTTTAATAAATATAGGGATATGTATTTCTTTAATATCTATGCTGGTGATAAGATATTCTATAAGGTGTCAATAACAGGTTCTTGAGCACTTGAAAGTAAATAGTTGAGGGGGAAGAGAGGAAGTTCTACCATGCCAAGCATGGATTGGTCCTATGCGCATTGTTTATATTAGGATGCATTCTTGGGCCTAAGGATTATAGTGCTGCACAAATCTGTATATATGATATTAACAGCCATTACTTAGAGTATAACTGCTAGAATACTGCCAGTGTTTCAGCTTATGTTGTTCCTTAAATCCAAATGTTTCTTTGCCGGTACTCTCAAAATTAGCTATGATAATCAAACTTTGCTTCTATTGTTGCTTCAAATGCCATCCTGAGATGTAATTAATGGAATTTATGTCAAAATCAGATAGAATTACAGCACCAACACAAACTATTTAAAATATTTATTATAAATAACTTCCAGTATTTATTATGTACTGATGACAAATTCATAAGAAAATTTGTTCATTATACAGGGTGCAATTGAAATAAGATTCCACTTTATCTTGTGTAACATGACACCATTCTGAATGTTTTGTTAATAAAAGGTTATGTATCTTTAAATTTAATATTATATCAATAAAGCTGCATGCATAAATTGAATAGCACAGGGGTATCATCATTCTACAATCATTAAATGTCCTTGTTTTGCTTTATTTTAGTGTCCTCCTCTAAAGGAACACAATCCCCTTGCCTCTAACACTTAGGCACTACTTGTACTTATCATATCTTGATTATGGCTAACTATTACATTGCTATGGATTAATCAGCAACATCAAATATATATCATATTTGTTGAAACCATTGAGAATGAAAGAATAGTTATGAAAGATAAATTTATTAGAATTACCCCTTCTATCAATAGTGGAAAACGTGAACCTTATTTCACTTTCAGTATGTATAATGATCAAATGTTTGATGATCAGACTTGTGCTCTGTTCACACAGTAAGAACCTGAAATGTTTTACCAAATTTTGTGGAAAAGCTAAACTGTATATACAATTGTTCTTAAAATATAATTGCTAATCTTGGTTGAGTTATACAAATGTAAAGTCTAGCAGCTTATGGATGAGTTTAACCCTTTGTTGCCTGTCGATACCTATAAGTTCCGCTTGTTTTAAGCATAACTCTAGGATTAATTTCATATTATACTAACCTTCAACCATAAACGACAAATAATCAAGACTGTTTTATGCTGTATTTTGTATTGTTTGCCCTAAAATTGCAGTGATTTTTTAAATAAATAAAAGAGTAAAATCTACATAACTACAGTCAAATGTAACCCGATTAGCTTCCAAGCATCACACCAATTATTTACTTCGGCTCTCCCCATCCTTTACCACAGTCACTGGGATTTGAACTTGCAACATTTGGCTTTGAATGGATGGCCAATCCTTTACTTATCACCTAACACTTATGGACATTTGAACCAGTTTTTGGCAGTGCCTTTGGCAGCATTATGAAAACTGGTTTAGAAGAATTGAAACTTTTAATTGGGAAGAAAATATTAATAAAGAATCTACATTTATTTTCATTTCTATTTTTTCTATTATTTTATATAATAGTTTTATAGGTTATTCGCTTATATTTTTACTAGAACTCCAGTTTTAAACTTGAATTAAAGGAAAAATGGCAGATGTAGTATACCAGAGCAGGCAACTAAGGGTTGAGCTGAACCAATGGTTGATGATTCATCTGTGTTAATATCCATGCAGGTCTCCCTGTCCGTCTTTCTTGTCCTGCTATCACTGTACATCAATGTGCCTGATTTCACACAATAGATTGCTCCCTTTCTTTTAACTGCTGCTGAAACCACATGGTAACTAGCACGGGATTGACACATTCAACAGCATACTTATAAAAGCCACACCATACACACATTCGTATAAGCATACATATACAATGCAATAAATGTATATATACATATGAGACAAGTACGAGTATATTTAAATAAAATTCAATGATGAAGTGACTATCACATCTGAGTACAGTTTGCAGGATATCTCCTTGAGTTTGTCTTAGTGAAGTATAAATAAGTATGCTTTATTAATCACATGCATCCTTAAAGCTTTGTGGGCCCCAATAAACTTTCTTCTTCCTCTTCTGGTGAAACTACCTCCAATAATGTTTGTAAGCAAGAAGTAATCTTCTCTGAAACACAAGCAAAGGATACATTAAGCTCTAAGACTTTAAACATCTGATGTAACAGCAGTTAATATTAAATTCACTCGCTAGCACAATAAGGTTACAAGTAGAGACATGTAAAACATTAAGTTTAAATTGTAAACCATGCTTGTTATTATGAGAGAAAAGTATTTTTATGTTTTACAGTATGTACAATTCAGGCATCTTACAAAAAAATTCACATTTTGGTAAAATCTTGATATTTTATGAAATTCTTCATATTTATTTAGATTTTATACGCTTTGTTTTATTTTGATTTCTCGGTTATAAAATAGTTTCCATTAACATTTTATTTGGGTATATTTTGTAAACCAAAAACCTCCAAGCCATTCTTTCCAAATCAGCATTTCCTCTATGTGATGTTATATATGCATGCACATTTACAGAACATTGCAATCTGTAGATCCTATTTTGAGATTAGACTCTATGCCCAAACTCTAGGATGTAGATATAGCAAGAATTACATTTATTCATACTTAATATATTTATTTACAAATAATAATTCTACAAGGAATTTTTAAAGGTGTCAATTTTGCATAATTTACAATTGTGTTTCCAAAAACCTACTCGTATGCATGTATTCTTAGAATATTCATGTTTATTGTACATTACTAGCAGTATTTTTTGATTGAATGGAATCCTCTGTATAGAAGGTGTGAGTAATAAGGTATCTTTATAATTATGATCTAAACATGCTTTTGTTCATTTGCAATTCTTTTATAGGAGAGGGAAGTGAATTAAACAAAACTATTCCTTTGTAATAAACTGCAAATTGTATTTGTTAGTCTATGTAAGTCCTGTCTATGTTTGTCTCTTTGTTATGAATATCTGCATTTTTTGTAAACTTTTCTGGGTTATTACAAATGACAATATATTCACATTCTAATGGTAAAATTCCAAACATTTTTGAAAAGTGGTTTGCAGTGAGTTGATCGTCTTGCCCTTGCCATTATTCTTATTACCTTTTCTTACATAATGAACATCTTTTCAGCATATACTGAATTTCTCCAAAATATTATTCTATAGGTCATCAATGAATGAAAATTTCCATAATAAGCTGTTTTTAGTATGCTCTTATTTATGAGCTGAATTAAAGAATGGATTGCTAAACATAGTTTGGGTAAGATATAATCAATATGGTGTTTCCGATATGTTACAATCGATAATAAGACACAGGGATTTAGTATTACAGGCTTCTGCAATCTGGTTATATCCTATTCTTAGGTCTGTGATGTTTTTGTGTTTGTGCAAAAATTAATGTAGTTAGTTTTCTAAAAATTTATATGAATTTTATTACTTTCAAACCAATTATTTAGTATGTTAAAATGTTATTAGATGAATCTAGGAGCTGACTGACATTGGCATTGGATAGGCTTTGTTGTTTATTACTTCAGGTAGATCATTTATATATACTAAAAATAAGGGATCCAGAATAGAAAACATTACCAAAGCTACCCATATAAAAATTATATCTTTGGGGTGGTGAACTGAACTCCAGTCTCCCACATAAGTAGGCATACTATCACTACACCATTGTGGACCATGCTTGTTAAATCTTAAGAAATTACAAATCCTATGCAGCAGCTCAACTTTAGCATCACAATTACATTGCACTTCAGTTGCTATTAAAAGAAAAATTAAAAGTCATACATTTCCTTCTAAACAAACTGCAAGGTTCGAACTCAGAATCTCTTGAATGTGAGGTAGGTATTAAGAGTTCTTTGTTCCCTTAGTTGAAAGCAATGCAATATTTTTATGATGGTATAACATATTTAAACTGCTAGAAATTACATACATATTGTGAAATAGATTCAAACAAGCCTATATGAATGTTTTGAACTCATTTAAATTTCAGGAGGTTATCAAAGTATTTAAAATGGGTCATAAAGATCAGCTCTCTCAGCTGATATTATTGGCAAGCCATTTAAGAGTTGTAGTGCATGGATTGTAGAAAATATATTTTAAATGCTGATTTGCAAATTGGTTACTATTTTTACTTCTGTATGCTCTATACTTTTTTTTACAATATTATGAAAGGGGTCACAAGAAAAATTATTAAATTAAATATCTATAACATCAACTTGTCTACTATCTATCAGCAGCATATATCATAATATTTGTTTATAACTTTACAGGTTTCTGTTTTACTTCATATTTTATTGATCAAGTTGATGAGAGAAGTCTTTGTTTATTGTTTGCATTGAACTCAGTTGCCACCAAACAGGTTATATTTGTAGTGTAAGCTATCATTAATGTCTCTAGCAAGTCTATCATACCTAATAAGCCTTCTTTTTTCTCTCTGCCATGTATAATCTACATAGTAGACACAAAAAATATTGTATTTCACCCAAAAATGTAATACCAAGATTTCATTGGAAATAAATGTTTTGAGGGCCCCTGAATAATAAACAACACATTTACAAAAAAAAGTTATGTGCCTGTTTTTTTTTTTTTGTTTTTTTTTTTTTTTTTTTTGGTGGTGGTGTTTAACGCCCGCTTTAACTACTTATGGCACCACAGGTGGTGACACTGATGATACATGAATGATGGAGCACCGGTGGAATGTGATGATTTTGATTAAAATACAATATGTTTAAGACTTTTCATAAAAAATGAAATGTACATCTTGAATTTTCTGGGAATAGCTTTGAAGTTCTCTTCACTCTGGATGACTTGCATAATGGGCAAATCATAAGAGAAAGACAAAATCTTAGTTCACTAAAAATGCAGATTTTGTTGAAGCATACTATTTATATCAGGAGGCCAAAGCTCACCAAGGGCTGTAGAGCCAGAAGAGAAGAAGATACTATTTATATTTCACTTTTATTTTGTTTTTTGTTTTGCTTTTTCCTCTTATTTCCATTGCACCTTCAAAGATATAAGTAACAAGTCCATTTTTCCTCATGGTAGATAGAAGAATGAGAGAGATAGAAGGATAATCTTTAGTGAGAATTATTTGTTGCAGAACGACAGGGGAAGTTATGTAACTGGGATGCACAAGATTTTTTATTTTGGAGCTCTTGATGTCCTGTTTTCAATGAGAAGAATGATATAAGGATGTGAATGAACACACACTTCTTTGATGCCTAAAGCCATTTATAAACATGCTTTTGGAGAGAGAAACTCAGAGCAAAATCTATCCAGACTTGGTATCAATCAGAAACATACTAAGACTTCCCACATGTGAGTGAACTTTCAGTCAGCATAGAAATATGTTATAACAATTACAAGAAAATCTGGTGTTCCATTCACATGAGTTTCTCTAAATTTCTGTAACAAATCTTTGTTAAAAAGCTTAAGCTTCTAATTCATGTTAATCGAGATAAACTTAACATAAATGCTTTCTTGTAAGTAGATGGGAAATAATGGGATACTTGCCAGGACTTGACAAATTTCTGTGTGTGAAAGGTATTAAGTATTTCGAAATCGAAACCAATCATAAGTAATATCTAAAAAATGATCAACTTCATGAAAAAAATTTATGTGACAAATTGTGTGTTTATTTGAGATCTAGATTTTTGGTGTAATAAGTTTTTGTCTATTACAGTTTACTAGCTATGCATAATCCAACAAAATTCATTCCAAATGAAGAGGTCTTCTCAGGCTATTCCCAGAAAATTGAAAATATGCATTTTATTTGTTATGTAAATATCTTTAATATACAGCATTTTAATCAAAATTGCTATGCCATTTTTGAAAAAAATCAAAATTTTCAAAAACTTTTCCATGTAAAGTGTTGTTTGGGGTGGGAGGATTTTCCTCAAAATCTGATGAAATCTCAGTATAAAATTTTTGGGTGAAATGCACACTCTATACACTATGTACATAGTACATGTAAAGAAAGTAAAAATAAATAAAAATGTAAAATTAAATAAATAGACAAACAAACCAGGATGCGCAACTCAAAGAGTAATGAATGAGCCACACTTTGCAACAGATTAATAAAGAAAGAAGTCCCCCCCCCCCAAAAATACCTCTTTGGCAAGAGTCAACAACAGAAAAATACAGCAAATGCTTCTAATCTTAAAGTATAGAAATTAAAAAAAGAAAAACAAAATTAGAATGTTAATAGCCCAAAAAATTGTAAAATGGATGGATGGAATTTAGAGCATTTGTTATGCAGTCAGCAACAAACTGTTTATTTATACAAAATATAGGCATATGATTTGAATGAACTTAACAAAACTATGACCATTTGAAAGGATAAAATAATTGACTCTGAAAAATAGGTACTTTTTAAGTTTTCATGTGAAACATGAGAGACATGTTCATCGATTCTCAAAGTCTGAGCCTATTCTTCTTAATGGCTCTCAAGCAGTATATTAAATTTGCCTATTAGCTTTTTTTTAGCTTAAAGTCCTTTAACCTGGTTGGTCATATCGGATGAGGAATGAAATTGGTGAAATGATACTCAAATGATCTCGAGGTCCATGGAGCTTAAAGTTACTCAACATTCATCTTCTCAGGATAAGGGAAAACCCTGAAAAAAACCTTATCCGGGCAACTCACCCTAAGCAAAATTCGAACTCAGGACCTTTCGAATGTGAAGCAGACACGCTACCATCACACTATCTAGGTGGGCTAATGAAAATTTGCACATATGTACAAAGCATTCATAAATATTTGTGCCACAAACAATGTAAAGCAAAAGTTTGCAAACTCCTAACTTTATGCTTCCATTGTATGCAAAGAGAAAGAATTAGTCTGCATTTATTTCTCAAAGTAATCCTAGCCATTGATTTGCTTAAAATTTGATGACTTCAATGAGCCTTGCTGCTCCACTAGTTTGATAGGTACCTATATTCTCGACTAATAGGTAAATTTTGTATTTAAAGAAGATTAGTTTTACTTGCTGTATATTTCACACATACAATATTAGGAAATAGTTTATTTTTATAAAAGATACTCACTTTGTGCATTTTCATATGTCCGAGATTTGCTTTTGAACTTTAAGCATATATAATATACTGGAACGCCGCTGAAAGTGATTGCTAATCCAATAACTGGAACAGAGAAAATGTAAACTTGAGTAGGTTTTGCACACACACACACACACACACACACACACACACAAAATAACTAATACAGTGCTGATCAATCTTCTGCAGTTAGAGTGATACAATTAGGTATCATAACCTAATGCTAATTTACATAGTATTATTTGTGAATTTGAATTTATTTATTTATCAGTCATTGGGTAAATACAAAAATTTACAATACACTTCGTCACTTACAACTATATATACAATCGTATTCCCCTTGGCTATACAATATATAAAATAACACTCAAACTCGTATGCTATTTTTGTTCAGCTCTTCAAATTCCTGAATACTATATACATTATTTTTCTATTCTTAAATACCTGAAGATTAAGGTTATATATTCTATCTGGTAGTGCACTAAAAACTTTATACATATTATTTTATGTTTGCTTGTTTCACTTAATCTATGGTAAGGAATATCCAGTTTCTTTATGTTTCTTGTATTGTAATTATGTATTTCTTTTCTTGCACTATGATTAAGCATATTTTCTTTTACATTTACTAGAACATCATAAATATATAAATTTACAATTGTGAGAATTTTTAGTTTAACAAAAAGTATTTTACAATGATCCATTTTTTTGGCATCTGATAAGAATTCTGATGGCCTTTTCTTTTGAATCCTTAGCACCTCTAATATACGTGAACTGCTACCCCATAAGATTAACCCATACCTAAATATACTCTGAAAGAAAGAAAAATAAGCTGTTCATAGAAAATCATTTGAGATGACTTTTTTTAAATTTGCTATTAAAAATACTACCCGAGATAATTTACTACATACCAGATCTTCCATGACAACTATTTATCTAGCACTATTCCCAATAATTTAACTTCTTCAGTTGTGGTCTCACTTAGAACTCTAGAATTTGTAGTGTGAAGACTATATTTTGTGATTTAGCTTCATTCATGTAAAAACCATTATTCTTAAACTAAATTTGTGCCTGCTCCATTGCACTATATGCCAACTGTGATGTTTCAAGATCTTTATGGACATTCAAAAAGAAGTGTCATCTGCGTATACAACAGTATGACCAGAAGAGCATTCTGATACATCATTAATCATCATCAAGAAAAGCAAAGGTCCCAATACCTATTTCTACTTCAAGTATATAAGATCGTTTGCCATTAATTGATACTACCTGTTTACGATTCTCAAGATATGATTTAAAAATGTTGAGGCACTGTCGCTTTATTCCATAGTTTTCCATTTTTTTCAGCAATAGATCATGTTTAACACAGTCAAACACATCACACAAGGTGCCCTGAGCTGAGCTTCCTTCTTCAAGGGCCTGATAGATTTTTTCTACATGATTGATAGTGTGTTACAGGCTTATGCTTGCCAAACTTCAAGAATGACTGATGACTAGCCTTGTACTATAGGTAGCTTGTGCAGCAACGGGCATAGAAAGACTTTGTGAATTAATAATGGAGGAAAGTTTTAAAAAAAGTAGAAGAAACTGTTCTGTGGTTGGATACACCAACACTGAAACTGCCCTTCTGGCATCAAGTTTTTTTGTTTTCCAAACAGTAAGCAGCATTTAATTAGGAGAAAAGCTTAGATTGTGCAGTAAAACAAGATATACAAATATAGAACATTGTACATGTCTTCCTCAACTGCAGGGGTTTTCCGACATGAATACAGGCATTTAATTTCCAGCAGAATAGAAGAATCCTGACCTAGCACTATTGCATCTGGATTGCAACAAAGCCACGGCTGCTCTTCTTTTATAAACAAACCCATTTGTGTTGCACAGCATTCGTGTGCTGCTTGGTACTCGGCAAGTGGTTTACATTTATTCTCGCTGCCATATCTTATTGCTGCAGTGTTAATGTCTTTTGATTAACAAACTTCATTGCTAGTTTATCATAATCATCAGTTTGGAGTGTCATACACATATTTTTTTCTGTATTGGAACTGTGACATTGTTTCAATTGCAATTTTATGCCTCTGCAAATCTGTGAATTTCATACTGTTGCAATAAAAGTCCAATTCAGTATGTTGCAAAACACACTCATAGTGAAAATAATTAGCCTCATAACATTTGCACACTTTGAGAGGTTTTATATTGTCTAGTTCACATTAACACCGAAACACTAAATCTTCTTTCGCCCAATTCTGCAGCAGCACTCACAGCGTTTCGAAATGGACATGCCAGTTAATTATTAGCAATTCACTTTCACTCTCACTTTCATATCTGCCTCCAAAATGTTTGAGAAAGGACAAATTATATTTCTAAATTTTGCATACAATGCCACTTTGCACAATGATTCCTTGCTCCATGTTACTTTTTCTGCACCATTTCATAATATGCAATAATTCAACAGCTTATTTGCCATATGTTTAAACATTTCTTCTAAATTTTCTCCTTTAGAATGTGCTGTAGCAAAACTTATAGGCTTCTCCCATTGTTGTATAAAAAAGGTCTTTGAAGAATCTCTTTTAGAATTTATGTAAACAAATAATGCAGCAACATGTTTGCAGCATCCTGCAAGACCTATTTTGCACTTACACTCAGTAAATACAAAATGCCTATTGCAGTTGGTCTGTCAAAAATAAAATATTGGTAGATCAACTATATAAATTAATTTGAAATTTAATGGATACCTAATAATAGATTTAAATTTCAATCAGCAATGTAAATACAAATCATATCAAGGTAAAATTATGTTATCTTACTTTTAGCAGAACTACATAAGGCAGCTGGTTGACACTCGTTTCTCACATACACATACTATACTACTACATATTATATTTCTTGATTAAGTTCTCTTTCATCTGGATTATATGACTACTTTCTAAAAGTTGTGCTCTCTTCTTTAACACTGAACCTTTGAAGTGTGATGTCTTCCAATGAGTTTCCTTAAATCTCGCATGAATCTCTACTAACAATATATTTCTACCCAACATACCAGCTAATGGCGTATGCTCTGGTCACCCAAAAAAACTTCTGCCTGTTAGGAGCATCTCTAGTCACAATTTTGCCACATGCATGCTGCATATTAGGAAGCAACAGAATGGAATGCAGAGGTTCCAGGTTAACTGCACCTTGATGGAGGATGTATAATGTCCAACAGGCAAGAATGAGGTTTATATCCACATTGTAATCAACTGTTGTTATTGGTCCCCAACATAACAAGCTTAGTCATGATTGATATAGACCAAATTATAGATTACTTCTAGTGTTTTAGTTAAATATATTAAATTTATCATAATGCCTGAAAAACAAGTTATTATACAAATAGGTACATAGAATATGAGTAAAAATTGTTCCTCTAAGCAAATATTCATTAGCTTTTCTTTTTAATTTAAATTCAAATTTTATCACTTACATATTAAATGTAAATAGAGCAGCTGTAAAAACAATTTTATAGAATGTCACAAAATGTAACAAAAATAAGAACTACTTTATTGAATTTCACAAATTCTAACTTCAAAGAATGTTAGGTTGCAAGCCATATATATGGAAAATAAAAGAATCATTTATATATTTTTGAATATGCTAAACTTACAATGTTATGTATAATAATTATTTTCATTTGATAATAATGATTTGTTTAAATAGTTTTGGAAAATAAATTTTAATTCAACTTATTCCGTCAGATATTCTTTTTCCAAAGGTGAATTCTTCCCTCTCCTGACATTAAATACTTGGGTAATGAAAGATTTTAATCCATAATCCCCCCCTCCTTCCCTTCCCCTATCACAGCATTTGTTCATTATTCAAATTACTTCATAAAGTTCTTATTTTCAAACTATTAAATTTGTTAATGACGCTGTTAATTGTTAGCCTCAATGGTATGCCACAGTTTCATCCTGCAGGTTCTTTTGCATGCCAGCAAATCCACTGACACATCATTTTTAAGCACACTTAAAAACTATCACTCTAGGCAAGATTTGAGGCCCTGACCTTGGGATCAGAAGCTAAACGAGTCACCAAAACAAAACAACATAAACAGAGCTCTATGTGAAAATTAGTAAACCCAACATTGTTGCAAAATAACTTAAATTTATAATTTCAATAAAAACCTAGCATATAATAATCACATGACTTTCTCTTCCTATTATAATTTATTTTCATACATATTCAGCAAATTATTTATATCAAAGCATGTTTTTCTCTACTTCCAACAAATATTTGATGGAAATTGTAAAATGATGGTAATATGCATTTTATAAGCTTAAATTTAGCTTATAACATCTATTGTTTATATTGGTAAGACTAAACGTCATTTGGAAACCAGAGTAAAAGAACACTTTAGGAATATTAAATACAAACAAATTGATAAATCAGCTGTAGCAGAACATTTTTGGAAATTTAATCATGAAATAAATCCAGATGTTAAATTATTAAAACACTTAAATGGGCCCATAGATTTAATGGTTTGGGAGAAAATATTTATGTTAAAGTATAGAAATCATGCAATGAATTTTGATATACCTCCAATTGACACTCTTACCAAATTTGTTTTGATTCCAGTAATTAGCAATGCATTAGTACACAATCCACCTAGTAGCTGTAACCATAACAGTGTAAATAAACTACATCAAAAAAGAGACCAAAAGGATATGTTGATAATGCAATGAAATCATTGCAAAACTACAAGCAAGGATTCCAAAAGATAAGTGAAGATTTGTTGCAACTATTATTTTTATATTAATATTTGTGTTATTCTTCACTGTTACTAGCTTCTTTTTACATTTTTAAATTTAGCTGTTTAAAACACAGACAATAATTTTATAATAAACTTGCTTTTATATAACTTTTGCAACACACATGAGAAAACATAAGAATGATTAAAACTTGGAAAAATTCAAACATGAGAGTTCACAACGCTGTAACAGTTTTGATATAAGCTATATATGCTGACCTTTGTATAATACATTTTTATCTAGTTAACTAACTTAATGTATGAATAAATGATATCTCTAATTATTTTGGAAATTTTGGGTTCTCTTACTCTAATCAATCACAACTTTAAATTTAATTCTTGGAATAGTGTGTTTCTTGTTCCCCCTGAAAAAGTTCACAGAAAAGAGTTCTGCTCTTTGCTTAGGATATGCAAAGTGTCAAAAACTATTTGTAGCTTAAGAAATTACTTATAAAAACATGTAAAATATTTTCCATACAGGTCTTAAAACTTAAATGCATTTAAAATATTTCAGATACCAAAAATAAAGCAAACAAACAAAAAAAGAAAAAAAAAATGGTACAAGATTATACTAATCTCATCTATGCAACTTTCCAGTATGCCTCAGCTAAAGCACCTCAGTTCTAGAGCATAAATATATGATTTTAGAGAATATATGTGGTTTATGAACCAGGTTAAAATAATAAATTTATGATTTTAAGATTGTAAACAATGTGGTATGCAAATGTTATACACAGCATTTATTACATAAACACTCAGAATTATTTTGTAATAGCATAAAGGATTATAGATGGCAAAGGTTTACAAATGAAATCAAAACAACCCTCTTCTGAAGTTGCCACATTATGATGTTTATTTTGAAACTGCATTTATATCCTCTCTGCCACTTTCTCTTATGTAAGTGGTTGTTCTTATTTTAGGGATCCCAGATATTACAATTTTAGTGGACAGTATAGTTTGAGACCTTTGTCCTGTGCTTGGCGAAATGAATATGCTTTTTCAAAACATAGTTTCACTTTTATATTTGTAGGCATTTAAAATTTTCAACACAAAGGGTCATCTGTTAAAAGAAACATAACATTACCAATTAACTCATTGTTGCATTTGCTAAGGACTTTCAGTAATTTAAATGAGTCTAGCTCTGGTTTGAAACGTGTTTTGCTGCATTACCCTGCAGTGCACAATGCTCATGTATGATTCTTTTGTCATTAACAGTAGCTGTATTGTGTTACATATGATTTGGAATAGACATGGCTCCTCCCAAGAGAAAGTATTTCAATTTCTTGTTTGGAAAGGTGATATTCACAGAAGATTTTTTTTGGAGGAGGGGATAGTGTTTAATGCCCGCTTTTACTACTTTGGCACCACAGGCGATGACACTGATGATAATGGAATGAAGATGGAGCACTAGTGAAATGTGATGGTGGGGGAAACCTGAGAACTCGGAGAAAACCCGCCCCTGTGCCGCTTTGTCCACCACAAATCTCACATGTTTGGGATCGAACCCAGGCTGGCTAGGTGAGAGGTGATTGGTCTAACCACTTGGCCACAGCGCGATTGACAAGGTAAGAGAGATGTATAATAGATAAAAGTGTTTTTTCTATAAATCATAGTTGTATAAATGCCATACTGAAACACAGAAAATTGTAATTGACTTCTGCAGATCCACTATTCCAACAAATAACCCATTCTCTACATTGATGTAAGAAATGACCTTGAGAAATGCCGATGCATTAAAAGTTCATCTCTAAGTTACTGAAAGCTATGGTTTTATAGGCCTCTCTATATTTTTATTATAGATTTTTACTTTCTGTACCATGTACATACAGTGTGTACATAGTAGGTAGAGAAGATTACGTAATCCACCCAAAAATTTATACTAGCATTGCATCAAAAATACATGTTTTGAAGTCCCTGATTTTAAAACATTAGAAAAAGATCCATGTGTTTAAAAGTGAAAATTTTATATCTAAGTTCAGAATTTTCCAAGGATGTGACACAATGATTTTGAAGGATACCCCCCTCCTTCCCTTTACAGAGAACATTTTTAAAAAATGTTGACCTCAAAAATGGCTCTAACAATTTTGATTAAAATATATGTTTAAGACATTTTTATGCTAAATTAAAGTATATCTTGAATTTTCTGGGATGACTGCTGAATCTCTGGTAAACTATAAGATATAGAGAAAATTTTGCTGCACAAAAAATGTAGATTTTGCTAAAACATACATTATGTTAAATAGATTTTTTGTAGTTAACTGTTTCCGAGATAATCCCAGTTCTTAGTTTCAATTTTAAAATGCTTAAACATTTCTCAAATTAAAAATCGTTATTCATTTTTCTTTACCCTGCTCAAGCAAAGAAAATGAAATCAATGTATCACATAGTGACCAGCTCTTGAAAGGGTTGAATATTGTTTTAGCATAGTGATCCCACGTACCTACAAGGAAGTATGTAATAAGTATTTCTGAAAATGTTAATATTGACATACCTATGTGATGTAGAGCGAGAAAAATAAGTTTTTTTAAGAATAGTTTGTTGCAGAAGAGGTACAGAAGGTCATGTGAGTGTAACACATCAAATTTATTTGAAATTATCAGACCCTATCTTATTTCATATTTATGTGGTGCTAAGAAGTGAGATGCAGGTTGTTTCTTCCTGAAATTAAAAGAACAAAAGTATTTTTATCATGTTTACTAGTGCATACCAGTTTAAATTTTATTACTGACCTGTATTCCATGGTTCTGCTATAGCTGGTACAGAGACCAGGAAGACACAGCTGATGAGAAATAAAATAGGAAGTGCTAGATGTACTTTGATGGGCCTTGGCATGTCAGGTTTGCTATAACGTAGGTACAGAAGACCAAGAACACTGGCAGCAACAGACAACCATAATACCAGACTGAAGTAGTTGATGAGTACAAACACGTTGCTACTGCACAGCATCACCAGAGACATTAGACACTGAAAAATTAATGCATTTTTAATTTATTTGTATATGAACTAAAATGATTAACACAACAAAAGAGAAAACAAGCTTGGCTTAAAAGCATGTAGTGTACTACCAGGACATGAAACTACAAATACAGAAAAGAACTTGGCTTTGAACTTGAAAAATGCATTTTATATTTCTAGCATTTACTTTTGTCCATAAAAATGTATATGCTATTTTTCCCCCCTCTGCACCCAGTTGGGATTATAGCACAATGAATATTACTTATAATATTTGTTTTTGTACTGTTTGGAGTGCAATATTTTAAAAATAAGTTTAGGGAATATTTCACATAAATTTGAAAAGTGCATTCTTTCAAATACTTTTAATATTTTAAGCATTTAAAAAAATAATATTTAAAACAAAATTTATGTTTTTCTGTTTTCTGGAATAAAAGAATACCAAAGAAAAGAATCTTCAAGAGGATATATGTTTTCTTATCCAAGCTATACAGAAAGAGCCTAGACCAGGAGTAAAGGAGGAGGCTTAATTGTTGGTAAAAAAATTAATTTAACTCCATTTTTATTTCTGCTTTATTTCTATAGAATGACAGCTAGCATAACTTAATTGCAATATCATTTATTAATTTCACTCACTGTTTCTTTGTTCAATCATTTATTTTATGATTATTGTTTGATATAACCTTGTTGAGACAAAAGATGACAAACTTATAAAACCTAAAAAGAAAAACATACAAAACTAGGTTATTTTGCCAGCAAATAGTTACAAGACAGGTAAATAATTCCTTAATTAACAAATCCACTATGATATTTTAAAACATTTAACTCTAACTGCACAAACATTATTTCATTTCAAAGTTTGATATCCTTTTACTGGGCAATTCATTTCAGAAAATTAATAAATGAAAAGCTTGAATGGATGCTTGGATGAACCTGGGTTTCATACAGCTTAGGGTTGTCTTCTTAGGATAAGGGAAAACCCTAGGAAAAGAATCTTTCATAGATAACTCATATACTACTCAATAGAGGTGGGCTAAAAGAGGAATTGTGCTTATTAGTCTGATGATGCTTAGCTTGAGAAGTAACCAAACTAACTAAACCAGCCAATGGTCGCTAACAAGTGGGATTGTATATCATTTGTAAGATTAGCTGACTAAAGTGATCAGGGGTGTAGTGTCGATGGATGTGGATGATGTATTACATAACCCAACAGTTTAGCTTAGTTTACATTTTTATACTGTATTAATCTTATAGATTTAATCCTTGTTAATAAGTTTGTTTTGAACAACAGTTCCTTAATGAAATGCTGTCCAGCGTATCATGGAGAAGGATCAAGTAGATGCACTTTTTACTTTCTCTATACATACTATGTACATAGTGTATAGAGAAGGTATTGTAATGCACCCAACAATTTGATACCGAGATTTCACTGGAAATACATGTTTTGAGACCCCTGAAGAAGCATTTTTAGAAAAATGTCCGTGCGTGCATGTGTGTGTGTGTGTGTGTGTAGCATAGCTCAAAAATGAAAAGACCGTTAAAACCCAAACTTTGTATTTAAGTTTGGTATCTTCCAAGGATGCGACACAAAGATTTTCAACAAAATCCCCCGCCCCAAACTACCCTTTACATGGAAAAAATTTCGAAAATTTTGTTTTTCTTAAAAATGGCTGTAACAATTTGGATTAAAATCTTGTATATTTAAGATACTTACTTGACAAATAAAATGTATATCTTGAATTTTCCAGGAATAGCCTCTGAAGACTACTTTATTTTGGATGAATTTGATGGATTTTTGCATAATTGCTAAACCATAAGAGATGGACGAAGCTTACCACACAGAAAATGTAGAGCACATTAAAACACATAATTTATGTTGTATACATTTTTTTCGTGGAGATGGTTGTTCATAAGATATTCCTTGCTTTTATTTTCAGCTTCAAAAATCATACTTTTCTCAAACAGGAATTTGTGAACTTCTGTCCATACAAACAAAGGAACTTCAGTCTCATAGCAACAGCCTTTGACTGTCAGTTTAGCCTATGGTACTTCCTTATTTCACTTTTACTTACAAGGAAGCAAGTAATAAGACTATTTCTGATAATTTTTTCTCAATTATCATTAAGTAAATAGAAGAATAAGCTTTTTTTATCAGTAATTTGTTGCAGAGATGTAGAGAAAGTAATGTGAATGGAACACATCAGATTTTTTTTTCATGCCAGTCTCAATAATGATGTGTGCACACAATACATGTAACAGTGCAGAATACATTTTGCTTGATAAGGTTTTTAAAGTGAACTTTCTTATTGTTAATTCAGCAGAAGTTAATTTCATACTTTTAGCTTCTTGTGAACTTTAGATTACAATATGCAGCATTTTGAATGGTAATTGTGAATGAATGCAAAAGGAAAATGACACCAAGTAAACAAGAGTATTTGCTTTGCTGAAGTACATTGGTACTTTGCGTCACTATGAGGGAAACATGTGTTGTAGACAGTAGGTTCCATTCCGCATGAACTAAGTGCACAGAGTCTGTAATCTGACTGTTGTACAATCTACATGCTGAAGATGAGAACTGCTTTCTTTTACTGTAAAATAACATATGATCAATGTAAGTGCCAAACCATTCTCTAAGTACAACACTAAAAATATCTGAGACTTATTAATGAATCATGGCTCTATGGTGTGGGACCCTAAATAAAGTATTTTGTTGGTCATGTATTTTGTTTTGTAAGGAAAAGTCAGTTTGGACAGCAAGCAGAAATGTCACATTGAAAAACAAGCAGTAAATTATGTGCTGTAATTGCATTCTTTGTGGAAAAGAGCAAAAAATGTTTAGTAAAAACTGGGTGAAATAATTATGTATACCATCTATCAATTAAAGTAACTACTGAACATATAAGCAAGGTAAGAAAAGCAGCACTGGCACATTTCATACGAGCAGTTTGTTTTCTTTTTGTTTTGTTTTTTCTTTATTTTTGAAAAAATAAGAGTGGCAACATTGAGACTGCTGAATCATCTAAAAGAACAAATTTCATTGAATAATAAAGTATGACCACCTGGAAAAGTCCACTTCATTTCTTGTTACCTTCTGATATACAGAATGACTTAATGACAACCAACAAAATTAGAAAAGAGGGTCCTGAAAGAAATTTTGTTTCTCTAATATTAGGGCAAGAGTTGCAATTGTCAAAACTACCTCCTGCAGTGTGATAATCTAGGGAACTATTTATTTTAAAATCAATTCATTTGTTTTATGGATAGAAATCACAGATAGAAAAGCTAATTCACATTTGCAACATGCTTTGAATATTTTGATTGTTTGAATTAAGGCATATGCTCTCTTTCTCTCTCTCTCTCTCTTTCTCTTTTGTAGCTTAATGTCCTTTAACCTGGTTGGAGCTTAAAGTTACTCAACATTCATCTTCTCATATGTTAACACTATATTTTGATACTCTTTGTTTTTATGTGCATACAAACAAAAAAAAACAAAAACAAAAAAGTATTCTGTTGTTTTTGTAACCTATGCGTTTAGCACTAGAGCTTTATACATTTTTTTTTCATAGTATATAGTGTATAAACATAAGTATACATGTATATGCCTTGACAAGTTCTATGTTCAGTGGCTTTCTGGCCTAAACGAACCTACAGAATGCTTTCTAATCTAATATAATCAGGATAAGGGAAAACCCCGAAAAAACCCTTATTTGGGTAACTCACCCTAAGCGAGATTCAAACTCACGACCTTTTGAATGTGAGGCAGACTCTCTACCACCACACTACCCAGACAAGCTTTTTTCTCTTTTATTTTTATTTTAAACATTCAACTTTAAAGTGCATACATACCCTAGTCCATATGCCACGTTATGCCACTGGAAGTAGTGTGTTTTACAAACTGAAATGATTTGGGCCCAAAGTCATATTTAGGGCCATTTTTTTAATTTTGAAGTTTTGAGTGGTTGTGCTCAGTGCAATGAGTCACTCCAGAATGCTAGCTTTCTGGTCTCTCTCTGATCAGTGGCTTCTCTTATTCATACACTTTTAATCTGGAGAGCACAAGGGTGATTGCTCAAGCATTAATTCTCTAAAATTGTGCTGAATATTACTTTGGCCCAATACTATTTGAATTCTGAGAAGTATGCTCCCTCAACCATCTACCTTTGAAATGCAACCAAATCCCAGTTTTGAACAAGTGGAATGTTCCTTGTAAGTATTTAACAATAAAAAATACAATGTTATTTTGATAGTTATACACATCTTAAGTAGTGCTTTGAACGAGAAACACTGTACATCGAAGCGTACTGCAATACAATAATTCTATCTCCATGTAAGAAATGAGCAGTATTTTATACAATTTTATGAGACCATAAACTTCATGCTTAAATTGTTCTTATAAAGATGAAGGATGTGCTTGTTGGCCCAGTAATCAGGATGTCATTCAGGAAATACATAATCAGAAGATTTTATCAGGTTCTCTCCCTCTCTAATCCCTCCAAAGACCCAAGGTCATAAAAGCATATATGAGTTGTTGTACATCAGCATTAAACTTATGTTTCTAGTGTGTAATAGCTAAAATTTTTGAGCTTTTGAAAAAGACAGTTGTAGGCATAATTTAAGATTTTAAGTAATAAGCATTTATCATGGTATTTAAATTTATGTACCAACTGTTTACATTATTCCAGTTTATTACAGATATGGATTTACACATAAAAAACAGCTCTTACTTAAAGTCCCATGAAAATTAAATTCACTGCTCAAAGACCCATTTTCCTACCATTACTATGCTCAGAATTGTATTTTACAGACATAGTAATACAAATACAAAACTAGAAGCTTATTACAACCTTAATATTATGTATACAGGTACATTGTTTATATATGTGAAACTACAAAAGTAAGAATTCTAAAAACTAGAATCTTTGGTCCTATAGAATTTATCTTCTATGTTTTAGGACTGGCTATAATGTGTGCATGATGCAACAACAATGAAAGCTAAGTAAAGCAAGCTAATTGCATATGTGCATATATAACTTTTCATATTGAATGATGAATGAGTTTTCATGGAGTTGGCTGTTTTTGAGATATCCCTGGTTTTCGGTTTCAACTTTAAACAACTTATACTTTTCTCATACAGGAATTTATCAACTCCTATCCATACAAACAAAGGAACTTCAGTCACATAGCAATCAGTTTCTGACTATCACTTTAACCTATGGTACTCCCTTATTTCGCTTTTATTTCAAAGAATCAAGTAATAAGACTATTTCTGCTAATTTTTTCTCAATTAGAATGAAGTAAATAGAAGCATAAGCTTTTTAACAATAATTTGTTGCAGACATGTAGAGAAAGTCATGTGAATGGAGCACTTCAGATTTTTTTTAGATATTTCCTGTAATTGGTTTCAATTTTAAAATACATATACTTTTCTCATACAGGAATTTGTCAACTCCTGGCCATACATAGGAATTTCAATCACATGGCAACCAGTTTTTAAAATATTTGACTATCGCTTTAGCCTGTGGTACTCCCTTGTTTCTCTTCTACTTACAAGAAAGCAAGTAATAAGACCATTTCTGTTAATGTTATCTCGATTATATGAAGTAGATTGAAGAATAAGCTTTTTAACAATAATTTGTTACAGAGATGTAGAGAAAGTCATGTGAATGGAACATATCAGATTTTTTATCAGATAATCAATGGTAACAATTTTAAGGAGCTAAATTAAGAAAATAATAATTGTACTCCAAATGCATGTAAAAATCCTTTCTACTGCTGCATACAGTATTAAAGGATTTCATAAAATCAGTAATTTTTATTTTCTCTAGCCTGTATGTACAATGTATATAGTGGATAGAGAAGGTATTGAATTCCACCCAAAAAACTAATGTCGAGATTTCACCGGAAATATATGTTTTGAGGTACCCTGAGTTTGAAAAAAAAATAGAAAAAAGGGTTTTTGTGTGTGTGTGCGCGTGGACAGCATAGCTCAAAAACAAAAAGATCATTAAATACCAAGCTTGGTATTTATCATTATTATCTTCCAAGGATGCAACACAACGATTTTAAAGAAAATCCCCCCACCACAAACTATCCTTTACATTGACAAATTTTTGAAAATGTAGTTTTTATCAAAAAATGGTTCTAATAATTTTTACTTTCTCTAGACGTACAATGTATACATAGTGTATAGAGAAGGTATTGTATTGCACCCAAAAAATTGATACCAAAATTTCACTGGAAATACATATTTTGGGTCCCACTGAATCTAAAAAAAGCATTTTTGGAAAAATGTGTGAGTGTGTGTGTATGTGTGATTCTGTGTGTCTGTGAACAGCATAGCTCAAAAACGAAAAGACTGTTGAATACCAAACTTGATATTTAAGTTTGGTATCTTCCAAGGATGCGACATGAAGATTTCCAAGAAAAAAAAACCCACCCCCAAATACCCTTTATATGAAACTTTTTTCGAAAATTTTGATTTTCTTAAAAATGGCTCTAACGATTTTGTTTAAAATATTGTATATTAAAGATATTTACTATATCTTGAATTTTTTGGGAATAGCCTCTGAAGACTACTTTATTCTAGATGAATTTCACAGAATTTTGCATAACTGCTAAAAAAATGTAGAGCACATTAAAATACACAATTTATGATATATACATTTTTGTCGTTTTTGACATTTCTAGTTTTTGTTTTCAGCTATGAAAAACTTACACTTTTCTCATACAGGAATTTGTCACTTTCTGTCCATACAAACAAAGAAACTTCAGTCACTTAGCAACCAGCTTTTGATTATTAGTTTAGCCAATAGTACTACCTTATTTCCATTCTGCTTACAAGGAAGCAAGTAATAAGACTATTTGTGCTAATTTTTTTCTCGATTAGCATGAAGGAAATAGAAGCATAAGCTTTTTAACAATAATTTGTTGCAGAGAAAGCCATGTGAATAGAACACATCAGATTTTTTTTTAAAATATGTATATTACAGATATTTATATCACAAATAAAATGTATATTTTGAATTTTTTGGGAATAGCCTCTGAAGACCTCTTTATTTTGGATGAGTTTTGCAGAATTTTGCATAATGGTTAAACCGCAAGAGATAGACAAAAAGTTACTCCTTAAAAATTTAGATCTTGTTAAAACACATAATTTATGTTGTGTACGTTTTTATGTAGATTTGACCGTTTCTGAGGTATTCTTTTGTTATTGGTTTCAATTTTAAACTATTTAAACTTTTTTCAAACAGGAAATAACATTTCGTTTCATTTCATCTCTCTTGTTTTACTGCAGGCCACATAAAGAGAATCAAACTTCAGTTGTTTCACATTATACCAGCTTTTAAAATATGCTGATTTAGTGTATTTCCCTTATGTCTCCCCTACTTAAAAGGAAGCAAACAATTTCTGTTTATGTTTGCCTTGATTGGCATGTTGTAGATAAAGTAATAATCTTTTGTGAGAAAAGTTTGTGTAATAGCTAGAGAAAGCCATTTGAATGAAACACATCAGATTTTTTTCTGAACATCCTGCAACTGAACATTCTGAGAAAATATGAGTAAATTGAAAAATTAATGTCTTACCAGCCAAAGTCATGGTTACTCCAGGTCTGAACAGTAGCACAAAAGCTAAAGATCCATGGTTCAAATCATGGCCAGCAATGATTTTTGCACTCGCTACTAAGTGATATAGTACATAAAAGAAGTACATATTGCATTTCACCCAAAAATTCAATAAGGCCATTTTGCTGGGAATATGTTTTGAGGACCCTTGTGTATGCATGAGTGCAAGAATGAAAGGAAGAGTGAGTGAGTGACTTAGTTCTAATAACTTTTTTGTGGTGTCAGCCATTTCCAAAATATACATAATTAATGATTCAATTGGCTTCATCTTTTATCATTCTTTTAATGACCTGCTACTACACTCTTTGCATAATATAATGAAGCATGTTATGTTGGTATTTCTGCAAATGTTTATCTCAATTAAAATGAAGTAGATCCAAAAATAATTTGTGTATGAATAGTTTTTACCCCCTAATAAATGAAAAGAGGGATAGAGAAAATCAAGAATACATCAGATTGATTCAGTCTGCTCTAACTTTTCAACATGCTGTTAACTTCCAAAATTTTGCCTTACTTAATCTGTTACAAAAAAAACATGGCTGGAATATAATGTGATGGCAGTGCCCATGTTTCATAATCAATGGTGTTGTTAAGGCAAGTTGGTGTTATCATCATGTAAGTCATTTGTTAGACATTACCAAAGCAAATTTGGTACTGATTCAAAGATAAGCTATGATTTGGCAGGCATTTCAGTTATTCATTCAATGTATGTTCATAAAAATGGAAAAAATACAGTATTGTGTGACTTAAATTTTTCTTTTGGATGGGAAAACTTGCAAGGAGATAAAAGCGAAATTGTATGCTGGCTGTTTAGCAGGACTTTTCACCATCCGTGACAACAGTTGGATATTGGTTCATCAACTTTAAACATGGTCAAAGATCCATTTTTGATGAGGACGCTCAGGAGAAGTGGTTGCTGAGGAAATCATTGAAAAAGTCCTAATGATTCTCCCTGATTGTCAAACAAAAGTTCGCCAAGGGGTGTTGATGGGAATGGTAGTTCATATTTTGCATGATAATTTGAAAAGATTTGCTTATATGCACTTCAAGCTGCTGCAGCTGTAAACTTCAAAACTGTGTTTCGATTTTTTTTACTTTCTCCATACGCACTATGTACATAGTGTATGTTCGATACCGAGATTTCACCGGAAATAAATGTTTTAGGGTCCCCAATATCCAAAAAAAGCATTTTCACAAAAAGGTCTGTGTGTGTATGTGTGTGTGTCTGTGAACACGATAACTCAAAAACGAAAAGTCGTAACATACCAAACTTGGTATTTAAGTTTAGTATCTTCCAGGGATGCGACACGAAGATTTTGAGAAAAATCGCCCCATCCCCAACTACCCTTTACATGGAACTTTTTTCGAAATTTTTGATTTTCTCAAAAATGGCTCTAACGATTTTGATTAAAATTTCGTATATTAAATATATTTACCTGACAAATAAAATGTATATCTTGAATTTTCTGGGAATAGCCTCTGAAGAGTAGTTTATTGTGGATGAATTTTACTAAATTTTGAATAACTGCTAAACCGTAAGAGATGGACAAAAACTTACTACACAAAAAATGTAGAGCACATTAAAACACACAATTTATGTTATATACATTTTTTTCGTGGAGTTTGTCGTTTTTGTGACATTCCTTATTTTTGGCTTCTGCTATGAAAAAAGTATACTTTTCTCATACAGGAACTTGTCAACTCCTATCCATATAAACAAAGGAACTTCATTGACATTGCAACCAGCTTTTGACTATCACTTTAACCTATGGTTGTCTCTTATTTCGCTTCTACTTACAAGGAAACAAGTAATTAGACTATTTCTGCTATTTTTTTCTGATTAGCATAAAGTAAATAGAAGTATAAGCTTTTTAAGAATTATTTGTTGCAGGGATATGGAGAAAGTCATGTGAGTGGAACACATCAGATTTAATGTCCTTTAACCTGGTTAGTTATATCAGATAATCAATGAAATTGGTGAAATGATGCTCAAATGATCTCGGGGTCCACAGAGCTTTAAGTTACTCGACATTCGTCTTCTCAGGATAAGGGAAAACCCCAAAAAAAACTTTATCCCTAAGCAAGATTCAAACTCATGAACTTTTGAAGGTGAGGCAGACATGCTACCACCACACTACCCAGGCAGGCTGTTTGGAGTTATTGAAGTTAAATCTGACTTTTGTGTTGAGTTGTCTCCATCAGTGAGATCAATTCATCATTATGCTCTGGAAAGCAAGCAGCAATCAAAACAAAGGATTGCTATATCTCTAAAAGGGGTATATAATAATGTGTGTTTGGAAAAGTGGTATCTTCATTCCTAACAGTAGTAACTTTTGAAGTAGGTAGTTTTATATCACAGGTGTCAACTGACTAAGAATTGTTAATCATCTGCCTGCCTTCTTGATATGACTGCATTTTTGCCTTTTATTATGTTAGTAAAAAAATTATTTATTCCAGAGTTAATAGATACTTACTGTGAACAGCAGTGAAGGTATTGGAGTGCATTTACGGATATGAATGAATGAGAAGAATGGGGGCAGTTGGCCTTCCTGTGCACCTGCTAGAAATAATCTTGCAGAGGTGAAGAGTATTCCATTTACTCCTCCAAAAGTCGACAGTGCCACAAAAACAGGAACAGCCCAGCGCAACTGACCAAACATTTTGTTACCAAATGTCTGAAACATAAATTTCGTAAAACTAGAACATCACCTACTAGACCCAGTCCTAATTTATGCATACTTAATAGACTGTTACATACATGTAGTGTAAATATTTCAACATTTCCTAATGAAGAGTAATATTTACACACAATAACATGAAAATGCTTTTATGAAATGTATTAAATGAAGCTATTGTTGGATTAACATGTAGAGAGTAAAACTTTTCCTTCTTGTTACGTTTAAGTTTGATCTTATTTGTTAATTTTAACAGGATTTCTTAAATTCACATTATGTGCCATAATAAAGTTCACTATAAACCTTGTAGATATCACTATTCCCCTCTCCCCTTCCCTCTCTCTCAACATTTGTCTAAAATGGAACAGAAATCCCATAAAATAAGTTTATCCAGATAATTCAACCAATGTGAAATAGGTCCTGTGTTCTCCAGCTTATAAGTTTAGCCTAATCCTATGCGTTGAGAGGTTGGAAAAACATTTCTATTTGGCTTCATCATATTATGGTTTCCGCATAGGGTGCTAATCTTCAGCATAAAATGGCAGGTTATCTTCCACATGAATAGAATTTCAAATGGTGTCGCTCTGAAACATTATGATTGCATTCTATTGTTGCAGAATGTAAAATGTTCCAGAAAACGTGTTTGACCTTTGGCATACTTCTTTGATGAAGTTATGAATGAATAGTCATAATTAGCATAACTAGTACAGCTCATTGAGATCAAAAATATTCCTCCAGAGAACAGGAGTCTGTTTCTTGCTGCCTTCTTGCATAAAATATGTACACTTTATTTTTTTTTTTTAAGTTTTAAGCATTTTATACCATTTATGATTTCTGCACAAGTTTTTGTAAATTATCTCCAATATAAAACTATGTGATCGACAAACAATATATTTATTTACTTATACCTTATCATTGTGAATTGTTGCACATGCATGAAAGACATGCTTTCCATAGTTCCCCATCATTGTCGCAGGTGCACTTACACATAATACAGTGCGAGTGTCCTGTTTATACAAAGCTCTGCATTGTTACACTTGGGTTTAATTACACATGCAATAATGACCCTTTTTTCTCAAGTTGCTTACTACACAATTTTGAGATATTAAAAGGCCACTGCTAGATCCACAGAATTCAGTTTGAAGAGCAAATTTGGAGCATATGCTTGGATTAGAGAGAGTAGTCCTCAAATGAGAATGAGCATGGAAATTGTGCTACAGTATTGAAAAAAGATGTTTATTCTAATCAAAATTTGAAAAAAATGATTTTGTTATCCTGGTGTCAGGAGCAGGATTGAACATCAGGTTGGAGGAGAGAAGAAAACTTTATTGGCTGAAACCAGGATGTTCGACAAGGAAATGGAATCCAGTATAAAGGAAATGAAGACAGAAAAGAAATTCAGAATTGAAAAGATGGAAGAGAAAATGATATCAGAAATAGAAAAAAATGATCACGAAAATGGAATTCGGAATGAAGAAGATAGAAGAGAAAATGGAATTTGGAATGGAGAAACTCATGATGGAGATATCAAAATCAACAAACAACTGACTGGTGTGAAGGAGGTGGAGGAACTTGATGGAAAAGTGGAGAGCTTGGTGGGTGTTGAAAAATCAGACCAATGCCTTAATGCCCTGAAAGGACAACACCAAAAAACTGAACACCATGATGGAAAATTTGCTTGATGAAGGCTTAAGGATTTGATGATCGAGACGCCAAGACGCGGGAGAAGATCTGCATGTGCAAGCTATTCAAGTGCAATGGGACGTCAACCTGTTATGGTGACAGTTCGCCGCCGTCGCCACCCACAATGGATGGTCTACAGGAGGAAGTCACACAGCTGATAGCCAGCCTCTAGGGACAGTATTGCAGAAGTACTGAATGCATTTCCAAGCACGGCGGCGTCCGGAGACATCTGGGACGTCCTTGAGAGTCGGTTTGAGAGCTTCGCTGCAGCCTATCGCAGACAACCCAAATCTAGGCTGCAACAGCTAGGGGAGACGACGCGGAAGTTCGCCCTGGCAATTAAACAGCTGGTGAGCAAAGCCCTAGTGAACCTATAGACTAGTTAAGGGTCTCAGGAAGATGCCTACTCCTTCGTCGATGGGGTGAGCAACGTTAACTTATGGCAGAGCCTGATGTTGGCGACTATACGGCAATCCATGAGGCATTAAAGGCCGCATTGAGGATGGAGGCGGCCAAGATAACGACTGCGTTCACCTCGAAGAACAGTAGTATTCACTACGACACAGAGAGAGAGAGAGAGAGAGAGAGAGAGAGAGAGAGAGAGAGAGAGAGAAACACCCAGAGACGATGATGTCGACCTTCAAGTGATACTGAGGGTGTGGTGTTTTAAATCATCTAGTGGACTGTCTAAGCCAAGCCTTCTAACCACCCTCTCGAGTGACGCTATGCACCTTGTACAGATGAGGACGGCAGCCTCATCGCAGGCTACTGAATATTACCAAAGCTGTGGCGGATTAGTAAGCATATGCTTGCTGACACAAACACCCAATTGCCCCTACCAACTCTGACGGCGTCGGGCGATAGCTTGTCTATGAAGAAGGAGGCTCTGCGTAGTTGACACTGGGACGAAGCACTGTGAACTGCCAGTGTTTGTGGGATATGATACAGCGATCAGATGCTCTCAGGAGCCACGAGGCCACGGTTGTTTGCTGGAGGATCTTGCGGCTTGACTGAAACGAAGTGTTGCTCCGGAGATGCAACAATCGTTCAGGGATCTGCAGGGTGATCATGGCGAAAAATGTAATTGTGCCCGCAAGAAGCGAAGTGATGGTGAGAGCACATCTGGAGGGCCAATGGTCAAAGAACTTGGTTTTGAACCGGTGGACGCCACTGAACGGATTATGCGTTGCCCGGGCATCTTTGTCTTGTCTGAAGGAGTTCCGCGAGGCTGGTGAATTTAACGGACACAGATCACAATATCCAGGCCGGGGCGGAATTAGGGAAGTCCGCGCCAGTAGCTATTGTGTCGCCATGCCACGGATCCGACCAGTCAGCACTCCAGGATCTGGAGCCCCGGCTAAAATACTTACTGAAGAGGCGGCCAACTACCTGACTGCCTTAAAACTAGAGAGGGCCCCATAACTCCATAACTAGGCGGCGACTTTATTGTGAACACCGATGACAATGAGATCTACTACAGTAAGACACTCGCCTTCGCGGCAAGAGCTCCTGTCAGTAGTAAAGACGCTGGAACACTTTCACAAGTAGGTATCTGTAAAATCAGACATTCCACTCAGCCCTCACCTGACTGTTGAGTTTCAAGAATCAGGCGAACGAGACTCTCCGTTGGGTCCAAAGGCTCCAAAAGTTAAACTTCACATCAGAACATCGAAAAGGAAAGAGGAACTCCAATACGCATGTCCTGTCAAGAAGGTTCTATCCAGAGCAGAGCAACCACTGTAGTAAGTTGGAGAAGGAGTGTGCTGCAGTTGTTCGTATGATTTTGGTTGGTGCCAGCAGATGAGATAGTGCAGACCTGAGGAGGGAGCAGTTGGCGGACGCTGACTTGGAGCCACTCCTAGAGATGAGGAAGAAAGCACTAGATCGACATCAGAAGACATCGCACGCAGGAGTAATGTGCATAAGTCCTACTGGGTCCAACGGGTCGCTGAAGACCAAAGAAGATGTACTTTTTACAGTTTGGGGACCACTGGACGAAATCGCGGCGCACAGACCAGGAGTTGCGGTTGATGCAGCAGAATAACATTGGAGCGCCATTCATGGATACAACCATCGACATAGTTGGACCATTCCTTGTATCAGACAGAGATTACAAGTATCTATTGGTGGTTCTGGATCACCTAAGTGACCGGAGGTGCACGTCATTCCTAACCAGGAGACCATGGCCATCGCGAACTGCCTAGTAGAAGAACTGTTCTGACACGTTGGCGTGCGATTGGAGCTACACGGCGATCAGGGTACCAACTTTGAGCCTAACCTGATGAGGGAGGCGCTGGAGCGACTTGGAGAGCACAAGAACGCGCAATACACCTTTCCATCGTCAGATGGCATGGTTGAACAGTACATCGTAACTTAGAAAAACATTTGAGGAAAGTCGTGGCCAATCATCAGGGAGATTGGGTGTCGCTTTTCTTGCTGGCTTACTGCTCTTCAACTCACATCACCAGGCTGATACAGCCAGTTAGGTCTTTGGCAGGAGACTGCGTCCCTCATACGACGCAATGTTTGGGAGATTCCCTGGTGCACCACAACCAGCATCCGACTACGTGAAGACCCTCACGACCGGTAGGCCAACAACCGACATTTTCAACAATGTGATCTAGTGTGACATATTTATCTTTAGGTATATTTGTTTCTTCGTGGTTTATCTCGACCCAAAGTTCCACAACTGTTGTCCTCTGTAGTCCAAGGGAACATGCTTTAGTTCCCAAGGTCGCAGGTTCACCTGGCGGAGGGTGATGCATTTTTTTTTCGGGCGTAAAGATATTAAGCATGGCTTCCTTCGAAAGGAAAGTAAACCCGTTGGTCCGTGTCGTAGATTTACGGCAGCTAAAAGAACCTGAAACCTGATAAAAGAGCATGCTGAGCAAAATTAAGTGTCTTTCACGCCCAAGGAATGGGAAGCAATTAAAGAGCGTTCATAAATAAAACTCAATTTAATTTCCTAAAGTTCCACGCACATAACAATGGAGAAGTTTATTTACTTAAATGGTTGTGTTATAAAACAGGAAGGCGAGAATGCAAGCAACTAAGGCCATCTGTGTGGCATTACACTAACTACTGTAGCTCCGATAGAACACCAATCACACGAATGCTGAAAGTTAACCTTCCTATTAATTCAATAGTAACAAAGCATAGAAGGACTACGCAACTGAGGCATTATACCAGCAAGTTACTCAAGCAAATGACACAGGAATTGACTACGCAGCTAAAGTCATCTGGTATAAACCCTGAACCACGTGCACCAAATAAATAGGGACCGTCGTGAAATGATCTAAACTTGCGATATTAAACATATGCAATACTCTTAATTGATTATAAAATATATTTTAAATGTGGAAATATATTTCTGAAAATTAAATGTAAATGACAGTAACAAAAGCAGAAATCTTCGGCTTGTCCTAAACATTTTCATACAGCTGTCCTACACTTGCATATTATTCATCAATGTGTACTGTAATAATTATCGTATGACTAAAGCTGATTATTGGTTTTATTAACAGCTGCGTTACCCAGAATTTCATGGATGCAATGTGTAAGTAAGGGTGTGAAAATAAGAATGAGGTATCCCCCCCCCCCGTGTATAGCCTACAGCTTTCATCGATCCAAAGTTTATTGGTCAAATGATGAACATGTGTACAAATGATGCTGAAAATACGAGTAAGAGCAGTGTTTTGAGGTTTTAGGGAACCTTTAGCATCTATGGTCAAATCAGATGCTTTGACTTAAGAATCAACTGTGTAGTTTCTTGGGGTCGTCTCCTTAGCGCGGTGGTAGCGCAGCTGCTTACCAAGCGGGAGACCTGGGTTCGATCCCCAGTACCGGCTGGGAGACCTGGCCCGGGGTGCACTCAGCCTCGTAAGGTCCCTGGGAGGCCAATTGAGGAGCTACTTGATGGAGAAGTAGCGGCTCCAGGTCATGAGGACCGCATTAACCGGCCGGGAGGGAATCGAGGCGCTGACCACGTCTCACCCTCCAATACTGCACCCCATCAATGACGTCTGTAGTGGACCGAGATGGGGGACGCAGCGGCCGGGCGGTAGGCCAAGGTTCGCCGTGAGCTGTCGTGCCATGGAGTAAATGTGTAGTTTCTTGAACGTGGTGTTTTTAATCATTTTATTTTCTTCAAACACATGTACACTACTTCCAGACTCTGTGGTGGATAGAGAATTATTCCGGTTAAAGAAAAATTCCTCGCTCCAGCCCGAAATCGACCCCCGGAGAGAAGTCAGCTCGCTGACCACTCGACCGCGGAGGCAGTCAGGATAAATGTGGGCTCTAATTGATCAAGCATTATGTTTTTGTCTACTCATGGCTGAAAACAAAGGCAAAGGCAGTCTGTAAATCTAACGCTGAGCTAATGTAAATAACGGAACAGCTTAAGACACAATTCTACATATAGAGTTGATAATAGGAATAGTTTTAGAGGGCTGTAAGGTACGCTATAATTTTCGTTGGGTACAATGTATGTGAGCAAAGAGTGTTATCTCACACACACACACACATATATATATATATATATATATATATATATATATATATATATATAACACTTATTCTTTGTTCACATACATTGATATATAGTACATAGTTACGAACAGTGTTGCCATTTGTGCTGGGGTTTTATAGTTGCGGAAGTTTTTGAAAGTTGCAAGATAACTTATAATTTTTTCCCAGATTCAAAAACCCATGCATACCCTCAAAATAACACAAAAAACAAAACAAAAATCCTTGATAATAAAATTCAACGAAATCGGAGGTGAATTTGGTTATATGGAGAAAAAAAATGCAACCCCTCCACTCAATTTAAAAACATTTTAAGCCTCCCCATTTATCATTTTGGCTGGAAGTAGTTAAAACTCTTGTCACTTTGCAAAAATAAATAAAATACTTTATCATATATTCAAGGAAACGAGATAGTTACTGTGTGACATAGATGTAAAACAACCAACCCCTAACCCCTGAGTTTTTTTGGAAATGTTTTATGGGCTGTTTCCATTTGGAGTAAGGTTTTCGAGGGGAAAAAACTATTAACATTGGTGAAGTTTCACGAGATAATCTCACACATACGCGCGCGCACAGAAAATTATATTAAATTATTTTCCATATGTAGTATGGTTTTTGCCTTCTCAATTGCTTATTGCAGTCGATAACGCCGTAGAGAACTCCCGCACTTTTTTGTTTGTTGTATGTCTGTAGTAAGACCTGACTCCTAAAGAAAACCAGATAAAAATCTGATGCATTGAAATCTATTTCCATTGCCCGCATATTTACGTCCAGAAGTTCAATACAAACCACATCATAATTTAATTCCGCTCTCTTCCACTATAAACACGAGTATTTTATGTCGCTGAAGCATGTCGGCTGTTACCTGTTACAAAGACTATTACAACATTGTTAATCAGCAACAAGCATTTAGGCCGCCATGTATATAGGTCTAAATGGCAAATCATCGCGTTTAAAATGTGCATTACAATTAACTTAACCGAAACTTATCGGTCCTTGCTACCCAGCTTCTAATTTCAACTTTTAAATGACCAACAAAAAAAAAATTACAAGGTCTGGGAAAGAGGAACAATACAATTAAAATGTTAGTTATGAAAATAACAACATAGACAGCTATCATATGAAACAGGGGTCTATAACAACGATAATATGTTCTAATATGTCAGATGTAGCTTCTAATAATTACATTTCTTTTTCTTACATTGGTGTAATCAAATCCACTTACATAATAGAATAATCTACATTAACGAGGAAACAAATTTGTTCATGGCACTCCCACAAATTGGTTAATCGACAGTTGCTTACAATTGTGAATATCATTAACTTGTCTTTGTAATTAGACTGCGCAAAGTGAAAATTTTTAAAATTGGTGGATTACGAAGATATAAGTTCCTTATATCCACCACGTTTACTAATTCATTGACATGCATTTATGTCGGCTCTTTTCTCCCCTAACCTCATAAGTTGGTCCTATATGTTACAAAGTAACTATGCAACAAAAGGCAAAAATAATTTTAGTTTATTGGGTTGCAGTGCACGCATGACTCCTGCAGCAGCTAAAATAAGACATAAGGCTGCGTTAAAAAATGTTATTATTCATTGCGAAGCGTCTAGAAGCCACGATGTTATCGAAATAACGCACCTGTACACATTTCCTTAGATACCATAAAATATACAAGACGGGAAATAATAACTGTGAAGCAATTGTTTCCGGGCCAGAAGCAATTTAATTGGGTATTCCAGCACAGTTAATTTAAACATCCACACACACATTAACAAACATAAGCTATAGGGTTATAACAACAGAAATGGTTCACGGTGCAAGGGGTCAATATCGAATCTAAAGTCACGTGACTTGTGGGTTGTATGGTAGGCCTTCGTTCTTTGTTACTTTCTCTACAGATACTATATGTGCAGAGTGAATTGAGAAGGTATTGTATTTCACCCAAGAAGAAATACTGAAATGTCACCGGAAATATGTTTTCAAGTCCCCTAAGTCCAAAAAAGCATTTTTAGAAAAAGATTAAATTTGGTATTTAAATTTAGTATCTTTTAAGGTACATTTTCTCAACCCCCCCCCACTGCAAACTACCCTTCACATGGGAAAAAACTGTAAAACGTTGTTTTTCTCAAAAATGGCTCAAACGATTTTGATTAATGTGCCATATATTAAAGATATTTACGTGGGCGGATTGAAAAGTAACACACAATGGTATTTTGCAAAAAAAGAAGTTTAATAGTTAAAAAAATTACCTACTTTTCGACATAGTCACCAGCTTTCTTAACACATTTGTTCCATCGTGATACCAGTTTCAATATGCCCTGTTCGTAGAAGTCCGTTTCCCTGGAGTAAACCATCTGCGGGCTGCTCATTTCATTTCCACACCTGTCGCAAAACGATGGCAGGTCAGGAATTTCTTAATGGGACCAAACAGATGAAAGTCCGACGGTGCAAGATTCGGACTGTATGGTGGAAGCTGGATCACCAACCATATTTTGTGATTTTCTGACGAACAGCAGCAGCAATCTGGGGGCGAGCATTGTCATGAAGAAGTTTGATATCGTCAATATTAATGTTGTGGCGTTTACCACGAAGAACACGACGCAACTTCACCAAAGTTTTAATGTAGCCTACAGAATTCACAGTGATTCCGTGTTCAGCAAAGTCCACCAATAAAACAACATGCTTTGAATTTTTTCTTTACTGGGGAAACAGCATGCTTCCAATCCATACCTGCCTGTTTTGTTTCGGGCGTGTAGTGGTATGCGCACGACCAATGACAGTTTCTTTCAGAAAGTCATGCCCTCCTGCGGAGTACCGTGTTAAGTGATCCAAGCTTATCATTCGCTGGCTCTTGTGGTTGTCTGTCAGGCTCTTAGGCATCCAGCGAGCACTAACTTTACAAATCATGAACAATATCGTACACTGCAACATAGGAAACATTGAGCTGTTGCGATAAGGTCGTTCAAAATTGCCGCCTCAATATCTCTGACATTCTGCGGGGTTGCAGCTGTTATCGGCCTCCCGGGGCGTGGCGAATCACTAAGGTTCACACGACTCTCTTGGAAGAATGCACACCGCCTAGAGATATTGCTACGGCCCATACAATCATCCCCATACACACCATGCATGTCCCTGTGAATTTCACTCGGTTTACGCCCTTTGGCCCACAAATATTGAACCACACCTCTCTGCTCTTACACGTGGACAGTAGCATTCGCGCCATCTTTGTTTCTTTCGCTATAGTTGCACATGAAATAAAAGATACCCTCTGTAGTGAAAACTTCAAACTATACCTATGTGAAATTGCGACTTTCCAGCTGCAATACCAAGGCAGACAAAATTATTGTGCGTTATAGTTGTAATAAATAAGAGAATTGTATATAACGATATTTTTTTTATCTTTTGCAGTTTGTGAAGGAGCTTTAGGTTTATCTATTTTGGTGTCAATAATTCGTACTCTTTTCGATTCACCCTGGTACATGACAAATGAAATGAATATCTTGAATTTCTTGGGAATAGCCTCTAAAGACCCCTTCATATTGGATGAAATCTGCTTAACTGGTAAACCGTAAAATACAGAGAGAAACTTACTAATAAAACATGTAGATCTCGTTGAAACACGCAATTTATATCAAATACTTTTTATACAGTAGAGTTGGTTGTTTCCGATACATTTCCTGTTATTGGTTTAAATTTTAAACTACGCAACTTTTCTCAAACAGGAAGCCATCCTTCGTTTCATCTCTTTTGTTTTTACTGCTCGCCGTGCAAAGCGAACTGAACTTCAATGTTTACATAGCGACAAGTTTTTAAAAGGTTTGACCATCGTTTTAGCCTAGTGTATCCTCTTATTTCCCTTCTGCTTAGAAGGAAGCAAGTAATAAGACAATTGTTGCTAATGGGTATGTCAATTAGCATGATTTAGATAAAGGAACAATCTTTTTTTTAGCATAGTTTGTTTACAGAAGGGGCCATGTGAGTGGAACACATCAGATTTTTATTTAACACACCCCTCACATACCGATACTGTGTTAATTGAAATACATGTGATTCTGTGCACATCGATATAATAAATGGAGTATATTTAAGAGTTTCATATCTACGATTAAAAACAAGTGATGTAGTTTAGCTGCTACTTTGGCTGTAATGAGAAATTCATGAAAGAAGGAGGGATAAGTTTTTATTCGTAAGTATTTTATGAACCCCCGCTGACGTTTGCATGCGGTTACTGCTTAATCACATACAGATTTGAAAAAAATAGAATACTTTAAACTGTGAAATGAAAAAAAGGAATTTAAGTAAGTACTCATGAGAAACTTAAATTTAGGAATTAAAAGTGCTAATTAATTGTGTTCCACTTACTTCCATACGTGATCCGATTTGTTAACTTTAATATTCTGTCATTAGTGCCGCTTTGTAATTACTTATTGGTGTGTTACAAGCTTTTAAGGCATAGGCCGCAAAGCGCAGTCGAGGGATGTTTTTATAAGTAGATGAGTGGAGCAGTCAAGGCCTTCGACTGCGGAGCATCGAAAGGATATAGCCACGGGATCTGTGAGGCCAAAACCCCAATAATTCCAAGAAGTCAAATCCTTGGTAATCCAGCGGATTCCAAATGTGGACATGTTAATATTTTCAACACATTCAACTTCAGATCGCTTGTAGAAGTTTTGCCATGTATATTTATTTTTAAGAAATCCACGGAGGCGTTTGTTAAAAAGTATTATTATTATTATTATTATTATTATTATTATTATTATTATTATTATTATTATTATTATTATTATTATGACTGATTTTATAGTAAAAGGGTGCAAGTTACCTTAAATTTGAATCCAACTAGAATCTCTAGAATTGTCCTACAAGCTCTTGGAATTATACCAACGCCTTATATGGAATGGGCCCAGTGGCGGCTGCTGTAGAAGAGCACAAGAGCTCGTAGCTTTTGACACCCTGTAAATTTATTTGATTATTTTTTTTCTTTCAATGCTATTAAACGTATCATAAATGCGGTAATTTAAAATCTACAGCGTTTGAATGTATGTGCTACTCCTCTAAACTCGATCAGACGTGGCATCAACGTCCCTGGCACATCATGGAGTGTGCACGTTTTTAGGAGCCTTTGCGCATGCTCAACTAGTGTGACATAATTGCTTTATGGATGAAATAATTACCACTTGTGCAAACATGTTTATCATACATCTCTCAACTACAAGTTCACGTGATTGCCACTAGATGGAAGCACACTGCAACAGAACAGCTGCAAGTTTGCGGAAAGCTGGGAATCCCCATTCGGTTTTCATCTTGCCATTAATCCCGCCAGGTGGTAGCACACTGGTGGTAACTATGCCAATTCACTTACTATATGCACAGTGAAATTTAGATGTGACGTTAGTATGTTGTATACTTAGAAAAAACTATTTTATATAATATATATTCTGCGTTTCTGGATATGTTTAGTATATTAGTGTACTATGTTATGCGTATTATCTTACAGTGTTCGGGTTCCTATTTTTAACAAGTGCGCCTGTTTAGTAGAACTTCTTTTACCTGCAGTCAAATGGCCATGTTGGTTACCATTGTCATGCTGCTATTTGATTTCAAACACTTCCATAATGTTTAGTGTGTGGATGATACAATACGAAATAGTGATCCGTTATTCGGATGCGATGCCAACATAAATTCCTTTGAAATTATTTTAAGTGCCAACATAAGACTAGGGCCTTCCAGACCAGATGTGTTGACTGAAAGAGTGAGAATGTCTAATAAGCGCTTTTACGAACGAACATTCAATAAAGAACTATACAATAAGCGCAACTGGTTGTGTGAGTGCAACGTAAGAAATGGACTGCATTATTTTCCAGTTTCGATTTTCAGCCCAGAAGTTAATTCGTGGACTAATTCTGGTGTTACAGATTTCGCACATTCGTCCGACAAAATGAAGCACGGAAACTACACTATAATAAAAAAACAACAACAATAACGAACGTTGAACACTCAATGCTTGGTGAAGTTACATTAGTACCCAGTTTGACAGCGTACAGTCTCCCCGAACCTCATTTTCATCAACCATCCTGCAAACCTCACGATCCCGTCAAAACCTAGTTAAATTATAGTAAGCCTGTCAACTGCTCGTATAGAGTCTGTGAGAAAAAACAACGAACAAGTCGATAACAAGTCTAATAAACAATTTTTATTTTCATTAACATATAAGTGGAGTATATGGAGGAACAGAACATTTCACAAGACGAAATAATGTAGTTTTTTCCGATTCAGAAAAACAGACATGGTGAGTGCTAATAAATTTTAATATTTGGCTGACGAAAGAATGCAAGCGGAGAATAGCAATGTTTACACATTACTCCGTTGTTATTTTAAAATGTACTTAATTGTGTACAAAACAATAACAATTTACAAAAACTAACCTTTCTTTCGTGAGACAAGTTCTTTACTATTATATGTAGTTACATAATGATACAGTTGTACTGGTTAGACCACTCACCCAGACGGCCCGAGACCGGATCCCAAGCGGCGCAGCGGCAGGCTTTCTCCTACGGTGCCATGGATCCAAATATACAGTTGAAATTTAAACTATTGTTGTTGAGGGCAACTTAAGCAGTAGATTCTACTTCACATTCTCAGGGCTATCGGAATCTAAACCTGTGAGTACCCAAAATGTATAGTCATGAGCCGCCATTGAATGGTCATCAATATAATGAGGATTGAATACATGAACTGGAGTAGAGAATTATAAACGGCGTTATTGAGGATATTGTCAATTAACAGCTTGACCGTACAAATTGATAAATGGTTCCAGCCGCAATTAAAACAGATGCAAAATACACGTTTGGAAATAAACGCAATAACTTCAGGGTTTCTCTTTCTTCAAACCATAATATACTACATTTCCTCTGTGACTATGTACATATCAATTGGTATAACACTTAAAATAACTTTTCTTGAGTCATTTTGCAATGAACTCCCTTTAAAACTTTTGAAATACAGTTCTCTCTATTCACAAGTCACGTGGTTTCAATGTTTTCCGCACCCAGTTAGCTCTCTGTCCTATTATAGCTCTATGGACCTAACAGAGCGCACTAAAAGCTAATTAACAAAAATCCGCCTTGGACGCCACCTCTCGGAAAACTAACGAAACAAGGGAAACTTATATATCTAGTTTACATTGATCACAGCACTAAAACATCTTTAAATGTTATTATTGCATTGGTGAACCTATCTGGGTTACTACACGTATACTTAGTTACTGTTAGAATTAGCTGAAAAGTTCAATGCCACAACCGGGATTTGAACAGGTTCTCCCGCTCTCCGTACGGTTGCTCTAACCATTGAGCTACCGTTACAACATGCCGGTGTGACATTCAGTCCTCCATCTAAAGCAGGCATTGCATTCCACCCAAAAATTCCATGCCCAGATTTCACTGAAAATACACATTTTAGAGGCCCTGAATCCAAAAAAGCATTTTACGCAAAAGTCCTTGCGTGTGCGTGCGTGTGTGTGTATGTGTGTCTGTGTCTGTCTGTGATCGGAATAACTCTAAAACGAAACGTTCTTTAAATACCAAACTTGATATTTAAGTTCAGCTTCTTTCAAGATCTTCAGGAAAACCTCCCTCCCCAAAGTAACTTTTACGTACAAAAATTTTCGAAAATTTTATTTTCTCAAAATTGACTCTAAAGATTTTGGGAAATATCGTACATTAAATGTATTCACAAGGGAAATACAAAGTATTCATAGAATTTTCTGGGAATAGCCTCTGAAGTTCCCTTCATTATGAATGAATTTTGCTTAACCGGTAAACTAATTGATAAAAGCTTACTGTACAAAAATATGATGTGTTCCATTCGCATGACTTTCTCTACATCTCTGAAACACATTATTGTTAAAAAGCTTATTCTTCTATTTACTTTATGCTAATTGAAATAAACAATAGCAGAAATTGTTCTATTACTTAGTTCCTTATATGTAGAAGAGAAATAAGGGAATGCACTAGGCTAAACCGATAGTCAAATGTTTTAAAATGTGGTTTCCATGAGATTGAAATCCATTTCTTTGCGTGGTCAGGAGTTGATAAGTTCCCTATGAGAAAAGTTTTAAGTTTTTTTAAAACTGAAACCAATAACAAGAAATATCTTTAAAAAAAACAGCAAAAACAGTCAACTCCACGAAAAAAAAAATGAATATGATATAAAATGTGTGTTTTGAGGAGATTACATTTTTTGTCTATCTCTTATGGTTTACCAGTTATGCAAAATTAAAAAAAAAAATTCATCCTGAATAAAGAGGTCTTCAGAAGCTATTCCCAGTAAATTCAAGTTATATATTTTATTTTTCATGTAAATATCTTTAATATTCGATATTTTAATCAGGTTCGTTAGATCTATTTTTGAGAAAATCAACATTTTCAACATATTTTCTATGTAAAGGGTAGTTGGGGTGGGGGGGATTTTCTTGAAAACCTTCGTGACACATCCTTGGAAGATACTGAACTTAAATACCAAGTTTGGTATTTGAAGGACTTTTCGTTTTAGAGATATGCTGCATGTACGCACACGGACATTTTCCTAAAATGCTTTTTTTGGATGTAAGTCGCTATTGGTGTATGTCATCTGAAAATAATTCGAGATCTCTTTGTAGTTTACCGCAAAAAATGTCAGCCATTAGGGAATTAAAAGGGTGGCAGCATGTTATCTTGTAAGTAGCTCAGTGGTTAGAGCAACTACACGAAGAGCAGGAATGACATTGAATTTTTCATTGCGACTAACTTTACAGTGGCAGTGTAGTAGTATTTATTTTACTGCATACGGCATCACAGCTGCTCGCCGGTGACGAAGTGGTAAGTGGGAAAAGAAACTAAGGAAGATAGGATTCCAGGTTCCTCTCAGCAACTGCCAGTTAAGAAGACCAGTCTGGAAAGACAGACTGAGCGAGGTGCGAACCGCGGACTTCCCGTTCATGAGTCCCCTTCACGACCTCCTTGTTGGTTTGTACAAATTAATACTATGAGCGAATCTAAGGTTAGAAATTCAAAACTGTAGATTTAGCGAGGACACTCTCTCCTTAATCTGCAAAGTTCTAAAGACCCTTTAACTGTATGCTCAAGATTCCTTTTAACTCGGGCGCTCGAAAAGTCATTAGAAAATACAATTACACTCGTAGAATCGAAAAAAGTTTGTATTTAGTAATCGTCGTCTCTTACCAGATGGCAGTTTAAGTTTCAGCTATATCCATCCCGTGTTTCGCTGCCATATGCGAATCAATCAACAATCCTGTGTTTCTTTAGAAATATGGAGGGGAAAAAAAAACGAATTTCATGCGGTGAGTTGGATAAAGTTCATGGCAAATCTGCTCCTGCGTTTGTAGCAATTGTAAATGGATTTCAACATGACCGTACATCCACAATTGATGAACATCGTTCCCGACCAGTAGAAGTAGTTCCTCTAAATGGTTGACAAAATACAGAATATCGTTTTGAGTGATCGTCGATTCAAAGTTCGCGAAACAGTAGAGGCCACAGCCATATCACAAGGTGCAGTGTTCTCAATTTTGCACCAAAAATTAGGTATTTTTCGGCGATATAGGTGACGCGTTTGCTCTCAATGGAGAATAAACGCAATCGTGTGATCGATTCGGAATCTGGTTTGGCACTTTTCCGTCGCAATCCTGACGAATTTCTGCGTCGATAAATAACTGTTGATGAAACATGGATACACTACTACACTCTAGAGACAAAAGTACATTAGAAACAGTGATTTTTTAAAGGCAAAGGTGGTGAAATCTGCAGGCAAGGTGACAACCTCGTTTTTTTTTTTTTTGTTTTAATACACGCGGAAGCATTTACATTGGTTACTTGCAGAAAGGATAACGATTAATGGAGAGTATTGTGCATCGTTATTGCACCGGTTGAACAAAGAAATCAAGAAAAACTCCCTTATCTGGCGACTTTTTTATTATCACTATTATTTCCAAACTTGATAAAGTGGCTCCTCATAAAACGATTCACGTCTCCCAAACACATGCCTTTTTTGACGACCTTCCGAAATCTTACTTTTTGGAACGCTTAAAACAGCTGGAGAAACGCTGGGAAAAGTATATCGAGCTAAAAGGAGAATATATTGAGAAAAAAGAAATTACCAAAAATAATTTGTTTTATATATTTTTGTAAGGACTTATTGAACGCCCCTCGTGTATGGGTTGGCAATGAGTACGGTTACGTCATGTCATTTTTTTTAATAGAGCTTAACACCCACTTTTACAACAATGACATCGCAGGCAATGTCACTGATAATGTATGGAATGAAATTGGTGCACCGGTGGAATGCGATGGAGGGGGAAACCGGAGAAAACCCGCGCCGCTTTGTCCACCACAAATCCCACATGCCGCCTGGGATCGAACCCAGGGAGAGGCGAGTGGCCACTGTGAAGCCTTATATCTCGATGAACAAAACTTAGGTTGAAGGTGGTGTCAGCATTTTTTATTCCTCCAGATTAGAATAATACAATTGCTGCATGTTTAACACTCAGGTACTAACAAAGGTCACTTACAACTCGTTTTTATTGGGGGAGACTTAAAGTTTAACGTTTCTTTTTAAAGTTTAATATTATAATTAATCTTATGATCTATAAATAATGATTAATACCTTTGGGATAACAGCATACTTGTTTTAAGAGTTCATATCGAAAGAGAAAATTGTGACCTCATGTTGGGTTAAGACAATTTATGGATAGATGGTTGAATGAATGAAATGATCTCAAATGAACCCGAGGTCTAGAGCTTAAAGTTCCGGATGTTCTTCTTCTCTTAACCGAGAATCGAAATCCGACCTATTAAATGTTAGATAGAGGCAGAAAAGTTCTTTTGTGCCATTGTTCCGTTTTTGAATCTCTGAACATTAGTAGAAAATGCTCCATTCCATAAACACAAATAGATTTCAGATTAATTTAAAATCTCTTAACTTTCAGCTTTCATCTTAGTTATACACTTAATCACTCGTGAAAATGTACTTGAGCTATAATAAATACTCATTTAACCCAATATACACGTTTTGCAATTATATAAATAGGCTAATAATTATGTTGTACTATATTTTGTAGATTTTAGGAATAAGTAATTATTTTCTTTGAGCGTAGGTTGTGAAAGAATGGAGCTTTTTGAACAAGATTGTTTGATTTCGAAAAATGTAAAGCATGTGGTGAAGTCAGAAAGTATCATCTTTAATACTCAAGCGAGAGTGGCTTCGAGCACCTCTTAAACTCCAACAGTCTCGTACTATTATTAAAGGGATCTTCTCTTGATGACTTAAACGAATAAAAGCATTCATAAGAAAGGGAATGCAGTGCTTAGTGTGTTTTGTATGAAAATTAGAGAGAAAAATGAGCCTCTTTTCCAACCCTCTTTTGAGCATTTAAATTAGTCCTTAAGGGATTATCTTTACCTATTACCTACTTCTTTGTCGAATCTCTGGACAGATAATTTTATCTTGATTATTGGATATAAAAGGTGCATTAACTTGGAAATGGGTATGAACATAATATTACATTAGTATATTTATTCCTGATATTCGTTAAAAATTAATCCCGCACAATATACCAGGTGGGCCAACTGCCCCGGATTTGGCGTGAGCAGATATACCGTCGTGCGTTATATGAGCTGCAGAACCCAACGGAGTTATTCCAAGTTAAAACCCGCCAGTGTTGATCTGGCCTGCGGGATCTTCGTTTACCCCGCTCACCGTCGCCCCTGATAAGCAAGAGGGTTGAGACGAAGGTGTGTGAGTTAACAGCATAACTCAAAAACGAATTCGGTTATAAACCAAACTTTGTATTTAAGTTCAATATTTCCAAGGATGCGACACTAAGTATTTCAGGCGAATTCGCCCGCCCCCAACTACCCTTTACATGTAGGATTTTTCTAAAGTATCAAATGTCTTAAAATGTCCTATTATTTTTATTAAAGTGCCAAAATATTACAATATATTACAGATTTACATGAAAAATAGAATGTATATGTTGAATTTTCTGGGAATAGCCTCTTCATTCTGGATGACATGTGCATAACTGATAAACTGTAACAGATAGACAAAAGCTTACAGCACAAAAAACGTTAAAATACACAAGTTATGTGATATTCTCTGTTTTTGGTTTGAATTTCCAATACTTACAATTTTTTTAAGCGAGGGGTCGTCATTCTGTTTCTTTTCATCATAATCAAGCAAATAGAAGCGTATTTCATGCCCATTACATAGTGACTAACTCTTTAAAGATTTGAGTACCTCTTTAGCCAAGTGTATTCCTTTATTCCTCTTGTGTCTGCAAGGATAAAATCATTTCTGCTAATGTTTACCTTGATTAGCATGAAATAGAAGAATACGCTTTTGTAATTATAATTCATAAAAGAATAGGTAGAGAAAGTTGTGGAATGTGGCACATAAAGTTTTTGTATTATGTGGCATTAGATTTTGAATTCGCGGAACTGCAATTCTTGCAATGTTTACTGTTTGTGCCAACCGCCAAGAGTGAACAGGAAAATGCATGAGAATATGATCGAAGATCCTTAATGGAATCGAAACAGAGATTAACGAGGAGCGTTCAATAAGTTCTTATAAAGTAGAGTTTTTTCAACATAATCTCCTTTTAGCTTGATACACCTTTCCCAACGTTTCTCCAACTATTTTAAGCCTTCCAAAAAGAAGGATTTCGGAAGGCATTTGTTTCGGTGATGACATTTTCGTTAAACATGAATGGTTTTCCATCGAGTCACTTTCAACTTGGAAATAAAAAAAAAAGTCTCTGGGGGCCAAATCTGATGATTGTGGTGGATGTTGTTGTAATTCGAATCTAATTTTCGCCATAAAAACTGCGCTGGTGTGCACCCTTGCATAAGAGAATATTTTCTTTGCCAAATGAGGGCGTTTTTTCTTGATTTCTCCGTTCAACGGCGCAATAACAATCCATTTATCGTTTTTCCGTTCTTCAAGTAATCAATGTAGATGATTCCGTGTGCCAAGCCATCTGCACATTTCACCACCTTTGCCCTCTTCGGAGCCGGTTCGCCTTAAAAACCCACTGTGTCGACTGTAGTTTTGTCTCTGGAATGTAGTAGTGTATCCATATTTCATCCATAGTCAGGATTGCGACGGAAAAGTGCCAAACCAGCTTCCGAATCGATCACACAATTGCATTTATTCTCCATTCAGAGTAAACGCGGCACCCATTTTGAACGAGACCTTTGTCAGATCTGATTTTTGGTGCAAAATCGAGAACACTATACTTTATGGTATGCTTGTCGCCTCTATTATTTCGCGAACTTCGATTCCTCGATCACTCAAAACCATAGCCTGGATTTTGTCAATAATTTTTAAGGAAGTCACTTCAACTGGACGTCTGAAATGATGTTCGTCATTTGGATGTGCGGCCACATTTAAATTCACTTATATAATTGTAAATTGTTGCAAACGCAGGCTATGAACTTCATCTTATTCAGCTTTTATCTCTTTCCATGTTAAGACGTTTAAATAGAAGTGTTTAATCACCGCACGAAACTAGTTTGCACTCCCTTTCTAAATAAGCACAAGATGGTTGATTTAATTGCCTAAGGAAACGTACCCACGTGATGGATATAGCTGAAACTTTAACTGCCATATAATAAGAGAAAACGGTTACCGAATACAAACTTTTTTCGATGCTAGAGTGTAATTTCTTGGATGTTCTAAGGACTTATTGAACGCCTTTCGTGCAGGCGGATCGTGGCCAAATTATTTGGTGGGGCACAATTTTAAGATTGACTAAAATGAAAATTAAGTTGATTATTATTTATGGACGCTCTTGAACTGTTACGGTTCTAAGCGTCCCATTCTATTTTGGACGTGAAAGACCGCTTAATGTTGCTCCGAGGCCTCTATCAGGCTTGAGTTTTTTTTTACGTGCCATAAATCTACGACACGGCATCAACGACTTTACTTCACTTACGAAGGAAGGAATTTTACCTCTGAAAAAAATCAGCCAGGCTTGAACCCGCGACCTTGAGAAACAGAGGCTAGTATGTTACCCCTAGACCACGAATGAGACAGGCTAAAATTAATGTATACTAAAAGCTATCAGTGGAAATGAAATGCTAATTTGTGTGTTAGCACTAACCTTTCTGTTTGTAGATGAAATCCATCCTTCGATCCTTTGTTGACAAAACACTTCGATGATGGTTTAAGTCAAGAACTGAACGCGACATGTTCCGAGAAATTTGAACACGAATCGTCACTTTCACTGTTTACCATATATCAACAACATCATCAGGGAGGTGATCCTGCTGCAAATTAATGCATAGCTCGCCTTCACAGCTGATGACGCTCTTCAGTTTAAAAGCTTCCAGTCTTCAATACTACCTTACACAACTTTAAAAGCTTATGTATGTCAATTACAACGTTCACGATGCTTCTTTTCACAAAGCTCGCTTTTCTCTCAGAAAATTGTGGAAACTACCCTTAAAGTAAAGTAAATCGTGGTGGTGGTATTAATGTTTTAAGCATTTTATTTATAAGTAATTGTATACTTTAAAAAACATCGCTATCATTCGTAACAGTGTTTAGAATTTTCCCTCTTAAGGCGAGTTTAACACCGCCGTTTCTTTGAACACTAGTAACTGATAAATCGGCATATTATTCTGCAGTTAATTTCACCAAATTATTCTCCAGCACATGTGAAATACATTCACGGCACTGTTTCACCACACCACTTTTTATCAGTTTTCTCTTAAGGCGGGTTTTGTAACTCTCAGCACTCATTTTCACAACACTAGCCACTAATCACCTCTCGGAAGTAAGGCGTCATTTTACTGTTTGTTCACGTCCAGAATTTCCATATATATTGGTTATTTGGCCGTTTCCTGTTTTCAAATGAAGCTTCAACTGGATCGTGAGCCAATTTCGTAGTAAACTTACGGTATATACACAACACACTGCTTGTACGCATTGAGCGTTGGCGCGCGAGCGGTACTTGTCTTCTGCTTGGTACCAAGTACCAACATTGTAAATTTTTACCACACAAGCTTCTTTATGTATATTTTGTTCGGAAGGTTTATAGATCAACCAACTTTGTTTGCAAATAAGAAGACATTCAAACTTAAGAAATGTGAAGAAATCTTTGGGTAAATATTTTTGTCAGGGATTTGACTCAAACTTTGTCGGTTCGTAAATTCTCTTTGCGGATGTGTGGCGAATGACCACAGAGACTTTCGTGCCTTAAGAGAACCTTACCCTTTCAGCCTCTCGAACCCCGCGCAAACAAATTAACATCTGAAAGTACTGAATTCTTCTCCACAAAGTCGCTTGTCTCCGAGAAATACGGCCGGTTACTATTTCCGACAGTCATCTTCACTACAACTGTGCAGTCTTAAAGAATTCATAGTAGGTTTAAATGTATACAGAATGCCTTATAGATTGTAGCATTTAACCTGATAATATAATGGAAAACTTATTGTCTGAAATGTTTGTAGGGAGGGCCCCCTAAGCCCGGCCGCAACTGCCCTCGTGCGAATAAGCAAATTAATGTAGGAGAAAATGCTTATCACTCGCTTTAGGCTTTAAAACTATCGATTAAATTCGATTCTGATCGGTGATTTAGCTCTTACGCTGCTTCCTGTATTTACTTTTATAGGTGTGCCTTATAAACCTTCGAAGCTGTGTAGTCAATATCGTAACATTTGTGTTTATATAACGTTCCATAACAGCTTTGTGACACCCAATACAACAGTCCAGATGCTTCAAACGCTAGCGGCGCTTACTTTAATAATGGTTAATGAAACACTTTGTGATGATTTTTAGTGACAGCACATTTTAAATAATTTATAGAACAACTATTCACCGGAAGTAGTATACAGGATAGAAGAGGAAATTCTTTGGATAAAGCGAACGAAAGTTTTTTCTGAAGATATGTAGCTTGCATTAACATCTAATCATTCATATATTTAGGGTCATTATGAAAACGCGCAATAGTCGAACGACTATTATTTTCTATTTTTTAGTTAAGGATAGATATAATAATCCTCTTTTAAGAATAAAAAAATAAATAAAACGCTCTTTTGTTTTCCTCTGCTTGTTTCTACAAAATAAATAATTAAAAAAGCATGTCTGATGTGTCCCACTCATACGACTTTCTCTACCTATTCTGCAACAAACTAATCTTACAAAAGATAATTCTATCTTCTTCGTGCTAATCGAGATAAACATTAGCAGATATGGTTTTATTAACTTAGTTCCTTATACAAGAGTAATGAGAGAATACATTAGGCTAAGCCGATAGTCAAATCTTTTAAAAGCTGTCGCTATATGATGGCATCGAAATTCGGTTTTCTCTGCATTGCCAGGAATAAAAAGAAATGGATGACGACTTTCCCTTTGAGAAAATTATAAACATTTTAAAACTGAAACCAATAACAAGGAATATCTCATACATGGTTAATTCCACAAAAATATTTCTGGCATAAATTGTATGTTTTAACGAGATCTACATGTTAGTTTATGCTAAGATCTTATCTATCTCTTACAGTTTGCCGGTTATGCAAAAGCCTTCTAGAATGAAGAAAGCTTCAGGAGCTATTACTAGAAAATTCAACGTAAACAGTTTATTTAACATGAAACTTTTTTTAATATATGGCATTTTAATCAAAATGTTTAGAGCAATTTTTGAGAAAATCCAAAATTTCAAAAAATGTTCCATATAAAGTAGTTTGCTGTGGGAGATTTTCCTGAAAATCTATGAGTCGCATCTTTGGAACATATTAAACTTAAATACCAAGTTTAGTATTTAACGACTTTATGTTTTTGAGTTATGCACAGGCACAGCTTTCTCTAAAATGACGTTTTTTCTCTAGATAACGTATAGTACATAGAAAACGTACTGCATTCGACCCAAAAAATTTGATACCGGGATATCACTGGAAATTAACGTTTTAGGGAATTCTATATCCAAAAATAAATAAATAAATGCAGCATTTAAAAAAAGGTGTGTGAGTGTGTGTGTGTGTGTGTGTGTGTGTGTGTGTGTCTGTGAACACGATAACTCAAAAACGAAAAATCGCTAAAATGCCAAAGTTGATATTAAATTCAGAATCCTCCAACGATGCGACACGAAAATTTTCAAGAAAATCCACCCACCTCAAATTAACTTTTACATGGAAAATTTTCGAAAATGTCGATTTTTTTTCAAATATGACTAACGATTTTGATTAAAATACATATATTCAACATGATTAATAAAATGCATATATCGACTTTTCTGTGAATTGCCTTTGAAGTTCGCTTCGTTCGAATGACTTTTGCATAACTGAAAAATCGTAAGAGATAGACAAAAAATTACTGCAAAAAAAAAAAAATGTTTATCTCATTAAAAGACATAATTTATATAATTTTTGTAGAGTTAACGGTTTCCGGTTTTTTTTTTTTTCCAATTTTAAAATATTTATACTTTTCTCAAACAGGAAGTCCACATTCAAGTTTACATTTGTTTTACTCCCGGCCACGCAAAGAAAACTGAACTTCAAAGTCAATCGCCTAACGACATATCTTTAAATATTTCACTATCGCTTTAACCTAGTGTATTTCCTTATTTCCCTCCTACTTATAAGGACCTAAGTAATAAGAGCATGTCTGCTAATATTTATCTTTATTATGTGGCTGAAATAGGTATATTTTCTCCAAAACATTATGACCTTCAACGGCTCCTCCTACTACTGGGCAATAGCCATTAGCAAACAAAAGACGATCCTATACTAGGGGCGTGAGGCAAAATCTCTGTTTCTTGAAGACTCTAAAGACTCTGCTTGCAAGTCGAGATTCCGCTCCATTTAAGGAACCACTAAGTGGAAGACTGGGCAACAGCGAAGGTTGCTTTCCAGCCGCACCCTTCCTAAACTCAAACCCTTTGGCAGACAGCTATCATGTTCTGAAAAATGTGACTTTCTCTATCTGCTCTACAAATAAAACTTCTCACAAAAGACTATTCTTCTTTCTAGACAATGTTACTCGAGATAAACAGAAGAATGTTCTTATTACTTAGTCCCTTATAAGTAGAAGGGACTAAGAGAATGCACTAGGTTAAAGTGATAGTCAAATGTTTTAAAAGCTATCGTTATGCGATTGTCATTGCAAATCGCTTCTTTGCTTGGCCAGGAGTGCAACAAAAGAAAAACTTCACAATTGAAACCAATAACAAGGAATATCTCGGAAACGGTTATCTCCATAACAAAAACGTAAAGCACATAAATTGTGTGTTTGATGATATCTACATTTTTTGTGCAGTAAGTTTTTATCTATCTCTTACGGTTTACCAGTAAAGAAAAATTCATCTACAATAAAGAGGTCTTCAGAGGCTATTCCCAGAAAATTCAAGATATACATTTTATTTAGGATGTAAATATCTTTAATATGCGGTATTTATATTATTCTCGTTAGAGCCATTTTTCAGGAAATAAAATTCTCGCCAGTTTTTCCAAGTAAAGAGTAGTTTGTGGTGGGGGGATTTTGTTGAAAATCTTCGTATCGCATCCTTGAAATATACTAAACCTAAATACCAAGTTTGGTATTTAACGGTGTTTTCGTTTTTGAGCTCTGCTGTACACACACACACACACACACACACACACACACACACACACACACACACGGAGTTTTTCTACAAATGCTTTTTTCGGGCTCAGGGTAGCCCAAAATATATATTTCCGGTGAATTCTCGACATCGAATCTTCTCTATCCACTATGTACATAGTACATGCGGGCTAAAGAAAGAATAAATACTGTAGAAGAATAAACCTTTGTAAGAATATTTGTTACAGAGTAGGCAGAAAAAGTCATGTGAATGAAGTATATCGGATTTTTTTCCGACTTATAATTTGATAGTAGCAAAGACTTTGGAATTATATTACCTAGAGTCACCGCTGGCGCTGGTGTGCTGTCGCTAATTGAAACCTCTCGCGCATCGATAGGTGAAGGGCAAACGTAATGTTTACCGTATGTTCAGTACGCTTAAAATGCTTTAAAAATGAGGTGGTTATTAGGGTTTAATAATTAACATGGTGTACTTCTATGCTGTATAACTGTACCAGCCATCGGAAAAATAATTCCGAGATCACTTTCCATCGGTAAGAATAAATTGTAACATTTGTGTTCCAAATTCATTCCGATTTATTCTCGTGTTTCCTCGGTCACTAAGGGAATGATAATTTATTTTAGGTTCATAAAACATAAACTAGAATTATTGAGTAAGTCGTCAGCTGCTCCGAGACGTAACAAATTTGTGTCATCGAAATATCACAGGCTATACTCAGTGCAATTGGCGAATATTTGTCTCAATGAGAATAAAGGCAAGATGATGCTAAACACTGACACAGTTCCTTTAGTATTTAGTTTCCCTTCTCATCTGATAAAGCAAATGAAAACACTAATTTCATTCTTATACATATTTTGTATATGTTTCATTAGCATTAGAAGGCAGAACTAAAATATTAGATTCAATATTTTAATTTGTCCTAAATTAAAAAAAAAAATACCCGAAATCTCGATTAAGTTAATTTTTCAAATCTGTAATTTCAGACTGAAACACAACCCCACAGGGTGCAAAAAGGAGTTTTGCAAAAGTGTTAGAACATAAAAAATATTAAGTAATAATAGATTCGAATCTTAGATTTGTTTATAAATTATTTCAGGAAGCACAGACCATCTCTCCTGTTGTGCACATATTAATATGCCTATCTTATCTAACTCAAATATACTACAAATACTGGTAGAAAATGTTTACCTAACGTCTTGAATATAGTTTAGAAGAGCAATATAGGTACTTAATTTCATGTTTATTTTGTTTTTATACTGTACATACCATCTCTGAAAATGCACTATCGCCAAAACTTTTTATTTATTTGTTTTTATTTATTTACATACCGTCTTAGGTAATGTCGCCGTATTACCACTTTGACCTTCTATAACGACTACTTAAATATGAGGTGTACATTAAAACTAAACTTCTCGATTAATTAGCTTAACACACATTCAGTATCGCATTCATATTTCCAGGCTCTTGCTGGTGGGGAATAAGAACAGTTTCACCAGCCTAGAATTGAACCGAGCATATTTTTCATTTTTAATTCAGCATCTTGACCACTTTACTCTCTTAATAAACCCTCTTTATAATTCTTGTTGACGACTTTGTGCATTAAAGTAAAAAGCAGAAAGTATACATGGAATCGCTGTGAAGAAATTGAGAAAACGGAATTAAAGCTGAATTATGCTCTCTGTGATGCTTACGTCATGTTCGTAAAATACTTTAAATACAGGTACGCGATATTCAAGTTCAATGATAATAGTTTGCTTCTGTTCCTTCTATTTAATGAAGTGATTTTATTCAACTTCCAACAGGACATTCAAGGTCTAATCCCTGTGCATAGATGCTGATGATCATAAAGAACGTATTGTCGAAAATATTTCCTACTCAGGTGTCCTTATGACGTAATTATAGTTGTTTTAAATTCCACTGTTTTCCTATTACAACCAATGTATTGAGCGCGGCCTAGGGAGTCTTTTGCCCTCCACCAGACTTCTTCATATTACGACACTTTATCTGATCTGCGCAGCTAGGCGTGTATGGGCTTGGATAGGAGTGGCTGCATTTAGGGTAAGATCGGGCCAATAGGGTCAATTTTTACATTTCATCCTCGCGGACAAACAAGAAGTAGTGAAGCAACTGCTACCATCTAGCGACAACAATTACAACTTCTTCCAGAGATTGGAACAAGAAATCAGTGTGAGACGTGTTTAACTGTTGCGTAGTTTCCTTTGTAAATATGTGCCGTTTGAGGTGACTTCGTATTTGTTTTACCCCTTTAAAACAGTAAAGAAGTTATATCGAATTTGTTGGAATAGTTTTATTATTTATTGAGCATTAGTGGCCTGTTAAGGTAATCGTTTCTTCCCGAGGTTATGCCGGTGTTCTCAATATCATTGTTGTACAAGTGTACCAACACGGTAACAATTTCAGGCGAATAGGGTCACATTATTGCGGGTGAAAAGGGTCAGTATTTTTGAAGTCGAATCTTTATTTTTTCTCTCTTTCTTCATTTATATTATAGATGGGGAAATGCAAGGGAAAAACTCCTCCCAGTGGTTAGATGACATCAGAATGACATAGGTCGCTGGTCACAATGTCGGACTCCAGATGGATTAATGAAGAGGAAATTCTATCATTTTAACACTCAATTGGAGTATTCTTGGACATTGCATTTAAGTTATTTGATGGTCATATGTCACACATAACTTTACAAGCTCTCCGAAGCAAATAACAAAATAGCAATACCACACATCCCTTGCAGCCGCTGGATAGGTTATTTTTATGTTTTTTAAAGGCAACTACGACAATGAGATTTAAGCGCAACACAAAAGAAACTTACTCTTGGGAGATTTTCTAGGTAGTACGAATGAAGGCAGCCACATCGCCGAATGCTGAAAGCGGATATCGTTATATAGGCGTCTATCCAGTTAATACAAATTTAGTGAAGGAACATGACTTTTTCCTTTTGGTTCTAAGTCGCACTATGGATATTCACAGTCTGAAAGAACTCTTGAGCTGAGTAGCTTCAGCAAATCCAGGACAGAAAGAGAACTGATTTCAAACTCCTTCGATCTCATTATGTGAGTTGTTACCATTCCCAAACAAAATGACGCCAAAACGTTCAGCAAATAATATATCTTCTGACTTCTCCAAAAATATTCTAGGAGTCACAGACAGAGTGCAAAAGAAAAGAAAACAGTTTCCTCAGCAACATAACATTAGGCAGATCAGTAATAAGTGAATGCGTATTCGGTCTACATCATCAGAATCATTAGGAAGCGATGAAGGCGATGATGAAATTACATCTTGTGAACTCTGCAAGATAAAATTCAGTGATCCCATATCCGTCAAACTGGTGACTGGATTCAGTGTCAAGGTAAGGAAAAAGAATTGATATCATGAGAGATATGTTAGTATAGCGAGTACAATTAAATTTTTCTGCGGGAAATGTATTGTCGAATGGTATTTTAATATTTCTACTGACCCTATTCACCAATCTCTTTGAGCAATTCATCCAACTTGTGGAGGGCAAATAGGGTCATGCAGCACTATTAATACTGATTATATGAAATACTGGACAATATTTTCGCATTCTCAAATAGTGAAATGTGTTCATAAAAGACTACTGTTTGTAAGCATATGAAGTAATTGGAGTTTATATTACAGACTTATCAGCCTTTTCCAATTTTTAACCCGATTCCCCCGACTTTACCTTGAATAGGAAAGCTGGTTTCCTTATGCAAGCCTGTATAGTGAAGGCCCCCAAATTTTTCTCTTAGAGTTCATGCTACTTTTGTAGTATTTTTAGAGGCTCTGAATCCAATATTGAGTTCAGTTTTTGTTTATAACGTCGATTTTCCGCAACATTCATTTACAGAATTGAATAGACAAAAATGATGAAACGAGTACTTATATCCTTTAATAAATATGAGTAACTCATTTTCAATAACTATTACGTTTCTACCGCCACAATTAACTATTTCAATTAAAATTTCCTACTGCTCTTTTTCTTGATCGTGTAGCTGCTCTCTTATGAACTTTCTGAAACGTATGGGAAAATAACCAAGAAATGATTAGAAAATATATTTTTAAACTGTTCGAGCATTCCAAAATTCGAATCTCTCACCATATTTAAAATGGTCATTACACAGCCCATAGCCTTGTTTTCTAAGAGCTTATTATTTGTCCTCAAATACCCAGAATTGCACGAAAACATTCTTCCAGCGTAAGTAAATTGGTCGCCTCCCTCCCCCCCCTAAAGAGTCTTGTATCCTAAGACATTTGAATGACAATTAAATACTAAGAGTGTTACTTAATTAAAGAAAATCAGAAGAATATTAACATAAAAAAGATGATGTGTTACACTCACGTGACTTTCTCTAGCTCTTCTACAAACTTCTTACATAAGATTATTCTTCTTTCTGCACCTTGATAATCGAGATAATCATTAGCAGAATGTTCTTACTACTTCGTTCCTTATACGTAAAAAGAAAATAAGGGAATACACTAAGCTAAACCAATAGTCAAATTTTTAAAAGCTGTCGTTATTCGATTGTCATTGCAAATCGCTTCTTTGCTTGACCAGGAATAGAACAACAGAAAAACGGACACTTCCTGTCTGAGAGAAGTATAAGTACTCACAACTGAAACCAAAAACAAGGAATGTTTGGAAACGGTTACCTCCACAACCAAAATGCACAGGACATATATTGTGTGTATTGATCAGCTCAACGTTTTCTGTGCAGTAAGTTTTTGTCTATTTCTTATTGTTTAGCAGTTAAGCAAAATTTAGCAAAATTCATCCAGAATAAAGGGCTCTTCAGAGGCTATTCCTAGAGAATTCAAGATAAGCATTTTATTTGGGATGTAAATATCTTTAATACACGAGATTTTAATCAAAATCGTTACAGTCATTTTTTAGAAAATCAAACTTTTCTAAATTTTTTCTATGTATAGGGTAGTTGTGGTGGGGGGATTTTCCTGAATATCTTCGTGTCGCATCCTTGGAAGATACCAAACTTAAATTTTGGTATTTAACGGTCTTTTCGTTTTTGAGCTATGCTGCCCACAGACAGACAGACAGACAGACACACACACACACACGCACATACACACATGGACATTTTTCTAAAAATGCTTTTTTTTTATTTAGGGGGAACCAAAACATGTATTTCCGGTGAAATATCGGTATCGAATTTTTGGGTGCATTACAATCAATACCTTCTCTAGCCCGTCTGGATAGTGTGGTGGTAGCGTGTCTGCTTCACATTCGCAAGGTCGTGAGTTCGAATCTCGCTTAGGGTAAGTTGCCCGGATTAGGTTTTTTTTCAGGGTTTTCCCTTATCCTGAGAAGACGAAGGTCGAGTAACTTTAAGCTCCATGGACCCTGAGATCATTTGAGCATCATTTCACCAATTTCATTCATCGTCCGATATGACCAACCAGGTTAAGCTAAAAAAAAACTTCTCTATACACTATGTACATAGTACGTATAGAAAAAATAAAGATGAAAAGGTATACGCGAGCATCTGTGTGTGTTTGTCGTAAAGAATCGAAATTCGTATATGAATAAATGTTCAAGCATGGCAGATGAAGGTTTTCAAGAAAATTCCTACCTTCGCTCCAAACGATATTTTACTGGAAAATGTTTAGTTATTTTTTGTTTTCTGCCAATGGTTCCAACAGTTTGGTTATAATAGTATTTATGGTTGAGATATTAGCATGATTATTATATATATATATATATATATATATATATATATATATATTCTTCAATTTTCTGTGAATAGTGGCAAACTCCTCTTCTTTCTGTTTGAATTTTGTAAAATGTTGCTAACTAGGAATCCATAGAAACAGAAGGCAACTTATTTCCAGGAAAATGTAGAGTTCATATTTGTAAACGTACAATTCGGACGCTAGCCGTTTCGAAATTATTCTTGCTGCATGTTTATATGCACGAGTAACAGTTGACGAAGATGCTGGAAATGGTCTAAACGCACCATGTACATAGCATATACATGTTTTGGGTCCCCCTGAATTCAAAAGAAGATTTTTTAGAAAATGTCCGTGTGTAAGTCTGTGTGTATATGTGTGTGCCTGTCTGTCTGTGGGCAGCATAGCTCAAAAACGAAAAGACCGTTAAATACCAAACTTGATATTTAAGTTTGGTATCTTCCAAGGATGCGCAACGAAGATTTTCAAGAAAATTCTCCCACCCAAACTACTCTTTCCATGAAACTTTTTTCGAAAATTTTGATTTTATAACAAATGGCTCTAACGATTTTGATTAAAATATCGTATATTAAAGATATTTACCAGACAAATAAAATGTACATCTTGAATTCTCTGCGAATAGCCTCTGAAGACTATTTTATTCTGGGTGAATTTTAGCATAACTGGTAAACCATAAGAGATGGACAAAAACTTAGCACACAAAAACTGTAGAGCACATTAAAACACACAATTTATGTTATATACATTTATATCGTAGAGTTGATAGTTTTTTAGGCATTCCTTGTTTTTGGTTTCAGCCTTGAAAAACATACTTTTCTCATACAGGAATTGGTCAACTCCGGTCCACACAAACAAAGGAACTTCAGTCACATAGCAACCAACTTTCAGCATTACTTTGACCTATGCTACTCGTTTATTTCGCCTCTACTTACAAGGAAGCAAGCAATAAGACTATTTGTGCTAATTGTTTTCTCAATTAGTATGAAGTATATAAAAGCATACGTTTTTTAACAATGTAGAGAGATGTAGAGAAAGTCATGTGAATGGAACACATCAGATTTTTTTTTTACTTTCTCTACACGTACTATGGACACAGTGTATAGAGAAGTTACTGTAATGCACCCAAAAATTCGATACCGAGATTTCACCGGAAATACATGTTTTGAGACTCCCTGATTAAAAAAAAGCATTTTTAGAAACGTATGTGTGTGTGTGTGTGTGTGTGTGTGTGTGTGTGTGTGTGTGTGTGTGTGTGTGTGTGTAGCAAAGCTCAAAAATGAAAAGACTGTTAAAAACCAAACTTGGTATTTAGGTTTGGTATTTTCAAACGATGCGACACGAGAAGATTTTCAAGAAAATCCCCCCCCCGACTACTCTTTCCATGGAACTTTTTTCGAAAGTTTTGATTTTCTTAAAAATGGCTCTAACGATTTTGATTAAAATGTCACATATTAAAGATATTTACACGACAAATAAAATGTATATCTTGAACTTTCTGGGAATAGCCTCTGAAACCTACTTTATTCTGGATGAATTTTTCGAAATTTTGCATAACTGCTAAACCGTAAGAGATGGACAAAAACTTGCCACACAGAAAATGTAGAGCACATTAAAACACACAATTTATGTTATATAATTTTTTTTCGAGGAGCTGATCGCTTTTGAGATATTCCTTGTGTTTGGTTTCAGCTTTGAAAAACTTGTACTTTTCTCATACAGGAATTTGTCACCTCGTGTCCATACAAACAAAGGAAATTCAGTCACCTAGTAACCAGCTTTTGACTTCACTTTAACCTATGTTACTCCCATATTTCGCTTCTACTTACAAGGGAGCAAGTCATAAGACTATTTCTGCTAATGTTTTCTCGATTGGCATGAAGTAAATAGAAGTATAAGCTTATTAACAATAATTTGTTACAGAGAAGTAGGGAAAGTCACGTGAATGGAACACATCAGATTTTTTAACCCTTTAATGTCTGACAAATCTTTATGGTTCACAGAGGTACAATGTCAACGAGTAGCAAGGTTGCACTAGATTAACCACGATTGTAAAGTCAGACAAGGAGAATGCTTTGCGTTTAATTGCGGTTCTTTAAACAACACAACCTTGTCGCGTTATGTTAGATGATAGTCAAATTTTAAAACGCCTTAGGCTATGTTGGTTTTTATGATACCACGAGAAACAAATATATTACTATTTGGCAAATTAAACAATATAGAAAGCACGGTAAAATTAAAATCAAGGTCAACTGATATCTTAAAAATGTTATGTGTTCCATTCACATGACTTTCTCTACATTTCTGCTACAAATTAATGTTAAAAAGATCATGTTTCTATATACTTCATTCTAATAATAGTTTTATTACTTTCTTCCTTGTAAGCAGAAGCGAAATAAGGGAGTACCATAGATTAAACTGAAAGCCAAAAGCTGGTTGCTATGTGACTGATGTTCCTTTGTTTGTATGGACAGGAGTTGACAAATTTCTGTATGAGAAAAGTTAAGTTTTTCAAAACAGAAACCAAAAACAAGGAATATCTAAAAAAAAATTAACTCCACGAAAAAAAGTATACAACATAGGTTGTGTGTTTTAATGTGCTCTACATTTTTTGTGTGGTAAGTATTTGTCCATCTCTTACGGTTTAGCAGGTATGCAAAATTCATAAAATTCACCCAGAATAAAGTAATCTTCAGAAGCTATTCCCAGAAAAGTAAAAATTTGTCATGTAAATATCTTTAATATACGATATTTTAATCAAAATCGTTAGAGCCATTTTTCAGAAAATCAAAAATATCGAAAAAAGTTCCGTGTGAAGGGTAGTTTGTGGTTGGGGGATTTTTCTCAAACTCTTCGTGTCGCATCCCTGGAAGATACTAAACTTAAATACCAAGTTTGGTGTTGTACCGACTTTTCGTTTTTGAGTATCGTGTTCACAGACACACGGATCTTTTTCTGAACATACTTTTTAGTTTCTATATACGAACTATGTACATAGTGTATATAGAAGGTATTGTAATCCACCAAAAAATTCGATACCGAAATTTCACCGGAAATATATGTTTTAGGGTCGCCTGTATCCAAAAAAAGTATTTTCAGAAAAAGGTTCGTCTGTGTGTGTCCGTGTGTCTGTGAACACGATCACTCAAAAACGATAAGTCGGTAAAATACCAAACTTGGTATTTAAGTTTAGTGTCTTCCAGGGATGTGACACGAAAATTTTGAAAGAAATCCCCCCACCCCAAACTTCCCTTTACATGGAACTTTTTCGAAAATTTTGATTTTCTTAAAAAAGGCTCTAACGATTTTGATTAAAATACATATATTTAAGATATTTACGTGACAAATAAAATGTATATTTTGAATTTCCTGGGAATAGTCTCTGAAGACTACTTTATTCTGGGTCAATTTTACGAAATTTTGCATAACTGCTAAACCGTAAGCGATGGACAAAAACTTACTATACAAAAATGTAGAGCACTTTAAAGCACACAGTTTATGTTATATACATTTTTTTCGTGGAGTTGATTGTTTTTGAGATATTCCTTGTTTTTGGTTGCATACATACTTTACTCATACAGGACCTTTTGAACTCGTGTCCATACAAACAAAGGAACTTCAGTCACATAGCAACCAGCTTTTGACTATTACTTTAACCTATAGTTTTCCCTTATTTCGCTTCTACTTACAAGGAAGCAAGTAATAAGACTATTTCTGCTAATGTTTCTCGATTAGCATGAATTAAATAGAAGCATAAGCTTTTCAACAATAATTTGTTGTAGAGATGTAGAGAAAGTCATGTGAATGGAACACATCAGATTTTTTGGATACAGGGGACCCTAAAACATATATTTCCGGTGAAATCTCGGTATCAAATTTTTCTGTATACTATATACATAACACGTATAGAGAAAGTAAAAATATGGTTGCTATGGGATTGAAATCCGTTTAGTTGCTTGATCAGGAGCTAAGGTTCCTGTATGAGAGAAGTTAAGTATTTTAGATCTGAAGCCAATGACAAGGAATATCTCGAAAACGATCTACCCCCAAGAAAAAAATAGATATGACATTAATTATGTATTTTAAGGAGCTGTACTCTTTTCTGTAATAAGCTTTTGTCTATACCTTACGGTTTATCAGTTATGCAAAATTCAAAACAAAACAAAAAATCTGATATGTTCCATTCACATGACTTTCTCTATAACCCTGAAACAAATTATTCTTAAAAAACGTAACTTCTATTTACTTCACGCTAATCAGAAAAAATTAGCAGAAATGGTCTTACTACTTCCTTCTCTGTAAGTAGAAGCGAAATAAGGGAGTACCATAGGTTAAAGTGATAGCAAAAGCTGGTTGCTATGTGACTGAAATTCTTTTATTTGTATGGACAGGAGTTGACAAATACCTGTATGAGAAAAGTATAAGTTTTCCAAAGCAGAAATCAAAAACAAGGAATGTCTCAAAAACGATGAACTCGACGAAAAAAAATGTATATAACATAAATGATATGTTTTAACGTGCTCTACATTTTTCGTGCAGTAAGTTTTTGTCCATCTCTTACGGTTTAGCAGTTATTCAAAATTCCTTAAAATTCATCCAGAATAAAGTACTCTTCAGAGGTTATTTCCAGAAAATTCGAAATATACATTTTATTTGTAAGGTAAATAGCTTTAATATACGATATTATAATCAAATTCGTTAGAGCCATTTTTGAAAAAATCAAAATTTTCGAAAAAAGATCCATGTAAAGGGTAGTTGGAGGTAGGGGGATTCTTCACAAAAACTTCGTGTCGCATCCCTGGAAGATACGAAACTTAAATACCAAGTTTAGTATTTTACCGACTTTTCGTTGTTGAGTTATCGTGTTCACAGGACCACGAACACACACACACACACACACACACACACACACACACACACACACACACGGACCTTTTTTCGGAAAATGCTTTTTACTTTCTCTATACGTACTATCTACATAGTGTATACAGAAGGTAGTGCACTCCAACAAAAAATTCGTTACCGAGATTTCACCGGAAATATATGTTTTAGGGTCCCCTGTATCCAAAAAATGTATTTTCAGAAAAGGCTCCATGTGTGTGTGTGTGTGTGTGTGTGTGTGTGTGTGTGTGTGTGTGTGTGTGTGTCTGTTAGCACGATAACTAAAAAACGAAAAGTCGGTAAAATACCAAACTTGGTATTTAAGTTTAGTATCTTCCAGGGATGCGAAAACCCCAAACCACCCTTTACATGGAACTTTTTTCGAAAATTTTGATTTTCTAAAAAATGACTAACGATTTTGATTAAAATATCGTATATTAAAGATATTTACCTGACAAATAAAATGTATATTTTGAATTTTCTGGGAATAAACTCTGAAGACCACTTTATTCTGAGTGAATTTTACGTAATTTTGCACAACTGCTAAACCGTAAGAGATAGACAAAAACGTACCTCACAAAAAATGTAGAGCACATTAAAACACACAATTTATGTTGTATACATTTTTTGTGGAGTTGTTCGTTTTTAAGATATCCCTTGTTTTTGTTTTCAGATTCAGATTCCAAAAACTTTTCTCATACAGGAATTTGTCAACTCCTGTCCATACAAATAAAGGAACTTCAGTCACATAGCAACCAGCTTTTCACTATCGCTTTAACCTATGCTACTCCTTTATTTCCCTTCTACTTACAAGGAAGCAAGTAATAAGACTATTTCTGCTAATTTTTTGTCGATTAGTATGAAGGAAATAGAAGTATGCGCTTTTTAAAACTAAATTGTTGCAGAGATGTAGAGAAAGTCATGTGAATGGAACACATCAGTTTTTTTTTAAGTTAAAGGGGACCCTAAAACATATATTTCCGGTGAAATCTCGGTATCGAATTTTTGGGTGGAGTGCAATACATTCTCTATACACTATGTACTTAGTGCGTATAGGGAAAGTAAAAATCATCCAGAATAAAGAAGTAGGTATTTAGAGCCTATTCCCAGAAATTTCAAGATATACATTTTATTTGTCATGCAAATATCTTAAATATAAAATATTTTAATTAAAATCATTAGAGCCATTTTTAAGAAATCCAAAAAGTTCGAAATTGTTTACTTTTTAATATTACTTTTTTTTTTTAAAGTTTAATGTCTTTTAACCTGGTTGGTCAAATCGGACGATGAATGTAATCGGTGAAATTATGCTCAAATGATCTGGGGGTCCATGGAGCTTAAAGTTACTCGACATTCGTCTTTTGAGGACAAGGGAAAACTCCGAAAGCAGTGATTTGCCAACTGAGCTATGAGGCCACCCTTAAAAGTGTTATCTATCACTTAAAACTATTGTATTCCCCTACTTCCATTATATCTACAAGGAAATATTTAAATGGAATTCTATAAATCCTCGATTAATATTATATAAGTAGAAGAGGGCACTTTTTAAAGGATGTTTTGAGGACAGTGAAACTCATGTGAATATAGTTCGTGTTGTTTCTACTCTATATCACGTGTCATTTCATGAAAAACATAATGAAGAGAATGCAGCACAGAAATCTCAGGCTACGTATTATGATCGTCATTAATAGTGTGAATGATCGAGATCGACGTAGAATAAATAATGCAGTTATCACATGGCGACTGGCCTACGCAGGCCAACCGCAATGACCTTTTCAAACAAATGGAATGTTGTCTTTGCTAGTCAGATAATTGGAAACTGCTACAAGCAGCAGCATACTTACCACGGCAACAGCTGCTGAAGAAAGCATTTCTTCTGCGGACACTACAGCAAAGTACGCAAGATTTGCCGTGCAGTAAACTAGAGTCACGATTGGCATGGCAATCCAGATGGCTTTCGGCAGATTCCTGTAAATCAGAGATAATAACCACATTCAGTTTTGCTCTGTCATGGAGGAAGAAAGTGCTACATAAGAAACAGCAAAGAAAAACATATGTTCATTTTAAATAATCCTGAAGACTCTTATTAGTGGGTTTCTACTTAATCAGACGACTAAAAAAATTCGAAATAATTCAATCATTTATGTTATAAATAATCAATATTTCCTGTATAAAGCGCGTATGATATTTCCTATAATAATTCTTATTTAACTGGATTTCGTGATTTAAAATGATCAAAATGAACAACTTAAACTTATTATATTACTTTCTCTATACGTACTATGTACATAGTGTATAGAGAAGGTATTGTAATGTACCCAAAAATTCGATATCGAGATATCACCGGAATTATATGTTTTAACACACCCTGAATACAAAAAAACTTTTTAGAAAAATGTCTGTGTGTGTGTGCGTGTGGGCAGCATAACTGAAAAATGAAAAGACCGTTAAATACCAAACTTGGTATTTAAGTTCAGTATCTTCCAAGGATGCGACACGAAGATTTTCAAGGAAATCCCCCGACCCCCAACTGTACTTCACATGGAAAAAATTTAGAACATTTTGATTTTATAAAAAATGGCTCTAACGATTTTGATTAAAATACAGTATATTAAAGATATATACCTGACAAATAATATGTGTATCTTGAATTTTCTGGGAATAGCCTCTGAAGACTACTTTATTCTACATGAATTTTACGGAATTTTGAATAACTAGTAAACCGTAAGAGATAGACAAAAACTTACCACACAAAAAATGTAGAGCACATTTATCTTATATACATTTTTTTTTGGTAGAGTTGGTCCTTTTTAGACATTCCTTGTTTTTGGTTTCAGCCTTGAAAAACTTACTTTTCTCATACAGGAATTTGTCAACTCGTGTCAAACAAACAAAGGAACTTCAGTCACATAGCAACCAGCTTTTGACTATATATTTAATCTATGGTACTCCGTTATTTCGATTCTACTTACAAGGAAGCATGTAATAAGACTATTTCTGCTAAGCTTTTTAATAATGTTTTTGCAGAGATGTAGAGAAAGTCATGTGAATGGAACACGTATTTTTTTAACAATATTGTGGGCACTATATTCCGAATGGATGAGGTTATAGAAAGTATACCTAAAATAATTTAATTCATGGATCAATGAATAGATTCGTAAACAGAATCTAAACATGCTAAGCACTTCTCTTAAAAAATATTTTGGATATTAACGACGCTGTAAATTGTTTGGATCATATCAACGCTGCTGGTGTTGCCAGAAGTTTGTCTTGCAGACATTCTTTAACATGCCAGTAAATTTACTGACATGGGGCTGTTCTTTTAAGCACAGTTTAAAACCATTGATCTAGGCCAGGTTTTTAACCAGCGACTTTAACAAGAACTGTCCAAGAAAGTGGTCCCCCCCAAAACCCTGCTCAAACAATGATACTGAACCGCTGAGCGCTTCAACCATTTCAGAGAATTTTCTGTAGCAAACAGATGATTATGCAGTTTATATATGACATCTCTTCAAAAAGCCAAAAATACCATAATGCTGCTGCACTGTTGCATAAACTAGCGACAGAATTTTCCCGTAGAGGAAAATCCGCCGACGACAATCCCTGCACACACTGGAGGCGATAGGGATAAAAGATGTTGTATATACGAGGGTTGTCCCAGAAGTACCGGACCTAACAAAGAAAGAACAAAATGTTGGGGGAAAAGATCTTTATTTCTCTACGTAGTCTCCTTTCAGCTCGATGCACTTTACCCAGCGATGTTCAGTAACTTCGATACCCTGTTTATAGTGAGAACTATCGAGGTCTGCAGAATAGCCATCAACTGCAGACTCCACCTCTTCATTGTTGGAAAATCTTCTACCACCAAGCCATTTCTTCAATTTTACAACAGAAAATAATCAGAGGGGGCTAAATCTGGCGAATAGGGTGCATGAGGAAGCAATTCGAACTTTAACTCATTGATTTTAGCCATGGCGATAATGGACATGTGAACTGGTGCATTGTCTTGATGAAACAAAACTTTGTTTTTCTCTAAATGCGGCCTTTTCTGCTCGATTTCATCACTAGACGCTGTAACAAGCTCGCTGATTACTTTTCCTTTTTTGGACATAATGAAAATTATTCCGCGTGCGTCCCAGAAAACTGACGCCATGACCTTGTAGCAGATGGAACTATCCTCGCCTTCTATGGAGCCGATTCTCCCCTTCTAATCCACTGTTTTGATAGTTCCTTCGACCCAGGTTTCATCTATTGTTATTTATCGACGCAAAAACTCAGCTTTTTTGCAGCGAAACATTGCCAAACACTCGACTGAAACATCCTCACGACGCTGTTTTTGTTCTAGCGTGAGCAAACGCGGCACCCACCTTGCACACAACTTTCTCATATCCAAATTTTCAGTGAGTATGAGACGTAAGAACTTTATGAAATGCCTGCAATGTCTGCTAGCTCGCACACTTTCAGTCGACGGTCATCCAATACCATTTTGTGGATTTTCTGTAAAATTTATGGACTGGTTACTTCATTTGGTCGATTACTGCGATGTTCGTCTTGGCAGCTCGTATGCTTAAACTCTGCCACGCACTCTTTCACTGTTGTAAACGAAGGAACAGACTCCCCCAAAGTAGAATCTAACTCAGTTTTAATATTAGTTGGATTAAAAACTTTCAAATTAAAGTATTGCATCACATAACGATGTCTAGTTTTATCCATGTTTACAAATTCGCTGAGAGCATTCACTAATGATGGATGCCACACAAATGCTAAATAATGTAAAATCGTCAAACTTTAAACTTAAGCTTTCTAAGGATAGTACTTTTTACGATTGTTGTTGTTTGAAACAACAACCGCTATCTATACATCAGGTCGGGTACTTCTGGGACAGCCACTGGAGGATACAGATAACAGTCCCTTGATTTACAATATGGTGGCCAGACAATTGCCTGGAGCTTGCAGCAGGGTTGTTCTCAACGTCATGGAGAACATGTACCTTCACATCTAGTGTACGCTCAGTCTGCGGTCGCCCTGAACTCGTCTGTCTCACCCAAACGTGGAAAAATTGCTCCAAATGTTGCCCGTTGTGGGTGCTGCTGTTAGGGTACGTCCTGAGTACATCCGCACTGCCTTTCGTTTCTTTCCACCTATTTGGCCACACCCAAACACCATCTCATATTTTTCCTGGAATGAATACAGGACCATTGTGTTTCTACATTGCTTAAAATCACACCATCTGCAACACACAAGACCACAGTGAAAGTTATGAGGGGCTATTTGCATCGCACAAAACGCACGCTGTTACGAATGCCGTCACTGCCTCCTCCGTGTAAATTGTACATTTCCAGACACAAGGTAATATGAACTCTTGTCCTCCATTTCCAGTCAGGAATCACTCCCTGAGTTTGTGGGTGGACTTAAAACTCACACTTAAGACTCTTGAAGGGCACGTGAGAAAAGTTGTGGAGCCACAAACGGGAATGTGATGGCTTTCCTGCCTTGCAAATCGTCAATGTGTAGATAACATCGTTGACTTAGTGTTTGGCAAAAAACAGCGTCTCCCAAGCGATTAACGTTTGACATTAATCTGACGTAGATTAGTCAGTATTTTGGCAATCTCTTGAATTTTCTTGTTTTGATTTGTATGGTTATTTCTTTTACAGAATGCATCAATCCTCTGAATCAAAATTTTCTGCAATAATAAATGATAATGTGTTCATTAATAGTTATTCAAGCTCTTAAAAACTCCCCTGAAAAGTTTTTAAATGTATCTTATCAGCTTAGGCCTTCTAACTATAAGAACGAATTTGTAATAATCATGTTCTTTCTTCGATGTCTTTACACCCCTGATGTGTAAGTGGTACTAGCTGTTATATGCTCTGACTTGGTGTACAAGGTTGGGACACATACTCTTAAGCGTTACATTTAAAGTGTCTAGTTTATTTTGGAAACCTTCACAAAATACTTTTTATTTTATACTAAGAAAAAAAAAAGATGAATAAAGAAAATTGAACAGTTACTTCGCAAGAGCATTCACATCTTACGATGCAATAGAAAACAAGATGGCAAACAGAAAAACAAACTGATCTACCTTTTAATTTTACATGCAAGGCGTTCAGGACACCGGAAAATGAATGAATAAATTGTATAGTATGCCTTTTAATTTTGAAGAGTTATGCTTTGCTACTAAATACCAAGTGAGCATTGTAGAAGCTATTTAAAGTCAGACAGTCAAAACTCAGACAAATTGCTCCATGTATCATGTTGTACAATTCTGGACGTTCATTACTGACACTTGCTCCACTAACCTGCAAGAAAATGACAATGAAGATTGTCGAAACGCGTCCATGCCACCAACACCAAATCAAGCGGAGCAAGTGTCAGTAACGGAGTCCAGAAATGTACCATCAGACCGTCAACAGTTTAAATCAGTTACATCCACTTTAGCCACACCCTTTTCTTTTCCTGGGAGTAGTTCGAAATGAGAAACAATGTTTTATTAATAAAGCTTGAAGTCTCTTCCTTTTACTTGAAAAAAGAAAAGAAGGCGCTTCCACGTAGTCCCAAGAGAGGGGTGGCGTGTGATGATAATTCACGAACCGCAATCCATTTCCAAAGAGGCAGAAGAAGAAGAAGAAGATTGGTTAGTACTCTAGGGGTGTTTGTTTGCCGTCCGTGCTTACCACAGAGTAGAGGAATTGAAAAACCTAAAAGGGTTTCTCTGTTAGAGGTGGAAGTGAAGCCTTAGTAATCACATCGGATACTCCAGACGAAGGAAATGCTTCTGTGTTGAAAAGCCTTAATTCCTTGATTCTTCCTATTTAGCAAGTCTGCTAAAAAAACGTACTCACCATACTCTATGCGCTGGTAATAACCTTATTTATGGCACCCTACTATTAGAAACAGGTTGTTACTGTATCCAGTGTTGTGCAGAATTTTCTCATTGTGACAACTACAGCAAGGGCGTGTTTCTTATGGTAATTACATTACGCTGATATTATAAGTTGCCGTGGCTAATGGAGAAAATAATATTTTTGTGGTGTTCTCTGAGCAAAGAATAATACGGTCACTTCTCCCAGGAAAGAAGTGCATTTAGATGTATTCCTTACGGGTTCAACCGCCAGGCAACAATAATAATATTAATAATAATAACAACAATAATAATAATCATAAATGAAATTCACGGAGAGAACGCTGAGAGAGGCTTCCCATTCGGACAAATGAAGTTCTCACTTACATATGTCATCTATAGATGCGGAGTCATTTCACGATTTATTTCGTACAATTTATAATGTATGATTGCACAAAATAGCGAATCTAACTCGTAAAAATCTGATGTGTACCATTCACATGATTTTCTCTATATCCCTGCAACAAATTATTCTTAAAAAGCTTATACTTCTATTTACTTTATGCTAATCAGAAAAAAATAGCAGAAATAGTTTTATTACTTGCTTCCTTGTAAGTAGAAGCGAAATAAGGGACTGCCATAGGTTGAAGTGACAGTCAAAAGCTGGTTGATATGTCAATGAAGTTCCTTTGTTTATATGGATAGGAGTTGACAAGTTCCTGTATGAGAAAATTATAAGTTTTTCATAGCAGAAACCAAAAAATAAGGAATGTCTCAAAAACGACGAACTCCACGAAAAAAAAATGTATATAACATAAATTGTGTGTTTTAACGTGCTCTACATTTTTTGTGAAGTAAGGTTTTGTCCATCTCTTACGGTTTAGCAGTTATTCAAAATTCAGTAAAATTCATCCAGAATAAACTACTCATCAGAGGCTATTCCCAGAAAGTTCAAGATAAACATTTTATTTGTCAGGTAAATATCTTTAATATACGAAATTTTAATCAAAATCGTTAGAGCCAATTTTGAGAAAATCAAAATTTTCGAAAAAAGTTCCATGTAAAGTGTAGTTGCGGGTGGGGGGATTTTTCTCAAAATCTTCGTGTCGCATCTCTGGAAGATACTAAACTTAAATACCAAGTTTGATATTTTACCGACTTTTCGTTTTTGAGTTATCGTGTTCACGGACACACGGACACACACACACACACGGACCTTTTTGTGAAAATGGTTTTTTTGGCTATTGGGGACCCTAAAACATATATTTCCGGTGAAATCTCGGTATCGAATTTTTGGGTGGAGTGCAATACCTTCTCTATACACTATGTACATAGTGCGTATAGAGAAAGTAAAAATTGTTGTAAATACGTCACTGAGTGGTACAATAATTTAGATTATACAATTGTTGTATAAATTACTATTAATATAGTTTTCTCCAAACACATATGAAACGTCATGAGAGAGAACAGACCAGTGGTTACTGTAATACACAAGGGTGCCCAACCTCTGATCTTATGAGCTAACTGCGTCACCTAGTCGTGTTACCCGCCTACTTCGTTTTGTGCATGGCCAGGTAGGAAGCATTTCCCCTTCAATCATTCAGTGGCGTTTAACTGAACGGTTCGACTCTCGACACGATGGCAGCTTTCGTATTCCAGAAAGAATGGGAGGAAAAATATTTTTGTGTTAAATTTGAAATGTCTTATTTGTAAGCATCACTTATCTTGGGGTTCCGATGTAATATTAAACTACACTTTGAAGACAAGCGTCATACTGATTATGGCAAATATTTTTATCAGGTATGCCGATTAGTAACATCACTTAAATTTGAATTAATTTTATCTGCAGAGACGATCCCCACGATCTTCAAATGGAATTAGAATAAAATTCAACAGCCATTAAATATTCTCAGAAAAATGACTGGGATTTATTTAAAACTGTTCCCAATGAAACATTTCCCATATTGCGAAATTGTTCTGGAAAACATATATCAATATTTGGTTCAACATATATTTGTGAGCAGATGTTCTCGAAAATTAATGAAATAAAATGCAAATGGTGTAATAGGGAAGGGAGGGCAGGATCATTTAGTCTACTTTTTAAGACTCTCTTGTTCACCCCTATCGGCAAACATCAATGAACTGGTTACGAGTAAAGAGTGCCAACCAAGTCATTAACAAGAATGGCGTCCAAGAAGGTTTTCTTAGGATTTGTACCATCTGATATAAAATCAGCCACTGATAGAAAGCGACGTCAGAACGAGAGATATTTGCCTGCCGCTACCAAACAAATGGGGGGTGGTAAATCTACCCTCCCCTCTCCCGCTGTAGGTTGGACACCTATGTACTAATTCGTAACTGATAGAGATGGATGTGAATTGCATTTTTATGGTTTATACCAATATTGAGTTTAATTACACATTAAACAGGTAGTCCATTAATCGCTTGTAATTTGGATAATTTGGTTCTATGCTTCCCGTAATTAATAAAAACCGACACGCATCGGTCTAGTTTCCATCCAGAATTGAGAGTAGCGGGATAAACTTGGTTTGGCGCTCTATGGCACAATTTCAGCAATGGCTACCGAAATAACTTATGTTGTTTGTTAATATCGTATTACGACTCTTGTTTTCACCAAGTTTTTATCATAAAATGTTAACTTATATACTGTTAACGCCGCAGGAATATGATGGTGCATGTATATTGGACCGAGCAGGAATGCTCCGCGGTAACGCGTGAGGTTCGCATTCGGGAGATCCCGGATTCGAATCCCAGCGGCCGCCCACTCTGATCATGGTAAATTCTGGATTAAATATCATCCCCCATAAACAAAACATAAAGGAATTATAAAAATTATACAAAATATATATATTAACATTGTAATAAACCAAATGAATTAAAATAATCATTACCATGGGGTTTTCCAAGGTGGTGTATTCTATTACGATTATCCTTTCTATCATTTCCTATCATCAGTGAGCTTTCAGGTCCTGTATTGTGGCGGTGCCGGGAAGACGATACAGCTGCTTGCACTTTGGAAAGATTTCGTCCATGGATCGCTGCGTCACCCTTCGGGTTGCTCTCTAATGGTGCGCGGGTGTTCGAATTGGAAATATGTTGGTTGTTGGCACTATCGATCCATTCATGGTGATGTTCCACTATCTTACATCCTATATGTACATTGGTGCTTCTAAAGATGCATCTGATTAGGGCGAAGAGATCAGAAAAAAATCGATGTCTTCCATTTACATACCTTTCTCTACATCTCTACACCAATTAGTCTTAAAAAGCTTATTCTTCTATCTAATTCGTGCCAATCGAGATAAACATTAGCAGATAGTCTTATTACTTGCTTTCTTGTAAGTAGAAGGGAAATAAAAGGTATATAGTATACTAAAGCGACAGTCAAATCTTTTAAAAGCTCGTTGCCATGTGGTTGAAATCTATTTCTTTGCACTGCCAGGAGTTGACAATTCCGGTATGAGAAAATCATTTTAAAACTGAAACCAATAACAAGGAATATCTAAAAAGTGGTCGACTCCACGAAAAAGAGGTGCATGACATATGTAGCGTGTTATAACGAGATCTACTTTTTTGTGTAATAAGTTTTTGTCTATTTCTTATGGTTTACCAGTTATGCAAAACTCAGCAAAATTCATCCAGAATAGCTCTTCAGAGGCTATTCCCAGAAAATTAAAAAGAGTACATTTTCTTTTTCAAGTGAATATCTTCAGTATACGGCAATTTAATCAAAATCGTTAGTCATTTTTGAGAAAATCAAAAGTTTTGAAAAGTTGATCATGTAAAGCGCAGTTTGGGGAGGAGGGAATGTTCTTCAAAATCTTTGTGTCGCATCCTTAGAAGATACTAAACTTAAATGCCAAGTTTGGTATTTTGCCGACTTTTCGTTTTTGAGTTATATGTTCACAGACACGGACGGACACAAACGCGGACCGTTTTCTAAAAATACTTTTTTTGATAAGGGGACCCTAAAACGTGAAATTTCGGTATCGAATTTTTGGGTGGAGTCCAACAGCTTCTCTACCTAGTACCATTTACTATTCAGAAAAAGTCAAAATCGGTCGGTGGAAAGAATCTGTACTGATCGCATAGTACTTCCATAGTATTTGTTTGGATCGATTTAACATCTTATTTCTGGATGCAATAAAATGCAGATACCTTCACGGGATGTCCACTATCCTAAAACCGGTCGCCTTCAACATGACTTTTTAAAAAGCATGTACGTTTCTGTGTTACATCTGGTCATTGACTTACTTTTGGGTAGGAGGTTTCACCTCCAGTACACTCTCGTACTTGGTTCTGAAACAGTACTGTTAAACGATACCTTATACATTTCATCTCATGCATAACTCCCATCAAATAAAGAGTGATTCAAATAGAAACCTTAAATATGTAATAAAAATTGGAACTGTCGCACCTTTGTTCTGTAAATTAGCAGTACTGTTACAAATGCTCAGTTGCGGCCCGTGACAAAGTTCCAATTGGAAAATCGTCGTGGCAGACTCTAAGCCGTATATAGTTTTGGCCTTCCTGTTAGCAACTACTCACTATAATTTGTCCTGTTAAAAGGGAATAAATAAATATACACCTAATGAACTTAACCAACAAAGAAAAATCTGATGTGTTGCACTCACGTGACTTCTAGCTGCTCTACAAACTTCTTACAAACAATTATTCTTCTTTCTACACAATGCTAACCGAGATAAACATTAGCAGAATGTTCTTATTACTTACTTCCTTATAAGTAGAAGGGAAATAAGAGAATACACTAGGCTAAAGTGATAGTCAAATGTTTTAAAAGTTATCGTTATGCAATTGTCATTGCAATTCTTTGCTTGGCCAGGAGTAGAACAAAATAAAAACGGACACTTCCTGTCTGAGAAAAGTATAATTGAAGCCAATAACAAGGAATATCTCGGAAACAGTTATCTCTACAACAAAAACGTAACGGATATAAATTGTGATCTATATTTTTGTGTAGTAAGCTTTTTTCTATCTCTTACGGTTTACCAGTAAAGCAAAATTCATCAGAGGCTATTCCCAGAAAATTCAAGATATCCTATGTAAATATCCTTAAAATACGGGATTTTAATCCAAATCGTTAGAGCGATTTTTGAGAAAATCGATATTTTCGAAAAATTTTCCATGTAAAGTGTAGTTTGTGGTGGGGGACTTTTTTGGAATTCTTCGTGTCGCACTCTTGGAAGATGCTAAACCTAAATTCCAAGTTTAGTATTTAATGGTCTTTTCGGTTTTGAGCTATGCTGCCCGCATACACACACACGGACAGACAACAGACACACACACCAACCTTTTTCTAAAAATGCTTTTCTCGGACTCGGGGAGCCCAAAACATATATTTTTGGGAAATCTCGATATTGAATTTTTAGGTGGAATACAATACTTTTATCCACTATGTACATTGTACATGCGGGCTAGAGGAAGTAAAAATAAAATATAGTAAATATGTCGAAATAATTAAAATGTTTGCCGTGTATTTGGGACTGTGAAAGGAGCAGTACGAGAGGTGTGTTAATCTATTTAAACAATTTAATTTGTAACGCGCAATTATAATAATTCTTTGCTTTAATATTTTGGCTATATTTGCTTCCAGATAATTTGTGTCCGCAACGGCTTTCAAAAATAAATTCTGACAAATCAAAATACAAAACTCATTTAACTGACGAACTGAATCTGAAAATAGTTCCGTTGGAGGTAACACAGATTTTAACGAAATAATTGCAAGTGCAAAATAATGTAAGTAAAAATCTGACTTTCTCTACCTCTCTTAGTATTGTTATATGCTTGTTCTTCTATCTAGTTGGTGCTAATCGAGATAAGCATTAGCAGAAACGGTTTTATTACTTAGTTTCTTATACGTAGAAGGGAAATAAGGGGATGCACTAGGCTAAACCACAAATGCTGATTATTTGTGTAGTCAGGTGTTGACAAGTTCCCGTAAGAGAAAAGTGTTAAGTATTTTAAAACTGAAATCAACAACAAGGAATATCTTAAAAACGGCCAACTTCACGAAAAAATGTATACAACATAAATTGCGTACTTTAACGAGCTCAACATTTTTTGTGTGTTAAGTTTTTGTCTATCTCTTACGGTTTACCAGTTATGCAAAATTCCGCAAAATTTATCCAGAATAAACATGTGTTCATGAGACTATATCCAGAAAATTGAAGATATAGCTAATTTTGTTTGTCATGTAAATATCTTAAGTAAAGAGGTTTTAATCAAACCATTTTTGAGAAAATCAAAATGTTCGAATTTTTGTCCATGTAAAGGGTAGTTGGGGCCGGGGGGGGGGGGGAATTTTCTTGAAAATATTCGTATCGCATCCTTGGAAGGTACTGAATTTAAATATCCTGTTTGGTAATTAACGGACTTTTCGTTTTTGAGCTATGCTGTCCCCCCCCCCACACACACACGGACATTTTTCCCAAAAAAGTTTTTTTTGATTGAGGGGGTCTCAAAACATGTATTTCCGTTGAAATATCGCTAACGAATTTTTGGGTGCAATAGAATACCCTCTCTATACACTATGTACATAGTACGTGCAGAGAAAGTAAAAATACTATGTTTTTGTATTATTTTATTGTACATCACACTGTATACAAAAGAAATGAACTGCTTGTCTAAGAAACAGATCCCGCTACTGCACTCATTGTCTGCTGGATTCTCCATCTACTGGTTCCTTTCACACTATGTGGTTTTAGCCGACTTTGCGGGATGTGCGTCAAGTAGTTTGGGGTTTACCCACATCTGCTGTACATGATCATGAAGTGCAGTGTAAATAATGGTGGCACTTTAGGTTTGCACACTCACACACTAAACCCTCGCCGCTGAATCCTTGCACTTGACAGTTCGGGTAATTTCGCGTAAAGATGGTTATGCTGCCTTTGCGGCCTTGCCAGAGTAACTAGTATACAACAACAGCTGATTAAAAATGTGTCTATCCTGTGTAAAGACGAATATAAACAGTGTACAAGGTAAATGAGTGCCGATGGATAATGAAACTAATTCGTTATTATTGATGTTAATTGAAAATAACAGTGATGCTATAAAGCATGTAGCATATATACGTATTTACCACAATATTGAACATATTAATGCAAAATAGCTTGTTACAATGAAAGGAAGGTATAACAAAGTGATTTTCATTGTTTTAAAATGTTAATGGCTCAATTCTATCCAAGTCTCCGTCGTCATCATTCTCGGAAGAATCATCGCCACTGTCATCGACGTCGTCGTCACCAAGACATATGTTCATATTTACTGTTGATTCTGTCTAATTCCTGTGATTTTCGTATTATTTTGTGCACATGATTCACTTTCTTCGATGAAGCCGCGTCCACCATCGCCACATCTTCCTGCAAAAGTCTTATCTGCTATATAATTGTGAAATTCTTGTTATGTTCTCTAACTTACAAACAAACACCAACAAGAATAACAACGATAACGCGTAGCTTGCACAGAAAATCTCAATGCACGTTAGGACAACGGTTCCCAACCGGTGTGCCCCGGCACCCTAGGGTGCCGTGTGATTGCCTAAGGAGTGTCGCGAGATATAAACAAAAAACAAAATACCTTCTACTGAAGCCCTAAGTCTTGTAAGGTCTTGAAATAAAATAAGTCAAATCAATTACTCTCATGCACGGCAGATGGTGATAGTGGTCGATTCATTTCAATAATTCAGTTATACTAGTATCCCACAGATGGCATTACAGCTATACCCTGTCGAACATTCCCGAGACTACTCGCTTCCTCACGAACATTCCCGAGACTTCGACAGATGAATATATAAAAGTGTACGCCGCTTGGCGCTTTCAGTTGTCTTCCTCGCGTTGATTCACAGTGTTTAGCTATGGATAAGTTCATTGTTAAACGTAAACGCCAGGACAGTGAAAGTGAACAGTCGGCTCCTACTGCTTGCTTTAAGAAGCCAAATCTTACAGTTTCTCCCGGACCGTCGAATTCACCACATAAAGAAGACAAACGAAAGAAAAGAACATACCAGGACAGTTACTTAGCGTATGGATTTAAGTGGAATAACAACGAGGAAAACCCTATCCCTGTGTGTTTAGTTTGTGGCGAAACACTTAGCAACGAGGCCATGGTACCCAGCAAACTGAAGCGGCATCTTACAACAAAGCATCCTAGTGTGTCACAGAAAAGTGTAATGTATTTTTCACATATATTAGAAGGGGAGAAGAAAACAGCTGTGCGAATGGTAAAGAGAATGACCATAGGTGATACTGCTCTTGAAGCCTCATTTAAAGTAGTAGAACTGATAACTAAAAAAAAGAAACCTCATACTCTTGGAGAGGAAATCAATGGCCCTGCATGTCAAGTTATAGTTTCAACAATACTTGGCGAAGGAGCAGCTAATCAAATTTCGAAAGTTCCTCTGTCCAACAACACAATCAGCCGCAGGATATCTGAAATGTCATGCAATATCAACGAACAAGTCACGGAGAAAATAAAAACTTATAGAACATTTGCTTTGCAAGTAGATGAGAGTCTCGATATTGGTGACAAACCGCAACTCCTTGGTTTTATCAGATATATTGACGAAAAAGATATTAGTGAACAGTTTCTGTTCTGTAGACCGCTGGAGACTACAACCACAGGCCATGATATTTTCGTTTCTATTAATTCCTATCTCAATGACCATGATCTTTCATGGAAAGACTGTTGTGGTATATGAACAGATGGTGCACCATCTATGTCTGGGAAAATTAAAGGTTTTACTGCCAGAGCTCTCAATGAAAATCCACCCATTATTATAACTCACTGTTTTCTGCTTAGAGAGGCATTAGTCGTGAAAGCGTGTAATGAAGATTTTGCTGAAGTGTTTAACCAAGTTGTGAAAATGGTGAACTATATGAAGTCTCGACCTTTAAAGTGCAGAATTTTTGAACAGTTATGTCGCGCAACGGATGCAGCTCATACCTCTTTGTTACTTCACGCTGAAGTAAGGTGGTTGTCTGTGTATTGAACCGGTTTCTCGAACTTAAAGAACAGCTAAAAACTTTTTTTAAGGATGAAAATCAAGACACATTTCATGAGCTCTTACTAAGTGATTCTTGGTGTTTTGAACTGTCGTATCTGGCAGATATTTTTCATAAGCTGAATGAACTGAATGTTTCGATGCAGGGTCGACATGAAACAATAATCTCCTCAACCAATAAAATGAAAGGTTTTAAAAGAAAACTTAGTTCTTGGAAGTCTGCAGTTCAAAAAGGAGATTTGACGAACTTTCCATCTCTTCTTAATGTGGCAGGAGATAAAGATCTGGGTAACCTGAAAGACCGCATTTGTGATCACTTATCAAGATTGCAAGATGCAATAGATGCGTACTTTCCAAATATTTCCACTACGAATCTCGACTGGGTTGTCTCACCATTTGATTTCGTAGATAGTGCAGAGGAAATAGATTTCACTGCTTGCGAACGAGATGAATTTATTGATCTTTGCGCTGATTCCACACTCAAAGGTAAGTTCACCAAGAGTGAGGCGTCGGTGGCTAGTTTTTGGCTTCAACGGAGAGAGGAGTACCCTAACCTAATGAAGAAAGCAATTAACGCACTTTTGCCCTTTTCAACATCCTATCTATGCGAGCAAGCCTTCTCTGCTATGGTGACAATAAAATGCAAAGCAAGAAATAGACTGAATAACCTTGAGCATTATTTGCGTGTTTCACTGTCAACTGTAAGACCCGACATCACATATCTGTGCTCTAAGCATCAATCACAAGTTTCACATTAATCATTAATCGAACAAAATTTATTGATGTATTTTTACTCAGTGATTGTAGTAAAGTTTACTGTATTATGTTATAGTGTACGTTATTATTATAATATAATATTTCAATAAATTAACATATTAAGCTTAATTTTATTTTAATTGCCCCTGATGTTTAATGTTATTCCCAAGGGTGCCGTGAACTTCAAAAGGTTGGGAAACACTGTGTTAGGAGTTCACAAACTGAGCACGCGGTTGGAAACAGCCAGATATTGCAATATGTGGCATCTAGATCCGTTCCGTTCCCTGACCGCTGCTTTGTGATAGGTTCAGAAAGTCAAACGGGTAAAGCTTTTCATCTGTTTTCTATGGATGTACCAACTTAACTCCTGTCAACGGCGGGGGTATAAACACCTTTACATGAACCTCTTGAAAGAGAGTGATATCGCAGTCATTACCGTGAACTTCAATCCGTAGCCGAAATGAAGACATATGTTTAGTTAGAAAGATGCCCTCTAGGCGTTGACGTTTCACGTTCACTGCACTTGACTTCATGGAGTGATGAGCTTGTACAGACACAGGGAGGAGTACGCAGTCAATAACCCGGAACACATTATCAGCAGCCCATGAACTAAAAGAAACACAATTACTGAGGATATATTTCAGATTACATAAACTGTTCTTTTTGTTGTATTTTACTTTCTATACCACCTATTGTATTCCACACAAAAATACCATGTCGAGATTTTACCACAAATATACATATGTTTTGTAGTCGCCTCAATAAAAAAACAGATAAAGGTCGTGGTGTCAAGAACACCAAACTCAAAATCCGTTCAATACCAAAGTTTATATTTAAGCTCAGCAACTTATAAGGATGTGATCTGAAGAATTCCTACAAAATCTCTACTCTTAAATGGAAAACATTTTCGAAAATTTTGAATCTTACAAAAATGGCTCCAACTGCTTTGATTAAAATACCGTACGTAGTACATTAAAGACATGTGTGCATGACCTTTAATTTCCGGGAATAGTCTATGAAACCCTCTTCATTTTAGATGACTTCGCATAACTGGTCAACCGTAAGAGATAGACAAAAACTTCGTAATCGGCTTACCCTCCCCGTATTTGTAGGACTAGCATCCTCCTACCTAGGGGTCAGAAGTCTGTCGGGAGCCAACGGAATGAAACCAGAGAATGGAGAACCTATTACGAGGGGTCGGTCCGTTGCCAGGCATGAACATCAGGAAGTGGATGAGATGGAATGTAAGCGAAATTGATGATTGGAAAGGTGATGATGGAGCTATTGCTGGAATGAGTGGCGGGGGAAACCGGAGGACCCGGAGAAAACCCGCTCACACGCCGCTTCGCCCACCACGAATACTACATGCGGGCGCTTGGGAGGCGAGCGGTTAAACAAAAACTTACTAAATAAAAATATAGATCTCGCCAAAACACAATGCAAGTGGTATTTGGATTTTTGTTGTGCACTTAACCATTTCGGAGATATTCCTTATAATTGGGTTCAGTTTTAAAATACTTGTCTCAAACAGGAAGTGGCAATTAGTATTTTTTTTTTTACTGTCATGCAATTAAAAAAAAAAAAAAGTTGTAATATCTATCACATATGGGCAGCTTTTCAAACATTTGATTATCGCTTTAGCTTAGTACATTCCATTTGTTCCCTTCTATTCATAAGGAAATAAGTAATAGGCATTTGTGCTGTTTATCTCAATTAGCATGAAGTGCCTAACTAGAAGAATAATCTTTTGTTGACAAATTCCTGTATGAGAAAAGTATAAGTTTTTCAAAGCTGAAACTAAAAACAAGGAATATCTAAAAAACGATCAACACCAAGAAAAAAAAATATATAAAACATAAATTGTGTGTTTTAACATGTTCTACATTTTTCTGTGTGGTAAGTTTTTGTCCATTTCTTACGGTTTAGCAGTTATGTAAAATTCCTTAAAATTCATTCAGAATAAAATAGTCTTCAGAGGCTATTCCCAGAAAATTCAAGATATACATTTCATTTGTCATGTAAATACGATATTTTAATCAAAATCGTTAGAGGCATTTTTGAGTAAATCAAAATTGTTAAAAAAAAGTTCTATGTAAAGGGTAGTTGGGGGTTGAGGGATTTTCTTGAAAATCTTCGTGTCACATCCTTGGGAGATACCAAACTTAAATAGCAAGTTTGGTATTTAACGGTATTTTCGTTCTTGAGCTACGCTATCCACAGACACACAGACAGACACACTCAAACACGTAAACACACGCGGGCCTTTTTCCAAAAATGGTTTTTCTGGATTCAGCGGCACCCAAAACATGTATTTCCGGTAAAATCTCGGTATCGAAATTTTGGGTGCATTACAATACCTTCTCTATACACTAGAACATAGTACACGTAAAGAAGGTAAAAATAAATAGTACGTATAGAGAAAGTAAAATAAATGTATTTGACTTAAATTGTGTATCTTGAAGAGATTTACATAGACCTACATTTTGTAGTACAGTGTTTTTTTATCAGTTATGCAAAAGTCATTCAAAATGAACAGGTCTTCAAAGGCTATTCCCGGGAAATTTAATATATACATTTTATTGTTTTATATACATACCTTTAATATACGGTATTTTAATCGAAATCGTTAGAGCCATTTTTGAGAAAATTAAAACTTTCGAACATTTTTCCATGTAAAGCTTAGTTTGGGTTGGGTGTATTTTCAAGAACATTTTCGTGTCGAATCTTTGAAAGATATTGAATTTCAATATCAAGTTTTAATTTTAACAACCTTTCGTTTGAGTTATGCTCTTCACAGGCACGTACCCAATACACGCAAATAGACATTTATCATTTTTTTTATTCCGGCGTTTTCAAAAGGATATTTCGGTGAAATCTAAGAATCAAACTTTTGGGTGGAATGCAATACTTCCGCTGCTTACTATGCGTAGTAGAGAAAGACCAGCAACAGCAGACAACAAAATTGTATATGTTACTTTCACATGAACTTTTCTATGTTTATTAGTGTTATATTGTTCTTATGAAAGTTATTTTTCTATCTACTGCATTTTAATCGAGAAAAATCTTTGTAGAAACAATTGCGTTATACGCTTCGTTAAATATACAAACGGAATAACGGAATATGAACTGGAGATTATATGCTGGCCTTAAAACTTCTTTCCATGCAATCGCGAAAAACAACTAAAATTGAGAGGACCTGAAAAGAATAACTAGTACTGAACAATTTGAACAGTTATAATTTATATTTCAGAAATAGTTTATGTGACCAAAAAGGTTATTGCAATAAATTGTGCGTTAAAAAGGTATCTACATTACACGTGCTTTCGTCTCTCGTTATACCTTATAAATATGCACAACATTTCTTCTAAAACTCCTAGGAAATTCAATATATAAATACATTTTATTTGTCATGCAAATATGTTTTTAGACAGCTCGAAAGGTAGAATTGTTAACACAAGCAGCACGAGTTAAAAGTCGTACTTTGTCTTACTAGAGCGAATTTGTGTTTATGGCACTCCATTGTCAGCAACTTGACTAGTAACGTCGCAATTACTTTTACTTTCTCCACAAGTACTATGCGCATAGTGTATAGAGAAGGTATTGCATTCCACAAGAAATTCCATACCAATGCAAAAAAAAAAGTTTGTAGAAAACGGACCGTGAGCGTGTTTGTTTTTTGGTAGCGTTTAACGCCCGCTTTAACTACTTATGGCACCGCAGGCGGTTCCACTGATACTACATAAATGAAGATGGAGCACCGGTAGAATGCGATGGCGGGGGAAACCGGAGAACCCGGAGAAAACCCTCCCCAGCGCCGCTTTGTCCACCACAAATCACACATGCGGTCGCTTGGGATCGAACCCGGGCCGTCTAGGTGAGAGGCGAGTGGCCTAACCACACAGCCACGGCGCGGCCCTCTGTGTGTGTGTGTGTGTGTGTGTGTGTGTGTGTGTGTGTGTGTGTGTGTGTAGCTCTCAAAAACGAAAAGTCTCTTAAATACCAAACCTGGTATTTAAGTTCAGTATTCTCCTAGGATGCGACACGAAGATTTTCAAGAAAATCCATCCACCCCCAACCACTGTTTACATGGAAAAATTTCCGAAATTTTGATTTTCCCAAAAATGGCCATAACGATTTTGATGAAAGTACCGTATGTTAGAGATATTTACCTGACAAATAACATGTATATCTTGAATTTTCTGGGAATAGCCTCTGAGGACATGTTTATTCTGAATGAATATTGCGGAATTTTGCATAACTGGTAAACCGTAAGAGATAGGCAAAAACTTACTGAATAGAAAATGTAGAGGTCGTTAAAACACATAATTCATGTATGCATTTTTTCCCTTGAGTTGACTGTTTTTAAGATACTCTTTGTTGTTGATTTCAGTTTTAAAAGACTTTATACTTTTCTCACACGGGAACTTGTCAACACCTGACCTCGCAAACAACCGGAATCTATACTATAGCAACCACATTTTAAAGCACTTGACTATCGGTTTAGCTAGTGAATCCCCTTATTCCCCTTCTACCTATGAGGGACTAAGTAACAATATCGTTTCTGCTAATGTTTATCTCGAGTAGGATAAGTTTGATAGAAGAATAAGCTTATTTACAATAATTTGTTACAGAGAGGTAGAGAAAGTCATGTGAGTGAGCACATCAATTATTTTGTTTGCTGTTGTTTATTAAATAGACGGGATTTGATGTAAATTAACAAGAATTATGCAAGTTAGTTAATTTCTCTTGGCGGTCACAATATCTCTTAATAATATACATTGTCATATTTTAATTCGTGATATCGGCACCTGATCGCATAGCGTTGACCTAATCCTTGAGATGGGGACCTGTTGATATCCACCAGCCGCTCGAAGTTCTCAGTACTGACGTTAAGAAGAAACAAATGAACATCGCAGCCGCGCTACGCATCACGGATACGAAGTGGATAAAAAGAGATTAATAATTAATAATTTGTCTATAAATATTGACGACTGTCTAAAACATAGTGTATGAAGCACGTGTTAAAATTATATTTATTCTTCGCAGGGTTGCAAAAATGGGCCTAAGGCCTAGCTTCACAAGCTTCCTACTCTAATATAAAACACCATTTTTACTTTCTCTAGCCCAATATGTACAAAGTACATAGGGATAGAGAAGGTATTGTAATGCACCCAAAAATTCGATACCGAGATTTCACCGGAAATATATGTTTTGGGGTCCCCTGAGTCCGAAAAAAGCATTTTTAAAAAAAGGTCCGTGTGTGTCCGTCTGTCTGTCTGTGTGCCTGTGGACAGCATAGCCCAAAACAAAAAAGACCGTTAAATACCAAACTTGGTATTTAGGTTTAGTATCTTCCAAGGATGCGACACGAAGATTTTAAAAAAAAAATCCCCCCACCACAAACTACCCTTTACATGGAAAAAATTTCGAAAATTTTGATTTTCTTAAAAATGGCTCTAACGATTTTGATTAAAATCCCGTATATTAAAGCTATTTATATCAGAAATGAAATGTATATCTCGAATTTTTGGGGAATAGCCTCTTAAGACCTCTTTATTCTGGATGAATTTTACTTAACTGCTAAACCGTAAGAGATAGAAAAAAAACTCACTACACAAAAAATGTACATGACGACAAAATAAACAATTTATGTCCTTTACGTTTTTGTTGTGGAGGTAACCGTTTTCGAGATATTCCTTGTTATTGGTTTCAATTGTGAGGTACTTAAACGTTTTTCACACAGGAAATGTCTGTTTTTCTTTTGTTCTACTCCTGGCCAAGCAAAGAAGTGATTTGCAATGACAATTGCATAACGATAGCTTTTAAAACATTTGACAATCACTTTAGCATAGTGCATTCCCTTATTCCCTTCTACTTATAAGGAAATAAGTAATAACATTCTGCTAACGTTTATCTTGATTAGCATTGTGTACAAAGAAGAATAATCTTTTGTAGGAGTTTTTTTAGAGCAGCTAGAGAAAGTCATGTGAGTGTAACACATCAGATTTTTTATACTTCCATCATAAATAACAATTACTATACAATTTAATAAAAAGCCATTTTAAAAAAAAAATATAAAAAAAGCTGATGTGTTACACTCACATGACTTCCTCTAGCTGCTCTACAAACTTCCTACAAAAGATCATTCTTCTTTGTACACAATGCTAATGGAAATAAACACTAGCAGAATGCTCTTATTACTTAGTTCCTATAAGTAAAAGGGAACTAAGGTAATGCACTAGGCTAAAGTGAGAGTCAAATTTTTAAAAACTATCGTTATGCGATTGTCATTGCAAATCGCTTCTTTGCTTGGGCAGGAGTAGAACAAAAGAAAAACGGACACTTCCTGTCTGAGAACAGTTTTAAGTACTTCACAATTGTAACCAATAACAAGAAACATCTCGGAAACTGTTACCTCCACAAAATAAAACGTGAATAATATAAATGGTGTGTTTTGACGTGATTTACATTTTTCGTGTAGTGAGTTTTTGCCTATCTCTTACTGTTTAGCAATTAAGCAAATTTCAGCAAAATCCATGCAGATTAAATAGGTCTTCAGAGGCTATTCCCAGAAAATTCGAGATATATACTTTATATCAGATATAAATATATTTTGGTATTTAACGGTCTTTTCGTTTTGGGGTTATGCTGTCCACAGACACAAACACACACACACACACACACACACACACACACACACAGATACGCACACACGGACCTTTTTCGGACGAAGGGGAGCCCAAAACATATATTTCCGGTGAAATCTCGACATCGAATTTTTGGGTGCATTACAATACCTTCTCTATCCCTATGTACATTGTACATATGGGACTAGAGAAAGTAATTAAAAATATCTGATGTCTTCATTTCACATAACTTTCTCTACAACTCTGCAATAAATTATTGTTAAGAAGCTTATTATTCTATTTACTTCATGCTAATCGAGAAATTAGCATGAAATAGTGTTATGACTTGTTTCCTTGTAAGTAGAAGCGAAATAAGGGAGTACCATAGGTTAAAACGGTAGTCAAAAGGTTGGTTGCTATGTGATTGAAGTTCCTTTGTTTGTATGGAGGAATTGCCAAATTCCTGTATGAGAAAAGTAGAAGTATTTAAAAGCTGAAACCAATAACAAGGAATATCTCAAAAACGAACAACTGCACGAAAAACTGTATATAACATACATTTTGTGTTTTAACGTGGTCTACATTTTTTGTGTACTAAGTTTTTGACCACATCTTGTGGTTTAGCAGTTATGCAAAGTTCAGTAAAATTCGTCCAGACAGGTAGTCTTCAGAGGCTATTCCCAGAAAATTCAATATATATTTGTTATTTCTCAGGTTAATATTTTTATATACGATATTTCAATCGTAGAGCCATTTTTGAGAAAATCAATATTTTCGGAAAAAGTTCCATATAAAGGGTAGTTGGGGATGGGAGGATATTCTTGAAAATCTTCGTGTCACATCCTTGGAATATACCAAAACTAAATACCAAGTTTGGTTTTTAAGCTTTTCGTTTTTGAGCTATGTTACCCACAGACACACACACACACATTCACACAGGAACATACACAGACAGACACACATGCGCGGACATTTCTCTAAAAATGCTTTATTTGGATTCAGGGGGTCTCAAAACTTGTATTTCCAGTGAAATCTCGGTATCGAACTTTTGGGTGCATTACAATATCTTCTCTATACACTACGTAGTACGTTTAGAGAAAGTAAAAAGAAAAAAATCTGATGTGTTATACTCACATGAACTTTCTCTAGCTCTTCTAAAAACTTCTTACATAAGATTATTCTTCCTTCTGCGCCTTGCTAATCGAGAGAATCATAGAAGAATGTTCTTATTACTTAGTTCCTTATAAGTAGGAAGAAAATAAGGGAATATACTAGGCTAAACCGATAGTCAAATGTTTTAAAAGTTGTGGTTATTCGATTGTCATTGCAAATCGCTTCTTTGCTTGGCCAGGAGTAGAACAAAAGAAAAACGGACACTTCCTGTCTGGGAAAAGTGTAAGTGCTCACAACTGAAACAAAAAACAACGAATATCTCGGATGCGTTTACCTCCACAACAAAAATGTGAAGGACATAAACTGTGTGTTTTGATCAGATCAACATTTTCTGTGTAGTAAGTTTTTGTCTATCTCTTACCGTTTAGCAGTTAAGCAAAATTCATCCAGAATAAAGAGCTCCTCAGAGGCTATTCCCAGAAAATTCAAGATATACATTTTATTTGTTATGTAAATATCTTTGATATACGGGATTTTAATCAAAATCGTTACAGGCATTTTTTAGAAAATCAAAATTTTCGAAAATTTTTCCATGTAAAGGGTAGTTGGAGGTGGGGGGATTTTCTTGAAAATCTTTGTGTCGCATCATTGGAAGACACCAAACCTAAATATCAAATTTAGTATTTAACGGTCTTTTCGTTTTTGAGCTATGCTGTTCACAGACACACACAGATACACACACGGACCTTTTTTTTAAAAATCTGATGTGTTACGCTCACATGACTTTCTCTAGCTGCTCTACAATCCTCCTACAAAAGATTCTTCTTCTTTGTACACAATGCTAATCGAGATAAATATTAGCAGAATGTTCTTATTACTTAGTTCCTTACAAGTAGAAGTGAATAAGCGGAATACGCTATGCTAAAGTGATTGTCAAATGTTTTAATGCCATTGTCATTGCAAATCATTTCTTTGCTTGGCCAGAAGTAGAACAAAAGAAAAACGGACACAACCTGTCTGAGAAAAGTTTAAGCACCTACTTCACAATTGAAACCAATAACAACGAATAGCTCGGAAGCGGTTACCTCCACAACAAAAACGTAAAGGACATAAATTGTGTGATTTGTCGTGATGTACATTTTTTGTGTAGTGAGTTTTTTTCTATCTCTAACGGTTTAGTAGTTAAGTAAAATTCGGCAACATACATCCAGAATAAAGAGGTCTTCAGAGGCTACTCCCAAAAAATTCGAGATATACATTTTATTTCGGACATAAATAGTTTTAATGTACGGGATTTTAAACAAAATCGTTAGAGCTATTTTTAAGAAAATCAAAATTTTCGACATGTTTTCCATGTAAAGGGTAGTTCATGGTGGGGGGAGTTTTTTTTGAAAATCTTCGTGTCGCATCCTTGGAAGATACTAAACCTAAATACCAAGTTTGTTTTTAACGGTATTTTCGTTTTGGGGCTATGCTGTCCACAGACAGACAGACACACACACACACACACACACACATACACACACACACACACATACACACGGACCCATTTTTAAAAATCTGATGTGTACCGTTCACATGACTTTCTCTATATCCCTGCAACAAATTATACTTAAAAAGCTTATACTTCTATTTACTTTATGCTAATCAGAAAAAGTTAGTAGAAATAGTCTTATTACTTGCTTCCTTGTAAGTAGACGCGAAATAAGGGACTACCATAGGTTAAAGTGATAGTCAAAAGCTGGTTGCTATGTCAATGAAGTTCCTTTGTTTATATGGATAGGAGTTGACAAGTTGCTGTATGAGAAAAGTATACGTTTTTCATAGCAGAAACCAAAAATAAGGAATGTCTCAAAAACGACGAACTGCACGAAAAAAATGTATATAACATAAATTGTGTGTTTTAATGTGCTCTATATTTTCGGTGGAGTAAGTTTTTGTCCATCTCTTATGGTTTAGCAGCTATTCAAAATTCAGTAAAATTCATCCAGAATAAACTACTCTTCAAAAACTATTCCCAGAAAATTCAAGATATACATTTTATTTGTCAGGTAAATATCTTTAATATACGAAATTTTAATCAAAATCGTTAGAGCCATTTTTGAGAAAATCAAAATTTTCTAAAAAAGTTCCATGTAAAGTAGTTGGGGGTGGAGGGATTTTTCTCAAAATCTTCGTGTCGCATGCCTGGAAGATATTAAACTTAAATACCAAGTTTGGTATTTTACCGACTTTTCGTTTTTGAGTTATCGTGTTCACAGACACATGGACACACGGACACACACACACGGACCTTTTTGTGAAAATACTTTTTTTGGATATTGGTGACCCTAAAACATATATTTCCGGTGAAATCTCGGTATCGAATTTTTGGGTGGAGTGCAGTACCTTCTCTATCTCTATGTACATTGTACATGTGGGGCTAGAGAAAGTAAAATATATATATGTAAAGCGTAGTTGGTGGGGGGGGGGGTTTATTGAAACCTTTCGTGTCGCATCTTTGGAAGACACCAAAACTTGGTAATTATTCGTGTTTTCATTTTTGAGCCAGCTATCCAAAGATAAACAAACTTTCAGACACACATACACATCTTTCTATTATTATTTTTTTTTTTTTAATGCCAGGGACAAAATTAATGGTGAAATCACAATATCGAATTTGCTTGGCGGAATACATCTTCTATTTATATGTGAGTGGTGAGAAAGTAAAGCTACAAAAATGAAGCAATAGAAACTAAGAGATTATGGATCTAATCCTCGGTAAACATGAGCGTCAAATTAAAGTGTTTGATACATCTGCAATAATTAAGCTTAATCTGTTATGTTTGATATGTATTTCCTTATCCGCTCAGTTGAATGACTTATCTTCATTCTTCTTAAAAATAACTCAGTAAATATATAAACGTATAGATTGATTGCTTGCACATTCTCCACTTCAGATTTTTTTTCTGAACGAACTATCGTACACATTTCAAAAGACGGTATCACACGAACATCTTCCTTTGAAGTAAACTTTTCTTTTCTCTTTATTAATGCCAAAGTCCATACCACATTAAGGCTTGTTCCATATAATTTTGCCCTTATCTCTTAACGTCACCTGACAATCACCTCTCATTGGTTGCTGCGGCGAAATAAATACTTGTGCGGTACAAAATATGTCCTTATTTAACATGAATATTTACGTCAATATATACGAAGAGAGTTTCAGATTTACATTTACATAGCCATATGAATCATGTATTTTTATAAAAACAAACACACAAGCGAAGATTCCTTATCTCAGGATGACAAAAGCACGTACACATGGGTCATCATAGTGTTTGTATAGTTTTTATCGTCTGATCTTGAATTGTATAACGTTTATAATCTCCATTCAAAGGTGTACTTAGCCAATTAGAGGAAAGCGGAGGGGTATTGTGCGCGGAAGGATACATATTAGTGGGGCAAGTTCGTAAGAAGCAAGGGTTGTACTATGACCAGCACGCACTATAGTAATCCTGTCCAAGTACGCTTTGGCGTCACTGGTCTCTTCTCTAAAGAATTGGAAGCAGTTCAATTTTACGGGCAGAGCTTTTGAGCCTAACCTAACTTCCAAACGTGGAGAACCCCTGGAGCGCCAATCTGGCACTTATCGAAGCCCTGGTGGAGAGGAATGAGATGGAAATGATAATCGAGTAATTTGAATACAGGCTTTGTGCAAACGCATTGGAAAGTAAAGATTTCTATGGCTATTCTGGTAGTGAAAGTAAAAGCAATTGTTGCTTAAAGCGAGAAACGATAAATTCGACTAAAATTGGCAGTGAGCATTATAATAACTATCGACAAGAGGTCTCGAGTTTGAATCTCGGTTAGGGTGAGTTACCTGTATAACTTATTTCCGGGGATTTCTCTTATCGTGAGAAATCTAATGCCGAGTAACTCTAAACTCTATTTACCCCGGACTCATTTGAGCATCGTTTAACCCAGCCCTGTCCAACCGCGGGATCTGATTTCCTGGAGCCCTTCATGAACGACATTTTTATTCTGATAATTTCTAATTTTAAATAAAATTTCAGGAAAATCACTTCCTTCAGAATTCTTCCTAGTATACACTCATAAACATGAAACTTGATTTTGTACACCCAAAGCTGTACTCATTATTTCCCCCAACAAATAGTAGACCTCAATTGTTGGAAATTTGAGACAGTCACTTTATTCCCAACAAAGCTTTATCGCAAACAGTAAGTTTGCTGTTTGTAGCGTTAGCGAGCGAAGGAGTCGATTGTTTATAGTTATACCGATAGCGAACGAAAGAATCAGATTTTTAAACAACTTGAGTATAACTTGAGAGATTGTGAATGTAGGTTCAGCTATGTGTCTTGTGTTGGAAGGATGTTCTTAATATAGTATGGCTATTTAAGTTTTAAACAGTACTGGAATAGCAGTATTGTTTTGTGAAATTCAGAGGAAAACCCGTGTGATTATTATCTAACACTAGTGTGTCTGTTCCCAAGAAAAAAAGTAGAACGTCACTTTTCGACAAACCACATAAACTTTAATAGCGAATTTCCTGTTAATTCTTAATTACGAAAACACAAAGTTAGAAACTTAAAATGTAAATTAATATTAGCAAAGCGTATTTACAAAACCAGTTCAGCAAAATAGGAACATGACAATGTTCTCTTACAAAGTCTATTATGTTTTAGCGAAAAGGAAGAAACCTTTCAGTGACGGGAAAGTAGTTAAAGAAGAATCTCTGTTTGCTGGGCACAAAAATAATTTTCTTTTTGATCCTGTTCAACGCCTGCTTTTACTACTGTGGCACCGCGGGCATTCACCTTGATGATACATGGAATGAAGCTGGAACACAGGTGAAATGCAATAGCTGGGGAAACCGAAGACCCCTGAGAAACCCCGCCCCTGCTTTGTCCACCACAAATCCCACATGCGGTTGAACCCGGGTTGCCTGAGTGAGAGGCGAGTGGTCTAACCACTCGGCCACGGCGAGGCCACACAAAGATAAATTTACACGTATGTATTCTATAAAAGGACTTCAATTGTCTCACCAAACTGTTTCTAGGCGTTTGAACAGATTTCTAAGAATTTAGAATCTCAATTATTGTATCAGGGTCTGCAACAGTGTGAATATTTTTCGCTTCAGTTTGATGAAAGCACTGGTATTTCTGATACTGAATAGTTGTGTTTGTTTATTAGAATGGTCTTTCATGACTTTACAGTTTAAGAGGAATTTATAGTAAAATTGCTGCCACTTCATGAACGTACTAGGGGTGAAGATGTACTTCCCCATTCTTTCCTGTAACATTCCACTTTATTCATTAGTTTGCTATAACAACAGATGTCCCAAATCCCTTCAATAACTGGAAAAGATAATAGGTTTCTTGCTCTTTGTGCTAAAAATGATTAATTTCCAAAATGTCTTTCTTATCACTGTATTATCCACCAGGAAGCTTTATGCGCAAGGTTTTGAAGTTCAACCATATCATGAAAACTGTAACTTGTGCAGTAAATCAGACCATCTTCAGTGTCCGATTTTTCAGAAATCTTTTGAATAAAACAGATTCTGAGTATGATGACATAATTCTTCAAGCACACGGAAGGTGGTTTAGTAGGGGAAAACTGAAATAATTCTGCAGTTTTCTGGATGAGATAAGAGATTTTCTGAAATCATCGTCCGGGCAACTACATGAAGCTTCGGCCCTCCCATATGTGGAAGATGTTATTAGGCGCCGGGCTCAAACATTCTACGCCAGATTGGGCGACCATGAGAACGCACTTGTCAGATCTCTGGGGGAGTACTTACCCTCTGAACGCCGAAAGAGGCGGTTCCGGGTTCCCCGCATGGCTTGTGGGCACCCTCGGTAACAACGGCTTTAAACCAGCCAACAGCGTAATAGCTGAACAAAGCACTCCCTCTCTCCCAGTGGGAGAGGTCTATCAAAATTTCACCACCACAATTAAATAAAAAATAAACACCAGCGGAGCAGAGGAAAGGATGTTGCTCCTGAAAATGCAACCGCTCGAGGAGCCTACCAGCGCTACCTCCTTAACACCAACACTTGAAAACTCCAAAATTAAAACCTCAACCTTCACCTCATTCCTGTGGTTAAACCTTTACCAAGGTAGGTACACAGCAGCAACACCTAGGCTCACCACGAGTCTACCAGACACGCACGCACGTCCGGGCAATGTTGTCAAGAACTTGATGAGATAGCATGTAAGTAGAAGGGAAAAAATGTAATGTGTGCCATTCACATGACATCCTCTAGCTGTTCGGTAAACAGCTAGAGGTTTTTCCCCCCAAATTAAAATATTAATTTTATCTATCATATAAATATCCTTAATATACGGAATTTTAATCAAAATCGTTAGAGCCATTTTTGAGAAAATCAAAATTGTAGCTTGGGTTGAGGGGATTTTTCTCAGAATCTTTGTGTCGCATCCCTGGAAGATACTAAATTCAAATTTGGTATTTTACCGACTTCTTAATTTTTGAGTTATCGTGTTCACAGACACATGGACCTTTTTCTAAACCTGATTTTTTGTTTCAGGGGGCCATAAAACGCGTATTTCTAGTGAAATATCGGTATCGAATTTTTGGGTTAAAGCAATACCTTCTCTACACTATGTACATAGTACATGTAGAGAAAGTAAAAACGAAAAGTCAGTAACTTCGAATTTAAGTTTAGTATCTTTCAAGAATACGATACGAAGGTTTTGAGGGAAATTCCCCCACCCCAAACTATCCCTTACAGGGAAAACATTTCGAAAATCTTGATTTTCTCAAAAATAGCTCTAAGATTTTGATTAAAATGCTGTATACTAAAGATATTTACACGAAAAAATCTAATGTTTAACATGAACTTCTCTACATCTATATAACAAATTATTGTAAAAAACCTTTTTCTTCTATTTATATCATGATAATCCAGATAAACATTATCCTTTAAAAGCCGGTCGCAGGAGTAAACAAACCAGAAACGAGGAAAAAGATGTCTTCCCGTTTGGGAAATGTTTAAGTGGCTAAAACTGAAGCCAATAAACCGGCATATCTAGAAAGCGGTTCACTCTGCAATATATGCAAATTGTTTGTTTTAATGAGATCTACATATTTTGTGTAATAAATTTTTGTATGTCTCTTACGGTTTGCCATAAGCCATTTAGAATGAACAGCTCTTCAGTGGCTATTCCCAGAAAATTCAAGATAAACATTTCATTTATCATAGACACTGTATTTTAATCAAAAGCGTTAGAGCCATTATTGAGAAAATCAAAATTTTCGCAAAAATGTTCAATGTAAAGGGTAGTTGGTGATGGGGAGATTTTCCTGAAAATCTTCGTGTCGCATCGTTGGAAGATATCAAACTTAAATGCCAAGTTTGTTATTTAACGGTCTTTTCGTTTTTGAGCTATGCTGCCTACACACACACACACACACATACATACACACACGCGCGCGCGCGCGCGCTTTTTTTTTCTAAAACTGCTTTATTTGGATTCAAAATATGTATTTCCGGTGAAATCTTGGTTTCGAAATTTTGGATGCAAAAGAATTTCTTCTCTATACACTATGTACATATTACGTGCAGAGAAAGTAATAAAATGTATATTTTGAATTTTCTGGGAATAGCCTCTGAAGAGCTATTCTGGATGAATTTTGCATAACTGGTAAACCGTAAGAGATGGACAAAAACTTACTACGCAAAAATGTAGATCTGTTTAAAACACACAGAATTGACAATTTCCGAAATATTCCCTGTTATGGTTTCAAATTTAAAATACTTAAACATTTCTCATTCGGGAATTTGTCCACTCCTAGGCATGCAAAGGAATGGATTTCAATAACGTAGCAACCGGCTTTGAAAGATTTGACTATCGCTTAAGTCTAGTGCACTCCATATTTCCCTTCTACTTACAAGCAAGCAAGTAATAAGACCATTTCGGCTAATGTTTATCTCGATTAACAATAACTTTTTACAGAGACGTAAAGAATGTCGTGTGAATGGAACACATCAGATTTTTACTTTCTCTACACGTACTACGAGTTTTTTTTTTTCAACCTCCGATCGCTTAGTATAGAAGCTACGCGAGCGGCAGAAAGCGGACATGCGCTGTAGGCTACTGGGAACTCTCGCACTACACACTCCGCCATTGCCGACCTCAAGGCATCAGTCTGTGTCAGGGGTTCTCTTCCTGCATCTTTCTCGCTTGCTTTGCTTTCGACTGACCTGTGCGTGACGTCATCGAGAGCGAAGTCACAGCTTTTCAGTACATTTGTCCGTTCGTTTGAGTATGCATTTTCAGATAAAATTCACATTATGATATAATTTGATCACACCCACAATTGAAACCAGATCGCATCTATAATAATTCACCTCATCTTAGAAACAAGAAATGTACATCTGTCACTTTTTACGACTAAATAGCCTAAATATCAAACTGTGGAAATATACGTTTTTCTCTTTAAACATTCACTAAAACGCTGTAGATATGTGGAAATAAATCCTGAGATATGGCTTACAGCATATTACGGGTTTTATTGGCATGCGGTAGGTGGTGTTTGGTATTCACAGAAGGAGAAAGAGAGTCAGGAAGCAAATATCTGTTCTTAAATTTATTCCGAAGTTCTACGCTGTAAACTTTAAAACTGATTTTGTTAATTTTTGTTGTTGCTCGACTTTAATTGTATTATATTAAAAAATAAAAAAATAAAGGATGGCATTAGTAGACGAATTTTAACAAGGAAATTATCTTCAAATTTTAACGCTCTCAAATCGTGAACTTTGCTTCAAAATTATAATTGTATGCACTATTCCTTTAGTATTGGGAAGGACAAGTTTAATAAAGGAAACCGTATGTAGACCACGTTATCTTGCAAATATTATCTGAACAAAGTATATTTAATACCCAGGATAACTGAAAACTTGATATGTATTTTTATTTTTTCTACACTTAATATGTGCATAGTGCATAGAGAAGGTGTTGCATTGTACCCAAAAATTCAATACTGAGATTTCACCGGAAATATATGTTTTGGGTCTCCCTGAATAAAAAAAAAACATTTTTGGAAAAAGGTCCGTATGTGTGTGTGTGTGTGTGTGGACAGAATAGCTCAAAAACGAAAATACCGTTTAATACCAAACTTGGTATTTTACCGCTTTTCGTTTTTGAGTTGTGTTCACAGATACAGGGACACACGCGCGCGCGGACCTTTTTCTAAAATACATTTTTTGGATACAGGAGACTCTAAAACGTGTATTTCCGGTGAAATCTTGGTATCGAATTTTTGGGTGGAATGCACCTTCTCTATACACTAAGTACATAGTACGTGTAGAGAAAGTAAAAACTTGATTTTCTCATACGGGAATTTGTCAACTCTTGTCCATAAAAAGGTACTTCAGTCATATAACAACTAGTTTTTAAAAGATTTGACTATCGCTTTAGCCTTGTGTATTCCCTTATTTCCCTTCTACTTACAAGGAAGCAAGTAATAAGATAATTGCATATAATCCCATATATTTCTCCGTAATTACACGAGTAAGAACAGGAGTAGAACAAAAGAAAAGTGGACACTTCCGGTCTGAAAAAGGTATGAGTATTTTAAAATTGAAGCCAATATCAAGGAATATCTCGGAAACGGTCAGCTCTAAAACAAAAATGCATTTGATATAAATCATAAGATTTAACGAGACACAATGTCAGAAATGGATGGAAACAATTAGCCAATTTAAAATAGTGTTGGCCGCGCTGTGGCCGAGTGGTTAGACCACTAGCCTCTCACCTAGACGGCCGGGGTTCAATCGCAAGCGACCGCATGTGAGATTTGTGGTGGACAAAGCGGTGCTGGGGCGGGTTTTCTCCGGGTACTCCGGTTTCCCCCGCCATCGCATTCCACCGGTGCTCCGTCATCATTCATGTATCACCAGTGTCACCGCCTGCGGTGCCATTAGTAGTTAAAGCGGGCGTTAAATACTACCAAAAAAAATAGTGTTTTGTGCATTTCACGGGCAAACCGTTTCAAAGGTTTACTAGTTTTACTAAAAGAAAAGTTTCTAGATGTCCAGGAAAAAATTATTAATATCTATGTTCGAACTAGAACGTTTATTAGAATTAGGTATTTAAATTCCAAAAATAGGCAACAAGTGTTAAATAAATACGCAGAAAGGAAGAATAAGCAGTGGGCCGCGTCATCTTCCAAAACACCATAAACCAACACTAATGGTATGGAAGTTTTAATTGTTTACGGTCAAAATATGTAGCAGCATGTCTATTTAACGTATTCTTTGAGAAGTTGTAAATGATCCTTTGTCGCTCTTAAAGAAATGCATGTCTTAAATCTCTTGTAGCACCTACAGTTTGCGCTTCCTTACTCCTTATTCCTGTAAATAAGACATTACTAATGTAATGTAGTTTTCACGCACTTTGGTGTGCGGTGTGTCCACAATGTACGTGAGTTAATATGCCTTTTAAAAAACTGACAACATGTGTTTTAATAATTGATAATTAGTGAAGAAATAGTGCTTTCGCTGAACTGAATATGTATTCCGCGCGCTCGACTTCGCTCTCAGCTACTCATAGGCAGAGAGCCAATAGCAGCTTCTCAACCCGGAGTGGCTCACCTTTAGTATTCTAGCCACATTGAGTCTGTGTTGCGCTACAGTCACGTAAACATGCTGCCCTCATTGTTGCTCCCGCCAAGTGTGTATCACGAAGTGTAATTCGGCTCCTGCAAGCAAAATAGAATAGTGCACCAGCAATTCATCGTAGAATGAGCCGAGTGTACGCTGATAATTCCATGTCTGATGGTGTTGCGCGTGAATGGTGCCGAAAGTTAAGATGGCCGAAATGACGTGCATGATGAAGGGGGCCGCAAGTCTATCGTTACAGTCGCCCTTGTTGAACAAGTTGGCAGAATGATTAGAGAAAATCGTAGGTTCGCCATAACTGCTTTGTCTATGGAAATTACGGACGTTTCAAGATCTGTCGTAGACTATCTTTACTGAATATTTAGGCTACAAAAAGCTTTGTGCTCCAAAAATGTTGACGGACGCCCACAAAAGTCAGCGAATGCCGTCAGCTTTGAATTTCCATGACTGTTATCACAATGAAGAAGAGAACTTTTTGAAATCAATTTTACTGGAGATGAAACTTGGATACAATACCGGAAACAAAACGACAATCACAACAATGGATGCATCCAAATTCACCAAACAAACCCAAAACATTCGTATAAACATTCAACAGAAAGGTTATGGCTACCGTGTTTTGGGACCAAAAACGTGTGTTTTTTGTAGAGTTTATGCAGCCTGGAACCACTATCAATGCAGCTGTTTATATGTGAAACTTTACGACGTTTGCGGAGAGCTATTCAAAACAAACGAAGAGGAATGCCGACTTCAGGAATAGCGTTGATCCATGACAACGCTCGTCCACACACTGCTGGCACAACCTTGAACAATTTCAATGGGACATTTTCGATCATCCGCCTTACAGTCCTGACCTGGCACCAAACCACTTTCACCTTTTCCCTGAACTGAAGACTTTCAAACCAACGAAGATCATCAAAACAACGTCAATGCTAATTTGAAACCATTGGCGGCAACACTTTTTGAAGCGCGTGTTTGTGCGCAGGTATGATAAATGTCTCAATCGTTTCGATGATTATGTTGAAGAGTAACCATAAGTGTTCAAAACTTCTAGTAATAAAATAATTATATGCGTAAGCTTTCACGGCCGGTGTCCATGGTTTTAAAATTTAAAATTTTCGGGCTGTTTTGCCGTGGTCTGTAGGTTAAAATATGTTTAGTTAAAATATTTTAACTAAACATATTTTAACCTACAGACCACGGCAAAAAAGCTCGAACATTTTAAATTTTAAAACCAATAAAATAATTGTTTTCTATGAACTTGTCTTTTATTTATGGCCTATCGGAGGTTGAAAAAAAAAACGGCCCTCGTATTTACATGGTGAATAGAGAAGGTATTGCATTGCACCCAAATTCGATAGAGATTTCACTGAAAATACGTGTTTTCAGACACCCTGAATCCAAAAAATGTGCGTGTATGTACAGCATAGCTGAAAAACGAAAAGACCGTTAAATACGCAACTGGGTATTTATGTTTGGTATCTTCCAAGGATGCGACTGGAAGATTTTCAAGAAAATCTCCCCACATCCAACTACCCCTTACAATGAACAATTTTTCGAAAATGTTGATTTTCCAAAAAATGGCTCTATAGCCTCTGAGGAGCTCTTCATTCTGGATGACTTGTGTATGACAGGTAAACCGTAAGAGATATACCAAAGCTTACTACACAAAAACGTAGATTTCATTAAAACACACAATTTATGTTATATACCTTTTTTGTAGTCATAAACCAATGCGACACATCCCCCATAAGTATTTTTTTCTTTCCTTAGCACACACCGATCCAAAGGAAAAGTTTCACATTTCGAGCTGAAAAAGAAATTTCAAATTAAGGGGATAAATTAACTTCGTATCCAAGAAGAGAATAACGGTGGTTTATATCAATAACTAATAGGGAACCGGTGTAGCTTGCAAAGATATCAGCAGTTAATTTTGTCATTCCTTCCTCATAATCGAGCCTGGTCAAAATATCTGCTTATCACATTCAAGAGTTGTACGCAGTTGGATACAGTTAAAGCCAGTTGTTACAGAAAAATTCCAGAATTTTTGCAGCGAGCTGCTAATACCACTCAAATAATCAGCGAGTTTTAATTAACTTTCATAAAATCAATCGATTACGGTTGATGAACCTCTCTTGCAATCAGAATATTCAGGACGGTGGACCACACAAGATGCATATTATGAACATTATTTCACATATCAAAAATAAAGCGTTCACGTCTAAGTATGTGTTAGTTACAAGTCAATCAGAGCTAGGATTCACTGAAAACTTACCGCTTTCTCAAAAGTGATACGTTTATGAAAGTTGTAATTACATTGCAGAAACTCTAATTTAGTCATACAAGGTTAGTACGACTAAACGAACATGCAGTTCTTACGAGTAAAGTATCTATTTTTACTTTCTCTACACGTACTATGTACATAGTGTATAGAGAAGGTATTGTATTCCACCCAAAAATTCGATATCGAGATTTCACCGGAAATATATGTTTTAGGGTCCCTTATATCCAAAAAAAAAAAAGCATTTTCACAAAAAGGTCCGTGTGTGTGTGAGGGTCCGTGTGTCTGTGAACACGATAATTCAAAAACGAAAAGTCGGTAAAATACCAAAGTTGGTATTTAAGTTTAGTATCTTCCAGGGATGCGACACGAAGATTTTGAGAAAAATCCCCCCACCCCAAACTACCCTTTATATGGAACTTTTTCGAAAATTTTGATTTTCTAAAAAGTGGCTCTAACGATTTTGATTAAAATGTCGTACATTAAAGATATTTACCTGACAAATAAAAAGTATATCTTGAATTTTCTGGGAATAGCCTCTGAACAGTAGTTTATTCTGGATGAATTTTACTGAATTTTGAATAACTGCTAAACCGTAAGAAATGGACAAAAACTTAATACACAAAGAATGTAGAGCACGTTAAAACACACAATTTATGTTACATACATTTTTTCTTGGAGTTGATCGTTTTTAGATAGTCCTTGTTTTTGGTTTCAGCTTTGAAAAACATACTTTTCTCGTACAGGAATTTGTCAACTCCTGTCCGTACAAACAAAAGAACTTCAGTCACATAGCAACCAGCTTTTGACTATCACTTTAACCCATAGTACTCCCTTATTTGGCTTCTACTTACAAGGAAGCAACTAATATTTCTGTTTTCTGGATTAGCATGAAGTAAATAGAAGCATAAGCTTTTTAACAATAATTTGTTACAGAGACGTAGAGAAAGTCATGTGAATGGAACACATCAGATTTTATTATTATTACTATTATTGTTATTATTATTTTAAAGCTTTTAGGTTTTCTTATTTTTGACGTTATGCATATTCTTATTTTCTACTGTTGGCATGAACATCTTACCATGTGGCAGTTCTCTGTTTTAAACAACATAATTACATTTAGAGCCTATTTCATTATTGAATGTGTTAAAGATACATATGCCTAATTCGTACCTTTCATTCCCAAAATAGTCTCAACAACTTCAAATCTCGATTCTAAACGTCCGTAGTTAAATTATTTGCCGACTTATCATTAATATTAAATCACCCACTTTAATATTACTACGAAAGTAAATAAAAGTCGAATAGTTATTGTATTATAGGCTATAACAGCGTCATGTAAAGCACGCTCTGTTCGGTTGGTATTTGTGAAGTGTGGCTGCTATCGCTGTTTGCTTCTCAGAGACTCACAAGCTACGTTCGTACGACCTTGCCTCCCTCTGTCTCTCTCCCTCCACCCTTCACACGATCAAAGTTCTGTACGACTATCAGAGAAAATATCTTAATCAAGCTCACGGTCAGCCAAGCATTATTAATATTATTATTATTATGTGTGCCTATCGCAGTTTTATTGTTTCTATGTATGGAAAACAAATACATATCGCCTCCGTTAAATCTCAGGATACCGAAATGCAATTTTTCGCGAATATGCACCGTCTGTCGTCGTTCGGCGTCTAGTATTTCGGAAACAGATTATACGCCTTCACGAACACTCGGACAAGACGTGTGTTCCATGCGGCGTTCAATGTGTTCCATATGGCGAAACACAACAGTTTAGAGCGGTAACTAACAAGTTACTAACTTCCTCTCTCCAAAACGCATGCGTTGTGAATCTAATGGAAGAGTCCATTTACTGGAAGGGAGGTCGACATAGGCTAAAATGTGGTAAAGGTATCAACAAATAATTCCCGTTTGATTAGCTTCCAAGGCAAACTTGCCACTATTTTTGTTACACCCACATATTACTACTGCTAGCTATGTAGTATAGCAGTTTACGTGCCGTGAAACAACTCCGTAGAGAAAACAAAAAACAAATATATATATATATATATATATATATATATATATATATATATGTGTGTGTGTGTGTGTGTGTGTGTTTATTAAGTACACTATAGCAAGAGAAATAGAATTTTGGGACCATATTCTTTGGTCCGACCAGATCATTTTTCTGATACTTTCAGAAGTGTCCTCCAAACAACTTGTAGACTTGGATCCCTGTTTAACAAGTTTAGTTTAAAAGTCCTGCAACACCTTTTTTTAAGATAAATGGTTTATTTTTATTTCTTGAAAAATTAAAAGTAAAGTTAACTACGTAGAATACATTACAATATAACATCATTAGTTTTATACAATTCTCGGTTGTTTTTTATTTTTTTCGAGTGTATACCCAATTATATGTTATTCCAACTGAATAGAACTGCTGTGCGAATGATCTACCTGCATCCTAGAACAAGCATTCCGCATAAGTATTTCAGTCAACATACGGTTACATAAACAGTGCAAAATTATCGATGATCTCCCATTCCCTCTCATACTCTACATATCAGTTTTAAAATAAAACATTATATTTTTAATGATATTAGACCAGGTGCCAGCCAACTGTTAGCTCTATGACGTCGGACAACACGCCTCTTCAGCTTTTGGTGCATAGATAGGAACTCACTGAAGTGTAGGACAACTGATGCAGGAGAAAAATGGAGTTATTGATCAGGAAACGGCTTTTGAGGCAAGGAGAATGAAGTCGTACCTTCTACAGTGTGAAAAGCACGTCGCAGGCAACCTGGCTTTACTTCCCTGCGCATCATTTACGAAGTATTTGCCGAAATTCTTACGTTGTAATTTTCGTTACACGGTCACTCATTTGTTTCATCCCGTATAACTCGAAACTATTTTGTTGTCATTTTCCACATTTAAAAAAAATTAAAAGGATTATAAACAAATAGTATCTAACTATTTAGCGTGTGTAAATTGGATACGCTTCTTGCAGATACTACCATGTCAAGAACAGTAAGTTCGAAGAAAAAAAAACAGCAATTCCATTTTATGAATGAAATTCAATTTCATTTTTTCGCATTTATATGAAACAAGAATTCAAAGATTACTTCGCAAGCATGTTTTTACTTACTCTACACGCACCATGCACATGGTTTATAGAGAAGAATGCACCCAAAAATTCGATACCAAGATTTCACCGGAAATACATGTTTTGGATCCCCCTGAATAAAAAAAAAATCCTAAAGGTCCATGTGTGTGTATGTGGACAGCATAGCTCAAAAACGAAAAGATCATAAATACCAAAATGGTATTTTCAAAGGGTGTGACACGAAGATTTTCAAGAAAATCCCCCACCTCCAACGACTTTTTTCGAAAATTTTGATTTTCTCAAAAAGGAATTTAACGATTTTGATTAAAATATCGTATAGATATTTAACATATTTACCTGACAAATAAAATATATATCTTGAATTTCATGGGAATAGCCTCTTAAGACTACTTTATTCTCGATGAATTTTAAAGTTTTGCATAACTGGTAATCCGTAGGAGATATACAAAAGCTTACTCAACAGAAAATGTAGAGCTCGTTAAAACACACAATTTATGTTACATAATTTTTTTCGTGGAGTTGATCGTTTTTTAGATATTCCTTGTTATTAGTTTTAGCTATAAAATACTTACACTTTCCTCGTACAGGAATTTGTCAACTCGTATCAACACAAAGGAACATCAATCACATAGCAACCAACTTTTGACTTAACTTTAACCTTTGGTACTCCCTTATTTCCCTTCTACTCACAAGGAAGACATTAATAAGAATATTTCAGAAATGTTTTCTCGATTAGCATGAAGTGAATAGAAGCATAAATTTTTTAACAATAATTTGTTGCAGAAATGTAGAGAAAGTCATTCGAATGGACACATACTTTATAAATCTTGAAGGTGTTTATAGATGATATCTGCGAAAGAATTGGGATTTTCAATGGTGACTTTTGAGATACACACACGCACAATTTTTATTCTTTTTTATATTAATATAGATTCTATGAATACAATTATGTTTTTTTAGGGGTACATACAAACCATTATAATATAAACATTTTATCAGTGAAAATCTGATGACTTTCTCTCGCTAGTCTACAAACCTCCTATAAAATATTATTCTTCTTTCTACACAATGCTAATTGCAATAAACATTAGCAGAATGTTCTTATTACTTAGTTCCTTATAAGTAGAAGGGAACTAAAGGAATGCACTAGGTTAAACTGATTGTCAAATGTTTTAAAAGCCATCGTTATGCAATTGTCATTGAAAATCGCTTCTTTGCTTGGACAGGAGTAGATCAAAAGAAAAACGGATACTTCCTGTCTGACAAAAGATTAAGTACTTCAAAATTGAAACCAATAGCAAGGAATATCTCAGAAACTTTTGACGTGATCTACATTTTTTGTGTAGTGAGTTTTTGTCTATCTCTTACGGTTTAGCAGTTAAGCAAAATTCATCCAGAATAAAGAGGTCTTCACAGACTATTCCTAGAAAATTCGAGATATACATTTTATTTCGGATATAAATAGCTTTAATATACGGGGTTTTAATAAAAATCGTTAGAGCAATTTTTAAGAAAATCAAAATTTTCGAAAAAAATTCCATATAAAGGGTAGTTTGGAGTGGAGGGATTTTTCTCAAAATCTTCGTGTCGCATCTCTGGAAGATACTAAACTTAAATACCAAGTTTCGTATTTCACAGACTTTTCGACTTTGAGTTATCGTGTTCAAAGACACACGGACCTTTTTCTGAAAATACCTTTTTTTGATACAGGGTACCCTAAAACATATATTTCCGGTGAAATCTCGGTATCGAATTTTTTGGTGGAGTACCTTATCTATACACTATGTACATAGTACGTGTAGAGAAAGTAAAAATACAACATAATGCAAATTCTACCTTGTTAAGGTGTTTGGTGAGGCGCAATTGCCTGAAAATTCGCCTTAGAGTTTTGAAGATGCTAGATTGGTATGAACTTTTTTTTTTGTTTCTTTTTTTCTTCTTCGGTTTTACTTTCTCTAAACCTACCATGTACATATTGTATAGAGAAGGTATTGTACTCCACCCAAAAATTAGATACCGATATTTCACCGGAAATATATGTGTTAGGGTCCCCTGTATCCAAAAAATGTATTTTCAGAAAAAGGTCCGTGTGTGTGTGTGTCCGTGTGTCAGTGTGTCCACACCCAAAACTATCCCTTACAGGGAACTTTTTTCGAAAATTTTGATTTTCTTAAAAATGGCTCTAACGATTCTGATTAAAATGTCGTATATTAAAGATATTTACCTGACAAATAAAATGTAAATCTTGAATTTTCTGGGAATAGCCTCTGAAGACTACTTTATTCTGGATGAATTTTACGGATTTTTGCATAACTGCTAAACCGTAAGAGATGGAAAAAATTTAAAAAAAAAAAAAAAAAAAAACGTAGAGCACGTTAAAATACACAATTTATGTTATATACATTTTTTTTTCGTGGAGATGATCGATTTTGAGGTATTCCTTGTTTTTGGTTTCAGCTTTGGAAAACATACTTTTCTCATACAGGAATTTGTCAACTCCTGTCCATACAAACAAAGGAACTTCAGTCACATAGCAACCAGCTTTTGACTATCACTTTAACTTATGGCACTGCCTTATTTCGCTTATGCTTACAAGGAAGCAAGTAATAAGACTATTTCTGCTAATTTTTTCTCGATTAGCATGAAGTAAGTAGAAGTATAAGGGTTTTAAAAATAATTTGATGTAAAGAAAGTCATGTGAGTGGAACACTTCAGATTTTTTAGTTATGCTGTTCATAAACTGAAAACCATGCAGATCGATAGACATAGACATGCACTTTTTATTGTAAACTTATGTTAGAGAGGCCTGAGATTCAGATGATTTGCTGAGAAATGCCAACATCTTTAATGTTGGTCCATTGGAACATTTCCTTTACCGTAAGTACCTAAATAGCAGGTATCCGAGCTCGATAAAGAATGGACTTGTGACTAGAGGTCCCCAGTTAAAATTCCCGCAGGTCCTTCCTGAGTGGCGGTTTTCCCGAAATTTTGCTCTGCATGACTAGGTAACAAAAGTCTGATTTGTTGCACTCACATGACTTTCTCTATATATTTCTATATAAAAACTATTATTAAATTTTATAAAACTATTCTTATAATAAACGCTTATTTTTCAATACTCCATGTTAATCCAGATAAATGTTTGCATAAATTGTTTTATTACGTTCTTGTAGGTACAAGAGGATTTGGGGAATACAGTAGGCTTAAGCAATGGTCAAAGCTTTCGGGTTGAAGTATGATGGCTTAGAAAAAGCCATCCTCTTTGCATGACCAGTATAGGAGAAAAAAGAAAGAAAACAAAACAAAAGATTAATAACTTCCCATTTGAAAAAAGTATGGAAAATTCAAACAAATAACAGAATTACCTCAGAAAGTGATAACTCCACAAAAAAGAATCTGATATAAACTACATTTCTGAAGAAAGAGAAAACTTTAAAGGGAAGTTTGAATGATTTTCGGGAAGGTTTTAGTGGGCTTCAAAACAATTTCTCTTGAAATCTCGACATCGAATTTTTTGGATGGAATAAAATACTCTCCCTATTAACTGTAAATATGTAGTAGAGACAGTGACTGTGAAGGAGAAACAATATTTGGATCAAAGTGACGAATATATAAAAAATCTAATGTGTTCTATTCAGGTAAATTTCTCTACATCTCTACAACAAATTATTGTTAACAATCTTGTTCTTCTAATTACTTCTTTACGAATATAAAAAAAATGGATGTGTTCCATTCACTAACTTTCTCTACATCTCTACAACAATTATTGTTAAAAAGTTTATTCTTCTATTTACTTCATGCTAATCGAGAAAAAAAATAGCAGAAATGGTCTTATTATTTGCTTCCTTGTAACTGGAAGGGAAATAAGGGTGTATCATAGGCTAAAATGATAGTCAAAAGTTGGTTGCTATGTGATTGAAGTTCGTTTGTATGAACAGGAGTTGACAAATTCCCTTATGCGAAAAGTATACGTATTTTAAAGCTGAAACGAATAACAACGGATATCTCAAAAATGATCAACGATCTAACACAACCTGTGTGTTTTAACGAGCTCTACAATTTCAATCAAGTAAGTTTTCGTCTATCTCATACGGTTTATGCAAAATTCCGCAAAATTCATCTAGAATAAAGATGTCTTCAGAGAGGCTATTCCCAGAACATTCAAGATATATTTGTCATGTAAATATCTTTAATATAAGGCATTTTAATCAAAATCGTTAGAACCATTTTTGAGAAAATTTTCTAAAATTGTTCCATGTGAAGGGTAGTTGGGGGTGGGGGGATTTTCTTGAATATCTTCAAGTCACATCCTTGGAAGATACCAAATTTAAATACCAAGTGTGGTATTTAACGGACTTTTCGTTTTTGAGCTATGTTGCCTACAGGTGCGCGCGCGCACACACACACTAACGGAGATTTTTCTAAAAATGCTTTTTTGTTTTTGATTCAGGAGGACCCAAAACGTATTTCCGATGAAATCTCGGTATCGAACTTTCTGGTGCAATACAATACCTTCTCTATATACTATGTACATAGCACGTGTAGAGAAAGTAAAAAGAAGCTTATTTTAACAACATTAGCCCCTTAGAGACATTCAAAGGTGAACAAGCGTTGTATCGAGAGAAATGGTAGAACATCCTTCCTATCGTACAAATCCAACAAGTTATCGGCTGACGAAGGTACTTGGAGCACGTTTTACGCTTGATTCTTTTTCTTCTTAGATGGCATTGCATCCTTGCTGTTTTCAAGATCACCTCGGGCTTTAACAATTCCTCCTCACTCAAACTCTCTTGTTATACAAAGTAAACCTCAAACTCTGAGCCACACTTAACTCTGCGCAATTGTAGCTGAAAGTCTCCCTTATTACAATAATGAAAATCTGAGTCACGCATATGAGCATGTCTGATATCAGTTTTGTTTGGTTTCTTCTTCCTTCATGTAAGTATTCCAAGATGCATAATTGTTCTTTCTCTAGTACGTAGCATAGCATGCAGAGACAGAACTATATTCCACCCAAAAGTTCGAAACTAAGTATGTGTGTCTGTGAACACGATAACTCAAAAACAAAAAGTCGGTAAAATACCAAACTTAGTATCTTCCAGGGATACGAGACGAAGATTTTGAGAAATTTTCCCCACCCCAAACTACTCTTTATATGGAAAAATTTTCGAGCATTTTGATTTTCTCAAAAATGGCTCTAACGATTTTTTTTAAAATGCCGCATATTAAAGATATTTATATTACAAATAAAATGTATATCTTGAATTTTATGAGAACAGCGTAATGACCTCGTTTATTTTGAATAAATTTTGTTGAATTTTACGTAATTGGTAAACCGTAAGAGATACACAAAAAATGTAAATCACGTTAAAACACACAATTTATATCATATAGTTTTTTTCGTGGAATTGCCCTTTTCTGAGATATTCCTTGTTATTTGTTTCAGATTTAAAATACTTAAATTTTTCTCACACGGAAGTTGTCGACTCCTGGCACTTCATAGAAATGGATTTCAACCGCATGACAGCCAGCTTTTAAAATATTTGAGTATCGTTTTAGCCTAGTGTATTCTCTTATGTATCTTCTACTTATATGGAAGCAAGTAATAAAGAAATTTCTCCTAATGTTTATCCCGATTATCATAAACTAGATACAAGAATATGTTTTTAACAATAATGTGTAACAGCGATGTAGAGAAAGTCATGTGAATGGAACACATCCGAGTTTTATTAAAATGTCGTATATTAAAGTGTTTACACGACAAATAAAACGTATATCCTTAATATCTTGGGAACTGCCCTTGAAGTCCTCTTCATTCTGAATGACTTGCATAACCGGTAAACCGTAATGGGTAGACAAAATATATCTCGCTAAAACACAATTTATGTTTTGTTGTTGTTGTTTTAAATTCTCCATTTATCATTTCCAAAACCATCGAATCGTACAACGACAGTTTTAAGGTGTTTGACTTGTGTATTGACTATTATTCCCTTCTACCAATAAGAAACACAGTAATACCACTTCTGATCATGCTGATGTTTATTAACACTATGTAGATAAAAGAATATTCTTTTCTAAGAATAGTTTATTTGCAGTGAATGGAGTACATCAGATTTTACTTTCTCTACACGTTAGTTCTCTACTGAACACTTTGTACAGAAAGTATTTATTCCACCCAAAAATCTATGTCAAGATTTCACTGGAAATGTTTTGAGATCCGCTGATTAAAACAAAAATAATAAAAACGAAAAGACCGTTAAATATAACATTTGGTATTTTAGTATCTTCCTAGGATGCGACACGAAGAATTTCAATAAAATCTCCCCACCCCAAACACGCATTTACATGGACTTTTTTTTTTTTGTAAAGTTTGTTTTTCTCAAAAATGGCTCTAACGACTTTGATTAAAATACCGTAGATATATAAAAGATATTTTTATGATAATACATATAAGGTATGTCTTAAATTTTCTGAAAATAGGTTCTAAAGACCTCTTCGTTCTGGGTGAATTGTGATAATTGGTAAACAGTAAGAGATAGATGAAAACTTACTGTACAAAAATATAGATCTCGTTAAAACACACGGTCTGTAAAGTTTCCAAGATTTTGCTGATTGGTTTAAATTTTAAGATACTTAAACGTTTACCAAAACGGAAGCCATATTTCATTTTTATCATAGCTACTTGTCATTTATTCGGCAATGAAAAAAAAATCTTATGTGCTATTTACATGACATTCTCTACATCTCTGCAACAAATGATTGTTAAAAAGCTTATGCTTCTATTTACTTCATGCTAATCGAGAGAAAATTACCAGAAATAGTACTATAGCTTGTTTCCTTGTAAGTAGAAGCCAAATAAGGGAGTACCACAGGTTAAAGTGATAGTCAACATTGGTTGCTACGTGACTGAAGTCCCTTTGTTTGTATGCATAGGAGTTAACACATTCCTGTATGAGTAAAGTATAAATTTTTCAAAGCTGAAACCAAAAGCATGGAATATTTAAAAAATAATCAACTCCGCGAAAAAAATGTATATAACATATGTTTCTCTACATTTTTCGTGTGGTAATTTTTTGTCTATCTCTTACGGTTTAGCAGTTATGCAAAATTCCGTCAAATTCATCGAGAATAAAGTAGTATTCAGAGGCTATTCCCAGAAAATTCAAGATACACATATTATCTGGCATGTAAATATCTTAAATATAAGAGATTTTTAATCAAAATCGTTAGAGTCATTTATGAGAAAATTACAATTTTCGAAAAATGTAAAGAGTAGTTGTGGTGGGGGATTTTCTTGAAAATCTTCGTGTCACTTCCTTGGAAGATACCAAACTTAAGTATCAGTTTGGTATTTAAGGGCCTTTTCGTTTTTGAGCTATGCTGTTCAATCACACACACACACACACACATACACACGGACCTTTTCCCAAAAATGCTTTTTTTGGCTTCAGGGGGACCCAAAACATGTATTTCCGGTGACATTTCGGTATCGAATTTTTGAGTGGAATACAATACCTTCTCTATACACTATGTACCTAGTACGGCAGAGAAATTAATATTACAAACTTTTGTAGTTAACATTTATAAATTACAAAAATATGAAATAAAGAACTTTTCAAGTCAAATAGTAGGAAATGAAATGAAAAATCTGATATATTCCATTCAAATGACTTTCTCTACATCTCAACAAATTATTGTTAAAAAGCTATTGTTCTATCTACTTCATGCTAATCGAGATAAACATTAGCAGAAATGGTCTTATTACATGATTCCTAGTAAGTAGAAGGGAAATAAGTGAATGCACTAGGCTAAACTGACAGTCAAATGTTTTAAAATGTGGTTGCTATTGGATTGAAATCGTTTTTTTTTTTTTTTTTTTTTTTTTTTTTTTTTTTTTTTTTTTTTTTTTTTTTTTTTTTTTTTTTTTTTTTTTTTTTGCGTGGCCGGGAGTTGATAAGTTCCTCTATGAGAAAAATTTAAGTATATTAAAATTGAAATAACAAGCAATATCTCGAGAACGGTCAACTCCTCGGGAAAAAATGTATATTGTGTGTTTTACACAGATCTACATTTTTTGTGAGGTAAGTTTTCGTCTATCTCTTACGTTTTACCGTTATGCAAAATTCAGGAAAATTCATCCATAATAAAGAGGTCTTCAGAGGCTATTTCCAGAAATTTCAAGATATACATTTTATTTGTCATGTAAATGCCTTAAATATAAGAGATTTTAATCAAAATCTTTAGAGTCATTTTTAAGAAATCCAACATTTTCGAAATTTTTTCCATGTAAAGCGTATTTCGGGATGGGGAGATTTTCTTGAGGATACTGGAGGATCCTTGCATCCTTGGAGGATACTGAACTTAAGTATTAAATTTGGTACTTAACGGACATTTTTCTAAAAATGCTTTTTTTTATTCAGGGGGTCCCAAAACCTGTATTTCCGGTGAATCTAAGAATCGAATTTTTTGGTGCAATACAATACCTTCTGTACGCTATGTTCATAGTGCGTCTAGAGAAAGTAAAAAAGGAGCAACATAAAAATTAATGATTTTCCTCTGTTAGAACCTATGTACGTACATGTATGTCACTAGGCATTGTTCTTATCTGAAAATCAGAAAGAGAATATTTAATCAACATCCGCACCCTAATCATAGTTTTAGCTTGAGAAACAACTCGTTAACCGTAGGTTCGTTAACGTTGAGTTTTAATCAGTTCTAACATAAAACATCTCACATTCACCCCATATGCATACGTACTGAGATTCTGCGGAATCTTAATTAAAGACAAATTCACTCGCTCCGGTTGGGAATCGAACCTGGAACTTCCGGGTTAAGAAGTCCGAACACCGATTACTCGAAATTTAAGGCTTTTACATTTCGTTATTTTTATTCGTGACATCGACAGAAATATATTTCAAATCGAAAGAAATAATGATGAGGCACATCTGTGTACTTACGAATTTTATTTTCTCTACACTTACTATGCACATAGTGTATAGAGAAATTGCACTCCACCCAAAAATTCGATACTGAGATTTCACCGGAAATATATGTTTTAGGGTCCCCTGCATCCAAAAAAGGCATTTTCAGAAAAAGGTCCGTGTGTGTGTGTGTGTGATAACTCAAAAACGAAAAGTCGGTAAAATACCAAATTTAGTATTTAAGTTTAGTATCTTCCAGGAATGCGACACGAAGATTTTGAGAAAAATTCCCCCACCCCAAACTACCCTTTACATGGAACTTTTTTTCGAGCATTTTATTTTCTCAAAAATGGCTCTAACGATTTTGATTAAAGTATCATATATTAAAGATATTTAGCTGACAAATAAAATGTATACCTAGAATTTTCTGGGAATAGCCTCTGAATGAATTTTACGGAATTTTGTATACCTACTAAACCGTAAGAGATGGAAAAAAAATTGCGGCACAGAAAATGCAGAGCACTTTAAAACACACAATTTATGTTATATGCATTTTTTTCATGGAGTTGATCGTTTTTGAGATATTCCTTCTTTTTGTTTCAGCTTTAAAAAATTATACTTTTCTTACACAGGATTTTGTCAACTCCTGTCCATACAAACAAAAGAACTTCAGTCACATAGCAACCAGCTTTTGAGTATCACTTTAATCTATGGTACTCCCTTATTTCGCTTCTACTTACAAGGAAGCAAGTAATAAGACTATTTCTGCTAATTTCTTTTTTCGATTAGCATTATGTAAATAGAACAATAAGATTTTTAATAATAATTTGTTGCATAAATGTAGAGAAAGTCATGTGAATGGAACACAAATTTTTATGTAAACGCCCTAGAATTACAATTTTATTGGCGATTACCACGACACGCTTCAGTTAAGTTGCGCAGTATGAGAGTGGAAATTAGGGCGATGTAGGGAGAGTGACAGGAGACGAGGTAAATGTAAAATGTGTAAATTTCATGCAATTGTGCGACCTGAGTTGCGGCTTCTGCTGGTAGAAAATAAAATTTGTATACTCAAAACGTTTTAACAGGCAAAATATTCGAGTAAAACATTTGTGTTCCATTTACATGACTTTCTCTACAACCGTGACAAATTATTGTTAATAAGATTATTCTTCTATCTTCTTCATGCTAATCGAAATAAGCATTATCTGAAACAATCGTATTATTTAGTTCCTTATAGGTAGAAAGAAAAAAGGAAATAAAATATTTTAAAATGTGGTTACTATTGGATAGAAATCCGTTTCTTAGCGTGGTCAGATGTTGACAAGTTCCCGTATGAGAACATTTTTAAGGTTTTAAAACTGAAACCATAGCAAGGAATGACTCGAAAACGGCCAATTCCACGAAAAAATATATATGGAATAAACCGTGTGTTCTAAGGAGATCTAATTTATGTGAGTGGTAAGGTTTTGTCTATCTCTTATGGTTTACCAGCAACGCAAAATTCAGAAAAATTCACCCAGAATAAAAAAAGTCTTCAAAGATGTTCCCAGAAAATTCAAGATACATTGTCAAGAAAGTACCGGGAATTGATCGTTTAAAAATTCTGTTTACAAGGGGATTCGAAATTATTGTTGTCGCTAAGTTGGTACAACTTTCCTCTATACCCATGCGGAGTTTGATCGTCATCTGTCATCTAGTTTGTTTACAGTACGCCATTTTGTTAGTTCGTCTCAAAGGTGACGCGATTTCACACTTTTATACAAATATTGAACAAAGAATCTGTCTCAAATTTTACATTGCAAATGGTATTTCGTGTGCCGAATCGCTGAAAATGTTAGAGGGCTTACGGTGAATCGACTTTATCAAAAACACGTGTATATGAGTGGTACAGTGCATTCAAAAGTGGTCGAGATGTGGTGGAAGATTTGCCTCGCCCTGGTCGGCCATCAACGGTTTCAACTGAACTGAACATCGCAAAAGTGAAGAAAATAGTGTCTGAAAATCGTCATTTAGGTCTGAGAGAGATTGCCGCTGAACGAATCGATCCGTACAATTTTAAATGATTGTTTGGGCATGACACGCGTAGCAGCTCGGTTAGTTCCGAAATACTTGAATTTTCTACAAAAACTCAATCGCGTAAGGATTGCTGAAGACATGCTAGAACGAGCCAGTTCCGACCCCACATTCATGAAACGCATTGTAACTGGTGATGAGACATGGGTTTACGAGTTTAACACTCAAACCAGTCAACAAGCTTCCGAGTGGCGCCTTCCAACTGAACCGAAACCTAAAAGGGCACGTCAAACTCGATCAAAACTGACAGTTTTTTTCGATTATCGCGGTGTCGTGCACTCATAGTTCTTGCCAGAAGGTCATATGGTAAATAAAGACTATTATCTGAACGTTATGCGGGTTTGAGAGAACAAATACGGCGAAAAAGGCCAGATTTGTGGAACGACAACTCATGGATTCTGCACCACGATAACGCACCAGCTCCAAAGGCTATTATTGTGAACGAATTTCTGGCCAAAACTCAATAAATTTCATCAAACAACCACCGTATTCACCTGATCTGGCTCCTGCTGATTTCTTTCTGTTTCCAAAACTCAAGTTACCACTTCGAGGCAGCCGTTTGCAGTCGATAGAAGATATAAAGGAAAATTCGCGGCGACAATAGACATAGATTCCTAAAAGTGCCTACAAAAAACGTTTGGATGATTGGATTATTCGTTGGCATAAATGTATAATTTCAGAAGGGGCCTACTTTAAAGGCGATAAGAGATTTTAATCAAAATCGTTAGGAGTCTTTTTGCATTTTTTTCCACGTAAAGGGTAGTTGAAGGTGGGGGATTTTTTTTTTTTTAAATCTTCGTGTCGCATACTTAAATATCAAGTTTGGTATTTAAGGGACTTTTCGTTTTTTAGCTATGCTGGCCACACACACACACACACACACACACAGATACATGGACATTTTTCTAAAAATGACTTTTTTGTATTCAGTGGGGCCCAGTGTATTTTCGATGAAATCTCGGTAACGAATTTTTGGGTGCTATACATTACATTACCTTCCCCCCTTTCACTCTCTCTCTCTTTATATCACTACATAAATACCGGTTTTTGGAGTTATGTTCTGTACATGGTACGTGTAGAGAAAGTCAAAATACAAACGGCTCTATTAAAACTAATATAAAAGTAAACATTTATAGAGAATATCCACAGCATAGAGAGTATAATAAACGTCCATCAGTCCAGATTTTAGAAAAAGGCAGCAATGAAATGTGACAGGACTAGAAAGAGGCTTGGAGAAATTTAAACGAATGACATTGCAGAAAAGCCAGTCGGTCTCTCTTCACACACAGAATTACGTTTCTATGGTACCTCAGCGCCCACTCGGTTGGATGGCTCGTATCTTATCGCATTTTCCGCAGACAGAGTTTAAATCCGAACATCTGTAGATGACTCTCAAAGCATCCGCGTTTACAATAGACCTCTCTCGCAACGTACAGAGGCTAGCCAGATTACGATTCCGATAACAGGTACCGCTAAAAGAGCTCCACAGTCAAGAGTAGATATGATACTTGTACTAAGCTACGACTAACCGAAATTGCCTGTTAACGTTATATTTATCCAAGATATGTTCATACATATCCACCAGTTTTTGGAATCTTCAGTATACTTCTCTCCATCATTGCAGCCACGTCTGTGAAACTTACGACATACGTTAGTTATAGGTACATAGTGAGCTCTGGTCTGTTGTTTGACCTTCATGGTACTTTTACTTTCTCTAGCCCGCATGTGCAATGTACACAGTGGATAGAGAAGGTATTGCATTGCACCCAAAACTTCGATGTCGAGATTTCACTAGAAATGTATGTTTTGGGGTCCCCCGAGTCCGAAAAAAGCATTTTTAGGAAAAGGTCTATGTGTTTGTGTGGATAACATTGTTCAAAAACGAAAAGACCCTTAAATACCAAAGTTGGTATTTGGGTTTAGTATCTTCCAAGGATGCAACACGAAGATTTTCAAGAAAAGCCCCTCACCTTTTACATGGAAAAAATTTCGAAAATTTTGATTTACTGAAAAATGGCTCTAACGATTTTTATTAAAACCCCATATATTCAAGCTATTTGCATCCCAAATAAAATGTATATCTTGAATTTTCTGGGAATAGCCTCTGAGGACCTCTTTATTCTGCTTAACTGCTAAACCGTAAAATATAGACAAAAACTTACTACACAAAAATGTACATTTGTTAAAACACACAATTTATATCAATTACGTTTTGTTGTGGATATTTTTGTTATTGGTTTCAATTGTAAAGTACTTATACTTTTCTCAGACAGGAAGAGTCCGGTTTTCTTGTACTCATAGCCAACCAAAGAAGTGATTTGCAATGACAATCGCATAACGATAGCTTTTAAAACATTTGACTATCACTTTAACCTAATGCATTCCCTTAGTTTTCTTCTACTTACAAGAAATTAAGTAATAAGAACATTCAGCTAATGTTTATCTCGATTAGCATTGTGAAAAAGAAGAATAATCCTTTGTAAGAAGTTTGTAGAGCAGCTAGAGAAAGTCATGTGACTGTAACATCAGATTTTTAAACCAGTGCTGGTAACTTGCTTACTTAATCGTAACATTCTATAATATATCGATTAGTCGAAATAAATTTACAGACCAAGTGTAACAATTAAGCAGCAATTAACTGAATGGAGCCGTGACTTAAAGTACTTAGAAATGGAAATGGACGTTCTTTAAATATTGTGGTTCTCAGCGTCCCATTCTATCCTGGGCATGAAAGACCGCTTAAAATTGCTCAGCGGCCTCATTATCAGGTTTGAGGTTCTTACGTGCCGAAAATCTACGGCACAGAACCAACGTAGGGAGCCATGCTAAGGATTTTTACGCCTTACAAAATCCATCGTCCTCCGCCAGGTTTAAACACACGACCTGGGGTATATGACCACACAATTTATGTTATATACATTTTTTTCGTGCGAGTCAGTTGAGGAACCTAATGTCGCGTGAGTATGTTGTCTAGAACAGGACGGACATCGGAAGATTTGCGCTTCAAATCCCATTCAAATGAAGCCATTCAATTTTTCAGTCTGACTCTACCTTTACAAGTTTAAGTTATTTTATTAATAAACATATATTTTATTACAAGCATTAACTATATCATTAGAATCATATTTGCGGACATTTAAACATTAAGATACCTAAGGAAACATTCTTGTGCTCCCAACAATTTTATATGGAGCTGAAAGCTGGCGATAAAAGAAGACTCCAGAAATGAAATTCTTAAGAAACGAACACAAAAATAGCAGAACTAAGTAAAACTGAAATATATAAAATGTGCTATTATGAATGATGCGTCAACAGATGATGGGTTCATCAAAATCGAATGGATAGCAACAGAATATCAAAAACACATAAACTGCAAACCAATCGGAAATAGAGACTTATGGTGACCAAGAAAAATATGTGTCGGTCTTTGTTGAAGGTATAACAGGTCTTTATGACCCAATGTGTGATGTAGATGCGATTAGAAGCCCATAATGGCATCCAGAACAGTAGCAGAAAGGGTGTTAACGTATTTTTTTATTCATTCCATGCAGTTGTGTAGTGCAATGCTTTGTGCTCTCGCGAGCCTCACCTGAGACTGGAGTCCGATTTGTCATCGGATATTAACATTTTAATTTACTCGATTAAGCTTAAATGGATTAAAATTATATTTAATTATCTGCAATTCGACTGCAGGATATAAGTAGTTTTTGTTATTATTTTATATTTATTACAATGGACTTTTTAAACAAAGGCTTGCACCCGAAAATTACGTTTTCGCCCGGGTGCCCCTTGAGATATTTTATCAAATTAAAATAATACAAAGTTAATAATTAGAGTAAATGAAACATTCGAGAACTTCATCGATTTATAAAACACTCCATTACACAATGCAAAGATAAGATCCTATTCATACAGTTAGACTTGACAGGAGCCAGGAGCAGGAACTAGTCGCCCGAGTGTACTCGGGCGGGGGCAAATCACCACGGTACCTATCCGCTTTTCTTGCGGATTTACCCGTGTGGCGATGCGCATGCACGTCTAATATAACTGGACAAGCAGGAGTGGGGATAACGGGTAATCAGCAATAATTGCGTCCACAACGTTCTGCGCAGCTTTTTCATTGCCCTGACGGGGAATAAATAGCGAATATTCATGGATATAATTTATTTTAACAATGAAGATATTTAAGAATAGTTTCATGGTTTTCTAAATTGTCTATTAAATATCAGAACGCAAAGTTCAAAAAATTGCAAACGCACCTGCAATCTGTGTGATACTGTTTCTTGTTGTTGTTGTTTTTTTTTTGTTTTTTGTTTTTTTTTTAAATTATTGCAGAGGTCTCTGCAGCTTACATAATATTTTAATTTGTTGTCTGATAATCTGAATGACCATTTCGACGACAAATAACATTGACTTTTCAATCGAAATGTTTCTAACTACTCTGAGGTATTACAACTTACGTGTAAGGATCCTGAAGTTCCTCCGTTACGAAGTTGAGAAAGTTCCAACCTCCAAAAGCGAAGAGTCCGGAATAAAAGGCAAGTGCTATGCTTCCGGCGTCATAGTGACCAGAGAAAGGATCGTCAAAGTTTGAAGTATGCCCTGAAACAGAATTTTGCAGTTCATTCAAACATATTTAGTATTTGAAAAGAACATCAGTTAGAGTAGTGGATGTACATTGCAGACCTTCGGCCACAATGTGTATTATGATGATGATATTAGTGACAAATATTCTTAATCTGGACAGGCTCCAGATCAGCCACGAGAGAAACGTTTAAATGCTATAAATGTCCTTTGGGTGCTAAATCTCTCTGGCATTTGAGTTCAGTATCTTCCTAGGATGCGATATGACAATTTTCAAGAAAATCCCTCAACCCAAACTAGCCTTTACATGAAAAATTTATCGAAATAATAAATTTTCTCAAAAATGCCTCTCACAAATTTGATTAAAATACCATATATTAAATATATTTACATGACAATAAAATGTATATCTTGAACTTTCTGGGAATAAGCTCTGAAGTCTTTTTTATTCTGGACTACTTTTGCATAACATAAACCGTAAGAGAAGGGGGGGGCGGGATTTATGTAGATCGAGTCAAAACATAAATTTATGACAAATACACTTTTGTTGTGGTGCTAACCATTCCCAAGATATCTCTTGTTATTGGTTTCAATTCTTCCCATTGTTCATATTCTTACTTTCTATGCATGTACTATGTACATAGTGTATAGAGAAGATATCATAATGTACCCAAAAATTCAATACCGAGATTTCACCGGAAATACATGTTTTACCTTTTAAAAAATGTCCGTGTGTGTATGTGTGTGTCTGTGTGTGGGGGGGCCAGTATAGATCAAAAACGAAAAGGCCGTTAAAAACCAAACTTGTTATTTAGGTTTGGTATCTTCCAAGGATGCAACCCGAAGATGTGACCCCAACTACCCTTAACATGGAACTTTTTTCGAAAATTTTAATTTTCTCAAAAATGAATAACGATTTTGATTAAAATGTCATATATTAAAGATATTTACACGACAAATAAAATGTATATCTTGAATTTTCTGGGAATAGCATCTGAAAACTACTTTATTCTGGATGAATTTTACGGAATTTTGCACAACTGCTAAACCGTAAGAGATGGACGAAAACTTAGCACACAGAAAATGTTGAGCACATTAAAACACATAATTCATGTTTTATACATTTTTCGCGGAGTTGGTCGTTTTTAAGATATTCCTTGTTTTTAGTTTCAGCTTTGAAAAACATACTTTTCTCACACAGGAATTTGTGAACTTGCCTATACAAACAAAGCATCTTCAGTCACTTAGCAATCAGCTTTTGACTATCACTTTAACCTATGCTACTCTCTTATTTTGCTTCTACTTACAAGGAAGCAAGCTATTTAACAATAATTTGTTGCAGGGATGTATAGAAAGTCATGTGCATGGAACACATCAGATTTTTTTTTTTCATTCTGATCAAGCAAAGAAAACGGAATTTCAGCGTTCAAGCCGAGTTTTTGCGTCGATTCATTACAATGGATGAAACCTGGGTCCATTACTTCACACCAGAGTCGAAGGAACAACCAAAACAGTGGATTAGAAGGGGAGAATCGGCTCCAAAGAAGGCGAAGACAGTTCCAACTGCAGGCAAGGTCATGTCGTCAGTTTTCTGGTAGCACGCGAGATAATTTTCATTGTCTCAAAGAAGGAAAAGTAATCAATGGCGAATATTGTGCGAACTTGTTACAGCATTTGAGTGATGAAATCGAGCCAAAATAGCCGCATTTAGTGAAAAAAAAAGTTTTGTTTCATTAGTATAATGCACCAGTTCACACGTCCATTATCGCCATGGCCAAAATGAGTTAAAGTTCGAATTGCTTCCACACGCACCCTATTCGCCAGAGTTAGCCCCCACTGATTATTTTCTGTTTCTAAACTTGAAAAAATGACTTGGTGGTAGAGGACTTACCAACAATGAAGAGATGGAGTCTGCAGTTGATGGCTATTTTGAAACCTCGATAGTTCTCACTATAAACAGGGCATTGAAGCTATTGAACATCGCTGGGAAGTGTATCGAGCTGAAAAGAGACTATGTTGAGAAATAAAGATGTTTTTCCCCAAAATGTTTGTTCTTTCTTTGTTAGGTCGAATACTTCTGGGACAGCCCTCGGACATACATTTCACTTATCATGTAACTATCTTTAATATACGGCATTCTATTGCTGCCTTCTTTTTTTTTTTTTCCTGGAAATAAAAAAAGTCTAAAAGTGTTCCAAGTTAAGGCAAGTTTGCGGTGGGGTATTTTCTGGAAAAATCTTCATGTCGCATCTTTGAAGAGTACTGAACTTTCATTTAAGAGATATGTTATTCTCTCTCTCTCCCTCCCACATACCTACACGCGCGGAACTGTTTTCAAAACATCCTTTTCTAAATTCAGGAGGGCTCAAAACATGTATTTGTGGTAAAATCTCAATATAGAATATTTGGGTGGTATGCTTTACTTTCTATGTAGGTAAGCTGCATTTATTTTGTATTTTGGTTCAAACCAAGCTAGACAGATTCACCACTTGATGTATACACTATGACAGGCAAATCCCAAATGATCGTGGTCGTATCAGGCAAGCCAGGAGCAAGAAAAATTACCCGAGAAAACTCGGGCGGTAGGTAGATCGCCACGGGTATCTACGCGCTTTTCTGGCGGATTTACCCATACGATATAGTAGGACAAGCCAGTTCTGACGTCAACCATAGTACCGCCGCTGATATTTGACATTGCATGCGACCGAGAGAGGCACTGTTGCTTATTACTTTTTACTTTCTCCATACGCACTATGTACATAGTGTATAGAGAAAGTATTGCACTCCACCAAAAATTCGATACCAAGATTTCACCGGAAATATATGTTTTAGGGTCCCCAATATCCAAAAAAAGCATTTTCACAAAAAGGTCCGTGTGTGTGTGTGTGTGTGTGTAAGTGTGTGTGTGTCCGTGTGTCTGTGAACACGATAACTCAAAAACGAAAAGTCGGTAAAATACCAAACTTAATATTTAAGTTTAGTAACTTCAAGGGATGCGACACGAAGATTTTGAGAAAAATCCCCCCACCCCAAACTACCCTTTACATGGAACTTTTTTCGAAAATTTTGATTTTCTCAAAAATGGCTCTAACGATTTTGATTAAAATTTCGGAAATTAAACATATTTACCTGAAAAATGAAATGTATGTCTTGAATTTTCTGGGAATAGCCTCTGAAGAGTGGTTTATTCTGGATGAATTTTACTAAATTTTGAATGACTGCTAAACCGTAAGAGATGGACAAAAACTTACTACAAAAAAATGTAGAGCACTTTAAAGCACACAATTTATGTTATATACATTTTTTTCGTGGAGTTCGTCGTTTTTGTGACATTCCTTATTTTTGGTTTCTGCTATGAAAAACGTATAATTTACTCATACAGGAACTTGTCAACTCCTATCCAAATAGACAAAGGAACTTCATGTACATAGCAACCAGCTTTTGACTATCACTTTAACCTACAGTTGTCCCTTATTTCGCTTCTACTTACAAGGAAGCGAGTAATTAGACTATTTCTGCAATTTTTTTCTGATTAGCATAAAGTAAATAAAAGTATAAGGCTTTTAAGAATAATTTATTGCAGGGATATGGAGAAAGTCATGTGAATGGTACACATCAGATTTTTTATAGATGCATTAGGTTTAAAATACATTTTCCTTAACATTTTTACCCTGGTCTGTCTGGCAGCTTTGTTATGCAACTATGCTGGTTTGGTTTGAATGAAAAGGTTATCGTCAGTGCTTTATAACAAGAAACGATCAATATCTCATAGTTCTTGGTTTCGTTTGTTGCGCATGGAATACATGTTGAGTAATAAACGCAGTAACAGAAACCAGATGATTGAGAACAAACTATTCATATACACAAAACAAATGCATAATATGAAGGTAAACTAGCAACAAGTCGTGTATCTTAAATATGCAATGACATTCCTGGAAAAAGAAACAGGGAACAAATTGATCATAGCCGCAACAGTCCATTTATTTGTGGAATAGCTTCATGCTAATGCATATGGTCAGATAAAAGCGTGATTTTCAAAATTAAAGTTTTTTTTTAATTGAGATCGTCATATAATTTATTTTAATTATCCATTTTCTAGAAGTTGCAATACGCCTATATAAAATGTATAGTAATTTTGCAACAACTGAACAATTGCAACTCTCACGGTTACTATAGTGGTATGCCAGGTTGTATATAAGACCGGCTGAGATCAAGAATGAGTGGGGAGGTCCGAAGCTACAGGGCAATCTGGCTAGCAGGGTCATCTAAACACTGAAAACATCTGTAACACTTGGCCGCGGTATATAAGCTGGCACTAGCCCATGTAGCGACCATGACTTCCCTTTTGTTCTTTTATGTTCTCTAACTTCTTAGCTTTTGTCCATAATTTTGTAGTGAAATTCTGCCGAGCAAAATCTTGACTCCGCGCGTAACCTTTGTCGCCAGTTAGCAAGGACCGGAGGGGGAAGATGCCAGAACTCTTCCGCTTGTTTTTCCACATGTTCTCATCCAAAAAAAGTTTCTTTTTAGACACACACTGTTAAAAGTAATCTTTTTAATACAAAACACTCGAACTAAAAATTGTTCTTTATAACTCTAGATTTATAAAATATATTTAACACTCCAATGTTACCAACTTAAGTTTTGTTACTGTCACTGTATCCGTTATATAGAATGTTGTGGTTCTGAGTTACGTTGCTAGTGGAGTTCGATCGATATATCGTTATTTTTAATGTACAGAGAACTCCGTAAAAATAAGAAGATAGCTACACTCATCCTTCCAAACACTTCTGCTGACGTTGCAATACCACCTGTATGATGTCTGAATTTAGCAACACAATCACACCAAGCACCTCATCACAAGAAATAAACATTTCCAATTGTAATAATTGTACAATAAATATCACACTTTCATCACAATTGCACAGTTAAGAACTTAATGTTGCATATTATTAATAGGAATTGTATATGTTCGTTTTCTGTTATTTATATGTATAAAAACAAATAAGTTTATGTTCCTGAGAAAAAAAGTAAAATCAATGATAGTATCACCGCCTTCTGTACTAGTCCGTTCTCGTGTCTAAACATGCTCAACTAGACAACAATTTTCTTCAAACATATAAAATGTGTTTGCTGGGTATTTGGTTGTAACATACTCTAGTTTATCATTTAATAGCAGAAGGAATAGAATGGAATTGTTAATTTATAAGATTTATGTTAAAGGGTAGAGAACTGACATTACTACATCGATTACCAATATATATATATATATATATATATATATATATATCGATTGACGAATTCTATTCCCACATACAAACACACACGCCTCCAAGTGATAGGAAACCGTACTATTATTGAACAAAAGGAATGTTGAACCTTATATTATACATTTATTTATAAATCTAGAAATATTGTGGTGTATGACACTCAAGTTAAAAGTGTTTTTATTTTGCTCGTAGGAATGCTACGCTCGGCCTTACGGCCTCGTTCCGCAAACATTCATTCTCACAAAATAAAACTACCTTTTAACTCTTATATCAGTTACTATGGTGAATGTATTATCTAATTTATAGCGTACTAGCTCAATTATCAAACATGCACGTGCGTGAACTAGGGGATCTAGAGTGTGAAACCTCAATTTAAAGCCAACAGATACCAGGATTATAGCGTACTTCCGTTGTCCTCATGATCTAGGTGTTACATGCTAGATTCTAGTTTCCAAAGTCGCGGGTTCAAACCTTGCGGAGGGCGTTAGATTTTTTCCGGGCATAAAAATCCTCACCACATATTCCTTCGAAAGGGAAGTTGGTTTTGTGTCGTATATGTCGTAGAATCTCATGCTGATAAAGAGGCCTCTGAGCAAAATCAAGCGGCCTTTCTCGCCCAATGTAGAATGTGACGCTAAGAACTGAAGCTGTTAAAAGCGTTCATAAATAAAACTCAATTTAATGCTATTACCTCACTTCATGCACCAATGTTGGAGCTCTGCCCTACTTCCGAAGACCAGAGAGCCGAACATAAAGGTGCGCTCATAATTCAAATTCTAGACATGTCATAAACAGCATAGATCATTATATTACTTTTCTTTACAACTTGCCTGAATAAGTAGTGCAGGTATTGTATTCCACACAAAACTTCGTTTTTCAATAGACATGTCATAGGCAGCATAGACCATTATATTACTTTCTCTACAACTTGCTGAATAAGTAGTGCAGGTATTGTATTCCACACGAAACTTCGTTTCTGAATAGACATGTCATAGGCAGCATAGGCCATTATATTACTTTCTCTACAACTTGCCTGAACAAGTAGTGCAGGTACTGTATTCCATTCCGTTTCTGAATGGACTTGTCATAGACAACATGGACTATTATTTTACTTTCTCTACAACTTGCCTGAATAAGTAGTACAGGTATTGTATTCTAAATCCAGACTGCCTTTGTGGTCGCGTGGTCAGCGAGCTGACTTCTCACCCGGAGGTCCCGGGTTCGATTCCCGACTGGGGCGGGGAATTTTTCTTACAGTCTGGCTGCAGCTAGCGGACCGACAGGTTGTTTGTCCGCTGTGTTGCCCGTAATCGAGCGACGTTAAGGAGCGTCAAATAGATTGTTCTGTGTGAGTCTACAAGGAAAGAATTTCTACTGATGGAGGCAATACGCCGGCAAAATACGCTGCAAATCTCATTTCGAGGAGCTGAACGTCGACCCAGCGCGATGGAAGTGCATGACTGGATTCACGACTACATGAAAATACCACCTGATCAGGTAGATACACTACAGTTTCATTCTAGAGAAAAATCAGTTTTTATAAAATGTATATCTGTAACACACTATGAAAGATATTTACTGCAATTTCAAGGGGCGGCAAAGTTTAGTTATGAAAACGGTGAAATACTAACGGTAAATATTGGGCCCGCTGACTGCCGCATTGTAAATGTCCGGATTTTCAATTTAGTGCCTGAGATCACTCACACGTTTCTGGAACAGAGACTTTCACAATATGGGAAAATACTAGAGGCTCAAGAAGAACAATGGAACGAAGGTTATAAGTACCCCGTCAAGTCTGGTGTTCGTTCTGTAAGAATGGAATTAAAAAAGGAAATTCCATCTACAGTAGCAGTGCGTGGGTTTCCTGTTGGTGTGACCTATCTAGGACAACCGCAAACTTGCTCTGTGTGTGGGGAAGCTTCTCATTTTCGCTCACACTGTCCATACAAAAGTCTGTACTGCCTGCCTCTGTCTCGCGCAGGGCTGTGTTACTCAGCGATGTAGTGAGAGGTCAAGTTAGCGCTCGGGCCGAAGAGGAATGTAAACAAACAGTAGGTGCGTCAAATGGGCCCGCTACTGAAGCTAGTGAAATAGAGCCTGTTTGTAACGTCAAACCTACAGAGGAAGTCTACCCGAATACCAGCTGTATGCATGACGATGTGGCGGTGCAGGAGACTTCTGTGTCCGCACCGGTAGCTGTCAATACTCCCTCAGAAGTAGCAGAAATGGGTGTCTCATCCCCTACACTATCTTCTGTTGTTGTGGTGCCTAATAGTGGTGACCAGAACATGGTTGGCCCCTGCGATACACCAGACACTGTAATAATTGAACACCAGAAATGGAGTGAGATGGATTCCGACGAACCTGTGCCGGTTAGGAGAGAACGCCCGCTGTCTGTTAGTGAGGAGGAGGGCACCGAAGAAACGGAGTCTAACATCGCGTGGGAGACCGTGAGAGACCCTCGACTCAGGAAACACTTGCCTTCTCGGTCTGGAAGCCTACCGAAAAAGTTTCCACGGGTATCACGAACACATATTCATGCCGTTGAAAATGACTGAATACATCTTGGACGGTGACCTGCTCTGGTTTACTTCTGGCCTTGTCTTAATGGTTGTCTTACGTACCTTTGCCACTGTTAACATCAACTCCCTACGCTGCACTGCCAAACAGGCTCTTTTACGTGATTTTGTGCGGACTCATGATTTAGATATAGTTTTCCTCCAAGAAGTTAACATAACCGACTTTGGCTTTATGGGTCCACAGTACAGTTGTGTGGTGAATGTTGGAGAAAATATGCGTGGTACTGCTATTTTGTACAGAGCAGGTTTGACGTTTGCCGAGATAGAGATGCATCCTAGTGGTCATGTTATAAGTGCTAGAATGGACAAGATGCTGCTGCTTAACCTATACCTGCCTTCAGGGAGTGATAGGCGCCATGAGCGAGAAGAATTTATAACAAACATTCTACCCTATTATTTGAGATGGAATTATGCCCTGCTTTTAGTAGGTGGCGTCTTCAATTGCGTGCTACATGCTAAGGATCAGCGTCCTGGTTATAACAAGTCTTTGGCATTGGATCAGCTGGTAACCGGGCTACGTCTTTGTGATGTTTGGGAACATATGAACGCCACGTCTGTAGAATTTACTTACTGTCGAGCGAACTGTGCTTCAAGGATAGATCGTTTCTATTTAAACGCTCAGTTCAACTCTCTGATTCACACAGTGCGAGTTTTACCTGTTGCCTTTACTGACCACCATGCTGTCAAACTGCAATTAAACGCTGAGAGTCGCATTCCGCTATATGGCAGAGGTTATTGGAAATTAAACGAAGCTTTATTACATGACAACATTATTGCTGCTGATTTCGCCAAGTTGTGGCAAAGTCTTCAGGGTAAAGCTCGACGCTCCCCGCTGTCAGTGGTGGAGAAATGGCGACGTATATTTAAGCCTGGTATTACGACCTTCTTCAAGATCAAAGGTCGTGAGAGGGCAATTGAACGACGGCACACCTTCGACTTTTACCAAGAAGCATTAATGGGTCTTCTCTCTAGACAACAGAGTGGTCAAGACGTAACCCATCGCCTTCGAGCTGTGAAGCGGAAGCTCGTGGACATACAGCAACATTTTTTGGCGGGAACTATGACCCGTTCGCGAACTCATGACTCCGTCGTGGCACAGGAGAAAGCTTCATTGTTTCATACCATTAAGGAGAAGTGTGCTGGTAGTGGTCGTTACATCCATGCTCTTCTGACACCGGTAGGCGCCAAGGTCACCTCTGTGCCTCAAATCCTACAGACTATCCATACATCTTATAGCACCATGTTTGACACCACTGACCTACGCAATGACGCCATGGAGGAGCTCTTCCAATATGTTGACACCGGTATAACTGTCGAGGAACAGCGTTCCTTGGAGCACACCGCGATATTCTGCCACCGAGATTCTGCAAACCATTAATTCCGCTAGCCTCCATTCCTGCCCAGGAGAAGATGGCCTGACATATTCCTTCTACAAGACCTTTTGGAGTATAATCAAACCAGAAGTTGTAGAGTTGGTAAATGCGATCCTTATTGGATCGAACTGTTGCCCTGGATTCGCAGATGGCATCGTCATCTTAATCCCAAAGAAAAGGTCTCCAATGAGTGTCTGGGACTACAGACCCATAACACTTTTAAACACCGACTACAAAATTGTGATGAAAGTACTTGCATCCAGATTAAGGGTTATTCTACCTAAAATTATAACCTCCGGACAAACATGTGGCATCCCGGGCAGGACCATAATTGACAACCTTCTGGTCCTCCGAGATACAATTCCCCATTATGAACGGAATCCGTCGGAGGCTGCTGCGTTGGTCAGTCTGGATTTTGATAAAGCCTTTGATAGAGTTGGCCATGCTTATATGTTTAAAGTGCTTCAGAAATTCAAACTTCCACCGTTGCTAATATCTGCAATCAGAACCGTCTACAGTGGGATGTCTTCGAAGGTGCAAGTCAATGGATACTTCAGTAAGCCTATAAAGCTTACTAACTCTGTACGCCAGGGTTGTCCACTATCAATGATTCTCTTCTCCCTTTCTTTAGAACCCTTTCTTCGCTATCTTCAAGCTAAGTTGACTGGGACTGTCACTCCAGCTCGATTATTTTGTGCCAGAGCTTATGCTGATGACGTCACGCTGCTCATCCGTAGGCGCGAGGCCTTACCCTTGGTACATACCGCCATCACACTTTATGAGAAAGCTTCTAATGCCAAAATGAACACCGCGAAGTCGCAACTGCTCCCTCTTGGATAGTGGTCGACTGATCACACATTGCTCGATATCCCGATACAATATAGTGTCAAGATTCTCGGCATCTTCTTCTCCAAGCCGTTTACATCGATGATTGCTCGCAACTGGGATCACAAAATAAATTTGATTAGGCTGAATACCACTGCACATCTTGGCCGAAAATTGAATCTTCTACAGAAAGTGTGGCACATCAATCAGTTTGTTTTGGCAAAATTATGGTATATGGCGCAGATACTACCAATGCCTGAAAAACACGTCTCCCGAATTGAGCGACTTATTGGATACTATTTATGGAGAGCACAGCCCTTTCGTATAGCTAAAACCCAATTGTGGCGAAAACGTAACGAAGGCGGCTTAGGTTTAATTGCAGTGGGACCTAAGAGTAAAGAGCTTCTTGTTAAATCTATTATACTTGCCACTAGGGGATATGGAGAGGAACAAGAAATAGCATTTTGGGAACCCTTCAAGAATTCTCTTGGAACTCCAGTTCGGGCTGCTCCTGCGGGTTTTAAGAGAGCACTCCATGTTTTGGATGGCATTGATGTCGATGTCCTACCTCAGCAACCTAGAGGACTATCAACTGAGCTATACAAGCTTTTCCTACAGCGGCTGCTTGCACCAATTCATGTGGAGGATAGGATGCCCAACAGACCCTGGTGTCAGGTATGGCGGAACATCCATTTGCGCAACTTATCTACGGAGTGGACTACATGCGCATATTTGGTCATCAATGATGTTGTGGCTACAGAGGATAAAAAATTCCGATACAACATGGTGAGGACCCCCACATGTAACATTTGCGGTGTGCGGGATACTCTACGCCATCGTTTTGTTATCTGCACAACAGCACGACAGATCTGGCACTGGGTTGTTTCGCAATTGCACCGTCTTGCTCCTTCGCAAAATCCCAACGATTATGCTCGCACATTACTACAACTAGAGACTCGAAGTACTACCGACCGCTTCGCACAGGTGTGGCTCGCACTTGGCTTTCAGCATTATATGCTGTCTGAAACGCATCCCAGCGTCGACGGTTTACGCTGTCATCTTAGAGCAGCAAGAGGAGATCTGCAAAAACATAAGCGTCTTTCACGGCAGTCGGCAACAGCTTTTGCCTTGCTCATTCTATAACGCTTACAACACCTTATTTGTTACCATCTTCCTGCACATGTTTAATTTAAACGCACAGACAACATTGTTCATAACTATATATATAAAAAATTGTGAACTGATATATTGTATTTATAATATAACTTATATCTTTTGTAATTAACAAAATGAATAAATAAATAAATAAAAAATCTCACAAGAAACACACCTCAGCATTTTATAGCATAGGAAATCCTACAATACTATTTTTTAAAAATTTTATGTGTTACATTCACATGACTTTCTCTACAACTCTGCAATAAATTATTGTTAAAAAGCTTATATGTCTATTTACTTCATGCTATCAGAAGAAAAACAAGTAGAAGACCGGGTGACAAATTGATTCTTTAAGTACTATATAAAAATCCTTTGACGCTCTTACTACTGGAGAGGTCTATAGCTATATGCAGGGTAACACAAGAAGGCGTTCTTACGACGTAGAACATAACTGTTAAAGAATTATATATAACGCCGTACCCTAATGGTACTAGGACTTCTCTTTTATTCTAGAATGTCTACAGATACTTAAATGACCCAAAAATGACGAGATTTCACTACGAAATTGATATTTTGAGCTGAACTGCAGTCCAATCACCGAAGGTAAGCAGCATTGGGCGTGGTCAGCACTTGGATGGGTGATCGCTTGGAAACACTACGTGCCGTATGCATCGAACACTCTACCCCCCCCCCCCGCAAATGTGAAACAAAAAAAAAACAACAAAAAAAAAACAACAAAAAAAAAACAAAAAAAACTATCTCACAAATGGTCAATTTAACGAAAAAATGTATATGACATAAATTGTGTGTTTTATCGTGATCTACCTTTCTTGTTTAGTAAGTTTCATTCTATGCCGTACGGTTTACCAACCTTGCAAAATTCAATAAAAATTATCCACAATAAGGAGGGCTTTAGAGGCTATTCCCAGAAAATTGAAGATATATAATATACCGTATTTTAATCAAAATCGTTACAGCCATTTCTGAGAAAATCTAAATTTTCGAAATTTTGTCTATGTAAAGGGTAGTTTCGGGTTGGGGCATTTTTCTCAAAATCTTTGTGTCGCATCCCTAGAATACACTAAATTTAAATGCCAAGTGTGGTACTTTACCGAATTTTCGTTTTTGAATTATTGTGTTCACAGACACTGACTGACACATGGACACACACACACGGACCTTTTTCTGAAAATACTTTAGTTTTTGATACAGGGGACCCTAAAATGTCTATTTCGGTGAAATATCGGTATCTCTATACACTACGTACATAGTACTTGTAGTCCGCGCCGTGGAGGCTTGATCAGACCACTTGCCTCTCACCTAGACGCCTGGGTTCGATCCCCACCGAAAGCATGTGGGAATTGTGGTGGACAAAGCGGCGCAGGGTTCTCCGATTTCCCCAGCCATCACATTCCACCAGGGCTTCATCTTCATTTGCCGGGAGTTTACAGACTTCCGTGTGAATAAAGGTTAAGTATTTTAACTGAAACAAATTACTAGGAATATCTCAGTAAGGGTCAATTCCACGACAAAATGTATATTACATAATTTGTGTTCTTTAACGTCGTCTACATTTTTTGTGTCGTAAGTTTTTATGTCTATGTTTTACGATTTAACGGTTACGCAAAATTCAGCAACAATCATTCAGAAGAAAGAGGTGTTTAGAGGCTATTTCCAGAAAAGTCAATATGCTACTGTCTCTACACGTACTATGTACAAAGTGTATAGAAAAGATATTGTAATGCACCCAAAAATTCAATACCGAGATTTCATCGGAAATACATGTTTTTTGTCTCCCTGAATCCAAAATAAGCATTTTTGGAAAAAGGTCCGTGCGTGTGTGCGCGTGTGTCTGTGTGTCTATGAACAGCATAGCTCAAAAACGAAAAGGCCGTTAAATACCAAACTTGGTATATAAGTTTCGTCTCTTCCAAGGATGCGACACGAAGATTTTTAAGAAAATCCCCCCAACCCCAACTACCCTTAACAAGGAATTTTTTTCTAAAATTTTGATATTCTCAAAAATGGCTCTAACGATTTGGATTAAAAGATCGTATATTAAAGATATTTACCGGAGAAATAATATATATATATATATATATATATATATTGAATTTTCTGGGAATAGCCTCTGTATACTACTTTATTCTGGAGGAATTTTGCATAACTGCTAAACCGTAAGAAATGGACGAAACCTTACTTTATAAAAAATGTCGAGCACGTTAAAACACACAATTTATGTTATTTAACTTTTTTTCAAGGAGTTGATCGTGTGGCTAATAAAAATCTTGAATATTTGAAATAAACTTCGTAGTGCTTTGTTTAATGGTTAGTCCTATAGGGCAACGCCTAACGAAACTAAAAATGCTAAAGTGTGGAATTTATTTCAAATGCCTTTTTTTAATATATGGTTTATCATTTCTACTACATTCTTTGTTATTGGCAGGAATATTAAAATGCTTCATAATGCTCTGAAGAATATGTAGACATTCATTTATCAAATTTCAAATCAGCATATCGTTGCTCACTTTTTAAACATTCGACTATTGCTTCATTAAACCTGTATTCCTCTTGTACTGACTCAATATGTATTATGATAGTATCATAAGTAGAGCTCGGATTTTTAGGTAAATACATATTTTGTTTGCGCCCTAATATGAACTTGAAACTGAGTTTAATGTTAGACCAAACATTTTAAATTTCATTACACATAAAAATTATACTTTCTGATTTTATATAAATAAATAATTTTGGATATTCATATAAATTACACAAAAATCACATAAAGGAAACCTTTTTAAAATAAGGCACCGTGCACGCTGCTCTGGCGGCAAGCTTGGTTACTAACAAGAGGATAACAGTGGCAGTGGAGTAAGAATATTAGTGTATGTTAAGATGTCAAGTATCGAACCTCCTGAAAATGTAAACACCACAAGAAGGCGGAAAGGGAACATTAACTGCTGTGTTGTAGGATGTAATAATACCTACAAGAATATTTCGCCAGCTGTTGCCTTTTATTCTCTTCCCACGCGGAAAACTGAAGCTCAAAGAAGAAATCTATGGATTCAAGCTGTACATCGAAACAAGTAAGTACACTCATTTTATATTGTACCTCAAAGCAGAAACATATGCTTAAAAATTCACTGCAGCATGGATAATGTTGTTTAGAAATGATGCTAAAGTTTTTTTTAATAAATAGAAACTAAATACTGCGTGTATTAGATTAAACGACACATTATGCGAATAGTATGTCCATTATTATTATTAGTATTAATATTTATGTACGTATTGTTGTGTGCGTATTACTATTCATACTTTATAGTTTATTTTCAGTCCTGAGGAATCATGGTGAGAACCAAAGGCCGCAACAAACTTTTGCAGCATTCACTTCATCGGAAACAAAAAGTCTGGACATCCCCACAGTTCAGGATATTTCAGGATATTTCCAGATGTGTACAAAAAGATTTCGAGCTTTTGAAACAGAATTTTCAGTCAAATGTATGCGCTTTATAGGCAGAAAACCACAAATAATATCTACATCGCACATGGCTTCCGCTTCTATCCTCCTAATAAGTGCAGACCATGACACGGAGCGGCGCCACCAGATCGATTATCTGATCCGTGCACGGTGCCTATGCCAGCTTCAGTTTGAAGAAAATATAAACATTCTGCTTTCCTTGGTTGCATGAGCTCGCAAGATAAGAACGGGCATTCCGTCTCCGCCATGTGCTAAAATAAATAAACACCAGTTATCCCTTCACAGCCCGGCTAGGATATACATAGATACTGTTAAACTGTATAGTCAATTAGTTCATTCTTTGTGAATCCGCAAAGTTTGGACTACCTTGTAGATCAGTGTTTCCCAACCTTTTGAAGTTCACGGCACCCTTGGGAATAACATTAAACACTAGGGGCACCCTTCCTTGAATTAAAAGAAAATCAAGCTTAATATGTTAATTTATTGAAATATTATAATAATAACGTACACCATAACATAATACAGTAAAATTTACTACAATCATGAGTAAAAATACATCAATAAATTTTGTTCGATTAATGATTAATGTGAAACTTGTGATTGATGCTTAGAGCACAGATATGTGATGTCGGGTCTTACAGTTGACAGTGAAACACGCAAATCATCCTCAAGGTTATTCAGTCTATTTCTTGCTTTGCATTTTATTGTCACCATAGAAGAGAAGGCTTGCTCGCATAGATAGGATGTTAAAAAGGGCAAAAGTGCGTTAATTGCGTTCTTCATTAGGTTAGCGTACTCCTCTCTCCGTTGAAGCCAAAAACTAGCCACCGACGCCTCACTCTTGGTGAACTTACCTTTGAGTGTGGAATCAGCGCAAAGATCAATAAATTCATCTCGTTCGCAAGCAGTGAAATCTATTTCCTCTTCACTATCTACGAAATCAAATGGTGAGACAACCCAGTCGAGATTCGTAGTGGAAATAGTTGGAAAGTTTGCATCTTGCAATCTTGATAAGTGATCACAAATGCGGTAATTCAGCTTTCCCAGATCTTTATCTCCTGCCACATTAAGAAGAGATGGAAAGTTCGACAAATCTCCTTTTTGAACTGCAGACTTCCAAGAACTAAGTTTTCTTTTAAAACCATTCATTTTATTGGTTGAGGAGATTATTGTTTCATGTCGACCCTGCATCGAAACATTCAGTTCATTCAGCTTATGAAAAATATCTGCCAGATACGACAGTTCAAAACACCAAGAATCACTTAGTAAGAGCTCATGAAATGTGTCTTGATTTTCATCCTTAAAAAAAGTTTTTAGCTGTTGTTTAAGTTCGAGAAACCGGTTCAATACACGACCCCGCGACAACCACCTTACTTCTGTGTGAAGTAACAAAGAGGTATGAGCTGCATCCGTTGCGCTACATAACTGTTCAAAAATTCTGCACTTTAAAGGTCGAGACTTCATATAGTTCACCATTTTCACAACTTGGTTAAACACTTCAGCAAAATCTTCATTACACGCTTTCACGACTAATGCCTCTCTATACAGAAAACAGTGAGTTATAATAATGGATGGATTTTCATTGAGAGCTCTGGCAGTAAAACCTTTAATTTCCCCAGACATAGATGGTGCACCATCTGTAAATATACCACAACAGTCTTTCCATGAAAGATCATGGTCATTGAGGTAGGAATTAATAGAAACGGAAATATCATGGCCTGTGGTTGTAGTCTCCAGCGGTCTACAGAACAGAAACTGTTCACTAATATCTTTTTCGTCAATATATCTGATAAAACCAAGGAGTTGCGGTTTGTCACCAATATCGAGACTCTCATCTACTTGCAAAGCAAATGTTCTATAAGTTTTTATTTTCTCCGTGACTTGTTCGTTGATATTGCATGACATTTCAGATATCCTGCGGCTGATTGTGTTGTTGGACAGAGGAACTTTCGAAATTTGATTAGCTGCTCCTTCGCCAAGTATTGTTGAAACTATAACTTGACATGCAGGGCCAATGATTTCCTCTCCAAGAGTATGAGGTTTCTTTTTTTTAGCTATCAGTCCTACTACTTTAAATGAGGCTTCAAGAGCGTATCACCTATGGTCATTCTCTTTACCATTCGCACAGCTGTTTTCTTCTCCCCTTCTAATATATGTGAAAAATACATTACACATTTCTGTGACATACTAGGATGCTTTGTTGTAAGATGCCGCTTCAGTTTGCTGGGTACCATGGTCTCGTTGCTAAGTGTTTCGCCACAAACTAAACACACAGGGATAGGGTTTTCCTCGTTGTTATTCCACTTAAATCCATACGCTAAGTAACTGTCCTGGTATGTTCTTTTCTTTCGTTTGTCTTCTTTATGTGGTGAATTCGACGGTCCGGGAGAAACTGTAAGATTTGGCTTCTTAAAGCAAGCAGTAGGAGCCGACTGTTCACTTTCACTGTCCTGGCGTTTACGTTTATCAATGAACTTATCCATAGCTAAACACTGTGAATCAACGCGAGGAAGACAACTGAAAGCGCCAAGCGGCGTACACATATTCATCTGTCGAAGTCTCGGGAATGTTCTTGAGGAAGCGAGTAGTCTCGGGAATGTTCGGCAGGGTATAGCTGTAATGCCATCTGTGAGATACTAGTATAACCGCATTATTGAAATGAATCGACCACTATCACCCTCTGCCGTGCATAAGAGTAATTGATTTGACTTATTTTATTTCAAGACCTTACAAGACTTAAGGCTTCAGTAGAAGGTATTCTTTTTTGTTTATCTCAATATCTCGCGGCACCCCTTAGCCAATCACACGGCACCCTAGGGTGCCGGGGCACACCGGTTGGGAACCGTTGTTCTGGATGTTTTAAGTATTTACATATCGACAGTTCTAACTTCACAGTGAGTTAAACATGCCCAGAGTGAAAAGTAGTGCAAGTTATCGTGTGCAACAATATGCTGCGGAATTTAAATGTATTTTCAGTCCTGATGGTAAAATCCTGTATTGTCAGCCTTTAAAGTTTCAGTGTATTGTGAGGATTTGTGCAGAGCCATTAGTTTCAGCGCACATACCCACCTTGAAAGTGAACCAACCTCAGTTTAAAACATTCCTGACAAAATATACAAATATTCACACACTAGATGAATCAGCTTTGCGAAAGCATTACCTTCCAAAGTGCTAGACGTGACGTGAATATACGCAAAATGTATGCCAATGAAAAAATCTGATGTGTTTCATTCACATGACTTTCTCTATATTTCTGTAACAAATTATTGTTAGTAAGCTTATCCTTTATTTATTTCATGCTAATCGAGAAAAAAGTTTAGAAATAGTCTTATTTCTTGCTTAATTGTAAGTAGAAGCGAAATAAGGGAGTGCCATAATTTAAAGTGATAGCCAAAAGCTGGTTGCTATGTGACTGATCTTCCTTTGTTTGTATGGACAGGACTTGACAAATTCCTGTATGAGAAAAGTATAAGTTTTTCAAAGCTGAAACCAAGAAAAAGGAATATCTCAAAAACGATCAACTGCACGAAAATTATGTATATAACATAAATAGTGTGTTTTAACGTGCTCAATATTTTTTGTGTGTTAAGTTTTTGTCCATCTCTTACGATTTAGCAGTCGTAAAATTCATCCAGAATAAAGTAGTCTTCAGAGGCTATTCCCAGAAAATTCAAAATATACATTTTATTTGTCAGGTAAATATCTTTAATATATGATATTTTACTCAAAATCGTTACAGCCATTTTTTAGAAAATCAAAATTTTCGAAAAAAGTTCCATGTAAAGGGTAGCCTGGGGTGGGGTGGTTTTTCTCAAAATCTTCGTGTGGCATCCCTGGAAGATGCTAAACTTAAATACCAAGCTTGGTATTTTACCGACTTTTCGTTTTTGAGTTATCGTGTTCACAGGCACACGGACCTTTTTGTAAAAATGCTTTTTTTGGATATTGGGGACCCTAAAACATATATTTCCGGTGAAATCTCGGTATCGAATTTTTTGGGAGTGCAATATCTTCTCTATACACTATGTACATGTACATAGTACATAGTGTACATAGTACGTAAAGAGAAAGTAAAACTTTGGGTGAGAATAGATGAAACTATAGATTCTACTGGCAGGAAAATTGGAAATGTTGTTATAGGTGTATTGAAGAATGATTCTGAAATTTCGAAGTCATATTTTCTACTGACCTGCCAAGACATGCCTGCTGCTAACCACGTGACTGTTGCCAGATTATTTAATGAAGCAATGTAGATAGAGTGGCCAAATGCTGTACGATATAACAATGTTTTGTTATATTTGACTGATGCTGCACTGAATATGAAAAAGTCAGCAGTAGGACTTGCAGTTAGTTATCCTAAAATTATTCATTATACATATGTTGTGGATGGAATCCATAGAATATGTGAGGAAATTAGGGTCATGTTTCCTGACATTGACAAATTCATTTCTAATGGGAAAAAATCTGACGTGACTTTCTCTACATCTCTGCAACAAATTATTGTTAAAAAGCTTATGCTTCTATTTACTTCATTCTAATCGAAAAAAAAAAAATCGAACTTGGGACCACTACCCAATTACCAGGCATAATTATTTGTTGTAACAAAAACGAGAAAGTAAAAACGAAATGGTAAGCTTGTAACAATTGCAACCTTATGCTGAAAGCTTACATTTAAATGGCAAAAAACCAATCTATGTTAAGATGTACTATTTAGGCATTAAAAATACTGGCAATTAAGAAGTTCTAACCAATCCTTATGTACTTTGATATTTTTTTTTTTTTTTTAAACTTAACGTCCTTTAACCTGGTTGGTCATATCGGACGATGAATGAAATTATTGAAATGATGCTCAAATGATCTCGGAGCCCGTCGAGCTTAAATTACTCGACATTCGTCTTCTCAGTATAAGGGAAAATCCCGAAAAAAAATACCATATCCGGGAGACTTACCCTAAGCGAGATTCGAAATCACGACCTTTTAAACGTGAAGCAGACACGCTACCACCACACTACCCAGGAGTGCTCTGCAACGTTTTACAATGCGTAGATAACTTCATTGTGTGCACAGTGTTTTAATTATTGCTGAGATCAATTAACTAAGAAGCTAAATGAAGACCTGGGGAATAACTACATATGTGGGCACTTGGGGGCGGCGCCGTGGTCGAGTGGTTAGACCGCTCGCCTCCCATCTAGGCGGCCCGGGTTTGTGCTGGACTAAGCGGCGTCTGGGCGACTTTTCTCCGCTCCCTCCATTTTCCCCGCCACTCATTCCACCAATTGCTCCATCATTACCTTCCCTATCCAATGTGCTTACAATTCATATCATCCACTTCCTCAAGCTCATGCCGGACTACGGGTCAACCACTCGCTCCAGGTTCTCCATCCTGTGGTTTCGAGTCATTGCTCCCTGACAGGCTTCTGACCCCTAGGCGCCCGCTTATAAGTCCTAGAGCGGGGTGTCCGTCCTAAATACGGGGAAGGTGAGCCACCTACGAAACGTTAAACATCTAAAAATCTAAATTTTAATTTATATTATGTTCTTCACCAACTTTTACTTTCTCCATACGCACTATGTACATAGTGTCTAGAGAAAGTATTGTACTCCACCAAAAAATTCGATACCGAGAGTTCACCGGAAATACATGTTTTAGGATCCCCAATATCCAAAAAAAGCATTTACACAAAAAGGTCCGCGCGCGCGGGCGCGCGTGTGTGTCCATGTGTCTGTGAACACGATAACTCAAAAACGAAAAGTCGGTAAAATACCAAATTTGGTATTTAAGTTTAGTATCTTCCAGGTATGCGACACGAAGATTTTGAGAAAAATCCCTCCAACCCCAACTTCCCTTTACATGGAACTTTTTTCGAAAATTTTGATTTTCTCAAAAATGGCTCTAACGATTTTGATTAAAATTTCGGATATTAAATATATTTTCCTGACAAATAAAATGTATATCTTGAATTTTCTGGGAATAGCCTCTGAAGAGTAGTTTATTCGGGATGAATTTTACTAAATTTTGAATAACTGCTAAAGCGTAAGAGATGGACAAAAACTTACTACACAAAAAATGTAGAGCACGTTAAAACACAACAATTTATGTTATATACATTTTTTTCGTGGAGTTCGTCGTTTTTGTGACATTCCTTATTTTTGGTTTCTGCTATGAAAAATGTATACATTTCTCATACAGGAACTTGTCAACTCCTATCCATATAAACAAAGGAACTTCATTGACATAGCAACCAGCTTTTGACTATCACTTTAACCAACGGTTGTCCCTTATTTCGCTTCTACTTACAAGGAAGCGAGCAATTAGACTATTTCTGCTATATATATTTTTTTTTTTTTTTTTTTTCTGATTAGCATAAAGTAAATAGAAGTATAAACTTTTTAAGAATTATCTGTTGCAGGGATATGGAGAAAGTCATGTGAATGGTACACATCAGATTTTTACTTTCTCTATACACACTATATACATAGTGTATAGAGAAGGTATTGCACTCCACCAAAAAAGTCGATACCGAGATTTCAACGGAAATATATGTTTTAGGGTCCCCTGTATCCAAAAAAATCTGATGTGTACCATTCACATGACTTTCTCCATATCCCTGCAACAAATAATTCTTAAATAGCTTATACTTCTATTTACCTTATGCTAATCAGAAAAAAATAGCAGAAATAGCCTTATTACTCGCTTCCTTGTAAGTAGGAGCGAAATAAGGGACAACCGTAGGTTAAAGTGATAGTCAAAAGCTGTTTGCTATGTCAATGAAGTTCCTTTGTGTATGTGGATAGGAGTTGACAAGTTCCCCATGTGAGAAAAGTATACGTTTTTCATAGCAGAAACCAAAAATAAGGAATATCATAAAAACGACGAGCCCCACGAAAAAAATGTATATAACATAAATTGTGTGTTTTAATGTGATCTACATTTTTTGTGTAGTAAGTTTTTCCTCTCGGGCTTCTAGCCAGGTAAAAACTACTTAGTTTTTACCTGGCTAGAAGCCCGAGAAGATTTTGAATTAACACGTCGCCAGGAAAGCTTTAGTTCTTATAGTAAGTTTTTGTTCATCTCTTACGCTTTAGCAGTTATTCAAAATTTAGTAACATTCATCCACAATAAACTACTCTTCAGAGGCTATTCCCAGAAAATTCAAGATATACATTTCATTTGTCAGGTAAATATGTTTAATATCCGAAATTTTAATCAAAATCGTCAGAGCCATTTTTGAGAAAATCAAAATTTTCGAAAAAAGTTCCATGTAAAGGGTAGTTGGGGGTGGGGAGATTTTTCTCAAAATGTTGGTGTCGCATCCCTGGAAGATACTAAACTTAAATACCAGGTTTGGTATTTTACCGACTTTTCGTTTTTGAGTTATCGTGTTCACAGACACACACACACACACTCACACACACACACACTCACACACACACACACACACACACACACACACACACACACACACACACACACACACACACGGTCCTTTTTGTGAAAATGCTTTTTCTGGATATTGGTGACCCTAAAACTTATATTTCCGATGAAATCTCGGTATCGAATTTTGGATGGAGTGCAATACTTTCTCTATACACAGTGCGTATGCAGAAAGTAAAAAGTGTGTGTGTCCGTGTGTCAGTGTGTCCGTGTGTCTGTGAACACGATAACTCAAAAACGAAAAGTCGGTAAAATACCAAACTTGGTATTTAAGTTTAGTATCTTCCAGGGATGAGACACGAAGATTTTGAGAAAAATTCCCCCACCCCAAACTACTCTTTACATGGAACTTTTATCAAAAATTTTGATTTTCTAAAAATTGGCTCTAATGATTTTGATTAAAATCGTATATTAAAGTTATGTACTTGGCAAATAAAATGTATATTTGCCTCTGAGGACAACTTTATTCTGGGTCAATTTTACGGAACTTTGCATAACCACTAAACCGTAAGAGATGGACAAAAACTTACCACAGAACAAATGTAGAGCACTTTAAAACACACAGTTAATGTTATATACATTTTTCCGTGGAGTTGATTGTTTTTGAGATACTCCTTGTTTTTGGTTTCAGCTATAAAACACGTACTTTTCTCATACAGGACTTTGTGAACTCCTGTCCATACAAACAAAGAAACTTCAGTCATATAGCAACCAGTTTTTGACTATCACTTTAACCTATGGCACTCCCTTATTTCCCTTCTACTTACAAGGAAGCATGTAATAAGACTATTTCTGCTAAATTTTTTTGATAAAAGTGAAGTAAATACAAGTATACGCTTTTTAAGAATAACTTGTTGCAGGGATATGGAGAAAGTATTGTGAATGGTACACATCAGATTTTTACTTTCTCCATACGCACTATGTACATAGTGTATAGAGAAAGTATTGCACTCCACCAAAAAATTCGATACCGAGGTTTCACCGGAAATATATGTTTTAGGCTCCCCAATATCCAAAAAAGGCATTTTCACAAAAAGGTCCGTGTGTGTGTGTGTGTGTGTGTGTGTGTGTCCGTGTGTCTGTGAACACGATAACTCAAAAACAAAAAGTCGGTAAAATACCAAACTCGGTATTTAAGTTTAGTATCTTCCAGGGATGCGACGCGAAGATTTTGAGAAAAATCCCCCACCCCCAACTACTCTTTACATGGAATTTTTTCGAAAATTTTTATTTTCTCAAAAATAGCTGTAACAATTTTGATTAAAATTTCGGATAATAAACATATTTACCTGACAAACAAAATGTATTACTTGAATTTTCTGGGAATAGCCTCTGAAAAGTAGTTTATTCTGGATGAATTTTACTAAATTTTGAATAACTGCTAAACCGTAAGAGATGGACAAACATTTACTGCACAAAAAATGTAGAGCTCATTAAAACACACAATTTATGTTATATACATTTTTTTCGTGGAGTTCGTCGTTTTTGTGACATTCCTTATTTTTGGTTTCTGCTATGAAAAACGTATACTTTTCTCATACAGGAACTTGCCAACTCCTATCCATATAAACAAAGGAACTTCATTGACATAGCAACCAGCTTTTGACTATCACTTTAACCTACGGTTGTCCCTTATTTCGCTCAACTTACAAGGAAGCGAGTAATAAGACTATTTCTGCTAATTTTTTTTCTGATTAGCATAAAGTATATAGAAGTATAAGCTTTTTAAGAATTATTTGCTGCAGGGATATTGAGAAAGTCATGTGAATGGTACACATCAGATTTTTCAATACGCACTATGTACATAGTGTATAGAGAAGGTATTACACTCCACCCAAAATTTCGATACCGAGATTTCACCGGAAATATATGTTTTAGGGTCCCCAATATCAAAACAAAGGATTTTCACAGAAAGGTCCGTGTGTATGAGTGTGTGTGTGTCCGTGTGTCTGTGAACACGATAACTCAAAAACGAAAAGTCGGTAAAATACCAAACTTGGTATTTAAGTTTAGTATCTTCCAGGGATGCGACACGAAGATTTTGAGAAAAATCCGCCCACCCCAACTACCCTTTACATGGAACTTTTTTCGAAAATTTTGATTTTCTCAAAAATGTCTCAAACGATTTTGATTAAAATTTCGAATATGAAACATATTTACCGGGAATAGCCTCTGAAAAGTAGTTTATTCTGGATGAATTTTACTAAATTTTGAATAACTGCTAAACCGTGCGAGATGGACAAAAACTTACTACACAAAAAATGTAGAGCACATTAAAACACAATTTATGGTATATACATTTTTTTCGTGGAGTTCATCGTTTTTGAGACATTCCTTATTTTTGGTTTCTGCTATGAAAAATGTATACTTTTCTCATACAGGAATTTGTCAACTGCTATCCATACAAACAAAGGAACTTCAATGACATAGCAACCCGCTTTTGACTATCAATTTAACCTATGGTAGTCCCTTATTTCGCTTCTACTTACAAGGAAGCAAGTAATAAAACTATTTCTGCTAATTTTTTTCTGATTAGCATAAAATAAATAGAATCATAAGCTTTTTAAGAATAATTTGTTGCAGGGATATAGAGAAAGTCATGTGAATGGTACATATAAGATTTTTTTTTACTTTCTCTATACGCACTGTGTACATAGTGTATAGAGGAAGTATTATATTTCACCCAAAAATTCGATACCGAGATTTCACCGGAAATACATGTTTTAGGACTCCCTGAATCCAAGAAAAGGATTTTCAGAAAAATGTCCGTGTGTCTCTGGACAGCATAGCTCAAAAACGAAAAGACCGTTAAATACTAAACTTGGTTTTGAGGTTTGGTATCTTCCAAGGATGCGATACGAAGATTTTCAAGAAAATCCCCCCGCCCCCAACTACCCTTTACATGGAAAAATTTTCGAAAATTTTGATTTTCTAAAAAATGCATCTAAGGATTTTGATTAAAATCCCGTATATTAAAGATATCTACATACCAAATAAAATGTATAATTTGAATTTTCTGGGAATAGCCTCTGAAGAGCTCTTTATTCTGGATGAATTTTGTTAAATGTTGCTTAACTACTAAGCGGTAAGAGATAGACAAAAACTTACTACACAGAAAATGTTGATCTGATCAAAACACACAATATATGTCCTTTACAGTTTTGTTGTGGAGGTAACCGTTTCCGAGATATTTCTTGTTTTTGGTTTCAATTGTGAGTACTTATGCTTTTCTCAGACAGGAAGTGTCCGTTTTTCTTTTGTTCTACTCCTGGCCAAGCAAAGATGCGATTTGCAATGACAATCGAATAACAACAGATTTTAAAACATTTGACTATCGGTTTAGCCTAGTGTATTCCCTTATTTTCTTTCTACTTATAAGGAACTACGTATAAGAACATTCTCCTAATGATAACCTCGATTAGCAAGGTGCAGAAAGAAGAAGAATCTTATGTAAGAAGTTTGTAGAAGAGCTAGAGAAAGTCATGTGAGTGTAACACATCAGATTTTTACCACTACTGTGCTATCTTTTCGTAAAATTCAGTCAATTAGAGCTTGAACTTTAATCACACAAAACTATAACATTGAATAACTATAACAAGCATAACGCAGTAAATCGTTTACGCACAGAAAACCAACCAACTGCTGGACCAAACCAAACAATGATTCCTACACGTGCTCCGCTTGCATGAGAATTGACGGTATATTGGGAGGAAGCATGTTATTGGTCCTAGCACACAGCTTTCATCCTTTGCTGTACGCGTCAACCCAACACTACAAACCTTTCCTGATTTTCCTTACTTTTCTCTCAGGTTTTGTTTTGCGTGTAGCAAACCTCTAAGCAGCAACAGTAAACTATACTTATTAAAAAGGATATAGAAATCAAATTACCGTGCCGATGTATCTGATGAAACGAATTCACACAATAACTTTCTTTCCTGTGGAGATTCACAACGCTAGTATTGCTAAAAGTGGCCATTCTGTTATATTCTTATCTCTTTCATTACTCTCATGAAACACCCGGGCCGGAGATAAAGCGGTGGTACAATATTCATAACCGTCATAATTAGAGAATGCATTTTGGTGCGTAAAAAGTTACGTTCATTACGTCTTTATGATCAGTAGACGTACCTGTGGACGCATGCAGCATATGTTCTCCGGTTTTTGAACAAAGAACACAAAATTCACCAGGCGGGAGCGGTATTCTCACCAGCCGTACTCGGACAGTGAGTGCATGATAGTCTCCCGTTAGCGCGGTTAACTTGCAATCCTTCAAACGTTGCCCCGCCTGTGTTCTCTAGTAATAAGTCAGTTTTAAACCAGCCATATTCTTTAAAATGTTAATTAATTGTTCAGTTGTTTTTTTTTTTTGTTTTTTTTTTTTTTTTGTTTTTTATCTTGTAGCTTGTAAGTAATGTAATTTAATTCCCTTAAGAAACTTTACTGCGGATAGAGCAGTGCCTTCCTGAGAGATGAAATCGAAGCTCAGAAACCTACTTTAATTCGGTTTTATTATTACGTGTAGACCTTAACTGTTAAAGCAATTGTTAAACATCTCAGAGTCGCGTAATTGTAGGTACGCGCAATACCTCCGAATGAGTGCACCAAATTGAACAAACATGTTTTTGTTTGTGTTCGTTATTGTCACAAGGTTTGTGGAAAATAAAATGTTTAAAATAGTACGGGAAAGTTTTTAAAATCTCATAATATGAACAAAAACAGTGCCAAGGTAACGCATTTCGGTTAATGGCCGCCAGATGGCAGTGGTACCACGGTTATTCATTGCTAAATAGCCGTAGTACTGCTATATTTTCCCCTCCTCATAAAATGTTAAGGTAACGCACCAATTTATCGATACAATGACGTAACGCAGCATTGAAATTCAAATACATTTTTATATATTAACGGCCCTTTCCTTACTCCCATTGTTTAAAATAAAGAAACAAAGAAGCTTTCCTGGAGACGAACACTAGAGTAAGTACTTATTTGCGCTAGATGGCGTAAGTAGTATCTTCCCTCTCCATTCAATGTAAGGTAACGCACCAGATTATCGAGATGTCAACAACGCAGCAGTGAAATTCAAATACAGTTTTACGTATTAACTGTCCTTTCCTTACTCCTATCGTTTAAAATAAAGAAGCAAAGTAGGTTTCCTGGAAACAAACACTTAGACTAAGTACTTATTTATTTGCCACTAGATGGTAGCAGTAGTATTTTTTCTCACCACTAATGTTAAGGTAACGCAACGGTTTATCGAGATGACACAACGCAGCAGTGAAATTCAAATACACTTTTTTGTTTTAATTGTCCTTTTCTTACTCCTATCGTTTAAAATAAAGAAGCAAAACAGCTTTCATACGTAGATGCTCTATTTTTCTTCCGCATTCAATGCTAAGGGAATGCACCCGGTTATGGGGACAATGATCAAGATAACTGTGAACATAAAATATATTTCTTATGTGTTAACAATCGTTCCCTTGGTCACATCGTTTAAATAAAGAAATAAATACATTTTTGTTGTAATTCTTTAAAATGAACAAGTTATAAACTATGCACATAACCATTAACCCTTCTTGGAATCTGAAAATGGTGGCGAAATGACGGGATTCATTTTAGGTTAACTTCCTATTGCAGATGTTGGTCATTTGAGGTTATGTGTTACATGAACTGGCTAAAGAACATGATGATACCTGTTGCACCATCATACTGCAATTTAATCAAGTAATACATTTAATCAAGTAATATTTTGGGTTAAATGGAGAAATGTTATACACAAAGCTATCATCAAATAAAAGCTTATCAATTGCCCAACCAGATCTACTTGCTCTTTAGTTGTGTCATTGTTAGCGTTAAAATGTCTGCTATGACATACAAGAAAATAAAGAAAGAGGTGGAAAACTTAGGAGTAAAGGAAAGAAAGAGATTCGGAAGAAGCGTGCATGTTACTATGTGACTTTCTCCTTAATGTAATTCCATTACCTATTTCAGCGTTTACGCGCCACATTATGGAAGCCATTATGTTATGCCAACGACATCCTTGGTTGTCCACGCTGTTAACTGCATATGCCATGCTTTCCACAATACCTTTTGGGTGTGCTGACTTCGTCCTTTGCGCAATAGCAACTATATACGCTACATTGCTCAGATCATTGCGCTTCATTGCGCTTTTCAGATGCAAAGACATTATTGGACAGTGGCAATGGGCAAATTCCTGTTTACACTTCTACTGACACCATTTCGTTTCCATCAAATTTTTGTCACTTCACAATGTCAAGGAAAAACTATTAACGAAAGTGTTCCCAAATATTGGTGCAAATTACAAATACTATGCTTGGTTGAGCGAACGAGCCATGTTAGCAGCAATTAATAAGTATGTAGATGATTTGAATATAAAAATTCAGAGTAAAATTGATGGACAAATGCCTTCATTTAAGTCAATCGATTCCATTACCAATCCTTGAAGCCGTCAATTATCTAACTGAATTCCAAAATTCATTGGGTTTGCCAGGATTACTGCCACACGATTTACAGCTCAAGGTTGACTCGGTGATAATTATGCTACGCAATCTCAATCAGCCGAAATTATGTAGCGGAACAAAACTCGCTATTAGAAAAAATATGAACATTTTGGTTTAAGTTACTATAACATAAGAAAAGGCGAGAATATACTTATTCAAAGAATACCACTAATGTCAACCGACTTTCCTTTTGAATTTAAGCGTGTTTAGTTTACGGTGCGCTTTGCATTTACAATGGCATTAAATCCCAAAGTCAATCGTTAGATGTGTGTGCAATATCCCTTGAATTGTCGTGTTTTCGCATGGGCAGTTGTACGTTACGTGCTCCAGAGTCGGCAAACCATTATTTGTTTTCTCTCTGGAAGTAAAATTGCACATTACAACGCATTACAATAAAGTATTGTCACATTATTTAATTGTAATTTTATTTCATTGCATGGTCGTAATGTAAACGGAAGATTTTTGTCTGAGTTTTTTCGTTGGGTATACCACCCGTACGAAGCTAGTTTCTAATAAATGTTCATTTATGCTTTCCATTATGTAATTTCCTTATTACTTCTTCCAAAAAATTTGATATGCTGAGTGAAACAATGTAAAGGAATGTCTGCTTTCAAAAGCAGATTCAGAAAGGCAGATATAGTGGGAGGGAAACACATTGGGTCCCGTCCAAGATAACTTCAAGTTCAGTAACAATAACATCAAGACATCCTAGCATCGATACTTGGCGCTGTACGCATCACCTCGTAAACAACGTGAGGCGATATTTATGGAACTACCAACACGCGGAATGTTATATGCTTCTTCAAATATTTTAAGTGCTAATGCGTAGTACCTATTAGCGTCGCTTTGTAAGTTTCGACTTGTCCATCGGAACAACGCTCCAGTTGCAGCAAGTGTAGAGTTGAGATTTTATATGTAGCAGTTTGAAGAGTCGACACATTTCTGACTCAATTGGAATTGGCTCAAAATTGAGGGTAATTCAGAGGGATATCTATAGTTCTATATTTAGAGAAACCACTGCTGTAGGAGCTGGGATTTTTTACAAAAGAGTTTGAATAAGATTTGTGACACCTTTGAAATCTCTACGAAATTGAGGATGGATCAGCTGCACAATTTCAATTTTAGATAAAACTGTATATATGGAGTTCAAATTCTCTACATAAAAGTTTGAACGAATTGTGTTGACACATTTCAAATTTAAGTAAATTCGATACAAAATTAAGCGAAATTATGGTAAGAAATCTCCGAAGCGAAGTCTCAACTAAACATTTTCGAACAAACTTTGAAGAACTTTAAAAACTACTGTAATGGCATATATGCTAGTGGGAAATGTGACTGGAAATGAATAATATGTTTTTATTTTAACCTTAATTTGTCATTAAAAGCAGACTACGTCATTAATATTCGTAGAATCCAGAATAGTGGCTATATTGTTATTATTACGTTTATAGTTTATTCTTTCAAACAATTGTTGTGCGGTGTAATGATTTGTGCTCTCACCTGGCACGCGTCAGTACGCATATTTGAATTTAAATCTATACCTTATTAAGTCTTAAATGGGTTAGCGTATTTTTAGCTATCTACATTTCAACCGAAGGATTTTGCATTTGAGAACTTTTAAAACATCAGGTCCATCGACATGTGTCCGAATATATTTCCTGGGGAATCCTTAAGCTATCTTCACCATTAAGTAATACTAACGCATTATCTTTAAAAACCAAACCATTGTTTAATTACTCGTACATACCAAAGAAATGCACATAATTGTTCAATTTATATTCTTTATTGTCCTAAAATGCTCCACTGTTTATTGTTAGTATTTACGCTTGGATTTTACTAATAGTTTTTTCCTCCATTTGTACCCCGCATTTAACTGCACGGTCATATCGGCGGCATTTCCCTTTTGGAACTTATTGCCTAACGGCAATGGCGTTAACCCTTATACCGTTGTCATTGGGTGTCCATTTTCTCTTTTAATTTTATTCATTAGATATCACACACATGCACACAATTGCACTCTGATACTTTCAATCTCTGGGGAGAACAGGGAATATTCTTTGCTAGAGAAAAATCCCCACCCCCAGCCGGAAATTGAACCCGGGACCCCTAGCATAGCAGGCAGGTGTTCTACCGACTGAGCTACAGGGTCAGCCTGTAATAGTTTTATCTAATAGCTTCGTGATAAAGATTAGAATAATAAAAATATGATGTGTCCATTCACATGACTTTCTCCACATCTCCGTAACAAATTATTGTTAAAAAGCTTATTCTTCTATCTAATTCGTGCTAATCAAGATAAGCATTAACAGAAATTGTCTTATAAGGGGAAAGTAAGGGAATACACTAGGCTAAATCGATAGTTAAATCTCATATATGCTGGTTGCCATGTGGTTGAAAACCGTTTCTATGCAGAGCAAAGAGTTTACAACTTTCCGAGTGAGAAAAGTTTCAGTATTTTAAAGCTGAAACAAATAACAATAAATATATCAGAAATGGTCAATTACACGAAAAAAATCTGATGTGTTTCATTCACATGACTTTCTCTGCTTCTCTGGAACAATTTATTGTTTAAAAGTTTATGCTTCCATTTACTTCATGCTAACCGAGAAAAAATTAGCAGAAATGGTCTTATTTCTTGCTTTCTTGTAAGTAGAAGCGAAATAAGGGAGTACCATAGGTTAAAGTGACAGTCAAAAGTTGGTTGCTATGTGACTGAAGTTCCTTTGTTTGTATGGACAGGAGTTGACAAATTCCTGTATGAGAAAGTTATAAGTTTTCAAAGCTAAAACCAAAAAACAAAGAATATCTAAAAAAGATCAACTCCACGAAAAAAAATATGTAACATAAATTGTGTGTTTTAACGTGCTCTACATTTTTTGTGTGGTAAGTTTTTGTCCATCTCCTACAGTTTAGCAGTTAAGCAAACTTCGGCAAAATTCATCCAGAATAAAGAGGTCTTCAGAGGCTATCCCCAGAAATTTCAAGATACATGTACATTTTATTTGGGATGTAAATATCTTTAATATAAGGTATTTTAATCAAAATCGTTGAGCCATTTTTGATAAAATCAAAATTTTCGAAAAATTTTCCATGTAAACGGTAGGTTGTGTGGGAGGGATTTTGTTGAAAAATGTCATGTCGCATCTTTGGAAGATACCAAACCTAAATACCAAGTTTGGTATTTAACTGTATTTTCGTTTTCGAGCTATGCTATCCACAGATCCACACCGCGCGCGGACCTTTTTCCAAAAATGCTTTTTTCGGTCTCAGGGGATCCCAAAACAGTTATTTCTGATGAAATTCGACATCGAATTTTTGGGTGGAATACAATACCTTCTCTAACCACTATGCACATAGTACATGCGGGCTAGAGAAAGTAAAACTAATTAATTTTACCTGACACGCCCTTACCTAAGGGCTACTTGCTGCACCTAAGATCCCAGCTAGCCGGAGCAAATATATTTGTAGGGTACCTACCTGATATTGTCATTCTGAGTAGATTGCATTTCATTTAAAAAGAAGTAATGTTGCACCAGTTTCAGCAATCGATATCGATGGCAACATGTTGAAACACTGACATAGCTTGTCCCTCTTAAAGCAATGTTGGCATAAGCATGGGTTTACTATAAGAACTTGAATAACTAGGTCACAAAACCTTTTTCATATGAGCTGCTGACGTTGTAGGACGTCCTTCCGACCGACGTCCACCGAACGGAACTAGTTTTACTTAAAAGGTGCTTACTTCAAGATTCACAATGAATTAGAAGAATTAAACAGAGTTTGGGTAATTCCTTGGGTCTTTTCATCCCTGACCAAGCATTCTATTTATAGCTTCTGATTTTTCTCCCCAAATGTATATCCTCTTGCACCTTAACCCTGAGGTCACCTGTCTCCCTCTCGCAGGCGCGACCAGTTTTTACCTCTGAACTACTAACTGCACAGTGGAATAACTGCTACACCACACTAGGTATACTACAATATAAATAATACATTCTAAATAATGATGGCGACATAAATATAGATAAGTAGGAGCCGGAGCGACACATTCAACGTCAGGATATAAGAAAACCCCAGACAAAACCTTATGAATAACTCACCCTAACCGAGATTCGAATTCGGATATGTAATCCTTGAAATTTCCTATTGAACTAAGTAAGTTATAATTAGCTGCTGTTTACCTTCATCCACTTCACGAAAGGTCCACTCTTTCATTCACAAAATGAATGTCGAAGCATGCGCCTGACGTATCATTACCACATTATACGCTGTAGTTAATGGCAATGATATCGATCAATTTGACGACTAACCCACAAGCCTCAGGCACTTGATGGTGGGCAGTTATCGCAGTCCTCTCTCATTAAACTTCTAACACCAATCAAGTAGAAAGCCGCTAAGATTCAGACTAGCCTTGCTCGTACAATTTCAGCTTGTCTTTATAGATCTTTTTAAAAAAGATGAGAGGTTTTAAATGCTAGAGAGCTTTCTCTGGGGAGAGCACTAGGGTAATGCAATGTTGGCGAGATTAGGTTCCCAAATGATGGGCATCCACATGCGCAAGAGAAAGTCAGCCGGTAAAGTGGAGTGGCATTTAGCGGGATCCCAAGCGCCCGCATGTGGGATTTGTGGTGGACGAAGCGGCGTCTTGGCAAGTTTTCTCCGGGTCTTTCGGTTTCCCCCGCCACTAATTCCACCAATTGCTCCTTCATCACCTCACCAATCATCAATTTCGCTTGCATTTCATATCATCCACTTCCTCGTGTTCATGCCGTTGGCTCCCCGACAGGCTTCTGACCCCTGGGCATTGTCTTCTAAGTCCTAGGGGTTTTTTGGTAGTGTTTAACGCCCGCTTTTACTACTTGTGGCACCGCAGACTATGACACAGGTGATGCATGGAATGAAGATGGAGCACCAGTGGAATGCGATGGCGAGGGAAACCGGAGAACCCAGAGAAAACCACAAATGTCAAATGTGGTCGTTTGGGATTGAACCCAAGGTAAGAGGCGAGTGGTCTAACCGCTCGGCCACGGCGCGGCCCTCCTAGGGGTGTCAGTCCTACAAAGGGAGGGTAAGCCGATTACGAAACATTTAGCGTAAGAGCAATTTGCTGACATGTCCTTCCGTTCTTCAGTGTTCTTTGTTCAAGCAGCCTGTAATGAGTGATTACACCACTGCAATTTCGATCATCAGTCTTCAAGCCTCTGTTTGATTGCTAGATAACCATGTGTTTGAGAACCCTCGACAGAAAAAAATACATCATTTTATTTCATCACTCATAAACGGTGGTTCGAATACTATAACATGTCATTTTTACTCTCTCTCTCTCTCTCTCTCTCTCTCTCTCCCACGTAAAATATATGTCGTAGGTAGAGAAGAAACTTATTGCATTCTACCCAAAAATTCGATATGGAGATTTCACCGATAGACACGTTTTGAGGCCACAATCCAAAAAGCGAAAAAGTTGCAGGTGTTTATGCGTCAGTATGTCTTCTGCAGGCTTTTCTTGGACGCTAGGTTTACGAGGAAGCGAGGGCCGCATTTGGAACAAGAGAGAGCCTTTCCGCCTCCCTTTCGCAGTGTTGTCAACTTCTTTCTTTAAGGCCTTCGGCTATTATGGTGAATATTTATCGCCGACTAGCTGGGTTATTAAACAAAACACAGCGCACGTGCGTTGCGTGAACTCTGGAACCTAAAGACAATGAACCTTATCACTGAAGCCAGTAGATATCAAGGTGTATAATATATTCTGCTTCCGAAATTCCACGACACCTACCAAATGAAAGCTGGAGAGCCGAGTGCCCAAGAAAACATGCTCGCATTTCGTATGTGTCTGTGAACGACATGATTCAAAAACGAAAAGTCAGTTGGGTACCAAACTTGGTACTTGAGTAGAGTATCTTCCAAGGATGCGACACACAAGTTTTCAAGAAAAATCTCCTTACCGAAGAATCTTTGTATGGTAAACCTTGAGAGATAGATAAAGTCTTATTTCATAAAAATGTAGATCTCCTTAAAAAATACAAATACCATTTTGGGAAGTTATCGATTTTCGAGATATTCCTGGTTATTGATTTAAATTACCCAATATTTATACTTTTCTCCAATGGGAAGGTTTTCTTTTGTTTTACTTCTGGCCATGCAAAGAGAATTGAATTTCAATATCATCACATAGAGACCAGTGCACAAAAGATTTGACTTTTGTTACCCTAGCGTATTCCCTTATTCCCCTTGTACATACAAGGAAATAAGTAGAGATACCATTTCTGCTAATGTTTATCTGAATTATCATAAATAAGATAAAAGAATAAGCTTTTCTAAAAAATATTTGCAGCACAGATAGAGAAACTCCTGAGCATGAAATATGTAGATGTTTAATGACTGCATCATAGGAATTGCTAACCAGCATATAAATCTTTAGCATAGGTCCTTAATTATAAAATGTACATTCATTAGGTCCTTTTTGGTCATCTAATCTACATAAGATCATGTTTTCGATTTTACGTCATTATTTTTTCTGTTTTTGCTCTTTACTTTTCTTGCATTTTAATTGCATATATAAAGATGTTTATACTACTGCAATTTATATACGATAAAATGATAACGACATTTTTTCTATTTGTGAAATTCAAAGCTTCTTCGGTTTATCAATTAGCAAAATTCGCTAGAATATTTGTTGCACGATTCATCTTTAGAAATAATGGTTAATGAATTAGCGGTACATCTGATAAAACCTCAGACGAAAACTTCTGATGAAAGCAAGAAAACCGTAGGAAAAGCGAATATCAAATGTAAAAATATTTCCGAAACTGTTGAACTAGTAAATTGGAATATGCTTCTGCTGCCTCCTAATTGCCTGAACGATAAGCTGTTTGGGAGTACTGTTTTTCTTTTTAAACCAAAATCGTATTTTTGTAGTAAATAGTTGGAACCTTTGTGCATCAGAAACTCATCATTTATCTGTACCTTCCCTTTGGTTCGGGCATTTCAAACATTTAAAGATCGTACAATATATCTGTTTCCTAGCATACTATTTTATATAGCAGATTTTTCTCAGAACTACATTTTTAAGCCTTCAAAATGTTCCATAGGTCTCAATTTTTGTTTGAATTCTATTTAAATTTCCCAGAAAGTGCATAAGCATCCACAGTAACATTCTACAGGACAATGTACATGTTAAGCCAATAATTTTTTTTTCTATGAAAATATGATTAATGTTAAAGATTAAATTTTCTTACACGTTTATAAACGATTTCACAATTAGCTCATCATATTTATAAAATCTCTTTCCATGCTGTTTTTGTTCGTGGTTCAAAGCTCTAATTGCAACAATGTCAAATATTCACAAATTACGAGACGAACGTTTTAATTATGCAATATATTTGTCTAATAAGCTTTATAAAATACTTTATAGCTCTATGAGTATTTATTCCATTTGAATTAAATTGTGTATATCTACATGTTTAGTAAATATCAATAAAGCACAGTAAAAGTTTTAAAAAGCTGAGTGTTTTTTTGAAAAAATACTCTCAGATATGTAAATAATTAAGGCTCCTAAACAATATTAATAAACACTTATATGTTGAAAAATACAACAGAGAACAAATAACGGAGAAGATATAAGTACAGGGAAATAATATGTAAATAAAATATAAATATTAGAAAGAATGGAAATGGAAATGGCCTGTTATTTATGGACGCTCTTTAACTGCTTTGGTTCTCAGCGTCCCATTCTATATTGGGCGTGAAGGATCGCTTAATTTTGCTCAGAGGCCTGTCTTATCAGGCTTGAGGTTCTTTTACGTGCCGTAAATCTACGACACGGGACCCACAGCTTTACTTCCCTTCCGAAGGAAGCCATGCTAAGGATTTTTACGCCCGAAAAAATCCATCGTCCTCCGCCGGGTTTGAACCCGCGACCTTGTGTATATCAAGTTAGCATGGTAATTATTACACCACGGAGGGCGATAGAAAGAATGGAAATATTGTAAATAGTATATATCATAAAATATCATAACTTCATGTCACATTATATCGTAAAAATCATTAAACAGGGAAAAAGCTTGAGAACAACTTGTAAGCATATTGTAAGACAGGGAACTGGGAAATAATAGCTACAACGAGAGAGAGAGGGGGGGTAGGAAAATGTCACTGATATGTAAACAAGGGAAAACTGCTGTTGAAACTGTCGTACGTAACATACGATAAGGAACCTAAAATTTCAATCGTCCGAAAAGTTAAGGAGGGAGGAGCTTTTCAATGGCAACGTGAGTGGAGCAAAAATGCTATATGCAAAAAATATATTCCCTCTATAATTCAAAGAATGAAATAGAACATTCCAACCAACTCACATTAACAGCAATTATTAGCGGGCATGGGAAAACAAAGGCGTGCTTGTACAAGATGATCCCCATATGTTCATGTCTAAAAGAACAGACGGCACAACACCTTATCGACAGATGCCCAAAACCACAAAGGGAAAAGAACTACATGAAACGAGTTATTGAAGTCAGAAAATCAAATGACAGCGAAACTATCGATAAATAAATATATGAGAATTTTTAATACATTTTCAAAATACAATATCTTCTCCATATACTTAGTACGTGTAGAGAAACTAAAAAGGGAATAGTGCTGCTTTATACATTTTTGTTAATTTCTGAAATAAAATTCAGTTTTAAAGTCCAACACGAGGTCATGCTTTGCCTTCATCCATATCCATAAAAGAGAAACGATAAGGTTAGTTTTATCTTTCAGGCATCAAACCCAGGATGACCATATGACCACATAAGGTGGCCTGACCGAGTAGCCATTACTAATATGTGTAATCATTCTAATCTTGAAAATAATGGCGAAAAGAAAATGTTCTTCCTGATGATGAAGACTGACGTCTACCGAAAACGTTAAACTAATTACCTTTTCTCAAACAGGACCGTGTAAAGCGAACCGAAACTCAATTGCTTCACATAGCGACGAACTTTTAAAGGATTTGACTATCGCTTAGGCTAATGTATTCCCTTATTTCCCTTCTATTTAAGAGGAAGCAAGTAATAAGACCAATTATGCTAATATTTATCTCGATTAACATGACGTGGATAAAAGAACACTCTTTTTGTAGCTAGAGAAAGTTATGTGAATGGAACACATCAGATTTTTAACTTTATTTCTGAACTATAATTTCAAAAGTTAAAAGAAGCTGTGCTGACATGTTAGTTCTGCAGGAGTTCTTTTAGTCGGCAATAGATCTGAAATGAGGTTTGTGTATTCAAGCACGCTAAAATGGCACGGGTCTGTTTCGGATTGAGCCCAAAACAAAAAACTCAGGCCTCAACCATTTTGTGTGTGTGTGTGTGTGTGTGTGTGTGTGTGTGTGTGTGTGTGAGCATTCTGACTAGGAACAATCGAGTTCGAATTATCTCTATTAAGTTCTTTACTTCTATATAGAATGATAGAACATGAATAACTCCCAACTCTATAGAGCAACTTCGTGGTGTCGGATTAGCATGTCTGTTTCCTAAACTGGGGACCTGATTTCGAAACTGGTTTGGGCAGAATTGCCTACATCCTTTCTTACTTTCTCTACACGTACTATGTACATAATGTATAGAGAAGGTATTGTATTGCACCCATTTTAGAAAAATGCCCATGTGTATGTCTTGTCTGTGTGTATCATAGCTCAAAAACAAAAAGTCTGTTAAACACCAAACTTGGTATTTAAGTTCAGTATATTCTAAGGATGTGACAGGAAATTTTTCAAGAAAAGCTCCCGCCCCCACCCAAAACTACCTTTTACATGCAAAAATGTAAGACAATTTTTATTTTGATTATAATATCGTACATTAAAGATATTTAGATGACAAATAAGATGAATATCTTGAATTTTCTGGGAATAAACTCCAAAGATAGTTTCATTCTGGATGAATTTTGCTGATTTTGCAAAACTAGTAAACCGTAAGAGGTAGACAAAAACTTTATTAAAAGAAAATGTAGAGCTTATTAAAACATACACTTTACGATATATACAATTTGTTCATTTAGTTAACTTTTTTGAGATATTCCTTGCTATTGGTTTCAGCTTTAAAATATTTATACTTTTCTCATACGAGAATTTGTCAGCTGTTGGTAATACAAATAAAGGCATCATCACATAGCAACCATTCAGAATTTGATAATCGCTTTAGCCTAGTGTATTCCCTTATTTCGCTTCTACTTACAAGAGAGCAAGTAATAAGATCACTTGCCCGCCTGGGTGGTGTGGTGGTAGCGTGTCTGTCTCACATTCAAAAGGTCGTGAGTTCGAATCTCGCTTAGGGTGAGTTACCCGGATAAGGTTTTTTGTCGGGGTTTTCCGTTATCCTGAGAAGACGAATATCGAGTAACTCATTTGAGCATCATTTCACCAATTTCATTCATCGTCCGATATGACTGACCAGGTTAAAGGACGTTAAACTACAAAAAAGAAAAAAAAAACACTTCTGTTAATGTTGATCTCGAAGTAGATAGAAGAATAAGCTTTTTAACAACAACTTGTTAAAGAGATGTAGAGAAAGTCATGTGAATGAAACACATCAGGTTTTCTGTTATACTTGAGAAAAATGTAGGTAGTTCTTCACGCTCTGAGAATCTGAAGTGTTAGCAAAAGTTCACCTCTATACAGTCCGCTCATTGTTATGATCATTTTAATTCACTATTCTGTACATTTGAGCTGTGAGTGGTAAAAGGAAACAAATGAGGCAACATCTAGGCCGTTAGTCATTTGACTCAGAGAAGCTGCCTTCACCATAACGGAAGAGCAAGACAGTGCGCTTGAAGTACGTAATTTCAAGTGCCACCCAAGCATAATAATTCGATAATGACAGCATACTACATTTAGCAAATGGAACTTTATTACTTCCCCTCGTTGATACCCATTTAACAAAAACATCCAAGGCGTTGCATAAGACAATGAACCCATAGCCAATACAGAACCAAGGGCATGGAGCATATTGCGTAATGAAGAAGAGGTAACGGGAAGAGAGAAAAATAATTTTACTCACCTTTAGAAGGGAATGTGCAAACAATAATATTTCACGAATCAATTACCGCGGATAAATAAATACTTTGAAAGGTAACAGTACATGCACGAAAACACAAGTCATGATTAGAACCACTACTGGTCTGTTGACACGTATTTTTGCTTTCTTCAAAATACAACTATAAAATTTGATATGTTCCATTCAGATGCCTTTCGCTGCAACAAATTATTGTTAAAAAGCATATTCTTCTATCTACTTTATGATAATCGAGATGACATTAGCAGAAATTGTCTTAATTACTTCCTTCCTTGTAAGTAGAAGGAAAATAAGGGAATACACTATAGTCTAAACCTTTAAAAGCTGGTTGCCTTGTGGTTGAAATCTGTTTCTATGCAGGGTCAAGAGTTTACAACTTTCCGTGTGAGAAAATTTTAAGTATTTGGATTTGAAACAAGTAACAACGAATATCTCAGAAATGGTCAATTCCACGAAAAAAACTAATATGACAAAGTGCGTGTTTTAACATGATCTATCTCTTACTGTTTACCAGTTACGCTAAACTCAGCAAAATCCATTCAGAATAAAGAGGTCTTTATAGGCTATTCCCAGAAAATTTACAATATACATTTTATTTGTCATATACATATCTTTTATATAAGGTATTTTAATCAAAATCGTTAGTGCAATTTCTTTAGATAATTAACATTTTCGAATTTTTTCCATGTAAAGCGTAGTTTGGGGTGGGGATTTTTCTCAAAATCTTCGTGTCACTTAAGAAGACACTTAACTTAAATACTAAATTTGATAGTTTACCGACTTTTCGTTTTTGAGTTACCGTGTTCAAAATGATTTTTTTTATTCCCGGGGACCCAAAAAGGTATATTTACGGTGAAATTCCGGTATTGAATTTTTGGATGGAATGCAATACCTTCTCTATACCTATGTACATAGTACATGCAGAGAAAGTAAATAAAAACTGATCTACATTCCCATAAATGTTCACCCACATTCGTCATTGTGAAAGCTTATTTCCCAATGGGCATAGGCATACACTGGATTGCAGCCTACGTGACATCTATTTGCTGCTACTACTACTTCCTGGGAAGAAACCACAAGAGGCTAGAGGCCTTAGGCAGAGACGCGAGGACTTCCCTAACAATTCCTGGCTCGAAGATTGGTGCCACTAATAGAGCTGCACAGAGAAAGAGCGTTCTGCCCCTTTGAACAGCAGCCCTCTAGTGTCCACGGCACTCGCGCCATCTGTTTGGCACTGACTCACGCCATGAAATATAGAACCACACTTGAAACATAAGAAAACGGAATGAAGAAGAAATAAAGAAATTGAAATCGTAGAGAAGAGAAACCCTCTAGCATTCACATACCGACGAGAATACCACAAAAACCCAAGGTCAAAGTACTTTCCAATGTGAGCAACACAGATTAGCGTAGAACCATCTGTTCAGTCTATTTAGGTACTTCACATTAATCGAGATAAAACTTCGCCGAAATAGATTCATTACATTTTTTTTTTTCATTCGTATAGGCCCTTTAACTTCAAAGGTCATATCGGGGGCTTTGACTTGTGAAGCAATTCATTATATTTAGGTTTTAGAATATTAGGTTTATTATATCATTAACCACATGCACATTCACTCTCACATCCATACTTCCAGACTCTGTGGGGCATAGGGAATAATTCTGTTTAAAGAAAAATCCCCCGCCCCAGCCGTGAATCGAACCTGGTACCGCTCGACCACGGAGGCAGTCATTACATCTTTTGTTTTAAGTTCAAGGCAGGATAAAGGAATTCCAATCGATAGTCAAGTGTTTATAAACTGTTCGGTAGCTAGCTTTCAAATTCCGTACTCTTTCTAGGATATTTAACTGAATATCAACAGCATTTTAGAGAGATTATGGAATAATATGAAGAACAACATGAATGGAATAACTGAGGAATAAATGAATAATACGAGAAGCACGAGTAACAATAATGTTAATGTGTAAGTGAAACCATTAGCAAAGCTAAGGTGTCCGAATGGTAAAGGAAATTGAGTTCCGGGAAACTCAGTAAGTAAGAATTCTATTAGGCCTTGACTCGCTTAAATTTTTGTCTATTTCTTGTTTAAGTTTTTGTCTATTTTTTGCAGTTTACCAGTTATGCAAAAGTCAACAAAATTCATCCAGAATAAAGAGGTCCTCAGAGGTTATTCCCAGAAAATTAAAGATATACATTTTATTACTTATGTAAATGTCTTTAATACACGATATTTTTATTAAAATCGTTAGAGTCATTTTTGATAAAATCAAAATTGTCGAAATTTTTTCTTGGGGTAGGGAGATTTTCTTAAAATTCTTCATGTCTTGATATGTTTCTCCTACTCTCAATGTAAAACCAACTGTTTATTTGAAGGTCATCATGGATGTTTGCATAACGTATGCACCTATACTAACAAGCAAAATTATAATAACTCCATGGCACGATAGCTCACGGGGAACCTTGGCCTACCGCCCGGCCGCTGCGTCCCCCATCTCGGTCCACTACAGACGTCATGTATGGGGTACAGTATTGGAGGGTGAGACGTGGTCAGCGCCTCGAGTCCCCCCGGCCGGTTAATGCGGTCCTCATGACCTGGAGCCGCTACTTCTCCATCAAATAGCTCCTCAATTGGCCCCCCAGGGACCTTACGAGGCTGAGTGCACCCCGGGCCAGGTCTCCCAGCGGGGGAAAAATCCCCACGCCGGTACTGGGGATCAAGCCCAGGTCTCCCGCTTGGTAAGCAGCAACGCTACCACCGCGCTAAGGAGACGACCACAAGCAAAATTACAGAGAAAATGTATAGAGACATTAAGCACAACTTGCAGATTTTGATAACTCTTTGATAATTGAAAAAACCTTATTCTTCCAGGTGCTTTTATATATTTCCAATCTTTTTTCTACCACCTACAAATAGCATAATAGGTAGAGAAGATATTATATCCACTCAAGATTTCGACCACGAGATATCTATGAAGATACATGTTTTGCAGTCCTCTGAATCCAAAACTATTCAGATAAAGCTTCGTGCGTGTCTGTGAACAGCATAACTAAAACGAAAAGTCTGTTAAATACCAAATTTGGTATTTGAGTTCAAGATCTTCCAAAGCTGTGACAAGAAGATTTTTAGATAATCCCCACTCCAAACTAAACTTTACATGGAAGAATTTATGAAATTTTCAATTTTCTCAAAAATGGCTCGAACGATTTTGATTAAATACCACACATTAAAGCATTTAGATAACAAATAAAATATATATCCTGAATTTATGGGAAAATCCTCTGAAGCCCCCCACATTTTGGATGACCTTTGCATAACTGTAAACCGTAAGAAACAGACAAAAACTTATTTAACAAAACACTAGTTCTCGTTAAAATGCCCAATTTGTGTTAAATACATATTTATTTTAGTTTTTTATTTTATTTATTTCCATTTAATTTTATTGTTTTATTTGAAATTGTGTGGATTTAATCAATTCCAGGATAATCCTTGTTATTGCTATTATTCACTTCTAAAGTCCTAATACTTTTCTAAAATGGGATGTCACTGCTCGATTTTCTTGCTTTTCATAGCGACAATTTTTAAAAGAATTGATATCGCTTACATTAGTGTTATGGTTTTGTATCTATAACTAAATATGTAATAAAAGCATTTATGCAAATGTATTACCATGAGCTAGTTGGAAGAATACGCTTTTTAAGAATAATGCTGTTTACAAAATGGGCAGAGAAAGTCATGTGACTGTAACGCATCAGATTTTTTTCCTATCTTTTTCTACCAAGTATGTACAATTGAAAATATTGAAGATTTTAGAACAAATAGCTTCGTGCAAAATTTTAGTACTTTTACTTTTAAAAAGTGAAAATTTTCTAACGGTTTTAAACTACGGTATGCAGTCCATTATTCAAAAACCAAAAAATAAATTTACTGCTTCAAATTTTCAAATACAAAAGTTGGCTAAAATCTACCAGAGAGATTTTTAAAATGCAACGGTGTCCTTTGTTTTTTGTTTTCTTTTTTTCCTGTGTTTGTTCTGACATAAGGATCGGCAGAATAAATTGCACCCCACATTTCGAATAATATTTATATTGTGTAGGAATATTTTAAGATTGTTTTACCATGGTCGTGTACACAACAATTTTTTTTTCTTTATTTCAGTGCAAAATAATAATTTATATAGAAAATATTTATTAAAAAAATAAAGGATTAAAAAGAAAGAGACAACAAAAGAGATATCTTACCTGTTGCGATGTATATTACACCAGCTATAACAATAGCAATTAGTGCTAAGAGTTTGGCGGCGGTGAAAATGCCCTGGATGCGCATTGCCCATCGTACACTGGTGCAGTTCACAGCCGTTAGCAAACCTGCCAAAAACAGTACAACATTAACATCTGAAAATATCATGTATATAAATCCCAAAGAACGCACACTCGCAACTACGTTCCATTTAGGATACTACCTAAATTTTCACCTATTTAAAAATAAAATCTATCAAAACAAAATTAAAATAGAGGAATGTGTTTAAGTAGATTATTTCAGAGCGGTGTGGATTTTATTCCACCAAATTCTTAAATTTCATTGATTTTCCAAAAGAATTAGACATATTTTTCGGAAACTACATGTTTAGTCATTTCTCTTCTTTACTTTCTCTAGCACGTATTTATAATGTACATAGGTAGACAATGTACCTACTGTATTCCATCCAAAAATTCATACCGAGATTTCATATCAAATAAATGTTTTGAAACCCCTTAAGTAAAAAAAAAATGTTTAGAAAAAGGGCCAGAGTCAGTGTATCGGGGACAGCTTAATTAAAAAAACGAAAAGTCAGTTAAATATCATGTGTTTAGTATCTACCAAGGATATTACACGAAAATGTTCAAGAGTGTCCCCCCCCCAGCTACCTCTTACATTAAAAAAATTTGATTTTCTCAAAAACAGCTCAAAAGAAGTTGATTACGAGGTACGTCCAGAAAGTAACTTCCGTTTTAATTTATCTCCGCTGCAGCGCTGCGATCGCAGTGAGCGATGGGCGTCCATCTTTGGTTACAGAAGAACTGGTTCACGCGATTGATGACAAGATCCAGGAAAACCGCAAGTTTACAATTAGTGCTCTCGCTATGGAATTTCCCCAAAGCTCACGACCACTAATTCATGAAATTGTTACTGAAAAACTGAAATTTCGTAAACTTTGCTCACGTTGGGTAGCAAAGATTCTTACTGAGCAACAGGCGGCAAACTTTTATGAAGAAGGTATACAAAAACTTGAGCCACGCTATGACAAATGCCTGCCGGCAGTTATGTGGAAACGGAACTTATTTTCTGGACGTAAAACACCCTATATTACATATATTTACATGACAACTAAAATGTATATCTGGAATTTCCTGAAATGGCCTGTTATTTATGGACGCTCTTTAACTGCTTAAGTTCTCAGAGTCCCATTCTATATTGGGCGTGAAAGATCGCTTAATTTTGCTCAGAGGCCTCTCTTGTCAGGCTTGAGGTTCTTTTACGTGCCGTAAATCTACGACACGGGACCCACAGCTTTACTTCCCTTCCGAAGGAAGCCATGCTAAAGATTTTTACGCTTCATCCTCCGCCGGGTTTGAACCCGCGTATGAAGTTAGCATGGTAACCATTACACCACGGAGGGCGACTGGAATTTCCTGAAAATACCTTATGAAGTCCTTTCCATTTTGAATGACTTTGCAAAACTAGTAAACCGTAAGAGACAGACAAAAACTTACTGCACAAAAAAAAAATGTAGATCTCGTCAAAACACACAATTTATGTCTTTTGTATTTTTGTTGCAGAGCTAACCTTTTCTGACATATTCTTGTATTTGGCTTCAGTTTTTAAAATGCTTACTCTTTTCTCAAACAAGAAGTTGTCCGTATTTCTTTTTACTTTCTCTGCTCGAACTATGCATATTGTGTATAGAGAAGGTAGGTATTGTATTGCACCCAAAAATTCGATACGAGATTTCAGCAGAAATACATGTCTTGAGACCCCCTGAATAAAAAAAAAAACATTTTTAGAAAAAAGGTCCTGTATGTCTGTGGGCAGCATAGTTTAAAAACGAAAATTCCGTTAAATACCAAACTTGGTATTTAAGTTCAGTATATCCCAAAGATGCGACACGAAGATTTTGAAGAAAATCCCACCATCCCCAACTACCCTTTACGTGGAAAAAAAATTCGAAATGTTGATTTTCTCAAAAATGGCTTACACGATTTTTACTAAAACGTCCTATATTTAAGATATTTACATGACAAATAAAATGTATATCTTGAATTTTCTGGGAATAGCTTCTGAATTCTGGATAATTTTATTGAATTTTGCATAACTTACTATACAAAAACACTCAATTTATGACATATACATTTTGTTCGTGGAGTTGGCCGTTTTCGAGATATTCCTTGATATTGATTTTGTTTTAAAATACTTAAACGTTTCTCATACGGGAACTTATCAACTCCTAGTCACGAAAAGAAGCGGATTTCAATTCCACTGTAACCACATTTTAAAACATGTAACAGTCGGTTTAGCCTATTATATTCTCTTATTTCCCTTCTACTTATAACTTCTACACGCTTATTAACAATAATTTGTTCAAGAGACGTAGAGAAAGTCATGTGAATAGAACACATCAGAGTTTTTACTCCTGGCTAAAAAAAAAAAAAGGCGAATTTCAATGACAATCGCATAGCGGCAGTTTTTAAAACATTTGACTACCACATTAGTATGGTGAATTCCCTTAGCTTCCTTCTACTTATAAGATAAAATAATAAGACCATTCCTCCGATGCTTATTTCGATTTGCAATGAGTTGAAAGAATAATAATCTTCTGTAAGAAGTTTATTTGTAGAACAGGTAGAGAAAGTCGTGGGAATAAAACACATTAAATGTTTATTCTTCTTCTAAACACAATATTGTGATCGAGGCTCAACTGCTTCCTCCTCTACTTATAAAAAAACATCTCTCGGCTAGCTCTTTACAGCTTTAAGGCCATAAACATTGGGCTACGCTTTCGAATTTGGGTTCTTAAAAAGTCGTTGGACTCATGACGATAACAGTGAAGGAGACCAATAACAAATGAAAATATCTCATGAGCAAATACTCAATATGGTTGGCCACTTCACTGTCATACACCAACAAACTTCAAAGACGAACTCCCGAAGGCGCACAAGGTCGCTCTATCAAACAGAAAAAATTGTGCAAGTTCGAAAAATCGGAAGAAAACTAAAAATCAATTACTCGCTGACCAAACACTACCGGGAGAAAATCTGCATACTAAAATGACCAAAACTAAATTGTAAATAAATTTCAGCAATGAAAAATATATAAACATTCTTCCACTACAGTAAATAATGTGTGTATTTACAAATGACGAAAAATAATTGCCGTTATCCATTTCTAACCTTTAAATTAATTTAACAAAACCCAATTTTCAGAAACTTTGCACACTTCATAATAGATACGCGGAATAAGGGAAATACACCAGGCTAAATGAATGGTCAGATCTTACACTGGCATTCTGATCTCTTTGCACGACCAGGAAAAAGAAAATGAATAACGATTTCCCATTTGAGAAAAATACAACTATTTTAAAATTGAAACAAATAACAATATCTCTGAAACTTTGATTCCACAAAAGATGTACGAGTATTTGACATAAGCTGTGTGTTTTAACAAGATATACATTGTGTAGTAAGATTTTGTTTACCAGTTATGCAAAAGTCTTTTGGAGTGAACAGGACTTCAAATGCTATTTTCAGAAAACTCAAGATATACCATAAAATATCTTAGGTGAACATATGACATTTGATTCTAAATTGTTAGATCATTTTTAAGCAAATTAAAATTTTCGGAAGATGTTCCATGTAACGGGAAGTATAGGTGGGAATTTTCTTGAAACTATTAGATTTTGAAATTTTTTTCTCAAACGAAAGTCGTCATTAGTTTCACTTCTCTTTTGTTTTAATTCTGGCCGTACAAACAGAGCCGCATTTCAATCTCATCCCATGGTGATAGCTTTTAAAATTTGACTATAGCTTTAGCCTAGTGTATTCCCTTAGTTCCTGATTCTACTTATAAGGAAATAAGGAAATAAGTAATAAATATTAATATTTATCACGATTAGCATGAAGCAGATAGAAGAGTACGCTTTTGTAAGAATATTTTTTTCCCGAATAGGTAAAGAAAGTTTTATAAATGGAACATATCAGATTTTATTCATTTAATTATTTATGTAAGGGGTCCTGATAGTATATTTCCAGAACAAACTCTGTTTCCAGTTTTTGGGTGCACTTAAATATAATTCTACCTACAATGTACGTGGTAGTGGGAATAAAAATACGGTCTGCAAGTTTACGAGGGCATTGCCACCAGTGTGACACTTCTTAACTCAGAAAATGTTCCCGCCATGTTATTCCTACTGACGATTTATAGAAGCGACGGCAGCGAGTTGTTGCAACAAACTCAGGTAAAAGTCGGTCGAGCTCCCAAGCGTGATTGAAAGGGAAGTCAACGCCGCTGATTAAATTAGCTCAGAGGAAACCTCTCGTCTTGGGCGACAGCTTCTCATAAATACGAACGTGAATTTCGAAAGCAATACAGAAACTACACTGTCTCTATATATTACTCTTTATTTAATTTCTCAATAGAGATGAGCATCTAATTTGTTATTATGTTAACGTCAAGCACATTAACGCTATATAATATTTCCATAAACCAACATAAGCAACAGACACGCGTGTACAAGGCGCTAATATGAGCTCGCAAACAGTGAAACGCAACAGCTGTGCTTTTAATCAAGAAGGTACACGGAGTAAGCGAAACGCAAAATAATTACAAGAAAACTACATAAAGATTACTTTGTATATTACTTTCTCTACACGTACTATATAGTCCACCCAACAATTCGAGACGGAGATTTCACCGAAATAGATGTTTTAGGGTTCACTGTATCCAAAAAGGTCAGTGTCTATATGTGAATCCGTGTGTCTGTGAACACGATAACTCAAAAACGAAAAAAAGTAAAATACTTGTTATTTAAGTTTAGCATCCTCCAAGGATGCGACAGGAAGATTTTGAGAAACGTCCCCCATCCCAAGCTACCTTTTACATGGAAAATAAAGTCGAAAATAACGATTCGATTAAAATACCGTACATTAAAGCTATTTACATGAAAAATAAAATGTGTATCTTGAATCGTTTACACGGCAAATAAAACGTATATCTTGAATTTTCTGGGAATAGCCTCTGAAGACCTCATTATTCTGGATGAATTTAACTGAATTTTGCATAACTGGTAAATCGTAAGAGATAGACAAAACTTGGTACACAAAAAATGTAGATGTCGTTAAAACACAAGCTTTGTCACATATATAATTTTTTCGACCATTTGGAGAGTGTTATGCCAGAGTGAACCAAGCGACATTTTTTAAAAATGTAGAATTTACGCGCCAACCAATAGGCATTTCAGGTGGCTTGTCACTGAGGGGAAGGTTAAGACCGCATTCAGCCCATTAAACTACTGAAGGTAAATGTCATTATTGCTGACTAGATTTTGGTAACACTGAAGTCAGGGAAAGTGAACTAAGTAGGCGGGAAGATCACTTAGTGAGTGCATTGTCACAAGTGTAATTATGGACATGGATCAAAATAGCAGCACATCTTCGGACTTCTCGGCGTTTTCCGATGAAGATTATTCACCTGAATCTGACTTAAGTAAAACTGTTATTTTTTAAATACTATGAGTAATATTTCCAAAATGTTTAGGCTATTAGGTTATGAAAATTCGTAAATACGTGGTCAGGCGAAATGAACTATGCGACACGAGTTTTGTTTATTTCTTCATGTGATAGTGACATCTCTTGGGTATGATTTCAACTATGTACTATCTTGATTGAATGTCTCTGTGTCCGGACAGCTGGTACCCGCCACAATGTATAGTTCACTATGGCTGAATATGATGCCACCAAGACAGCGTGGTATAATTAGTGCGTTAACGAAAATTATTTTCGCAAAAGATTAAGAAACGAGACTTGTTTAACTTCTTTTGTAAATTAATAACATTAAATAACAGTTATTATTATTATTACCATTATTATGAAATATAATTATATATATATATATATATATATATATATATTATAAATCTGCGTATTATTTTCAGATTTGTCATCAGATAGCTACTCTAGCTGTCCTCCACCAAAAAGACGCAGGAAAGCAAACCCTGAAATATGGAAAAAGAACATTAGAAAAAGAAATCGAAATTGTGGAAAACCATACAAAAATATTAATGGATTGAAAGTTCCTGCAAAGAAATTCTGCGAGAGTTATGACTGTAATTGCCGCTGGAAATGTAAAGAGAGAATAACTTCTGAACAGCAGAAAGTTAACTTTGATATGTTTTACAGCAATGGTTCTTGGGAAACACAAACAGCTATGCTAGCAAATGCAGTGAAAATAGTTCCTGTTAAACGTCATAGAAAAGGAGAAGACACCCGAAAAGGACAGTCGAGAGAATATTACTTGAATGCAAGCAATGAAACTGTTCGCGTGTGTAAAGACATGTTTTTGAATACTTTGCAAGTTGACAGTGCAAGAGTTCACCGCGCCTTGAAGAAAGCCAATTCAGGTACTTTCGAGGACAAACGAGGTAAACATGTACCTGCAAATGCTACTTCTAATGAAATGCTTACCAGAATTCACAATCATATTCAGTCTTTCCCTTGCTACACAAGCCATTATGAACGCAACAAGGTTCCAAACTTGAAGTACTTACCATGCGAGCTTAATCTGCGAAAAATGTATTGCCTCTACAAGGAAATGATGAGGGAAGAAAATGGCAATGGTGCTGATTGGAACAGAAACTGTGCAAGTGAAACTACATATAAACGCATATTCTATCGAGATTTTAACCTTAAGACATGTGACGAGTTGAAAGTGCAGATAGATTCTGAGCAAAATAAAAAAGAGTGCAGAAGACTGAAGGCTATGCAGGAATTGCACCATCGACAGGTAGAAAGTGCTAAGAAAGCTCGTGAAAATGATATCATAGGCGGAATAGAAGAAAAAATCAATGTGATTTCTTTTGATCTTGAAAATTGTCAACTAATGAAGCTTACTACAAACGCCAGCTTTCTGTTTTTAATCTTGGTGTGCACAATTTAGCTACTCAACAAGCTTACATGTATATTTGGCATGAGGGAATAGCCTCCAGAGGACCTCAAGAGATAGGGAGCTATGTTATGAAATATGTGCAAGGAAATGTGAATTCGTCCCAAATGGTTGCTTGGTCTGATGCATGTGGTGGCCAGAACAGAAACATAAAAATTGTGTTGATGTGGATGCATCTGGTAGCTAAAGATGACTGTCCACTTGATGCTATTATTCACAAATTTTGCGTCAGCGGTCACAGCTATCCCCCTAATGACAGAGACTTCAGTCAAATCGAAAACAAAATTCGGAGGAAGGAAAACATTTATTCCATTGATGAGTTTATACAAATTGTGAGATCTTGTCGTCAAAACAAGGCACAGTTTAAAGTTACTGTAATGTCAACAAATTACTTTTTCTCCACAAAAGAACTTGAAGTGAGAATCACTAATCGAATGTAGACTAACACAAAGTGCATTGGTTAAAAATAAGAGAAATCAGGATTGAAAAATCAAACCCTGGTATCATGAAATATAAGTATTCTTTTCAAGAAGATGTTCCTTATTATCAGTTAAATTTAAAGAAAAAACTTACTGGATCACCACCTAGGTTCAATGAAGGTCATTTACAGTTCCTATACCCTTTAGGACACACAATTTCTAAAGACAAGAAGAGTGATATACTCCATTTATTGAAATATGTACCACCTGTTCATCACAAATTCTTCCAAAGCCTTTCTTCAACTGATGAAAATGAAGAAACTGATGGCATAGTACCTTTCTAGTACAGTGATTCCGACAATGTAAACTAACATATTGCAATTGCTTAGGAAAAAAAAAAAGTTTTAAGTATTGTCATGTTGTATCCACCATAAATAAAAATTCAATAACTACGGTTCAAGATGTACTTAGTCGTGGTGATGCTGTATTATTTGCCGAAACTTCTAATATACAAAATTAACTTTATATAATTATAACAAGTTTAAAGACACTATAATGCATTTATCTTCAAATATTCAACTGATAGGGAAAATTAACTGTAATCTGCTCAAATATGTATTACAAGGTAATAAACTGAACACATGGGAAACAAATATAACATAACTAAATTATATTAATACAGTGACCATTTTAACATCGTGTTACTGTTATAAACACTAAACAATCGTAATGTATTCAGCAAGAGTGAACTATATACCCAATATTCTTAAAACCGTTCTGCCAGACTGAACTATGTGCTTGCATTGTAAAAGATAAAACAGAATTTAATATATAATAAAGCAAATAGGATCGGACAGATGATACTGCAATTATTTGTCAAATGTAAATGAATACTCCTCTCGAGTTTCATACAGCTATGCGGCATAACACCGCTACTGTGTCTTCGCAAACTTCAGTGTCTTGTTCTGAAAAATATCCTAAATATCACTTAGTTCACTCTGGCATAACACTCTCCATTTATATTCCTTGTTATTGGTTTCAATTTTAAAATACATACTTAGACTTTTCTCATACGAGAATCTGTAAACCTCTGCCCAACGGATTTCAAAAAACACGGCATTTAGCTTTTAAAAGATTTGACTAACGCTTAAGCCTGGTGTATTCCCTTATTTCCCTTCTACTTACAAGGAAGCAAGTCATAAATACAATTACTGCTAATGTTTATCTCGAATATCATGAAGTAAATAGAAGAATAAGCTTTTTAACAATAACTTCTTACAGATATGTAAAGAAAGTCATGTGAATGGAAAATATCAGATGCTTTTAAAACGTTTCAGGAATGATAGAGAAGATTAAAAACATTGGAAATTCGAAAGTCGAGTTGGCAGGTTACAAGCAGGCTAAAGTGTCAGGATTTATTTTTACTTTCTCTATACGCACTATGTACATAGTGTATAGAGAAAGTGTTGCACTCCACCAAAACTTTAGATACCGAGATTTCACCGGCAATATATGTTTTAGGGTCCCCGGTATCCAAAAAAAGTATTTTCAGAAAAAGGTCCGTGTGTGTGTGTGTGTGTGTGTCCGTGTCTCTGTGGACACGATAACTCGAAAACGAAAAGTCGGTAAAATACAAACTTGGTTATTAGGTTTAGTATCTCCCAGGGATGCGACACGAAAATTTTGAGAAAAAGCCCCCACACCCCAAACTACCCTTTACATAGAACTTTTTTCGAAAATGTTGATTTTCTAAAAACTGCCTATAAGGATTTTGATTAAAATATCGTATATTAAAGATATTTACCTGACAAATAAAATGTATATTTTGAATTTTCTGGGAATAGCCTATGAAGACTACTTTATTCTGGGCCAATTTTACGGAATGTTGCATAACTGCTAAACCGTAAGAGATGGACAACAACTTACCACACAACAAATGTAGAGCATTTTTGTTTTTGAGATATTCCTTGTTTTTGGTTTCAGCTATAAAAAACGTATACTTTTCTCATACAGGACTTTGTGAACTCGTGTCCATACAAACAAAGGAACTTCAGTCACATAGCAACCAGCCTTTGATTATCACTTTAACTTGTGGTACTTCCTTATTTCGCTTCTACTTACAAGGAAGCAAGTAGTAAGCCTATTTCTGCTAATTTTTTCTCGATTAGCAGGAAGTAAATAGAAGATAAGCTTTTTAAAAAGAATTTGTTGCAGAGATATAGAGAAAGTCATGTGAATGTAACACATCAGATTTTTTTAAAATTGTTTTTTTTTATACAGCGGACCCTAAAACATATTTTCGGTGAAATCTCGGTATCGAATTTTTGGGTAGAGTGCAATACTTTCACTATATACTATGTACATAGTACGTATAGAGAAAGTAAAAATAACCTCAAACCTAGAACAGGTTTGCTGACAACAAGGAAAAACCATTTTGCTTTCATTAAACGTGCTTAAAGAAAGGCACATGTATGAAAAGCGGCCGTTAAACACCACAAAAAAACAAAAAAAAAAAAAACACAAAAAACTGATGTGTTCCATTTACATGACTTTCCTTACTTCTGTGTAACAAATTATTGTTACTAAGCTTATTCTTCTATTTACTTCATGCAAATCGAGAAAAAATTAGCAGAAATATTTTTATTACTTGCTTCCTTGTAAGTAGAAGCGAAATATGGGAGTAATCATAGGTTAAAGAGAAGTTCAAAACCTGGTTACTAGTTGAATGAAGTTCCTTTGTACAGACACGAGTTGACAAATTCCTGTATGAGAAAAGTACAAGCTTTTTAAGCCAGAAACCATAAACAAGGAATATCTCAAAAACGATCAACTCCTCGAAAAAAATGTATATAACATAAATTGTGTGTTGCAATGTGCTCTACATTTTTTGTCCGATAAGTTTCTGTCCATTTTTTACGGTTTAGCAGTAATGCAAACTTTCGTAAAATTCATCCAGAATAAAGTATTCTACAGAGGCTATTCCCAGAAAATTCAAGATATAGAGGAGAGGCGCTGAATATGGAGTACCATTTTGAAAAATACAGTTTTATTGCAATAAAGGTTATACAATGTTTATAAAAGTAGCTTAACACAAAGAATAAGGCATAGAAAGATACAGTATTGGTCATAAGTTGCTAATATTTACCAAAAAGATAGGAAACCCATATTTTGAAGACACTGCGTTTCTCCAGCATTATCAGCCCTGGGGGTAACATGGAACACTTCCCGTAATACTGAATGATACCAATAAAAAAGTAGTCAAAACTTACACAGATTATGAATATAACAAAACTTGTGCAATATTCACTTCAATTATGCAAAATAGATCCAATATGATAACATTACGTTTAAATCATTTACAGTAATCACAAAGTGTAACTGTTCTACATCGGAACAAGCACTGTGGGACCAAGATTCACATACTGAGCACTGTATCCATTCTTCTCCTCCGGCATCATCAGAAACTTTTCTGGCACAGAAACTGCAAACAGCGTCATCACAAGGATCTTCAGATGTGGAGGCATGAGCACCGATTTCCACAGTCATTAAGAGACATTCCTTTTCTTGAATTTGTTAACGTGTGGAACACTAATTTGTACCATTAATTTATTATCAGCTCTCATGAATATACTAAGAACAAAATGCATTGGAAACAATAGAGTTTGCGACCTTTTTTCCTTTAAATCACTTTCTGAAACAACATTTTTTTTAATATGGGACACTGTTCCGTATTACCCAGCTTGAGCTGTTCCATATTATCCGCTTCGCCATCTTGCAATTCACATTCATTTTAACCGTATCAGTATATTTATGCAGATGATTACAATGATGGAAAGTGTAGCCTAACATGTCGAGCCTCAGATACATTATATTGAACATTGTAATAGAGTCACAAATGGACCTTAAAATATGTCAGTCTTACCTGTAAAATGTTTCCAAAGGCTTCAGTATAGGAAGACAAATTTATGCGGCATTTCTGCACGCTACCAACAATGAGGCTAAAACAAAGGCCTGATCTAAAGCTACCGTATCGTGCTTCTTACCGGCAAATAGCATTACAGATTTGGCGGGAAATACGGTGTTCCATATTGCCCGACTGTTCCTATTCGCCGCTTCTCCTCTACATATTATTTGTCAGGTAAATATATTTAATATACGATATTTTAATCAAAAGTTAGAGCCATTTTTGAGAAAATGAAAATTTTCAAAAAAAGTTGCATGTAAAGGGTAGTTGGGGGTGGGGGATTTTCTTGAAAGTCTTTGTGTCGCATCCTTGAAAGATACCAAACATAAATACAAGTTTGGTATTTAACGATGTTTTCGTTTCTGAGCTATGCTGTCCCCACACACACACACACACACACACACACACACACGGCCGCGCCGTGATCAAGTGGTTTGACCACTCGCCTCTCACCTAGACGGCCGGGGTTCGATCCCAAGCAACCACATGTGAGATATGTGGTGGACAAAGCGGCGCTGGGGCGGGTTTTCTCCAGGTACTCCGGTTTCCCCCACCATCGCATTCCACCGGTGCTCCATCATCATTCATGTATCATCAGTGTCACCGCCTGCGGTGCCATAAGTAGTTAAAGCGGGCGTTAAACACTACCAAAACACACACACACACACACACGGACCTTTTTACAAAAATGTTTTTTTTTATTCAAGGGGACCCAAAACATTATTTCCGGTGAAATCTCGGTATCGAATTTTTGGCTGCATTACAATACCTGCTCTATACACTATGTACATAGTACGTGTAGAGAAAGTAAAAAAGTCGGTAAAACACCAAACTTGGTATTTAAGTTAGTATCTTCCAGGGAGACGACACGAAGATTTTGAGAAAAATTCCCCCACCCTAAACTACCCTTTACATGGAACATTTTTCGAAAATTATGATTTTCTCAAAAATGGCTCTAACGATTTTGATTAAAATATCATATATTAAAGATATTTACTCGACAAATAAAATGTATATCTTGAATTTTCTGGGAATAGCTTCTGGCATCAAATTTAATAAACCTTTATTAATTAATAATCTCCGTCTACCTAAACGTTCAAAGCTTTATTCTGGATGAATTTTACGGAATTTTCAAAATTGCTAAACCGTAATAAGACTATTTCTGCTAATTTTTTTTTCGATTTGCATTAAGTAAATACAACAATAAGCTTTTTAACCGTAATTTGTTGCAGAGATGTAGAGAAAGCCATCTGAATGGAACACATCAGATATTTTTATTTTTAAACGACTAGAAACGCTGTGGATTCTTCTGAAAAGCCCTGTCAAAACTTTGTGTAATTTTTAGTTGTACTGAGTATTTAGTTATTATCCATATGTTGTTCATTTTATATTTTATTATAAAATTCTTAATCATTAGAGGCTATGCTTTAATGTTACTTGGTTTGGGTCCGTCGCAATTAATGCCCCTGTGCATTCCACACACATAGCCGCATTCGAGTTTGTACCAATGGTCCTTCTTTACTACTCTTGCTGTGAAGCAATCGAATTAATGTGGGGGAAGGAATGAACCAAAGACAAATGTGTTTCTTGTCGTTATCCTGAACCAAGATAGCAAACTGTTAGAAGTAAGAAAACGAAACGCAAAGGAATTGCATCAACACCACCTCTATATCTTAATATATCCTCAATGGGATTTTTGTTGGTCTTTTTGCTTTCTCTACTTCTCTATATTTACTTACATAGTGGATAGAGAAGGTGATGTCGAGATTTCACCGCAAATATATGTTTTGGAGTCCCCTGAGTCCGAATTTTTTTTTTAAGAAAAAGGTCCGTGTCTGTCTGTGTGGTGTGTGTGTGCGCGCATGTGTGTTGTTTGTGTGGACAGTATAACTCAAAAACGAAAAGACCGTTAATATATTCCAAGGATGCGACATGAAGATTTTTACATGGAAAAATGTTCGAAAATTTTGATTTTCTCAAAAATGTCTCTAACGATATTGATTAAAATATCGTATATTAAAGATATTTACAGCCCAAATAAAATGTATATCTTGAATGTTCTGGGATCAGCCTCTGAACACCTCTTTATTCTGGATGAATTTTGCCAAATTTTGCTAAGCTGTAATAGATACACAAAAAATGTAGATCTCGTCAAAACACATAATTTATGTGCTTTGCGTTTTTGTTGTGGAGGTAATTGTTTCCAAAGTATTCCTTGCAATGTCAATCGCATAGCGACAGATTTTAAAAAATCTGATGTGTTCCATTCACATGACTTTCTCTACTTCTGTGTAACAAATTATTGTTAATAAGCTTATTCTTCCATTTACTTCATGCTAATCGAGAAAAAATTAGCAGAAATAGTCTTATTACTTGCTTCTTTTTAAGTAGAAGCGATATATGGGAGTATCATAGATTAGAGTGAAGTCAAAAGCTGGTTACTAGGTGACTGAAGTTCCTTTGTATAGACACGAGTTGACAAATTCCTGTATGAGAAAAGCAAAAGTTTTTTAAACCTGAAACCAAAAACAAGGAATATCTAAAAAACGATCAACTCCTCGAAAATAATGTATATAACATAAATTGTGTGTTTTAATGTGCTCTACATTTTTTGTGTGGTAAGTTTTTGTCTATTTCTTACGGTTTAGCAGTTATGCAAAATTTCGTAAAATTAATCCAGAATAAAGTAGTCTTCAGAGGCTATTCCCAGACAATTCAAGATATACATATCATTTGTCAGGTAAATACCTTTAACATACAATAATTTAATCAAAATCGTAAGAGCCATTTTTGAGAAAATAAAAATTTTCGAAAAAAGTTCCATGTAAAGGATAGTTGGGGGTGTGGGATTTTCTTGAAAATCTTCGTGTAGCATCCTTGGAGGATAGCAAACTTAAATATCAATTGATTTTTTTTTTATATAGGGGGACCCAAAATATGTATTTCCGGTGAAATCTCAGTATCGAATTTTTGGGTGCATTACAATACCTTCTCTATACACTATGTACACAGTACGTGTAGAGAAAGTAAAAATTTGACTATCACTTTAGTCTAGTGCATTCCCTTAGTTCCCTTCTACTTATAAGGAACTAAGGCATAAGAACATTCTGAAAATGTTTATCTCGATTAGCATTGTATAGAAAGAAAAATCTTTTATAAGAAGTTTGTAGAGCAGCTAGAGAAAGTCATGTGTGGAGTGTAATACATCAGATTTTTTTTATTTATTTATTTGTTTATTGAAGTTGAGCGGATGTAAGCATTGCAGTATATCTGTACAACCATCCATATACATGCTGTGCACTAAACTGGGTTGCATACAGCAATTGGGGCTTGGATATGTACTTTTTATCCAGTCTCAACCCCTGATGGTCTGCAACTTCTTTACACTACCTGTGCAGAAGGTCGATAGACCGTCAGGAGAATTCACATTCCATCATTTTTTTTTACTTTCTCTATACGTACTGTGTACATAGTGTATAGAGAAGGTATTGCACTCCACCAAAATATTCGATACCGAGATTTCACCGGAAATATATGTTTGAGTCCGCTATGTCCAAAAAAAGTATTTTCAGAAAAAGGTCCGTGTGTGTGTCCGTGTGTCAGTTTGTCCCTGTGTCCGTGTGTCTGTGAACACGATAACTCAAAAACGAAAAGTCGACAAAATACCAAAGTATTTAAGTTTGGTATCTTCCAGGAATGTGAAACGAAGATTTTGAGAAAAATCCCCCTACCCGAAACTAAGTGCTTCTCTGAAACGTTGGGATTCCATGAACAACTTCTAAAAGTTTCTGAGAAAACCACAAGGCATTGTAATTAAAACTGTTAATTGTTTAGGTTTTTTTTTTCTTTTCTTTTTTGTTTCTTTGTTACCTAAAGTTGCTAGTGTCAAAATACGCCATATGAAGATTTCACATGAAATACTATTTTTGCGGCTCGAAATCAAAAATCTGATGTGCTCCATTCACATGACTTTCTCTATATCACCGCAACAAATTATTCTATTTACTTCATCTAATGGAGCAAAAATTAGCAGAAATAGTCTTATTACTTGCTTCCTTGTTAGTAGAAGCGAAATAAGGGGGTACCATAGGTTAAAGTGATAGTCAAAAGCTGGTTGCTCTGCGACTGAAGTTCCTTGGTTTGTATGGACACGAGTTCACAAAGTATTGTATGAGAAAAGTATAAGTTTTTATAGCTGAAAAAAAAACAAGGAATATCTCAAAAATAATCAATTCCACGAAAAAAATGCATATAACATAAATTGTGTGTTTTAGGGTGCTCTACATTTGTTTTGTAGTAAGTTTTTGTCCATCTCTTACGGTTTAGCGGTTATTCAAAATTCCGTAAAATTGACTCAGAATAAAGTAGTCTTCAGAGGCTATTCCCAGAAAATTCAAAATATACATATTATTTGTCAGGAAAATATCTTTAATATACGATATTTTAATCAAAATCGTTAGAGCCATTTTTGAGAAAATCAAAATTTTCGAAAAAAGTTCCATGTAAAGGGTAGTTGGGGGTGGGAGGATTTTTCTCAAATCTTCGTGTCGCATCCCTGGAAGATACTAAACTTAAATACGAAGTTTGATATTTTACCGACTTTTCGTTTTTGAATTATCGTGTTCACAGACACTCGGACACACGGACACACACACACACACACACACACACACAGACCTTTTTCTGAAAATACATTTTTTGGATACGGGGACCCTAAAACATATATTTCCGGTGAGATCTCGGTATCGAATTTTTGGGTGGAGTGCAATACCTTCTCTATACACTATGTACATAGCACGTTACAGAAAGTAAAAAATCCATTTTTACATTCTCTATCACATTTGTACAATGCACATAGTAGAAGGTATAGCACCCAAACATCCCAGATTTCACCGGAAATACATATTTTGAGACCCCTGAATCCAAAAAAAGTATTTTTAGAAGAATGTCCGTGTGTGTATGTATGTGCGCAGCATAACTCAAAAATCTGAAGTTTTCCATTCACATGATTTTCTCTACAAGCTCTGTAGCAAATTATTCTTAAAAAAGTTATTCTTTTATCTACTTTATCCTAATCGAGATAAACTATAGCAGAAATGCTTTCTTGTAAGTAAAAGGTAAATAAAAGAATACACTAGGCTAAAAGGAATATCAAATCTTTTAAAAGCTGGTTGCCATGTGGTTGCAATTCTTTTCTGTGCAGTGCCAGGAGTTTACGACTTAAGTATTTTAAACCTGAAACAAATAACAAGGAATATCTCAGAAATGGTCAATTCAACGAAAAAAAAAATTATATGGCATAAATTGTGTGTTTTAACGTGATCTAGATACAATTTTTGTGTAGTAAGTTTTTCTCTATTTCTTACGGTTTACCACTTACCAAAATTCAGCAAAATTCATTCAGAATAAGGAGTTCTTTAGTGGCTATTTCCAGAAAATTCAAGATGTACATTTAATTTGCAATATAAATATTTTAAATATGCGGTCTTTTAATCAAAGTCGTTAAAACAATTTGTGAGAAAATCAAAATTTTCGAATTTTTTTCCACGTAAAGGGTAGTTTGGGTGGGGGGTTTCTCAAAATATTCGTGTCACATTCCTGGAAGATACTTAACTTAAACACCAAGTTTGGTATTTTACCGACTTTTCGTTTTTGAGTTATCGTGTTACCTGACACACGAACCCACACAGGCGCGCGCGGACCTTTTTCTAAAAAAACTTTTTTGGATACAGGAGGCCCTAAGACGTCTATTTGCGGTGAAATTTCGGTATCAAATTTTTGGGTGGAATGCAATACCTTCTCTATAAACTATGTACATAGTATGTGTAGAGAAAGTAAAAATGAGAAGTCGGTTAAACAGAAAAATTGTAATTTAAATTCAGTGTTTTCCAAGAATGCGACATGAACATTTTGAAGAACATACTCCCACCCCAACTACCTTTTACCCGGAACACATATCGATTTTTTTTCTTGGAAATGGCTCAAAATATTTTGATTTTAAAACACCATATGTTTAAGATATTTCATGACAAACGAAATGTATATCTTGTATTTTCTGGAAATAGCCTCTGAAGACTTCATTTTGGGTGAATTCTGAATAACTCGTAAACCTTAAGAGATAAACAAAAACTGTAGATTCACACAACTTAAGTTATATACTTGTTTTTAGTTAAGCGTTTCCTATATATTCCTTGTTATTGGTTTCAGTTTTAAACTCTATAAATTTTTCTCAAGCTGGAAGTCAACTTTAGTTTCATCTCTTTTGTTTTACTCCCGGAAATGCAAAATAAACTAAATTTCAATTGTTTCACAACGATAGTTTTTAAAACATTTGACTATCTCCCATATTTCCCTTCTACTTACAAGGAAGCAAGTCATAATAACAATTCTGCTAGTGCTTAACTCGATTAGCATGTGTAAATAAAAGAATAATGGTTGTAAGAAAAGTTAGTTTGTGGAACAGGTAAAGAAAGTCATGTGAATGGAACACTCAAATCTTTACTTGTATGCATGTATGTGTCTGTCAAAAGTCAGTTAAAATCCAAATTTGGTATAATTCAGCATTTTCTAAAAAGGAGAAGATTTTCCAGAAAATGCCTCAGCTTAAACTGAGCTTTACATGGGTATATTCGTTTCGAAATAACTACTTTTCTAAAGAATGGCTCCAACAATGTTGATTAAAGCATTATTTAAGATACTCTGAAAAATGGCAAGTGAAACGTACGTCTTGAATTTTCAGGGAATAGCCTCTGAGGTCCTTTTCATTATGATGACTTTGCATAACCGATAAATTACAAAACATAGTCAAAATCGTATTACACATAAATGTAGATCTCGTTAAAGCACACAGTTTATGTTAAATACAATTTTTGGTAAATTTATAAATTCCCGAGATATTACTTATTATTGGCTTGCATTTTAAGATGTTTACAACTGGATTGAAAGTAATCGCAACAGTAAACTGATGAATTAAAACTTAACATATCGTTTATTAAAATATGCGAAACTCTCAGCCGGCATCAACAGATGATACTCTACCCACTAACTCCACACTGTACACGGCCGTTTAAGGTTACTCTCGCAGTTACTCTAGAATTCATGGTTTACTCTCTGGTAAGTTGGTGAAACGCTGGAAAGGTTTACTCGGGAGTAAATCCTGTTTTACCCGAGAGTAAAAGTTACTCTCCATTCTGTGAACATTGCAGCCAGAGACCGCATTATAACAGAATGTGCCCACTATTCTAAGTACAGAACCAGCCACCAAATTCATCCAGATCTTCTGGCAGCACTCGACGAACCAACCAAATTATCATCATTGTTTAAATTCATAAAAGATTGTATACTTGCTACTGTACTGTAACATATTGTATACTTTTTATATTTGTATATATCACAACATAATATATATATTATTTTTAGAATCCAATAACTAATGTTCAAATTAAATATAATTATTAATTTAATGTGTAAATATTGTTTTCAAAGTTTTATAACATTTCGTATTGTTACACGTTGCTGTCACATTAAGATCTGTGTAGTTAGGCGACATTAAATAAAACTATAAATAAAAAAATATTTACATATTACTTTTCTCAAATCCGAATTTGTTCTTGTCCTCCTGGCCATTCAAAGGAAAAATTTCAAATAGAAATGTACAATTCTGTGCTTTTTACTTTCTCTATCCCTGTATGTACAATGTACATCGGGATAGAGAAGTATTGTATTCCACCCAAAAATTCGATACTGAGATTTCACCGGAAATACATGTTTTAGGGCCCACTGAAACAAAAAAACAAAAAAGCATTTCCAGAAAAAGGTCCGTGTGTGTGTGTCTGCCCGTGTGCCTGTGAACACGATAACTCAAAAACGAAAAGTATCTAAAATACCAAACTTGGTATTTAAGTTCAGTATCTTCCAGGGATGCAACATGAAGATTTTGAGAAAAATCCCCCCACCCCAAACTACCCTTTACATCGAACATTTTTGCGAAAATTTTGATTTTCTTAAAACTGGCTTTAACGATTTTGATTAAAATATCGTATATTAAAGATATTTACCTGATAAATAAAACGTATATCTTTAATTTTCTGGGAATAGCTTCTAAAGACCTGTTTATTCTGGATGAATTTTGCTTAACCTGGCATAACTAGTAAACCGTAAGAGATAGACAAAAACTTACTCTACAATTAATGTAGGCCTTATTAAAATACACAACTTACGTCATATACATTTTTTTAGTGGAACTTACTGTTTTCGAGGTAGTCATTGTTATTAGTTTCAGTTGTGAAGTACTTATAGTTTTCTCAGACGGGAGTGTCCGTTTTTCTTTTGTTCTACTCCTGGCCAAGAAAAGAAGCGATTTGCAATGACAATCGCATTACGACAGCTTTTAAAACATTTGACTATCGATTTAGCCTAGTGTATTCCCTTATTTTCTTCCAACTAATGAGGAACTAAGTAATAAGAACATTGTGCTGAATACCTCGATAACAAGGTGCAGAAAGAAGAATAAGCTTATGTAAGAAGTTTGTAGAACGGCACACTGCAGGTTTCCCTAAATGTTGGGCAGGTCAAGAAACAACTGGCTTATACTGCATAATTGCACGAACTGTAATACACCCGACATTTCTTACTTTCCCCACTATGTATAGTACGGAAGTATTTTATTCCACTCGAAACTTTGATACGGAGATTTCACCGAAAATACACGTTTTGAGACTCCCTAAATAAAGAAATGTTATATGTTCTATTCGCATATCTCTCTTTAGCTGTTCTGCATACAAACTATACTTACAGATGACTACCTCATGCTAACCAAGATAAACATTAGCAGAAATGGTATTATTACATGGTTCCTTACAAGTAGAAAAGAAATAGGTTAAAGATATGCCCACATCTTTTACAAGAGGTCCTATGTGAAACGACTGAACTTCGGTTCGCTTTGCATGGCCAGCACCAAAACAAGAGAGATATAACGAAAGGTGGCTTCCCGTTTGACAAAGATTACTCAGTTTTTAATTAAAACTAATAGCAAAAAAATATGATCTATTCCATTCACATCACTTTTTCTACATCTCTGCAACAAATTATTCTCTTTACTTCATCTAATCGAGAAACAATACGCAGAAATAATCTTATTACTTGCCTCCTTGTAAGTAGAAGCGAAATAAGGGAGTACCATAGGTTAAAGTGATAGTAAAAGCTGGTTGCTATGTGACGGAAGTTCCTTTGTTTGAATGGACAGAAGTTAACAAATTTCAAGTATGTTTTTCAAAGCTGAAACCTAAAACAATGAACATCTAAAAAACGATCAACTCCAAGAAACAAATTATATAACATAATTTTTGTGTTTTAACGTGCTCTACATTTTTTGTGTTTTAAGTTTTCGTCCATCTCTTACGGTTTAGCAGTTATGCAACATTCCGTAAAATTCATCCAGATAAATTTTCAGAGGCTATTCCAGAAAATTAAAGATATACATTTTATTTGTCAGGTAAATATCTTTAATATACGATATTTGAATCAAAATCATTAGAGCCATTTTTAAGAAAATCAACATTTTTGAAATGTTTTCCATGTAAAGGGTAGTTTAGTGAGGGGGGACTTTCTTTTTAAAAATCTTCGTGTCGCATCCTTGAACGATACCAAACTTAAACACACACACACATATACACACATGCAGACACACACGGACATTTTTCTAAAAATGCTTTTTTTTTTTTTTTATTCAGGGGGGTCTCAAAAAATATATTTCCGGTGAAATCTCGGTATCGAATTTTTGGCTGCAAAGAATACCTTCTCTATACACTACGTATATCGTAAGTATAGAGAAAGTAAAAATATCTCAGAAACGGTCACCTCTGCATAAAAAACGTTTATGGCATAAATTGCGAGTTTTAATGAGATCTACATTTTTTGTGCAGTAAGTTTTTGCCTATCTCTTACGATTTACTAGTTATGCAAAATTCTGCAAAATCATCCAGAATAAAGGTCTTCAGAGGTTATTCCCAGAGCATTCAATATATACAATTTATTTGTCATGTAAATATATGTAATATATGGATTTTAATTAAAATCCTTAGAAACATGTTTAAGAAAAGCAAAATGTTCAAAAAATATTACGTGTAAAGGGTAATTTTTGAGGTGGGGGGATTTAACCCAATAACTTCGTGTCGTATCCGTGGAAGATACTAAACTTAAATACCAAGTTCGATATTTTCCGACTTTTGATATTTTCCAAGTTATCGTGTCACGGACACACCCGCGAGCGAAGACCTTCTTCTAATTTTTTTTATGCAAGGAGCGTGAAACGTGTATTTCCCGGAAATACCGACATACAATGTTTGCGTGGAAACAATACCTTCTCTAACTACTATGTAGGTAGTACGTATAGAGAAAGTAAAAAGGTGAGGGTGTGCACGGGCGCGCGCGTGTGTGTGTATTACTCTGGGAAAATAACTCAAAAGCGAAACGTCTGTTAAACACCAAACATATTTAGAATCTTCCAAGGATGCGACACGAACAAAATACCCTTTTTGTGGAATATTTTTCAAAAAGTTTGATTTTCTCTAAAATGATTTTAAAGATTTTGATTAACATAGCATATCTTTATTCTGGGCGCATTTTGTATAACTAATAAAACATAACTGATAACAGAAAATCTAATTATCTATACAAAAATTGTACATCTAGTAAAACAGAAATGCTTTTTTTTTTTTTTTTTTTTTTTTTTTTTTTTTTTTTTTTAAGCTTATCATTTCCTAGGTATTCCTTGTTATTGGTTTAAATTTATTAATACTTATACTTTTCTCAAATGGGAATCTCATTCGTTTTTTTTTTTTTGTTTTTTTTTTTCATTCTGGTTATGTAAGAAGAATGTAATTTCAACGAATTCACATAGCGACCCGCTCTTAAAGTATAAAAATATCGCTTTAGCCTATTATATTGCATCTCAAAGAGCCCGCTTTTTAAAGATATAACTATTTCCTTAGCATATTATACACCCCTATTCCCCTTGTATCTGCCAGGAAATATGAAATACGACCATTTTGCTATCTCGATTAGCACGACGAAGGTACAGAGAAGAATAAGCTTTTGTAAAAATACATAGTTTGTTGCAGAATAGTTAAAGAAAGTCATATGAATGTAACAACAAGCACTGCACAGACAAACAGCCCTCCGTAGTGTAATGGTTACCATGCTAACTTCATATACCCAAGGTCGCGGGTTCAAACTCGCCGGAGGATGATGGATTTTAGGCTTCCTTCGGAAGGGAAATAAAACCGTTGGTCCCGTGTCGTAGATTTACGGCACGTAAAAGAATCTCAAAACTGATAGAGAGTCCTCAGTAGTTAATATCCCAGATTAAGCAATGGATTAACGTTAATCCTGCCGCTAGGGGCGCTAGTGGCGCTGTTAATCCGCGGATTAAGGCGGATTAAGAGCGCTGTTGTGAGATTTGAAAACTAGCACCAAGAGCGGAAGGATTATCGATAAATCCACTGCTTAATCTGGGATTATTTTTTATTTTTTTTTTTCTTTTTTTGATACAGTATGATACATAATATTTATTGAAGAAATTGTATTATGCAATGTGAGCAGAATTGACGCATTATTACGTCCTATTTATTTTAACACTATATGATGATACACACACTATTACACTACTTAGCAATTTACAAAATACATGATGATAGAATTACACGATACACACTATTTTAATACTAATGCACTGTTCACACAAAATAGATTTAAAGTTTGTGGTGATGGAGCACATTTTTTTTTAATACTACTGTACTGTTCAATTGTTTTTTTCGGTTTTCACTTTTTCACACAAAATAATTTTAAAGTTTGTGGTGATGGAGAGATGGTCGGTGTCTTCGGAATCACTGCTGTCGCTGTCGATCCTGAAAATGGTGCGATCTTGCATAGGTTTGGTGATGCAGGTGAGAAGAAGATGATGAAAGTTGTTGTGTGTTTCTATGGTTGGTATGGCCACCACGAACTCGTTGGAGAAGCTGGTGGAGAAGCACCCATCCGATGTGGCGTTGATGTCGAGGTTGGGAATCTTGTTGTGGCACAGGTATATGGATAGCTGAGCATTTGATCCGTGAGGATTAGCCTTGGAAGGGAGGCACTTGACATGGATGGCTTGGGAATTTTCGGTGATGAGTTTGACGATGATTTGTTTTTGATTGCCGAAGAAGGTGGTTTCAGTGGAGAGTAGGGCAACTTGGGAATATTGTCCATTAGCGGCGAGCTGGGGTAGAAATAGGAGTTTTAGGAGTAGGTTATTTCCTACGTGCACGGGATCGATTTCGCAGGGGTTCATTGTGGATCGAACTTCACTAGATATTTTTTGAATCCGTTTGAGAGTTTTTCTTCGCCTTGGTAGGTGAGGGTAAACTTGGTGTTAGAGAGGTTTTGGATGAGTTCAGGAGTAGCCTTACCAAATCTTGCAGGTAGGAAGACTTCGGTTTCTTCGTCGATTTTTACGACGGTCCTGGGTCCGTATTTTGTGCCGAGGGATCTGACGGCTTGCACTGAGTATGGCACGTTTTGTTGTAGCTGAGAAACGCTGAGAATGTCTGTGTTGTTGGACAGGTCTTCGAGTAGACGGAGGGGGTCTTGGCCCATGGTTCACTTGTTGCACCAGTGACAGTTTTTTATAAACGGCGGTGGTCCGTCGAACTGTGTTCTTTGTGACGGGAGGTTATAGTGGTTTTTGCACCGTTGGTATGGGGCACAAGTGTGTTGGATGTGAGTAGGAATGTATTTCCACACGACGTCCACGTCTTCAGGTGGGTAGCGGTTGAAGATGGCGCTACAGTTTTCTAGAAGAACTTGTCGTTCCTGAGGAAGAAGTGCCTCGATGCGCCTCTGGTTGTCCAGGTACTTGACGAGCACGGCGAAGCAGCCACAGGTCATGAGCAGCGCCTGTTGTTGAAGTATCTGTCGCGAAAGTTGTCGATTTGGTCTCGGAGCTTGGCGAGTTGTTGGAAGAACACCGCTTCACACCTGGAGCACAGGTTTGTATTGCTTGGACTGGAGATTTGACAGCAACAATGTTTGCAGCGGAGTGGCTTTGCGACTGGCATTCCCGAACGCTGGATCCACACTGTGTAAGGCGGAAGCATTGGAGTGGGAATTTATAGGGATTTGAGAAACCGCAGTTCCGGGAAGTGCTAATTGGATGTTATCACATCCGCACCGTGTAAGGCGGAAACGCTGGTGTGGGAACTTATTGGGATATGAAATATCACAGGAAACCAGTGACCGTTGGGACCGTTGGTGGGAAAGTCCGTTGGGGATTCAAATTTTTTCAAATCCTTTGTGACGCCTCCTGTTTCCTGAGAAGACGGTTTTGATGGACGCTGAATATCCAATCACCGTGGATGTGATCGGGTGAGATGAAGAAACCGGTGTGATCCAAATACACCGCTAAGCATGTACCGTAGCATATGCGATCTTGGTCGATCCAGTGCTGCATTTTAGCTGTGGAGATGTATTTTTGTTCGTAGAAAATGATGTATAAACCTCTTGTAGGCACAAATTGGAATCGTTGGTCCTGCCGTTCCTCGTCTGGCCACTCGTCTGATGTGAACTGGATGTCGGTGAAATTGGTGTTGGAGAGGACGTAATGGATTTTATTTTCGCAGCTGTGAACTTTGACGGTGATGGATTTTCCGTCGTAGGTATGATCGATGAAACGCAGTGCATAAGGGACATTCTTCTTGGGATGATTTTCCACTTCGTAGTTTTTAAACACTTTAGATGCTTCGCAGTACACAGAGACATAATTTCTGTAACCCATGCTGAACGAGCAGCGGCACCAACTGGAACTGGGTACGGTAAGAGTAGAGCAGAGGACATGTTGGAGCATGCGCACTAAGGCGTGTTTTGCGAAATGGATAGAGCAAAATGGGGTTTGAGAAAGAGATCGGCTTCTAGGAATGTTCTGAAATTGGCGCACCGGATGTACTTGGTAAATTGGGTGAAATTCATGTTTTCGAAAGGGGTGCCGGCGGCGTGGCAGTGAAGCATGTACTTGTAGTATGCCATAATTTGGTTTTGCACGTCCATTTCTTCTTTCTTCTTGTGATACATGATGTCGGTGATGATGCGCTGCAGGCTGTGCAAGGTGTTCCACTCTTCGCGGTTGAGCGTGACTGAGGTACCGTGAGGATCTCTGAAGACAATTTTTAGTTTCCCGAACACGTTCTTAAAGAGGACGGTGACGGTGTCGCTGAATCCATATTCCTGTAAACGACCCTCCGGATGATCCAGGCGTCGGTGAATGATGGGTATGGCGTCGACGAGTTGATTCCACTCTGTGGAACCCAGGACCACAGCGCTTCGCTGGCCGCATTTGGCAATGGCTACCACCAGCTGGTGCGGGGACAGGGGCGAAAACCCGACACACACAAATTTGGTGTGTTTGGTGTTGAGGAAATAAATGTCTGATAGAGGGCCTACAAAGGTGCTAGGATGGGTAGGAGGGATGCAGGGTTGCAGATCGACATCGTTGAGGCAAATCTTTCTTTTTGCTCGGACGATTTTCGGTGCCTTCGGTGTCCCACTGAAACAATAGAGAGAGAATAGCATGTGAGTGCTATACACCAACAGCCACGTGGCAAAGACAAGTGTGAAAAAAAGAGGTATGCACAAACCTGTGTGGCGTGATGGCCTCGGCGCTCTGCATGGCTCTGGAAGACGAGCGATGGTGGGGAGGACCTTTTATAACAGCAGGAGCGTGTTCTGAAAGCACATGCGCGAGACAATGTTAAAAAAAAAGAAAAAAGCAATATGAGACGGATAGTGACGATGAGGTACATCCATGAACTTACCTGTAACGGTTGGCAGGTTTGCTGAGCGTTAGAGCACTTTGTGCGACATACGTCTTTGTAGGTTTTGCGAATGACGTCATCGTTATGAGCGTAATTGCTGACGTGAAATTTGGAAAAGAACGTATGCTTAGGGAGACCGGAACAGCGGTGAGCGAGGTAATCGATGACGTAATGACCGCAAGTGGTGCTGTCAAAACCTTGCAGTCTTCTGGCGTTGGTTGACCAGCGCGTTCCGCAGATTGAATTTAAGAACCGAAGAAAATAGGGGGAAAGGGGCCCTATGCCGTAACTGTCAAAATATTCCCCCTGTGCTTGTTTATCCACAAAGATGCAAACCCAGTGTTGACCAGATTTGGTGCTGGGATCGGTGTTAGCCACAAGGGCCACGGGAAGCGTTTGGGGACGGTGAAGTGCGGGTAGGCTATCGCAGGGGTAGACGCCTAAAAAGTGGGGGCGCGTAGAGGGGCAGGTGGATAGAAACTGTTGAATTTGGAAGGTGTTCATGATACCAAAATGGATCTGTTAGCGTCAATTTCGACGGTGCGATGTATTTCCGCCATCACCAGCAGAATGACGGGTTCTGTCAATTTGTCGGCAAAACCGATGTTTATAGACACGCTACCGTGGCGCTGGCCGGAGATGTGAGACTCGTTGGCGCTCATGTCTGCAGTGAGATCGAAAGCCATGACGGTATACCCTTGCGGGTAGGCTTCTCTAGAGATGGAGTGTCCTTCGTCCTTGAAATGAATCCCTAACCCGTCCTGCAGGGTTTGAAAGCATTCCATGTAGTGGCCTTTTGAAAAGTCGGGTTGAAGCGGTTGGGAGGGTACGGGCTGACCGTTCACATAGAGTTGAAAGAAGTTCATTTTAAAGTGTTGTAAATTGTACGGATTTGCGTTAAAATTTCCCGAATAAGCCTTGTCGGTGACCATAGCCACGACCACTCTTCTGGGGACTTGCCCTATGAAGACGTCGCTAAACGTCATTGCTCTGGACTCTTTGGGGATGCTGAGGGCGTGAAAGCTGACATCCTTGAGATGGTACTTGGCATTGCTTTTTGAGAGCACGGCCTGGTGTGCAAGTTTGATGGTGGGCGAGGGTCGTACGGATTTTAAACGTAACGTGGCTGACAAGATGTCGGCGTAGCCCTTGAAGGTGGGCTGGTCGGAAAACAGGTAAAATTGGGGAGAGGCAGGGGTGAGTTTAATGGTCATGCTGACGTTATTCAAAAGCAGCTTCTCCTGTCTGAACAGAGCATTGGAAAGAGGGGCGATGAGTTGAACCACGTTGCTAGCTTTGGTAAACCCCTGACGCCACTGAAACCCCGCGTTGGCCACAAAAACTTCCATGATGCCGGCCGTGTCCTTTCTCCAGAGGGATGATTGTAGTTTAGTGTTCATGGCATCTTCGGAGTAATTCAAAAGCGTCTCGATGTAGGTTCTGTAGGGGTACCCAGCTTGCGGCATGGATACGATGACGTTATTGAGGGAGACCTCTACCTGCTGAAACAGGGAATTTAAGGCATTGTTCACCAAAGTGGCTGTAAGATCATCCTTTAGAACGGCTCCCTTGTCATCCACGATGCGGACCATGAGTTCGAGCACCACGTAGGTCAAATCTAGGTAATCGTCCGCATTTCCGGAATAATGAAAGGTGATGGGGGCATTTTTCATGAGGGTATTTTGAGGGTTTAGATATAGGAACCTGGACTCCTCGATGTTCATCTGAACGGGCACCTCTTTAAAGAGGTCGAGTTCGGAACTCATGTGCACGGTTGTGTCTGCCATTACGAGAAGACGTCTTGTACCTTGCGCCTAGGACGTTTCAGCTTGGACTGTTTGTTCTTTTTGGGTTTGGTGCGTTTTATTCTCTTGATGCCGGAACCGAGCATCGCGTCGAGCTTTTCGTTGGCCTTTCGTTTTAAATTGGATCCGGCCTCCCTGAGCCTGTATTTGAAGGCTTCCTTGGGCGATTTTCCCGCGGTGGTCACATCGGAGAGCACGTGCGCACCCACCTTGAGTGCCTCTTTTCCTACCGCTTTCGCTCCGCTTTTCAAAAATGGCAGCACCCTTCTAAAGAGGCCTCCAAGAGCAGAAAATAGTCCGCTGCCTTTTTGGTAGCGGCTGCTCCTGTAAACGACGAAGTCGCGATCGTCGTATGCGCCTCCTGCCTGATTGAGGTAGTACTGCGTGACGTCGTGCACATCCATTATTGCGGTTTGGGTCGGAAGGCGAGAACTATAGTAGAAGAAAATCCGTCAGCAAATGGCAGCAGATCGCCATAACCGTTCCTTAAATCTATGTTTACCGTTTTGAAGTCCTGCTGTGTCAAGGGCACCCAATTTTGGGGGTAGAAGGTCTTTTCGTCGCTCATGTAAGTGTTGTTGCTCCTTTCGTATTCCACCGCCACGCTCTCTATCACCTGAACAAAGGTGTCGCCCACCACTTGCGGGGCCACTAGATTGCAATAGATGAACATTTCGTAAGGAAACCCCATATAGGGGTCTACAGGGTGTTTAGGACCTTTCTGAAGGATCACGTTGGTAAAGGGTTCGAAGCCAAGCATCTTGGCCATAGCGGGTGTTAAGAGCAAACTGTGAATGCGATGAAGGGGGTCGGATGGGCTGTTCTCCGGATCGGCACTGCCAGGGTTCGCATCCTCCTCTTCGGATTCACCTTTGTCTGGCTGCGAACCCTCGCCTCCCTGATTGGAAGTTGATGCGCCGTCGGGTTTTGGGTCCAAAGACGCATCGGACGATGATGCACCTTCGGGTTTTGTACCTGAAGGTGTCGCGATGGTAGGTTTTGTCGGGCGAGACGCCCCCTGGACGGGTTTTTGCTGCCCCGTAGGTTTCGGCTTTGGTTTCGGTTTTGGCTTTGGCTTGTAGTGGGGGGCGTCGTTCAAAACGGCGGATTGTGTTATGATGTACGGTTTAGCAGTGCGCACGACGTTTTCTATATACCCAGAAAATGGCGTGTCGGGTAATCGCTCGGGATGCGTGACGGCCGCATTCACGCTTACCGTGATCTTGCGCTCGTCGAAGAGGAAAAAGTTTTCCACCTGTAGGTGTTGCAGAATGAGTGCGTTGACGAGATTGACAAGGTCTTTTGGATTGTGCACGATGCCTTGAGGCATTTCTAAACTGAATTTGGAATGCGTAGGCAGACGCGTCATGGTGTACTTGGTGCCCACGATGTGGGCATCGTCTCGGGAAACGTTATAAAATTTTACCGGATACCTAACCTTTTGCAGGGCCACTTCCCATTCTCCCTGCAGAACTATTCTCTCGGGCAAGATGTTTGAAAATCTCGCCGTGGTGTTATCGGTGAAGTGATCCATGGAAGCATTGCTCACTAGGGTGATGGAGAACGGCTTCGTCTTAATCATACCGAATCGATCGTCGAAGCCAGGACCCACGAGTTAAACTTGGGAGGATACCCCTTCCACTTGACCAGCAGCTGTTTGTTGCGTCCCCTACCCTTGCTTTGCACTATGCGTTCGATTTTGAAAGTCTCCGGAAGAGCGACCTTTTGTAACTCCTCTGTGTAAAATATGCCGTCAATGGATTCCCCGGTCAGATCCTGCAACTTATATACCACGGGCTTGCCGTGCACGACCTCGGCTATCTTAAATATTTCGTCGGTCCAGTTCTGTTCGTACCCCTTATCGAATTTCATTTTTTCTTTGGAGATGCGCACGTGATCGCCAACGGAATATCGGGGCGCCCTCGTTCGTGGCTCGGGCCTGTTTCCGTACAGATTGTGGTAAACCTGTAAAATGTTAGTCTCGTTCACGTCCCTTGGCGCCATCTTTATCGACCTGTGATACGAACTATTGTACGACTGCATGAGAGCTGGAAGAACTTCCACGTATCTATAGCTGTTTTTAAGCGTGAAATATTTCCACATCTTCGTTTTTAAGGTGCGATTAAAGCGTTCTACAACGCTGGCTTTCACGTTATTTTTCGTGGTGTAATGTTGCACATCGTGCTTCTTTAGAAAAGCGCGAAATGTTTTGTTGGTAAACTCCGTTCCCTTGTCCGTTTGCAGGACCTTGGGGACGCGCTCGGAGAATATGGAGCGAAAAGCTTGCGCAACCTCGGTACCCAGCTTCGATTTTAGAGCAACAGCCCTTCCGTATTTTGAAAACACGTCTATAACGGTGAGAATGTAGACGTAAGGTTTGTTGTGCTCTTTCACGCTGTTCATGACGTTAAGATCGGCTTCCCAAAGATCGTCCATATTGGTCACGTGATAGTATTTGGTGGGGTACCTCTTTCTCGCCGGTTTGTGCAAGGTGTAGCTGTCCTGGGTTTGAAGGAAGGACTCGATGTTCGCCTTTGATGCTCCCGTGGCCTTTCGCAGGGCCTTCACCGTGCCCAAACCGGCATAGTGCTCCGGCTTTTCGTAGTACCGTCTTAGTGCCTTCCATTCCTTCATGCTTTACTTGTACAGGGGTTGCCAGAGACGTCTGCGAAAATGATATCTCGCGGCAGGCGATTTCTTTTTTTCTTTCCGAGGCGAAAAGGGGTTGATTTTTACGGATCTGGGTTCGACCTCCAGCTTCACCGTCTCATTAACGTCTTCGTAAGCGTCATCATCAACATCATCATCATCGTCTTTGTTATGGCTAAGGTAGGGTCGTCTGACTTGTGTCACGAGATCGAGATAGTGGCCCAATTTATATTTTACGAGGCGCCACTTTTCGTCAGGCGAGAGTTTTGATCGCTGTACCTTCTCGATTTCTTTAGCCAGCCTGGAAATAGTGTGGTCGATGACGTGAAGCTTCTGCACGGTCTTTGGTTCGGGGGCAACGAGGATCTGCTTGCCGTACTTCATCCTGTCAATTTTGACACCAGGGCACTACCCAACGTAGCTAACACGGGTAGTAGAAATGCCGGCAGAAAGCCTCCCTTTTGTACCAAGATTTGCTTCTTTTTCTTCAGGGGGACTCGCTTGTCGACGAGTTTCCTCCAAGACCCTTTATGCCTCTTTAAGCGACTCAAGCACTTTTTCGGTAGCTGCACGTGACCTCTGCACACATTGAGCATACATTCGCAAATGGTCTTAATGAGATCGCCATCGGCATTTTTTATCAACTTTTTCCGCAAAGGGGCCTTTGCCTTGGCCAGAGCTGTCAAATTCGCGTGCTGCCTCGCTATGCGGGCACTGCTTAATTTTGCAAGGCTTAACCTGCCCCTAGCCATGTTGGCACGGTAATGACGACCGCACCGAAAATGGAGCGTTATTTAACATCAGCGGTTCCAGTGGCGTAAAAAAACCCTCGATACAATGTAAAGTGTGCATCGAACCCGGGACTTCTTCTTCTTGGTATGTGCAAATCTCGGCTTAAACAAAGCAAATAATCATCGCCCTCAGTTGGGTACGAAATACGAGAGCTTCTCGTCCGGCAGCACGCCGGTTCGATATCTGTATCGGTTAGGCGTATATTGGGTGCAATCCAGCACCAGATACCCATGCGGGTGTTCGGTGGCCTTTTCGAAAGCCTCCAAGAGAAACTTTGAGTTCCTGGGTTCGATCTGCTGACACAGCCTTTCGATCTGCATCTTGTCGCGGTTGTTTTTGAACACCACGATGTAGTTTGCATTGAGAGAGATGTTGCGATATTTCTGCCCCTGAGGAAACACGTTTTGCAGAATGTACACGATGCCGAAGCGCTTGTGGTGGGAGTCTCTGGTGAAAAAATTAGACACGTCCTTCCCGCCCCCCTCGACCATGAGATCGTCCAAAATGACGAGATACTTCTCGCCCACCGAGGCAAGTTCGGGGATCCCCGCGTGAGTCTCACACCGCAGGGGCAAGGCTTCGAGTCTGGGCGAATACTCCGGAGGGTGGCACCACAGCACCTTTTTGGGGCGCTCGTCGAACATGTCGTCGGCGTGGCGAATCAGGTTTTTCACAAAGGTGGACTTTCCGCAGCGCGAAGGCCCCGCCACGAGCATCGTGCTGGGAAAATTGAATCGCCTAAGGTGCCGAGATCTGGGCATCGCGTCCCCAGGGGTTCCTGGTTCGAAATGAGCTTCGCCTGCGCTTGGCGTTTCATTTATGTTTTTCTCTTGTACCCGTAGGGATGCGAGTCAAAATCCTCGGTGTAAACGCGCTTGTTGACCACCATTCTGAAGGTCTTCGTGCTCGGTTCGGTGACCACCGTCCAAAACGGTTTTCTAGAAATCTGAGTCCCCTCCAGAGTCACCGTCTTGCTTCGATCCGTCAGCACCATGTCGCGCATCACATCGGCATTCACGTGCTGTAGATTGCCCCAATGGAGTGTAATGCCCTTCACCTTACATACCGAGACGGTCTTGTCCGTCTCCGGGCACTTGATCTCCATGCAATAGCTCTTCGGGCCCGTGGAGGCGAAACGGGTCATGTACGCACCTCGACCGTACTTCTCCAGCTCGTCCGTCATGTCCCCCAGGAGGCGTCCCGCGGAGGGGGTCCATTCCCCCGGTAACGCGGTGGTGACGACGGAGTCGGTGTCGAAGTAGCACACCCGCTCTCCGAGGCGCTTCAGGTACGAGTATAGCACCAGACGCGCATGTGCCGTGGTGTAAGCTGCAAGCACGGCGTTGGAGGCGGAGTTCACTCTCGGACTCTGCTCGCAGTACTTCCACACCACGTAAGTGACCTCACTCGACACGGGTACGTAGGTCTGCACTTCGATGCCCGGGTCATTGAGCAGGTCCAGAAGGCGGTCGTACCGGCCCACTAGCTCGCACGTGGACATGTTACTTTTCTGACCTAGTTTACCCCAGAACGAGTTCATCATCAGCTTGGCCAATTCCCGCCTGCCGGGGTTGGACGCGATGACCTCGGGATCGAGCACGACGCCTTCGTGTTCGAAGAACTGCTTCACGTACTCCTGCTTGGCTTCTGTCGTGTCGCAACCCGAGGGCCAGCCGGAGGCTTCGGTCTTGATCTTGAGGAACTGATTGACGTAGTCCTCGAACAGCCCCTTGGACCCGGTGCGCGGGTCGTACTGTGCCACGTCGTACTCCCAAATTTCGTAGACCTGGAGGAGCCGGTACCCCTCCTCCAAGGCTACCTTCATCTCGTCGACAACCCAGGTGCCCGACAATGCCCTCTCGTCCCCGTGCCGGCATTCGCCCTGGTTCTCCGTCTCTGCACATGCCCGGCATAGCGGGAACATCAGCTTGCCGCAGATGCGCGCCGGCAGCACCGGGTGGTACAGAGTTTGCGGGGGTAGAACCCGGCACTTTACAAGGCCTCCTCGCACGTCTTCTAGGCGAGGAAAGCGATCTACGTGGATCTTGGGGTGACCCACGGGGTACGGCTTTGTCTTGTTCACGAACGGGTACAGGCTACACACGTCATAATACAAAATCTTCCGGTCCCCGACCGCCTCGCAGTACGTCTTTGTACAGTTTGTGCGGCCTCCGTAGAAGGCGTCTCTGGGGTTTAGGGGTTCGGGTACCGGGAAGTTCTTCGCATGGCGCACTAGGTCTTCGTTCGCCTTCATCAAGGCGTCGAACTCGCAACCCCACATTTCCACCACCATATAGCCGGCCTCCCTGATCTGCCGGGTGAGCTTTTCGGTGCTTTCGAACCTGGAGGCCATGGTTTCTTTTCCCGTGCTGTACACCGGGGCATGGCGGTTGTGAAAACAACGCCTGCACCCGTGGTAAAAACAACCGTGGAAGAAGTACACGTACTTTACAGGTCCTTCTTCTCTGTACCCGTCCACTTTGTGGCCTAAAATTTTAACCTCGCGGCCTCTCATAGCGTGCAGTATAACAAAGTTATTTTGTAATTCTAACCAAGTAAGCCATATGCACGCTATGCGAGACTGCCTGTCGACTAGGCGATATCCTCCGACGGGCAAGAGCCCTAGCTTTTTCGGCGGCATGAAGCGATTTCTATAGACGCACATGCAAGCTTGCGCAATGGTGACGCATTCTCTGAACGGGTCAATGCCGTTCTCATCCAAAAACTGCCTTCTAAATTTTGCTACTCCCTGGCTTAACAAAAGCACGTCCATTTTACAATACATCACCATTTCCGCCTTCATGTCGAAGACGTAGTTGGAGACCACCTTTTCGTCGTGCCACAGCTCGAAGGCTCTTCGCCCCTCCACCGACATACCCCGTGGACAGTAATATCTTTTATCGGGAATCGAACCCACGTAGTTCTGGTTTTCCTTGATGTTAAATAAGTATGGAAAGTAGCCCTTGCTATCTTTCAATGCGAAGGTCTTTGAAAAGCGAGCCAGTGGCATGGGTATAAAGTTGAGCGAATCAATGAACGTGACGTCACCGTGGCGCATGCGGTATATTTTGTTCCCGTTCATTATAAGCTCAGGCGTCCAGTTCAAATTCTGTACCATGTACTTCAATAAAAATTGCCCGTCGTAGCTTCTGAGGTTATGGGCCACCACGATCACGTCCCAGGCTTCGAACCTCGCCTGGGTAATGTGACAAAACAATTGTTTTACCGGATCGTGCATAAAGACCCACTCTTTAATGCCACACTCTGTACAATACGCCATTTTAGTGGTCTCGTCTATGCATAATGGACAGCCTTGGTATAGCACGCACAGGTTTGGTACATGCTCGTACGTTAATGGTTTGCCGACATAAGCACTGTCCTGTGTACATTCAAAGTCGATGAACATGAACACGAACCTGTTTCTTTTGTTGGGAGAAACGTACGGCTGTATGAAACACAAGTGCCCGTCGCTCACGTGCGTCTTACAGTTGCTGCAATACTTCTCCCCACACTGATGAGGTATCTTTCTATGCCTGAGATTAACCATCTTTTGGCAGGTCGTACACACCTTCTCTACATCACACACGGAAAGTGCCTTTGGGTAGAAAGCCCCTTTTTTAATGTGATTTTGAAAACATGTAGGACCCTTAAAATCTCGGTTACACGCGGCACAGTGTATGTAAGCTAAATAGCTCTTTTCGCACTGCTGGTGACACTTTGTACACTTTTCCTCGCACCTGTGTAATTCTTTTTTGTTTGCCGAAGGGTAATTACATTGTCGACAATACCACTTACACTTAAAACACATGTGTAGGTTTACTACGGCGTTAAAATGCCCCTCGTGATAAATGACGTCAATATGTTTGTTTACATTCTTTGCAGACGCATATAGCACGTTCTTGCCCGAATGATCTCCGAAAACAGTCACCTTATAGTCCTTTAACACAGCGTCAAAATGCCTGACGTCATCTATAGTAAATGCTCCATTTAATTTTCCCACTTTTTCGCAAAGGGCAATGGCCCTCTGCTTTTGCAAGAACTCACTGCGTCTCATGGTTTGATAATTGACGTCATTGTCGGCTTTGGCTTTGCTAACAACAATGGCTCTCGGCAAGCACAACTGGTCTTTGTTAATTATTTCTATTATTCCCTTATTACCGCTACAGGCATTGCACGGCTTATAGCACGATCCCGACACCTGCTTTGTCCAAACAAATGTAATGTTTAGAGGTCCTGCTAGCAGAAATTGTTTATTGCTCTGCATGACCTTTTCAATGGATTTAATAACAACATCGGCATTCACTTGATCGATGCGTCTCACACTCATATTGAACGGTTTGGATGGTTCGCTATCGTTCGATATCGATATTCCTAAGAAACCGGGTTCGTTATCCAGCAGGGTCTCTTTAGCAAACTTTACAATGTCGTTAAAGAGGTCTGTCACCCACTGCACAGAATTTGCATCTTTGTGTCCCGGGTTCACAACAATTTCGGTCTCTGTATAGCCAGAGAAAAGCCTTTTCATGCTTCGCTCCCTATGCGAAATAATTTCGAACCTCGGCTGCTTAATTTCGACTTCCTCGCTGTCCGCCCATTCGTGCTCCATTGTACGAAACCACACTCTGGTCCTGGCCATTTTTTTCTTTACCTGCTTCTTTTAAATTATATGTAAACACTCCGGAAGTCAAAAGTATCTCAGTTTTATATTATTTTTAATATACACAACTAGCTATTACCGCGCACACAACCAATACCTTTGCTGTTTCTAATACAATCGTTACTTATCACACACAATTACGCATAAATCCCTCGAAAACCTAAAATCGATATTCTTTTAAATCTTTAAAGCACTTTCTCACTGTTGCGAGCGCCTTATCGACACGTGTATTTAAAGGACCCTTATCATCGCCGCAACTTCCGTCTGCGCGTTCAGTTAAAGAGCTCATTAAATCACCCGGTGGCTTATCTCGCCACAATTTCCAGAATTTTAATCGGGTGTTTTTTCCGGAGTAATTCCGGTCCCACCGTCGAACCACCGCAACATCCGCTTTCGATAAAACCCAAATTTTCCTACCATTCACCACAAAACCACATTTAAAGTTTTTCGTGCTAATGAGCTTCCGTTCTCACAGCATTTTTTAAAGTTCACACGCTCTTTAACAACTTGTTATCGCGTCAGCCATATTGTGTGACGCAAATCCACATGTCGATTAGCAGTGCTTTAAATGTTGGGACTTTGTCACCAGGCCTTTACTTTCAGTTCTGTTGTCGAGCGTATAGCTTCACAATGCACCGTTCACACTTTACTAGTTTCACCGTCAGCGACAGTTTTTTTTTTTCTCCATCGAGTAGACGATTGTGGCATCAAGTGGTGACTGAGGAAAGGATAGTTACAACCTCTATCTCGCAGGTCTTCAGTGCGCCGAACGATTTCCATTCTTCTTCAGTGCCGTCGCTTGCAGCGCTTCAGCAACCTGCATCCAGTACTTCGTCTCTGAACGCCACCGTAGAGTCGGGTGACGTCGCTAGGCTTTCGCAACTCTCGGCGTCGTCGCCCCCGGCGTCGCTCCCGGCGTCGCCCCCCACGTCGTCTCCGGCGAGGTGCGGCACTCCTGCTCCACCTGTGGAGCCGTCGATAATAGAGATTTCGTCTTTTATAGACGGCACCATCTCCACCAACATCACCGACGGTTACACAGAAGACGACGACGACGACGTCTCCTCTGTTGACGTCGCCAACGCCACCACCATCGACATCAACAACTGCTCCGGCTTCTCCGTGGCCTGCAACTCCTCGTCGCCCCCGGCGTCACCCCCGGCGTCGCCCCCGGCGAGGTTCAGCACTCCTCTTCAGCCGTCGTCGACTATCGTGATTTCGTCTTCAGACGTCAGCAACTCCACCAGCATCACTGCTGGATACACCGAAGACGACGACGTCTCCTCTGCTGGCATCTCCGACCCCTGCATCTCCTCCCCCCTTGCCTCCTACGCCCCTTCCTACAGTCCCGTTTCCTCTCCATCATTTGTAAATATTCGGACCTCCTCCCCCGTCCCTATTGACGTTATTGATATATCCTCCCCCCTCACTCAATTCAAATTTGAGCAACATTCTTCCCCTCAGCCATTGCCTCCTTTTCAATCCTTACTCCCTCTCCTTTCCTTTAAGTTTCCCAGCAAGGGGTGCAGGCGCTCTCTGTTGCCAGAATTTAATCAGGGTTCGATCCCCGGGCGGTGTGAGGAGGAGTATCCACTGCAGCAGGACGACGGATTTGACACAGCGTTCGCCAACGTTCGGGTTCCAGAGGACGCCGGCGCCGAGCCCATCTGCGAGCTTGCCATTCCCCTGCTGGTCCCGGTCTCGCCAGCATCCAGGCTGCGGCTGGGAAAGCGTCAGCGAGCCCCAATAGCCCCGCTGGTGCCTTTGTCCCCCCAACCCCGGCCGTCGTATGCCCACCTCAAAAAGCGGCGTCTGCTATCATAAGTGATTCAGCGTGTTTTTTGAAAACTAATATTTTTCAGTGTTGTATAGTTTTGTGTGTGTGTGTGTGTGTGTGTAATCACCGTTCAATTTATGGCCCCAGCATAATTCTGTAAGTACTATGTGTGTTTTTTTCTAGTTGTATCTGTCTTTTCTTCGTTTTGGTTTGTCAGTAATGCCATGTCCTTGTCTCTCCCCTTGCGATGAGAGTGAAATTAGAGATCTTATTATTAACCGCCTTCCGTTTTACACAAACGACACCCTTATGAATTATTTTATTCATATCGGTGCCGATTTGGAAGTGTTACAATTTATTTCTTTCCCCGAAGCTATCTATCAACCTATGTGCTTATTTTGCCAGGCCTATCGGCAGTGTTTATTAAATAACAGTTCAATTCCATCTCCTCAATTAATTCACTTTGTTTGTAAGTGTCCTATACAAGTATTAAGGCATTGCCTTCCTTAGATATGTTTTGCTGTACCTCTCAGACTGGCTTCTGCACATTGTGCATGGCCAAACGGTAAGACGCCAGAATTTTACAATCAACTTTAAGCATGTATACTGTTTCCACAGTGTGGCACACGTCAAATCATAGTAGTTTCTCTCCCACTTGTTTGACGTGCCAGGCTCGTCGTGCCTGTTTTATTAATAATATTTCCATTCAATACCCCCATTTGCGCTACACGAACCAAGGGCCCTGTGTTCGATGTGGTGGTTACCGACCCCTAATGCGCAATTGATGGTATACAATGACATGGTTTTTTCAAATTATTTTCCATTTTATATATATATCTTAGTTTTGTGTGTGTGTGTGTGTATTGTTTGGTATATTTAATATTGCGAATTAGTTTTTTCAACCTTGTGCTGTTTTTTTTCTTTTTTTTTATTATATGTATATATATATATATGTGTGATTTTACGCAATGTGAATTTTGTGTGTGATTTGTTTTTTTCTTAAAACAATTTACAAAGAGAGACATTTCTTTTCTCTAAACAATTGTTCGATTTTTGAACCTTGTGCTGTTTTTTCTTTTTTTTATTATATGTATATATATTTGTGTGTGGTTTGTTTATTCTTAAAACAATTTACAATTGTTTTGTATGCCCACACAGTAATAAATTCAATGTTTATATCTTAACTTCCTCATTCGATGTGTATTTCTTTATTTTCACTTATTGTGTTTCTCCTAACTAGGGTTCCTTTCCCTCTCCTAAATATTTTCTTTAGTAGTCATGCAATTTCAACTTCCTCATTAATTAGCATCGTATTCCATCTCTTCGTGGTTCCCCTCATCCACACCTCCTCCCCCAGTTTCCTCACCTTCTTCTTCCCCCTCTTCGTCGTATGTTGTTTCATAATTGGGAAAATTCTCCACCCCTCCAGTGCACGCGTTTTCCAATTTCCCAATCATATGCTTTAGCCCCTCAAATTCCTCAAAAAGTTTAGCTACATTTCCTTTTATTCTGTTTACCAATGTCTGTTGCCTCGTCACATTCTCATGTTTCTCCTCCAGTTCTTTTCTCATTCTTTCCATCATCCCTCGCATTTGTCTTACCCTCTCTTCACACTCTTGTTTCTCCTTATTCACCCCCTTTTCTCCTTCTTTACTTCCTTCAATTTATTTTCGCATTCCTTTTTTATTTTTTGTTTCATCGCATTTATTTCCTTTTTGCACCTCTGTGATGCCGCTTTTCTTATACTATTCACCGACACCCTTCCTACATCCCCACCATTCCCATTATATTCCGAATTTACCTTCAAGCTCCCCTCCGCAGACCACCTAGACGCCCTCTTCACCCTTCCACTTACTTTCCTCCCACCACCTAAGTTCAGCTGCCACTCACCATCGCCACATTTCCCAAACATATACACAAAATTTTCAGAAAAGTAGGAATTCATCTCATTTACCACACTATACGCCATCACAAGTTCGCTTTCCTCCGGAGTCAATTTCCAATCCAATTCCAACCCTTCCGGCAAATCTATCGTTTCCATCAACAAACTACAATCTACCATCTCAACAAGAATCGAACTGTTGTCGCTAGCATACATTCTCACCGGTGTTTTATAAAATTCACACCCGGCTTCATCCTTAACTTCTCCCTTTTCACACCCACATCTTCCTGTTCCAACATACCCCTCTGGACATTCAAGCTGTCCAAACTTCACTTTCCCGTACATCATCCCTGAACATCTCCGCCCCCTCTGACATCTCGTTATCGGTTTTAAACAATTATACACGTTTTTAAGTGTACCTAAGTTAATAAAGTCAGAACCAAACCTACACCCACTGCCTTTCCGGTATACGCATGTACAGTTAGGCAACAATTCATAATCCTTATCACATCTTGTCACATTTTCCAAATGTCCCGTCTCGCCATTCAACTCGAACCCCCCCCCACCGCCTGCGGTGCCATTAGTAGTTAAAGCGGGCGTTAAACACTACCAAAAAAAAAAAAAAAAAAAAAAAAAAAAAAAAAAAAAAAAAAAAAACTCGAACCCACACCTCCCAAAACTAACGCAGCTCCTCTCCGCGCCGGCAACTGCCACCATCATCAACGCTATTACAATCATCCTTTCAATCTCCATTTTCCATCCACCACCTCCCCTTTTATACCTTTATCTTCTCCTATTCACGCCAACCTATCACCAAGCGTTTTATTTCCACCAATCCCCGCCATTCTTTCCTACCCATCCACCATTCACATCGCACCTTATTTTCTCCAATCAAATCACTACACGTCACTTCCGCATGCCATTTTTACTTCTGCATTTCACACCATTCCCTCTTTTCATCCCCAGCTCCCGTCATCATCACTTCCACACGTTAATCCACTTTCGGATTACCCACTCTCACATCCCAGATTAAGCCATTGGATTTAGCGATAATCCTTCCGCTCTTGGTGCTAGTTCTCAAACCTCCCAACAGCGCTCTTAATCCGCCTTAATCCGCGGATTAGCAGCGACACTAGCGCCCCTAGCGGCAGGATTAACGTTAATCCATTGCTTAATCTGGGATATTAACTACTGTCCTCTGAGCAAAATTGAGCGGTCTTTCACACTCAATTTAGAATGGGACGCTGAGAGCCACAGTAGTTACAGAGCGTCCATAAATAACATGCTATTTTTGCACAGACAAATACATTTTTCAACAAAAAACTGCAGCTCGGATTCAGAAATATCGGTCACCGCGATTTGCATCGGAAGCATATCCAAGGAGTTGTGGAGGTGGAAAAAAAAAATCAAATAACTGTATGAATTGGATGGTAATGCATGTTTCTAAAGACTCGAGTCAACCTTTATGTGTTAAACATATTTTATACATCATAAGATACCCACGTCCGATGAACAAAAATCATTGATAGAAATGGTGTATACAAAGCTAACTCTGATAAGTGTTTACTTTCTTTACACATACTATGTACATACTGTATAGAGAAGGTATTGTAATGAACCCAAGAATTCGATACCGAGATTTCATGTTTTGAGACTCCTGAATCCAAAAAAAAAAAAAGAATTTTTAGAAAAATGTCCGTGTATGTGTGTGTGTGTGTGTTTGCGTGGGCAGCATAGCTCAAAAAGGAAAAGACCGTATTTAACTTTTCTATCTTCCAAGGAAGCGACACGAAGATTTTCAAGAAAATCCCCCCACCCCCAACTATAAAAATGGCTCTAACGATTTTGATTAAAATATCGTATATTAAAGATATTTACCTGAAAAATAAAATGTATATCCTGAATTTTCTGGGAATAGCCTCTGAAGACTACTTTATTCTGGATCGATTTTACGGTATTTTGCATAACTGCTAAACCGTAAGAGATGGACAAAAACGTACCACACAAAAAATAGAGCACGTTAAAACACACACTTTATGTTATATACATTTTTTTCGTGGAGTTAATCGTTTTTTAGAAATCTCTTGTTTTTGGTTTCAGCTTTGAAAAACATATTTTTCTCATGCTGGAGTTGGTCAAGTCCCTTATTTGGCTTCTACTTACAAGGAAGCAAGTAATAAGAATATTTTCGCTGATTTTTTCTTGATTATAATGAAGTAAATAGAAGCATAAGCTTTTTAACAATAATTTGTTACATAGATGTAGAGAAAGTCATGTGAATGGAACACATTAGATTTTTGAGATTGTGTGGACAGAATGTACTGCCATAAGTAAAAGAAAAGCCTTTCAAATAATTGTCTACGTAAACCTGAATCTTCTTCTCGGATAACGCACAGGAAGAACCTCAATACGTTACCCAGAAGACAATATTGCTATTATTAGGCCAATGTCTGGAAAGGTCGATTCAGATCCATGCATGCCTTGAAGCTTTGGTGCTCAAGCAAGTAATGAGCTAGAAAGTTTAGCATGAGCAAAGCTGCTAACGAAGCATGACCTTTATAGTCACGATTTACTTGATCCACTGGAGTACGGACAGCCATTTGCTGAAGACAAAAGATTACACATAAAAAAACCTGATATGCTACATTCACATGACATTCTCTACGCCTCTGTAACAAATTATTGTTAAAAACTTATTCTTTATTATGCTAATCGAGATAAACATTAGCAGAAACGGTTTTATTACTTAGTCCCTTATAAGTAGAAGAGAAATAAGGAGATACACTTGGCTAAACCGACAGTTAAATATTTTAAAATGTGGTTGCTATGGTTGCTATCCGATTCTTTGCATGACCAGGTGTTGATAAGTTCCCGTATGAGAAAAGTATAAGTATTTTAAAGCTGAAACTAATAAATAACGAGGAATGTCTCAAAAACGGCCAACTCCACGAAAAAAATGTATACAAAATAAATTGTGTCTTCTGAGGCTATTCCCAGAAAAGTCTTAAATATAACAGATTTTAATTAAAATCGTTACAGCCATTTTTGTGAAAATAAAAATTTTCGATTTTTTTTTCCCATGTAGGGTAGTTGGGGGTGTGGGGATTTTCTTGAAAATCTTCGTGTCCTATCCTTGGAAGATACCGAACATAAACACAAAGTTTGGTATTTAACGGTCTTTTGTTTTTGAGCTATGCTGCCCCCCCCCCACACACACACCACACGGACATTAGTCAAAGCTTTTAAGGCCCATCTCTACAATGTGGGGGCACTGGGTCTGTCTCACTCTCAAGATATCCCGAGTTCCAATCTCCGTTAAGTTGAGTTACCCGGATAAGGGTTTTACGATGTTTTCCCTTGTTCTGAAAAAGCTCACTTGAGCATAATTTCACCACTTTCAACCATCGTCTCAGATATGATCTACGTGTTATATGTAAAGGACGTTATGTGTGTGGTGTGGTGTGTCATAGAGAGAGAGAGAGAGAGAGAGAGAGAGAGAGAGAGAGAGAGAGATATTAACCTGTTCTCTTTCCATGGCCTGGAGTTTAACAAAAGATATATTTTCTGTTTGAAAAAGTCAAGTATTTTAAAATTGAAAACAATAACAGGGAATATCTCTGAAATAACTCTACTAAAAATTGTACATGACATAAATTGTGTATTTTAACGAGATCTGCATTTTTTGTGTAGTAAGTTTTTACCATCGCTTCGGTAAAACGATTATACAAGTCATTTAGAATGAAAAGGACCTCAGGGGCTATTTCCAATAAATTCAGATTTATAATTTATTTGCCATATAAACATCTACGACATTTTAATCAAAACTGTTACAGCCATGTATTTAGAAAATCGAAAACTTCGAAAAATGCTCCATGTAAAGGTGGGAGGATTTTTCTAAAAAATGTTCATGTCGTATCCGTAGAAGACACTTAACTTAATTACCAAATTTGTTATTTAACCGGTTTTTCGTTTTTTGACTTATATTGTCCAGACGCACACGCACGGACCTTTTTGAAAAAGTGCTCTTTTTGGATTCAATGACCTCAAAACATGTATTTCCGGTGACATCTCGCTATAGAATACCTTCTCTACCCACTAAGTGCAATGTATATACATGCTAGATAAAGTAAAAGTCGAATAACCTACTTTCAGCAGTCATTACAGGGTTGCCGATGGAGGAGAGCCAGTGTTTTGTTTTGTTCCTCGAGAGTTTCAATCCTATAATTATTGCAGCACCGCCATACAATCTCCAGCCACAGGAAAAGTTTAAGATGATTCCGACTCGCACAAAGCGGAAAGCCGGTGGGCGAAGCGCCGCCTGGGCTGGTTTTCTCCAAGTCCTCCGGTTTCCCCCACCACTCATTCCACTAATTACTCCATTATCAACTATCCAATCAGCAATTTCGCTTACACTTCATATCATCCAATTCCTTATGTCATGCCTGGCTACGGGCCGACCCCTCGTAACAGGTTCTCCATTCTGTGGTTTCGTGCTGTTGGCTCCCCGACTGGCTTCTGACCCCTAGGCATTGGCTTGTAAGTCCTAGAGGGGTGTCAGTCCTATAAATACCGGAAGCGTAAGCCATTTTTTTTTTATTTCCATTTATAGATAAAATTACAAGATTTTTAGTATAAAAACCAGGATATAAACTTGAACAATAAATTGACTGAGACAACCATGGTACTTTCAGTGAGTTACACTGGTGCTAAATTGCCCCTTGCCCTCCATATTTCCCTGGTTTGGATGCTCCATCCCAGTGGTAGAAACAACGGGAGTCTGGTGATTATATTACCGTTAGAGCTAGATGATCTAGATTCTCCTTTTCTGTACAGAATAGAAGCACAAAACATTAATCGCAAGCTACTTGTAAGCAAGTCATTGAAACTCGCTCCTTGTCACAAATATTGCCGATCCCGGTGGCCGCGCTCGCTAAAGTGTCTCGCTTTGGCGCTTCGTGGTGCACAAGTTTTAGAAAAATGTCCGTGTGTATGTCTGTCTGTCAGTGTGGGTGTGTGTGTGGGGGGGGAGAGGGGAGCAGTATAGTTCAAAAACGAAAAGTCTGTTAAATGTCAATTTTGGTATTTAAGTTTAGTATCTTCCAAGCATGCAACACGAAAATTTTGAAGAAAAATCTACCCTTTACATGGAAAAATTTTCGAAAATTTTAATTTTCTCAAAAATAGCTCTAATGATTTTGATTAAATATATATTTAAATTATTTAACTGACAAATAAAATGTATATCTTGAATTTTCTAAAAACAAGGAGTGTCTCAAAAACGATGAACTCCACGAAAAAATGTATATAACATAAATTAGGTGTTTTAACGTGCTCTACATTTTTCGTGTAGTAAGTTTTTTTCCATCTCTTACGGTTTAGCAGTTATTCAAAATTCCGTAAAATTCATCCAGAATAAAGTACTCTTCAGAGGCTATTCCCAGAAAATTCAAGATATACATTTTATTTTTCAGGTAAATGGCTTTAATATACGACATTTTAATCAAAATCGTTAGAGCCATTTTTGAAAAAATCAAAATTTTCGAAAAAAGTTCCATGTAAAGGGTAGTTTATGGTGGGGATTTTTCTCAAAATCTTCGTGTCGCATCCCTGGAAGATACTAAACTTAAATACCAAGTTTGGCATATTACCGACTGTTAGTTTTTGAGTTATCGTGTTCACAGACCCACGGACACCCACACACACACGGCTCTTTTTCCGAAAATGCTTTTTTTTTAGATAAAGGGGACCCTAAAACATATATTTCCGGTTAAATCTCGGTATCGAATTTTTGGGTGGAGTGCAATACCTTCTCTATGCACTATGTACATAGTACGTATAGAGAAAGTAAAAATATCTTTATTACTTGCTTCCATGTAAGTAGAAGGGAAATAAGGCACAACTATAGGTTAAAGTGACAGTCAAAAGCTGGTTGCTATGTGATTGAAGTTCCTTTGTTTGTACGGACAGGAGTTGACAAATTCCCGTACGAGAAAATTATAACTATTTTAAAGGTGAAACCAATAACAAGGAATATCTCAAAAACGACCACCTCCACGAAAAAATGTCAATAAGTAAACTGTCTGTTTTAACGCGCTCTAGATACATATTTCGAAATAGGGTACTACTAAACTAATGGCTTGTTTCTTCATGGCGAAATGGTGCGCGGCACAGATTGCCGGTCTCGATTTTTTTTTTATTTTATTTTTTTTTTTAAGAAAAGTTCCGGAGGCTTGTCAGGACTCCGGTGTCCATACAAACAAAGGAACTTCAGTGACATAGCAACCAGCTTTTGACTATTCTTTAACCTATGGTACTCCCTTACTTGCTTCTACTTACAAGGAAACAAGTAATAAGATTATTTCTGCTATTTTTGCTCTCGATTAGCATGAAGTAAATAGAAGCATAAGCTTTTTAACAATAATTTGTTGCAGATAATGTAGAGAAAGTCATGTGAATGGAACCATAAGAGTTTTACTCAGTGCTGAGGAATGCTAAGTTTTATTCTAGACAATTGAAACTATTGCTGCATTTTCTGAAAGCATAGGATACTTTGGATCAAGTTTATATTAATTTTTCTACAGTACCTATTATGCAAAGTGGTGTATTTCACTCAAATATTTTACTTAGATATTTCATCGGAAATACGTGTTTTGAAATCCCCTGAATCCCATTAAATTATAAATGAGTCCTGCGTGTAGTTGTCTGTCGGTGTAGCGCACTCAAGACATTCTTCTTGCTCCTCATAAGCAATTATTTGGCCGTTCCGTCTTCAAGGTCTTCCATCCATTTTTACTTTCTCCATACGCACTATGTACATAGTGTATAGAGAAAGTATTGCACTCCACCAAAAAATTCGATACCGAGATTTCACCGGAAATATATATTTTAGGGACCCCAATATCCAAAAAAAGCATTTTCACAAAAAGGTACGTGTGTGTGTGTGTGTGTGTGTGTGTGTGTGTCCGTGTCCGTGTGTCCGTGTGTCTGTGAACACGATAACTCAAAAACGAAAAGTCGGTAAAATACCAAACTTGGTATTTAAGTTTAGTATATTCCAGGGATGCGACACGAAGATTTTGAGAAAAATCCCCCCACCCCCAACTACCCTTTACATGGAACTTTTTTCGAAAATTTTGATTTTCTCAAAAATGGCTCTAACGATTTTGATTAAAATTTCGTATATTAAACATATTTACCTGACAAATAAAATGTATATCTTGAATTTTCTGATAATAGCCTCTGAAGAGCAGTTTATTCTGAATGAATTTTACTAAATTTTGAATAATGCTAAACCGTAAGAAATTGACAAAAACTTACTACACAAAAAATGTAGAGCACATTAAAACACACAATTTATGTTATATACATTTTTTTCGTGGAGTTCGTCGTTTTTGTGACATTCCTTATTTTTGGTTTCTGCTATGAAAAACGTATACTTTTCTCATACAGGAACTTGTTAACTCCTATCCATATAGACAAAGGAACTTCATTGACATAGCAACCAGCTTTTGACTATCACTTTAGCCTACGGTTGTCCCTTCTTTCGCTTCTACTTACAAGGAAGCCAGTAATTAGACTATTTCTGTTATTTTTTTCTGATTAGCATAAAGTAAATAGAAGTATACGCTTTTTAAGAATTATTTGTTGCAGGGATATAGAGAAAGTCATGTGAATGGTACACATCAGATTTTTCTTGGATCTGCCAACAGATCTCTTACCTTTAGGATGTATCAAAAATATAAACTCGGTTAATTATTAAACTTGGCGTTTAGAGGATCTTCAGAGAATCTCAAACCAGCCTTTGCATGGATAAAATGTTCCTCGTGTTTTAAAAAACTACTTTAATGAATTTGAATAAACTGTCACTTGTCAAATAAAAACGTAATTTAACTTGTAGAGCCATATCGTACGATCAATTAAATCCTTCAAATTATGTTCAAATGAGCCCGAGATCCATGGATCTGAAATTAACTCACCTTCTCAGGATAAGGGAAAACTGGTAAGAAAAATTTTGCAGGTAATTCATCCTGACTGAGTTTCGAACTCGAGATCTCTTGAGTGTGAAGTAAATACACTACCCCCGACCCACACTATAGAGGCGGGATCTAATCATGAGAAATAAAATTGGAAGTTCAGCAAATATCTCGTGAGCTTCCCTTTTGAATGTTGTATTATTTTACGAAATAAGGTAATCTTAACGGATAAACTAAAACTTGCCGTAGGAAAATGTAGAACTGATTGAAATAACCAATTTATATCAAACTAACTTTTTTCTAGCTTTGGCCGTTTTCGAAATATTTCGTATTGCAAGTTTACAGCTTGCCTTAGCCTCAGATACAGGTCGCGCATCAGTTCTTGACGAATGATATTTTTAATGAGAGATTAGATGCGAGTCGCTTACTCACCTTTTCTGTGTATTCTCGAAATGTAATCATAAGGAAGCAGAGCTGTTTGTTATTGTAACATAAACTATTTGTTGGCCTGTTTATCAAGGGTAGACTAACTCACTGTGTCTTCGTTAAAGGTCATTCGTCTAGAAGGAACGGGCAGCTTGTAACGGACATGCCTGAACCTTTGCGATATTTCATCTGCCCTTTCTTTTCTTCCATCATGGGAGCTTGTTATCGTGAATAAACATATGGATGCTCTTTGATTTTTGGACGACCAGTATTAAGGAACAAACACGAAACTCCCCTATAATCCTAAATGCCTGTTGCACCACATATTTTAGTAGATTAGTCCTTAATTCCCGCCTATTATCAGTCTCTCGAAGCAATGAAATGAACGAAACCATGAAGCATATGCCGGCGCCACAAATTACCTGTTTCACCCTAGGAAAGAAAAATCCCCCTACACAGCACATGCTAGAGACAGTCGCTTACGTCATGGCGGGAAACACTATTACTGTCACGTGTACTAAAGCTTGTTTCTCTTTATTACTCTATAGTAACTTCATAAAAGCACTTTTGAGAATGGTGAAACATTTCTAGTGCGTTTCCTAAGAAACACCGTCCTGATCTTCAGCATGAAAGATGGCTACTCCCATGTGGATTTATTTGGTAGTGCCCAGGCAGAGCTATAATGTTCTACAGAACAATTGAAACTTCCGCTTGGTGTCGATATGTCTGCTGGGAAATCATACCTAGACAGTAAAGAAAGCTGCATTTATACTTGGTTGACCTATTCCTTAGGTAACCGAGGGGCAAGAGTAGTAAACATTCGGGTTATTTCAGCACTGAGGTTTAGACGTAGTTCTATTGATTTCATCTCCATACCGAAATTCTTTCATTTCATTGATCTTATTACTTTCTCTAGCCAGCATGCACAATGTACATAGTGGATAGAGAAGGTATTGTCCCATGAGTCCCAAAAAAATTTTAAGAAAAAGATCCGTGTGTCTGTGGACAGCATAGCACAAAAACGAAAAGACCGTTAAATACCAAACTTGGTATTTAGATTTTGTATCTTACAAGGATGCGACACGGAGATTTTTAAGAAAATTGCCCTTCATTTGTCATTAAGATGATATTAATATATCTTAAAACATATAAGTTTAATTAAAATCATTAATCATTTTTGAGAAAATCGTTTTCATGTTCCACGTAAAGGTGGATTCTCTTGAAAATTTCATGCGGTATCCTCTATTTTGGTATTTAAAATGCTTTTCGTTTTTGAGTTGTGCTGTTCATTGACACGGCCTTTTTTTTTTTTTTTTAATTGTTATTTTACTTTTCTATTTTTTTAATTATTACCGGTGAAGTCTTAGCATAGAATTTTTGGGCGGAATACAATATTTCCCCTACTTAGTATGCGTGATAGAGAAGATAAAAGTCAAAGCAATTAGAAGAAAACTAGGAGTTTTGGCTTTTCTTAGACAATTTGCCTTAATTGGATAAAAATATTATTATTTGGCCTATGAATTGTTAAAGCAACTCACACTATATAAATCGTTCATATTTAATGCAGACATTTTTATTAAACGAAGAGATTTTTTCCAAAATTAAACAACATGTTCATATGTTTAGATTCAGTAAGGTTGAATTTTCAGTATATTATACACAGTACATTTATACTTGAATCAAAATATTCATATTAATCTTGACGAGCTTTCTATTTCAAAGCTGAAATGTCCATCCAACTTCTCTAACTAAAAATATATTGTGCTTAATATAAAAAAAAAAAAATCTTATGTGTTCCACTCATATGACTTTCTCTGCCTAGCTGTAGCAAATCATTGTTAAAAACACATTTTTCTATCTACTTTATGATAATCGAGCTAAACATTAGTAGAAATTGTCTTAATTACTTGCTTCCTTGTAAACAAAAGGAAAATAGGGAAATACACTAGACTAAAACAATCAAATCTTTTAAAAGCTGGTTGCCATATGGTTGAAATCCGTTTCTATGTAGGGCCAGGAGTTTACAACCTTCCGGGTGAGAAACGTTTAAGCAATCTGAAACAAATAACAAGGAATATCTCAGAAATGGTCAATTCCACGAAAAAAAAACAAAAAAAAAAAAAAACCCCTATCTGATATTGTGTGTTTTAAAGTGATCTAATATATATATATATAGTTAGTAAGTTTTTGTCTATCTCTTACGGTTTACTAGTTACGCAAAATTCATTCAGAATAAAGAGGTCTTTGGAGGCTATTCCCAGAAAATTCAAAATATGCATTTTATTTGCCATAAAAACATCTTTAATGTACGGTATTTTAATCAAAATCGTTATAGCTATTTTTGAGAAAATCATTTTTTTTTTAAATTTTTTCCGTATAAAGGGTAATTTTGGGTGGAGGGAATTTTCTCGAAATCTTCGTGTCGCATCCCTGGAAGATACTAAGCTATAATTCCAAGTTTGGTATTTTACCAACTTTTCGTTTTTGAGTATCGTGTTCATAGACACACGGACACACACACACACGTGGAACTTTTTTTTTTGTAATTTTTTTTTTTATACAGGGGACCCTAAAATGTATATTTACAGTAAAATCTCGGTATCGAATTTTTGGGTGGAATGAAATATCTTCTCTATGCACTATGTACATAGTACGTGCAGAGAAAGTAAAAACTGCCTCATTGATCCTTAACGCTATGTGGCTATGTTCAGTTTTGAACAAAAAGCTTGAGCAAATGATTTCTAGTGAACAAATACATTTTAATATTTTCGTTCGTATTACTAGGCACAGAGATCGGGGCTCAAAGTGGTAAAGTAAGTACGATAATACCAGTGTCAACAAGATAAGGTTACAATGTGAACTCTATTTTCCAACGATGGCATACACAACAAGAATCAAATGCTGTGAACGCAGAGTCAGCTCATATTTGCAGAAATGAATGTCACTTTAACTCTGCTAAACGTCTTTGGCAAGTATTCTATTCTTCTATCCGTCTATTGCCTATTTGATTAGGAGGAAAGTAAGGGATTATTCCTTGAAATCAGCTGCTACACGTACAAATAAAACCACGCCACGAGATGCCAAATATAACTCATCTCCGCGCCCCCTTCAACCTCTGTCTTCCCTCTAGCTTCTCTTCCTTTTGTGTTTGGATGACACACGAGTGGTCCTGTGAAACTGGGGACGCATCCCGTTTTTGTTTCCCATCCTTAGTGATACTACATATGTTAATAATGAATGAACGTTTAGAGAAAGAGAGAGAGAGACAGAGAGTTATTTGTCTGCTAACGTAAAACACATGCGTCAGCCATTTCGCGGAATTATTACACGGGAACCTGCCAAGCTTTAACTTCCTTGTCAGTCAATGACCCGAAAAAAGACAGCGATTTCCAACCTCGTTCAAAATGTATTCCCATCTTGGTAACGGTTAGGGCTCCACTGCCAATAATTCTGCAGAAGTACATAGGCACCTATAATAATGGACACCCACCTAGGACTTACAAGCGGATGCCCAGGGGTCGGAAGCTAATCGGAAGCCAAGGGCACAATACTACAGAATGGAGAACCTGGAACGAGTGGTCGTCCCATAGCCCAGGTATGAGCGTGATGAAACATGATATGAAATGCAAAAGAAATGGATGGTAAGAAAGATGATGGAACAAGTGGTGGAATGAGTGGCGGGGGATACAAAAGGACCCGGAGAAAACTCGCCCAGATGCCGCTTCGTCCACTATTCGGGGGCTTGAGATCGAACCCGGGCCACCTAGGTGGGAGGCGAGCCTAACTTTCAATACCGAAATATCGGTACACTTTTAGGATTACATGTATGGAAAAAAGGTCCGTGTGTGTCTGTGAACGACATAAGTCAAAAACGAACAGTCGGTTAAATACCAAACTTAATATTTAAGCTCAGCATCTACCACAAGATTTTCGATAAAACCTCCCCAACCCAAACTACCTTTTGGCTCGAAAGTTTCTCGAAACTTTTATTTTCTCAAAAATGATTCCTACGATTTTAATAAAATACCGTATATTAAATATATTTGCGTAAGATATAGAATATATATCTTAAAATTTTCTGGGCATGTTGTCATCTTCACTCTGGATGAATTTTATATAGGTAACTAGTAAACCGTAAGAAATGTAGGTCTCGTCAAAACACAATTTATGCTATATCCATTTTCACTTTTTATTGGTGCACGAGATTAGAGAAAGTATTGTATTTTAACCAAAATTCGATACCGAGATTTCGCCGGAAATATATCAAAAAGAAAAGTGTTAAGTCCATTAAATTTGAGTTTAGTATCTCTTAGAGATGCAACATGAAGATTTTCAAGAAAATCCCCCCATCCTAACCTACCCTTTACTTGAAAAATTTTTCCACATATTTTAGTTTCTCAAAAATGGCTCTAACGATGTTGTTACAATAACGCATATTAAAGATATTTAAATGATAAATAAAATGTAAACGTTTCCGGTTGTCATCGGTTTCAATTTTAAGCTACTTAAACTTTCTCATGCGGGAGGTTATCTTCTGTTTCATTTCTCTTTTGTTTTACTCATGGCCGTTCAACAGAAGCTAATTTCAATTATCTCACTATAGCGATCGGCTTTTTAAAAGATTTGATTACCTCTTTACTAGTGTGGTTATCTTATTTCGCGTCTACTTAAAAGGAACTAATACAATAATTTCTGCTTACGTTTATCTCGATTGTCACTATGTAGGAAAAGGAATAATCTTTTGTAACAATTGTTTGTAGAGAAAGTAATGTGAATGGACATCACTTTTTTTTTTTTTTTTTTTTTTTTTGTGGAATTAACCATTTCCGAGATATTGTTATTGGTATTTTAAAATATTAACTTTTCTCAAATGGGAATTTGTCATTCCTTTTTACTTTCTCTATACGAACTACGTATGCACATAGTGTATAGAGAAGGTATTGCATTGCACCCAAAGATTCGATACCGAGATTTCACCGGATTTACATGTTTTGAGACTCCCTAAATCCAAAAAAATCATTTTTAGAAAAATGTCCGTGTGTGTATCTGTCTGTCTGTGTGTATGTATGTGTGGGCAGCATAGCTCAAAAACGAAAAGACCGTTAAAGCCCAAACTTGGTATTTAAGTTTGGTATCTTCCACGGATGCGACAGATTTTCAAGAAAATCCCCCACCCCAAACTATCCTTTACATGGGAAAAATTTTGAAAATTTTGATTTTCTTAAAAATGGCTCTAAATGGGGAAAAACTTACTACACAGAAAGTGTACCTCACGTTAAAACACACAATTTATTTCATATACATTTTTTTCGTGGAGTTGATCATTTTTAAGATATTCTTCGTTTTTCAGTTTAGCTTTGAAAAACTTAAACTTTTCTCATACAGAAGTTTCTTAACTCCTGTCCATACAAACAAAGGAACTTCAGTCACACATCAACCAGCTTTTGGTTATCACTTTAACCATGGAACTCCCATATTTCGCTTCTACTTACAAGGAAGCAAGTAATAAGACTATTTCTGCTAATTAGCATGAAGTAAATAGAAGAATAAGCTTTTTAACTACAGTTTGTTGCAGAGACGTAGAGAAAGTCATGTAAATGGAACACATCAGATTTTTTTTCTTTCTTTCTTCATTTCTTTTTTTTTTTTTTTTTTTAATTCCTGACATTGTGAAGAGAATCGAATTTCAATAACATAAATAAGGCCATTTTTGTTTATTTTTATCTAGATTAGCATAAAGCAGATCGAAGAATGAGCTTTTGTAGAGTATCTTGTTACAGATTAGTTCAAGTCATGTGCTTAAATCTCTCATGCGCTACCTCTTGATCCTACTTCTCCTTTCTGTATGTGGTTTCTTCTCAGTTTTACATTTTGCACGTGAAATGTATTTCTTGCGTTTGGCTTTTGCTCTAATGTATACGCAAATTTGCATAATAAATCTAAAGTTTGCTATCTAAAATTTAAAATGTATTTAATGATTGTTTTTATCCATTTGCTGAAATAAAGTTAATTTTACTGGGAAAAAATGATACAACTTCATAAGAGCAAAACTTTATTTCTCCAAGAGTATTAACACCAACTTAAATTACACCCTTGCGCCTATTTTCACTGCAATAAAGTATCAGAAAATGATTATATCATATCAACGTGAATGCTCACAGAAATTTTTGAAAGTTAGATTTTTTTCTCGCTAATTAAAAGTCCTTAACTGTATTATCTGAGAAACTAGTTGAGCTAGAGATTTGAGCTTTTGCAGACATTTGGGGGGGGGGGTTCGTATTAAGTGTGCAAATTTTCATCAACTAAATAAATCTATGCAAATTAAAAACTATATGAAGTTAAGTTGCAGTGTCATAATGCAAATGTTCTGCAGTAAACACAATAGCTATATTTACTGATTTTTAAAAGCACTGCTTTGCCCGAGGTACCGACTCCACTACGCTAAGAGCCAGTGTGAAGTCGATGCGCATTGCAAGAAATTATCACTTTTTATTCTAAGTTTGTCACACTACAAACAAAAATGTTAAGTTATTTTGGAAGGCTCGATTTCTTTCTTCCAGACTTCAATTTTCCCATTTTCTGTTCTTAAAAGTCCCTATGGACAACCGGATATTTCTCAACTTCAATTATTAATTCACTATCAAGTTCCATTATAACCAGTAAACAAAGATAGGTTGAAAAATCTGATGTGCCCCATTCACATGACTTTCTCTGCATCTCTGTAACAAATTATTGTTGATAAGCTTATTCTTCTACTTCATGCTATTACTTAGTTCCTTATAAGTAAGAAGGGAAATAAGGGGATACACTAGGCTAAATCGACAGTCAAATGTTTTAAAATGTGGTTGCTATGGTATAGAAATCCGGTTCTTTGCGTGACCAGGTGTTGACAAGTTTCCACTATAAGTATTTTAAAACAAATCAATAACAAGGGATGTCTTAAAAACGGTCAACTCCAGGTAAAAAATCTGATGTGTACCATTCACATGACTTTCTCCATATCACTGCAACAAATAATTCTTAAAAAGCTTATTCTTCTATTTACTTTATGTTAATAAGAAAAAATTAGCAGAAATAGTCTTATTACTCGCATCCTTGTAAGTAGAAGCGAAATAACGGACAACCGTAGGTTAAAGTGATAGTCAAAAGCTGGTTGCTATGTCACTGAAGTTCCTTTGTTTATATGGATAGGAGTTGACAAGTTCCAGTTTTTCATAGCAGAAACCAAAAATAAAGAATGTCACAAAAACGACGAACTCCACGAAAAAAATGTATATAACATAAAGTGTGTGTTTTAATGTGCTCTACATTTTTTGTGTAGTAAGTTTTTGTCCATCTCTTACGGTTTAGCAGTTATTCAAAATTTAGTAAAATTCATCCAGAATAAACTACTCTTCAGAGGCTATTCACAGAAAATTCAAGATATGCATTTCATTTGTCAGGTAAATATGTTTAATATCCGAAATTTTAATCAAAATCGTTACAGCCATTTTTGAGAAAATCAAAATTTTCGAAAAAAGTTCCATGTAAAGGGTAGTTGGGGGTGGGGGGATTTTTCTTAAAATCTTCGTGTCGCATCCCTGGAAGATACTAAACTTAAATACCAAGTTTGGTATTTTACCGACTTTTCGTTTTTGAGTTATCGTGTTCACAGACACACGGACACACACACACACACACACTTACACACACACACACACACGCGGACCTTTTTGTGAAAATGCTTTTTTTGGATATTGGGGACCCTAAAACATACATTTCCGGTGAAATCTCGGTATCGAATTTTTGGTGGAGTGCAATACTTTCTCTATACCTATGTGCATAGTGCGTATGGAGAAAGTAAAAAGCATATAGCATAAATTGTGTGTTGTAACGAGCTCTACAGTTTTTGTACAGTAAGTTTTTGTTCATCTCTTACGGTTTACCAGTTATGCAAAATTCAGCAAAATTCATTCGGAATAAAAATGTCTTTTCAGAAAATTCAAGATACACTTTTATTTTTCATGTAAATATCTTTAACATACGATATTGTAATCAAAATCGTTACAGCCATTTTTGAGAAAATCAACATTCCAGAAATTTCCATGTATAGGGTAGTTGGGGGTGGGGGGAGATTTTCTTGAAAATCTTCGGGTCGCATCCTTGAAAGATACTGAACTTAAATACCAAGTTTGGTGTTTAACGGACTTTTTTGGATTCAGGGGGTCCCGAACCATGTATTTCCGGTGAACTCTCGGTATCGAATTTTTGGGTGCAATACATTACTTTACACTATGTACATATTACGAGTAGAGAAAGTAAAAATACAATTGAGCAACTGAGAAAGACATAAGCACTGGTGATCAAGGTAGCTGCCTGCACGCCATTGGCAGTGCAACACCACCTATGGAGTTGAGCCAAGTTACTGAAACAAAATGGAACCCTACCTATCTCAGTAGCGCGACCTAGAACCGAATGCTGTCATTCATATGATTGCAGTAAAATACTATGTAGCCTCATCCAGATAAAAGCATGTTTCTCATTTTTATGCTGTATAGTATTTCACATAGAATTAGTATCGCTTTTAAACTGATTCTTCTTTATGCTTTTGGTTAATTGAGATAGATTGTTGTATACAGTTGGTTGTACATTGAATGGTACAGTAGGTTAAGACACAGTCAATATCTTTTCTTATAAAGCACTTCGCTATGCGGTTTATAAATGCCACGTGGTCTTTGCCTGACCACGAGAAAATATGAATAGATATGTTCCACTTAAGAAAAATAAAATTATTTGAAAATTAAAATTCAAACTTATAGCACAAAATACCTGGAAATGGTTAGGCAAAAAAAAAAGGGGGGGATGGTTCAGACAGTTTGCCTAGTCCATCATTTCTTGTTCTCATTTCCTAATCATCTCATTCAGGGTTGAAAGAACAGACGACGATGTCCGGCGCGTTGCGGCTGGATGGTGGATTTCTCAGTGTAAAAGATTACTCTGACGTTGTCGGGAGGCTTGGAGCACGTGAGGAAGTGTTCCAACTTCAACCAATAGGAATTCCATCCATGTTTGCGCCTGTCGTCATCCGGATCTGGTCACCCTTCACTTTCTCCCCTCATTCCTCCCTCCCTAGAGTCGTGTAAGTGACAAGAGACCTCAAAGACCTATGTCCTGGATGCTCCATCCGTAACTAATCCTAATCCTAAGGCGAAAAAGAAGAGTTCATATAAGAAATGAACTTTAACGGGATCCACAATTTTACTTTCTCTAGCACGCTTGTACATGTACAGCTAGAGAAGGCATTGTATTGCACCCAAAAATTCGATGTCGAGATTTCCCCGGAAATATGTGTTTGAGGTCCCCTGACTCTAAAAAAGCATTTATGAAACAGGTTCATGTATGTATGTATGTATGTATGTGTGTGTGTGTGTGTGTGTGTGTGTGTGTGTGTGTGTGTGTGTGTGGGCAGCATAACTCAAAAACGAAAAATCGGTTAAACAATAAACTTGGAATTTAAATTCAGTATCTTCCAAAGATGCGACATGAAGGTTTTCAAGAAAATCGTCCTAACCCCAACTACTCTTTACATTGAACATTTTTGAAAATTGTTTATTCTATCAAAATGGCTCCTACGAATTTGATTAACATGTCACATCTTTAAGATATTTTCATGACAGACGAAATGTACATCTTGAAATTTCTGGAAATAGCCTCAGAAGACCTCTTCATTCTGGATAACTTTTGTATAACTGGTAAACCGTAAAAGATAAAAAAAGACTTACACACTACATAAAACAATGCTGATCTTGTTAAAACACCAATTTAGTCTTATACATTTTTTCTTGGGTTAACCGTTTCCGAGATATTCCGTATTATTGGTTTCATTGTAAGCTACTCTAACTTTTCTCAGACGGGAGGCCATCTTTCTTTTCGGTTCTTTTGTCTATTCCTGTGAAGCACAGGGAACAAAATTTCAATTGTTTTACTTAGCGACCAGCTTTTAAAAGATTTTACTATCGCTTTAGCCTAGTGTATTCCTTTATTTCCCTTCTGCTTACAAAGACACAAGTAATACGACCTCCTGCTAATGTTTATCTGATTAAAATGGTGTAGATAGAAGAATAATGTTTTGTAAGTAAAGTTTGTTTGCGGAAAAACTAGAGAAAGTCATGTGAATGGAACATCAGATTTTTTGGTTAGAAAAATTCTATCCCTTATAGTTTACTAATTATACAAAGTCTTTAGAATTAAGAGGACTTTACAGGTTATTCACAGAAAATTCAAGATATACATTTCATTTTTCGTGCAAATATTTTAATTATTCGGTATTTTAATCAATATGATGCACTCAGTTTTAAGAAAATGAAAAATAATAAGCAATTTTCTATGTAAAGAATCTTCAAAATCGAGTCGCATCCTTGCTGGACGCTGAACTCAGATAGCAAAATTAGTATTTAACCGACATTTTTGCAACAATATATTTTTACAAAAGCTTATCCTTCTACTTCCTGCTAATCGAGATAAACATTAAAAAAATGTTTTTAATTGTTTATTTGTAAGTAGAGGGGGAATAGGGAATACCCTAGGCTAAACTGACAGTCAAATCTTATAATAGCTCGTCGCTATGTGATGGCCTTGAAATTGTGATCTAGATGCATGACCATGGTAAATGAAATGAAACGAATGACGACTTCCTATTTGAGAGGAAAAATAAGTATTGGAAAATTTAAACCAACAAGGAATATTTGTCATAGATTGTGTTTAGCGAGATCTATATTTTTTTGTATATTAAGATTATCTCTATCTCTTACGGTTTAACAAAGCGTTGACCCGGGAAAGGTAGTAAGTCACAAAAAGGGAAGTTTACAGGACGAATAAAACAGGTTTGCCAAAACTGTGAGGCAGATATTGTTGCACAAACTTGGTTAAAATCAAGAATCTATACATTTAAGAATCAAGAATTAATTAAATATACAAAACTAGGCTACTTTTCTATTTTAGGCACAAAGTATGAAATAAAACTTGTCATGAAAAAATCTGATGTGCTCCATTCACATGACTTCCTCTACCTCTCTGTAATAAGCTTATTCTTCTATCTACTTCATGTTAATCGGGATACATGTTAGCAGATACGGTTTTATTATTTAGTCCCTTATAGGTAGAATGGAAATACGGGGATACACTAGGCTAAACCAACAGTAAAATGTTTAAAATGTGGTTGCTATGGTATAGAAATCCGATTCTTTATGTGGTAAGGTGTTGGCAAGGTCCCGTATGAGAAAAGTATTATTTTACAACTGAAATCAATAACACAGAATACCTCGAAAACGGCCAACTCTACCAAAAAAATTGTGTATGACATAAATTGTGTTTTAAGGAGACCTACATTTTTGTGTAGTAAGTTTTTTTTCTGTCTCTTACGGTTTGCCAGTTATGCAAAAGAGTGAGAACATACTTGTATAACGGAGTGGCGGACACGTTGAATCATTTGTTTAAAGTTTTGTTCTATTAGTTCTTGGAAAATGTTACTTACAAAAAACTTATTTACTAAGTAAGGGCTGTATTATCGTATCTTCTGAACTGTCACTCTGTAATTAAAGAAAATTAATGCTTCAAAACACCCGGAAATACTGTGTAATTAATCCCAAGTTTTGCAGCCGTTTCCCTTCCAACTGTAATCCATTCATGTAGCAGTGATGCCATCTGGCTTATACATTCACTGAATTTTAGACAAACAGATTGCCAGTCAGCGCTTACGTAATATTTTCCAATATGTTGGATAAAGGACCTAAACAAAATGAACCCTTAGTATGTATGCATGCACGTAAGCTGTATGTATGTATATATGTATGCCGTATGCATATATGTATGCATGTATGTATGTATGTATGTATGAATGTATGTATGTATATATGTATGTATGTATGCATGTATGCATGCTGTATGTATGTATGTATGCATGCATGCATGCATGTTTAACCATATACATTTAACTCGCTTTAAAAGTTTGTGTTTGGCTCTTATATCAGCTACCTTGGTCTTAAAAAGTTATGATTATTGTGGTGAATGAATCTCACCATTGGTTTGACATGCTCCTTTTTACATTCTCTACCACATACCTAGCGTATCTAGTAGAAAGAGAACAAACATATTGCTTACCACCCATACATTCGATATTTCAATGGAAATACATTTTCAGTCCCGAAATCCAAAAATTGCATTTTAAAAAACCTTAATTGTGTTACAGCATATTTCAGAAACGAAAACTATAATAAATATCACACTTTATATTTAACTTCAGTGTCTTCCAAATATAGCATGGTAAGATGTTCAATAAATTTCCGGTATAAAGTGTATGAATTCCCGGTATATAGACACGCTATGAAAATTTTCAGTAAATAAACAGCATATCCTTTACATGGATTTTTATTATTTTTATTTTATTTATTTATTTTTGCCAAACACCTGTATGATTTTTATTCAAATATCATATATTTAATACTTTTTCATGACAAATAATATGTATACTTTGAGTTTTCTCTTCTTTTTTTTTTTTGGTATAGTCTCTCCTATACGTTTGAAAATACTTTTTTATAATTTTGTATAAGTGGTCAACTTTAGGTGATAGTCAAAAATATACCAGACAAAAAATCTTATAGGAACATTTACATAACTTTCTCTACTTATGTGTAGCAAACTATTCTTGAAAAGCTTCTGTCTTCTTGACGCCGCTAATTAAGATAAACATTAGCAGAAATAGCTCTATTACATATTATTTCCTTGACAAGAGGAATAAAGAAATGAAACAAGCTAAAGCGATAGTCAAATCTTTTCTTTTGCTTGACCAGGGAAAAGAAACATGAATGGCAATTTCCCATTTAAGGAAAGTTATAGTATTGCAAAATTGAAATCGATAACAATATCTCAGCAGATATGCAAAACTCACCAGAATGATGGTTATTCCCAGATAACCCAAGAAGTATGTACATTTTGTTTGTGATTATATCTTAAATATATGGTATTTTAATAAAAATCGTTTAAGCCATTTTTAAGACAATCAAAATGTAAAGAGTAATTTGGGATGGATGATGTTATTGAAAATCTTCGTCCCGCATCTTTGAAAGTTGCTTAATATATAATTACCATGTTTATAGTTATGTTGTTCGCTTTTAAGTTCACGTGATTTCCTCAGCCTGTTATGGAAATAAAATCTTTTATCTAAATTGTGTTAATCAAGGTAAGTATTAGCAGAAACGGTCTTATTACTTGCTTCTTTGTAAGTAGAAGGGAAATAAGGAAAAGCACTACACTAAAGCGACAGCCAAATCTTTATAAGCCATCGCTTTAGTGTAGTGATTTTAACTATTTCTGCAAATATATATTCTATTAGTTGAGCTTTCTGAGAATAGATATAATTTAAGAAAATGCATTAAAGCAATATATTTTAAAAAAAACTGATAGGTTCCATTCACATAACTCTCTCTGGCTGTTCCACGGCAAACTATTCATACAAAAGATTATTCTTTATCAGTCTCATGCTAATCGAGTTAAATATTAGCAATATTGGTCATATTACTCGCTTCCTTTTAAGTAGAAGGGAAATAAGGGAATGGCTAAATGGCGACAGTCAAATCTTTTAAAACCTGGTCGTTATGTGAAACAATTGAAGTTCGTTTCTCTTTGCATGGTTAGTAGTATGATAGTTTTTTTTTTTTTTTTTTTTTTTTTTTTTCAACCTCCGATAGGCTATAAATAACAGACAAGTTCAAAAAAAAAGTTTTGTACCCTTATGGGTTACTTTTCAACATAATCACCGAAAACATTGGGACATTTATCGTACCTGTGCACAAGCTTTGCAATACCCGCTTCAAAAATGTTGCCGCCAATGATTTCAAATGAGCATTGACGTTGTTTTGAAGATCGTTGGTTTGAAAGTGCTGCCTCAGGGAAAAGGTGAAAGTCGTTGGGTGCCAGGTCAGGACTGTACAGCAGATAAACAAGTATTCCATTGAAATTGATCATGGAGCCGATGGGTTGTACCGCAGTGTGTGGATCATGGATCAACACAATTCCTGAAGTCAGCATTCCTCTTCGTTTGTTTTGAATGGCTCTCCGCAAACGTCGTAAAGTACCTTTACAAAACTTGATTTCTCAAATATGGCTCTAACGATTTTGAATGAAATTAACGATACTTAAAAAATAAAATGTATTTCTCGAATTTTCGGGGAAATCCTCTGCATTCTGAATGACTTTTGCATAATTGGTAAGCCGTAAGAGATAGACAAAAGTTACGACCCAACAAAATGTAGAGCTGGTTAAAACAACAATTTATGTCAAATACAATTTTTTTAGTTAACCACTTCCGAGATATTCTTTGTTATTGGTATCAGTTTTAAGCTTTTCTCATACAGGAATTTGTTAACTCCTGGTCATGCAAAGATAACGAATTTCAAGCACATAGCAACCAGATTTTAAACGATTTGATTATCGCTTTAGCCTGGTATACTCCTTAATTTCCCTTCTACTTATAAAGAACTAAGTAATAAGATCATTTCTGCAGATGTTTATCTCTATTAGCACGAAGTAGTTAGAAGAATAAGTTTTTAAGGAATAATTTATTACAAAGATGTAGAGAAAGTTATTTGAATGGAACACATCAGATTTTTACTTTTTCTATCACGTATATGCAATGTACACCCGTCGCAAAGAAATGGGTAATATCTGGAACGCCAAATAAGTTCTACACGGCACAGCGCCTTGTATACATACCATCCACAATATGTACAATTATGTAGCGGCACCAACAAATTGTCACAAGTTCCAAATCTTAATATTACTAACCCATATCATCAATAATCATAATCAAATTCAGAACCTAAACTTCAGAACCTAGTAACTAACAATATTAACAACACAAAACAAGATACAGTTTGTATTGTACGGCATTACTAAACCTGTAACCTATGTGTGTTCACTGTAGCGCTGTGATAAAATGTGTTACTCCTCTGCTGAGGGTTGCAGGTTCGCTTCTCTTAATGATGTTGAATCAACACATAGCAACTATTTATTTAAGACATACTTATTTCATACACGACATTTGGTACGGTTATGTATGTGATAACATGATGATTCTTTAAGGATGTATTCTACCGAACAGCAATATACTGCACACGAAAACATGTGGTGCACAGAATGGTATGCAAATACATCAAGCAAAAACAGTTCTCTCTCAGTGAAAAAAACCTGGCGTGCTCCATTCACATGACTTTCTCTACATCACTGTAACAAATTATTGTTAGTAAGAATATTCTTCTATCTACTTCAAGCTAAACCAGATAAACATTAGCAGAAATGGTCTTATTACTTAGTTCCTTATAAGTAGGAGGGAAATAAGGGACTAGGGTAACCCGACATTCAAATGTTTTAAAATGTGGTTGCTAAGGGATTGAAATCCGTTTGTTTGCATGGCCAGCAGGTGGCATTTGTGAAAGGTATAAAACTGAATCCAATATCAAGGATCGCCCGGAGTTCTCAGGTTCAATTCCCGGCTGTACAGTCCTATTTGTGCAATCGCACCTTCTCTGTTAAACATGATCGTACATTTTCCAAGGCCCTTCCTATCTCCTTTGGTGTGCCGCAAGGGAGCGTACGGGCCCCTTATTATACCTGGCTTATACCTCGGATTTTCCTAGTCATCCGCAACTCAGCATTGCTCACTATGCCGACGGTGTGGCGGCGCTAAGTGTGGGTACTTGTGCTACGGCGGCAAGCCGCCTTCAGGACTTCTGCAACCAAATTCACTCCTGGTGCCAACGTTGGAGAGCGACTATGAACGCTCATAAATCCCGTGTTGTGAAGTTCACCTACAAAACGAACGTGACCCATCATCTCATTTCTCTCAATGGGACGGAGATACCCACCGCGACTTCTATAAGGTACCTCGGCCTTATCTTGGACAGCCGTCTTACTTGGGGTCCCCATCTCTCCAGTCTAGTGCAGAGGATTCGTCATCGCATCCGCGACGTCCATCATCTTGTGTCCGGTTCCTCGCCATTGCCTTTGCGGTACAAGCGTCTTGTCTACACTTCCTTAATTCGACCCATGTGGCAATATAGCTGTGCGATATGGGGTTCTGCCGCTCCGTCGCAGACCATCAAACTCCAGCGCACACAGAACCGTTTTCTCCGCCTCATGACTGGCGCTCCATGGTACGTGCGCAACTCAACTCTGCACGCTGACATAGGCCTACCGGAGGTAATGTGTGTCCTCCGCATCAGCTACAAGAGGCTCCATCGATCCTGTTTGCGCCACAGCAATCCTCTTCTCCGCCATATTTATCTTCCTCCTGAACCTCAACGAGGAAGACTGAAGCGCCGCTGGCACTCCGATCTGCGACTGAACATTTAGCTCTTTTATTATTTTCTGTGCTGCTTTCTTTGTATCTTTGTACTATTTCTTTGGACCCATCGCTGGATGGTACCCCAACCACATATTACATGCTGTTCTGTGTATCTAATTAGCTCAACTGCATTGTACCTAATTGTACAAAAGAGTAAAAAAAAAGAAAAGAAAAAAAAAATTCCCGGCTGGGACGGGAAATTTTTCTTTAACCAGAATTATTTCCTATCCCCCGCAGAGTCTGGAAGTATGAAGGTGAGAGTGAATGTGCGTGTGTTTAGTAATAAAACATTGGTTAACCTAATGTTCTAAACCTACAGTAATACGAGTTGTTTCTATAAGTCAAAACCCCCGATGTGATCATTAAGTTAAAGATGGCAATACAAATGAAACAATTAAAAAACATATCAAGGAATATTTCGAAAACGGTCAACTCTAGGAACTAAATCTACACGACATAAATTGTGTGTTTTAACATGTGTACATTTTTCTATGTAGTACAATTTTATCTATCTCTTATGGTTAAGCAGTAATTCAAAATTCAGAAAAATTCATCCAAAATAAAGAGGTCTATAGAGGCCATTTCCAGAAAATTCGAGATATACATTTTGTTACGTACATATCGTAAATATAAGACATTTTAATCAAAAGAGCCATTTTTAGCGAATAAATTGTTTTCGATTTTTTTTTCATGTAAAGGGCAGTTGGGGTGGGGTGATTAGCTTCAAAATCTTCATAAGAAACTGAACTTAAATATCAAGTTTGGTATTTATCGGACTTTTCGTTTTTGAGCTATGCTGCCCACGCATACACAAACATACACACACATAAATTGACATTTTTCTAAAAGTGATCTTTTTTGATTCAGGGGATCCCAAAAACATGTATTTCTGGTAAAATCTCAACATGGAATTTTTGGGTGCGATGCAATACCTTCTTTATACACTATATAAAAAAGAAAGAGAAAGTAAAAATGGAATCTCTATGGTATTAAAAAACACTAAAAGCATTGTTAAGAAAACTAATGTTTTGAAACATATTTAGGAATCCAATTTTGGGCAAATTTGATTTTTTTTGGGAGGTAGGTTAAACACAAAAATAAACATAACGGAATAGTAAAATTTTAATAAAAGAAAACTAATGTTTTGAAAATGTTTAGTAATCCAACCTACCTACCCAAAAAATCAAATTTGCCCAAAATTGGATTCCTAAAAATGTTCCCAAAAATGTTTTTCATATATATATATATATACTCAACACATCCTTCACAACCCGATCCAACAGGAAAATGCCAATTGCAACTGGAAGAACGTGGTATTCTCAAAAGAGTTAATACGTAAGGTAATATTGATTGTTTATTGTACAAAGGGGACCCGATACGAATCAAAATACTTGGCTTCACAATATTCCATCCTGGTCGCGTATCTGTATTGTTTTGGGGTTAGATATCAAGGGACGGTCTAGGTGTGCTGTGACAGATTGACGATGCACTGAACGGTGCGCAGTACACGGTAGTACTCGATAATATTTTCTTTTCCGTGAAGATGAGATTTCCTGTTGGAATTGTTGAATTTGTACAGGATAATCATCCGGTCCACACATTTCGAAAGGTTTCAAATTGGTTTTTAGAGAGACAGGATATCAGTGGTAGAATGTGAGAATTTTTGGGTTGAATTATAAAGGGAGCTGCGCTCCAATTTAGCTGTAGATGGGCGAAGAACAGAAATGGCTTCTGTCTCGTCCATATTACTGCAGGCATTTAATTTTGTCTATGCCCCGAAGATTGATGGCAGTTATACGGGATGAGGGTTCATTCACCTGATATTAATTATGTTTATTTTTGGTGTTTTAGTTTTAGTCAACAATAGTTTATTTACACATTGTTTTATTTATTTAACACGAGTTTTTTTTTAAGTTAGTAGAATTATGATTTTGTGTGCATAGATAGGCCCATAGCTTCAAATGCCAAGGTTATGTTAATGCAATATTATGTTCTACATATCCATTCATAAAATTAACAAACATTAAAAAAAATGGCAAACAGCAACATTTAAAATTAGGGGCTTATGAGTAAAAGCAAGGCGTTTTTAACCTCTCAGCCACCGGATTGTTGTTTTGTGTTCTATTTTCGGTACTCATAAGTTAAGCATTACACTGCCAGTCACAGAGTACTGTACAGTTTTTACTTTCTCCATACGCACTATGTACATAGTGTATAGAGAAAGTATTGCACTCCACCAAAAATTCGATACCGAGATTTCATCGGAAATATATGTTTTAGGGTCCCCAATATCCAAAAAAAGCATTTTCACAAAAAGGTCCGTGTGTGTGTGTGTGTGTGTGTGTGTGTGTGTGTGTGTCCGTGTGTCTGTGAACACGATAACTCAAAAACGAAAAGTTGGTAAAATACCAAACTTGGTATTTAAGTTTAGTATCTTCCAGGGATGCGACACGAAGATTTTGAGAAAAATTCCCCCACCCTCAACTACCCTTTACATGGAACTTTTTTTCGAAAATTTTGATTTTCTGAAAAATGGCTCTAACGATTTTGGTTAAAATTTCGTATATTAAACATATTTACCTAACAAATAAAATGTATATCTTGAATTTTCCAGGAATAACCTCTGAAGAGTAGTTTATTCTGGATGAATTTTACTGAGTTTTGAATAAGTGCTAAACCGTAAGAGATGGACAAAAACTTACTACACAAAAAATGTAGAGCACGTTAAAACACACAATTTATGTTATATAATTTTTTTTTTCGTGGAGTTCGTCGTTTTTGAGACATTCCTTGTTTTTTGTTTCTGCTATGAAAAACCTATGTTTTTCTCATACAGGAGCTTGTCAACTCCGATCCATATAAACAAAGGAACTTCATTGACATAGCAACCAGCTTTTGACTATCACTTTAACCTATGGTAGTCCCTTATTTCGCTCCTACTTACAAGGAAGCAAGCAATAAGACTATTTCTGATAATGTTTTCTGATTAGCATAAAGTAAACAGAAGTATAAGCTTTTTAAGAATAATTTGTTGCAGGTATATAGACAAAGTCATGTGAATGGTACACATAAGATTTTTCGTGTGCATTGTGAACACAGCTTTTACGAAGATACACGAAGCTCTTCGATCGACATATGGAATCTGGGGATGACTAATTTTTTGTGTCCACGGGTGTAGCCTTCAACTGCAAACTCCACCTCTTCCTTGTTGGTAAATCTACCACCAAGTCTTTTCATCAAGTTTGGAAACAGAAAAAAATCAGAGGGAGCTAAATCTGGCGAATGGGTGCATGAAGAAGCAATTCGAACTTTAACTCATTTATTTTGGCCATGGCGATAATGGACGTGTGAACTAATGCATTGTCTTGATGATATAAAACTTTCTTTTTCGCTAAGTGCGGCCGTTTTTGCTCGATTTCATCACTGAAACGCTGTAACAAGTTCGTATAATATTCGTCATTGATTACTTTTCCTTTTTTTGAGATAATCAATGAAAATTATCCCGCATGCGTCCCAAAAAACTGACGCCATGACCTTGCCTACAGATGGAACTACCTTCGCCGATTCTCCCCTTCCAATCCACTGTTTTGATTGTTCCTTCGTCTCAGGTGTGAAGTGATGGACCCAGGTTTCATCCATTGTTATGAATCGACGCAAAACGTAACGTTATTGCTGCGAAACATTGCTAAACACTTGACTGAAACATCATCACGACGCTGTTTTTGTTCCATTGTGTGCAAACGCAGCACCCACTTTGCACACAACTTTCTCATACCCAAATTTTCAGTCAGTTTGCGATGTAAAGAACTTTTTGAAATGCCTGCAATTTCTGCAGGCTCGCGCATTTTCAGTCATCCAATACCATTTTGTGGATTTTCTTTACAGTTTCTGGACTGGTAACCCTATTTGGTCGACCATTGCGATGTTCGCCTTGTCAGCTCGTACGGCTGCGCTTAAACTCTGCCACCCAATATTTCATTGTTGTAAACGAAGGAGCAGACTCCCCCAAAGGAGAATCTATCTCAGCTTTAATATTATTTGGGCTAAGACCTTTTAAAATGAAAGTATTGTATCACATAACGATGACCAGTTTTATCCATATTTACAAATTCGCTGAGAGCATTCACTAATGATGGCTGCCAAACAAATGCTAAACAATGTAAAATCGCCCTTCTTCAAATTTAAGCTTTCTAAGATTCGTCCTTTTTACCATTGTTATTTGAAACAACCGCTATCTATGCGTCAGGTCTATACTTCAATACGTCTATACTTCTGGGACAACCTAAGTAAATAGAGAAGGTAGGTATTGTATTCCAACCAAAAAATCTATACCGATATTTCATCGGAAATACATGTTTTGAGGAAAGTATTTTTAGAAATAGATCCGTGTGTGTCTATGTGTGTGGACAGTATATCTCAAAAAGGAAAAGTTGGTTAAGTACCAAACTTGGTATTTCAGTTTACTATCTTCCAAGGATGCGGCACGACGTACTTCCGGAAAATTCCTCACTCTCAACTAATCTTTATGTGAAACATGTTTCGACAATTTTGATTTATTAAAAAATGGCTCTAACAATTTTTAATAAAATAGCATAAAGTTGCTTTTTATTACAAACAAAAGGTTTATCTTGAATTTTCTGAGAATAGCCTCAAAAAACCTCTTCTTTCCGGATAGCTTTTGTGTAATTGGTAAATCGTAAGAGAGAGAAAAAGACTTATTACACAAAAAATTTAGATTCGTCAAAATACAGTTTATGCTTCCCAAGGCACGTAACGGGTGATGAAGACCTCCCCGAAATGCCCCTCGCCACTACTACTATAATGCAAAATTATATCAATACATTATTACTCCAACCCAACTAATGTCACAATACAACAATTAAAACCAATAAAACTTCCAATGAACCCCCATGTGCATTCTCCTTTTTGCAAAACTCACAATAAGGAAAACTATGTGAAAATTTGTCAGTTTTTTTTTTTTTTTTAACTTGCTATTTCCCTAATTTTATGACATATTTGAACAGTTTCCCTGACTTTCCCTGACTTTTTATATTTTCCTGATTTTCCAGCTAAGTGTGAACCCTGTATCTATTTCCCACAGTCGTTCATGATTATTATTCCATAGGTACCTACTTATAGCCATGTCACTGTCAGACCAGGATATCGTTAATCGGCTGAAAAATGAAAAGTAATTGGGACATGGGACATGCCCTCATTCTATTAAGCCACTCAATAGGAATGAGGTGAAAGAGGTTTCGAACTGCGTTCCGCCTTTCCCTAATAGGTTTTTGGTTCCATTCCGTTGCGTTTCGTCAATGGATCCTTCCCTTCGGAATTTGCACACCTGGAATCTGAACTGACAGAGAGCGTCCCATAATGTCAACAAATTGTTAATAAGCCAAACAATATACTGCCCAAGGCAATGGAAATGAAGAAGCCATGAGTGAGGCAATGTGAACGCGGCATTTATGTTAAGAATCAGTCCTACACGCATGCCCTTGACTCAAATTGAATAGCATTTACTTTATTTGATATCGATTGCTCGTTTGCACTCTCCCCTCCTCAGAAAAGTATGACTTCAGCCGGTAGCTAGGCTTCAAACTGGATTGCACAATCAGGTCAACAAAAGGCGATTCTCGTAACTATAAAAGCGGCATAGAGTGCTTATACACATTGGTTGTTGGCGCGTTTGGCGTTGACGCTCGGCCGCTTAAGGGCCGCGGGTTCAAATCCCCAAATGGGCATGGATTTTAGTTTTGTGTGTTTGTGCTCTATGGAAGTCATCCTCACTCCCCTGATGGACAATTAGGTTACGCCTGAAGGCCAATAAGAGAGAGAGAGAGAAAAAAAAAACTATACAGTGTGTTGTAACTAAGAAATGTTTCCGGGCTGTTTTGCCGTGGTCTGCTGGTGTTAGGAGTACCAGACGTTTCGTCCACAACTACGGTGGACATCTTCAGTGGCGCGGTCGAAGTTTTCTAGGAGCAGCGAAACCTTCTCCTAGAAAACTTCGACCGCGCCACTGAAGATGTCCACCGTAGTTGTGGACGAAACGTCTGGTACTCCTAACACCAGCAGACCACGGCAAAACAGCCCGGAAACATTTCTTAGTTACAATGACTCCGGCCGTGAAAGCCTACGTTCTCTCATATACAGTGTGTTAATTTTATTTTGGTCCGTTGTCCAGGATATCGGACAAGATAGTCATTGCTGACTGGCGATATTTAGTTTTCAAAAATTAATGAATCCGTGCCTAGATGACAGCAATTGCTGAGTAGAAGGAACAAAACTTGGAATCCATTATATTTTCGAGTTTTCTGAAGCATTGGTGCTCTTTAATTGCAGAATGACAGGCGGAAAAAATAGAATAAATATCTTTATGTGTTTTAATAGTACATTAATATTTTTGCAAAAAACATGAGAATACCTCAAAATATGACACATGTTTCAAGCATTAAAACAATAAAATTTTAAACAAATGATTCAACGTGTCCACCATTTCATGTAAGCTTGTCTTCACTCTGTTGACCAAGGTATGGAGGAAAAGCTCCAAGAATTGCAGGAGTGACATCTCGTTATCTTCCGGAATAAGAAGTTCGGCAGCTATTGCAGATTTTCAGGGCTTCAAGAACAAAAAAAAAAACGCAGAAAACAATTATTTGCTTCTAAAGGATCTCTGGGGCCATAGGGTTGCTCGTAATTCCGTCGATTCAACATTGAGTTAAGATTTTCTCGTAATTCGCATACTTTGCAAAACACTATCTGTCAGTGTCTCTCGTCGTCCCACCACTTTTTCTGCCACCCGGATCCTGTTTTCCGAAAGCGAAAAATGCACCTACGTAAAAAGAAAGAAAAAAATACAATAAGTAGAAATGTGTTCGATTACTGATGCACAGAAATTGTTATTTGTTTACGCACAAAGCACATAAAAAAAACTCTGATGTGTTCCATTCACATGACTTTCTCTACATCTCTGCAACAAATTGTAGTTAAAAAGCTTGTGCTTCTATTTACTTTATGCTAATCAGCAGAAATAGTCTTATTACTTGCTTCCTTGTAAGTAGAAGCGAAATGAGGCAGTTCCATAGGTTAAATGATAGCCAAAAGCAAATTGCTATGTAACTGAAGTTCCTTTGTTTGTATGGACAGGAGTTAAATTCCTGTATGAGAAAAGTATAAGTTTTTCAAAGCTAAAACGAAAAACCAGGAATATCTTAAAAATGATCAACTCCATGAAAAAAATTATTTTACATAAATTGTGTGTTTTATCGTGAGCTATATTTTCTGTGTAGTAAGCGTTTCCCCATCTCTTACGGTTTAGTAGTTATGCACAATTTCGTAAAATTCATCCAGAATAAAGTAGTCTTAAGGGGCTATTCCCAGAAAATTCAAAATATTCATTTTATTTGTCAGGTTAATATCTTTAATAAACAATATTTTAATCAAAACCGTTGGAGCCATTTTCAAGAAAATCAAAATTTTCAAAATTTTTTCCATGTAGAGGGTAGTTTGGGGTGGGGGGGATTTTCTTGAAAATCTTCGTTTCGCATCCTTGGAAGATACCAAACTTAAATACCAAGTTTGGGCTTTAACGGTATTTTCGTTTTTGAGCTATGCTGCCCACACACACACACACACACACATACACGGACATTTTTCTAAAAATGCTTTTTTTGGATTCAGGGTGTCTCAAAACAGGTATTTCCGGTGAAATCTCGGTATCGAATTTTTGGGTGCAATGCAATACCTTCTCTATACACTATAAACATAGTACGTATAGAGAAAGTAATAAGCTAATTCACTTCTTAGCCTTCCTCTTCGGGTTCTTTTCGATATATTATCAATAGAAATTGGATATATTTTTTGCAATATCAATTACACATTGCCTGATATCGTATTGATATATATTTCTTCAATTAAAACTCCTTTTCTATAGTAGAATTCAATAATGAAGACTGGCTATTTTCATGTTAAAGGGCATCTAATGCAGCTATTGATAGACATTGTTTGCTACAGTACAAGAATCAAAAGAGACAAATAAAACAAATAAAATGTATATTTTGAATTTTCTGGGAATAGCCTCTGAAGAATAGTTTATTCTGGATGACTTTTACGGAATTGTGTATAACTGGTAAATCGTAAGAGATAGACAAAAACTTACCACACAAAAATTGTAGAGCACATTAAAACACACAATTTATTTTATAGACATTTTTTTCGTGGAGTTGATCGTTTTTTAGATGTTCCTTGTTTTTTGTTTCAGTCTTGAAAAACATACTTTTCTCATACAGGAATTTATCAACTCGTGTCCATACAAAGGAACTTCAGTCACATAGCAACCAGCTTTTGACTATCACTTTAGCCTATGGTACTCCCTCATTTCTCTTCTACTTACAAGGAAGCAAGTAACGGAAGCTAATAGTTTCTCGATGAGAATGAAGTAAATCGAAGCATAAGTTTTTTAACAATAATTTGTTGCAGAGATGTAGAGAAAAGCATGTGAATGGAACACATCAGATTTTTTTCTTTATTTCTCAACATAATCCCCAGAAAGGCTAATACATTTGTCATATCGGTGTTCTAATTTAATTAAACCATCTCTGTAGTGCAATTTATCAAGATCCTCAAAATAGCTGTTTACCGCATCAATGACTCCTCGTTACTGTGAAATCTTCGTCCTCCAAGAAGTGTTTTGAGGTTTGGGAACAGGTAGTAGTCACTGGGTTCTAGATCTGGCGAAAAGAGTGGATGTTCAAACAATTCCAACTTTAATTCGCACATTTTTCCCATTGCAACGACTGAACGATGGGCCGGAGCGTTGTGATGAAACAATTTTTTTTTTTTTTTGTTTTGCCAAATGAGGTTTTTTTTTTTTTCTTTTCACCTCAACATCCAAACGTTACAGTAAGCTTGCGTAGTGATGCTTTAACCCTTTTCCAAGTAATCAATATAAATAATTCCCTGTGCATCCCAGAAAACACTCGCCATAACCTTGTTAGCTGACAAAATTGACTTTGTCTTTTTTTGAGTTGGTTCACCTGGCGCAAACCACTGTTTTGATTGTGATTTACTGGAGTGTAGTGATAAATCCAAGTTTCATCCATGTAATAAGCCGTCTCAAAATTCACTGGAATGTTTACGGTAGAGCTCCACATTCTTAAGAGAAACAGTTTTTCTTTGCAACTTTTGATCAGGTGTCAACAAACGCGGCACTCATCTTACACAGACCTTGTGAAAGTCCGAAGCATTACTTAAAATATTACCTGCACTTTTTATATACATGTTTACAGCCTCTGCTATATCAATCAACTTTAATCTGCGATCTTCCAGTACTAAACGATGAATTGTTTCGATGATCTCTGGAGTTGTTACTTCTACAGGGCGTCCAGAGCGAGGTTCCTCACTAGTGCTCGTACGTCCTCTTTTAAACTCTGCAACCCACCTTTTAATCATTGAATATGAAGGGACAGAGCCTTTCAATGTACTGTACATTTCCTCCTTGATTTCTTTAGGCGCTTAACCTTTCAAATGAAAGTATTTAATCACTGCTCGTTTTTCCAAATCTTCCATTTTCGTGAAAACTCTAAAGTTGTCTTGTTTAAAATGCTGTCATTCGAAAACTAAAGAAGCTATTGACCTGTAACTAAGGATACAAGCTAGTCTAGAGTTCAACTATACGATGCTACCGTCTAATTGGCCTAGTGCCGCCATATCAGCCGACCCTCGTATAAATGCGTGTTGCTATAGGACTTTGTTACACAGGCAGCTTCTGCGACATAATCCTACTTCGTTTTTGCAACTTTTGAGTTAAATCGCATTAAAATAATGATGTAATATAGAGCATGAGCAAATTGGGTAGAACCCATATAAAATGAACACTAGTCTATGTTGATAGAATTTACATACTGTCGGGATTCGGGGTCGGTTGCCCTTCTTCTCAGCTTAAGCCCGCCTTACATAGCTGACATTTACTGACCTGAATCCGTCTTGGAGATTGAACAAAGTTTTCTAAATACTAACCAACCATTTATTCAACCTCCCAGAAACAACTATAAATGTAAAGTAAATGTGCCATTCATTGGTAAGGTAAGACGTCACAGGTGGAACCAGAGAAAAAGGGTGACACAGAGCTTCCATAGCATCAATGCGTATTTACGAGAACCGAACAAATTTAAGATTAAAATATAATAAACCAGTAGGTAGTACGTTGAGGGTTGACACCAACAACTAATTAGCCAAAAAATTGCTGCCATCAAAGTTTGATTCTCTAAATGTTTTCTAGAGGTTCCATATTTCTAAATTCCATTTCGCGTACTTATGCAGACTTTGCAGAAATACTGAAAGAAAGTAACATTTCCTCATTCTTATTTATGGTATCAATGTTCAAACACACTAAACTCATGGAAGTAGCTTGTGACAGCATCATACCAGCGAATGAATTCATGGAAGTATTAAATAAAAACACTCGCATGATTTATTTAGTCGTTCTACAAACAAACTTCTTACAAAAGATTATTCTTCTTTCAAAAGCATACTAATCGAGATAACCACTAGCAGAATGTTCTTATTACTTGCTTCCTTGTAAGTAGAAGAAAACTAAGGAAATGCATTAGGCCAAAGCGATAGTCAAATGATTTAAAAGCTGTCGTTATGCGATTGTCCTTGCAAATTTTTTCTTTGCTCGCGAGGAGTAGAACAAAAGAAAAACGGGCTCTTCCTGTCTGAGAAAAGTATAAGTACTTTACAACTGAAACCAATAATAAGTAATATCTCGGAAACGGCTACGTCTACAACAAAAATGTAAAGAAAATTTATTGCGTGTTTTTATGAGATCTTCATTTTTTGTATAGTAAGTTTTTATCTATCTATTGTGGTTTAGCAGTTAAGCAAAATTCGGCAAATTCATCCAGAATAAAGAAGTCTTCAGAGGATATTCCCAGAAAATTCAAGTTATATATTTTATTTGGGATTTAAATATCCTTAATCTACGGTATTTTAATCAAAATCGTTAGTCATTTATCACAAAATCAAAATTTTCGAAAATGTTTCCATGTAAAGGGTAGTTTGTGGTGGGGGGATTTTCTTGAAAATCTTCGTGTCGCATCCTTAGAAGATACTAAACCTAAATACCAAGTTTGGTATTTAACGGTATTTTCGTTTTTGAGCTATGACACACACACAAGGACCTTTTTCTAAAAATAAATTTTCGTGCTCAGGGAATCCCAAACCAAATATTTCCGGTGAAATCTCGATATCGAATATTTGGGTGGAATAGAATACCCTCTCTGCCTCCTATGTAGGTACATACGGGGCTGCAGAAAATAACAAAGAAACAAAACAAAGAGCTATGGAGTCGTACATTTACAAAATGAACGGATGTATATGTAAATCACAAAAAGAAAGAAATAAAAAGCAAAAGAAAACCAAATTATCATTCGCATCTTTCAAGCGATGTTATTTTCCCAATACAAATCACTCGGTGAAAGTGGAAGATAAATCACTGCTCCATCTATGAATGAGAAGCAACAGGTACGCAAACAAGGGGGGTGGCATTATAGGTGAGGTGGCAAGAAAATATTAATCCTCTTCTCCATCAACCAGAATTCGTAACCAGGGAGTAAAAAGCAAGCATACTGACCACTCGAAACTTGATTTTGCTTTGTTTACTGTTTCATCGGATTTACAAATTGTATTAGCTATTTTATTAAGCAGGCTTCCCATTTACTCACTATAGAACTAAAGCCATATGGTGGCCACAATGAAATTTTTAGAATGCCGTGCTTCTAATAAATGAAGAAATTTGTTTACAGGCTGGTACTGAAAGCACTCGTCAGTTGTCAAGACGGGTAAAAAAAATCTTACGTGTTCCATCACATGACTCTCTCTACATCGCTGTAACAATTTTTTTTGTTAAAAAGCTTATTCTATTTCATGATAATCGAAATATATGTTAGCAGAAATTGTCCTTATTCCTTGGTTAGTTGTAAGTAGAAGGGGAAAAAAAAATCAAATGTGTTTCATTCACATGATGTTCTTTAGCTGTTTGGTAAACAAATCTTTTATTCAAAGCATTAATCTGTTATTTGCACCATGCTATTCAAGATAAACATACGCAAAATTAGTCTTATTGCTCTCTTCCGAGTAAGTAGAAGGGAAATAAAAAAATACACAGGCTAAAGCGATAGTCTCGTCCTATAAAAGAGTTCCCTAAATGAAACAATTGAAATTTCATACTCTTTGCTTGCCAGGGATAAACAAACGAGAAACGAGAAGAAGTATGTCTTCCCGTTCGAGAAAAGTTTAAGTAACTAAAATTAAAACCAATAATCCAAAATATCTTGAAAACGGATAACTCTACAAAATTGTGTGTTTTAATGAGATCTACATTTTTGTGTATTAAGTTTTTGTACATCTTTTACAGTTTAGCAGTTATACAAAAGTCATCCAGAATGAAGATATCTTCAGAGACTATTCCCAGAAAATTCAGATAAACATTTCGTTTGTCATAAAAATATCTTTAACATACGGTATTTTATTCAAAATTGTTAGAGCCATTTTTGATAAAATCAAATTTTCGAAAAATGTCCCATGTAAAGGGTAGTTTGGGGTGGGGGATTTTCTTGAAAATCTTCGTGGAAGATAAGTTTGGTATTTAACGGTCTTTTTGAGCTATCCATAGGCGCGCGCGCGCACACACACACATACACACGGACCTTTTTTCTAATTTTTTTTATTCAGGGGGACCCAAAACATGTAACCTTTACTATACACTATGTACATAGTATGTGTACAGAAAGTGATAAACAATTTATTTAAAGCATCCATAAACGTTGAATAACGTGTGCAGTCTGACTCTAGTATTGCGCATTGAAGAAACAAATTACGAATAAGCAGACGGAGAAACATATACAACCCAGGAGCATACGTCTGATCGGCAGCTTTCACTTCATATCTCGATCGAGTACATTATACATCACACTTAATAACAGGTTTGGTGCGCAAGCGAGAAACAATACCTGTCAGTCAGGACTGTGGGAGTCGCCATTATCACCAAACTGGCAGTACAAGCTTGCAACATGCGGATACAAAATGATTAATCTTGGAAACGAGACAAGCAAAATACGGCCGGCGCCGTAACTCAACCGGTGGAGCACGAAGGGTCATGAGGCTGGGAGGTGGGAATTTTTCTCTAGCTAAGATCATTCAATATCTTTTCCAGGGACTGGAACTGTGAATGAGAGCGTGAATATGTGCCTGTAAACAAACCTAAAGATAATAATGCAAAGATGAACACCAACAGTAAACGCATAAATATCATTGTCACGAGCAGTTTTTCCAAAGGAGAAGCCGATATGACCTAGATGTTAAATACGGTATATAAATGGAACAGAAAAAACATTCTGTTATGTTCCATTCACATGGCTTTCGCTAGCTGTTCCACAAACGTCCCTTAATAAATTATCCTTCCATCTACATTATGCTAATCAAGGTAAACATTGTCAGAATTACGGCGCGCCGTGACCACTCGCCTCTTACCTCTTAGGTTGATCCCCGCCAAAACCGATCCACGTGGTCAGTGGACCGCGGTACAACACAGTAGCGATGCGCGCAGTAATGTAACACCATGCTAGTAATCTACATGACAGAATAAATGTATTCTTAAATGGTATAATATTGTATACAAATACCTAAGAGTTTAACAAACGCCGATTTAAACCGTTAAACAGAGCTGTAAGACCCAGCATGCCATTCATACGAGACATCTGATTTCCGCAAATTGTTTACACAGTAACGGTTCCTTGCAGTTCGAACGAAAGAAGAAGCGTTATTGGGAGATGATAGTTTAAGTGACACTGCTGTTGATAACCTGGTTATAACCTTGGATTGGAAAGCAGCAGTACAGTTCAGACGACGATTCCGATCTGGAGGGAATAGAGCGAATAAATGAAAGTTATTGCAAGCATGCTGTTTATTTTTTCGCACGTGGTTTTTAGATATAATTATTACATGTACACGCATTTATTTTGATACGACTAACAATTTTATCACCATTATAGCTAACAGAATAATTTAGTTACCTTTAAATTGTCGGAATAAGAGCTCTGTTCGTTTTGCATTACAACATGCCACGTGTGCACGCCAAGTGGTCGAGAAAATATGAATGGCGGAAGGCTACATTGGAACGGTGCACTGGTTGCCTCGGGTTGTTTTGACGAGGATCAGGTTAAGGCTGAACTGGGTTTTTTTTTAGACGGGTTCGATCCCAAGCGACCGCATGTGAGATTTATGGTGGAGATATGCGGCGCAGGGACGGGTTTTCTCCGGGTTCTCCGGTTTCCCCCGCCATCGCATTCCACAGATACTCCATCTTCATTCCATGTATCACCATGTCATCGCCTGCGGTGCCATGGTAAAGAGCGAGCGTTAAACACTAACAAAAAATTCTCAGAATTGGTATTATTATATGCTTCTTTGTAAGTAGAAGGGAAATAATGGAATACACTAGGCTAAAGCGATAGTCAGGCCGCGCCGTGGTTAGAACACTCGCCTCTCACCTAGGCGGCTCGGGTTCGATCCCAAGCGACCGCATGTGGGATTTGTGGTGGACAAAGCGGCGCAGGGGGCGAGTTTTCTCCATTTCCCCGTTATCGGATTCCACCGGTGCTTCATTCCGTGTATCATTAGTGTCATCGCCTGCGGTGCTATTAGTAGTAAACACAAAAATAAACAGTAAGCGACAGTAAGATTTTTTAAAAGTCGGTCGCTAAATGAAACAATTAAAATTCGGTTCTCTTTGCTAGTTGGACGTAAACAAAAGAGAGACCAAAAGAAAGATGTCTGCCGTTTGAGAAAAGTTTAAGTAACTTAAAACTGAAAACAATAACTCTGAACATCTCGAAAATACGTAACTCTACAAAAAAAAATATATACACACACACACACACACACACACGCACACACACGACATAAATTGTGTGTTGATGAGAGCTTTATTTTTTTTTCTTCTTTTTTTTTTTCAGTAAGCTTCTGTCTAGCTCTTACGGTTTACCAGTTATACAAAAGTCATTCAGAGTGAAGTGATCTTCAGAGGCTATTCCCAGAAAGTTCAAAATATACGTTTCGTTTGTCATGAAATTATCTCAAGCACATGACATTTAAATAAAAATCGTAGGAGTCATTTTGACATGAAAATTTTCAAAAACTGTTCCACGTAATGGTTAGTTAGGAGTGAGGGATTGTCTTGGAAATCTTAGTGCCGCATCCTTGGGAGATATTGAACTTAAATATCAAGTTTGGTATCTACCGACTTTTCGTCTTTGAGCTAAGCTGCCCACAGACACACTCACGCGGATATGTTACTAAAATGGGGTCTCCAAACATGTATATCCGGTAAAATCTCGATATCTAATTTTGGGTGTAACACAATACTTTCTCTATCCAATATGTACATTGTACATACGGGCTAGAGAAAGTAAAAAAAATGTGTTATAATCATATGATTTCTGTACATCTCTGTAACAAATTATTGTTAAAAAGCTTATTCTTCTATCTACATCATGCTAATTGAGATAACCATTGGCAGAAATTGTCCTTATTACTTGGTCCCTTGTAAGTAAGTATAAGGGAAAAATCTAATGTGTTCCATTCACATGGCGTCCTCTAGTCGTTCGGCAAACAAACCTTTTATTCATAAGATTAATCTGTTATCTACATCATGCTAATCAAGATAAACATAAGCAGAATTAGTCTTATTACTAGCTCCTTGTAAGTAGAAGGGAAATAAGAACATGCGCAGGCTAAAGCGATATTCTCGTCCTTTAAAAGCCGGTCGTTATGTGAAACAATTGAAATTCCAATCTATTTACTTTCCAGGAGTAAACAAACGAGAAATGAGAAGAAAGATGTCTTCCCGTTTGAGAAAAATTTAAGTGGCTAAAATTGAAACCACAAATCCGAAAACGGTTACTGTACAAAAAAAAGTATATAACGTAAATTGTATGTTTTAATGAGATCTACATTTTTGCGTAGTAAGTTTTTGTATATCTCTTACGGTTTGCCAGTTATAAAAAAGTCATCCAGAATGAAGAGATCTTCAGAGGCTATTCCCAGAAAATTCAAGTTAATACATTTCATTTGTCATAAAAATATCTTAAACATAAGGCATTTTAATCCAAAAATCAACATTTTCAAAAAAATGTTCCATGTGAAAGGTGGGGGGGGGGGATTCTCTTGAAAATCTTCGTGTCGCATCCTTTGAAGATACCAAATTTAAGTACCATTCTTTTCCTTTTTGGGCTATGCTGCCCACAGACACACACATATACGAACATTTTTCTAAAAATGTTTTTATTCAGGGGGTCTCAAATGATGTATTACCGGTGAAATCTCGATATCGAATTTTTGTGTAGAATACAATACCTTCTCTATACACTATGTACATAGTAGGTCTAGAGAAGGTAAAAATACAGCACATGTCATTTGTTTGTGACGCAAAATGCGTCATTCGTTTGGTGTTCTTGATGTGCAATTGTTTTAGCTGTTACGGAAGTTTAAGTATACAAACAAGGGCTATTCTGTATTTTATAGCCGTTAACCAACAATAAATTCGCGCTATTCGTTGTTTCTACCAAAATATAATTTTGTTTAGAATAATGGTTTGATTGAACGCAACAAAGAACGTGGCTCTCTTGCTAATGCGTTTTTATACAAGAGATTCGCGCGGATGTCCTTTTAATGCTGTTGTAAGGGCAACAACTGGTAGAAAATTGTCGTTTTAACTATTAAATATTTATTTAATCGTTGTGGCGTAAAATACAAATGTAACGCATTACGCTTCTCCGTGTGATTGCATTGGTCAATGCAAATGAATTTCAATTGCAAAACATGTGTTGTGTAATCTCGAATTGTAATGAAAAATAAGTTATTAATATATTGAATTCTCTTTATTTTATATATAATAATTATTGATATCACCAATGATTACCATGTCTTTGATCTACTCCTCACAATATGCCCTCAATGTGGCCGCCAGTCATTGCAATCCAATTTTCCATCCTCATGGAATCACACATTCTTTGAAACACTCTTGTTTCTGGATTGCGTCCAGGCATTGTACACGCGTTCTCTTAGTGTACACATGCACGTCATTTATGGGGACTACATACACCACGGTCTTCAAGTATCCCAAAGCCAAATATCTAAAGGGTTTAGGTTAGGAGAACAGGAAGGCCAACGTATTGGCCCTCCCCGACCAATTCATCCCTCATAAAAGACTCGCATTAGCTGTCGTTTAACTCTATGATGAAAATGGGCTGCTGTGCTGCATAGTAACAAACCTACAATGTGATATTCGTTTCGCATATATTATTCGGGGTGCAAGATATGCTCCTCGTACAAAATAATACCTTAATTCAAAAGATATTGAGTTTACGACCAAAGTTTACAAGAACCGTTTTTTTTTTCTTTCTTTGCATGCTATCCCTTTAAATATTGGAACCCTGCGCTTCAAACTTCTTTATGTGGAACATTTTTCCATTTTTTCTCAAAAATGCTCTTATGATTTTGACTAAAACATATCTTTGAAGTATTTTTATGCCAAATGAAATACACGTATTTAATTGACTGGGAATAGCATCTGAAGCCCTGTTCGTTAAGGATGCATTTTGCATAACTGGTAAACCGTAAGAGATTGGCAAAATCTTGCTACGCCAAAAATGCAAATCTCGTTAAAAACAATGTAAGTTTTATTTGTTTGTTTTTAAGTAAACCGTTTCCGAGATATTACTTGATTTACTGCTGACCATGCACAGAAAAACCCGGATTTAATTATATAGCAACCAGTTTTTAAAACACTTTACTATCGCTTTTGCCTAATACATTTCCTTATTTCCCTTCTGCTTAAAGGATCTGAATCATAAGACTATTTCTGTCTGTTTATCTCGATTAGCATGAAATACGTAGAAGATTATGCTTTTATAAGAGTAGTTTATAGCAGAATAGGCAGAGAAAGTCATGTGAATGGAACACATCAGATTTTTCATTTTGCTTTATACCCTACATAGATGGACAGAAAAACGCACTAACGGGCCATGTAGGTGTATTTTTTGGCATTTTATTATTTTCTCTACACGTACTATGTACATAGTGTATAAAGAAGGTATTGTATTGCACCCAAAAATTCAATACCGAGATTTCACCGGAAATACATATTTTGGGATTTCGTGAATAAAAAAAATAGTAATAATAAAAAGAGTATTTCTAGAAAAATGACACGCGCCTGTGGACAGCATAGCTCAAAAACGAAAAGTCCGTTAAATACTAAACTTGATATTTAAGTTTAGTATCTTCCAAGGATGTCACGAAGATTTTCAAGAAAATCCCCCCACCCCAATCTAGTCGCTGTCTGACTTGCTCTCACTGGTGCGACTTGTGTTTTTCTTTCCGCAGTTTCTCGTGGTGTCAGCCTCTTCTATCCGTACTTTCCTTGTGTGTTTGTGCTTTCTTTCCATTCATTGCATTATTGGAACATTTCTACACCATGGCTGCCCCCGTTGATACGGGGCAGCTTATTTATTCTGCGATGCAGACGTGCTGCCAGTCTGAGGACCAGCCATCTTCTCTACCGGTGCCACATTCAGCTCTTCCAACCGCGTCAAGTAGCTCCCATGGAGTAACCTCTTTGTCTCCTCATGAGCAACACCAGCCCTTACCCACTACTACGAATTGCTCTGGCCAAATGCGGCCTGTGGACCGCGGCCTACCTTCCGCCGGTTTTGCGCCACCCAGCCGGGATAGTTCTTGTCCAAGAGGAAAAAGCTGGATTCTGCTGTACCTGATTCTCCTTTCGCTACAGCTAACCGTTTTGCACCCTTGGCTGACATGGATCTTGAGGATGGTGATCATGGCGTAAGTGCGCCTACTCCTTCTGTTTCCCCACCCCCAAAGCCACCTCCTATCTATGTTTCTAATATACTCAAAGTGAATACTGTCCTCAAACACTTACAAACATCCAATGTTGGCGCTTACAAGCTTGTTACATTAGACAGCAACAAGGTCATATTCACTTTCGAGACTGTGGACGGTTATCGTGCAGCCATACAGTATTTTGAGGCTCAGAAGGTCGAGTTTCAACGTATCAAATGCGTCATGAATAACCTCCGGGTGGTTATTCGTGGGCTTCATCCCACTATAGACACTGCTCTGCAAGAATTGACCTCCCTTGGATATTCACCCGCACAGATGACTCCAGTTTACCATCCCGTCACCAAGGCGAAACTACCTCTCTTTTTCGTGGATCTCAAGCCCAATCCGCTCAACGACGACATCTATAAGCTCGGTCGTTTGTACTACACGATGGTGAGAGTGGAGCCCCCGAAACCCAAACGGGGTGTTATTCAGTGCATGAATTGTCAGGAATTTGGGCACAGTCGTAATTATTGCCACAAACAAGCCCGTTGTGTCAAATGTGATGGCCATCATCCCAGTGCGCAGTGCTCTAAGGCTCCTCACGCGCCGCCGCAGTGTGTGAACTGTCAAAGTCAACATACGGCGAATCACAAAGGCTGCCCTGTTCACCGACGCCTCCAAGTAATTCAGTCTCGCTCTTCTCCCCGACGTACCGTTTCTGGTGCCCCTCCTGCTACCGTTCCTCCACTTCATGCTTTCCCACCTAGGGAGTCTACCTTGCCTACTTCCACTGAAGCTGCTTCTCCTCGTCCTCCTGCATTTGATGCTCGACCTTTGCAGTCGTCTCTAGTTCCTCGGGGCTCCCCTCCCGATGCTACGCAGCCCTTTGCAGCCGCAACCCGTCACTGTGAACAGGATCGTTCTCCATTAGACTGCTTGATGGCTCGACTGGACTCTGTCTTCACTCTTCTACTACCCTGCAGCAATTGCTTCCTGTCCTGTTCTGTGATCATGGCTAATTCAGTCCCTTCTTGCCTTCGAATCTGCACCTGGAATTTTCAGAGTACTACTAATAAGTTTTATGAATTATTACACCTCCTTACGGTTTATGACGTAGACCTCCTGCTCGCCACTGAAACCAAATTGGCTCCTCACATATCTTTCCGTCTTCCTGGATACACTGTGTATCGTACTGATTACCCTAACTCTACTAAAATGAGTGGTTCTGCGGTGTTTATCAAAACTTCTCTGGCTCACCATGCCCTTCCGCCCCCTCTAGAGGACTCCTTCCAGGTTTCTCGGATTCAGCTGCCTACTACTTCCGCAAGCATTCAAATTGGTTCTTTCTATTCTGCTCCTCAGAATCGTGTCAGTCTCACCGACTTCTGACAATAGTTCATGCTTTCCACGCCCCCTTCATGGTCGGCGGCGATTTTAACTCCAAACATCCTCTATGGGGTTCGAACCTATCTAATCCTAGGGGTAAACTTTTACACGCTGCAATCCATCAGTTACACCTAGATGTACTCTCTTATGTTGAACCCACGTTTTACCCACACGATGGTACGACTCCGGACGTACTGGATATCTTTATTGGACGTAATATTTCCCGTCATTGTTCCCGTCTCTCCGTTTTTCATGATCTGAGCTCCGATCATTTACCAGTCCTGCTCACTCTCTCCGATGGTGCGAAGTACAAAAACTTACCCCATCCCTGATACGCCATCCTTTTGACTGGCCTTTGTACACCTCCTTGCTTGCCGACCTCAATCTTACGACTGTACCGCTTAAGTCACTCCGTGATGCTCATGTGGCTGTTTCTACCCTGACTCGCAATATCCAGTGTGCGGCCGACCTTGCCACCAGTACTCTCCAGGATCTTCGTCCTCCTCGTTTTGTGTCATTCTATTCTCCCGAGATCCGTCTTCTGCACTTCATCACGAGAGACTGTTGCAAACTCTGGGAACGCGCGCATTACCCGCTTCACAAAACCATTTTAATCGCGCTATTCGGGAGCTGAAGGCTGCCTTATGCGCTGCACGCTGCACTGCTGCTGAACACCAACTACAAGACTTAAACGCCCGTGACGGGTCACTACGGCAGAAGACTAAAACTTTGACACATCCTTCTGCTGCCATTCCGCCTTTTAAGGTTAGGAACACTTGGTTTTCTACGTCACTTGAGAGGGTAAATTTGTGCTCCGAACTCCTGGAACGTGAGTTTTTCCCAAATACTGTGCTGGATGTGGACTTTGCTCATTGTGTGGAGGAAGAACTCACGCAACCTTTGTTGCTCACATCACATTAAAAACATCATCGCTCGCTGTTCAGCTCACAAAGCTCCCGGTCCTGATCTTATTGTGCTGGTTTTGTTGACGCAAATCTACAACGTTATCCTCCGCACTGCTAATATTCCTCATCAATGGAAGCACGCTACTGTTATCCTTCCCAAACCTGATAAAGTCAAGAATGATCCCCTCAGTTATCGTCCTATTAGTTTACTCTCCCTACTCTCCAAAATCTTCGAACGTCTCCTTCTGCCTCGTCTTTTGCCTCAGCTCACACCGATTATCCATGACACCCAGTTTGGTTTTCGCTCTCTTCACTCCTGCTCTCAGCAGCTCCATCGTGTCGTTGACGCTATTCTTGATTCCTATGAGCGTCCTTCTGGGTGCATAGGACTGTTTTTGGATACGGAAAAGGCCTTTGATAAAGTTTGGCACGATGGATTCTTATTCAAACTCAAACCGCATCTCTCGGACACTTACTTCCGCCTCGTACAGTCATATTTGCGAAATTGCACCTTCTCTGTTAAACATGATCGTACATTTTCCAAGGTCCATCCTATCTCCTCTGGTGTGCCGCAAGGGAGCGTATTGGGCCCCTTATTATACCCGGCTTATACCTCGGGTTTTCCTAGTCATCCGCAACTCACCATTGCTCACTATGCCGACGATGTGGCGGCGCTAAGTGTGGGTACTTGTGCTACAGCGGCAAGCCGCCTTCAGGACTTCTGTAACCAAAGTCACTCCTGGTGCCAACGTTGGAGAGTGACTATGAACGTTCATAAATCCCGTGTTGTGAAGTTCACCTACAAAACGAACGTGACCCATCATCCCATTTCTGTCAGTGGGACGGAGATACCCACCGCGACTTCTATAAAGTACCTCGGCCTTATCTTGGACAACCGGCTTACTTGGCGTCCCCATCTCTCCAGTCTAGTGCAGAGGATTCGTCATCCGCGACGTCCATCATCTTGTGTTCGGTTCCTCGCCATTGCCTTTGCGGTACAAGCGTCTTGTCTACACCTCCTTAATTCGACCCATGTTGCAATATAGCTGTGCCATATGGGTCCAGACAGAACCGTTTTCTCCGCCTCATGACTGGCGCTCCATGGTACGTGCGCAACTCAACTCTGCACGCTGACATAGGCCTGTTGGAGGTAACTTGTGTCCTCCGCATCAGCTACAAGAGGCTCCATCCATCCTGTTTGCGCCACAGCAATCCTCTTCTCTGTCATATTTATTTTCCTCCTGAACCTCAACGACGAAGACTGAAGCGCCGCTGGCACTCCGACTGAACTTATAGCTCTTTTATTATTTTTTGTGCTGCTTTCTTTAGTTTCTTTGGGCCCATCGCTGGATGGTACCCCAACCACATGTTACGTACTGTTATGTGTGTCTAATTAGCTCAACTGCATTGTACCTAAGAGTTTTGTTTTACAAAAGAGTTTTCTTAAAAAAAAAAAAAAAAAAAAAAAAAAAAACTACCCTTTACATGGAAAAAAAAATCGATTTTTTTATTTTCTCAAAAATGGCTCTTTGATTAAAATGTCATGTTTTAGATTTACATAACAAATAAAATGTATATCTTTAATTTTTTCGGAATAAGCTTTCAATTTTTATTGGATTTTGCATAACCGGTAAACCATAAGAGATAGACGAAAATTAACTATACAAAAATGTAGATCTCAATAAAACACATAAATTATGTCATATATATATATTCGTGGAGATGACCGTTTTCGAGATATTCCTTTTTATCTATTTCAGTTTTAAAAATACTTTTCTCATACGGGCATTTGCCTACGCTTAGCCACGCAAAAGAATCGCATTTCAATCACATTTTAAAACATTTGACTAACAGTTTAACCTAGTGCGTTCCCTTACTTTCTTTCTATTTATAAGGAACTAAGTAATAAGACCGTTTATGCTTTGTTTAGCTCGATTAGCATGAAGTAGATAGAAGAATAAGCTTATTAAAAATAATTTGTTACAGAGATGTAGAGAAAGTCATGTGAATAGAGCACATCAGATTTTTTGTTTGTGTGTGGAATGTATTACGTACATTCTCATGTAAAGGCAGAGAAGGTGATTAGAAAGAGGAAATGCTTTAGATACGTGTCTAATGAGTATTTTACTGTCACCGAGAGTTTCAAATTACCTAAATGCTCCTTCCCATGCCCATTATGTGTTTTATTGAGGAAACAATAAAATCTCTCGCCATCTATAGCTCACTGTTTAAGAACCACGTAATAGGTCAAAGTCTGATGGCCCCGACTGTATAAATGATGGGACTTTGGTTAGGGCCGCTGTTTTTGAACAGAAAGTACCTTCCCCGCACCGCCCCCTCTCAAAATCGATGAGCACTATGGTAAGCGAACCAATGTGCACGTGTTTCGACCCGCAGTGCTGCTATGAAACAAACCAACATTTGGATTATTTTTCGCTTCTGCCAACAATGGGACAGCCAAGACTGAAGTTATTCGATAGTAGCTGTCTTCTTGTCCATGCTGAAATGAATGGTTTAAATTGTTTTCAACTGTAAACGGATTTTTAATTTTTCCACTTGGCTTGTGTCAGTGATGTCAATACTGAAGAGGGAATTCTAGAATTGTAACCTTAAAATTACAAGTTGCTACCTGAAAGCAAAATAAGACTATATCAGGCATTTGATATTTACCAATTCAATCTAAGAGTTGTTTGAATTTTAAACAATCAGACCATAAATTACTTTAAAATGCTCAAAATTAAATAACCGCACCTGATGCTCAACAAATTGTCTATATGTGATCTTTATTCTATTTGCAGTCGCATGTGATTGTTCATAGTAAAACGACTGAAATGATGGAATTAGTACACGAAAGTATTTTATACAACTTCACATTCAAATACACAACTATGACTCATGTATTAAAACTATAAATGTCCTGCTATAAACGAATTGGCTCATAATACGATGGAACAAATATAGTACATATGCATGCAATAAACTTCGTTAAATACATAATTCATTTTTTGTCGCATTGAAGCATATTTACCTAAGAACATTTTGCGTTTCTTATTATATTTAGTTCAATCCATTCAACAATATGGTATTCCGAGAATCACAGGATATCAAGTAATGAATACTCATGAAACTTGGTTGGTCATATCGGACGATGAATGAAATTGGTGAAATGAAGCTCAAATGATATTGGGGTCCATGGACCTTACAGTTACTCGACATTCGTCTTCTCAGGATAAGGGAAAACCCCGAAAAAAACCTTATCCGTGTAACTCACCCTAAGCGAGATTCGAACTCACGACCTGTTGAATGTGAGGCAGACAAGCTACCACCACACTACCCAGACGAGCTAGAAATGTTTTGTTGATCCCGTTTATCAAAATATTTTCCCTGACACTGTTCCATCCTCTGGAACTACTTCTGGAAGCATCCGCGCTGCTCAGTTACCGGCACTTTAAGCAACTCTTACCACTAATTGGTTACCACTATCAATGGAGCCCGGGACTTAAAATGTTGTAAGTTGCTATTGTGGTGTGTCATCTCAAAATAATTTGAGATCACCTTGTGATTTACCGGGAAACTTGCGAGGCAGTTGAGGAATTTAATCCTGGGCCGGCATGCTACTAATGACAGCCAGTGGTAGAGCAACCGGTTAGAGACCAGGAGATCCGTGGTTCAAATTCCGGCTATGGCATTGCATTTTTAAGTGTGACTCTACTTATCCTCTTCGTATGCTGCAACATCTTGAGGGCCAGAAAATCTGTGATCTCGAAGCCGTTCTTCACCGTAGGGAACAGGAAAAAATCACATGGTGCCAGATCAAGATTATAGGGTAGATTTTCCTTGCAGAAACATCATTGTTATTTAATGGTGTGAGCTGATACATTGCCATGATGCAACAAAATGTCCCTTAGTCCTGCTTTTCTTGGATAATTTTAACACTTACGAAGGCAAGCTTCTGCGTACCAATTTCAGTAATAGTTGCCTAATTTTTGAGCACCACTGTTTGCCAAGTGACCACTTGTAGAAAAGAAAGAAGCAACCATTTTCTATCCGGTACTCTTTGCTCTCTTGACCTGAACAGGTGGTTGGTCATCTGGGAATACCCAAATAGAGGACTTACGTTTTGTTTCTGGTCAAACTGATATATCCATGTTTCGTCACCCGTAACAATACGTGAAGAAACACGACGAGACTTTTGCACAGTTAAATCATTACAGCATAGCGTTTCTTGGACCCATTCCACCTATGGAGCTTCTGTGCTTAAGATAAATTATGAGGCACCCATCTAACTTTTTTTTATTTTTTCGTGTGTGTAACGCGAATGTGCTCGTGTAGGATGGTTGAAACGCTCGGTGAACCAATCAATAATGCCTGCTCAATGTTCTTGCAGGTTAGTCTTGGATCTTCCTTCATTGTTTCCACAGTGGTGATGTTTTTCTCAACCACTATTGTCTGCCACTCATTCATGTTTAAGAGACTGCCGCCCCCTCAAACCAGCGGAAGTGGCTCGCCTCAGAGAATAGCCCCCAAAAGTCCCCCTCAAACGCTCAAGTGACTACGTTTCATTTAGGCCACATCTGAAGTCGCAGAAGATCATTGCACGAAAATGCTCTCTCTGAATCTCCATTGCACCTGCAAGAACGTTCACACTTTCCAGACTTCAAACATAAAATGAAGGGATATGTATGACCCAACAATGCTCAGCCTGCTACCAAAGTATTACCAATGAGATAGTTCGACACAGTAACAATGCTCTCCCCAAGAGTGGCCAATATTCCGTGACTCAATATTTATCTAGTACCCTCGTATGGTTGCTGGATGGGGCAGTTCCTGTATCATTATGCCTTTAACATTACCAGATATAAAGAAAACTAATTAAAATATGTCCAAAAAGATTACCAAACAGTACTTCTATTCTTTGAATTCATAAATTTGCATTTTGTGTCAAGATTACAGAATAAACATTCTGGCTTGATGTGCTTGTTTGAACCAAATGTTTAATAACAGCAAATTCCTACCACTGTAGCAATTTTTTGCAGCCTAACATCCTTTAGCCTAGATGGCCATATCGGACCATATCCTAAGCGAGATTCGAACTCACGACCTCTTAAATGTAATGTAGACACGTCAAAATTGTTCAACAGATTGATAAAAAATCCAAGTTTGCAGCACTTTAGTAGCTTCAAATTATTATTTAAAATAATAATCAAGAAAGATTTTGATTGATGAAAATCGCTTTTTGCATATTTAAATGCATAGTGTTATAGTTATTTGCAAAACTTTTTTTTTTATTGATTCATTTGTATAGGCCCCTTTAACATCAATGGTCATATCGGGGGCTTTCACTTGTGAAACTGTAGGTTCAGAACTTTAGGTTAAACTTTACATTACTAAACACACGCACATTCACTCTCACATTCATACTTCCAGACTCTATGAGGGAGAGGGAATCATTCCGGTTAAAGAAAAATTCCCCGCCCCAGCCGGGAATCGAACCCGGGACCTCCGGGTGAAAAGTCAGCTCTTGCAAAACTTTTGTATCTAAGAATTTGTAGAATACAAAATGAATGAAATATACAGGAGGATAGATTAGTGCAAATCGATACGCTCTCCCTGTAACCTATTCAGAGCACAAAACTTTCAGTACAGAAACAAATATTTTTTCCAATTTATAATATTTGGAAACAACCGTATTCTTGAAGTATGATAGTCTACACCAGTGGTATTCAACGTTTTTTCTCCGCGTACCCCCATTGACAATTTTCCATTCCAGCCTGTGCCCCTAGGCCTAGCCCTAGAGTTTTCTCTAATTTAAATTATACATAAAAATATTTAAAATAGATTATAACATTACAATGTATTAAATATTACAGAAAGGAGGGTTATGCTATAAGTGTATAAAATAAACACAGGCACTATGATAGCACATAATGTTTCTGACCTGTTAATGAGATGGTTGAACTTATTTTCTGGACACCAGCCCCTCTATCTGGATTCAAGCGATTTCTTTGTTTCCATTTGATTGCTGTCAATTCAGAGAAACCCTGCTCACACAGATAAGTTGAGAGGAAAGGAAGAAGGCATGTAATGGCACAGTCACGAAGTTCAGTGTACTCTTTAGTGCGTAGCATCTCAAATTATAAATTGACATGTTTTCGAATTTTATTTTCAATGTCAACGGACATTTCCAAAAGACTTTCTTATAATTTTACGGGAAGATCATAAAAATTTATGGCGGTGGTGCAAAACGGATTTGTAATCCTTCTTGTGTAATATCGTCTTTCTCAATTTCTGAGAAGTATTTTAAAAGCTGTAACCTGAGATTTTGTAGGTGGAATTTGATTATTTCCAAAAGTTATCAGCAATACTAACCTCATTTTGTCTACTTTGTTCCAAAAGAATTGGAAAAACTGCAATACTCCCTTTATTAACGCAATCAATCCAAAATAAAACTTTCTTATAAAGAAGATTGAAGATTAAGCTCGTTAAATGTGTTGAATATATCCGTCAGATAAGCTAATTGGCAAATCCACGCTTCATCTTCAATATGCTTCACCAGATCGGATTTTAATTTTGTGAGGAAACATTTTACCTCATTTTTCAGTTCAAAAAGATGGGCCAATAAGCGTCCTCGTGATAACCAGCGCACCTCGGTGTGAAACAATTGAGTGTGCGTAGCTCCCATCTCCTCATACATTTCTTTGAACAGACGGGAGTTCAGTGCACGTGACTATTAAATTGACTACTTTTATAGCAGTGTTCAATGTTTCATGTAAATCAGGAGCTATTTTTTCCCTATCAAATGTTCCACACGATACAGGTTTCATTCAAGCTCTCTTAAATTTTTAGGATAGTTCTTAACAAGTAAAAAAAGGGTTTCTATCATATGATTTTTTAAAATCCCTAATATTGTTGTAGATATTGATTTTTAAAGATATTATAAAATATCTTGAATTTTTGTCTGCTTCTTGCTTTAATATTTTTTAACTCTTGAACTAATTGTGGTACAATAAATCCATATGATAGTTCTGTTCCTGATACTTAAATGCGTATTTTGAAAAATAAAAAAAATTAAAATTTTAATCATTTTCATCGTGTGGTGTGATTTGAATTTGGCGCCAGATTTTTAATTTAAAAATTAATAACTCAAAATCTACTTATAATACATAAACCAAATTTTAAACCATGTAACTACTGTACAACATAAATGCATGTTCAAAATGTCAGGCTGATTAGTTGAAAACTGTTGGATTTAGGAATTTCACAGAGGCGTTACCTTAAGCGAGATTCGAACTCGCGACCTGTTGAATGGGAAGCAGACACGCTGCCACCACACTACCCAGGTGGGCTGAGAGAGAGAGAATATTTATGAAGCTTTAGAAATATCGGGAAAATAAGCACACAACTTAAGGCGGAATTCATAATATTGTACTCCCTGGGGATAAAAAGCCACCAGAAGAACAAACACGTGGTTCAGGAACAAATTAAATACTAATGTCCATGACCACGAAACTAGAAGTTTATTCAGCAAATAAGCACTGTAGAAATTTCTGTTCAGGGAATAGACTGCTAGTAATTGGAAATACTGCATTACACCCAAAAATTCGATACCGAGATTTCGCCGGAAATACGCGTTTTTTTTTGAGACCCCTGAAAATTCTTGTGTCACATTCACCTACACTGTAAGAAGCTGATCTTACAAAAGCTTATTTTCTCTCTTCATCACACATATCAGAAAAACTTTTATTACACACTAGCTTGTAAATACGCGGGAATCTTTCAAGATCTGGTCGCTATTGGTGTTTTGAAATTGCGCTCCCAGCAGAAGGAAAAATGAAATACGATTTTCCATTTGAGAAATGTATACGTATTTTAAAATTTAAACTAATAACTAGGAATATCTGAGAAGCGGCTTACTCAAAGAAAGAAAAGAAAAGACATAAGTCATGTACTTTAACGAGGTCTACATTTTTGTATAGTAAGATTTCTCCATCTTATAGTTTATCAGCTATGAACATTACTTCAGAGGCTATCTCCAGAAAATTCAAAATATACATTTCATTTAGCATAAAAATAAACATAAATTTTAATCAAAATTGATACAACCATTTTTAAAAACTTCGACATTTCGGAAAAATGTTCCAAGGCTAGCTCGGGGTGAGGATATTTTCTTGAAAACCTCCGTGATGTTGAGGCGATATATCATACCCATCAAAAAGAAACAGTTAAATAATAATTAATGAAAAACTATCAGTCATATTAATATAAATCGATAATTTTTGGAATAGACACAATGTAAACATACCATTAGAAAGGCATTATAATACTGGATTTCTGTTTTAAGTTTGAGCTATATTGATGGGTGAATAAATAGCGACATAATTTAAGATCTGTTTCTCGGTAAAGCTGTATAGATAGGCAAAAGTTAATTTTTTCGGAGGGTGCAACTCTCGAACATCTAGATGAGCGACAGTATGGCACCTCCCCATTCCCCTATGCGTTGGAGCAAGCTTCCTAACACTAATCTTGGGCCAATGAGACAATAATATTTAAATTTAAACAAAAGTGTCCACCAATCGCAGTCCAGTATCAGTTTCTCTAACTGGCGAGATTAGCGTGGGTTGCAGCCAATATAAATAGAATTCGCGTCCAAGTTCCTTAGAATACTTCTACACCACCACTGCATTAGGACTAATTACTTTCTCTATACGTACTATGTACATAGTGTCTTGCATTCCACCAAAAAATTCGATACCGAGAGTTCACCGGAAATATATGTTTTAGGGTCCCCTGTATCAAAAAAAAAGTATTTTTAGAAAAAGGTCAGTGTGTGTTTGTGTGTGTCCGCGTGTCTGTGAACACGATAACTCAAAAACGAAAAGTCGGTAAAATACCAAACTTGGAACTTAGGTTTAGCATCTTCCAGGGATGCGACACGAAGATTTTGAGAAAAATCCCTCCACCCCAAACTACTCTTTACATGGACCTTTTTTCGAAAATTTTGAATTTTTCAAAAATGGCTCCAACGATTTTGATTAAAATATCGTATATTAAAGATATTTACAGGACAAATAAAATGTATATCTTGAATTTTCTGGGAATAGCCTCTGAAGACTACTTTATTTTGGATGAATTTTATTGAATTTTGCATAACTGCTAAACCGTAAGAGATGGACAAACACTTACCACACAAAAATGTAGAGCACGTTAAAACACACAATTTATGTTATATACATTTTTTTCGTGAAGTTTACCGTTTTTGAGACATTCCTTATTTTTGGTTTCTGCTATGAGAAACTTATACTTTTCTCATACAGGAATTTCTTAACTCCTGTCCATACAAACAAAGGAACTTCAGTCACATAGCAACCAGCTTTTGACTGTCATTTTAACCTATTGTACTCCCTTATTTCGCTTCTACTTACAAGGAAGCAAATAACAAGACTATTTCTGTTAATTTTTTCTCGATTAGCATGAAGTAAATAGAAGCATAAGCTTTTTATCAATAATTTGTTGCACAGCTGTAGAGAAAGTCATGTGAATGGAACACATCAGATTCTTTCTAGTTCATGCTAATGAGATAAACATTAGCATAAATGATCTTATTTCTTACTTCATTGTAAATAGAAGGGAAATAAAGGAATACACTAAGCTAAAGTATTTTCTAAAAGCTGGTGGCTATGTGATTGAAACTCGTTTCTTTGCATTGATAGGAATTGATAAATACCCGTATGAGAAACGTTTAAGTATTTTAAAATTGAAACCAATAACAAGGAATATATCGGAAATTTTCGAAAGTTATCATACAAAGCGTAGTTTGGGGTGGGGAGATTATCCTCAAAACTTCGTGTCTCGCATCCTTGAAGATACTAAATTTAAACACGAGTGCGGTATTTTACCGACCTTTCTTTTTGAGTTATCGTGTTCATAAACACAGATACACACGAATATTTTTCAAAAAAAAATGCTTATCTTGAGTACAGGAGACCCTAAAACGTGTATTTCCGATGAAATCTCGGTATCGAATTTTTGGGTGGAATGCAATACCTGCTCTACCTATGTCCTGCATTAAGTAGAGAAGTAAAAAGCTTTAATGTTTTAATGTATCGATACGTAGTAAATCGTAATGTAATAAAAAAAAGCTGGTGTGCTCATTCATATGATTTTCTGTACATCTTTGTAACAAATTATTGTTAGTAAGCTTATACTTCTATCTACTTCATACTAATCGAGATAAACATTAGCAGAAATGGTCTTACTCTTAGTTCCTTATAAGTAGAAGAGAAATAAGGGAAGACACTAAGCGAAACCGACACTAAAATGTTTTAAAATATGATTGCTATGGGGATTGAAATCTGAATCTTTGCGTTGACAAGTTCACGTATGAAGTATGATTTTATAACTGAAACCAATGACAAAAAATATCTCGAAAACGGTCAACTCCACGAAAAAAATGTATAAGACATAAATTGTGTATTTTAATGAGATCTACGTATTTTGTGTAGTAAGTTTTTGTCTATCTCTTACGGTTTACCAGTTATACAAAATTCCGCAAAATCCATTCAGAATAAAGATGTCTTCATAAGCTATTCCCAGAAAATTCAAGATATACATTTTATTTGTAATGTAAATATCTTAAACATAAGAGATTTTAATCAAAATTGTTAGAGCCGTTTTTGAGAAAACCAAAATTTTGAAATTTAGTCCATGAGGGATTGTCTTGAAAAATTTCGTGTCACATCCTTGGAAGATACTGAACTTAAATATCACGTTTGGTGTTTTACGAGCTTTTCTTCTTCTTCTTCTTCTTCTTTTTTTAAGCTATGCTGCCCACAGACAGACGCATACACACACACACACACAGACACAGACACGCACATACACGGAAATGTTTCTGACAATGTTTTTTTTTTGTATTCAGGGGGTTCCAAAACATGTATTTACTGTGAAATCTCGGTATTGAATTTTTGGGTGTAATAAAATACTTTCTCTATACACTATGTACCATGTACGTGTAGAGAAAGTAATAAATGATAGTAGAAATGGACATATATTGTAAATGTTATAATTTGTTACCCAATTCTATTTGCAGTAGCAAAGCGACTGACAATTTGATAGCGCCAAACCACAGAGTTTGTTGGTGGCACTTACTTGTGTATGACCTCTTTTTAAGTGAACTACATACATATGACCGTTTAGTACACTATACAGCACTGAGCCTCATCCATGTGTTGTGAAGATGGCCTCTCTGGTTCGGAGTTCAATCCTCTATTAAAAGCTCGTTTACAGGTCATTTGGTATTTATAACTTTTTTTTTTTTAATATGTTTTGGGGTCCCCTGAGTCCGAAAAAGGCATTTTTAAAAAAAAGGTCCATGTGTGTGTGTGTGTGTGTGTGTGTGTGTGTGTGTGTGTGTCTGTCTGGCGACTGTATAGCCCCAAAACGAAAAGACCGTTAAATACCAAACTTGGTATTTAGGTTTAGTATCTTCCAAGGATGCGACACGAAGATTTTCAAAAAAATTCCCACACCACAAACTACCCTTTACATGGAAAAAAATTCGAAAATTTTGATTTTCTTAAAAATGGCTCTAACGATTTTGATAAACCTATTTATATCTGAAATAAAATGTATATCTCGAATTGTCTGGGAATATCCTCTGAAGACCTCTTTATTCTGGATGAATTTTGCCGAATTTTTCTTAACTGCTAAACCGTAAGAGATAAACAAAAACACACTACACAAAAAATGTACACACTACGCCAAAATGTCCTTACGTCCTTTACGATTTTGTTGTGGAGGTAACCGTTTCCGAGATATTCCTTTTTATTGGTTTCAATTGCGAAATACTTATACTCTTCTCAAACAGGAAGTGTCCGTTTTTTCTTTTGTTCTACTCCTGGCCAAGCAAAGAAGCGATTTGCAATGACAATCACATAACGATAGCTTTTAAAACATTTACTATCACTTTAGCCTAGTGCATTACCTTAGTCCCCTTCTACTTATAAGGAACTAAGTGGTAAGAGCATTCTGCTAGTGTTTATTTCGATTACATGGTGTAGAAAGAAGAATAATCTGTTGTAGGAAGTTTATACAGCAGCTAGAGAAAGTCATGTAAGTGTAACACATCAGATTTTTGTTATTACAGTCAGATTGAACTCATCCACAATAATAATAATAATAATAATAATAAGCATGAGCTGGCCAATATATAAGATCTTCCACATGTTTCACTCTTACTTCATGAGTACTATTTCATTACCACCTAGCATTATAATTACCTTCTCTATCACATAAATACAAGGTCTGTGAACAGCATAATATTGAGGGGCGTTTCACAACACTTGGTATCTATATGTTTATTAATTTTGAGATTTTAACTTATCCTTATGTTTTTGAATGCCAAGAATTGAATTGTCCTATCAGAATTAAGCTAAACTTGGTAAATACATCAGTAAATTGATGTTAAAACACAATAATTGTTTTTCAAAATTCGGTATCTGCAGCTGGCCAGCTTTTACAATACTTGTAATCTTCAAGAGTTGATAATACTTAACTGTTAAGTTATTAAGAGTTTACTTGGTGGCCACACAGGTTAATAATGTGTTGTTTGTTTTCTTTCTTTCATTGCTGGAACATTCTTTATTGTTATAGAAAGCGGTTAAATGTCAGCATTAGGTTAGTGAGAAAATGAATGAATATGTTTCATCTGTCCAAGATGTTCCATTGGGGGTAAGAGGCAAAGTGCACCAAACATTCTGCCTAGACATTTTCAGGTATGCTAATTCCGGTAATTTGCTTGTGTTCATGGTCTAGACATTGTTTTGCATCTAATTTAAGTTTAAATGACTTAATACACTTTGAACATTTTACAGCAATGATACAAAGTTATAGCAGATTATGTCCTTATGAATTAGGTACATGAAAGTTAAAAACCCTGCAAGGCGAACTACCATTGAAGAGCAGAAGAAGAGAAACAGATCTGTGACAGCAGCCTGCAATTTAAAAATGACGAAGGGTAAGATTGATGTATTTGCCAGTATCCTGAGTGTTTCAAAGGACAGATTGCAACGTCTGGCTAGAAAAAATGCAATCACAGGAAAGATTCCAAAAGAAGACCGGCGAAATAATGTAAGGAATGCAGACCAGACAGAGCACATTAAAAGGACTGAATTGAAATATAAATGTAGAGAGGTACACTGTTCCCGACGGGATATCTGCCGCTCTTATTTTCCACCTGAACTGAATTTTAAAATGATGTAGAAAGTGCATTCAGGTTGGTGATTTGAAATGTTCTTTGTCTAAATACAAACCTGTTTTTTTACAAATACTTCAATCTAGGATTCGGTAACCCCAAAACAGACACCTGTTTTACGGTTTTTAATAAAAATGAAAGCTATTCCTGACTTGGATGAAAAAAAGACAAATTGAGAACAGAGCATAGACTCCACAAAATGAAAGCCAACATTTTTTTCTCCAGATAGTAAAACCAACTAAAGAAGATTTTGACTGACAGCAAAACCAGCTATTACGCAAACTTCCCACTGAGGAAATATTTTACAGTCGTCGTATTACTACTGCAAGGTAAGAATAAGTGTGTGAAAATGTTTCCCACTATATGTGGTTGGAAACACAAAGTTCACGAAATTGCTTCAGCTCTCAGACACTATTTCGTAGGACCCGCCAGGGTAGTGTGGTGGTAGCGTGTCTGCCTCACATTCGACAGGTCGCAAGTTCGAATCTCGCTCAGGGTTAGTTACCCAGATAAGGTTTATTCGGGGTTTTCCCTTATCATGAAAAGTATCGAATGTCGAGTAACTTTAAGCTCCATGACTCCGAGATCATTTGAGAATAATTTCACCAATTTCTCATGGCCCGATATGACCAACCAGGTTAAAGAACGTTAACAAACAATAAAGTAAAAAAAAACTATCTCATGGATGTGGAAAAAAGGTTACGGGATTAAAACAAGATAAATGTAGTTATTTGTTTGTTTCCTGATTACTACTTCTCTCCAAACAAAATTTGTATAATGTTGGCCACATGATAATAGTTGAGAAATGAACTATTTACAGGAAGATCTCGCATTATTTCATCAAAAGAGGGCATAGTTATTTAAAACCAGAGTGTATGTAACATTTGGGAGCATCGAGAAGGAATACAGACGCTTAGATACAGTGTCACAAAATACTAGGAAAATATGGCAGGTGCTTAGTCCTTAGTAAGGACTGGAAGATTTTCGACCTGAAAAGTGCATCCCAAATTCTATTGAAGAAAAAAACTACCATTTAAACCCAATGAAATCCGCGTATTTCGGCTACTAAAAATGGAGTATATGTGAAGACGCTTATACTGGACCTGCAGTAAAAATGGAAACACTAAAGATAAGAGTATCAAACCTAAGAAATATGGACAAAACATTGGAAGTAAAAATGAAGAAACACATCAGCCGAAGAAAATCATTGACATAAAGAAGCTGATTGAATGTTTTGACATAACTTCCGAGCAAGCACCTGCGTCTTATCAGAATGTACTCAAAGGGTGTGTCCAAAATGACAATGACAATGAAACAGAATACCAGGAAGAAGCGGGTAGTGTTTTATGTTACCCTCTGAAAACAAATATTAAATTTCTTATGATTGTTTCTCTAAACTGGAGATTTGATTTTCTAATAAGTGAATTGTGTTTAAATGGGTCAATTTAACATAGTTTGAAAAACACTTTTGCAGAGTACTAACGGAATATAAGTAGGCTTCTTCACGGCTAAAACAATGTAAAATTTAAAATAAAAATGTTAATTAAAATGCTATATTTAGAAACATTTCAGCCTCACTGTGTAACGCCAATGTGTTTATGTTAAAAAAGATGTATCATTATGGCACATTACAGATAAAAAAAATTAAGAGAAGCAGATAAGTATATAAAAATTCAAGATCTATGCCAATATTTTCTACAAAAATGCAAATTCAAAATTTGGTTTCAAATATATGAACCAGTACCATTCTAAGACTCCAATATAAGATACTTATTACAGGTAAAGTGTTAACTGGTTATAGATGTATTTTAAAAAACAGCTCTCCTAAAAATAAATTAGAAATCCCCAGAAAAATGTTGCTAAGATATTGATAATTTTTGCTAAGATTATATTGAATTTTCTGGGAAAACTCTCGGAAGATCTCTTTTATTCTGGATGAGTTTTGCAGAATTTTGCATAACGGGTTGACCGTAAGAAATGGACAAACACTTATTACACAACAAATGTATATCTCGTTAAAACCCATAATTTATATCATAATATGCATTTTTACTTTCTCTAGCACGCATGTATATATAATGCACATAGTAGCTAGAGAAGCTACTGTATTCCAACCAAAAATTCAATATCGTGAGTTCACCTGAAATATGTTTGAAATTCCCCTGATTCCAAAACAACATTTTTAGAAAAAGGTCTGTTTGTGTTAATGACAGTAAAGCTCAAAAACGAAAAGACCACTGAATACCAACTTGGTATTAATGTTTAGTATTTTCCAAGGATACGACAAGAAGATTTTCAAGAAAATCCCCCCACCTCAAACTACCCTTTAGATGGAAAACCGCAAGAGATAGACAAAAACTTGCTGCACAAAAAATATACATCTCGTTAAAACACATAATTTAGGTCATATACCTTTTCCTTGTAGAGATGACCGTTTTCAAGATATTTCCTTGTTATTGGTTTCAATTTTAAACTACTTTAACGTTACTCAAAGGGGGACCATGCTAAGCGAAGCGAACCTCAACTGTTTCACATAGCTACATGGTTTTAAAAGATTTGACTATCGTTCTAGCCTAATACTTTCCCTTCTACTTACAAGGAAGCATGTAGTGAGACCTATTCTGCTAACTTTTAAATGTAAATTGAGTTTTATTTATAGACCCGATGTGGATCTCAGCGTCCCATTCTATACTGGGCGTGAAAGACCACTTAATATTGCTCAGAGGCCTCTAATTCAGATTTGAGGTTTTTTTACGGGACTAACAGCTTTACCTCCCCTTCCAAAAGAAGCCATGTTAAGGACTTTTACGCCCATCTCCTTCGCCGAGTTTGAACCCGCGACCTTGATTATATGAAGTGCTAACTTTTATTTGGATTAGCGTGATGCAGATAAAAGACTAATCTTTTGTAAGAATAATTTGTATACGTATCAGCTAGAGAAGGTTTGTGAATGGAACAATCAGATTTTTTTTTTTTTCGTGGAACTGACCATTTTTTAGATATCCCTTGTTATTGGTTTCAATTTTCACATACTGAAATTTGTCAATTCCTGATTTTGGTTTTTCGATGCATGGGTGACAATAGCAGGAAGACCGGCAAAGACTTGAGTAGACTTTCAAAGGAGTTCCTCAATAGTTGTCGAATGTTATCTCCTTGGAGGGTCAGAGGAAACGAAAACCATAGTAATGAGTCCTCTGGAGCACTAGGACATTCGGAGAGGTTTTATAGGGGAAGCAATTCACTTTAGTAGAATTCAAATAGCCGAATAACACTGAACTGAAATACTGTCACCCTTACAATGACAATTATTAGTTTCGGGCCAGTCAGTAAAGCCTATGGAAATGACAAATATTTTCAAAAACTTAGTCCTATATTAATAGCGGTGTAAATTAAAATGTATAGTATAATGGTTGATAAAATATATAAAAGCTTAATTTCCATAAGCTACATTTATAATATAATTCGATTAGCAAACATAACTTGTTTAGTGGACAATGAATCAATGAATTACAGCCCCAAAGTTCACCATACCTATTCAGCTCACCATACAAGTGAACTACAATCCACTTCTCTATTTAAAAATCTGATGTGTTCCTTTACATGATTTCCTCTACATCTCTGCAACAAATTATTGATAAAAAAAAGCTTATGCTTCTTTTTACTTCATGCTAATCGAGAAAAAATTAACAGAAATAGTCTTGTTATTTGCTTCCTTGTAAGTAGAAGCGAAATAAGGGTGTACCATAGGTTAAAGATAGTCAAAAGCTGGTTGCTATGTGACAGAAGTTGCATTGTTTGCATGGACAGCAGTTGACAAATTCCTGTATGAGAAAAGTAAAAGTTTTCTAAAGGTGAAATCAAAAACAAGGAATAACTCAAAAACGATCAACTCCACGAAAAAAAAAAAATGTATATAATATAAATTGAGTGTTTTAACGTGTGCTCTACATGTTTTGTGTGGTAAGTTTCTGTCCATCTCTTACGGTTTAACAGTTATGCAAAATTCCGTAAAATTAATCCAGAATAAAGTAGTCTTCAGAGGCTATTCCCAGAAAATTAAAGATATATATTTTATTTGTCCCATAAACATCTTTAATATACGATATTTTAATCAAAATCGTTAGAGCTATTTTTGAAAAACTCAACATTTTCGAAAAGAAGTTCCATGTAAAGGGTAGTTTGGGGTGGAGGGATTTTCTCAAAATTTTCGTGTAGCATCCCTGGATGACACTTAACTTAAATACCAAGTTTGGTATTTTACCGACTTTTTGGTTTTGAATTATCGTGTCCACAGACACACACACACGCGCGTGCGCGGACCTTTTTCTGAAAATGCTATTCTTGGTTACAGGGGACCCTAAAACATATGCTTCCGATGAAATCTCGGTATAGATTTTTTGGGTGGAGTGCAATATCTTATCTATATGTACATAGTACGTGTAGAGAAAGTAAAAAATCTGATGTGTTAGACTCACAAGACTTTCTCTACATCTCTGCAACAAATTATTGTTAAAAAGTGCATGCTTCTGTTTACTTCATGCTAATCGAGAAAAAAATTAGCATAAATAGTTTTATTACTTGCTTCCTTGTAAGTAGAAGCGAAATAAGGGAGTACCACAGGTTAAAATAATAATCAAAAGCTGGTTACTATGTGACTGAGTTCCTTTGTTTGTATGGTTAAGAGTTGACAAATTCCTATATGAGATATTAGATTTTTAAAGCTGAAACCAATAACAAGAAATATCTCAAAAACTATCAACTCCACGAAAAAAAAAAAAAAAAAAAGGATATGACATAAATTGTGAGTTTTAACGTGCTCTACAGTTTTTGTGTTTTGAGTTTTTGTCCATCTCTTACGGTTTAACAGTCATGAAAAATTCCGTAAAATTCATCCAGAATAAAGTAGTCTTCAGAGGCTATTCCCAGAAAATTCAAGATATACATTTTATTTGTCCTGAAAATATCTTTAATTTACGATATTTTAATCAAAATCGATAGGGCCATTTTTGAAAAAAATAAAAATTGTTAATAAAAGTTCCATGTAAAGGGTAGTTTGGGGTGGAGGGATTTTTCTCAAAATCTTCGTGTCACATTCCTGGAAGATAGTTAACTTAAATACCAAGTTTGGTATTTTACCGACTTTTTTAATTATCGTGTTCACAGACACACCTACGCACGCGCGCGCGGACCGTTTTCTGAAAACGCTTTTCTTGGTTACAGGCGACCCTAAAACATATATTTCCGGTGAAATCTTGGTATAGAATTTTTGGGTTGAGTGCAATACCTTATCTATATACTATGCACATAGTACGTGTAGAGAAAGTAAAAAAGGATCGACCTATCATTTGTCTACAACAAAAATATATTCTGAATGCGTTACCAAGGATCACAAAATATAGGATTAATCGCTTTAAAACGCAATACTTTTGCATTCCTGCTAGTGTTGCATCACCAACCCAACAGCTGCAACTACGGTTATATATTTACAATTTACAATAGTTTAATAACTCTTGTTGGTATTGACGTCATTGAACAGGCGTAATGATACCAAATACAACCAGTGAGCACCATGATGGGGGAAATGCATCACAAATCAAATCGGTAGGATGACCAGAAGATGAAATTAAACTCGAAGCAATTGAATGCTCAGTGTGTTACTATTTTGGTATAATTGTCGCAGGGAGATCAGCAGCTCCTAGTGGATTCTTAGTGCCTTAAGAGTTATCTACGGTTATGTTTAGGCTGGCTCTCTAAACCATTCATTTATCGTTAAAGGGAAAGGATGGATCGGAGAGGTTTGTCGAAATTTATGGTGGGAAACAAACTACCTAGGGAGATTTGGGGGGGGGGGGGTTCCATTAAACCCAAAGAGAAAAGTGTCGAAAGCAAGTGCTATTTTGATATAATTATACGCTCAGTGCAGGAATGCTGCGATGTTTGACTCTTAAATATTGTATAATACATTCTAAATATTTTGGCTTCGCAAATAAGTAAATTGAAACTTCTACATACATCCTGTGAAATCTACATTCACAATGAACTTTTATATAAATGGTAAACCATACAAAACTGACAAAAACTGCAGGAATACCATCGATGACATTTAAATGGACAGTGTATGCCAAATAACAGCTTCTGTGGTATTACCCATTTCTGAAAAATCACCCAATCTGTTCCTTTACATTTTCCAGTACGTAGCATTATGCTTAAAACGCTGATTGTTATTATTTTATTTCTCATGTGGTCTAAACTGCTATACATAATATCCATCTTGTATATAAAAAATGCGTAAGAAGCACACCGGTTAACATAAAAATGCTCGTAAACTATTCAAAAGTAAAATTTAGGCTTTTACAATCAGTTGAGACGAAAATGCCATTTTTATTTCCTTTTCAACATAATCAGCACTGAGTCGTGTGTCTGATCTAAACGATTCAATTGTTTGTACAACTTGAACATTAAATATTTGTACAACTCTTTAAAAATTTTTGCAAAACAAATGGTGAGAAATGCCTAATGTTTACGTGTAGAAAGAACAAGCAATAAAAGTGTATATTTTGCATTTGATGTATTACTTTTTTGCAAAATTGCACAAAATAGTCACCTTTTAGGAAGTATTTTTAAAGCTGACTTACGTCGTGCACTTAGCAAAACAGATCTGTTTGCGGCATACCTGAAAGTGTCGTCGAAATGTAGCTTAAGTCGACAGAGATTCGTATGAATGGTAATCGAAGTTTTTGTTTAATTAACTTGTTAATGCCTGAATTTTCAAAATTTCGTGGATTTATTTCTCCGTCATAAAATATTTTGATCACATGTTCAGATGTACAAAAATGTAGCTATTAAATACGTGTAATTTAATTTTAAAAATATCGAATATAAAAGGACTGAATCATGTTATAAATGAGTTATAAAATGCAAAATATTGAATATTGCAAAACTTGTAAACTCTATTATGCACCTGTGGGGGTGCACCTGTTCAATAAATTACCAAACGCTAGAAACATGAACTAGGAAGTGATTAAGGGACCTTTTAAAGCGACCCAAAATAAATTATATTGAAAAAAAATGCATTTTTAGATGAAATGAAAAGTTTTCTGGTTTTGTTTAATTAGTCACATATTTATGATGCGAGAGCGTAAATTTGTGGTTTTTGATTCGAGCGGGAATACTGTGAAACTAGACGCAGGCGAGTTTCACAACCATGCGAGAATCAAAATGCTTTTCCTACGAGAATTTTCTGATATTAAAGGAAAAGTAACGAAAGATGAAATAAATTTGAGGTTAAGTTTGAGTCATTTAGCAAGGGTTAAAGATCGTTATTTATTTCGCAGCGTTCAGTGGGTTTAGTTTCACTTTGTGGTTGCTGTTATTGTAATTATAGCAGGCCATGACAAGCCAATATTATTGTTGTTCTGCAATGTATTTTGAGAAAATGGCAGATTTTGAGAATTATTATATACTTTGAGCTGCGAAAGAATATTTGTCACTTATTGACGTTGAACATAACATTATATCGTGCATGGCTCATTTTAATTGTTTGTCTATTGATCACTGCTGCATACACACTAATATCGTGAGTTATTTTGGCGAGCGTAGAGTTGGAACAAAACTACTTTACGCTTGCATTTTACGTTTGCTGCACTTCTCGGCGCGTGGATTCCGTAAAAATCAAGTTCGCGACCTGAAATGAGCTCGTGAACTACTCAATTGAGCTCGATCGTAGAAGAAATATTTTATAGACACTATAAATCATTCTTGCCACACATTTTTCACAATTCGCCATTTTTAAAAGCCCATCAACACGTTAAAATAGACACCTATTCGCCACCTTTAAACCTTACTTTTCCTTTTTGAGTGTCGAATCCAGTCGAGTCAGATTGGTAGGCTGAGGGCTGCCCGAATGAGTATTATTAAGCGTACCTACGGGTTTAACCACTTGAAGACAAGATAGGGGTTGCAGTGTAACGGGTGAGAATGAAGTAAACGGAGTGAGGGGAGGTAGCAGGGTTGTTCCTCGACGGTTACTGGCCAGGGTGCAACGTCCCGTCTGGTGTTCTGTTTCCAAAATATTTATGGGTGCTATTTTAATGTTGGGTCCAGAAAAAAAAAACTTTTGTAAGGATCGCTCAGCTTTTTCTAATGTATGTTTTTTTCTCAATCTTACACGTTTAAGCATGAAACGTATTACTTGTGTTTCAGTTTTGCTCTGATTTGTACTCATATCTCATATTTGCATATATAATCTCAACAGGGCCGTGTTAAGTGGCGGGTTTTCAAGTTTCAATCCCCCCCCCACATTATTTGTTTAAATGCATAGCAAACTCATAATGTGCACATTTTTCTTTAGATAACAACAGGTCTACAGCCAGCAGCACATCCACATACAAGGGAAAGGTGTAGGTACTGTTATGTTTAGATCTAGTTATGAAACAGACTTTTTTCCTGGATAGGAGCATGAATCTCAATTTTGGTGCAATTTAAAATATGTTATGAATGTTATGATTTCTTTATCCATCGCCTTAAAACAAATTAATGGTAAAACTTCCACAGGCAATCCAGACTTGAAACTGTTAAAGACACTTTGTGTTAAGATTAATGTTTTCATCATGTTCAGATTTGAAATCTTGAAATACGCTAGACTGCCGGGGTTTTGGCTTTTTCTTGGGTTCATTAGGACACAGCCGACAAATCAGTCGGCTACGCATTGTCATCTCTCCGAAGTCACGGCCTTCGGCCGCAAATAATATACTACTCTACTTATATTGCGGTTTAGTACCCTAAAAGTTTGTAACTGACCAGTAAAGCAACTCTAGTGGCAGAATAACGAAAGTACATAATCCGTATAGTCCAATTAATGTATACTGAAAACACAAGGAGCATTTCGATATCAACAACTTCATAAAACAAAAATTGATGCCTCTGCAACTACATCTACTGAAAAGCCTTACATTTATTTTTAGTGTCCTAAGGTAACGGAAATATCACTATCATACTTCATAATAAGTGCGAAGAAGGAAGGGAATTTTAGATTTTCTTTTAAGCTAGAGCCTTCACAATTATCATGGTAATTTATTTTCTGTATTAGGTGTGCGAATTAAAAAAAAACGTTAAAATTGAACAAAAAATCAGTTCTAGTGTTTCTAGCGTTTAAGTTTATGCACTTCTTGCAATATTAGGACAATTGTAACATTAAAATAAGAACAGAAGCTTTCCTGGCGACGTATCAATTAAATATCTTCTCGGGCTTCTAACCAGGTAGAATTATAACATTATTTACAAATTATTTTATCAGATTTTTATCCAGATTCTTGCAAAAGATTTATCTGTGCACCATGTGAATCCTTCACGCCCTCTATTAAGAGGTAGATCACTGCAACGAGACTGTGCATCAAGTTGCTAGGAGTTAGTTATATGATAAAGAATGTTTACTTACAAAGGCAGACGGCGGCCAGAAGCCTGACAGCATTCTCCGGCGTCGCGCAGTCTGGGAAGAACGGTTTGGCGGCATACTCTGCGAAAGTGAGGGCGACGATAGCCTGGGTGGTTGGCCTAACGACCATCACATTCACCCAGAGCTGCAGAAAGGCCGGCAAGGGCCCGAAGGCCTCCATGATGTAGGCATAGTCGCCACCTGATCTCGTGATACACGTGCCAAGCTCGGCATAGCACAGCGCCCCCAGCATGGAGAACACTCCCGAGAGAACCCACACCACTAGCGACACCCCTACCGAACGCGTGTACCCGAACACGCCAGCCGGCGACACGAAGATGCCGGACCCGATGATTGTTCCAACGATGATAGCCACGCCATTCAGTAGCGTTATCTTGCGTTTCAGCACAACCTTATCGTCGGCGTCCACGTCGTCTACTCGGTTCAGCCCCATTTTCGTGCCACCCTCTGCGTCTGTCGGAGCTGCCACACAAGGCAGTGTGACGCAAGAAAGAGAGGAATGAACACTGAAGTAACGGCATGGTGGCGCGCTTCCAATGCGCATGCGTGGCACTCGTACGTGTAGTAGTACAGCTCGCTACAAAAATCTATCACTCGGAAGTGCAAGTTACCTGAACGGTTACGTCACTCACGCGTAGTGCAAATAGTACTGTAGCTAAGTCCTTGAACCCCCAACTATTCGAAGCAGAAATTCCCGTCTACTTCAAGACAATTAAAAACTAATTTAGTTAGAAGTTAATTATCCATATGAGCATTACATTATACCTATTAAAAGCATCATGTTACATTTACATTACTTTCACATTCCACTATTATTTATTTTTGTGTAGCCCTTACAAACCATTCATACGAAATCTTATTTTTATACCTAGGTATCTATTTGTATTAAACGAAATAAACCTTTACAGAAATTATTTTATTATAATTGCTGCAGGCACAAGGTAAGTACAAAAAGCAGAATCGAAAGTTACGACGATGGATTTTTTCGGGCACAAAAATCCATAGTATGGCTTCCTTCAAAAGGGAAGTAAAACCGTCGGTCCCGTGACGTAGATTTACTGTAGTCAAAGAACCTCGAACTTGATAAAGAGGCCTCTGAACAAAATTAAGCGGTCATTCACGCGTAACACAGAATGGGACGCTGAGAACCTCAGAAGTTAAAGAGCGTCCATAAATAAAACTCGATTTTATTTTATAGCCCAGATTATATTCTGCAATTAAATATTTTAAAGTTACATATTTTTCCACGAATAAAAGGCAAATGTTGACTAGACACACTTGTATGAATGTTGTACATAAATTATATACTACAATTTGTTACGTATTTGGTATTATAAATAGATATATCAGGTACATAATTATATATATTTTACTTTATTGCAGAGTTATTATAGTTTTTGGTTTGCTTTGTGCTTCTGTGGAATTATTTTTATTGTAACAATTATTATTACTGTCATTATTATTGTTGTTATTGTTATTATAATGCAATGAAGCAGCAAAGAAAGCAAAATAAAATTGACGTTTTATTGTTGTGTTTTAATATTGTATTATTAGTCGTATTATGTTGTGTTCATTTTCGTTGGCAAAGAGACAAACAAATTGAATGTGTATTATTTTTCTTTTAATATTTATTTAAAGTCTTTTTGACTGCATGATCTTATCATGACCTATCATTAAATATTATGAACATCAATTTACAACCATTCAAACATTATTGCGGTGCTTATTTGTCATCAATCCCATACATTTCATTACCTCCAAAGTTAAATTGCACATTTTCGATGCGAACAACAATGACGTTTTAATCTTGTTCCTTTATTGTTTTAAAAATTCAGCACAATTTGTAGAAAGCAGTGACGTATTTGTAGTCGTCAAAGCTGAAAACTTGGATACATATTGTCAGTGCATAGTTTCCTGCCAAAGTTGCGATAAACAATACGGTTGTACGATGAAATCTCAAATTGAATATTTATGAAACAATCTGCATATTGACAATAAAGCAATGGGTTTCTGCAAAGAGATACATCGAGTACTTTCACAGTTGCAGTGAATTTTCCAAAAAAAAAATGTGCAATGCTAATAGCAGCAGGGAAAATCCCTGGAATAAACTTTAGGTACCTGAATTTAAACATTTCTTATAGAAATAATGCAACCGTAAACTAACGAGTCAATTCTCAGGATGCGTTATTTGGATTCTTATTATATCAGTATTTTAGAAAAAGTCAGGGTTGACATAGACAAATCATCTATATGAATTTCTGCTGAGACGATGGATGCCGAAAGCCGTTTCATCGCGAATCTACTTGCGGATAAGTTGTTTGTTAGCTACGATGTCGGTTCCCAAGATTATTATCAGCGCCGCCGGTGTGCTGGAATTTTGCTGGAGTTATTTTGCATGCCAGTAAATCTACTGATATGGGGCTGTCGATTTTAAGCACGCTTATAAAGACATAGGTCTGGGCCAGGTTTGAACCCGCGCCCTTGGAATCAGAAGGCCAGCGCCTAACCAATTGAACCACTCAGTCCGATAAGATGGACTCTTCAGGCTGCATATAACTCTAATTAATTTCCAATTATCTTTGAGGCGACAAATAGTTATACAATTGCAAGATTAATTAATTATGGACTTAAGAAAGGTACTTGGCGTTAAAGATATATTGATGTACACGATGCAGCTGATTTATATGTTAAAAGGACCGTTAAATTTGCTAACTTCGTGACCTTTAAGAAGTTGTGGTAAAACGATATATATCACAAGTTTACTTAACTGAATCACACTATTATGTTTTTATCAAGGAAGGTATTAATTTTTTTTTAATTATTTCTTTAAATTAACCAACCATGTTATTAACAGCAATGTAGTTCCATAAAAGCCTCAACGTGTTGCTTTTATCCTCCCAGAATGTCATTGATCCTTCTTCGATTGTTTCTGAGAAAATGTTAGTTAAAGAAAACTATTTAAATTAAAAACTTAGAAACAAACTCACATATTACATTCGAAGAAACAAAGAAAACCATATAGTTTTTAAAAGCATATATATTCAAAGATGTGTCATTTTGTAGAGAGAAATTTCCACGAAAAATTAAGCTAAATGGATACCTTTACTGCAGAGATTAAAGGAGTTGTGAATCTTTAAGGGTAATGCAGAATATGGAGTAGACTCAGTTTTAAACAATTTATTTAAACAAGTAACGTGTGCACAACTTACTTTACATATCTATTTAAAGAGGAAATCCCAAATTACAAAAAATGTAATATGTACTATTTTGCACGATAACGTGTAAATCGAATTTTTGCATTGTGGTCAGTGCGTAAAGTGTTTATATCATGTTGTAACTTTACCCTCTATCGTGAAAAAAATTTAATATGTAACATGCATGTTTATTAAACATTTTTAGGTAAAAATCTCTTATAGGAAATTCCACTCCGTCATCTTTTTCCGTTGATCTGTAACTGCATGTTGCAAATTCTTCTAAAAGAACCATGTTTTAATTGTTCTCAGGTTGTAAAATTGTCGTGGTCATCTTTAATAAAATATTTCCAATGTTTATTTAAACACACATAAGTATGCACGGTTGTATATGCACACTTATTTCTAATATCTAGTATATTTCATACTGCAAAAAATATTGTATGATATCTATACATGTGCAAAGGCCTTTTTCAATTCTCCTGTGGTTATGAGACTCGGCTATGCCTAATTTTATAAAATTCACACTAGATTACAAATTAAAAAAAAATTAAATAAAATAAATAAATAAAAAAAAAAAGGACGACTTTACACACCTATGTCATAGCTTTTCGCCATCCAGTTTCCCTAGCACAGGGCGGAAATGTCTAGCGTTTTTGCTGAAGCCGCCAAGTTGCGATTCTACACACTACAATATACACCATACGTATTATCTGTCAAATTAAAAGTTTTTGAAGTGAAGAACAAAGGACAAGGAGGCGAAGAGATCTAGTTGAAGGAATATTTAATACAATCAAATTTTTTGGCATTTCAGAAGTTACTATTGATAAATAAATTGGTATTATTGAGTAAACATCGCGACAATTTTGTTCTAATTTCTTGGTCTAAAACCACTGTTAATGTAATAAAAGGCTGTAACATACATTACAGCTTTAGTGGAATGTCAATAAATTATTTTTTTACTAAAGAAGTAATTACTTCCCTAATACTGCAAATATGTCTTTCCTGTCTCCTAACCCTCTGGTTTAGCAATTTTATTCTTCTACATGTTTTACACAACTTAGCAGTTTTGTTCTTCAACTTCAACATTAATTTTCTGTTTCTTGGGCTTTGCAGTACAACACTATTGTCAGTATCAGTTTGCTGGATAGCCTTTTCAGTTACTGTTTCACAAACAAATGGGATACTTCCACTATTTGGGAAGATTGTGGGAGATTTCTACAAATAAGAGGGATAAGCAGGAAACAAAGACGGAATAGCTCCTTCTCTTAGTTTCCTGGTTTGCCTGTTAATCCAAATCGTCGGATGCAAAGTGTTGTGATCATATTCCAGAAGCCGTGTGCCGTGTGTAGGTTGCCAACTTGTCTGCGAATTGCCTTTACTCACTCACGTTTCTCAAAGGTCTTTGCGAGTTGGAAACCTACAATTCACAAACAATACAGAATCGTCCTATTGATAATATATAACATATCTCACTAAGCGTATCGCCGAATAATTGCTTAAATAAGTACATTAACCTGTGTCTTGAAACATTTCCTTTTCCTTGTTTTTTTTTTCTTCTTCTTCTTTTGCTATACGAGAACTCACAATCAAACACCACACACGTATTCACCATTATACTGGTTTAAAACCTGAAGTCTAAATGGACTGCTTAATTGACATGTAACACCACAAAATCTTATTTTTGGGTGCACATTTAATTCACAAAAGCTGTACTTGGCCCACCTGGGTAGCGTGGTGGTAATATGTCTGACTCACGTTCAAAAGGTCGTGAGTTCGAATCTCGCTTAGGGTGAGTTACCCGGGTAAGGTTTTTTTCGGGGTTTTCCCTTATCCTGAGAAGACGAATGTCGAGTAACTTTAAGCTCCATGGACCCCGAGATCATTTGAGCATCATATCATCAATTGCATTCATCGTCCGATATGACCATATGACGTTAAAAACTACAACAACAACAACAACAAAAACTGTACTCATCTCAGAATTGTAGCATCAATTTATGGAGACCTGACAAAAACGTGCTTCACCAACGACAATGCATAAGGATAGGGTATTTCCTACCTATTCTCTCTGCAGAAGCAGTCGACAAGACTTCAGAAGTACAACAAACATAAAAACTCACCTCTGTTCTGTGGTGAACTTAATTTTAATTTTCACCCAGTTACTGAAGATAGATTCACTAGATGGTAGCAGTGTTGACGCATCGTTCCCGCCATCTAGTGAGTAAGCTCACAGCTTTCCATCATTCCAGCATAAAAGATAAATTAAATCAGCTGCTATCCGCCCTTGAACTCAGCATGAAGATGTCAGCTTAAATAATTCATGTGTGTGTGTGTGTGTGTGTGTGTGTGTGTGTGTGTGTGTGTGTGTGTGTGTGTGTGTGTGTGTGTACGACGGCTGTCCCAGAAGTACCCGACAAAGAAAGAACAAACATTTTGGAGAAAAACATCTTTATTTCTCTACAAGTTTCCTTTCAGCTCAATAGACTTTTCCCAGCGATGTTCAATAGCTTCAATACCCTGTTTATAGTGAGAACTATCGAGGTCTGCAAAATAGGCATCAACTGCAGACTCCACCTCTTCATTGTTGGTAAATCTTCTACCAACAAGCCATTTCTTCAAGTTTGGTAACAGAAAATAATCAGAGAGGGCTAAATCTGGCGAATAGGGTGCATGAGGAAGCAATTCGAGCTTTAACCCATTGATTTTAGCCATGGCGATAATGGACGTGTGAACTGGTGCATTGCTTTGATGAAACAGAACTTTCTTTTTTGCAGTTTTTGCTCGATTTCATCATTCAAAAGCTGTAGCAAGTTCGCATAATATTCGCCATTGATTACTTTTTCCTTTTTGAGATAATCAATGAAAATTATCCCGCGTACACCCCAGTAAACTGACGGCATGACCTTGCCTGCAAATGGAACTGTCTTCGCCTTCTTTGGAGCCGATTCTCCCCTTCCAATTCACTATTTTGATTGTTACTTCGTCTCAGGTGTGAAGTGATGGACCCAGGTTTCATCCATTGTTATGAATCGACGCAAAATCTTAGCTTCATTGCAGCGAGGCATTGCCAAACACTCGACTGAAACATCCTCACGACGCTTTTTTTGTTCTACTGTGAGCATACGCGGCACCCACCTTGCACACAGCTTTCTCATATCCAATTTTTTCAGTCAATATGCGTGTACAGAACTTTCTGAAATCCTGCAATGTCTGCTAGCTCGTGTACTTCCGGTCGAGGGTCATCCAATACCATTTTGTGGATTTTCTTTAGAATTTATGGACTGGTAATCAATCTCATTTGGTCAACCACTGCGATGTTCGTCTTGGCAGCTCGTACGGCCGCGCTTAAACTCTGCCACCCAATATTTCACTGTTGTAAACGAAGGAGCAGACTCCCCCAAAGTAGAATCTATCTCAGTTTTAATATTAGTTGTGCTAAGACCTTTCAAATGAAAGTATTGTATCACATAACGATAACTAGTTTTATCCATGTTTACAAATTCGCTGAGAGCATTCACTAATGATGGCTGCCAAACAAATGCTAAACAATGTAAAATCGCCAAACTTCAAACGTAAGCTTTCTAAGGTTGGTACTTTTTACCATTGTTGTTGTTGTTTGAAACAACAAACTATCTATACGCCAGGTCGGGTACATCTGGGACAGCTCTAGTATAGCAGTTACTGTTTAAGGAAGTAAAAAAAAAAATGAATTAATTCCAAAAGTAGAATAATTTTATAACTTATGTTTGTAGTTTATTTCTGCAGGTAACATATATAATACTATAACGTTGCGGAACTACAGTTCACCGATTATCAATGACCACACTTCAGTTTTAATGGTGTTGTACAAGATGTAATACAACATTGAACTTATGTCAATGAGCACGTGCTCGAGCTAACTTTAAATGCTTTTCTTGTAAAATAAATATAGTCCGAACGTTAAAGATACCAACAGTGCATGTAGTTTTATAAACGTTAAAAAAGTGTAGGCTTAAATATTCTTCTGGTATAACATTTGTACCGAGAGTCACAAATAATCTTGTTTACATTGTAGTTTTCATAACAACAGCATGCATGCCATGTTCAGAAATGGTATTTCAATAAGGAAAATGTTACAATATTCGTTTAACTACTTTAACCTAGTAGGTCATATTGGATGATGAAAAAAATCGGTGAAATGAAGTTCAAATGAGCTGTTCATGGAGCTTAAACTTACTTGACATTTGTCTACTCAGAATAAGGGAAAACTCCGGAAATATCCTAATCGAGATTCGAACTCGGAACCTCTGAATGTGAGGCAGACAAGCTACTCCCACATTACAGAGTCGGGTTATAATTAATTAAAATGATTATAATATTTGCGTTTAACACAGCTTATAAGCCTGATACATCAAGATTAAAAACAAAACAGCAAAATATAAATAAAATAAAATAGGCGTTTAAAATAGCAATAAATGGTACTAGAGTTCGAAATCTACTGCAGCTAATAATAATAATAATAAGAAGAAATGAAACCATTAATATCTAATACAGTTGAAATTCTGGCTAAGAGTATGTATAATCCCCAGCAAAAATGTGATTGTTTCATTCACATTACTTACACTACCTATTTGGCAAACAAACTAATCTTACCAACAATTATTCTTCTATCTACTTTATTCTAATCAAGATTAACATAAGCAAAAATTCTCTTATTAGTTACTTAGTTCCTTGAAAGTATAAGGTAAACAAGGGAAATCACTACGCTAAAGCGATAGCCAAATCTTTTAAAAGCTGTCTCTATGCTATGACATTGAATTTCGCTTCTTTTTGGATGGCCAGGAGTAAAATAAAATAGAAACGAGTGTTGACTTCCCGTTTTGAGAATAGTACACATATTTTAAAATTGAAACCAATAACAAGTAATATCTCGAAAATGGTTAACTCCACAAAAAGAAATGAAAGGAAAAAATGTATCTGACAAACAGTGCTTAAACAAGATCTACATTTTTAGTACAGTAAGATTTTGTCTCTTACCAAGCGGGAGACCTGGGTTCTATCCCCAGTACCAGCGTGGGGATGGAGAAGTAGCGGCTCCAGGTCATGAGGACCGCATTAACCGGCCGGGGGGACTCGAGGCGCTGACCACGTCTCACCCTCCAATACTGCACCCCATCCATGACGTCTGTAGTGGACCGAGATGGGGGACGCAGCGGCCGGGCGGTAGGCCATGAGCTGTCGTGCCATGGAGTTAAGATTTTGTCTATATTTTACGTTTAGCGATTATACAAAGAGTATAAAGAGGGCTTCAGAGGCTGTCCCGAAAAAATTTTGATTTGCCATGGGAAATAAAGTTATTGGCATTTTAACCAAAAATGATAAGCACATTATTGAGAACATAGCCAATTTCGATAAATGTTTCATGTGAAAGGTAGTTTGGGGGGGGGTATTTTCCTGAAAATCTTCATGTTACATTCTTGGAAGATACTAAACTTAATCATCAAGCTTGGTATTTAACCGAATTGTCGTTTTTGAGTTGTGCTGTCCACACACACACACACACACACAACACACACACAGAACCCACTCAGGACCTTTTTCTAAAATTTATTTTTAATCATGGGTCCTCAAAACATATATTTCGGTGAAATCTCGGTATCGAATTTGAGAATGAAATGCAATACTATGGACGTAGAGAGAGAGAGAGAGAGTAATTCTTTTTATTCAGGTGTCCTCGAAACACGTATTTCCGGCAAAATCTCAGTATCGATTCCTTTATTAAAATGTAATTCCTTCTCTCCTACTATGTATATTATACATACTTGGTAGAGAAGCTAAAACTAAACACTATAAATGTTTAAAATATAAAAGGCAATTACATTAAATTTATATTATGTCGAAACGCCCTTCCATATATTTTTCCTATATTATATTATTTTCAGTGAAAGATTATATCGAAATCGAATCGTTATATTCTTACTTTCTCTATACTCACTATGTACATAGTGAATAGAGAATGTACTGCTCTCCACCAAAAAATTCGATACCGAGATTTCACCGGAAATATGTGTTTTAGGGTCCCCCTGTATCCAAAAAAAAGTATTTTCAGAAAAAGGTCCGTGTATGTGTGTCCGTGTGCACGTGTGTCAGTGTGTCCGTGTGTCTATGAACACGATAACTCAAAAACGAAAAGTCGGTAAAATACCAAACTTGGTATTTAAGTTTAATATCTTCCAGGGATGCGGCACGAAGATTTTGAGAAAAATCCCCCCACCCCAAACTACCCTTTACATGGAACTTTTTTCGAAAATTTTGATTTTCTAAAAAATGGCTCTAACGATTTTGATTAAAATATCGTACATTAAAGTTATTTACCTGACAAATAAAATGTATATTTTGAATTTTCTGGGAATAGCCTCTGAAGACTACTTTATTCTGGATGAATTTTTCATAACTACTAAACAGTAAGAGATGGATAAAAACTTAACCACAAAAAATGTAGAGCACGTTAAACCACACAATTTATGTTATATACATTTTTTTCGTGGAGTTGATCGTTTTTGAGATATTCCTTTTTCTTGGTTTCAGTTTTGAAAAACTTATACTTTTCTCATACAGGAATTTGTCAACTCCTGTCCATACAAACAAAGGAACATCAGTCACATAGCGATCAGCTTTTGGTTTTCACTTTAACCTATGGTACTCCCTTATTATTACAATAAAGCAAGAAATAAGACTGCTAATTTTTCTCGAATAGCTTGAAATAAATAAAAGATAAGCTTATTAACAATATTAATTTACAGAGATATAGAGAAAGTCATGTGATTGTAACACATCAGATTTTTATTTTTACTTTCTCTAGCCCTGTATGTACAATGTACATAGGGATATTCCCAAAAAATTCAAGATATACATTTTATTTGGCATGTAAATATCTTAAATATAAGAGATTTTATACAAAATGTTTAGAGGTATTTTTGAGAAATTCAAAATTTTCGAAATTCTCCCCATGTAAACGATGGTTTGGGGTGGGGGGTGGATATTCTTGAAAATCTTCGTGTCGCATCCTTGGACGATTCCAAACTTAAATAGTGTTTAAAGGTCTTTTCGTTTTTGAGCTATGCTGTCCATAGACCTCTTTAATCTGGATGATTTTTATTGAATTTTGCATAGCTGGTAAACCGTAAGAGGTAGCCAAAAACTTACTAAACAAAAAATGGACGTGTTCCATTCACATGACTTTCTCTATATCTCTGCAACAAACTATTGGTAAAACGCTTATGCCTCTATTTACTTCATGCTAAACGAAAAAAAAAAAAAAAATTAGCAGAAATATTCTTATTACTTGCTTCCTTGTAAGCAGAAGCAAAATAAGGGCATACCATAGCTTAAAGTGATGGTCAAAAGCAGGTTGCTCTGACTGAAGTTCCTTTGTATGGAGTTGACAAATTCCTGTATGAGAAAAGTATAAGTTTTTCAAAGCTGAAACCAAAAACAAGGAATGTCTCAAAAAGGATCAACTCCACGAAAAAAATGTACATGACATAAATTGTGTGTTTTAATGTGCTCTACATTTTTTTTTTTTTTTTTTGACACGTTTTTGTCCATCTCTTACGGTTTAGCAGTTATGCAAAATTCCGTAAAATTCATCCACAATAAAGTAGTCTTTAGAGGCTATTCCCAGACAAGTCCAGATATAATTTCATTTGTCAGGTAAATATCTTAAATATACGATATTTTAATCAAAATTGTTAGAGCCATTTTTGAAGAAATAAAAACATTCGAAAAAAGTTCCATGTAAAGGGTAGTTGGGGTTGGGGGATTTTCATGAAAATCTTCGTGTCGCATCCTTGGAAGACAACAAACTTAAATACCAAGCTTGGTATTTAACAGTCTTTTCGTTTTTGAGCTATGCTGTCCGCACACACACACACACACACACACACACACACACACATGTACACGGACCTTTTTCCTGATTTTTTTTTAATTCAGGGGAACCCAAACATGTATTTCCGGTGAAATTTCGGTATCAAATTTTTGGGTGGAATACAATACCTTCTCTATACACTATGTACATAGTAGGTATTGAGAAAGTAAAAATGTAGATCACAATAAAACACACAATTTATGTCATATATATTTTTTTTGTGGAGTTGATCATTTTTGAGATATTCCTTGTTTTTGGTTTCAGCTTTAAAAAATCTGATGTGTTCCATTCACAAGACTTTCTCTACATCTCTTGATCCTTTTTGAAATATTCCTTGCTATTGGTTTCAGCTTTGAAAAACTAATACTTTTCTCATACAGGAATTTGTCAATTCCTGTCCATACAAACAAATGAACTTCAGTCACATAGCAACCAGCTTTTGACTATCACTTTAACCTATGTACTCCCTTATTTCACTTATACTTACAAGGAAGCAAGTAATAAGACTTTCTGCTATTTTTTTCTCGATTTAGCATGAAGTAAATAGAAGCATAAGCTTTCTAACAATAATTTGTTGCAGAATGTAGAGAAAGTCATGTGACTGGAACACATCAGATTTAGCTGTTACACAAACACTTTTCCTTACAAAAGGTTATTATCTACGAGATGCTAATCAAGGTAGATATTAGCAGAAATTGTCTTCTTACTGGCTTCCTTGTAAGTAGAAGAGGCATAAGGAAATACATTAGGCTAAATCGATAGTCACATGTTTAAAAGCTGGCCCTATGTAAAACAATTGAAGTTCGGTTCGCTTTGCATGACCTGTAGTTAAAGAAGAGAGATGAAACGTCACTTCACGTTTGAGAATAGCATAAGTCGTTTAATATTGAAACCAATAACAAGGAATATCTCAGAAATGGTCAGTTCTGCATAAAAAAAATATATATATGACATAAATCGTGTTTTAACGAAATCTACATTTTTGTTTAGGAAGTTCTTGTCTGTGCTTACGGTTTAGCCGCTATGCAAATTTCTGCAAAACTCGTCCAGGATGAAGAGCTCTTCAGAGACTATTCCCAGATAAAAATCGTTAGTCTCTTTTGAGAAAAACAAAATTTTCAAACATTTTTCCAACTAAACGGTAGTTTACGCACACATAGATCTTTTCCTAAAAATACTTTTTCGGACTAAGGGGACCTCAAAACATATTTCCGGTGAAATATCGACATCGAATGTTCGGGTGGAATACAATACCTTCTCTATCCCCTATGCAGACTAGAGAAAGTAAAAACATCTGATGTGTTCCATTCACATCACTTTCGCTAGTTAGTTCACATTCAACTGTTATTACAAAAGATTATTGTTTTACCTGTGTCATGCTAATCAGGATAAACATTATCAAAAGTGGGTTTATCACTTGCTTCTTTGTAACTAGGGAACACACTAGGCTAAAGCGATAGTCAATGTGCTAAAAGCCGGTCGCTAAGTGAAACAATTAAAATTCGATTCTCTTTGCTTAAAACTGAAACCAATATCTCAGAATATCACGAAAACGATTAACTCTATCAAAAAAAAAAAAAAGAAAAAAAAAAGAAAAAAAAAGCTGATGTGTTTCATTCACATGACTTTCTCTACATCTCTGCAAGAAATTATTGTTAAAAAGCTTATGTTTCTTTTTATTTCATGCTAATAGAGAAAAAAGTAGCAGCAATAGTCTTATTACTTGCTTAGTTGTAAATAGAAGGGAAATAAGGGAGTAGCACAGGGTAAAGCATTAGTAAAAAGTTGCTTGCTATGTGACTAAAGTTCCCAAATTCCCGTATGAGAAAAGTTTTAAGTATTTTAAAGCTGAAACCAATAACAAGAAATATCTAAAAAGAGCTTCACTTCACGAAAAAAATGTGTACAACATAAATTGAGTTTTAATGTACCTTACATTTTCTGTTAGGTACATTTTTGTCTATCTCTTACGGTTTACCAGTTATGCAAAATTCCGTAAAGTTCATCCAGAATAAAGTAGTCTTCAAGATAAACATGTTATTTGGCATGTAAATATCTTTAATATATGATATTTTAATCAAAGTCGTTAGTCATTTTTAACAAAATGAAAATTTTGGAAATTTTTTCCATATAAAGTGTAGTTGCGGGTGGGGGGATTTTCTTGAAAACTTTCGAGTCGCATCTTTGGAAGATACTGAACTTAGATACCAACTTTGGTATTTAATGGACTTTTCGTTTTTGAGCTATGCTGTCCACAGACACAGCCGCTCACCCACCCACAAACACACACACACACACTCACACACACACGCACACACGGTTGTTTTTCCATTTTTTTTTTGATTCAGGGAGACCCAAAACATGTATTTCCGGTGAAAACTCGGTATCGAATTTGTGGGTGTATTACAATACCTTCTCTATACACTATGTGCTTAGTACCTATAGAGAAACTAAAAAAAAAATGTATATGATTCAATTGTGTCTTTAACGAGATCTACACTTTGGTGCAGTGACTTTTGTTTTTTTTTGTTTGTCTCTTACAGCTTACCAGTTATACAAAAGTCATCCAGAACCATAATAGTTCAAGAGCGTGCATAAATAACACGCCATTTACTTTTTTTTTTTTTTTTTATCCAGAACAAAGAAGTCCTCAGAGGCTATTTCCAGAAAATTAAAGGTATACATTTCGTTTATAATGAAAATATCTTATACTGACTACACAAAATATGTAGATGTCCAAATACAAAAATTTAGGTCAAACACTTTTTTTTTTTTTTTTTTAGTTTAACGTCCTTTAACCCGGTTGGTCATTTCGGACGATGAATGAATGAAATTGGTGAAATGATGCTCAAATGATCTCGAGATCCTTGGAGCTTAAAGTTACTGGACATTCGTCTTTTCAGGATAAGGGAAAACCCCGAAGAAAGACGCATGCGGGTAACTCACCCTAAGCGAGATTCGAACTCACCACCTCTTGAATATAATGCACTACCCAGGTAGGCTTCAAATACCCTTTGTTGTGGAGCTAACCTTTGCGAGATATTTTGTTATTTGTTTAAATTTTCTAATACTTTTACTTTTCTGAAATGGGAATTCAGTTTTATTGTTGTCAAACAAAGAGAATGGAATTTCAATACCTTGACATACCAACCAGATTTTAAAAGATTTGACTATCACTTTGGCTTACTGTACTTTCCTGTTTCCTTTGCACAAATATATAATATCATCAAGAGATAAAACCATTTCTGCTAATGTTTATCTCAATTAGCATGAATTAGAATGAAGAATAAGCTTTTGTAAGCATAGTTGCCGCAGCATAGTCAGATTTCCCCCCAAATTGTTGAAGCTGCTGCTCACTTGTTTATTAAGTGTGAGTCATTATTTTACGATCTGCTTAAATTTAAATAATGCATCACTCTTTAAACATCTGCGTAAAATTCCTTCAGAAGCATACATACTCCTGGTGGTAGCATACGTCACATGATTAAGCGAATACATCAGAAACCAAAATATGGTACGAAAGCGATAGTATGCTTGTTCCTTGATTCATTTGTTTTTCTCCCTCCCTCCGTCTCTCTCTATCTCTCTCCCACATACACAGACACGCACACCACAGATTAACAAGGACATAAATGTCATGCCCGTGGAGTATTCGAACCCGCAATCTTCCATACAAACGTACAGTCTCAGCTTGACCAAGTTACCTCAATAAAGACTTTACTCTCGTTCTCAAACGATAAATCTCTGGTAATGTTCAACTCAATGATAATCTTGACTTTAAACACAGGGAATCATTTTGCCTATTTCATTCACTTTCCGTCCGAGGCCAAACAGTTGATAAATGATATTAAGCTTAAATAACTAAATATACGTGAGTAGTTTATCTGCATTTCTAGTATTTTAGACAATCCAATCACACGTTATTTCTGAGACAATATATAAGATTTGTTTCTTCTCATTTTACTTTCTGCACCATGCATAGTAAGTAATAAATTATTGTATTCCACTCAAAAATTCGAAAACTTTTTTGTCTTTCTTTCCTTTTTTTTTTCTTTTATCAGAACAACGTGTGTGCCTGTGTCTGGTGTGTGATTGTGAACAGTGTACTCAACAACGAAAAGTCGGTTAAATACCAAAGTTGGTAATTATGTCAGTTTTTTTACGAGCAGGTCAGTCTATGTGAGAGATTGTAGATTATTTTATGAGGGGGGATGGTTAAGAAAAGATAAATAAAAATATGTTCTCCCAAAATAATCAATTTTAGCCATCTATTTCTTTTTTTTTTCTTTCATTTATTAACTATTCTTTATTTAAGACAGTCACCGTCACTAACTTGCCCTGTGACGTAATCACACAGACAGGATCGCACTGGCGAGAACCATCTGTCAAACAGACACATTCTCTGTTACAGATCATGTCTTATGAATCTTAAACTATAGGTGATAGTACAGGATGCTCAATATTATTAATTTTATATAAAATAATTGTAAACAAAATAGGCATAAGACATAAAGTATGTATTTCCGGTGAAATTTTGGTATCCAATTTTGGGTGCAATACAATATCTTCTCTATATACTATGCACATAGTACGTGTAGAGAAAAGAAAAAGAAAGAAAGCGAATGAGAGTTTTTCCTTTATTCCTTTTCCTTTGATTTTAAAGGTAGTTTTGCATCATAAAATACTAAAAGATATAAAGAAAAACACGCATCTAATTTTCTTAAAGTTTAGTTGTTTTCTTATGAGTTTTGCGCCACTAGCGCTCTAAAATGTTTCAACAGCAAAGAGGTTACCTGTAGCCTCATCCTGAGAGGTGGCAGCCACAATACCAGGTGGCCCAACTGCCCCGTATTTGACCTATGCAAATATTTCTTCGTGCACTAAAAGAGTTGCAGAACTCAACGGGGCTACTTAAATTTAAACCCCGCCAGTGGAGGACTGAAAAGAGCGATCTTCGGTTTACCGTCTTTTTTATCAGCGAAGACAGAGAGCTGGTCATGCTCTTTGCGAGGCGTAAAGAGAAGGTGGCACCGCGGGTTTTAAATTGTAAGCTGGATTCTGCAACTCTTTTAATGCATAAAGGGATACCTGCACACGTCAAATACGGGGCAGTTGGTCACCTGGTAGATAGTAGATCCAGTGCCCTCTACGAGGGATGTCCCAAAAGTACCCGACCTAACAAAGATAGTACAAAAATGTTGGAGAAAAACATCTTTATTTCTCTACATAGTCTCCTTTCAGCTCATAACACTCTTCCCAGCGATGTTCAATAGTTTCGATACCCTGTTTTTAGTGAGAACTATCAAGGCCTGTAAAATGGCCATCGAAAGCAGACCCCATCTTTTCATTGTTGGCAAATCTTCTGCCACCAAGCCATTGCTTCAAGTTTGGAAACAGAAAATAATCAGAAGGGGCTAAATCTGGCGAATAGGGTGCACGAGGAAGCAATTACTCATTGATTTTGACCATGGCGATAATGGACGTGTGAACTGATGCATTGTCTTGATGAAACAAAACTTTCTTTTTCGCTAAATGCGGCCGTTTTTGCTCGATTTCATATCTCAAACGTTGTAACAAGTTCGCATAATATTCGCTATTCGTTACTTTTCCTTTTTTGAGATAGTCATTGAAAATTGTCCCGCGGGTGTCCCAGAAAATTGACGTCATTACCTTGCCTGCTTTGGAGCCGATTCTCCCCTTCCAATTCACTGTTTTGATTGTTCTTTGTCTCAGGTGTGAAGTGATGGACCCAGGTTTCATCCATTGTTATAAAACTCAGCTTTATTGCAGCGAAACATTGCCAAACACTCGACTGCTCACGCTGCTGTTTTTGTTCTATTGTGAGCAAACGCGGCACTCACCTTGCACACAACTTTCTCATATCCAAATGTTCAGTCAGTATGCGATGTACAGAACTTTTTGGAATGCTTGCAATGTCTGCTAGCTCGCGCACTTTCGGTCGACGGTCATCCAATACCATTTTGTGAATTTTCTTTACAATTTCTGGACTGGTAACCTAATTTGGTCGACCACTGCAGTGTTCGTCTTGGCAGCTCGTAAGGCAGCACTTAAACTCTGCCACCCAATATTTCACTGTTGTAAACGAAGGAGCAGACTCCCCAAAGTAGAATCTAGCTCAGCTTTAATATTAACTGGACTAGGGCCTTTCAAATGAAAGTATTGTATCACATAAAAATGACCAGTTTTATGCACGTTTACAAATTCGCTGATGGCTGCCAAACAGATGCTAAACAATGTAAACTCGTCAAACTTAAGCTTTCTAAGTTTGGTCATTTTTAACAGTATTGTTGTTTGAAATAACAACCGCTATCTATACGTCAAGTTGGGTACTTCTGGGACAGCCACTTTACATGTATTATTTTGTTGCAGATATAATTGGTAAAGGCTGGCATATTTAAAAACCGAGTAGCTATATGCTGTTTTTGAAATTGCAAATCTTTGCATCACGAAAAACATACGAATAGTGACAATTCTTCCATTCACTACCTATTCTATAACAAATTATTCTTACATAACTTATTCTTCTATCTGCTCCTTGCTAATCGGCATAAACATTAGTAGAAATGGCATTTTCACTTAATCCCTTATAAGTAGGAAAGAAATAAGGGACTGCATTAGGCTAAAGTAATAGTCAACACTTTTAAAAAGTGGTTGCCATATGACTAAAATTTGGTACTTTTTGCATGGCTAGGAGTAAAACAAAAGAAACAGGAATGTCAAATTCTCGTTTGAGAAATGGTTAGGTATTTTATATTGAAACCAGTAACAAGAAATATATCGGAAAAAAGTTAATTCCACAAAAAAAGTGTATCGGGTTTTAGTGTTTATGTGTTTTAACGAGATATATTTTTTTTTTTTTTTTTTTTTTTTTGTGTAGAAATATTTTGTCTATCTCTTACGATTTACGAGTTATGCAAAGTCATCCAGAATGAAGACAGCTTCAGAGGCTATTCTCATAAAATTCAAGGTACATATTTTAGTCGCGATGTAAATATATAGCTTTAATCAAAATCTTAGATTTGTTTTTTAGAACAACGGTAGTTTGGGGGGGGGGGGGGATTTTGTGGAAAAACTTCTTATCGCATCTTTGGAAGATATTGAACATAATACCAAGTTAGTTTGCCCACCTGGGTAGTGTGGTGATAGCGTGTCTGCTTCACATTCAAAAGGTCGTGAATTCGAATCTCGCTTAGGGTGAGTTACCCGAATAAGGTTTTGGGGGGTTTTCCCTTATCCTGAGAAGACGAATGTCGAGTAAATTTAAGCTCCATGGACCCCGAGATCATTTGAGCATCATTTCACCAATTTCATTCATCGTCCGATATGACAAACCAGGTTAAAGGACGTTAAACTACCACAAAAAAAAGTTAGGTATTTAACGGACTTTTAGTTTTTGAGTTATGCTGTTCACCGCCACATACACTTAGATTGACACATAGACAATACACACGGAACTTTTTTTTTATTGTTTCATTTATGTAGCCCCCTTTAACATCTAAGGTCATATCGGGGGTTTTGATTTGGAAATAACTCGTCTGTAGGTTCTTTACGTTGGGTTTAAATCGTTTTATTTCCCTCAAACACGCACACATTCTCTCATACATACTTCCAGACTCTGTGGGGGGGGGATAGGGAATAATTCTGGTTAAAGAAAAACTCCCCGCCCCAGCAGGGAATCGAACCCGGGACCTCCGGGTAGGTCAGCTCGCTGACCTCGACCACGGAGGCAGTCTCAGGAACTATTTTCTGAAAATGCTTTTTCTTATTCAGGGGAGCTCAAATATATTATGTTCCTTGTAAAACCTCGGTATTCAATTTTGGGTGGCATGCAATAGTTTCTCTGCCTACATGTAAGTGGCACATGGTAGAGAAAGTAATCAACTTTGATGTTATATTCACATGTCTTCCTCTATCCATTTTTCCGAAAATATTCTAGAAAAACTTACCAGCATGTTTATTGAACTGAACGTTTGCAGAAATGGTTTCATCGTGCATTTCCTTGTAGATATAAATGGGATACAGAATGCTGGTTTTGAAATTCAACTCTTTACGCATCTATGGTAACTTAACACTTAAAAGTGCAGACGTATTTGAAAATTCCTACTACTAACATATATCTCCGAAACGGTTGGACAAAATGTATTTGATAAAAATTGTGTATTGTATATTTTATCTCTCTCACTCTCTCTGTAGTAAACTTTTATCTCTCTCACTCCCTCTGCTCTGTCAGTTGTACAAAGATATACAAATTTCATTCAGAATGAACGAACTTTACAGACTGTTTGCAGTAATGCAAGATATTCATTTTATTTGTTTTATTTAAAATATCTTAAACATATTATATTTTAATTAAAATCATATATATATTGAAAAATACCTGATGTGTTCCATTCGCATAACTTTCTCTAGCTGTTCATATACAAACTGTTCTCACAAAAGCTTATTCTTTTATGTACATCATGCTAATCGAGATAATATTAGCAGAAATGGTCTTATTACTTGCTTCATTGTAAGTAGAAGTGAAATAAAGGAATACATTAGGCTAAAGTGATAGTCAAATCTTTTAAAAGCTGGTCGCTAACTGAAACAATTGCGGTTCGGTTCGCTTTGCATCGTCCCGTTTAAGAAAAGTTAAGGTAGTTTAAAATTAAAATCAATAACAAGGAGTATCTCGAAAACGGTTAACCCTACATGAAACATCTAATGTGTTCCATTCACATGACTTTCTCTACACCTCTATAACAAATTATTGTTAAAAAGATTATTCTTCTATCTACCTCATGTTAATCGATTAGCAAACATGGTCTTATTACTTGCTTCCTGTAAGTAGAAGAGAAATAAGGAATACCTTATGATAAAACGATAGTAAAATCTTTAAAAGCTGGTTGCCCCGTTTCTATGAATGGCTAGTGGTTACAAATTTCCGTGTGAGAAAAGCTCTAATATTTTAAATATCAAACAAATAACAAGGAATATCTCAGAAATGTTGAACCACATGAAAAAAAAAAAAAAAAACATATTTGACATAAAGTGTGTGTTTTAACGAGATCTACATTTTTTGTGCAATACGTTTTTGTCTATCTCTTAAGGTCTATCAGTTACGCAAAATTCACTAAAATTCATCCAGAATAAAGAGGTCTCCAGTCTATTCCCAGAAAATTCAAGATATACATTTTATTTGCCATAGAAATATCTTTAATATACGGTACTTTAATCAAAATCGTTAAATCCGTTTTTGATATATTCAAAATGCTTGAAATATTTTCCATGTAAAGTGTAACTTGGGGTGGGGAATTTTTTATTTCAAAATCTTTGTGTCGCATCCCTGGAAGATACAAAATTTAAATACCAAGTTTGGTATTTTACCGAGTTTTCGTTTTTGAGTTACTGTGTTCACAGGCACACGGAGTTTTTCTAAACATGTTTTTTTTTTTTTTGGATGCAGGGGACCCTAAAACGCCTATTTCCGGTGAAATTTCGGCATCGAATATTTGGGTGGAATGCAATACCTTCTCTACACACTATATACATGGTACGTGTAAAAGCAAGATTGGTATGTATCCAAACACTTCGTTGCTGAGCTGCTTTTAGACATGCACGCGTACACACACCTCCACTCTTTTCTTATCTTTTTTTTTTGGGGGGGGGGGGTTTAGGAGGACTCAGAACTTGTATTTCAGGTGAAAACGTGGAATATTTTATATAAGTGTTCTATAAGTTATAGGCAATGCAACAAAGTTTACCTCAAGTCTTCTCTAATACATTTCGGTTACAGTTTGTCATGTATTAAAATTCTCTAAGAATGAAAAGAGTTCATGGAAATCCGGTTACATCTGGATTTCTAATTTGTCAAATGCGTTTATTTTAGATGATGAGCACATAAAGTAAAACTGAAGAGAGAGACGTAAGCACACAGAACGAAAAAGAATCAAAGAAGCCAGGAAAACCGTAACGGTGAAACGATAATGACCGAGGAAATCTTGAAGAAACATTACCAGAGCGGGAAGACCTTAGATAACAAACCGGTGAGGTTGCAACAGAGATAAGCTTTTATAAAAACTTATGTTATTTGCGTCCTTTCTAATTGTGAGGGATGTTGATGATGGTCATGGCCGTGGATGCAATGCGGGAGATCTCGCCAACGGTGGCACCACTCCCGAAATAACGAGACACGGAGACCGTGGCAGTCTCTCGTTAGCAAGCCAGTGGCAACCCCCACACACCGCCATATCTCTTCATTGCTTCCTTTTATCAGGTAAGTTAATATATTCACATTACATCACATCAAATACTTCCAGTTTGCTCGTAGTGCAACACGATAGTTTTTCAAAAAATATTTCTGTACTCTAGGGGTTGTATACATTACATTTAAAGTGTTGAAATACAAAGAGTTGTGTGTAATAATTAAAAACAACGTGTCTCCAATGCAGTTGCATTTGCGAATTATAAATATTAATTTTCAAAACATAAAATATATGCTGTGAAGTACATATACCTAATCTAAACCTAGTTCGTATCTATAATTTGCAGGCGAATTTGTTTCATTTCACTTCTATTAGTTATGCAATGTCTATAATGCATTTATTAATCGAGCTATAAACCGCAGAAGTAACATAAAACCTACAACAAATAAGAAAACATGAGTATGACTTACAAGTAGTTTCACATTACAGTTCAACAGTACCAAGTTCCATAAATGCATTATATATTTATAATTTATTTTAAGATTGTTGATATAAATGCATTACCTTTTGGCAGCTATGTTTAATACCAAATATACATTAAATAACACAAGTTTTAAAGGAGGAATTTTAATACCTTCTTTCCCCTCGATTGCAAGTAAACTCGTCCTAATCATGGCAGCAAAAATAATGTTTTCGGATATAAACTTATTATAAGCGTATCCTTATTTTCCAGCATTAGTGTAAACTAATAAAGAATTAATTTTACTGTGGAGTGTGTTTTTCACAAATATAACTTGTCTGCTACTTCGGAAGCTGCATAATATTACACGATTTCGTAAACTGAAGACTGATGGGTAGCCATCTTTAAATCCGACGCTTCTTGGCAAGCCAGTCTTTACCAAGATGACTAACTGTAGGCCATGATAAATATTCAACAAGAAATTGCAGCTTTAAGGGTCAGTAAAAACAAAAATATGCATGCAACTCCTTTATAATAATTACTAAATACTTACATCTAACACTTTTTTGTAGCTATGTTATAACTTGACGTGCTATTTGTGATTTTCGGGGATTGTATCACGATATGTTAGGATAAAGTAGCTGAAATGTGATATGCAATAATGGAAATGAAGATGCATAACCGATTTTTGATAATCCAGGTAGGTTGTGACAGAAAAGCTATTGATGGTTATAATTGGAGGTTAGGCCTAAATTGTAAGATAATCCTAGTTCGTCCATATAACAAATAGTTACGAAAGTGGCCAAATAGGGAGACGTCCTGGACAGCAGCTCTGGCGTATTGTGGTCTAAGTTTGGTCATAACACTAATCCGTGTTACAAAACTATTTATATACCACAATGTAATCAGGCACAAAGTCAATCATTTTAATTTATATGAACCAGACATACATTTAATGCTGAAATATGTTTTTATTTTCCTAACTACATATGTTAAACGTCTTTGGTGTGACAATTTAAATGGTTTTGGTTTTATAACCTATAATCTAACAAATTTTTGCTTTAGTGCTTTAATAAACATAAAATAAATGTAGTTTTATGAGTCATGCAAATTTATAAAATGTGTCTATTGAATGCACTTTTATATACAAAATAATAATCTTTTATTTCATTCACTACGTCCAATTAAACAGTAAGTGAAAGTGCAGTAATTTTCTAAAATCTCACATAACCCCACACCTTTGCCACAAGTCGAGGAAATTTAGATATGCCCAGATGATAGTCTACAAAGAGTTCTATCTCTTACTTTGACCATGATTAGACTAGAGATTGTTGTGAATATTGTTTTATTTGTACATAGTTTATGCAAAAGCTTTTCTTGATATTTGCCTGAGACTTTGCAGTCTTTCTTTACATATATTTTAGCAATTTAGTCAAATTTTTTATAAGTAAAAGTTGGTTTACTCTGTACCTTTTTACCTTTTCTGTCGTCTTTCTCTAGCAAATAGAGGAAGTCTGCATTCCACCCAAAAACAGGGTATCGAAATTTCATGAGAAATATATGTCTTAATTTCCGCTGAATCACGTTTACAAAAACAAAACAAAAATAGGTAACAGCATAACTCAAAAACAGGAATTGGATGATGAACATTTTGATAATTAAATCTAAGATTTTCACTTCCTCGACAACAAATATTCGTTATTTTTGTTTTTTCAAACTTTTAAATAAAATGTTGTTATATTTAACGTCTTGCATAAGGAATAAAATGCGTGTCATCTATTTTCTTAAAATAACCTGTGAAGCCCATTGATTCTGATTGATCGATGTAAAATTTTGTACAATGGTAACTACAGAGATAAACGAAACTTACTCTTTAAAATTTTCAGAACTCATTAAAGCATAATTAATATTTGTGTAAATGTAGTATTTCGTGCCCTACGGCTCTCTGCTCACATTCTTCCAAGCTTGTCATTTGATACTTGATGACTTGAAATTTTGCGATGTATATTTTGACTTTCTCTACAAGTATATTAAGTAGAGGAGGTATTAAAGAACTTCGATTTCTCCTTAAATAAGCGTTTTTGAGGCTCCCTGCATTATTAAAAAAAGCATTTTTAGAAAAAGTTAGATGTATATTTGTGTGATGTGTGTGTGAGTGTGAACAGTATAATTCAAAAACAAAAATCAGATAAACATTAAATTTGATATTTAAGTTCAATATGTTCAGTATCTGCGACAGGAAGATTTTTAAGGAAATTTCCCCAACCTAAACCACCCTTTACATGGAAGATGTTTCAACATTTTTTATTTATAAAAAATTGCTCTAAAGACTTTGATTAAAATACTATATTGAAGACATTTGCATGAAAATTATGCTTTGAACTTTCTGGATATTGTCTTTAAGTCCTGTTCCATCAGAAGGAATGTTGTATAATCTTGCATAATTGGCAGATATTAAGGGAAAGACGAAAGCGTACTGCACAAAAATGTAGATCTCTTTGAGATACACAATACTTTTTTTTTTTTTGTCGTCGAGCCATTTCCAAGATATCCGTAATTTATTCTTAATTTACATGGAATGTAAAGCACGATATTTACCGTATAGTTTTTATATATCAGGTGGCCCAACTACCCCGTATTTTACATACTCAGATAATCCCACATTGCATTAAAAGAGTTGCAGAACTCCACGGGGCTATTTCACGTTAAAATCCAGCAGTGGAGAACTAGAAGGGAACCAAAGAAATGCGCTATGCTAAAACGATAGTCAAATGTTTTAAAGGCTATCGTTATGCGATTGTCATTCAAATCGCTTCTTTGCTTGGCCAAGAGTGGAATAAATGAAAAACGGACAATTACTATCTGAGAAAAGTATAAGCATTTTAAAATTGAAACCAATAGCAAGGAATATCTTGGAAATGGTCAACTCTACCACAAAAACGCATATGATATAAATGGCGAGATTTACATTTTTTGTGTATTAAGTTTTTTCTATCTTTTACGATTTAATCGTTATCCAAAATTTTGCAAAACTCAACAACAAAGCGCTCTTCAAATGCTATTCACAGAAAGTTCAAGATATGCATTTTATTTGTGATGTAAATCACTTTATATATGGTATTTTAATCAAAATTGTTAGAGCCATTTTGATAAAATAAAAAATTTAAACAAAAAAAATTCATGTAAAGGGAGTTTGGGGCTGGGGGGATTTTCTTGAAAATCTTCGTGTCGCATCCTTGGAAGATATCAAACTTAAATACTAAGTTTGGTATTTCACTGTCTTTTAGTTTTTGAGTTATGCTGCCCACAGACACACACACATACAGACAATTTTCTAAAAATGTTTTTATTTTCTTTTTTTTGGATTCAGGGTGTCTTAAAACATGTATTTCCGGTGAAATCTCGGTATTGAATTTTCGGATGCAATACAATACCTTCTCTATTCACTATGTACATAGTACTTGCGAATAGTTTGTGTATCCACTAAAAAGGATACAGGGTAGAGAAATTTGTGTGAATGAAACACATCCGATTTCTCCCCCTCCCTCTCCCTTCCCGGCCCCTCTCTCTCTCTCACTCTTGCTACAAGACCTCGTTGCTCGTTCTGAATTTATTCCTCAACCGTTCTAATCTGAATGCCTTTTCTGCATGCGTATACAGCATGTAACCGAGCATTTATTACTTCTGGCCAAAACACATATTGATGGCGCAACGTGAAAGAAGGTCCCATTTTTAATAAAAAGGTTGTATAGAAATTTTAATGGGCATAGGCATTTTTGTGACTATAACAAAACAGACAATTCAAATTTATTTTTAGAATTTCCTTACACTGAAGTAAAGTTTGTCGCGAAGCAAGTACGCCAAATTTTAATAAATTCTGTTAAAACGTTTTCTCACGTTTCTAGGTAATAAAAGTTTTGAAAACAGATTATCAATTAATTGTAGATCTAAGTTTTAAGTACATTATTTAAAATTATCATAGTATGTAGTTACTTTTAATTTACGCGCATAGAATCTAATTGAAAGTTAACCACATTTACAGTAAGATAAATCTGATGTGTACCATTCACATGACTTTCTCTACACCTCTACAACAAGTTATTCTTAAAAAACTTATATTTATATTTACTTCATGCTAATCGAGAAAGAATTAGCAGAAATAGTTATATTACTTGGAGAGGTGTTGAATAGTTATATTACTTGCTACTTTGTAAGTAGAAGCAAAATAAGGGAGTACTATAGGTTAAAGTGATAGTCAAAAGCTGGTTGCTATGTGACTGGAGTTCCTTTGTTTGTATGGATAGGTGTTGACAAATTCCTGTATGTTTTTCAAAGCTGAAACCAAAAACAACGGATAACTTAAAAACTATCATCTCCACGAAAAAAAATGTGTGTAACATAACTTTGTGTTTTAATGTGCTCTACATTTTGTGTATAGTAAGTTTTTATCCATCCCTTACGGTTTAGCAGTTATGCAAAATTCCGTAAAATTCATCCAGAATAAAGTAGTCTTCAGAGTCTGTTCCCAGAAAATTAAAAATATACATTCTATTTGTCAGGTAAATATCTGTAATGTACTATATTTTAATCAAAATCGTTAGAGCCATTTTTTAGATAATTAAAATTTTCAAAAAAAGTTCCATGTTTAGGGTAGTTGGTGGTGGGGGGATTTTTTGAAAATTTTCGTGTCGCATCCTTGTAAGCTACCAAACATAAATACCAAATTTGGTTTTTAACGTACTTCTCGTTTTTGAGCTATGCTGTCCACAGACACACACACACACACACATGGACCTTTTTGTAAAAATGTTTTTTTTTTTGGATTCAGGGGGACCCAAAACATGTATTTCCGGTGAAATCTCGGTATCAAATTTTGGGTGGAATGCAGTACCTTCTCTATACACTATGTACATAGTACGTGTAGAGAAAGTAAAAAAGTAAGAAGTAAATAAAATATTGATCTTCTTGGAAATAAGAACGTGACACCTAAAGGGAATATTTTACTTTTGGGAGTACTTTCTGTTGAACTAGGTAATATACATATTTTTATTGCACGTTTCCTTATAGACACAAGGAAATTAGGGGGAATACGGTAGACTTTAAGGCTAATCAAATATTTTAAACGCCACAACTGTTGTGTGGGAATAGCTTATCTGCCTCAAAAGGTCCCGAGATCGAATCTCACGTAGGCAAATTTATCCGGAGCTTTCCCTTATTCTAAGAAGACGAATGTCAGTAATTCCAAGCTCCATGGACTCTGGGCACATTTCAGTAGCATTTTACCCTTTTGATTCATCTTCCGATATGGTCTATCAGGTTGAAGGACGCTAAATTACCAAAATAAAACATAATAGATCATTAAGAGCTGGTTGCTATGTAATTACTTTGATATTCCTTTCCCTTGCTATGACCAGGAGATAAATGACAAAATAAGATAACGATTTCACAATATTGGAAAAATTTAAACCCATGACAAGGAATATCTTGGATGGAAATGGCTAACAGAAAAACAAAAAATGTTTGCAATTACTTGTGTGCTTTAAAGAGGTCATACTCGTATTATTGGCGAGGTGAGGTTTTTGTCTTTCGCTTACGGATACCAGTTATGCTAAAACCATTCAAATTGCAGAGGACCTCAGAGACATTCCTAGAAAACTAAAGATATAGGTACATTGCATTTGTCATGAAAATATCTTAAGCACATTGATTTAATCAATTTTTGAAAATGGTCAATGTAAAGGAGGTGGACGTTCCTGAAAATCAACGGCTTTCAGTTGGGGTTTTAGATGACGGGTTGACATTTTGCCATGGTAGACCAATAGTGCGGAGACCGGGAATATTGTGGTTCTAATTCCTGCCTGTGGATTTGAATGTTTTAATTTCGACTCTACCTATATAGCTGTAAAGCTATTGAAATTTTATCCCGTATTATTTAAAACATTAAATACTCATAATTAACTTAAACCAAATTTTGTATAGTACATTCTGCATTGCACCTACTGGAAATACTCCTAATAAAATAACGTGTAAAATATGGATGGGTATATTGCGACCATTGAAAACTGATGTATACTTACGCTTTGAACAGCTTTTGTCTTCATTGTGGTCGCTCAAGACAGAGTGAAAATTCATAAATTTATTGTGGGCTTGTTATTGACGATCATTTACACATTTAAAGCATTTTTCTTGAAAAACTGAACAAACATGGGACAAGAAAAATGCAGCAAGCAAACATTATCATTAATTAATTAATTTCTTAATTAATATATTTATTTACTTATAGCTCATATTGGTGCCATGTAGTTATGCTGGTTTTATTTTGTCATATAATTAGATGATTGGCACATAGTTCAGGATTTTGCCCAACGTGCAAATGGGTGATTTTTGTACATAACCTACACACAACACCTCATATTCACACAGCAGGCTCTGGGTACACTGCTACAAGTTTTCTTGCATTAGTTGCAAATAAAATGCATTATAATTATAATTACAAAAACTGACGCAACATTTTTAAAACTATCATGCGTTTTATTCACATACTTTCTCTACCGTCTACAGTGCCTAACAAAAGTTTAAGACCAGCTTGACACATAAAATTATTTTAATTAAAAAAAGTGAATATGTTATTTTTTATAACCAAAAATCATTTTAATATATATAAGAGACTGTCTTTAACACCACTGAAATTTTCATCCAGGTCTCTTAGATTTTAGGGCAATTCCACTTGCTTTTGCCAGATGCATGTAACTTTTTTCAAAAATTTAAAACCATCTTGTAAAATATAATTTTTAAAAGCACCACACACACTTAACTTTGTTTCTTTAATAATCAACAGGGCCTCCATTATGTTTTAAACACATCCGAACTAGTTTTCGCATGCTCTGGACCAGTTTTCGGCATTCATGGGGCATAACTTCATTCCATACTTCCGAGATTTTCTCACGCAGTTCCCGGATGTTTCTTGGCTGGCGGGCAGCTACCCGGAGGCCGTTGATGTTCCACAGGTTTTCAATTGGATTAAGATTCGGAAGTCTTGCTGGAAGTAACCGTGCAGAAGCTTCTGTGCAGATGGCAACATGGTCTCAATATATTTTTGCGAGTCCATTGATCCATCGATGAATCTTAATATTCCTGTACCTTCAGCAGATATGCAACCCCAGGTCATGACAGCGTTGCCTCCTCCCTGAACAGCTGCTACGAGACATTCACAGGGAGGAATTTCTCAGTTGGTGTCCTTCGAACTCTAACTGTGCAGTTCAAACAGAGACTCATCGCTGAATATAACCTTGCCCCAATGATCCATGTACCAATTTCTCTTACTTCTGCACCATATTCGACGGTTCCTCTTATGGGTTTTGTTCAGTAATGGTTTCTTAAGAGGGACATAAGAATTAAGTCCATAATCTCCCAATCGTCGAGAAATCGTCATTGTTTATTTTAAATTTATTTAAAGTCGCTTTAACTGCAATGGTTATATCGCGACTTCTCATTAGGGTTATAGTACATTAGTTGAATACATTCACGATGCAAATTTAAATAAACATATACAAGGTATACATAAAAAAGTAAACTCAATGCAGTATTTTACAAGTAGGAGAAAAGATAGTTTATGTTTGTTGTGAACTATGACAATATTTAGCATTTACTTTAACATTTTGAAATATATAGTTGGCAACAAGAACTTTAGATTAAATTTTATTATACAATTGGATTACTTGTAAGAAGTTCAAGACTTTATTGGAGAATTATAGTTGGTCCAGGGCTGTCGAAGTTCGTTTGGCACTTTACATATGGTTCGTTGTTCCTCATAGACACTGCAGTTGGTAATAAGATGTTTCACTGTTAGCTGGCAGTTGCAATTGTTATCACTGTTGTCACTGTATTATGCGTCGAATCTTGCAATTCCTGCTTTAGTTCGGGAAGCGATCTGCCACTTAAATGCTTCTGACACACTTCCCCCCCCCCCCCATTGTCACTTTGTCTGTCGCACAAAACTTTCTGCTTTCTCAGATACAATAGCATACACTGTTTTGTTTCTCAACAAATGCAATAGGAAACAAACATCTTATGTCTCATCTGTTGAGTGAAAGCTGAACTACCGATTGCCTCTTGTTTGGCTCCGATAGCTCGATCGGAGACAAAGATAGCCTTCCATGAGCATCTGTCATTTTTATGTCAATTTTTGTCCGTTTTGAAAAACTATGGAGAAAAATGTAAAACGATAAGAATTCTTTTGAGATTTTGTTTTATTATGCCAAAACGTTCATAGACTTTATACAATTCTGGAAAAAAATTAACACTACGGTTAATAAATTGGTTTAGTGTCTACAAATTAGCAATATAAAATGCTGGATTTTTTAATTATAATTTTTAGTAAAAAATCGTAATTCAAAAAGTAAATGTCTCAGTACAATATTCTTTACATAAATAAACGTCTAAGAGATCAACTTATTTTTAGAAAATTAACAGATATATTTGTAACAAAATTAAAAGATCAGGCACGTTTTAAGTTAAATAAGCTAGTAGTCTTAAACTTCTGTTAGGCACTGTACATTGGTGCGCATACAGATTATTCTTATTAAAATGTATATTACTATCTTTACAGAAATAGATGCAGTACATATTTCTTTATAGATACTAAGTGAGTAGCGATATCCAAATAATTAAGAAGTGGGCGCTAGCGCCGGAAACAACTAAATATAGAAAGGACTTTGAAAGAATGGAAAATTATTGAACAATTCAAACCATCAATAATGGGTACGTCGGAAATGATTATGCCACAAAATATATTGTAATAAATTGTGCGTTTAAAGACAATACTGTTTTAAAGTACAATTTCGGCTACCGTTTATATATTTATCAGTTGTACAAGATTATACAAAATGTCTTCCGAACGAAGTGGGATTCATGGGCTATTCTCAGAAATTCAAGATATACACTTTGATTATTTGATTACAATTGTTGGACTCATTTTAAATAAAATAAAGTGTTTCGAAGAAAGTTCTATTTAAAGCGTAGTTTAGGGTGAGGGATTTTCTGAAAATGAACTAAATTACGTATGATAATGAACTAAATTAGGTATGTGGGACCCACCATGTATGAGCCAGAGCAAATTTAACTTTTATTTTACTTTTAAATAGCTTTTAAGATATTTAATTATTTTATGAATTTTTTTTTTAAATTATCACAAGTAATAACATAAGACGTCTGACCCACCAATAAATTCTCGAACGGAGCGAGATATATATCTGCACCATTTCATAAATAAAACATGAATTTAAATTCCAGATACAACGCAGAGATTTGACTAAAAAATTCTATAAAGAAAATCTGATGTGCTCTATTCATATGACTTTCTCTACATCTCTGCGACAAATTATTGTTAAAAAGCTCATGCTTCTATTTATTCCATGCTAATCGAGAAATAAAAATAGTCTTATTACTTGCTTCCTTGTAAGTAGAAGCGAAATAAGGGAGTACCATAGTTTTAGGTGATAGTCAAAGCTGGTTGCTATGTAACTGAAGTTCCTTTGTTTGTATGTATGGACAGGAGTTCACAAATTCCTGTACGAGAAAAGTATAAGTTTTACAAAGCTGAAACCAATAATAAGGAATATCTTGAAAACGGTAAACTCCATGAAAAAATGTATAGGACATAAATTGTATATTTTAACAAGATCTACATAAGAACTAAAGCTTTCCTGGCGACGTGTTAATTCAAAATTTTCTCGGGCTTCTAGCCAGGTAAAGACTTGGCTTGACACCAACGTTTCGAAGAAGTGCATCTTCCTCGTCTTCAGGGTGAACTGATGAAGACCCCTGTTCACCCTGAAGACGAGGAAGATGCACTTCTTCGAAACGTTGGTGTCAAGCCAAGTCTTTACCTGGCTAGAAGCCCGAGAAAATTTTGAATTAAGATCTACATTTTTGTGTAGTAAGTATTTGTCTAGTTCTTGTGGTTTACTGGTTATGCAAAATTCCTTAAAATTCATCCAGAATAAACATGTCTTCAGAGATTATTCCCAGAAAATTGAAGATCAACATTTTATTTGTCATGTAAATATCTAAAATATATGAGACTTTAATCAAAATCGTTAGAGCTATTTTTGAGAAAATAAAAATTTTCCAAATTGTTTCCATGTAAAGGGTAGCTGGGAGTGGGGGAATTTTCTTGAAAACCTTCTTATCGCATCCTTGGAGGATATACCGAACTTAAATGCCAAGTTTGGTTTAACGGTCTTCTCGTTTTTGAGCTATGCTGCCCACAGACACACACGGACATTTTTCTAATTTTTTTTTATTTATGGGGTCTCAAAACGTGTATTTATGGTGAAATATCGGTATCGAATTTTTGGGTGCAATACAATACCTTCTCTATACACATGTACATAGTACGTGTAGAGAAAGTAAAAATACTATGTGTTTCATTCACATGACTTTCTCTACATCTCTGTAACAAATTATTGTTAATAAAAGCTTATTCTTCTGTTTATTTTATGCTAATCGAGATAAAAACATTAGCAGAAACGTGTTATTACTTGCTTCTTTGTAAGTAGAAGAGAAATTAGAAATAACTAAAGCGATTGTCAAAACTTTTAAAAGATGGTTGCTATGTGAGTGAAATGCCTTTCTTTGCATGGCCTGAAGTTGACAAATTTTCATATGAGAAAAGTATTTTAAACCAATAACAAGAAACATCTCGGAAATATTCAACTCTACAAAAAAATGTGAATGATATAAATTATGTTTTAACGAGATCGATATTTTTTGTGTAGTAAATTTTGTATATCTCTTACGGTTTACCAGTTATGCAAGATTAGTCTAGAATGAAGAGGTCTTCAGAGGCTATTCCTAGAAAATTCAAGATATATATTTTATTTGTTATGTAAATATCTTTAATATATGGTTATTTAATCAAAATATTATAGCTATGTTTGAGAAAATAAAAACTCTTTCCAATTACGTGAAGTTTGGTGTGAAAATGTTTTCTTGAAAATCTTCGTGTTGCATCCTTGGGAGATACTAGAGTTAAATACCAAGTTTGATATTTAACTTTAGTATCTCTTTATTTGGTGGAACACAATACCTTCTCTGTACACTATGTACTTACATAATACGTGTAGAGAAAGTAATGATCTGGCAACGCTGACCAAACAAAAGAATGGCCTAGTGATAGGTGCTACAAAACAAAATAATGACCAGGCAGTAAATCGTATTGATAAATTAATGCCTCTATATATTTAATAGTCACCATACATACGCACAGTTTAGTAAAACTCAAGAAAATATAGTTGTATATATCTTTGAATGCGTGGATTTGAACTACAATGAACAGTAAGCACATTTGTATGTTCATTGCCTCTTCGTAAACGTTTTTATGTTTTTCCCCATTTCTGTGAAACGAATCGAAAGCAAATAATGGTTAGAGGATTTAATTTACAGATAGTGAGAAAAAAAATCTCATGAATTTTATTGCGTGTTTTATCTTGCGGCAAGTGTTTTTATGTTTCTTCAATATCTTCAACGTTATAATTTAGAATATACTGTATTCATTTCTGATTGCGATTATAGTTCAGTATATAAAAGAGTATTGTGATTATATGAAATGAGTTAAAATACTAGCAGAACATTGGTAAACTGTATAACAAAAGTTAGAATATGACGCTTTGTGACAAGTCACAATTAATTAAGATTTACGAAAAGAACTGCTTCATGAAAAATCTTATGTGTTCGCTCTCTATCTGGTCTACAAACAAATTATTCTTACAAAACGTTATTCTTTTATCTACAAGATACTAATCGAGTAACATGTAACAATGAAATGCCTTCTTATAAATAGAATCGGGAACTAAGGGAATACACTAGACTAAAGCGATAGTCAAATGTTTTAAAAGCTGTCGTTATGTGATACAATTGAAATTCGGTTCTCTTTGCATGGCCAGCAGTGGTACAAGAGATACATGAAACCAATAACGAATTTCCCGTGTAAGAAAAGTTAAAGTATTTTGACATTGAAACCGATAACAATTATCTCGTAAATGATGGTTAGACCACTCGGCTCCCACCTAGGTGGCCCGGGTTTAATCATAGGCATCCGTAAGTGGGATTTGTGTTGGATAAAGCGGCGTAGGGGCGGGTTTTCTCCGGGTACAGTCTCCCCCCCCCCCAACATCGCATTCCACTAGTGATCTATCTTCATTCCATGTATCATCAGTGTTAAACAGGAAGGGAAGTAAAGCTGTTGGTCCCGTGTCGTAGATTTACAGCGCATAAAAGAGGCCTCTGAGCAAAATGAAGCGGTCTTTCATGCCCAATATATGTAGAATGAGACGCTGAGCACTATAACAGTTAAACAGCATCAGTAAATAAAACTCCATTTCAATTCAAGTCCAGATCAGTGTGAATTTCTGTTTTTCTCCGTCTACAAATATGCAGTAATCTCATTTAAACTAAACAAATAATAATTATGCTTATCTATTACACTATTTTACACGGACAATGTCCCCAGCAAAACACGTAGATACATAGGTTAAATGCAATACTATCTACATATTTACATGTAATATTTATATAGTATTACACATGTAAATATTACAAAATAAAAGGAAGCATTTTACTTTGTAGGTTTACGGTTTGTTTGATACGGAATTGATGCATAAAACCTTCAACTTGTTAGAATGGGCTCATAAGAGACGGTGGAATGCTTCTGTCAGTAGGCAATTTTTAACCTGCCACCCAATTCTTCCATAATATATAACAGAATTGATTTTTTTTTTAAGTCGAAATGTTTCCTGAAATCGAATTATACTAAGCGCGTTGAATGGATTATCCCTCTGCGTAAATATTCTTCGAGGATAACGTTTCAGCTCCTCCAAATATTGTAAATATAAACAGTTCGTCTTCGTAGTTATCACGGAAGCCTGCCATTTTCTTCCAAACTTTACAACAGTTGAATCATTTAATGGGTCAAAAACTGGCTGTTAAAGTTTACAGCAGTTAATATATCTTAATGGTTATTAACTCGTTGGTAGAACGTAACGAGAATTATCCACGACCTTTACGGCTGTTAAATACTAATCGATGTGGATGCTCTGGTCCTCAATCTTATTTTCAACTCATAACAAACAAAACATTCTTGGGTTCTTCTGTCGGTCTGGGTGGTTCAGTTGGTTAAGCCTTGCCTTCTAATCCCAAAGTCCAGACCGATGGTTATTAAAAGTACTTAAAAGTGACAGCCACTGCCATGCAAAATAACCCCTTGTGGGTCGAATTTGCGGCACACCGGCGGCGCTGGCATGATCCTGACAATTGCCAGTGACGTTAATAAACAATTAATTTGGATAGGTGGAGTCACTGCCATAGCCGGGATTTGAACCACGGTTCTGCCGGTCTCTCTTCCACTGAGCTACCATGGCAACGTGCCGCCATTGCATTGAATTTCCCAACTAACTCGCATGTTTCCCGCTAAACCAAAAGGTGATCTCAAACTATATTGAGATGACAACCCCAATGGCGACTTACAATGTTATAAGTACTTTAAAAAGGATTCATAGTATAGCCAACTATTATGGTCTATGAGTATTGGTTTAAATGTTTTTTCACACAAGCCGTGTGTAGGACAGGCTAAGTACTTTTTCAGTCTGACTCTACCTATCCATCTCCTGTCCTACACACGGCTTGTGTTAAAAAAAAATAATTTAATTTTTGGCCTATTTGGATGAAACAGGTACGCTTATACTAATAGAGCTCAACGAGCAGTTATACACTACTTTATATATACCGCATATATACATATATCACATTTTCATCCCCTTATGTAGAAATGGTCAAAATATTGCCCGATTACAAAAAGCCACCTAATGCTTACTTTAAATTATACGATAGGCACTCGAAATTCAACCCTTACTTTATTTTCAATCCCTGATACAAGAGTGTTCGGACTTTCATATTACAAACTGATAGGGCTAGTAGAAGGGACTTGGTAGACAACATTTTGCATAGGAAACCATGTTCGGAAATGTACTGATTTCGTGCTACATCCAGTGGAATGAGTCGATTTGCTGATGTTTTGCAACCGGATAGGCAGTACATGACGTCAGAGGAGTACCATGTGAATTGAGTGTGACGTAATGTAAAGAATTAAATGACGTTTGACTCATTACAGAAGAAAGCAACATTTATTTGGTAACAACATAAAAAAAAAAAAACTCATTGATTACAATAACATTTGTATCAACAGTGAAAAAAACAAAACAAATTTGTTTCTGTATTCAGCACTGGATGTGTCCCACGAAACCACTCACTACAACAGAGGCTCGATGTGATGACCACCAACGCCGTTGCACACGTTGTACCGACGCATCATGTTCCGGTACACTCGGTCCATCAGCCTGGTGTCCCGTTTATCTCCGTGCAACAACCATTACTCGCAGGAATCTCGTACACCATACGTCAATAGTCCGACGATCGTGGAGGCCATGCAATAGAAGCATCCCCGCACATCACGTGTAAAGTTGTAAAGTGTGGCGGTGAGCAATCGTGCTGAAATCACAGTTCCTGACGGACATGCTAACGCGCGTCATCCAACTACAGAGACAATACGCCCTGTGACCCTCTGACGTCATCAGGGTAAACGTCACGTGCAGGTGATTCTCTGACGTCATGTACTGCCTATCCGGTTGCAAAACAACATCGGCAAATTCGACACATTGGAATGACTGTAGCATGGAAACTACGTTTCCGCAATGGGTTCCTATTCAAAATAGTGTCTACTACAGTGACTTTCAAATGGGTTGAGATTTGTCCTTGAGCGCCACAAGCCAATCGGAGTGCTGCTGTGTTGACATACTGCATTCGCGGTTAACTGGGGAGTAACGCGCTAAGTGATTCCGTCTCTCATAAATACTACTTGCGCTAAGACAAAATATTCAAATTTTGCAAAAAAAAAAAATTCACGAGGAAGATAAGGAATAATGTTCGTAGCAGAACCATAAAAACCACAGATTTTTAGCTCAAATAGTTTTCATAATACACATGAATAAACATTATGTCGCCGGGCAGATTTGCGTACTCAGTGTGCGAGTGAGAGGGAAATATAAAGACCTGGCAACGCAGAGCACGATAACGCATCTCATTCGCTGCAGCGTAGAACTCTTCCCATTTGAAAAACATTAAAGTCCCTTCTATTAGCTCTAGAAATTTGTAATATGAATTTCCGAACATCCGGTAGATTAAACTATGCTTGATTAACGATACAAATTTGTGCACTTGGATTATAGGTTTGGCCTTCGCAGGGTCAAACCCGGCTCAGACCATTGGTTTTTAAATGTGCTTTTAAGTGACAGTTGTATGCCAGTAGATTTACTGGCATGTAAAATAAGTCTGTGAACCGAAATTATGGCATACCAGCGGCGTTGCTCTAATCTTGTCTACTGACAGCGAGTTAACAAAAGAGGGGAAAAACTCCATGCTAGTTGATTTATTGGTATGCAAACGAACCGCGGAAAGAAATTCCGGCACATCGGCGGCGCTGATATGATCCTAGCAAATGGCGGGTTCGTTCACACATTTTTACTTTCTCTAGCCTGTATGTTAAATGTACTTAGTGGATAGAGAAGGTATTCTATTCCACCCAAACATTCGATAGGTACCGAGAGTTATCAGGAAGCATGTTTTGAGGTCCCCTTAGTTAAAAACATTTTTAGAAAAATGTCCGTGTGTGTCTGTCTATGTCTGTGGACAACATAGCTCAAAAATGAAAATTTGGTTAAATACCAAACTTGGTGTTTAAGTTCAGTATTAGAGATTTTTGGTGGACAAAGCGGCGTAGGGGCGGGTTTTCTCCGGGTTCACCGATTTCCCCCGCCATCACATTCCACCGGTACCCCATCTTCATTCCACATATCATGTCATCACCTGTGGTGCAGCAACAGTAAAAGCGGGCGTTAAACACTATGAAAAAAAAAAAGTCTTTCAAGATGCTACACGAACATTTTCAAGAAAATAATAACCCCCCCCCCGCATCCTAACTACCCTTTGCATGGAACAGTTTTCGAATACTTTGATTTTCTCAAAAATGGCTCTAACTATTTTGATTAAAATGTTGTATATTAAATATCTTCACATCCAAAATAATATATATATATATATATGTATATGTATATATATTGGATGTTCTGGGTGATAGTTATACATTATATTTTTATTTAAATATCTTTAATATACGGTATTTTAATCAAAATCGTTAGAACCATTTTTGAGAAATTTTCGAAAAATTTTCCAAGTAAAGCATAGTTTGGGGTGGAGAGATTTTTCTCAAAATCTTCGTGTCGCATCCTTGAAAGATACTAAACTTATATACTAAGTTTGGTATTTTACCGACTTTTCGTTTTTAAGATATCGTGTTCACACACTCACACACACACACACACTCACACACACGGACCTATTTCTAAATGCTTTCTTTTGATATAGGGAACTCTAAAGCGTCTATTTCCAGTGAAATCTCCGTATCAATTTTGGGTGCAGTACAATACCATTTCTATACACTATTTACATAGAACGTGTAGAGAAAATAAAATGTACTATATTTTATGAGACATAGTTTTTAGTTCAGATATTTCTCTTCCAGAACACCAACTTCCGTTTAGGCGATGATTACAAAATATATCATTAATAATTCTACCGAAACGCAAAGCTAATTTTTTTTTTGGGCATGGGTACGACTCTGTTCCATAAAGAATAAGTGTAACTCCAGCCCCTGTTCATGTAGAGTAGTGTTTGATTTTTCAGATCACCATACATTTGAGAAAAAAGAATATTTCGTAAAATGATATACACTATATGCCTTTTACCCACAAGTTTGTATGCCAAATTAATAGCTTACGTCTTATCGATGGTTTTACCTTTGGAACAAATTGTGCATGGTTAAAAATTGGGTTAATCTTTAAATTCACACACATATTCAAACATCCATTCGTCTCTTTCATGCTTCCAGATTTTAGAGAAGATGAATAATTCTGTTTAAAGTAAAGTTCACATACTCCAGCTGGAAATACAATACGTCTGGATTTGGAATTTGGCAGACCTCAGAGGTAGTCAGGTGAAGATGCTTCGCCCTTTCTAGTGAGAAAACAAGTGAAAAAATCTGATGTGTTACACTCACATGACTTTCTCCATATCCCTGCAACAAATAATTCTTAAAAAGCTTATACTTCTATTTACTTTATGCTAATCAGAAAAAATTAGCAGAAATAGTCTAATTACTCGCTTCCTTGTAAGTAGAAGCGAAATAAGGGACAACCATAGGTTAAAGTTATAGTCAAAAGCTGGTTGCTATGTCAATGAAGTTCCTTTGTTTATATGGATAGGAGTTGACAAGTTCCTGTATGAGAAAAGTATACGTTTTTCATAGCAGAAACCAAAAAAAAAAAAAAAAAAAAAAAAAAAGGAATGTCACAAAAATGACGAACTCCACGAAAAAAATGTATATAACATAAATTGTGTGTTTTAATGTGCTCTACATTTTTTGTGTAGTAAGTGTTTGTCCATCTCTTACGGTTTAGCAGTTATTCAAAATTTAGTAAAATTCATCCAGAATAAACTGCTCTTCAGAGGCTATTCCCAGAAAATTCAAGATATACATTTTATTTTTCAGGTAAATATGTTTAATATACGACATTTTAATCAAAATCGTTAGAGCCATTTTTGAGAAAATCAACATTTTCGAAAAAAGTTCCATGTAAAGGATACGACATTTTAATCAAAATCGTTAGAGCCATTTTTGAGAAAATCAAAATTTTCGAAAAAAGTTCCATGTAAAGGGAAGTTGGGGGTGGGGGGATTTTTCTCAAAATCTTCGTGTCGCATCCCTGGAAGATACTAAACTTAAATACCAAGTTTGGTATTTTACCGACTTTTCGTTTTTGATTATCGTGTTCACAGACACACGGACACACACACGGACCTTTTTGTGAAAATGCTTTTTTTGGATATTGGGGACCCTAAAACATATGTTTCCGGTGAAATTTCGGTATCGAATTTTTGGGTGGAGTGCAATACTTTCTCTATACACTATGTACATAGTGCGTATGGAGAAAGTAAAAATTTACTTACCACGCAACTGCGATGAAACGCATACCCTGCCCGTTCATTACTAATCTATATCGCTTCGCTTGCCTGTGTGCTTATTTAGTCCATAAAATCCGATACACAGAGCGACTTTTGGAGCAGACCGTTATCTGGTTACGATGTTAATAAACTGTGTTGTAGATAAGCAACAGCTCACGCCAAGAGTCTGTCGTCTCGCACGAGACAGTGGAATACGTGGGATCATAAGCGATATGTGTGCATACAGTGGAAAATGTCACAGGAGCAGCTCATCAACATCTGTTTTCGATTGTCTATCTTAAATCAGCACTTTCAATTCACTGTAAGTAAAAAGTTGTTTTCTTAATCTAACAGTATTGTTGAATATAAAACCAGGGAATGCTATTATAGGGATTGGTGCCCATTTAGGAAACGTTACAACAATTGAATGATAAATGTGAATAAATTAACGGAAAAGAATTGATTAAATGACCAAACAAATCCAAGAGCTTTATTTATCATTATTCATACAATAAAGTCATCCGGTGTATAATGGTTACCATTGCTAGCATCTAATACCCAAGGTTGGGGGTTCAAACCCGGCGGAGCGTGATTGAGTTTTTGGACATAAAAATCCTTAGCATGGCTTCCTTCGCGAGTTGTTTCCTCTCACCTCGTACACATAGTGGCGTACTCACCAACTAGAAATTCCCTAATCAAGAAACCACTATAAAGGTAGCCCAATATACGTAGACATGGCAAGCTGCAACTTTAATGATTGATTGATTGATTGATTGATGATACAATAAAGGTTTGAAGCCAAAATAGTTCACACTTATTACACTGGAGAAATAAATATGATATCCATGATAAACTTATGTGAAAAACCTGATGAGTTCCTTCACATGGCTTTCTCTACTTATTCTGCTACAAAGATTCTTCTTCAGCCAATCCAGATAAACATTAGCAGAAATGGTCTTAGTTTTACTGCCTTGTAAGAAGACGGGAATATATTAACCTAAAGTGATAGGCAAATCTTCTAAAATCTGGTTGAACCAAAAGCAAAACAACAGAAAAACGAATGACGATTTGCTGTTTAAGAAAAGTGAAAATATTGGAAAATGTCCACCAATTAATAGGAATATCCCGAAACTTCACTCTAAAAAAACAACAGCATAAATTGCGTGTTTAGACAAGATCTAGACTCTTTTTGGAGTATGATTTTGTCTATCTCTTACGGATTTACCAGTTATGCAAAAGTCATCCAGAGTGAAGAAGACTTCAAGAAAAACTCAAAATACACATTTTATTGGTGATGAAAAATATCTTAAACAAAAGTATATTATTTAAATCAAAATCATAAGAGCCATTTTTGAGAAAATCAAAACCTTCTAAAAATATTCCATTTAAAAGGTAGTTTGGCGTTGCGGGGTTTTCTTGAAAAATATGCAAATAAGAAGTATCATTCTGGTTGAATATGAACTGGTGTAACTAATGGATTTGCGGTTTTGCATTAATTTTTTTAAGAGAATACTCTGGAATTTATTTATATGTGTTATTTTTCTTGGATCTGATTTAAATTCTTTTATATTTGATTCGTTATGCATCTTAGGAAGACGGTAAACCTAAGCATCAAGTTTGGTATTTAACGTACTTTTCATTTTTGAGTTATGTTGTTCATACACACATACACACACGACCATTTTTCTAAAATGCTTTTTGGATTCAGCGGGTCTCAAAACATGGAGTTATGGGTGCTGTACAACCTTTTCTACCTACTAAGTAAAGAAAGTAAAAACGAACAAACAATGCTCTTTGTGGGCGGAAGCCCTAGACACAGTTCACCTGAAGGGAGGACAAGCCCTGATGAAGCTCCACATAGTGAGGCGAAACGTCGGCAAGTCCCTTCCCGGAAGACCTAGATTCATGGAATATCTCGGAAAGCTCCACAAATTGTATGTTTTAACGTGGTGAAACATTTTTAAGCAGTAGGATTTTACCGTTTATACAAAAGCCCTCCAAAATTGAAGAGGGCTTTAGAGAAAATTAAATGTATACATTTTATTTGTCATGTATATATCTCTAATATGTGGGATTTTAATCAAAATCGTTCCTTATAAAGGGTAGTTTGGGGTGGGGAACTTTTACTTAAAATCTTCGTGTTTCATCTTTGAAATATGCTGAACGTAAATACCAAGTTTGGTTTTTAACAGCTTAAGCAAGGAATATTCCTTGTTATTGGTTTCAATTATTCTTTTCTCAAACGGGAGCTCTTCATTAGTTTCACATATCTTTTGCTTTACTCCCGGTCATGCAAAGAGAAGCATAGTGACAGCTTTTTAATAAGACTTCATTGGCCGCGCCGTGGCCGAGTGGTCAGACCATTCGCCTCTCACCTAGACGGCCCGGGTTCGATCCCAAGCGACCGCAGGCGCGGGTTTTCTCCGGGTTCTCCAGTTTCCCCCGCCATCTCATTCCACCGGGGCTCCATCTTCATATATCGCCTGCGGTGCCATTGCAGTAAAAGCGGGTGTTAAACACTACCAAAAAAAAACAGCCTGCTGTATTCCCTTACTTCCCTTCTAATTACAAGGAAGAAAGTAAGAAGACAATTTCTGCTAACGTTTACGATGAAGCAGTTAGACGAACAATCTTCGTAACCAAAAATTATAATTGGCTAGGTACATTCCCAGGCCAGAAAAATCGTACTCCATGGTGAGGGGCCAGGAGAGAGTATCTCTCACACTGTTTACTGCTGCGAGGCCTGTTGCCAACTTAGTTGGAATTCTGCTGCGCCAAACGAAATCGAGACGAGCTTATCTGTTCGCCTTGACTGTTTACTATGTACTATGTGCCGTGTAGCCAACCACAGCTGAATTCTCTGTGTTAAATGAGATTGAGATGCATTTATCCCCTCATATTTTACTGTATAGTGCTGCGTGGCGTGTTGCCAACTTCATGGAATTGTGTTGCGCCAAACGAAATCGAGACGAGTTTATTTGCTCACCTTGACTGTGTGTCGTGTTGCAAATCGCAACACAATCCCCTGCGCTAAACGAGATTGAGATGAACAATTTTATCTGCTCACATTTGGTTGTTTACTGCTATGTGCCGTGTTGCCAACCGTATCGGATTCCTGCTGGGCTAAACTAGGTTGAGATACTATCTGCTCACAATAGACTATTGTCTTTCTGTGAACAACATAACTAAAAAATATTATGTGTGCCATTCTCAAGACTTTGTCTATATCACTGTAACAAATTATTGTTAAACAGCTTATTTTCCTGTCCACTTTATGATAATTCAGATAAACATTAGCAGGAATTGTCTTAATTACTTGCTTTCTTGTAAGTTGGGAAATCATGGAATACACCGGCATCCCGGTGTATCCTCCTATTTCATCCCTTCCTACCGGAGGCGTGCCTTTTGAGCGACATAGATATAACATCCGCACTGGATCTTGCGGAGTTTCCTCCGATAACACTATATTCCTATTTTAGAGATATTTCTCGTTACTTGTTTTGAATTTTCAGATACCTATTTATACTTTTCTCAAATGGGAAGTCGTTATTCGCTATTCGTTCTCTCTCTCTCTCTCTCTCTCTCTCTCTCTGCGCGCTTCTATTTTGCTCATGCAAAAACAGAACCAAGTTTCAAAGAATTACATAGCGATCCGCTCTTAAAACGTTTCATTACTATCACTTAAACCTAGTGCATTCACCTAATTCATTGTATTTACATGGGTTTTAGGACTTCTGCGACAAACATTGAGGAACAGTAGAGCATTTTTACTTTCTCTACACATACTATGTACATAGTGTAAAACATTTTTAGAAAAAGGTCCGTGTGTATGTATGTGTGTGTCTGTGGGCAGCATAGCTCAAAAACTAAAAGACCGTTGAATATCAAACTTGGTATTTAAGTTTGCTATCTTCCAATTATGCGACACGAAAATTTTCAAGAAAATCTACCCGCTCCAACTACCCTTTACATGAAACATTTTTCGAAAACGTTGATTTTCTCAAAAATGGTTCTAATGATTTTTATTAAAATACATTATTTAAGATATTTTTATGAAAAACAAAATGTATAACTTGAATTTTCTGGGAAGAGCCTCTGACGACTTTTGTATTCCCGGCAAACCGTAAGAGATATACAAAAACTTACTACACAAAAAATGTAGATCTCATTAAAGCACACAATTATATCATATACATTTTTACTTTCTCTAATGTACTGCGTACATAGTGCATAGAAAAGGTATTGCATTCCACCCAAAAATTCGATACCGAGATTCTACCGGAAATATATGTTTTAGGGTCCCCTGCATCAAAAAAAAAAAAAAAAAAAAAAAAAACATATTTAGAAAAAGGGGCACACACGTGTGAACACGATAATTCAACAATGAAAAGTCGGTAAAATACCAAACCTGGTATTTAAATCTAATATTTTCCCGAGATGCGACACGAAGATTTTGAGAAGACCCCCACCCCAAACTATCCTTTACATGGAAAAATGTTAGAACATTTTGATTTTCTCAAAAATGGCTTAAACGATTTTGATTGAATTGTCGTATATTAAAGATATGTTTATGGCAAATAAAATGTATATCTTGAATTTTCTGCGATCAGCTTCTAAAAACCTCTTTATTCTAAATAAATTTGGCAGAATTTTGCGTAACTGGCAAACCGTAAGAAATAGACAAAAACGTATTACATAAAAAATGAAGATCGCGTTCAAACACACAATTTATGTCATATATATGCAATATAAAGGGCAAATTATAAGACATAAAGATCATTAAATGGAAAGTAAGAAGATCGCTATTAAATTGGAATGATGAATTAAGATATGTATTCTTACTTTTTCTACCATGCACATAGAAGGTAGAAAGAGTATTGCATTCCACTCAAAAATTTGATACTAACATTTCACAGGAAATTAATGTTTTCAAGTCCTCTGAATCAAAAAAATAAGTAAATGAATAAACTAGCATGTTTAGAAAAAGGTTCGTGGTGTGTGTTATGTGTGTGCGTGTGTGTGTGTGTGTGTGAGAGAGAGAGAGAGAGAGAGAGAGAGAGAGAGAGAAAGAGAGAACAGCATAGAAGTGCAAAAGATTTTTAAGAAAATCTCCCATCCAAACTACCCTTTATATGCAACATTTTTCTAAAATGTTGATTTTCTCAAAAATAACTATAACAATTTTGATTAAAATGTATGTTTAAGATATTCTTATGTTGAATGAAATGTATATTTTGAATTTTCTTGGAACAGCCTCTGAGGTCTTGTTCATTTTGGATTACCTTTGCATAACTGGTTAACTATAAGAGATAGAGAATATCTTACTACACAGAAAATGCACATCTCGTTGAAACACTAATTCATGTCAAAATGAGAGGCGTGTCCAGAAAGAAAGTACCATTTCGTCACCGCAACGCTAGTGTCGGAGTTCCACGCATGGGTACTCGTCTCTGTGGTTCATTGTCTGTCCACTGATTGCATTATAGTCGGACCGTGTTGTGTTTATAGTACAGTATTCGTTCAAAACGATTAAGACAATTTCTGATTCTGCCGATTGGGAAGTGCGTTCCGTAATACTGGTTTTGAACGCAAGGAATGCTAATTCAGCTGAAATTTCTCGTCAACTTGTAGAGACTTGCGGTGAAAACATAATGACTGATGTGGTGAGAAATTGGTTAAGCAATTCAATATGGGACGATTCAATTTTCATGGTGAAGTGGATGGCCTTCTTATCACGGATGGTTTGGTTGAACAAGTGAATGAGGCAATTCGTGAAAACAGACAGTTCACAATAAGAATGCTTTTGGTGTGGTTCCACAAATTTCAAAAACTCTTTGCATGAGGTTGTCACCGAGCACATAACTCATCGCAAACTGTGTTCTTATTGGGTTCCGAAGATGCTTAAGGATGTCCACAAGACGAAGCCACTGGACAGTGCTTGAAATTTTTTATCCGATACAGTGATGAGGGAGATTTATTCTTATGTAGGATAGTGACCGGTGCTGAAACTTGGGTTTGCCATGTTACTTCAAAATAAAACAACGTCAATGGTGGAGGCACTCAGGATCCCTACAAGGGTATTCTGCTTCTCAGAGATGTAACCATCAATGCGGTATGATACTGAGAAACACTAAGAAATGTTCGGCGCGCAATTCAAAACAAAAGGCGTGAAGTGCTCAGTCAAGGTATTGTGTTGCTTCGTGACAACTCTAGTCCCCATCACACAAAACTTTATTCAACAATTCGGTTGGGAGCAGTTCAATCTCCCACCGTACCGGCGCCTTCTGACTACATGTTCTTGAACCTGAAGCGTGTGTTCGGGCGAAGAGCTTTGGCAGTGATGATGAACAAAAGTTGAATTCCCTGCTTTGACAAATGGCTGAACAGTGATAGCGGCTATGACGAAAAATAGGCGCAGGAATGCTCTTTCATATACAAATAAATGTTGTGAAAACAAATGTTTTATACCTTTTATTCCAAACCGGTACTTACTTTTCGGACACGCCTCGCATATGTTTATAGGGTTAACCGTTTCCGAGACATTTTTATTAATTAGTTTCAATTTCAAATACATATTTATAGATTTCTCAAATGGAAATTCCTTTTTCAATGTATTTATTTTTATTTAATTTATATTTTGTCAATCAAAGAGGACGGGATGTCAATACATCACATAGCGATCAGCTGTTGTAGGATTTGACTGTCCGTAACACAAGTGTATTGCGTCTCTACAAGGAAGTATGTTATAAAAGTATTTCTGCAAAACTTTATATCGATATACGTGAAGTGGATAAAAAATAAGTTTTGTAAGAATGGTTTATTTTAGACATGTACAACATGTCATGTGAATGAAAACAGTCAGATTTTAAAAACTTATTAACCTTACAGTATTTAATTACTTTCATATAGTTGTAACATTCGTAAAGAAATTCTAACATTTCATATTCACTAAAATAAAGTAATGTTAAGGTAATGCATGTATATGATTTGGAAAATCCACAGTATACAGATATATTGTTGAAAGTTTTGTAATGCTTCAAACTTCTAGCTTGCATGCTTATTTAAATGACAATTTTATTACCTTTTATTGAATAAATCCATTATTCTAATATAAATGTTCCACAATTTGCATTTAAAAAAATTTCCTGAACTCAAGGTCGCGAGTTCAAACCTGGTCCAGACAGATGGTTTTAAGCATGTTTAAAAGCGACAGCCCCATGTTAGTACATTTACTGGCATGTAAAAGAACTCCTGCGGGACGAAATTCTGGGACACCGACGGTGTTGATGTAATCCTGGCAGTTGATTGCGTCATTAACAAACATACAATTTAATTTAAAAAGTGTCCACATCAAAGTTTCAGGTTCTATAGAAAATGAGGTCACAAAAGAATAAAGGAGGCCTTGACTTCGACTGAATGTGCACATGTAAAAACTGTGGGATAAATTGTTTTATATTTGAGCTAGTGTTTAATTTATTTTATGTTTTATTTTTGTCCAAACAGTTTATATAAAATGGAACGTAAGTTTAGTGTAATTTATACACTTTTGCGTTAAAATAACGCCTCTGTGTTTACATTTGATCATCATAATCTAAATGGATGAACCCTACATCAATGCTAATAAAAGAAAAAGAAGCAACGATACCAGTGATTCAACCTTTCGCTTCTGAAAATCCCTTTAACTTCTGGAAAACCTACCAGTTAATTCTGAGCAACAAGATTCAGTTACCAAGAAGGAGAAAGCTTCCAAACCTCCACCGATCTATGCAAGTATTACATATATATATTCTGTTCTGAAAAGCTTAAGTTGTTAAATGTTAGCAATTACAAACATGAGACAATCGAAAACAACAAGAGTTACATTTTGTTTCGAATCCATTACCCACATGTGACACTGGTGCAGCTATGAATGGACTGCAATCTCACGGTTATGATGCAGTGCAAATGGTTCCAGTCTTTCGCCCGGTCACTAAAATCAAACTACCACAAGGCACACGGTTATGCAATGCTCAAACTGACAAGAATATGAGCACTCAAAACATTGTCACAAACAAGCTCGCTACGACAAGTACGATGGGTACTATTCAACAAAATTTGATTCCTATATCTACTACACTTCCAAACTAACTGCTACCAACATACTAACTTTAATGGTTGCTCTGTACATCGTCATTTGCAAAATGTCAGAAATTTCTATAAGCAAGCTCAATCATTTGATTCAACTAATCTTGGGCAACCATAGCCCCGATATAAGTACGTAGTGATAGAAATTTCCCCAGCTTGCCTAAGACACACGCTAATAACACTTTTCCATCAAAACCTAGTCTTTGACCATCTCGTGTTTTATCACCATCGTCCTGGAACAAGAATTACACAGGAGCAATTAAATTACTAAAGCATACAATGCCCAAAACTCTGCTAAATAAAGCATTAACTATCGGCTCTTAGAGTGGGTCCGAATATCAATATTACGCCATTTCACGACTCTTGGCATGAATGAAAATAGTGTATTGCTATATTGCGTGTATAATTGCTTATTTGATACTTTAAATGATGAACGGGCTGAATAAGCACCATAATTCACATTCCAAAGTATTTAAACATAAGCTTAAACATTTTACTTCTATTTATTGTCACAGTGGTAGTTGATACTTTGTTTATTGCAGTGAAGCGATGTTCAGGCGCCCATCCATCCCTTTTAGAATGCGTGTGTGCGTGCGCCGTGCAGTCATAATGCGGAGTGTACATTTCCTAATAGTAGTATAACATAACTACATAACTCCATGGCACGACAGCTCACGGGGAACCTTGGCCTACCGCCCGGCCGCTGCGTCCCCCATCTCGGTCCACTACAGACGTCATGAATGGGGTGCAGTATTGGAGGGTGAGACGTGGTCAGCGCCTCGAGTCCCCCCGGCCGGTTAATGCGGTCCTCGCGACCTGGAGCCGCTACTTCTCCATCAAGTAGCTCCTCAATTGGCCCCCCAGGAACCTTACGAGGCTGAGTGCACCCCGGGCCAGGTCTCCCAGCGGGGGAAAAATCCCCACGCCGGTACTGGGGATCGAACCCAGGTCTCCTGCTTGGTAAGCAGCAACGCTACCACCGCGCTAAGGAGACGACCCTAATAGTAGTATAGAGAAACATAAACGCGGTAAGCCTTTAAGAAGTGGTGAAAAGGTAATTATTCTAAATATGTTTATCCTTTTTTCTTTTTCTACGCGTATTGTGTATAGGTAGACATTGCATTCCACCCAAAAATTCAATACCGAGATTTTACCGGAAATAGACGTTTTAGGTTCCCCAGTATCCAAAAAAAGCATTTTTAGAAAAAGGTCTGTGTGTGTCTATGAACACGATAACTCAGAAACGAAAAGTCGGTAAAATACCAAACTTGGTATATATACGTTTACTAACTTCCAAGGATGCGACACGAAGATTTTGAGGACAATCCCCCCACCCTTAACTATCCTTTACATGGAAAGATTTCCGAAGAATTTGATTTTCTCAAAAATGCCTATAGTGATTTTGATTAAAATACTGTATATATTTGCACGACAAATTATATATACAGGGTTACTACAAAAGAAATAGACAACTTCAACTGCCTGTAAAACAAAAACTATTAGAGATAGCAACCTAATTATTTTGGAGGTATGTTGGGAAACTCTCAAAGTTTCGTTTGTACTATTGGTAACGCTGTAGTGTTTTGTTTGTTGTTGCAGAAGCTGAAATGGCGGAAAATCCTTCGGAAAAGGCATGTTGCGTGTTGGAATTTGCTAGAACGCAATCAGCAACTGTTGTCCAACGACATTTTAGAACACGTTACCACAAAACGCCACCGACTAGACAGTCAATCTACGACTGGTATAGAAAGTTCGAGACAACGGGATGTTTGTGCAAAGGGAAGAGCTCGGGAAGACCAAGAGTTTCGGAAGAAAACGTTGAACATGTTCCTTCTGCCTACATAAGAAGCCCACAGAAATCGACATCTAGGGCAAGCATGCAATTACAAATTCCACAGCAAACTGTATGGAAAATCTTGCGGAAGCGACTGCACATGATGCCTTACAGATTAAAGATGTTGCAGTTTCTGAGTGAAGAAGATAAGGTCATACGGCGTGACTTTTGCATCGACATGTTGCCACATGATGAAGACGATGCTGGTTCTTGTGAGCGCATCATTTCATTTTGTGGCAACGTGTTCTAAAATGTCGTTGGACAACAGTTGCTGCTTGCGTTCTAGCAAATTGCAACACGCAATATGCCTTTTCCACAGGATTTTCCGTCATTTCAGCTTCTGCAACAACAAACAAATCACTACAGCGTTACCAATAGTAACAAACGAAACTTTGAGAGTTTCTAAACATACCTCCAAAATAATTAGGTTACTAACTCTAATAGTTTTTGTTTTACAGGCAGTTGAAGTTGTCTATTTCTTTTGTAGTAACCCTGTGTATATATATATATATATATATATATATATATATATATATATATTAATTCTGTAGTATATTTTGCATATTTTGTGATGACCTTGTAGTTGAGCGCCCTTAAACACTAACCATCCTCATCATATATATCTTGAATTTTCTGAGAATAGCCTCTGAAGGCCTCTTTATTCTGGATGCATTTTGCTGGATTTTGCTTAACTAGTAAATCGTAAGAGATAGACAAAAACTTACTACACAAAATATGTAGTCTCGTTGAAACACACAATTTATGTCGTATACATTTTATTCGTGGAGTTGACCATTTTTATTTATTCCTTGTTATTGGTTTCAGTTTCAAACTAAATACCGGGATTTGTCAAAGAAATGCAATGCAAAGAAACGGGTTTCATCCACTTGGCTGCCGGTGTTTAAAAGATTTGACTATCGTTTTAGCCTAGGTTATTCCTTTATTTCTCTTCTACTTACAAGAGAGCATGTTAATGTTAATCTGGATTAGCAGGAAGTAGATAGAAGAATAAGCTTCTCAACAATAATTTGTTACAGAGATGTTGAGAAAGTCATGTGAATGGAGAAAATCAGATTTTTTTTTTAAACGTTATGGCACCTTGGCTGTGAAAGATGTAACCAAATTGACGTCTGAAGCAACTGTGAGTGAACAGGGTTTGGAAATGTGAAAGCAGAAATGAAAGAAACAAACGTGAACCACTTGTGATCATTATATCTCATAAATTCTCTTTACCTATTCCCTGAATTAATTACATTTATTTTGTATGAGCCGAGTGCGATTCTAACACCCAGTATTGCTGCACGCAAGATAGCACGCTTTAAGATAACCATGATTGAGACACAAACAGCTGAGCAAGAAGGTTATCTTCACGCAGCTGATAGCAGTGAACGGCAACACGTGTTCGTTGGCGGAGTAATACAACCAGCAATGTTTATGTGAGGACCCACTCTAAGCTCGGGGAACAATAGACGCACTGTTTGCTCTGTAACTCTTTAGCACATCTGCTACCTGCTGTTATAACATAAACAATGGCTATTACGATTAGCTATGATATGGAATTCGCCATAAATTAACAATAAATACAACGAACTATTGGGCTTTAGTTATATTGTGGATACCTTATTGGCCACAGAAACAAAATTGGCACCTCAACTTTAAAACGCCCGGATCTAACATTTATCGTGTTGACCACACTAGCGGCATCAGAAAACGTGGTTTCGCAATATCTATAAACAATATTTTACTACACCATGAATTACCATTGATTATAGAACCAGAATATCAAATCTCAAGGATTGAATTGCAATCTAGTTCAGTTATATTTCAAGTTGGGTCATTCTATTCGTCACCTCAAAATCAAATTATTAGATTAGATTTTTGGGCAATGTTTCAAGAACTAAGGAATAACTGTTTGCAAGGAGATGACTTTGGTTGTAAGCATCCTAGATGAGACTCTTAACACCTCTAATAAGATAAATTACTGCATGTAGTCACATACTAGTTACAAGTGAAAATCATTCATCCTATTGAACCAATATATTATCAAGCTGATGGTGGCACTCCCGATATCCTTCATTTTTCATTGATCGAAATGCATAACAATTAAGGAGCTTAGTTCAAATCACAATCCAGTCCAGTCATTTCAACCTTGTTACAGCAAACATAAACTTCAACTTGAACAAAACAACTCCTTGACTGGAACTTGTACAACTATAGCATTGACAAAAATCCCGCTTAAAATACCGAAAGATTTGGACATAACGATTTCAACTTTAGAAAAATCCACCACGCAGTAAATCTACCTATTGACAAAAGACAAATTCATACAATGCACGTAAAAACAAACTTACAACAGCGCAATCACAGATTTTACAAATGCTATGAAATTACATCATTATACAGCACTGAAAGTTAACTACAAGTCCTTAAAACTCAGTATTGTTGCCCGTGGAGAAAAACTAAGAAGTTATGAAAGCAAATTGACCGATCTCCTCTTAAACTTGTACCTCTGAAGAAAAAACTAATCTTTGCATTTTCTCTATACGTGCTATCACACAGTGTAAATCGAAGGTATCGAATTTCGCCCATAACTTCGATACCGAGATTTCACCAAAATACACGTTTTGAGAACCCCTGAATATAGAAAAATCTTTTTTAGAAAAGTATCTGTATGTGTGTCGGTGTACCATAGCTCAAAAACGAAAAATACCATATTTGTCATTTAAGATAGCATCTTCCAGGGAAGCGGCTGAAGATTTTCAAGAACATCCCCCACCTCAGACTACTGTGTACATTGCACATTTTTTTAAAAATTTGTTTTTCTGAAAATTTCTCTAACAATTTTATTCTATTAAATATAATTACCTGACAAAAAAAATGCATATCTTGAATTTTCTGGTAATAGCCTCTGAAACCTCTTCATTCTGGACTTTTTCGGGCGTAAAAACCCTCAGCCTGATAGAGAGGCCTCTGAGCAAAATTAAGCGGTCCTGCACGCCCAATATAGAATGGGACGCTGAGAACCACATCAGTTAAAAAGCGTCCATAAATAACACGTCATTTATTTTTCTTCTGGATACATTTTGCATAACTGGAGAACCGTAAGAGAAAAAAAAAAAAATAAAGTTACTGCACAAAAATGTACACCTGATTAAGCACACCATTTATTATAGATACTTTTTGTTTGCTTGTGTTTTTTGTAGAGTTAACCGTTTTCGAGACATTCCTTGTTATTGGTTTCAATTAAACTACTTACATTTTCTAAAATGGGAAATCATGTTTCGTTTCACCCCTCACTGGTCATGCAAAGCGAAAACCAAATTTCAATTGTTTCACATTGCTAACGCTGTTTAAATTATTTGACTGCTAGTGTATTACCTTATCTTCCTTCCACTTAGAAGGAGGTAATACAACGAGTTCTGCTAATGTTTATCTCGATTACCACGATATAGTCTTTTGTAGCAATAGTTTGTAGAATAGACTTCATGGAATACATCATTTTTTTCAGAACAACTACGATCACAGTTTAAAATCAAACCGATTATCAACTACGAATTCAACAATCAAATTAGTGAAGCTGTAGACCAACTATTGTAACTGTCTCCATTTGAACGTTTCTTTACGCCAGCTCAAGTAAAAATTGGCATATAAACAAATCTCCAGAACATGACCTTAATCCCCAGGAAAACAATAGTACTAATAACAGGAATATATAACGCAATTATTAAAATGTCTTATTTACCTAAAATGGAAGCACGGCGTAATAATCATGATTCAAAAACCTGAAAAAACAAAACATATTCAAGAAACTGCAGACCGATCAACCTTCTGCTATTCTTCTCTAAATTCTTAGAGGGAGTACTACTGCCACATCTCTTAGAACAATTACAAACTTTAGTATCCCATATACAATGTGGTTTTCGATCTCAGCATTTATGCATTCATCAACTCCACCGAGCCGTAGATATCTTTATGGATATACATATGAAGAGAAGTCAACCTGGCTTGGATTGTTCGATGCAGAAAAAGCTTTTCACAAAACGTGGCACGAAGGGTTCCTTTAACAATTAAAAACTCTGACACCCATTTTAGAGTGGTACAATCTTATCTCAACAACCAAGCGTTACCGTTAAATGTAACTTAGCCTACTCAAGATCCTACCCAATTTTCTCTAGAGTTCCACAGGGAAGCGTACTAGCGCCGCTATTGTACCTACCTTCCCTATGTTTATGATTTTCCCGAACATAAGAACCTTATAGTAGCACAGTTTTCTGATGTACTATGCAAAGATGATATTCCTACATGTTACAGGAAGCTTCAGGAATTTAGCAACCACGTTTAAAATTGGAGCTACAAATGGAGAATAATCCTGAATCCTTGAAAGTCAAAAGTTTGGGAACAACCCCCACACCGACATAGACCACATCAAATATCTCGGACTGATATTGACTCTAAGCATAAAAGCAACATATTGATAAATGTCGTAATAGAATACACCAGTTGAAACATATTCCAAAAAAAATCACTACTCGCAATGCAATATAAGCGCCTCATATGTACATAAATAATTCTACGAATTTGCCAATATGGTTATTCAATTTGGAGATCTGCTTCAGCCAGCTAAATCAAAAGTTGTCAAATCATACAGAACAGGTGCCTATGACAGGATCACCATGGCACGTGCGCAATGGAGTTCTGCACGATGACTTAGGACAGCTGTAGGCAACGACGTTCTCCCGCATAATTACACACGATTTGAAAGAACGTTAAAAAGGCATCACAATTTTCTGATTCAACAAATACGAAACGGCCTGACCCACTGCTGAGAAGACTAGAATGGAAATGTAACACGGACTTACGGTTTTAACCACAGAACATCCTTACGCTTACCGTTGGATAAGATCCTCAGCACACGTGTTTTGTCTTATAACTTTAATTTCAAATTATGCACAACTACAGTGTATTCAATCATATAATAAAGGTGTCTTATGAGAAACACGTTAATAACATATTTGTAATATTAAGTTTAATTATTGGGGTTTAAATTACTATTTTAAGTAATAGAATTGTTTGATAAATTTATTGCTTCTTGTAATCTCCAAAGTGGTTGATTTTTGATAAATTCGCGATAATTTCCCAAAATTGGAACGTATTTTTAAAAATTGCATAGTCATTTTAATGCAACTTTGAATAGCAGTGGATCATTTTGAAATAAATTAGTAAAAAAAAAAAAAAAAAAAAAAAAAAAAAAAATCGTGTGGACTATTTCAAGCGTAAAAAAATGTTGAAACATGTTTGCAAGAAAACAAGATTTACGCTCTCCATTTATAGCTTCAGTTAGTTGGTAGGTAGTTTAAATGCATCAAATGGGGAAAAACCTGTATGCTTTCTTAAAGTTGCCAGTTTATTATAAGAATATGTAGACCATTATGTCGTCGGTAATGCTATTCCCGTATGAGAAGACTGGGCTACATTATGTTGGGAACACAAGCGAGTTTTGTAGCAAAGAACCCATTTTGTCTTAACAACAAACAAGAATACAAACAGCCCACACATTAGGAATTGATTCTTCGAATTTAATACAAATTCTTTCATAACACATTTACTGGGCTTCGTAGCTAGTCTAGCAAGCCCAGAAAGTATACCCCTGCTCTCTACCCCAGTAGTTTTCTTTACCAGGATTATACTCAATACAATAAAAGAAGCGATCGAAGAGACTGAGGAAAAATCAATATAGTCTCAGAGCTAACAAATTATATAGAGATTCAATTTTTACCATAAGAAAAATTATGGAACAGTTGTTGGAAAGGAGTATTCCACTGTAACTGGTGTTAATCGATTTTGTGAGAGCTTTCGATATGGTTTTATCTGGAGGAGGTTGGAGTCGATTGGTGTTCCATCTATAATTATTAACAGCATTTAAAATGTGTACAGCAGCATTTGCCATATGCTGCATAATGGCAAACTCTCTCCATCTTTAACCACAGAAAGAGGGATCAATCAAGGCTGTCTGTTATTACCTGCCGTAGTTTTATTGTTGTGCGTCACCCAATATGTCGTGGTTTTATTGTTGCCACGGTAGGATGCCAATATGTCGCAGTTTTATTTCTGGTATCACGTTGTTGCGACAGTATGACGCTATCAGGTGAATCTACTTGGAGTTGGTCGAGGGTTAATGCTCGTGAAATTCTCTACATTAAGAGTGTTGTTGCACTGGCTAGGCTCGTTCTTGTAGACCATGAGTTGTCTCATACTCAGGGGGGAAAGAATGACAAAGTTGTGTAACACTTTTGGTAGACTCAAATAAAAGAGAAATTTCACTTAATTTCACTGATGATTTCTTTTATTGATGACGTGTGGTTAGATTGAGGCACTAACCCTGCGAGCGACTCCCGACATAACCGATCGCGAACTTGATGACATAATTTTGCTAAAGTGCTAGTTCCACTCTTACTGAGTTATATTTTTACACTCTCACCGTAATCCTGAGTTTCACGGTCCGTATAACATTTACGGTAATAATTGCCCGTCAAATTAACTTATAACACACAGATTTCCTACACTGGACGCCGCGCGATTTCTTAGACGGTGTCTCGTCACATTTTTTATACTCTGGATTTGCATAAGTGTCCGATTTCTTACACGTGGTCCCCTACCTTGTGTGCCCGATGACTTGTACGCACATCATTTATACACTAAAAGGTCCGACCGAGTCTTGCTTGCCCTCCTTTTTGATTGGCTGGAAAAAAGGCGCGCAAAGTAGCGTTGTTACATGACTGTCGGGGATTTTTCTTTATTTTCCACCCACGTGACCTTTTTCTACAATGAGAAGTTCCCTCTTTCCAAAATATAAGGGGCTGAACCTTTCTTCCTCCCAAGGGTTGTTACTTGTGTCCCTAATGCTCTAAAATTCTTGTTATTTTTAACAAAGCACGTAGCCTTGAAGAATACAAAGCGAGCTTATACACGCTAAGATTCTGCGTTCTACTGAACAGATATTTCTTATTTTAAATATGTACAAACTAGTGATTAAACTAATAATATATGCGTCGTGCTAATATAATGTCGCATACCATTGCTGTTTGTTCTGTTTTTTTTTTCTTTAACGAGAAACATGTGTAGTAGGAGACGTGATATATAATGGGGATTAAATGAGTAATTAGAAATTTTGGAAGTATGTCTGCTGGCCCATAGACACTAAGACATAAATGTAAAATTGCAGGAATTAAGTAAACGTGAACCCTCAAGTGATTTGGTAGTAAACAAACACAAAACGAAGGAAATAGAACCTATAACAATGTGGATCCTGTGTTGGGAGAGGAAATAATTAATTGAACAAGTAAAGTAATTTTCATGATTGGGCAGGGTGGCGCAGACAAGAGCTTGTTGAAAGTATACATACAGCTGAAATTTATTTGGCGATCTAAACAAATTTCCTCAAAACCCATACTCAGAAAATTCGTCACAAACATAAAAAAAAAAAAACGCACTATTATACAAGAAAACAACTAAAGAAGATAAATTAAAGTTTTTATAATCAGATGTGTGAGAAATATTATGGAACTTTGGTGGCCTCGGGAGATAGTAAATATAGGTTTATGGAAGAAAGAGTTCAGGAGGAAATCAGCAAAGAAATTAAGTTCAGAAAGTGGATACAGATAGGTCACGTACTAAGGAATGAAAGTGGTAATATTCCAGGAATGACTTTTGAATTGATCCCCAAAGCTCAAGCAGGCGAAGAAGGAGTGCGGTGCGAGTTGACGCAGATTAGGTAGGGAAGAGTTGGAATGAGATAACATGGTTGGCGAAAAATAGAATTCGATGACATGTCTTCTTTAAGACCCTTTGCTTCCTTGAGGAGTTCTTATTCTTCTACTATCACCACCACCACCACCACCACTAGTAGAATACTCTAATTCTAGCTTTCGGGTTAATTGCCACTTATATCAAGTTTGAAGATTTAGAAATTAGAATCTCTATCTGACGGCAGTTTACTCACTGGCAATGTATATTTCAAAATATTTTAGTCTCTCCTTAAAGGAATCGTGATTCGTTCTGATCGTGTTGTCATTTTCGCTCCAATAAGCTGGACCAATAAATAAATACATAAAAAATTAATAAAAAAAATAAATAAAAAGTAGTTACAGCCTGTGGTGTTAATTTGGTTTTACTGAAAAGACATTTTAAGACTTTCGCCTATAACATATAACATGTCATCTTTAATGAGTGTGTTATCATCATCTTTGTGATATTGTATAGCTAACCAGTGAACAGCTTTCCTCAACAATAAACTTGAAGTGTACTCACATATTACGGAGAATGCTGGAAATAGCCGGATTACAAACGGAGATGTCGCCGTTTGGTTATCCATATGAGCGTCTAGACTTTGCCGCGAATTTTCATACTCGGTCAAACGCAGAAGTTTCCGGAGACTCGGTAATTTGAATTTCGGCAGCATCACCACATAGACTACCGTGTCTCTGTGTTCCAGTCATTTTCATAAAATCAATCTCGTGATCGCCAACAGCAAGTTAACATTAGAGATTTTCTCAAAAATGGCTTAAACGATTTTGATTAAATTGCCGTATGTTAAAGATATGTTTATGGCAAATAAAATGTATATCTTGAATTTTCTGGGATCAGCCTCTAAAAACCTCTTTATTCTAAATAAATTTTGCAGAATTTTGCGTAACTGGCAAACCGTAAGAGATAGACAAAAACGTATTACATAAAAAATGAAGATCGCGTTCAAACACACAATTTATGTCATATACGTGTTTTTTCGTAGAATTGACCATTTCTGATATATTCATTTTTATTTGTTTCAGATTTAAAATATTTAAAACTTTTCTCATACGCAAAGTTGAACTCCTAGTCCTGCATAGAAACGGATTTCAACCACATGGCAATCAATTTTTAAAGGATTTGACTACCGTTTTAGCCTACTGCATTTCCTTATTGTTCCTTCTACTTACAAGGAAGCAAGTAATTAAGAAAATTTCTGCTAATGTTTATCTCGATTATCATAAAGTAGACAGAAGAATATGCTTATTAATAATAATTTCTACAGGGCTGTATAGAAAGTCATGTGAATGGAACACATAAGATTTTTTTTTTTTTTTCATTTTGTAGAGTTAACCGTTTTCGAGATATTCCGGATTATTGGTTTCAATTTTAGCCACTTATACTTTTCTCAAACGGGAAGAACATATTTTTTTCTCGTTTCTTGTTTGTTTATTTCTGGCAAGTTTAGAGATTGGAATTTCAACCGTTTCACATAGCGATCGGCTTTTTAAAGGACGAGACTATCGTTTTAGCCTGTGCATTTTATTATTTCCCTTCTACTTACAAGGAAGCTAGTAATAAAATTAATTCTGCTTACGTTTATCTTGATTAGCATGATGTAGATAACAGATTAATCTTTTGAATAAAAGATTTGTTAGCCAAACAGTTAGAGGACATCATGTGAATGGAAAGCATTAAACGTTTTGCTTTCTACTTACAAGGAATCAAGTAATGATAATTTCTGCTAATTTTTATCTAGATTGTCATGAAGTATATAAAATAATATATTTAACAATAATTTGTTACAAAAATGTGGAGAAAGTCATGTGAATGGAGCATATCATGTTTTTTGTTACGCAATCACCACTCTCGGACGCATCGTTCTGGAGTTCATCTCTGAAGCGTATCCGGTAGGATAGGTTTGAGAGTCACAACCGGTACTCTTTGAATCAGTGTTGGTTTACAACCTCTGAATCCAGTGACATCGCCTCTTTCTTGTACTTTAGTCTCATTAGGTTTGATACATCTGAGACGCACAATCCAATTTCAGTGTTTGTTTACAAACAAGGATGAACCACGTGAATTGGGTTTGTTCTTATTAATTATCCTCTGAATCATGCCACGTTGATAAATACGATCAAACATTGTGTAGTGTGGGCCACGTCTGTGAGGAAACCGCTCTTGGTGGATACGGAAAGCTTCTCTGCCGTTTCTAACAGCCTGTCCGTAACACATTATCATGTCAATAAGTTCAGGTAAAGCCAGGCCTACTCGATGAATGATTACTAAGTGTTGCTTGTGACATGGTTTCAAAGTCTATGGCAGTGCCTCTCAAACCTATCCTACCGCATACGCTTCAAACAGAGAGAATAACTCCGTAGCGATGCGTCGGAGGATGGAGATTGTTCCCCACTTCGAGTTCTATTAGAGATTGTCGTAGAGGTCCTGAGTCGCACTATATAAGGAAATATACAATACGCGATTTTTACAAATGTTTACCTCAGTTAACATGAAGTAGATACATGATGAAGTATCTGTAAGAATAGTTTGTACAAGAGTGAGAAGAGAAGGACGTGTGGGTTTAACACATCAGATTTTTTTCTACGCATATCGAAGTTCTATTTTTTAGAACAACAAATAATGTTACTGATGCATTGCAGATATGTTTCATTTTATATCTACCTTAGTTCTTTCGTAAGTACAAAGCACTTCATTGGTTTCTGTTTGTCAAACATCAACATTTTGTTTCTGCGGACAGTATTCGTAATATTGAGATTTTTCGCCTCTCTATAGACGAATGTATTTGAGCAGTGTAATCATGTCCCATTTGTAAAGAAAGTCACGTTTGAAACATCCTCACCATCTTCAGACAGGAAGTGCCGAAGCCACCTGCAGCTGCAGTGTTAACATGTGAACCTCAACAAGTCTCATTTGATGCATGACAAACACTATACCAGAGGTAGATTGTGTTCCGAATGTGTCCCGGCGATGTTTTAAGGAGCAGTCAAGGAGTATGTTCTATATACGTAACTAATACAGAGAGCTTTTCATCCATTTCCAAATAACCTATCGATCGATGCCGTGTCGCTAATGTTAACCTGCTGTTGGCGATCACGAGATTGATTTTATGAAAATGACTGGAACACAGAGACACGGTAGTCTATGTGGTGATGCTGCCGAAATTCAAATTACCGAGTCTCCGGAAACTTCTGCGTTTGACCGAGTATGAAAACTCGCGACAAAGTCTCCGTTTGTAAGTCATCTATTTCCAGCATTCTCCATAATATCTGAGTACACTTCACGTCTATTGTTGAGGAAAGCTGTTCACTGGTTAGCTATACAATATCACAAAGATGATGAAAACACACCCATTAAAGATGGCATGTTATATGTTACAGGCGAAAGTCTTAAAATAGCTTTTCTGTAAAACCAAACATCACAAGCTGTAACCATTTTTTTATTTATTTATTTTTATTCGTTTTTATGTATTTATTTATTTGTTGGTCCTGCTTATTGGAGCGAAAATGGCAACACGACCAGAACGAATAACGATTCCTTTAAGGAGAGACTAATATATTTTGAAATATACATTGCCAGTGAGTAAAATGCAGTCAGATAGATTAGATTAGATTAGAAAGCATTCTGTAGGTTCGTTTAGATCAGAACGCCATTGAGCATAGAACTTGTCAAGGCATATACATGTACACATATGCTTATACTATATACTATGAAAAAAAAAAAAAAAAATGTATAAAGCTCTAATGCTAAAAGCATAGGTTACAAAAACAACAGAATACTTTTTTTTTTTTTTTGCATGCACATAAAAACAAAATAGTATCAAAATATAGTGTTAAAATGTATAAATAAATAAATAAATATAATTTCATTATATGTAAAACTAATGTTATGTCAGATGATAGTTTTCAAATTAATAGTTACTAGTAGTAATTATATAAACTAAAACATGATTATTGTATTATGTATTCTTCATAAATGTCAACAAATTACAATACATATTTACAAATATGTTATACAATTTCCAATGCAAAGATTTACAATTATGTACTAGAGTGTAAAATATCAAAATATCAGGCTTTACAGACCTTGTGTCATTGCTAAATACTAAAAAAAGTCATTTGACACATTCGTGCAAGTCAAAGTATAAATCAGTTTAATTATAATATAAAACACACACACTACTATACACAAAATGCAATACATTGTAATATTTATTAATACAATGATTATTAACGGTATTGTCAGACAGATTTGTCACTTAAATATTCATCTATAGAGTAAAATGATTTATTGCAAAGGTACTCCTTAAGAGAGGCCTTAAAAGCCCTGAAATTTCCAACATTTTCTTTGAGATTACTGGGGAGAGCATTAAATATCTTGATTGTTTCATAATATACACATTTCTGAAAGCAACGAAGATTGGCATTGGGACGATGAATCAATCCCTTTTGTCTAGTATTAATGTTATGAATTTTCATGTTTGTTATAAAATTATGTCGATTAACTGCATAGAATTTTAAAATGGATAATATATAAACACAAGGTAAGGTGAGGATGCCCAATTTTTGAAATAGTTCTTTGCATGACTGTCTGCTATAAGCATTACAGATTATTCGTATAGCTTTCTTCTGTATCCGGAATATGCATTTACTATCTACTGAATTACCCCAGAATATTATTCCATACTCGATGATGGAGTTAAAGTAGGCAAAATACACCAACTTAAGTGTATCGATTGAGTGAAATTTAACCAGTGCACGGAGAGCATAACATGCTGAGCTAAGTTTAGGTGTGATGTAGCTAATATGTGACTTCCAGTCCAAATGCTTATCTACCTGAAGGCCAAGAAATTTGATTTCATTTAGCTGTTCTAACTATGTATCATTAATTCCTATTTCTATGTGCGTTTGTGGTGAGCGAGTAGTTATAAATTTAATTGTTTTTGTATTTTCAAGGTTTACTGAGAGTTTGTTTGCTTTGAACCAATTTGACATACAAGTTAGAACATAGTTTAATTTAACTAATTCATTGAAATCTTTACTTGTTACTAGAACACTAGTGTCATCTGCGAATAAATAAATACTTGCAAAACTGTTAATGTATAATGGGAGGTCATTTATGTAAACCAAGAGCAAAAGAGGCCCTAAGATTGATCCTTGGTGAACACTGTGTTTTACTGACTTCCATTCTGAGGCACTATTTTGATACCCATTGGAGTTGTTAATTTCGACCCTTTGTTTTCTCTTCTCTAGGTATGAAATGAACCAATCTAATATGTTATTCTTTATTCCATAGAAATTTAGTTTAGCTATCAGAATCTCATGATTCACACAGTCAAAAGCCTTCGCTAGGTCGCAAAAGATTCCACCGACATGTTCCTTTTCATTTAACGCTTTTAACACTTTATGTGTGAGCTTGTAGGTTGCATTATCTCTTGCTACTCCTTTTCTAAAGCCAAACTGTTCTTTGGCAAATAAGTTGTTCTTTTCCAAGTAATTATAGAGCCTATTGAACATTACTTTCTCAAATACTTTTGAGAAAACAGACAAGAGAGATATAGGTCTATAATTTGATATATTATCTTGTTTTCCTTTTTTAAAAAGTGGTTTGACAATAGGGTACTTCATTCTGTCAGGAAATATTCCACTCTTTAGTGATTCGTTACATAAATAGCTAAGGGGAATGCATATTAGGTCAGAACATGCTTTTAGGATTTTACTTGATATTTCATCATATCCAGAGGAATTTTTGGTCTTGAGCAAATTTATTATATTTTTTATTTCAAATGGTGTAGTCATTTTTACTTTAAATTCAGGGACTTTGTTTACAAAAGAAGTTTTCAAAAAAATTTATTGCTGATTCTTTACATTCATAGTTTATTTTTAATTTGTCTGTTACATTCAAAAAGAAATTGTTGAAAATATCTGCGACCTTTTGAGGATCATCAATTTTTTGATTACCGGAATTCAGTGCAATTGAGGGGCTTTCTTGAGAGCTCTTACCCGTTTCCCTTTTTATTATATTCGAGATAGTTTTTATTTTATTATCAGAATTGGATATCTCTTTATTGTAATGCAATATTTTAGTAGCTTTTATTGTTTCTTTTAGAATTTTACAGTACTTTTTGTAGTGACATTCTAAGTATGGGGTCTTATTATGTTTCAATTCTTGGTATAAGTTTCGCTTATGTTTGCAAGAAGTTTTAATGCCTGTTGTAATCCAGGTGTTATTTTCCTTCTGATTATATATTTTACAATATTTGACTGGAAAGGATGCTACAAAATGAGAGTTGAAATGTTGTAGGAAATGATTGAACTTGTCATTTACTCCATTTATTTCATAGATTTCAGTCCATGATTCTTGTTGAAGGGCATACTTAAACAATGTGTGGGAGCTTTCATCTGCTTTTCGTGTTCTACAATATTTAACTTTAAGTTTATCTGTTTAATGAGAAGTATTTGTGCCTCATGATCTGAAAGGCCATTTGCAAATGGTAAGGTTATTGAAGTTTTAATTCTATATTCATAAATATGTTATCTATTGCTGAAGAGGAACTACCCTGAATTCTTATAGGAAAATGTACTGTGTGTGACATGTTGTATGTAAAAAATATAGAATTGAGTTGGTCCTTTCGGAGACTAGGTATAAGATAATCAATATTTATGTCACCACAAATTATCATTTCTCGTTTCGGTTTCAATATAAACTTTAAGGAATCATCTAACTGTTTTTTGAATAACTCATAGTTACCTAGTGGGGACCGATATAGGGCTATTATTGCAAAATTTACTTGATTTATGTTTAGCTGAACTGCGCACATCTGTATCTCTAGCTCAAAGCAAAAATTGTTTAGATTAATTACTTTATAGGGTACATCGTGTCTTACAAATATGCAAACCCCTCCTTTTTTTTAAATTTTCCTTGAATATGCTACTCCTAAAGAGTACCCATGCAGTGAAATTGGCATGAATTCCTGTTCTGTTAAGTGATGTTCAGATAAGCATAAAACGTGAGGCTGTAATTTTTCAGAAGCAAGACTAAGAGAAAGTTCATCAACTTTGTTTCTTAAACCCCTAATATTTTGGTGAAATATACACAACGAGCTACTGCTATTGTTTATTGTAATAGAATTGCTGATATTTTCTGTATTCCTAAAATTCTTTGTTGGTGAACTTCTATTTATTTCAATTGACTTTAGAGTTCTTTCATGACTATTTTGGGGGATTTCCTTTAACCTAAAAAAGCTCTATCAGATATCATAACAGGAATTCTACCTATAATTCTGTCGGTAATTAGCTGCGAAAGCTGCCTTTTGCCTCTAGAATTGAGGTGTAGACCATGAGATGTGTAACCATCTCGGCCTATACCGCTAACATGTATCATATCAATGTGAGAGGCAGCAGGGCTCAACAAGGCACGCTCAAGTGGCAGATTCATCTCGGTCACCCTCCTATGAAGCTGCTGCTTGTCGTGCCTATCGAAAAGCCCCATAAACTTCACACTGGTATGGCTACTGGATTCCATTATGTCACGCAGATCTTTTTCAAATGAATAATTACTATCTCTATCCAGGTTATTTCCTGGCCCACCCACTATAACTACATGATCCCTCTTAGTAAAACCAGAAGTCAGTTTTACCAGATCTTCAGTGACATGAGAGAGCCCAGCACTAGGTTTAACTATGCCTACTACATCTTAACTGCTTCCCAAATCCTCCTTTAGCAGGGATGCTATGCCCCTACCATGGCTACTCCCAAGCAACAAAGCCTTGCTTTTAGTGCAGTTATCGTCTAAAACCTGCACAGGAGGATTTGGGGACTGATCAACAGTTTCAATAACACTGAATCTGTTGCTCAGTTTGATATCGTGCCGGTCATCGGCAGAGAAACGCCGTTTCCTCCTCAGACTTTGTCTGGATGGCACTTTAAAATCAGATAATTTACAATCCAAATTTTCTAAAGGAGCAAGTTCGTGTCCTGTAAAGTCCTTTTTGAAAAAATCCAGTTCTTTTCTGAGGTTAGAAATGGTTTCCTCGTGCTTTTTGACCAATTCTTTAAGCCTACAAAGAGATTGCTAATTTCTAAATTTTCAAACTTGATATTAGTAGCAATTATCCGAAAGCTAGAGCTATTTGCTCTCTCAACACAAAATGAGGATCCACATTGTTATAGGTTCTATTTTATTCGTTTTGTGTTTGTTTACTACCAAACCAGTTGAGGGTTCGCGTTTACTTAATTCCTGCAATTTTACATTTATGTCTCAGTATCTATGGGCCAGCAGACATACTTTTTTCCAATTTCTCATTTAATGCCCATTATATACCACGTCTCCTACATGTTTCTCGTTAAAGAAAAAAACAAAACAAAACAACAACAAAAAACAGAACAAACAGCAATGGTAATAACAGACAGCCTTGATTTACCCCTCTTTCTGTGGTGGAGAGAGTTTGCCGTTATGCAGCACATGGCAAATACTGTTGTACACATTTTAAATGCTGTTAATAATTGTAGATGGAACACCAATCGACTGCAACCTCCTCCAGATAAAACGTCTGTTTACCATGTCGAAAGCTCTCACAAAATCGATAAACCCCAGGTACAATGGAATGCTCCTTTCCAACAACTGTTCCATAATTTTTCTTATGGTAAAAATTGAATCCATATAGAATTTTTTAGGTTTAAAAATATATTGATTTTTCCTCAGTCTCTTCGATCGCTTCTTTTATTGTATTGAATATAATCCTGACAAAGAAAATTACTGCGATAGAGAGCAGGGGTATCTTTTATGGGCTAGCTAGATTAGCTGCGAAGCCCGGTACATTTTTATGAAAGAATTTTTATTAAATTCGAAAAGTCTATTCCTAATTTGTTGGCTGTTTGAATTCTTGTTTGTTGTTAAGACATTAAATGGGTTCTTTGCTACAAAACTCGCTTGTATTCCCAACATAATGTAGCCCAGTCTTCTCAGACGGGAATAGCATTACCGACGACATAGTGGCCGATATATTCTTATCATAAAATGGAAACTTTAAGAAAGCGTACAGTTTTTTCCCATTTGACGCATTTAAACTACCTACCAACTAACTGAAGCTATAAATGGAGAGTGTACGTGTATAAAGGTGCATTCAATTTTAAATGTTGTTTTCTTGCAAACATGTTTCAACCTTTTTTTACCGTTTCAAATAGTTCACACGATGTATTTTTTTTTTCTAATTTATTTCAAAATTGGTCCACTGCCATTCAAAATTGAATTAAAATGACTATGTAACTTTTAAGAGTACGTTCCAATTTTGGGAAATTATCGTGAATTTGTCAAAAATCAAGCACTTTGGAGATTGCAAAAAGCAATACTTTTATAAAACAATTCTATTGCTTAAAATACTAATTTAAACTCCAATAATTAAGCGTAATATTTATAAATAGGTTATTAACTGTTTTCTCATAAGACACCTTTATTGTATGATTGAATGCACTGTAGTTGTGCATAATTTGAAATTAAAGAGTTATAAAACAAAACACATGTGCTCGGATCTTATCCAACGGTAAGCGTAAGGATGTTTTGTGGTTAAAATCCTAAGTCCGTGTAACGTTTACGTTCTAGTCTTCTCAGCGGTGCGTTAGGCGGTATTTGTTGAATCAGAATTGCGATGCCTTTTTAACGTACTTTGAAATCGTGTGTAATTCTGCGGGGGAACGTCGTTGCCTACAGATGTCCTAAGTCATTTTGCAGAATTCTATTGCGCACGTGCCATGGTGATCCTGTCATAGGCACCTGTTCTGTATGATTTGAAAACCTTTGATTTAGCTGGCTGAAGCAGATCTCCAAATTGAATAACTATATTGGCAAATTGGTAGAATTATTAATGTGTATATGAGGCGCTTATATTGCATTGTTAGTAGTGATTTTTCTTGGAATATGTTTCAACTGGTGTATTCTATTACGACATTTATCAATATGTTGCTTTTATGCTTAGAGTCAATATCAGTCCGAGATATTTGATGTGGTCTATGTCGGTGTAGGGGTTGTTCCCAAACTTTTGACTTTCAAGGATTCAGGATTATTCTCCATTTGTAGCTCCAATTTTAAACGTGGTTGCTAAATTCCTGAAGCTTCCTGTAACATGTAGGAATATCATCTTTGCATAGTACATCAGAAAACTGTGCTACTATAAGGTTCTTATGTTCGGGAAAATCATAAACATAGGGAAGGTAGGTACAATAGCGGCGCTAGTACGCTTCCCTATGGAACTCCAGAGATAATTGGGTGGGATCTTGAGTAGGCTAAGTCGCATTTAACGGTAACGCTTGGTTGTTGAGATAAGATTGTATCACTCTAAAATGGGTGTCAGAGTTTTTAATTGTTAAAGGAAACCTTCGTGCCACGTTTTGTGAAAAGCTTTTTCTGCATCGAACAATCCAAGCCAGGTTGACTTCTCTTCATATGCAACCATAAAGATATCTACGGCTCGGTGGAGTTGATAAATGCATAAATGCTGAGATCGAAAACCACATTGTATATGGGATACTAAAGTTTGTAATTGTTCTAAGAGATGTGGTAGTAGTACTCCCTCAGAGAATTTAGAGAAGAATAGCAGAGGGTTGATCGGTCTGCAGTTTCTTGAATATGTTTTGTTTTTTTCAGGTTTTTGAATCATGATTATTACGCCGTGCTTCCATTTTAGGTAAATAAGACATTTTAATAATTGCGTTATATATTCCTGTTATTAGTACTATTGTTTTCCTGGGGATTAAGGTCATGTTCTGGAGATTTGTTTATATGCCAATTTTTACTTGAGCTGGCGTAAAGAAACGTTCAAATGGAGACAGTTACAGTAGTTGGTCTACAGCTTCACTAATTTGATTGTTGAATTCGTAGTTGGTAATCGGTTTGATTTTAAACTGTGATCGTAGTTGTTCTGAAAAAATAGATGTATTCCATCAAGTCTATTCTACAAACTATTGCTACAATAGACTTCCTTTATCTATATCGTGGTAATCGACATAAACATTAGCAGAACTCGTTGTATTACCTCCTTCTAAGTAGGAGGAAGATAAGGCAATACGCTAGCAGTCAAATAATTTAAACAGCGTTAGCAATGTGAAACAATTGAAATTTGGTTTTCGCTTTGCATGACCAGTGAGGGGTGAAACGAAACATGATTTCCCGTTTGAGAAAGTTTAAGTAGCTTAAATTGAAATCAATAACAAGGAATGTCTCGAAAACGGTTAACTCTACAAAAAACACAAGCAAACAAAAAGTATCTATAATAAATGGTGTGCTTAATCAGGTGTACATTTTTGTGTAGTAACTTTATTTTTTTTTTTCTCTTACGGTTCTCCAGTTATGCAAAATGTATCCAGAAGAAAAATAAATGACGTGTTATTTATGGACGCTTTTTAACTGATGTGGTTCTCAGCGTCCCATTCTATATTGGGCGTGAAAGTCCGCTTAATTTTGCTCAGAGGCCTCTCTATCAGGCTTGAGGTTCTTTTACGTGCCGTAAATCTACGACAAGGGACCAACGGCTTTACTTCCCTTCCGAAAGAAGCCATGCTGAGGATTTTTACGCCCGAAAAAATCCAGAATGAAGAGGTTTCAGAGGTTATTACCAGAAAATTCAAGATATGCATTTTATTTGTCAGGTAATTATATTTAATAGAATAAAATTGTTAGAGCAATTTTGAGAAAAACAAATTTTTAAAAAAATGTGCAATGTACACAGTAGTCTGAGGTGGGGGATGTTCTTGAAAATCTTCAGCCGCTTCCCTGGAAGATGCTATCTTAAATGACAAATATGGTATTTTTCGTTTTTGAGCTATGGTACACCGACACACTCACGGATAATTTTCTAAAAAGGCTTTTTCTATATTCAGGGGTTCTCAAAACGTGTATTTTTTGGGAAATCTCGGTATCGAATTTATGGGCGAAATGCGATACCTTCGATCTATACTGTGTGATAGCACGTATATAGAGAAAATGCAAAGGTTAGTTTTTTCTTCAGAGGTACAAGTTTAAGAGGAGATCGGTCAATTTGCTTTCATAACTTCTTAGTTTTTCATAACTTTCAGTGATGTATAACGATGTAATTTCATAGCATTTGTAAAATCTGTGATTGCGCTGTTGTAAGTTTGTTTTTACGTGCATTGTATGAATTTGTCTTTTGTCACTAGGTAGATTTACTGCGTGGTGGATTTTTCTAAAGTTGAAATCGTTATATCCAAATCTTTCGGTATTTTAAGCGGGATTTTTGTCAATGCTATAGTTGTACAAGTTCCAGTCAAGGAGTGGTTTTGTTCAAGTTGAAGTTTATGTTTGCTGTAAAAAGGTTAAAATGGCGACTAACACTGGATTGTGATTTGAACTAAGCTCCTTAATTGTTATGCATTTCGATCAATGAAAAATGAAGGATATCGGGAGTGCCACCATCAGCTTGATAATATATTGGTTCAATAGGATGAATGATTTTCACTTGTAACTAGTATGTGACTACATGCAGTAATTTATCTTATTAGAGGTGTTAAGAGTCTCATCTAGGATGCTTACAACCAAAGACATCTCCTTGCAAACAGTTATTGCTTAGTTCTTGAAACATTGCCCAAAAATCTAATCTAATAATTTGATTTTGAGGTGACGAATAGAATGACCCAACTTGAAATATAACTGAACTAGATTGCAATTGAATCCTTGAGATTTGATATTCTGGTTCTATAATCGATGGTAATTCATGGTGTAGTAAAATATTGTTTATAAATATTGCGAAACCACCTTTTCTGTTGCCGCTAGTGTGGTCAACACGATAAATGTTAGATCCGGGCGTTTTAAAGTTGAGGTGCCAATTTTGTTTCTGTGGCCAATAAAGTATCCAGAATATAACTAAAGCCCAGTAGTTCGTTGTATTTATTGTTAATTTATGACGAATTCCATATCATAGCTAATCGTAATAGCCATTGTTTATGTTATAACAGCAGGTAGCAGATGTGCTAAAGAGTTACAGAGCAAACAGTGCGTCTATTGTTCCCCGAGCTTAGAGTGGGTCCTCACATAAACATTGCTGGTTGTATTACTCCGCCAACGAACACGTGTTGCCGTTCACTGCTATCAGCTGCGTGAAGATAACCTTCTTGCTCAGCTGTTTGTGTCTCAATCATGGTTATCTTAAAGCGTGCTATCTTGCGTGCAGCAATACTGGGTGTTAGAATCGCACTCGGCTCATACAAAATAAATGTAATTAATTCAGGGAATAGGCAAAGAGAATTTATGAGATATAATTTTGTGCGTGAAAACTTAATCTGAGTCGTCCGATAGAGGCGCGACACACAGCTCAGGATCACAAGTGGTTCACGTTTGTTTCTTTCATTTCTGCTTTCACATTTCCAAACCCTGTTCACTCACAATTGCTTCAGACGTCAATTTGGTTACATCTTTCACAGCCAAGGTGCCATAACGCTAAAAAAAAAAAAATCTCATTTTCTCCTATCACATGACTTTCTCTATATCTCTGCAACAAATTATTGTTAAAAAGCTTATGCTTCTATTTACTTCATGCTAATCGAGAAAATATCAGCCGAAATAACCTATTACTTGCTTCCTAGTAAGTAGAAGCGAAATAAGGGAGTACTGTTGGTTAAAGTAATGGTCAAAAGTTGGTTGCTATGTGACTGAAGTTCTTTTGTTTGTATGGACCTGGAATGTTAAATTCCTGTATGAGAAAAGTATGTTTTTAAAGCTGAAACCAAAAAAACAAGGAGTAACTCAAAAACGATCAACTCCACGAAAAAATGTATTTAATAAATTGTGTGTTTTAGGGTGCTCTACATTTTTTGTGTTGTAATATTTGCCCATCTCTTACGGTTTAACAATGCAAAATTCCGTAAAATTCATCCAGAATAAAGTAGTCTTCAGAGGCTATTCCCAGAAAATGCAAGATATACATTTTATATGTCTGTAAATATCTTTAATATAAGAAATTTTAATCAACAATCGTTAGAGCTATTTTTAAGAAAATTAAAATTTTCGAAAAAAGTTCCATGTAAAGGGTAGTTTGGGGAGGGGGGATTTTTCTCAAAATCTTCGTGTCGCATCCCTGGAAGATACTAAACTTAAATACCAAGTTTGGTATTCTAGCTACTTTTCGTTTTTGAGTTATTGTGTTCACAGACACACGAACCTTTTTCTGAAAATGCTTTTTTTGAATGCAGGGGGTCCTAAAACATGTATTTCCAGTGAAATTTCGGTATCGAATTTTTGGATGGAATACAGTACTTCTCTATCCCTATGCACGTTGTGCATATGGGGCTGGAGAAAATAAAAATGGTCAACTCCACGAATAAAATGTATACGACAAAAATTTTGTGTTTCAACGAGATTACATATTTTGTCTATCTCTTACGATTTACTAGTTATGCAAAATCCAGCAAAGTGCATCCAGAATGAAGAGGCCTTCAGAGTTATTCCCAGAAAATTCAAAATATATATATATTATTTGTCGTGCAAATATTTACGGTATTTTGATCAAAATAAATATATTTAATAGACTGTATTTAATCAAAATCGCTAGAGCCATCAAAATTTTCGGATTTTTTTCCATGTAAAGGAAGGAGCATTCTAAAAGGGATGGATGGGAGTCAGAACATCGCTTCACTGCAATAAACAAAGCAGTCGGCGAAGTACCAACTACCACGTGACAATAAATAGAAGTAAAGTATTTAAGCTTATGTTTAAATGCTTTGGAATGTGAATTATAGTGCTTATTCAGGCCGTTCATCATTGAAATGTATCAAATAAGCAATAATACACGCAATATAGCAACGGACTATTGTCATTCATGTCAAGAGTCGTGAAATGGCGTAATATTAATATTCGGACCCACTCTAAGGGCTGATAGGTAATGCATTATTTAGCAGAGTTTTGGTAATTTAATTGCTCCTGTGTAATTCATGCTCCAGGACGATGGTGATAAAACACGAGATGGTCAAAGACTAGGTTTTGATGGAAAAGTGTTATTAGCGTGTGTCTTAGGCAAGCTGGGGAAATTTCTATCACTACGTACTTATATCGGGGCTGTGGTTGCCCAAGATTAGTTGAATCAGATGATTGAGCTTGCTTATAGAAATTTCTGACATTTTGCAAATGGTGATGTACAGAGCAACCATTAAAGCTAGTAGTATGTTGTTAGCAGTTAGTTTGGAAGTGTAGTAGATATAGGAATCAAATTTTGTTGAATAGTACCCATCGTACTTGTCGTAGCGAGCTTGTTTGTGACACTGTTTTGAGTGCTCAGATTCTTGTCAGTTTGAGCATTGCATAACCGTGTGCCTTGTGGTAGTTTGATTTTAGTGACCGGGCGAAAGACTGGAACCATTTGCACTGCATCATAACCGTGAGATTGCAGTCCATTCATAGCTGCACCAGTGTCACATGTGGGTAATGGATTCGAAACAAAATGTAACTCTTGTTGTTTTCGATTGTCACATGTTTGTAATTGCTAACATTTAACAACTTAAGCTTTTCAGAACAGAATTTATATATGTAATACTTGCATAGATCGGTGGAGGTTTGGAAGCTTTCTCCTTCTTGGTAACTGAATCTTGTTGTTCAGAATTAACTGGTAGGTTTTCCAGAAGTTAAAGGGATTTTCAGAAGCGAAAGGTTGAACCACTGGTATCGTTGCTTCTTTTTCTTTTATTAGCATTGATGTAGGGTTCATCCATTTAGGTTATGATGATCAAATGTAAACACAGAGGCGCTATTTTAACGCAACAGTGTATAAATTACACTAAACTTACGTTCCATTTTATATAAACTGTTTGGACAAAAATAAAACATAAAATAAATTAAACACTAGCTCAAATATAAAACAATTTATCCCACAGTTTTTACATGTGCACATTCAGTCGAAGTCAAGGCCTCCTCTATTCTTTTGTTACCTCATTTTCTATAGAACCTGAAACTTTGATGTGGACACTTTTTAAATTAAATTGTATGTTTGTTAATGACGCAATCAACTGCCAGGATTACATCAACGCCGTCGGTGTGCCAGAATTTCGTCCCGCAGGAGTTCTTTTACATGCCAGTAAATGTACTAACATGGGGCTGTCGCTTTTAAACATGCTTAAAACCATCTGTCTGGACCAGGTTTGAACTCGCGACCTTGAGTTCAGGAATTTCTTTTAAATGCAAATTGTTGAACATTTATACTAGAATAATGGATGTATTCAATAAAACGTAGTAAAATTGCCATTTAAATAAGCATGCAAGCTAGAAGTTTGAAACATTACAAAACTTTCAACAATATACCTGTATACTGTGGATTTTCCAAATCATATACATGCATTACCTTAACATTACTTTTAGTGAATATGAAATTTTAGAATTTCTTTACGAATGTTACAACTATATGAAAGTAATTAAATACTGTAAGGTTAATAAGTTTTTAAAATTTGACTGTTTTCATTCACATGACATGTTGTACATGTCTAAAATAAACCATTCTTACAAAAACTTATTTTTTATCCACTTCACGTATATCGATATAAACTTTTGCAGAAATACTTTTATAACATACTTCCTTGTAGAGACGCAATACACTTGTGTTACGGACAGTCAAATCCTACAACAGCTGGTCGCTATGTGATGTATTGACATCCCGTCCTCTTTGCTTGACAAAAAATAAATTAAATAAAAATAAATACATTGAAAAAGGAATTTCCATTTGAGAAATCTATAAATATGTAATGGAAATTTAAACTAATTATTAAAAATGTCTCAGAAACGGTTAACCCTATAAACATATGCGAGGCGTGTCCGAAAAGTAAGTACCGGTTTGGAATAAAAGGTATAAAACATTTGTTTTCACAACATTTATTTGTATATGAAAGAGCATTCCTGCGCCTATTTTTCGTCATAGCCGCTATTCAAAGCAGGGAATTCAACTTTTGTTCATCATCACTGCCAAAGCTCTTCGCCCGAACACACGCTTCAGGTTCAAGAACATGTAGTCAGAAGGCGCCAGTACGGTGGGTGATTGAACTGCTCCCAACCGAATTGTTGAATAAAGTTTTGTGTGATGGGGACTAGTGTTGTCACGAAGCAACACAATACCTTGACTGAGCACTTCACGCCTTTTGTTTTGAATTGTAGGGATCCTGAGTGCCTCCACCATTGACGTTGTTTTATTTTGAAGTAACATGACAAACCCAAGTTTCAGCACCGGTCACTATCCTACTTAAGAATAAATCTCCCTCATCACTGTATCGGGTAAAAAATTTCAAGCACTGTCCAGTGTCTTGTGGACATCCCTAAGCATCTTCGGAACCCAATAAGAACACAGTTTGCGATGATTTATGTGCTCGGTGACAACCTCATGCAAAGAGTTTTTGAAATTTGTGGAATCACACCAAAAGCATTCTTATTGTGAACTGTCTGTTTTCACGAATTGCCTCATTCACTTGTTCAACCAAACCATCAGCGATAAGAAGGCCATCCACTTCACCATGAAAATTGAATCGTCCCATATTGAATTGCCTAACCCAATTTCTCACCACATCAGTCATTATGTTTTCACCGCAAGTCTCTACAAGTTGACGATGAATTTCAGCTGAATTAGCATTCCTTGCGTTCAAAACCAGTATTACGGAACGCACTTCCCAATCGGCAGAATCAGAAATTGTCTTAATCGTTTTGAACGAATACTATACTATAAACACAACACGGTCCGACTATAATGCCATCAGTGGACAGACAATGAACCACAGAGACGAGTGCCCATGCGTGGAACTCCGACATTAGCGTTGCGGTAACGAAATGGTACTTTCTTTCTGGACACGCCTCTCATTTTGACATGAATTATGTGTTTCAACGAGATGTGTATTTTCTGTGTTGTAAGATATTCTCAATCTCTTATAGTTAACCAGTTATGCAAAGGTAATCCAAAATGAACAAGACCTCAGAGGCTGTTCCAAATATACATTTCATTCAACATAAGAATATCTTAAACATACATTTTAATCAAAATCGTTATAGTTATTTTTGAGAAAATAAACATTTTAGAAAAATGTTCCATATAAAGGGTAGTTTAGATGGGAGATTTTCTTAAAAATCTTTTGCACTTCTATGCTGTTCTCTCTCTCTCTCTCTCTCTCTCTCTCTCTCTCTCTCACACGCGCACACACATAACACACACCACGAACCCTTTTCTAAACATGCTAGTTTATTCATTTACTTATCTTTTTGATTCAGAGGACTTGAAAACATTTATTTCCTGTGAAATTATAGTATCAAACTTTTGAGTGGAATGCAATACATTCTCTACCTACTATGTACATGGTAGAAAAAGTAAGAATACATAACTTAATTCATCATCATTCCATTTTAATAGCGATCTTCTTACTTTCCTTTTAATGATCTTTATGTCTTATAATTTGCCCTTTGTATTGCGAGTCAGGTTTTCGGAGATTGTTTATTTTGTCCATTTTTAAAGAGTTGCACTAAATTTAAAATTAATAGACGAATTGTTTTAACAAAAAAGTTTACCTTAATTATTATTTTATGTTTTATTACGAAAGGACGTTCACTCCTACAAATAGAAACTTATGGTGATAACTGTTGTAGTATAATAAAGTTTGTTATGGTTATTAAAGTAGGTTGCTTATTTTTGGAATATTTGCAGCAGTCGCGTGTAGAGCAGCTGTATTTGTCGGTTTTGGCTGGATCCAGATCTCATAGGATATGCTGACAGTAGATGGGAATGGACCAAGACATCGCCACAGACGGCATCATCACCATCACCACCATCATCACCACCACCATAAGCGAAATAGAAAATCCAACTGTGAGGATGAGAAGGAACGAATTCCTGTCTGCTCCGTTGGTAGAGTACTGCGCAACAGACGTTATAGGTGAGTGGCACAAAATATGCTTATTTATTTATTTATCCTGGTTGGAGTTAAGGCCTTAAAGTCTTCTCTTTCCATCTACCAGGCAAACATTAAATTCAATACAGCAATGATACAATAAATGAAGAAAACATACAAGTCTATACAACTTAATAAAAACAAACATAAAAATCTGATGTGTCCATTCACATGACTTTCTCTACAACTCTACAATAAATTACTATTAAAAAGCTTATCCTTCTATTTAATTAATACTACTCGAGAAAACATTAGCAGAAAGGGTCTAATTAATTGCTTCCTTGAAAGTAGAAGGGAAATAAGGGATTACACGGCTAAATCGATAGTCAAATGTTTTGAAAGCTGGTTGCTGTGTAATTGAAGTTCCTTTGTTTGTATGGACAGAAGTTGGCAAATTCCCGTATGAGAAAAGCAAGTATTTTAAAGCTGAAACTAATAACAAGGAATATCTCAGAAACGGTCAACTCCACGAAAAAAATGCATACAACATAAATTGTGTGTTTTAACGATATATGCATTTTTTGTTAAGTAACTTTTGCCTATCTCTTACGGTTTACCAGTTATGCAAATTCAGCAAAGTTCATCCAGAATAAACATGTCTTCAGAGACTATACCCAAAATATTGAAGATATACATTTTATTTGTCATGTAAATATTTTAAATACAAGAATTTTAATCAAAATCGTTATTTATTTTTGAGGAAATAAAAATTGTCGAACTTTTTTCCATGTAAAGGGTACTTGGGAGTGGGGGAATTTCTTGAAAATCTTCCTGTCGCATTCTTGGAAGATACTGAATTTAAATACCAAGTTCGTTTCGTTTTTGTCCTATTTTACCTACATCTTTTTTTATATAGTGTTTAACACCTGCCTTTACTATTATGGCACCGTAGCCGATAACACCGATGATACTTGGAATGAAGATGGGAGCACCGGTGGAATGCGATGGCCGGGGAAACCGGAGAAGCCGGAGAAAACCCGCCCCGGCCGCTTTGTCCACCACACATTCCACACCATGCTAATCGAATTAAACATTAGCAGAATTAGTCTTATTAGTTGCTTCTTTTTGGATAAAAGGAAATAAGGGTATATAGATACTAGGCTAAAGCGATAGTCATATCTTTTAAGCTGATCGCTATGTGAAACAATGTAAATTCGGTTCGCTTTGCTTGGCCAGCAGTAAAACTAGAGATACGAAACGAAAGGATGCTTTCTGTTTAAAATTGACACCAAAATAAAGAATATCTTGAATGCACACAACTCTAAAATAAAAACGTCTATAGCATAAATTACCTGTTTTAACAAGATCCACATTTTTATGTAGTAAGTTTTTTGTTTATCTCTTGCGGTTTATTGGTTATGCAAAATTCAGCAAAACTCATCCAGAATAAAGAGGTCTTCAGAGGATATTCCTAGAAAATTCAAGTTATAAATTTTATTTGTAACACATGAATACACCTACAGTATTATAATCAAAGTCATTAGCGCCATTTTTGAGGAAAACAAAATTTTCAAAAAAAAATCCGTGTAAAGGGTGAGGTGATTTCCTTGAAATCCTCCTGTCGCATCTTTGGAAGATACTAAACATAAATTCCAAGTTTGGTACTGAACGCTCTTTTTGTTTTTCAGCTATGCTTCCCATAGACACAAACACACACTCGCGTACACAAATATATATGACCTTTTTCTAAAAATGCTTTTTGTTCTTAGGGGACCTCAAAACATATTTGCGGTGAAATCTCGCGATTGAATTTTTGAAAGAATACAATGCCTGCTCTAGCTAGTATGTTTTTGTATGTAAGTGCATAGTGCTACAAAAATTATTGTTATGTGATATAATTATTGATATATGTAAACTCATTTACTGTAAAACTTTAATTTTTAAATAGAATATTTTTAAAAATACAAATTTTATTAGAAGAATGAATCTAGACGGTATATATATTTACACATGCATTATATTTTTGTTTTGATTTAAATCCTAGCTAGGAAGGTTATTAATATATATACAGGGTGTATATAAATGAAAATCGGGGTTTTAACTCTTTATAATATTTATTACATTCAATTTACAGTTATGAATGATATGTCAAATGAAAAAGCAACTCAAACAGTTTTACCAAGAAGCTTATAAATGTTCAATGTGACTACTCTTTGTCACACGGCACACATCAAGTCTATAGCCGAGTTCTTCCCAAACGTTGATAAGTGTGTATTCAGTAATTGTAGCAACAGCTGCTTCAATCCGGTTTCTTAATTCAGGGAGGTCATTCTTCAAGCCCTCAAAGCATATTATGACAATGAATGCAATAAATGTGTGCGTAACACACAAGGGGAGCGAAAGATTACAAAAATAACATTTGGAAGAATTTTCAAAGAAGCTTGGCGCCAATCAACAACACCAGCGATTGCTGATTCTGGATTTTTGTCAACAGTCTGCTTCCCCTAAACGAAAAGGTGGTGTCTGATCATGAATGTTTACCAGTAGAATGTTTGATCACACCAGAACATCAAACTTCAGTACATGAGAGTACAACTTTACAGCTTGAGGATGCTATTCCTAATTTCAGTCCAGAACAGGCATTACCATCCATGTTGCCCTTCCATGATCTGCTACCGTCTCCAATAAAAAGACCGCAACGTAAAGAGTCAGCAAGGAAACAAATCGGTTCCTTTAACTTCTCCCCAGAATATAGAAGTAAGAAAAAGACTGGAACTCAGACACAAGTATAGAAAGGAGACCATTGTCCTGCCTCAGTCAAACAAGTATGGAACAAAATGTGTAAGAAAACGACTTTGCCGCTATCTTCTGAAGAAGACGATATATATCAACAGCAAGAGCAAAATAACAGCGCATGGGCATTCTGTTTAGCAAAATACGATTATCGTCGCTCAGAAAAATTAGGGAACTGGATACAGTGACAGGGAAGAGGGAAATAATGGTACCATGAAGATTGTGTTGATTCCAAAGGAAAGAAGAATTTCATTTGTGGCAAATGCAGGTTATGTGACTAATTTTTTCCATATTCAAGTGTGTATTTTTCAAGAAGCCAACTATTTTAGACTGACCCTATTTACCTTGATGACTGACCCGATTTAGACCTAATCCTTAGGGTAAATCGGGTCGTGTAACAGAATTGCTATTAACCTCAGTGTTTCGTGTATCTTTATTATTAATAAAAATATGCCTATTGGGTTTTGTTGCTTAAGGACTTACGTAGTCAAAAATATATTGTTATATTTATTCACATGAACGTTTTAAGCGCTATTATTATTTTTATAATTTTTGACCCGTTTTAGACTAAGTTAACCTATATATATATATATATATATATATATAACCTTCCAAGTATATATGTTTTAATGACCTTCCTAGCTTGAATTTAAATCAATGCAAAAACATAATGTATTTGTGTGAAATAACTGGTACAAATTTCAGCTAGATTTCTCACATACTATGATTTTCCAATTTCACAGAAGCATTTCATAAATATGCGTCAAACGGTTATAATAATTTCATAGATATTTTAATTATATACATTTATATTTGGCCCTTGCTATATTAACACGCAGTCACGTCATTGGCGAACTGGTTAGCGTTCATGATTCATTATCTACTGATCACAAGGTCAAAGCTAAGAATAAATTAGTCGCGCTGTGGTTGAGTGGTCAGACCACTCGCCTCTCACCTACACGGCCCGGGTTCGATCGCACGTGAGATTTGTGGTGGACAAAGCGGCGCAGGGGCGAGTTTTCTCCGGGTTCTCCGGTTTCCCCCGCCATCGCATTCCACCGGTGCTCCATCTTCATCCCATGTGTCAACGCCTACGGCGCCATAGTAATAAAAGCGGGCGTTTAACACTATCAAAAAAAAAAAGGATAAATTGAGCAATTGTAAATGACGGTTGGGTAAACTCCATGTGATTTATAAAAAGTCTAATATATCTTTTAAAACATTTTGAGCTCCACAAGTTTTTCTCTACTAATTTTCCTTAAGCAAGAATCGTAAACATTTATATTGATACTACCAGGTGGTCACCAATAGGCATATTTGACGTTTGCAGATATCCCTTAGTGCATTAAAAACATAGGTGCCCAACCTACACAGTAGAGGGGAGGGTAGATTTGCCTCCACCCATTTGTTTGGTAGCGGCAGGCAAATACCTCTCTATCTATGACGTTGCTTTCTGTCAGTGGCGGGGGCACGTTAATTTTATATCGGATGGTACAAATACTAAAAAAAAAAGGGGGGAAAAAAAGACTTCTTGAACGCCATTCTTGTTAATGACTTAGTTGGCACTCTTTACTTGTAACCAATTCATCAATGTTTGCCGACAGGGATGAACAAATGATCCTGCCCTCCCTTCCCTACTACAACATTTGCATTTTATTTGATTCATTTTCGAGAAAATCTGTTCACAAATATATGTAAAACCAAATATTGATATATGCTTTCCAGAAAGAAAAAAAAAAAAACTCGCAATTTGGGAAACTTTTCATTGGGAACAGATTTAAATAAATCCCAGTCTTTTTTTTTTTTTCTGAGAATATTTAATGGCTGTTGAATTTTGCAAAGCAACTAGTTCCATTTGGAGATCATGGGAAGCGTCTTTGCAGGCAAAATTAACTCAAATTTAAGTGTTGTAATTGATACCTGATGATTGCATACCTGATAAAAATGTTTGCCATAGTCAGTATAATGGTATTTTTCAAATCGTTGTTTAATATTACACCGGAACCCCAAAATAAGTGAATAAGACATTTCAATTTAACAGCAAAATATTCTTCCTCCCATTCTTTTTGGAATATGATATCTTTGGTTGCTTGAAACCTGCCATCGAGAGTCGAACCGTTCAGTTAAACGCCACTGAATGATTGATGGGGAAATGCTTCCTACCTGGCCTTGCACAAAACGAAGGTGGCGGGGTAACACGACTAGGTGACGCAGTTAGCCCATAAGAGCAGAGGTTGGGCACCCTTGATTAAAAGAGTTGCAGAACTCATTGGGGGTATTTCAAGTTAAAACCTGCCGGTGGAAAACAGGGAGAGTAGCGTTCGTTTTACCACCCTCTCACCGTGATCCCGATTTAACGATATAAAAATGAAACGATCAGAATAACCAAAGTGCAGATGCTTGACCTGTAAACGGCAATATGTCTTTGGAAGTAACTCACAGATTATTTAGCGAGGCACACAGGTGAAGGACTGGAGATCAATTCCCTTAGGCAGCTAAATACACTCAGTAGCTTATCTCGATACGGGACAGAGACACCCCTACCAGATCCAAACAAAACAAGACCAAATCCCGCACATAGTCTTCACTTAACGTTTGCGCAAAGCCAAAAACTACAAGATTGGAAGAAGAAATAAATGAAATTAGCGATAAATTATTTTTCGCAATGTTGTTATTGGTAAACATTTTATAATATTTCCCAAAAGTTGAAAGAATAACAATGAATATGTTTAAAATTGTTTCTCTGCACTAGAAATATCAAAATAAATGTTTAAATTAATAAAATTGATATTTGTTGTATGAGGTGTTTCTACAATGTAAAACAATTATTTGAACAATAAAAAGTTCAACATATTGGAAATTGCAATGAAAATGCTGGTGTATAATAATGTCTGATAAGCAAATTTTTTGTGTAGATTGTTAATAATAATAATAATAATAATAATAATAAAATTATGGACAATGTCAGTTATGCGTACCCTTAAACTTAAAATACCACTTTTGAAACACAAAATTTCCAGGCAGTAAGGACCATTACGAAACGTTAATGCAAATGTAACACCTGCACAAAGGTTTGTGAGCAGGTTTCGTTAACTGAATATAAAGCATTAAACTGAGTTTTATTAAATACGCTCTTTAACTGCTTTCTTAGCGTCCCATTCTGTATTGAGCGTGAAAGATCACTTAATTTTGTTCAGAGGTCTCTCTATCAGGCTTAAGGTTATTTTACGTGCCTAAATCTACGACACGGGAGCACTGTCTTCCATGGTAAGGATTTTTATACCTGAAAATAAACACTATCACCAGACGCTAACGCTGAACCTTGCAGCTCTCATGTTTGCGTTAACGGGATTCGAAAGAGAAAAAAAAAAAACACTATCGCACATAGAAGCAGAAAAGGGGAAGATGGAGTCATTTGATGATAAGTTATTTAGTTTATTTTAAAATCATCGTTGCCTTTCTGACAAAACGCGTAAAATCTTATAGAAATGTGTTAAAAGTAAATATTAGAAAATATATTGCGAATGAACTGATTTAAGAGAGTATGTTTTAATTATTATTACGATGGTGTCTTACGACGTCGTGTGTTAATTTAATCTTTCATGTATGATAAAACGCTAGATGTTCAGATTTATTCGGCCTTTAGCGCCAGTGGGTTTAAATGCATTACGTCAGCGAGCCCCTTGTCTCAAAGGGAAAGTGCAGCATTGAACTTTGGACTGCATGCATTGCAGACTTCGTAAACCGGTTGATGCACTGGGCGATGCAGTACTGGCCATTTTGTGTGTTCTTTGCTCGCGAGATGGAAGTGACCAGCGATCACAGAATCTGTGTGTTTTCTTAATTTATTCTGTGTAGGTCAATTTTTATTTACTGTATAAAGAGGATGAACAAGCATTTATTGTAATGCGGAAGTTGTGCTATTAAAGCCCTCGATGCTACCATGAGCGTCCAATTATTCGAGTTACCTATCAGTAGGGGTAGTCATTTTTCGCAAGTGCGATATAGCGTGAAATGTTCATAAAATCTTCTTCTCTTGTATTTTCTTTTTTCACGACCTCTAAATCACATTTTAATGTGGTTTGAAAATGCGGTAAAATGCGAAATTTACTCAAAATGGGAGCATTATACTAAAATGCGATACAAAAGTGAAATCGCCGATTTTTTTAAAGTTTTACTTTATTTATTTATTTTCTTCCAGAAATTGCGTCTGATGAGTTTGTGCACCCTTGGAATGTTTATAATTCTGGCACACTTGTACACCGAAGTTTACCTCATATGCTTACTGTTTATGTAAACAATATGTTATTATTTTGTCATTGTTGTGAATATCAGTGGCATTGTTATTGTTGCGAGTTCAGTTCCCGTTTACTAATGTATTATTCATGTCACTTTAAAGCTTTTTCATGAGACAATATCTGTTTATCAGAATCAATTCAAGATGTATGTTTTTCTTCAAGATGCTATATGCTAAATTGAAAATGCATCAGTGCTATAAAATGCTAAATGTAAAATAAAAATGCTAAATTTCTGATTTAAAAATGCTAAAAATCACCACCCCTACCTATTAGCATAAATGCCGCGATTGCGATTTACGAGACGCAAGCGAATGCTCCAAATGTAAATATTGGAAAGGTACAGTTCAAATCCCATTTCACTATGGTGGCCTCGAAACTGTTCACATCCACCCCTTAAAGTCATTGTTCGCTAGTCCTCTGCAAGAGGCAACGCGTAATAAACTCGCTGCCTAGGATTGAGGTCATGTGCGGACAAATGGCTGGCAGCAAAGGTCGAATAAATATGAAAATCTTATATAATATACATCAGTTGCCCATCTGCCCCGTATTTGACGTACGATGAAATCCCTTCGTGCACTAAAAAAATGCAAAACTCAACGGGGCTATAACAAGTTAAAACCAGTTAGTGTACATCTGGCTTAGCGACCTTCGTTTTACCTCTCTTACTTATCAGCAGAGACGATGAACGGGTCGCGCTCGGGTAAAGCGAAGGTGACTCGGCCCAGTTGTCCACTTACTGGTTTTAACTTGAAATAGCCCCGTTGAATTTTGTTACTTTTTTAATGCGTCTACACGCATCACCTAGTAGTATTATATAAATATAAGTTAATGTAGTTGTAGCAATATAAAATGCTCTGCTACATCGTTGTTAATCATTGTAGTCTCCATTTTCAATCACTTTCACGCTTGAACTATCTTGTTTTGACGCTAACGTTTTGTTAGTATGGTAAATAGGAAAGCGAATCTTATATCCATGCCATACGCTTATATCTTCGCATTAATGTTTCTATGTGAATGGTCCTTAATACTTCGCAATAGACAAGCGAATGCTAAGCTCGCAGTCACAGTATGACAAGCCTAGCCTGGCATACTCCGCTGAACTTTGTCGTCACTTCAAAATGAAAACTGTCACACAATTTTGCGATCCATTGGAGCATAAACTTATTTGCACAAAAATATCATTCATTATTCGCACTCAGAAAAGGACCTCATTTCAGCATATGCAGCAAAGAAAGAAGTTTCCAAAGGACATAGAAAAATACTTTTTATAGATTTTTACCAAGAGAAGAACAACTAAACACAATAGTATGACATGTTTGCACAATATAACTACTGATTTGATAAAAATAAATGTTCTACATTTTCTTCCGAAGTAGGTACTCTGAGATAAAGGCACTGTTCTTTTAGTCAGGCTATACATTAGTTAAAAGAGAAAGTGTTCGCATAAAGATGGTATTTAATTAGACTTAAAGTAGACTATCAAATATTTGTTTGTGCTCAGTAAAAGCCTAAACATTGCAAATAGATGATGATGGTAATGGTAGCATATTGCTTTCAGCTCAAATCTGGTGTCAAGTAATAGTGAAATGGGTTCATAGTTTTCCATCGCTCTTAGGATCGTCCTCCATGTTCTAGGGGTAACATGATAGGCTCTAGTTCTCAAGGTCACGGGTTCAAGCCAGGCGGAGGGCAATAGATTTTTTTCAGAGTATAAAAATCTTCAGCATGACTTCCTTCGGAATGGACAGTAAAGCCGTTGGTCTTGTGTTGTGGATTAAGACACATAAAAGAACCTCAAGTCTTATAAAGATACCTCTGAGCAAAATTAAGTGGGATGCTAATAAAAAGAGCGTCCATAAATAAATAAAGCTTAACCTAATTTTTATCGGTCTTCGGTGTTTATCTTTCTATCGCGCCGTTTTGTTCTTCAGTTGTCAGCGTGAAGGTGTTTCCATTCTCTAGTCGTTTATTACAGCCTGTATTAGAAGTCTTTATTAAACTCAGTGCTTAGTTAGATATTATTTAAGTTATACAGACAGTTCTCAACCTTTTTTCTTGCATTTCAGACGACCGTTCGAAGATCATCGTCACACCAAAAGGCTGTTTACACCAGAAATAAAAAAGTTCCTCAAAAGCTGGCTTGTGCGACGCAGAGACAATCCGTATCCAAGCAGAGATGAGAAGAAATCCCTCGCCGTCCAAACTGGTCTCACTTACATACAGGTAACGTTTTCATTCAATATTTTGCACTGTCTTTGCTTAGAGTCAGCACAATCCAAAAGGATGGGATACATATGTAGATACACATTAATGTGTATTCATTAATAGATGGTTCAATGGTCAGAGGTAAGAAAACTTATAAGGAGATTTTCTCAGGTCGATGCTCGAGATCTAGTAATATTTTTTGAAAATTCGAAGACCAACGTTTCAGCAATTTATCCCATGGATCTTGGTTAGGAAGAAAATAAATATGTATAGTGAAGCACTAGCACATCACAAGATCATAAAGCAAATTTTTCAGATTCGAGAAATCAATTAAGGAATTGCAATTTTCTGTTCAAGGGCAGGTCTCCTCCAACTCTCTTTCTTTTGACTTTCTTCCTTCATCTGTTTTTTACGCTTGTATCTTGTTATTCACCATTTCTTCCAGTGTATCTCTTAGCAAGAATTTCTTCTAATCGAAGTCCCAGGCAATTTTTTTTTCCACTTCCTGATCCTTTCAAAGTAATAATTGTTCTTGCTCCGGCCGCCCGTTTTCAAACTGCGGCTTTGTCCATTTCACAAGCTCCATTCTTCTCCATTGCATATGTTTCTAGCTTGCTTATCTAACTTGGCAACGCATGATCTCTTCTTTGATTATTTCTTCATGAGAAACATGTTTTTAAAAAGGAACGAATTCGAGATTCTCCAATTCACAAAAGTATATTGTAGTTATTTTAATGAGCATATATTTTGCAAATTAATGACCATATATTTTGCAAATTAATGACCATATATTTTGCAAATTAATGACCATATATTTTGCAAATATAAAAGACTGAAACAGCGAACTAATTTAATACAAAGGGAACAGCTGTATAATGAAAAGAGTCAGTAACGAACACAGATTTATGTTATGCCGAGTCAAAGTAGGCAGAGCCATTTTGAAATCCCTGAGTTCGGTGCTCACACGAAGGCGCAGCAGCATTCTTGAGTTATGATAGAAATAGGCATTGGATACTTTCTCCGTCTCTTTATTTCTCGGCACAGTGGCTTTCCCGACTCGCCTTCATGTTCGTTCCTGATTCCAACATATTCGGAAGGCTAAGTATTAATGACATTACAATTCATTATTTAAGTTGGTTACCGGGATTTCTACAGAATTTGTAAAATCGGATTAAAGATTAGAAGCTTTCTCGGTGTTGGTATTTAACGAAGACTTCACGGGATAACAACCAAGTTAAATTGAAGTCATAAAAACCCAAGATTTTGACCATCTTGACTCTGTGCTGTTCGTCAGGGAAGACTACAGGTTTAAGATGGTCGAAATCTTGGATTTTTATTACTCCAGTTTAGCTCGGTAGGTACTGTTACGTAATGAAATCATCATTAATTGTAAAATCTGCTCCTAAAGTAGACTTCAGCACTCTATAAGCAAGAAAATGCGCCATCGTGCAAAAGAATGCTTATTTTAGGGATACATTTTAATATACGTATAATGCACACCAGTCTTAAAATATAGTATAGGTTAAATTGCTCGCGCTGTTACCATATGAGCGCGACATATCTCAAATGCGCTGCGAGTAATTTAGCGAATGGACATTTACGGCTTATGTTGCGCTAGATATAGTGTTTTACGCTGAATAATTTAAGTATTTCCGGTAAGTATTAAGTGTCATCATAATGATTTAGTAAGTTTAGCAATCAGAATTCATAATAATTACACGATTTTTTTTCTCTTCTTCTATGCGCTGTAATAAGGTAAAATGCTATTTTACAGTTATTTAAAGGGATTCAATAAACTAATATCAAAAGTAAAATTATAAATTTGTTAAATTTGATAAATACCTTTAATATGTGATGTGATTCCTTCTGTATCATCTTCCAATATAATGAATGTGGTGAATCAGGATCAGTTGTTGTTGATGGATGATGATGACAATGGCGAAAAATGAATGATCAAAGGTTCTATGGCGTCTTGGAACTCGTCAGCTTTCCACACTTTATTTTCGACCTTCTTTATTTTGTCCACATAATTTGTCCTATGATATTAAATCTTTAATTTTGGCTTTGTTTGAAGAACACGTTGTTCATTTTAATGTGTTTTATTTGCGACCATACCAGTTCTATTGGATTTAGTTCGCAATGGTATAGGGGCACGCGTAGAACATTTCGTCCTACTGCCCTTGATACCTAATCAACAATGTATTTAACAAATTGCTCTCTGTGCTGAGATACAATAAAAAGAAGTTTCCGTTTAAGCATATGACGTTCTGAGAGAGCCAATGCTTTGTATTGTGTTTTCACCATGAAGTGGCAGGCAAAAGTTGGCTTTTCCGACTATGATATCTCGTATTGTCTTCGGGTGTGTTGGGGAGCATTTGGCCGGTCTCAAGGTAAGCATTTTACAGGAGAGCCAAAAACAAACTGAATATCCTAAAAGGTTACAAAGAAATACATGAAGCATCTGAAACTGTCAATTTTCAAAATCCAGTATACTACGAGGGTCGGCTGATAAGTCCCAGGCCTCTCAATGAAAACAGCATTTAAAAACTGTGTGTTTTTCTTTTCTTTTCTTTTTTTTCTTTTTTTTTTTTTTTTTGCTTTATTTCTCAACGTAATATCCAGAAAGGCTAATACATTTGTCATATCGGTATTCTAATTTAATTAAACCATCAAGGTCCTCATAATAGTTGTTTACTGCATCAATGACCTCGTTGCTGTGAAATCTGAGACCTCCAAGAAATGTTTTGAGGTTTGAGAACAGATTCTAGATCTGACGAATAGGGTTGATGCTCATGCAATTCGAACTTTAATTCGCACATTTTTCCCATTGCAATGACTGAACGATGGGCCGGAGCTTTGTCGTGATGAAACAAGATTTTTTTTTTTCTGCAAATGAGGTCTTCTTCTTTTCACCTCATCACTCAAACGTTGCAGTAAACTTGGGCAGTAGTCACCAGTGACAATTTTACCCGTTTCCAAGTAATCAATAAAGATAATTCCCTGTGCGTCCCAGAAAACACTCGCCATAACCTTTCTAGCTGACAAAATTGACTTTGCCTTCTTTTGGAGTTGGGTCACCTAACGGAATCCACTATTTTGACTGTGATTTACTTTCTGGAGTGTAGTGATGTATCCAAATTTCATTCATGGTAATTAGCCGTCTCAAAAATTCACTGGGATTTTAACGGTAGAACTCCACATTCTTAACAGAAACAGTTTTTCTTTGCAACTTTTGATCAGGTGTCAACAAACGGGGCGCCCATCTTGCACAGACCTTCTGAAAGCCCAAAACATGACTTAAAATATTACCTGCCGTTCTTTTGATATGTTTACAGCCTCTGCTATCTCAAACAACTTTAATCTGCAGTCTTCCAGTACTAAACGATGAATTTTTTCAATGATCTTTGGAGTTGTCAACTTCCACAGGGAGTCCAGAGCGAGGCTCATCACTAGTGCTCGTACGTCCCATTTTATACTCTGTAAGCCACCTTTTAATCATTGAATATGAAGGGGCAGAGTCTTTCAATGTACTGTCCATTTCCTCCTTGATTTCTTTAGGCGTTAAGCCTTACAAATGGAAGTATTTAATCACTGCTCGTTTTTCCAAATCCTCCATTTTCGTGAAAACTCTAAAGTTGTCTTATTTAAAATGCTGTCATTCGAAAACTAAACAATGGATACAAGTTAGTCTAGAGTTAAACTATATGATGCCGCCGTCTAAATCATATCTGTGTAAGGCCCGGGACTTACCAGCCGACTTTTCAGTTATTCACTTTTACCCAGAGATGCACACTGCAAAATACTTTAATTTATTGAAAAGGGAAAAATTGATAAAAATGACTTATTCCCTTTTACCCTGAGACCATTCAATTGCTCCGCAAACCATTTTTCATACATCTCCCGTCATTTCATCGTATGCGTCGGCTGTGTTCTTCACCCAAGAAAGGTTAATTCTGCGTTTCTGACGAACCCATGAACCAAAGCAAATCTTGATCCACGACCTCGGGGCGGCTTAAGCCCTAAGCTTACATTCGCAATAGCTGCCAGACGAGTACTTTTGACTAACGCCTATATTACTATCTCATTTCTGTGCACAGAAATGTGATCAAATAGATATGATAAAGCATTTTATAGTGCAATAAAGCATCTTTGACCACCTTTAGTTGTAACATACTCCTATGATCAAAGTTATACTCACCACCTTTGATCACATCTGTGAATAAAGAATAAAATGGCGGACATTACGCATGTTCAGTAGCTACAGCCAAACCGCTCATTTCTTAATATGAATAGCATGACATGCTTCACAATTCAAAACATAATCATTATAAAAACAGAAACAAAAGACTGGAAATATATAAAAGCATAGCAGAAGCCATTATGAAGTGCATGAAGAATATACGGATAATGATGTGAGGAAAAACTTAAATGCATTTGGAAGCCAATATTTAGAAGAACAAAATGAAAGTTATTATGACAGTCATTAGTTACCATTTTTGCTGCTGACTTTGTTATTTATACAGATATATGTACTTTAATTTTATTAACCTTCTTTAAGAAATGGACTTATTGAGGTTAAATTTTAGGTTAGGTTGTACGAAAATGTTGCAATTAAATGTAATAGAAAGTTAAAGTAAATTTATTTATATATATTCAATATGACTCAACTAACATTCTAAATAGAACAAAATAGGAGCCATTATTACAGCTGATGGTGTTAACTGTTGGATATGCTTTTTAAATTTGTAACAAAAAATGTGATAAACGCTGTTTTTTTTTTTTTTTTAACCTGGTTGGCCATATCGGAAGATGAAATTAAATTGGAGAAATGATACTGAAATGGAGCTCAGGGTCCATGGAGCCTAAAGTTACTCGACATTCGTCTTCTCAGGATTCTTCTCGTCTTCTCCCCGAAAAAAAAAAAAAAAAGCTTATCCGGGTAACTCACCCTAAGCAAGATTCGAACTCTCTACCTGTTGAGTGTGAGGCACACTATCACACTTCCCAGGCGGGCTTATAAAAGGTTTACATAGTGTAATATACTCGACAGCTTTAATGCGATCACGATATGTCATCAAAGGCGTTATCACATTCTGTGACGCAGAAATGCGATGGTGTAACATAGAATTTTAAGATATTTATGACGCCATCTGATTATATTCTCTCTCTCTACTAAAGGACCTTATTGCGCTTTCTTAAATATTCGAGCTCCAGTTCATGAAGAAATCAGTTCAAAGTAGTAGCGTGCTGTCTCTATTTTACCTTCGCCATAATTGTATTCAAAGTGAGTGGGATGTTGTCAAATATAAGGTGACCATATTTTCTGAAGCTGAAAACAAGACATTTTTCAACTGAACTTTTTGTTTTGTTTTAGGCTTTATACCTTTAAGATAATGCAATCAGAAAATCTAAACGTTTATTTATCTACTTATTATGAGTAAACGATTTATAATTATCAGAATATTCAACATAATTTTTAATTTATGACAGAGGCAATGTTATTAAAATATACAACATAATATTATAACATTACTATTACTATAAATATAAACAAAAATTATCTTGTTATATAAATCATAAAACTCGTTTTTACTGGAAATATTTTCCTGAAGAATGAATTTTCTTCAGAAGATTTTCATTTTGCTTCAAGTAATTGAAAAACTCAAAATTTACTTTGGTAAGCCACAATGCGTTCAGCGTTTCGATTTTAATTAGGTTTTTTCTGATGTCCATATTTTATTCATGCTTGCAATAAATCTCTCCAAATTCTACTACCTTAGAAAAGTTGCTGAATGTTAATTTTTGAAAGGAGAAATACTGAGACATTTTCACCCATCTCAAATGGGCTTCTTCTCCATCATTATTCGACTGAGCAATTTTGTCTGCAGTGTCAAATTGCTTAACATAAATAAATTCGCTGAAAATGGCATTATCTTCAATATTTGTGGATTTACCAGATACATTTCTGATCATTGGTATACACATTTCAACATCATTCCATTTTAAGACATTGTTAAGAATGATCCATTCAAATTTCTCATGCACTTCAAAGCTGTCAGTACAGACCGTTAGGTAATGAATACATGAATCATAGATAATATTTGAACTGTTTGGAAATTCTCTACTTTTACCTCACCTTCAGCTTGTAATTCATATAAAACACATTTTACAACATGTGAGATAAAATTGTTCACCTTTTTCTCAGTCATATTTACGTGCTTTCAAATGACAAGAGCTATAACTATTTCAACACCTGTTGAAAACTCACCTTCTAGCTGCATAACTACCTAATAGAAAGTTTTGGCTTGGTTGTGGAGAAAAAGAAGAACTTTTGCCTATGGGGTTTCAAAAAGTATTTTATCATTGTACATTTTACCTGGCCAAGAAAATAGGACCTCAGTCCTTCAAAAAGTTGAAGAACTCTTCCAATTGCTGGCATTAACGCTAACCATCTAGTGTTACTATAACCTAACAATTTCTTGTACTCAATCTCAGCAAAACTGCAGAAATCCTTCAGTGGTTCTATTCGCACAGTGTATGTGTTAAAATAGTGATACATTTTGTGAATAACTATTTCTACATCAACAGGTCCTAATTGTGTCCTAATTGTCCTGTCGGCAGCAGTCCTAATTGTGTGCATTATATGTGCTGCACATCCAACCCCAAAGATTTCCATTACCATTTTAAGTCCTTTACGTGATGCCCAACCAAAATTACTGTTGGTATTATCACCACAGAAGCAATTATTTTGCTAACTAGTTTGATTTTTGCAAGCGCATCTGTCATATAATTGTAACAGTAATTCTGTTCGTCCACTTTCAACTGACGGACATCCTGTAGCGGAAACATAACAGGAAAATTCTCTTTCTCCCCGTGATTAGAAGCAGCTATAAACACTGTCACATATAGCTGATTGATTCCCTACAATTCTTTTTTCAATATTTCACAAGAATGAGATGCAAGCACATTAACAACAATGGCTCACACTTCGTGCGATTGCAAGAGAATTATTTCTGTTCAAATCCAGGTTCTTACTAGGTTCAAAGCACAATCATTTGAGTGCAAACCATGGTTTTCTTCAAGCACATGATAAGCCTAGGCTCCTTCAATTGCAGATCTGTTGATGAATTTGGCTGGAAAAATGAAGTGACGCTTGTGGATGACGTTGAGCCAATTTCTGCCTTTATATGTTTACTTGATTTTAGATGGTGCTCAGTGTCGCTTTTCATCCACGAGAAACACAAAATTCGGTGTTACAAATGATACAATGAACATCAGAATCGCTCCGCGTTTTATTTATGAATGTGTGCCTACGATAGAAATAGGTGAGAAAGGCTAAGTATTCATTGATGATGATAATAATAATTATGATAATAATGATATTGATGATGATAATGATGATAAGAATAGTAATAATAATAGTAGTAGTAATAATAATAACAATAATAATAACAAAAACAGTAACAAAAATAATAATATAATAATAACAATAATAATAACAATAATAACAACATTAATAATAAAAATAACAACAATAACAAGAACAACAACAATAGTAATAGTAGTAACAATAACAATAATAATAGGATTAAATGAGTGGCGCAAAACAGAAGTAACATCAGATTGGACGGATTTAGAGGTCAAAACAGGGGTAAAAATTTGCTTTGCATTTTTTGTAATTTATAAATTCGGAATTAATTTAAACATGTATTTCTTTTTACACAAGGGATTTTCAAATAAAAATGTATTCCATGCACTTAAAAGAAGAAGAAGAAGCAGAAGAAAATAAAATGCTTTCAGTATTTCAGACAATGGCAATGGCTACATATCAGTTAGACAAGTTCTTAAAGAAATTCAGAATGAGATTGCCTTGGTAGAGTGGAGGCAGCGTACCTGCCTAATTTTCTCACTTAGGGTGAGTTACTCGATAAGGTTTTTTCTTTCTTTCTTTCTCTCTTTCTTTTCTTTTCTTTTCTTTTCTTTCGGGGTTTTCCTTTATCCTAAGAAGGCGAATGTCGAATAGCTTTAAGCTCCATGGACGCCGAGTTCAGTTAAACATCATTTCAACCGATTTCATTCATCGTCCGATATGACCAACCAGGTAAAGGACTTAAGTAACTAGCAAGAATCGCTTAATCCTTCTAAGATGGATGTCCTTAAATTAGGTATCTCTGACAACAATCGTACCAGAAGTTTCAGCCCATTCTTTATGTATTTATAAGAATACTCTCTCTCTCTCTCTCTCTCTCTCTCTCTCTCTCTCTCTCTCTCTCTCTCTCTCACTAGTCTAGTTTAAAGAAACACTTGTGTTCTAGCAATATCATCAATAAGAGGTACAGTGTTAGATATCTCTTTGTTGTACTAGAAGAGCCCAAAGACCTAATCCAATTATGCAATTTAATAGCAGGTAATAATGCAATGCAATATGGGGATTCTAAGAGTTTAATCCACCCCCATGGCTGTTTTAGGGCTTATTTCGCCCTCTTCAACCTACTTTTTATTTTTGTTATTATTTGGCAGGGTTAAGGCATCGTGGGCTTGTTGGGGGGGGGGGCAAGGGAAAGAGTTTTTTTTTTTTTTTTTTTTTTTACAGAATTCAAAGAGGAAAAATATTACATATATTAAGTACCTAACATAATATAGTTACATAATATAGTTTATCATTAAGTACCTTCATGTGAACGTGACTATGTTTAAGTTATCATTTTCGTTAGTTTAGGAGTCGCTGAATATGGTATTGTATTTCTATTTCTCTTTCTCTCTTGATTGGGGGATCACTATATTTTCTTTTATTTTGTGGTTGTTGTTCTTTATATTCATATGCTTTTTCGATGATTCGTCTTCTATATGATCGGTCAGTTACCAAGTATTTGATGGTCATCTTTTTGACAGTTTCTTCTATTGGTTCGGTTTTTGCTGTCTTGTGGATTTCATCGTTGGGTGACAAGGTGGTAGTTTCATTGCAATTCTTTTTTGGATAGTGTTTAACGCCTGTTTTTACTACTTATGGCATCGCAGACGATGACACTGATGATAGATGTCATGAACATGGTGAATTATCTTCTGTTGTATGGTACAGGTTGTTTATTGTATTTGACTTTTGTTTTTTATGTTTTCCTTTGTGTTTTTTCCTGAATATTATAGCTTTTGATTTTGTTGAATATACTTTGATTGCTGCTGGACAGAAGGCCTATAATACAAAATGAAAAACATGGCAATACCTGACAAATACTACAATTGACAGTTCCTCTCAAATAGGACAGCACAAATCAATATGAACAGCAACTTATCCACACCATAAAACTACAAGCAGGAACTTTTCGAGGCACTGCTATATCAAAATTACTCTATATAATTTTCACCTCCAACATACCTCAGCCAATACACGCCAATATCCAACTAGCACAATATGTCGATGACACCGTTTACTGGGGCTCCAATGGAAAATACAAAGATGCTAAAATAAATTAGAGAAACAACTCCAAATATTCAAAGCCTGGGCTAACAAATGGAAAATTACAACCAAATAGCAGGTAGTCTAAATCCTGTTCTATATAACTTTGTTCCGCACCTCTTAACTGTCACGTGTGCTAGTTATTTCTCATTGGCTGCTAATGAAATAGGTTATTGTGTGACCCAATATAATTATTTATTTCTTTAAGATGACCATGTTCGAAGAGAATTGTCATCGGAGCGCCCTCGTTAGGTCTCTTGGGGATTACAAGCCCACAAACCGCCGCTTCAGGCGATACCAGCTTCCCCGCATGGCTTGTGGGCATCCCCGGTAACGAAGGAGCACCTCCAACAGCTGCTACGGCTAAGCTCCTTACAATCCTTCAAGAGTTGCTTGGATTCAAAATTAAAACCTCAAAACAAACATTTTGAATAAACTCACACTAGCGATGCACAAGGCCGTTGCACCATGATAGCCAACCGTCGAGGGGCAACACTTGCCTCCTCCCGTCACTCCACAACCCCAATACTCACCCGCCATCCTGCAAAAACCCACAATCCCGTCTGAACGTGGTTAAGTTCTCTCCGAGAACAGGGAGTCGTCTATCACACCTCGGGCTGCCCTCAGCCTGCCAATTGCTCTGGTCTGGAGAATTGTCAAAATGCATTTTATAACGTGCAAATCAAATATATTATGTTACACAATTAATGCATCTGGCATGTATGTAAATTCTTGTCAACAAATAAATGGGAGGATCCTTCGGTTGAAGCTGGCCAGTATGGCGAAGGCACGTGGGTCTATCATGACGGTGTGTCAAGTCATTTTTATCGTCTTTTGTATTGAATAGGGGTTGTAAAGCACTACTCAAATGTGTATTTTAACCAAATAGGGGAAAGGGGAATGCGGAAGTATATGTCAGCGGCAAGCTTATAAGAAACAGGGTTTTATATGATATATTTTGATTGGATAATGAATTACACATATTTTCATCAGCCACACCTCTTGTATTACTATCATTATTTTAATTGTAATTAGATCTGCAACTGGTTCGCCAACTGGCGTCGCAAGCTCAAGAACGCTGGGGGACAGAATCGCACTCACACGTGGAGCAATCTGATCAAGAGCTACAACACTCAGGCACATGGCAACGTAGAGCAATTCAGCTTAGGTTCTGACGACAGCATCTGGGGGGAGCCGGATCTTTCGGAAAATGCAGGTAATTATGTTACTATTGTGAAAAGAACATTCTGAAGGTTAAAGAATGAAAGTTGCATGCAAATGCTTGTCTTATATTTGTGTGTCATTACTTATGCATGCCAGCTCTGATAACTGTTGTAAATGTTCCTATTAAAGTTGGGGGAGGGGCATACGTGAAGAATGGTCGGGGGGGCAGATATATATATATATATATATATATATATATATATATATATATATATATACCTCTTTCCTTCATTCTCACTCACTCTGTGTTGGCAGTCACGTACTCAAAGCAGAGCTAATGCGCAACCCGCACTACCTGCCTACGTGTGTGTCCCTGACTATAACTTTCTGAGGTCAAGAGGGCGGAATAATAAGACGAATTTGATGAAATTGGTAACTAACACGATTAATAGATTAGTACGAGAAGTGAACAAAACCAAACTTCCTCTCTACTTTACAGATTGTCCATCAACTTCCTTTAGCTGGCGAGTCCTGTCATAAACATTTTAGAAAGAGCGAAGTAATTCAGTCTCTCACTAGAATCTAACATTACCGCTGCGAACTTGCATTAAAAGAGGACAAGGTACTTTGAAATGGTTCAAAAATAACATTTTTAGTTTTAGTCATTAATAAAATCTCTATTATTCCCAGTTTCAAATAATATATACTCATAGGGTTAAGAGAATTTTAAGAAATTTAAAAATCATTTAAATGTTACTCCTCATGCCTTTAAAACCGGCATGCAATATCCCTCTTAGAACACCCGTGTCTTTAAATTCAGTTTGCTGTAAATAACATTTTGGGATACTTATGCATCTTTTTTCTCAGAAAGTATGAGAGATAGGGAACTGAAATTTTCAATACGAGTATACAACCCGTAGTTGAGCTTTCCGAACCACAATCATAATTTGATAATATATATTAGTGTCATTAAAAAGCAGCATCAGTGTAAAATTTCTACATTTTTACTTTACTGATCTTGCAAATATTTTTGTTTTATTTTCAATGTATGGTGAAATAATATGCACACTAATGAGTGAGGTTCAGAAGATAGCTGATTATACTAAGAACAAACATGCAAAGGTTTATATAACCCTGACAGTTGTTTGCATTGTTAATTTTTTCCTTCTTTCGCTGTTTACCCTCCTTGTATGGAGGACTTACTCTCCTCCCCCCCCCGCCCCCCAAAAGGGGCTAACAAGCCAACATCTGAAGAGCAGACGGACTCTAGAGCAGAGAGAGTAGCCAGGATGAGTGACTTTTCAGATGTCAGGTATGAAAGTGAGAAGGAGTTATCAAATAACGGTGATATATACGAAAGGAAAGGTGATTATGGAGAAAGTGGTGGAATAAGTTACGGGGAAACCGTAGAAACCGGAGAAGTCCCTAGACGATACTTTGCCCACCCAAATGCAGTCCCCTGAGATCGAGCCTGAACCGCCTTGGTGAGAGGCGAGTGATGTAACCCCTCTTCGTTAAATAAGTTTAAAATTATTATTCCTTGTTCAGCTTGGATAAGAAGTTAGCGTCAAAATATGCCGGTTGCACATTAGCGTAATAGATTAATTAATTAATTTTGATACATCACAAAACAATCAAGAAAAACTACTAATTCACATACGTTGTCAAATAGTCGTAAAATTGTTTACAATACATTCAAATCTAAAACACAGAACACTCTTTCGGATTGTATAGTTAATTGGAAAATATTGTGACAGTTCCGCGTGCGGTCGTACTCACGTTCGCGAGAGCTTTGGTTTGCGGCAGTGGGGCTGGAATGTGGTAAACACAGGAAGTACGACCGCAGACTTTGGAACACGACAGGTCTGGCATACGCCAAAATCTTCCAGTAGCTTCGACAAGTTGTTGGAAAGTTCTGTGACATCATTTGTAGCTGTAAAAATAAGGAAGAGTTGCATTCCGGTGTGAGTCATGAGTGAGATTTCATCTGGAGTGTTATCGAGCAGTGGCATGAGAAAGCCGTCAACTTTCTACGCGTCGAAGCGTCAAGTAAATTGTTTGCAGCAGTGAGTTAAATATTTATCAATTTTGTGAGTCAATAAAGACATTAGTTACATGGTGTCAGGAGTGGGATTTTTACGCCAAGATGGAGAAGATGATGAAATGTTTGTTGCCGGAAATGAAGGAAATGAAAACTGGAATAGCGAGGATGGTGGGGGAGTGAAGATAGAATAGGGAAGGTGAATGAGAAAATCCGAGATTGAATCCACTATGGAGAAGGTGAAAGAAACTGAAAATTGCAATGGAGAAAATTGCGAAGATGCAAGGGAAATATCTACAATGACGTCACAGAACTTTCCGAATCTTGTCGAAGCTACTGAAAGATTCCGGCATGCGAGCCCTGTGGCGTTCCAAAGCTTCCGGTTACTGGCGCGTCGCACTTACTGTATTGCTTCTGCGAACCTGAGAACGGCCGCACACGGCACTGTCATAATATAAAAGTACTGCTTGTTATCAACTGTGAAGTGGCGAGTGGCTGGCCACATAGCTCAATCGTTAGAGCACCTACCCGCTGTGCGAGGGGTCTCGGGTTTGATTCCCGGCTAGGGGTAGGAAGTTTTCTCTAGCCTTCGCTATCCTCCCCCAGAGCCTGGAAGAGTGAGTGAGTGAGTGTGTGTGTGTGTGTGTGTGTGTGTGTGTGTGTGTATGTGTGTGTGATCTGATGGCTGAAATTAAAGTAAAATAGTAACCAAACGACATCAGTACACGAATTAACATCATTGCCGATAGGCAACATGTTCCAGGGAAATGCCGCCGACAGAACCATGCAGTTAAATGCGGGATATAAATAGAAGGAGAACAAATCTGATGTGTTCCATCCACTTTCTCTAGCTGAGGCAAATACAAACTATTCTTGCAAAATGTTAATCTTTTATACACATCATGCTAATCATCATAAAATTAGCAGAACTGGTCATATTGCTTGCTTCTTGTAAATATAAGGGAAATAAGGGAATATATTAGGCTAAAGAACAGTCAAGTCTTTTAAAAGCTGGTCCCTATGTGAAACAATTGAGGTTCGATTCACTTTGCATGGCCCCGTTTGAGAAAAGTTAAATTAGTTTTAGATTGAAACCAATAACAATGAATGTCACGAAAATGTCAACACTACAAGAAAAACTATATGACATAAATTATGTTTTGAGACTGCCCATTATTGACTGCGATAATTAATGATGGGAGACAAAGAAATATAATTGAAGACCTAAGTGCAAGAACTAGATAATGACCACATTTGGTGAAATGGAGATTTTGACATGGAAATGTAGCCACTTCTGTCCTATATCGGTCAGTGAAGGTATTTTTAATAAGTAGTACTTATTTTTGTCACTACACACATTTTTACTGTGTCCTCCTTGAGTGCAAGATCTAAATAATAACTGGAAATATCTATTTCTTGCACTCAGTTTCCATCTTGCTGGCTCAGAGGCAAGAACTTGGCTGTGAAGAGCGAAACAGTGTTTGCTACTGCAGATTCAGAGTTTGATTCAGAGGTATGTAATATAAAGAATTTTGATTGTAAACTTATTGTAATTATATTTGACACGTATCTGCTTAGATTTCAAGGTAAAATATTTACTTTTAATATGAATAATATTGTGATCTTCTAGGTAATAAGCTCTGCTGTTTCTGCTGAATCTAAAAAAAAAAAGGTTAAGAAATGAAAACACTTGGGCAAGGAATGTCAGAAAAAGAAAACTCTTGAAAGGAGAAGAATGTATAGCAACACCAGGAAAATACATCCCTGCAAAGCAGTAGCTCCCGATTGCCATTGTAAAAGGAAATGTACATTCAAGTTCTGAGAGGATATGAAAAGAAAAAGAAAAAACAAATAGAAGATTTCAATATTTTGAATGACAAGATGCTCAGAATGCAAGATTAGTATGGCATTTTATTAAATAGGCCATAGTCTACATTTATAAATTCTGAAATGAACAACGAAGATACATATAAAATCCAGACGAGTAAAATTATTATATAGGGCCATGTCACTTTGTTATAGGAGGAGTCCTGACCTAAGCTTGGAGTGGAGGAAAAACAAAAACCTTGCTATCAGAGAAAATATCACTAGTAATGAAGATGAGGAAATTGAATGAGATGTCAAAAACAGAGCTCCATCACCTAAATACATGGTAACTTGAGCAAGGAAAAATATCGTTAATAAAAGTTTAATAATGGAACTTTATTACTATTATTATTATTAATCTACCATTATCATTTGCTTTATTAGGTATGCATCGCCGAGACAGAATTCATGCTTTGCAAAATCGGATTCTGCAGTCTACATGGGTCGAGTAGAACGTCTTGCTCAACACAAGAGAATGTCCATTACTCTACCATTGATAGGCGTGGTCAGCACAGGACTAGACCACATAGAATAGAAAGACAACTTAATAGAGCATATTTGTGAACACACAAACAATTTTCTGGCACGCTCTACGCATTACTTAACTCAAGTAAAAAGAATATTTGAATGCAGATTTGAGCGTGATGAGATTACTTATGCTATATCTAGAGAAGTTTGTACCAGAAAAATTTTAACCATGAAAAGCAGCATTAACAAACCCTACAGTTGCTCACCAATATTACCTTCATATGTTCAACACTAAATTTAAACGTTCTTTTGGTTTTTCCCAATCAAACACTTTTGAAAAATGTGATTGCCTGAAGTTAAACATAGAGAAACAAACTGATGATAAAGTAAGAGCATTCGAAGCTGAAAAAATATATGACTCAAAAATTATACGACGATCTGAAACGAATAACTAACCCTGCTACAATGATCCATCAGTCGAAGCTTTGTGCTTTGACTATCAGCAAAATCTTCCGGTTCCAATATTGACAACTTTTACAAGAGCCAACTATGGATATTTAACATGGGTTTCAATTCCTGTTCATGTATGACGAAACCACAGCAAAAAGGGTTAAAATGAATCTGTATCTTTTTTTAATCATTACATGCAAAATTATATCAGTGACGAGGTTAAAATCCTACATCTGTTTAGTGACAACTGCGCAGGGCAAAACAAGAATATTTTCATGATTCAATATTTAAGTACACCTGGCTGCTTCTGGAGGATTTCTCAAGCTATGCCATCATTTTCCAGAACGCGGACAGTCATACATGCCCTAAGGTCGTACCTTTGCACAGATTGAGAAGATCAAGCGCAAGAAGGAATATGTATTTATTTCCGAAGAATCGTACAATATAAAAGTTTAGTGTTGTGAAAGTGAACAAGGAAATGGTAGTTGACTATAAAGGCCACCTTCAGCCATCATTTAAGAGAACAATAAAGAACAACACACAACCATTTACGATCAGCAAATACCACAGATTCATTTGCGAAGGGAGAAAAGTATCTGTTTCTGTTGATCAGGACACTGTGATTAAATCAAAATTTTGTGTAAGACAAAACAGATATCTACATTAAATGACGCAAATAAGTTGTACCACGCTCCTTTGTCATTACAGAGAAAGAAATACAATGACATTGAGTTTGGCAAATAGGTACATTCCGGCAATACATATGGAATGGTACATTGATCTCATTTGTGAAGGCAATGATGGAGATTCTGGAACTGAAAATGAAGCATCTTTCCAAGACATAAAGGCTGTTTAGCTCAACATTATTTCTTTGTTTGTTTTGATAAATGTATAAATGTATTTTCATGTCTTCTTTGTTTATTTTAAAACAGTTATTATGAATAGAGAATAAAATTACTGCTTATAGAGTCATTATTTAGTATATTTCATTCATTCCTTTCTTTGAAACAACTGGGTGCAAGAAATGGGTAATTCCAACACATATTTCTTACTTATATATATATTTCTGGATAAGCTATAAGGCTGAAAATTGATAGGTAAATGCGCATTCATTAATACTTTCACACTAGATTCAAATAATCTACAAAATACAAATTTAATGTAATGTAAAAAGTTTTTCTCGTATTTCTCAAAACTTTATCTTTGGTTATTATTTAGTCCTTGCACTCAATTTTCAATTGATAAATTAAATAATAACCAACGTTTCAGAATGTATAGCAGATAATAATGAACTACACATTATAATGTGCAGAGGTATAAGTTGTCCATTGTTGTTACACTAAAATTGTACAAGCTTAGGATTTTTTTTTTTTTTTTTTTTTTTTTGCGACAGGGGCTCACACACATTGGCCAGGCTGAACAAAACAGGTGCAGCGCCCTTAAGACATGTGTTACAGTTGGTCCTGAAGCCATCTTCTAAACGCAAGGTCTTGCAGAGATGGTTGGAAGCCCGTATTGGGCAGCCGCGTATTGATGAGGTACACATCATAATGCGCAATGGTATAATCACAATAAACTATACATTGTCAAACAGTAAAACTATACAAGCTTGAATATATGTGTATATACGTATATAACGTAAAACGAAAGAAACATAGATGCAGGTCGCCTAGGAAGTCTTTGGCGACAGGGGGCCGCACACATGGCCAGGCTGAACAAAACAAAGGGTCAGCGCCCTTAAGACATGTGTTACAGTTGGTCCTGAAGTCATCCTCTAAATGTAAGGTCTTGCAAAGATGGTTGGAAGCCCGTATTGGGCAGACATGTGTGTTTCGCGAAGAGACGTGGGAACCTAAACAGATTCGTGATGTGTCCAGTAATCGCTACAGCCCTATTGTAATTTCGCGAATAGTAATACGTTCTCACTTCTTTCAAATTAGAAACCTCATCGATAATTAACCAACTTATATTGCCATGCTTTATACATTTTGTGGCGTGCTTCTTTAATGTGCAGTTGGTGCAAGCGCTAGTATGAGAATTCATTAAAAGCAATAAATTCATATAATAAAAGGTATATCCACGTGGTATGTTTGTAATACCCCACTCCCTGAATAACAGAAGTGTGCTCATTGCTCGCGAGGGCCACACCTGTGAAAATAAGATTAATATATAAATACACTCTACGATTCGAAACCAACTGCGGGACTATCGCAGTATTTAACGAGATCTACATTTTTTGTGCACTAAGTTTTTGTCTATCTCTTATGCTTTAACCGTTATGCAAAATTGTGCTAAACTCAACCAGAATAAAGAGCTCTTAGAAGGTTATTTCCAGAAAATTCAAAATATACATTTTATTTTTGTTGTAAATATCTTTAATATCAAGATTATTAAGATCATTTTTGAGAAATTCAAAATTTTAAAAAAACTGTGCCATGTAAAGCGTAGTTGGGGTGGGGGGATTTTCTTGAAAATCTTCGTGTTGCATCCTGGGAGGATATTAAACCTAAATTCCAAGTTAAGTATTTAACTGACTTTTCATTTTTGAGCTATACTGTCCACAGGCTCACATATACACTGACAAATAGACAGACAGACACAGGACCTTTTTAAAATGTTTTAGGACTCAGAGGTGAACCTCAAAACATATATTTCGGGTGAAATATAGCTATCAAATTTTTGGATGGAATACAATATACCTTCTCTACATACATTGTATCTACATACGGGCTAGAGAAAGTAAAAAACTGTGGGATCATATAAGACCTTATCCTTTTTATTTATTGTCTGTTTTCTCATATATCTATTATTTAAATTCTTTAGCTCTATATGAAATCTCTTCATTTGTTGTTAATGATACCAATATTTTCTATATAACACAGACATTGAGAAGTTATGCCGGCTTTGATATCTTAGAACAAAACTAATTGTCTTTAAATACTAAAACACCGCATATGCATTATATACAATACGCAATAGAGTTGCTCCTATTACTGGGATTTTGTTCGACATAAAATAATGCATTTGACTTAAACTAGCACTTTCTCAAGTGGGAAGTCAACATTTCGGTTTTACTTTCTGTGCTTAGTACGTAGTACGTTCATGGCTACCGAGTCAGGTGGCTCAAGCGTTTCGTCTGGGACTGGCATTCGGGAGGTCGTGGGATCGGTTTCTCGCGGCCGATCTCTCTGACCCATGGGTCACTAGGCGAATGCTGGGGGAGGGGGGTTCTTCATTCCCCCGAACTCCCTGTTCCCTCATTTCATCCTAATCAATCTCTTTCAGGGTTGTAAGTGTCGACGAGGACTGCAGCAGAAGCGCCACTTTGTGGAGGTGACTGCGCTCTAGAAATACGCTCTCGGCGATGGATGGCGCCACTCAGGTGGTCTAACCGGGACTGAAATACGGACTCCTGGCGCTCCCTGCGTCGAGATAAAGAACTACACGTAAACTTTTAGGGACCCTCCACTACGTACTCTCGTATGTTGATGTCTTTCGTTACGTTTTCAAGTTTTGTTTAGTTGTGCTAAACGTATAATAATAATAATAATAATAATAATAATAATAATAATAATAATAATAATAATAATAATAATAAATTATGATGATACAGTGAAATACAGCGTACTCTAAAAAAACAGTTTTATTGTTACGTATCTTATTGTTTTGATTTACCCTTCAGTGGACCTAGTCTCTAATGTTATATAAGAACAACGTGTACACAATACAAACCTAGTTGCCTTCTTTATTCCCTGAAAAATAAAGGCTGCGAGAGCGCGATTCTCTCTCCATTTTCGGTGATATGCAGGAGGTGTGCACCTAAGGTCACTCACCCGCCACTGGCCGTTGTTTGCTTCCAATTAACCCGTTGACTTTGACAACTTCTTTATCGCAATGAAGAGTTATCACACGTGAAATATGACGTTGTTGGTACACTGATATAAACTTACTCGTCTCGGAGGTAGCGTGTCTGCCTCACGTTTAAGAGATAGCGAACTGGAACCTCGCTTAGGGCCAGTTACCCGGCTAAGGTTTCTTTTTCCGGGTTTTGCTTTATCTGAACAGACAGATGTGGAATAACTTAAAGGTCTATGGGCCCTGGGCTCATTTGGGCAACATTTCACCGATTTCATTCCATCCGATATGTTTAAGTTAAAAGGCAAAATATAAATTTAAGTATTGCATATTCGCAGTGGCGAGATCGACAATTAAAAATATAATTTTGATCAGCTGTACTAGGTTCATCGCCAATACGTGACGATTACATTTACTTAGTTGTGCAGGATGTCGTTTGTGTCACACAAAATGAATCGTTTCATAATTAAGAAGAGCAGCTTAAGCTATGAGCCTACACAAGTTGACGCTCCGCAGTGTAATGGTTACTATGCTAACTTCATGCACCGGGGTTCAAACCCGGCGGAGGACGATGGATTTTTTCGGGTGTAATATCCTTAGCATGGCTTCCTTCGGAAGGTAAGTAAAGCCGTTGGTCCCGTGTCGTAGGCTTACCGCACATAAAAGAACCTCAAGCCTGAAAGAGAGACCACTGAGCAAAATTAAGCGGTCTTTCACTCCCACTTTAGAATGGGACGTTGAGAATCACACCAGTTAAAGAGCGTTCATAAATAGCATGCCATTTATTTTTTACACAAGTTGAGGTTATGTCACTGCCATCTCGTCATCATTTAAACAGCTTTAGTGGGAAAAAACACAGAAAAATAGATTTTATCAGTAAGATAAAAATGTATGTAGAACAGAAGGTTTCTTTCTTTCTTGGTTCCTTTTTTGCTTACGCAGTTCCTAATGTAATTAACAATTTTACTACTACAATGCTTAATTTACAGCTATTTTAGTGATACATTTTCCCCTGCTGTAATACTTTTCGTTTAGCGGTTCAAACTATGTATTATTAGTACCAGATATAGTATTAGTGTATATATTATACTCATATATTCTACCCTTATTTAGACATTTATAATATTTGATCAACATTGACAAAGTTTTAAGACGCATTGGGGAGTGAAAATTGCAGCCTAGTCACGACTTTCACAAACCTCCCCTATCCTTATTTTCAACTCCCTTCACTACAGATTTCTGTGACGGGTTAGTTAGTTAGTATAAATTAACTTCATGCTATCATATAACTTATGCGGTTGTTTAATGAATATTTTAGCTTGAAAGTATTATAAAGAACATTCTGTTTATTCAAATAATCAAAATATTAACTATATTTATCTAACTATTACTGCTTTCATTATTTTTAACAGTAGCATCAAAAACATAATCAATGGACTTTGTTTTCTACTTAAATAATAAATTAAGACGCCTTAGCTTTCAACTTAGGCACATATGGCGCTTTTGCTTTGCATTTTAGCAATGCCATCCAGTCTGTGTGTTTAAACCATTTGTGTTCCTGAACGTCAATAGCCCCACGTTTAAGATTGCCGTATCTTCTAGACGGATCTACTTGCAAAAGTTTAAATATAAGATTTTTAGCATCTTTTCCTATGAAACTTGGACAGTGATATCTTCCAAGTAACACGTTGTCGTATATTTTCAGTATATCATTCGAATTGAACGGCGTGAATCCAGTCAGCATTTCGAAAATTAACACCCCGAGGCTCCACCAATCAACTGCTCTTGTATGACCTTGGTTTAAAATGATTTCTGGTGCCATGTATTCAGGTGTCCCACAAAATGACCATGTTCTGTGTTCGATGCGCTTGCAGAAACCAAAATCCACAACTTTAATGTAACCATTTGCCTCCACCATAATGTTTTCAGGCTTTATATCGCGATGTAGTACACGTACGGAATGCAAATATTCCAAAGCAAGCACCACCTGTGCAGCAAAAAATGCTGCAACGTTTTCCTTGAAGTAATTCTCATCGTTTAGACAGAAGAACAGCTCCTTACCGCTGCTGAAGGGCAGTATTAGATATGTGAATATATCATCCTTTAAATAGAATTCTAGGTGCGTTAAAAAGGGGAATCGTGTTGCTCTTAACACTTTGATTTCGCTCAGCTTTTGTTTCAGATTTCCGAACATCATCATTTTCTTATTATCAAGAATCTTCATTGCGTAGTATACCTTGTGTTTCGTGTTAAAAACTAACATAACACGCCCAAAACAGCCAGTTCCTATGGTTTTGATCCTCGAAAAATCACTCAATTTTCCTTTAGGTTTCAAAGGTTTTCGCCACTTTTTAGTAAAATCTTTTTTTGCAATTTCCATATACTCTTTACACCTTGTTACACTGCTGCCTGGCATGATATATGTTCTATCGGTAGAATTAATTAAATACCTGGTTATTTCTTCATTACAAAAATTATCTTTACTATTCAGGTTACACCAGATGTACAGGAAAAACAACTGCTCGTCGAACAGAGACCACAGAGTAATATACAATACCGACATTAATTCATGGTCAAAGACTATTTGCTGCCTTAAATCAGTGCTGTAGTATGCAAAGTTTGCGTAATATGCAAGTATTTTCAAAATAATTTCTGCTACTGTCTTTGAAACTTTATAAAATGATTCTGTCTGAGCAGCACGTGTTGTAAAACAATGTTGTAGTTACTATTTTAACGCAAATTTTGATTAAAAAATCCATTTTTAAAGATATAATCAACACAAGTGTGAATCAAAAAAATCAAAATAGCTATTACAGCTATAGAAAAACATTTGTTTAAAATCAAATACTTTAACAGTAATAATTAATTATTATTTAAGCATTCCATATTATTTTTGTCTGTGAAATAAGATAGAAATATGTATTATTCGTGTAACCAGCTATAATAATTATTATGAATTTATCCGCAATTCTTGCAAAGTATGCTTTTTATTTTAATTACATTTATCTTAAAGTAGTATTTTTACTTTCTCTACTACATATAGTAACTGGGGAAGTATTGTACCCCACCTAGAAATTCGTGTCGAGATTTCATCGGAAATATATGATTTGAGGTCCCATGAATCCAATATAAGCATTTTTACTTTCCTAGCGCGTATGCACCTTCAATGTACATAATAGCTAGAGAAGGTATTGTATTCCATCCAAAATTCACTGCCGAAATTTCAACGGACATACTTGTTTTGAGACACCCTGAATCCAATACAAGCATTTTGGAAACATGTCCGGGTCTGTGACTGCGTGTGTACGTGTGTGTGGGCACATAGCTCAAAATCGAAAAGTTGGTTAAATATCAAACTTGGCATTTAAATTTATCTTCCAAGAAAGCGACACGAACATTTTCAAGAAAATCCCCCACCCCCAACTACCTTTTGCATGAGAAAAATTGGAACATTTTGATTTTCTCAAAAATGGGTCTAACGATTTTGATTAAAGGGTCAATTTGTTACAAACAAAAAAATATATACCTTGAATTTTCTGGGAAAAGCCTCTGAAGACCTCTTCATTCTCGTGATTTTTGTATAGCTTTTGAATAAGCGATAGACCTAAGAGACCTACTGAACAAAATATAGATCTCGTTAAACACACACTATATATCATATGCTTTTCTTCTTCTTTTTTCTTCTTTTCTTCTTCTTCTTCTTTTGTAAAGTTAACCGCTTCCGAGATGCTCCGTGTTGTTTCAATTTTAACACTGGAGGTTACCTCTGTCTTTATTTTTCTCCTGGCAAGCAAAGAGAAAGGACTTTTAATTGTTTCACACAGCGACCGACTTTTAAAGAATTTGACAATCGGTTTAGCCAAGAGGGCTAAAACAACAGAGGGATTCACTTCGCCAAAAATTTGTAATCTATAACGTCACGGTTTCGTAGCTTATGTAACCCTCGCCTATGCGACGATATCCACTATCGGATAAAAATCATAAATATTCGATTATTTCCACGCTCTGTAAATAAATACTGTATGAAAGCGAACCATGCATTTGCAAGTTCTTTACACCGTTTATTGTTTATTTTGCACATTCACAACTGTCGCCTATTCTCTCACTTCTTTCTTCCTTGGCCATTATTCACAATATGAATAGATGTCGTGAAATAACATGATGTATCTGAAAAGGAAATCTCTTTTACATGTTATAAATTTGTTGTCCGCTACTGCAAATCACCTATTTGTACATATGAAACAGCACAGCAACCCCTTTAAGTACAAAGTTAAGCTTTTTTAAATCAGAAATTGTATTTATTTTTTTTATTTTTATTTTTGATCGATCAGCAGTACAATGCTTTACAGATCAGTGATAACATACATGACAATGACAATAACATTTAGAAGAGGTTTACAGGCCACTCCATATCTACAGCATGTTGTAAACGAACATCAGATATAAGACACAGCACACAAGAGGTAAAAGAGCATATTAATCACTAGAGTTAGAATCAGAGGGATCACTCAGAAGCAGGTCTTGCGGTAGTCTTCTCTTCAAGCGGGTTGGCTGGCGCCTATGTTATAGTGCACTGCTCCAGGAACATCCTTCAATGTGGAAAAGAAACGACGGGCGATCCTCCGAATAAAGTCGTGAAGAGGTAAGAGTCCCAGTTCGTGATGGAGCTGCTGATTACGAATAAACCAAGGAGCGTTGGTAGCGATGCGCATAAAGCGGTGCTGAATGACTTGGAGACGACGTAGATGGCTTGTGTGGGCGGCTCCCACACCTGGCAGGTATAGGTGATAAGCGGACGAACGAGAGACTTGTAGAGTAATACGGAGGACTCCAATCCAAGAGTGGTATGACGATGAAGCAATGGAGAGAGTTTGGAAAGCCGTCCGGAAGCCAGGGAAATGAGGGGATTGATGTGAGCGCGCCAATTCAGTCGAGTGTCCATAAGCACCCCAAGATGCTCAACAGGAACAGGAACAGGTAGCCAAGACACGTCGTTACTACAAAGACGCAATGGAAGAAGAGCAGGATATCGGCGTAGAGTGAAAATCTTAGCCTCAGTCTTCTGAGGTTCAAGGAGATGCACCAAGAGTTGAACCAGTGAGTGAGGCGATCCAAGGAGTATTGTACCACTTGATGGGCGTGTTGAGGATTAGAATGACAACAGTAGAGAAATGTGTCATCAACATAGAGGGCTAAAGAAGTCTGAGCTAAATCTGGAATATCAGAAGAGTAGATACTGAATAGTGTGGGGGCCAAGATAGAGCCTCGTGGGACGCCGGCGGTAATAGTGCGTGGAGAGGAAACGAAACTGCCAATACGCACTGAAAAGCTGCGGTCAGATAGGAAACTCTCTATTAAGAACAATAAGTAATGAGGAATACCGCTGCGGTTTAACTTGAGAAGCAAGCCAGCATGCCAAACCTTATCGAACGCCTACGCCACATCTAGAAAGACTGCCGTGGTATGTTGACGGGCTTCAAAGTCATTGACAATTGACTGGTTTAAACGCAAAAGCTGATATGCAGTGGAATGTTTGTAGCGAAATCCAAATTGGAATGGCGGAAGAACATGGTTATGAGTAAGGTAAGAGAGTAGATGGCGATGGATCACTTTTTCAAACAGATTGGAGAAGGTAGGCAACAGAATAATTGGACGATAGCTGTCTGGTAGGTGCTTAGGTTTATTGGGCTTATGGCAATATGAGCAAACTTCCAGGAGCGAGGAAAATAGCCGAGGCGTAGACAGGCATTTAGGATTGACGGCAAATAGGCAAGAGCCTTCTTGGTGAGTTTCTTGAGAACAATGTTGGGAATCAAATCGTGTCCAGGAGATTCCTTAAGTGGGAAGGCGCGAATCAGAGAAGACAATTCCCGCGGGCTATTAAAGGAAATCCTTTGATGAACTGTAGGGCGAGTGCGGTGAGTAGTTAATTCCTGTTCTACTGCAGCAACATCTGCGGCTGGCAGAGGGAGAGTGAACACCCACTCAAAATGATCGGCCAGAATATCACACTTGGTAGCAATATCTGTGAGAAGTCTTCCGCCTGCAGAGAGCGCCGGCACAACAGTCGGCTCACGGAGAATACGTTTGGTAGCTGCCCAAAGTGAATGGACGTGAGGAGAGAGTGACACCAGATAGCGCTCATAGGACTGAAGCCGATATCGCTCCAACTCCAGCTTCACCCGTCGAATGAGACCGTTAAGCTTCCTATGGAGTCAGGGTTGTCTGTCTCGTTGCCACTGTCGACGAACTCGATGTTTTTCTCTGAGAAGATTTAAAATGAAGAGGGGTAAGGAAGGGGGAGAACAAGGTCGCACACTGGGAGAAGTGGAAAGGAGGACACAACGGCATATGGTGTCAGTAAAGTAGTACAAGGTCAACATGATGGGTTGTGGTGAGTTGATAAGAGTTGCAGAGTGTCGCATCCATATGAGACTGAAATTTATCCCAATGTACATACCCATTTATGAGTCTGGGAATCGGTGGGAGCAAGGCAGGTGGAAGTTGAAAGGTGACAATCACCGGGCAGTGATCAGAGTCAAGTTCTCCCAAGGAGGAAACGAAGGTAGAAGGTGAAGATTGCGATGCACACCGATGACCAGAATATCAGGAGCACTTAAGGGGTTTGAAGGGTAATAAGTAGGATCCTCAGGCGCCAATATTGATAGGCCATAGGTGTGTAGAGCCGTAAACAGAAGCCGACCATTCGGATTGGTGAATCGGCACCCCCAGGAGGAATGCTTACAGTTAAGGTCGCCCAAAAGAAGAGTACTGTTCTCCAAAGGAAAGAGGAGTGAGAGATAAGTAGTATTCAGCCGGCGATTGGGCGATTTGTAGGCGCTGAGAATGACGAGATCACTTTCATTTACACTGTGAAGTTTAATACATCTCCAGACTGGGCACGTGTGGAAGAAAGATCTAGCTGTGGCGCAGAGAACGTCTAATGAAAAGAGCAACACCACCAGATTCCTTTTCTGCCTCGTGGTCCTGCCGGTAAATAAGATAGCCAGGAATAGTGAAAGTCTCATTGGGAAGAAAATGAGTCTCCGTAACACAAGCAATATCAACATTGTGCTGAGTGAGAAAGGCAATAAAGTAGGAGCGTTTGGCACGTAGGCCATCAGGAAACACAGGAGAGAGTAGGGAGCGAAGAAGCTGCATCAGTTGCGGCAGAGCCGTAAAAAACAATGTGCGGAGAAATGTACCAAGCTGTGCAAGCAGATCTTTAAGAAAAGCCCAAGACGGAGCTGTGGAGGTAGGAGCCTCCGGTAAAGCGGCGGAAGGACGGTCTTGGAAGGCAGGAGAACGACCACTCAATACATGAGAATAAGCCCGAGAGGGCCTTGTAGATACATGAGGGGATGAAGGACTCTGTTGACGTTGTGGTTTCTATTGTTGTTGTTGTTGTTGTGGGTGCTGTTGAAGAGAAGGCGAGGGTGGCCACTCTGAACTGTGGTGTGTAGGTGCTGCCGGCTGCTGGGAGCGCCGAGACTGACGTTCCTAAGTAATGAGGACAGCCACGATAGTTTGCTGGGTGGTCCTGTTGACAGTGAACACACTGAGCCGGTGTAGTAGATAGTTTTGTACACTTAGAGAAGTGATGGCTGTCGATGCAGCGAACGCAGCGGGATCCTAGATGACAATAGTTCTTGGTGTGACCATACTTTTGGCAATTAGTACACTGAGGCAGTTCTGTATTCTGACGTCGATGTTCAACTTTCACCACACTGTACAACAGACGGGAAATATTTAAGATATTTCTACCGGCGTCATTATTCACGAGGTCTACAGCACAGATGGGAATGGGTTCCTTGTTTTTGAGAAGCAAACGGATAACTTTACGAACAGGAAAGTTCAACACACAGAGTTCGTCGTAAAGCTCTTGATCACTGAGTGAGCTTGGTATGTTGCGTATGACAACGGAGAACAGTTTGTCCGACGGGTTGCGAAAAGTATAATACTCCTGGTTCATGGAGGTGAAATAAGATGTAAGACATCGAAAGTCAGTGGTAGTCGTAGCATAAACTTTAAGAATAGCCCCTCGAAGCTCATTATGAAATTCAGAGAGCACACATTTCTTAATGTCTTGCAAAAATAATTGATAATTGTGAACATTGCGCACACAAATAGGAGGGATTTTCTCTTTTTGGGAGATGGATACGGTATCAATAGTTTCTGGATCAGCAGTTTCACTTAAAGGATAAAAACGGTTAGAGATAGGAGTTGTGTACGCATAGCGAGATGGGAGGTTGTTGGGAAGGTGGGTCAGTGCAGCGGCGTTTGTTCTGATATGAGCTTTCAGAGTGAGAGAGCTGTGAACTTTGGTCGCGACCTAAACGGTCTGATGGGGCAAAGTCAGTCATCGTATCATCATCTTGCTGGACAATGTTGTCAACTGAATTAAGTGGCCGACTTAATTGTAGCTGAGATGGCCGTAGTAAAGATGTACTTACAGCATTATCTGCAGGTAACCCAGAAGTAGAAAATGAAGTATGTTTTAATGCAGAAGTCGATGATTGATGTAGGTAGTGATGACTGGATGATGAAATATGTGTTGTAGAAGTGGAGTTATCCTGACACGTGGTATCGTTATATACCACATTTATAGCAGAATGTAAGATCTTGCCGGTATTGTCCGGCTGGAGAGCCATGTTAATAGTTTAAAACAAAAATTAAACACACTAGAAGAGCGAACACAGCGAACTGCACAGCACAAGGAAGCACTAGTACAGATAAACAAAGCAGAGCGGCCAGACACGACCGTCTCGCTCGGCGTTCAATAGTCGACTCAAAATCAGAAATTTGAAGCAAATTTGATCATAGATTTCAAATGTGTTGAAATTGATACAGCAGTACTCTGCCATTGGGATAGCCGATTGCTTGTGTATTGCAGTCGCCCTCCGTGGTGTAATGGTTGCCATGCTGACTTCATATACCCAAGGTCGCGGGTTCAAACCCGGCGGAGGACGATGGATTTTTTCGAGCGTAAAAATCCTTAGCATGGCTTCCTTCGGAAGGGAAATGAAGCCGTTGGTCCCGTGTCGTAGATTTACGGCACGTAAAAGAACCTCAAGCCTGATTGAGAGGCCTCTGAGCAAAATTAAGCGGTCTTTAACGCCCAATTTAGAATGGGACGCTGAGAACCACAGCAGTTAAAGAGCGTCCATAAATAACAGGACATTTAAATTTTTGCTTGTGTAGTGTTAACAGCTAACGAGTAGGGGAGCGCTTGGCTTTCAAATATTCGCAAGGTCAAAAGGGTCGGTACCTACTTCAGTCATTGTTTGGAGATCCAGTTGGTACTCCTCTACATGAATAAGTTTATAAAAGTGACCACAGAATTAAGATATGTCAAACTTCTTGTGCATTAGTTATTCGGGATTAAGACCCCCGCCCCCTCCACGTACGAATCTGAAATCAACCATGTATTTTTTATGCAGACCCTATTGCTTCGACTTGGTGTCTTTTGTTTATCTGATTGAATTTCTTGGTTCACATTTCAGGTGATGAAGTTGCACAGGATTGTGCTGTGAATGCGGCTGCCATGGACCACTGTTACTCCGCTACTGCTGCTGCATCTGCCACTACAATCAACACGAGCTCAAGCCATAATTTGGGGACAGATGGGACCGCGGAGAATTCTGAAACTGTAGAAACAAATATAGCTGAAAATAATGTAATTAGTAAAAGTTCAAAATACAAAAGTTTTATAATAGAAAAGTACCTCACAGACCTAACGTCTTGCCAAGAATCTCCGGCGGTATCCAGGCAAAAATTCATACCTTCGTCACAGATGAAACTCAACGACACCCACCAAAAGAGAAAAACATCCAAGAAAATTACAAAAAGACACAAAGATTCGACATGGAAACAAAATACCGCAGGACAGCCGTTACAACTTTCTAAATGGCTAGAGAGTGCAGCTAGATTCAAACCCAATCAGAGCTATGTTCGATGGACCGCTAAAAATGTGACATGGAAGCCTGCGCTTCCAGGTAATTTCTCTATCTTGTAAATTGCAGAGCAAACTTTTGTCAGGGAAACTCACTAAAATTTGAGCAAGGTGATGCAGCTATGCAGGTTAAAATATGTTCCAACTAATTTTACCAGTTAAAATACTGGCAGATTTCTGTTTAAACAGCTAGCTTCAGCTTTTAGTCCAAATCCCTAAATTTAAAACCAGCCCAATTTATTAATATATGTATTATTATGTTACTTTTTAAATACAGGATCGTGTTCCTGTATTTACTTTTTTATTTTTCTACCACTTGCCTATAGTAATAGAGAAAGTATTGCATTACATGCAAAAATACGGTAGCATGATTTCACTAGAAATACACGTTCTAGATTTCCCAGAAAAAAAGGTATTTTTAGAAAACATCTGTGTGTGTGTGTGTGTGTGTGTGTGTGTGTGTGTGTGTGTGTGTGTGTGTGTGAACACCGTAACTAAAAATGAAATGTAGTTAAATACCAAGGATGCGACTCATCCAATTACACTTTACATGGAAAATTTTCATTTTGTGTTTTATTTTCTCAAAAATTACTCTATTATTTTGATTAAATTGTTGTATTTTTAAGATATATATAGCAAATAAGATACTTGTTTTAAATGATGTGGGTTCGATCTTAGGAGACCATATGTGAAGTTTGTGGTGGACAAAGACCATTCTGGATGGATTTTCTCTGGGTTCTCTGGTTTTCCTCGCCATTCATTCCACCACCGCCATCTGCTCCATTTCGCCACCATTTCACATCGAATTTTTCCTCGCTCTGTCGGAGTATCAGGCGTCTCACCCATTCTTGCTACTTTCACTGATCGAGTCCGTAAGCTCCCCAACACACATTGGCCCCAAACTCTGGCTTGTAAGTCCTGGAGGTGTAGCCCTCCTTACGATGAGGGTAAACAGCGAAAGAAGAAGAATTCTCTGGGAATAATCTGTGAAGCCCTCTTTGTTTTTAAAGACTGTTGTACAATTTTTACTTTCTCTATCCCGTATGAACAATGTACATAGTGAACAGAGAAGGTATTGTGTTCCACCTAAGAAGAGAAAAAAAACCTAATGTGTTCCATTCGAATGATGTCATCCAGCTGTTCGGTAAACAAATCTTTTATTCAGAACATTAATCAGTTGTCTACATCATGCTAATTAAGATAAATATAAACAGAATTAGTATTTTACTGGCTTGCTTGTAAATAGAAGGGAAATAAGAAAATGCACTGACTAAAGCGATAATCTCGTCCTTTAAAAGCCGTCGCTATGTAAAACAATCGAAATTACAATCTCTTTGCTTGCCAGGAGTTAACAAACGAGAAACGAGAAGAAAGATGTCTTTCCGTTTCGGAATATCTCGAAAACGGTTAAAAAAAAAACAAAAACAAAAAAAAAAAAAACATATAATGTGTTTTTAATGATATCTACACTTTTTGTGTAGTAGGTTTTTGTATATCTCTTACGGTTTACCAGTTATACAAAAGTCATCCAGATTGAAGAGGTCTTCAGAGGATATTCCCAGAAAATTTATGATATGCGTTTTATTTGGCATGTAGATATTTTAAATATAAGAGATTTTAATCAAAATCGTTAAGAGCCATTTTTGATAAAATCAAAATTTTCGAATTTTTTTTTGCATGTAAAGGGTTGTTGGGGGTGGGGGATTTTCTTAAAAATCTTCGTTTCGCAACCTTGGAAGATTGTATGATATTTAATTTTAGTATGTCTCAAGGATGTGACACGAAGATTTTCATGAAAATCCTCCCCACCTCAAACTACCCTTTATATAGGACATTTTTCGAGAATATAGCTCTAATGATGTTGATTAAAATATTATATATTAAAAATAAAATTATTTATTGAATAAAATGATATATTGAATTTTCTGGAAATATCATCTGAATAAGTGTTTATTCTGGATGAATTTCGCTGAATTTTGCATAACTGGTAAACCAACAGATATAGACAAAAACTTATTACACAAAAATGTTGATCTCGTTAAAACACATAATTTAGTCATATACATTTGAATCACATAGCAAACAGCTTTTAAAAGATTTGACTATCGCTTCAGCCTAGGTATTCTATTATTTCCCTTCTACTTAAAGGTAGCAAGTATTAAGACCAAAATCTTTAATTTTATCTCGATTTTAGCATGAAGTAGATAGAATAAGCTTTTTAACAATAATTTGTTACAGAGAGGTAGAGAAAGCCATGTGAATGGAACACATCAGATTTTTAGAAAAAGGTCCGTATGGTGTGAGTGTGTGTCTGGACAGCATAGCTCATTAACGAAAAGACTGTTAAAAATACCAAACTTGGTATTTATGTTGAGAATCTTTCAAGGATGCGACACAACGATTTTCAAGAAATTTCCCCCACCACAAACTATCCTTTATATGGATTTTTTTTCTCAAAAATGGCTCTAACGATTTTGATTAAAATGCCTTATATTAAAGATATTTACAACAAAAGTAGAAAGTATATTTTGAATTTTCTAGGAATAGCCTCGGTGGAGTTCTTTATTCTGGATGAGTATTGCATATCTCAATTAGCATGAGATAGATAAAAGAATAATATTTTGTAAGAATATATATATATGGAACAGCTATAGAAAGTTTTGTGAATGGAACACATTAGATTTTTTAAACTGGTAAATCACAAGAGATAGACAAAAACGTACTAAACAAAAATGTAGATATCTTTAAAACACACAAATTATTTCAATTAAATTATCGATTATTAATTAGATATCTGATTATTATCGATTCGATTTCCTCTATATCTCTATATTACAACTAAATATACTATTTCTGCAAAAGTTTATCTCGATAATAATGAACCAGATAGAAAAATATGTTTTCATAAGAGTTGTTTATAGAAGTTACATAAAAGTGAACGATAGTAGAAATAGTCGTTTGAATATAACACATAGGTTTTCACGTATCTTCTTCTCCCCACCCTCATCTGCACAGTGAAGCAAACACGGACTAACATAGTTCCATAATTTGACCTAATGTGCCACTGAAAGCTACACGTAATTTCATAATTTAAAGTAATTTCTGGAAGTAATACACCCTTTAAGTTAAGATAACAAAAGTATCGAGTGTTCAGGCGGTAAGGTGTTTGGCCCGCATTTGGGAAGTCTTGGGCTCAAATCCCGATGTCCAACCAATCTGTTGCTTTTTCGTTTGTTTTGTTTTTCGAATGAGAGCTAACTAAACCATAGGAACCCGGGATCATTTGGACCATTTTTCATTCATCGTTCGATATGACCTACCAGTTAAAGGACATAATCTTAAAAATTATGTGCTCCATTCATGACTTTCTCTGCACCTCTATAACAAATAATGGTTTATAAGCTTGCTCTTTTATCTATTTCATGCTAATCGAGATAAACATTAGCAAAAATTATCTTGTTACTTGCTTCCTTGTAAGTAGAAGGGAAATAAGAAATACACTTGGCAGAACCCTAGTCAAATATTTTAAAAGCTGGTTGTCATGTGGCTGAAATCCGTTTCTTTATTATTATTATTATTATTATTATTATTATTATTATTATTATTATTATTTCATTTAACATCTAAGGTCATATCGGGGTTTTGCATTATAAACAGCTCGTTTTCTGTGGGTAGATTCTTTACATTGGGTTTAAATCATTTTATTTTCCTCAAACACACACACATACACACACACACACACACATATTCACTCTCACATACATACTTCCAGACTCTGAGGGGATAGGGATAATTCGTTTCTTTGCATTGCTAGGAGTGGAAAAATTTCCGCATGGGAAACATTAAAACAATTTTAAGCCTGAATCCAATAACAATGAATATCTCGGAAATTGACAACTCCACGAAAAAAATATGTATATGACATAAATTGTGTGTTTTACGATATCTACATTTTGTGTGCAGTAAGTTTTTGTCTATTTTTACTATTTACCAGTTATGCAAAATTCAACAAAATTCATTCAAAATGAAGAGGACTTCAGAGGCTATTCCCAGAAAATTCAAGATAGAAATCTTATTCACCACATAAATATCTTTAATGCACGGTATTTAATCAAAATCATTAGCGCCATTTTTGATAAAATCAAGATTTTCGATTTTTTTTTTTTTTTTTACAATTAAAGGGTAGTTTAGGATGCGGGATTTTCCTCAAAATCGTCATGTCGCATCCTTGGAAGATACGTATCTTAAATACCAAGTTTGGTATTTTACCGACTTCTCATTTTTGAGTTATCGTGTTCACACACACACACACACACACACACACACACACACACACACACACACACGGACCTTTTCCGAATGTTTTTTTTTGTTTTTGTTTAATAATACAGGGTACCCTAAAACGTATATTTACGGTGAAATTTCGGTAATGAATTTTACATATCATGAACTATGTATAAAAAGCAAAAACGTACTTAATATAGCACGTGCATGATAGATATCTAAAGCTATTATTTTATTTCACAGAAGATGAAATGAACCAGTGCTGGTCTGGCCATCACAAAGAGGAACTGGATGCAGCTGAAGCCTTAACTCGCCTATCAGCTCTCAGCTGTTAATGTGCAACAAATGAATGTAAGCTGATGATATGTGGACTCAAGTTCCTTTCAGATATGGTGATCTCATTGACACTTAAAACTAAAGAATAAAGTCTGAATATTGCAATGGTTTGCTTGTTTTTCTGAAACCCGACTAATCACTAAACCTTCTGTTGAATGGAATGACGCTTAAGTGCTTTCACACATTTAATCTCTGAAAATAATGTTAAAAAGAGATTTGTATTTAATTGAGTGAAATATTTAAATAATGTAAATATGTTATATAACAATTGGATTGTGAAAAGCTGTTTATAATTGTCGATTTATACAGTTAATGTGAGACAATACTTAAAGTGTACTTATGTAAAGGTTTTATTGTGACAAATAAACCGCTTGTTATATAATAAGAAGCTTTTCCTTCCAAGCTTACTATTTCATTATCATTTGGCTCTAATTTTTGGTATGTGTATGAATACTTTCAGAGCTTCTTATTATTTATTTCCAATTTCAGAAAAGTCGATTAAATACCAAATCTGGTATTTAAGTTTAGCACCTTCCAAAGATGCGACATTAACATTTTTAAGAAAATCCCCCATGCCAAATTATTCTGTAGTTTGATAAAATTTCATTATTTTTGATTTTCTCAAAAATAGTTCAAACGATTTTAATTAAAATACAGTGTAGTACTTAAGATATTTCTATAGTAAATAAAATGCACATATAGATATTTTAAATTTTCTGGGAATATCTTGCAGTCCTCTCCATTCTGTATGACTTTTGCAAACTGTAAGAGAGAAACAAAATCTTACTACACAAAAATATGTAAATGTCGTTAAAACAACAATTTATGTCAAATAAAACTTGTTTGTGGAATTAACGTCTCCAATATATGCGTTTTATATGCTATTCTTCATATAAACTAGAAATTCAGTTGATAAAGTCATTAGCAGAAGTGGATTCAATTACAATATTAAACATATACAGATTGCTTGTAACAATAGAATTAATCCTATAGATAAAGGATGATTTAGATTATTGGTTTGAATTTTTAAATTCTTATACTATTCTCAATTGGTAAGTCGCTTTCCGCATGTATTTGCGTCTGTGAACGGCATAACTCAAAAAACGAAATATCGGGTAAACATCAAACTTGGGTTTTAGTCGATTCACTTTCAAAGCGAAATGAAGATTTTCAAGAAAATCCCTCCACCCCGAAATATCCTTTTCGAAAATGTTGATTTTCTAAAAATTGACTAAGAATTTTGATTAAAATACCTTGTACTAATAATAATAACAAGATTAATAAAACGTTTATCTTGTATTTTCTGGGAATAGTCTCCGAAGATCTCTTTATTCTAAATTGTTTTTCATACCTGGTTAACCGTAAAAATAGAGAAAAACTTATTACAGTAACGTCAGAGGCGCGTCGGCTAGTATCTCTGCCCTAGGTCTGTGTAAACAGGACAGGTAACGATATAATTCTTTGCGGTGACAGCCATATTGAATTTTCACATCGCTCATCGCTGAAAGTGGGATATTGTGCTGCACCAAATTGCAAAAATAATCACCTGACGGTATTAGAGGTTTTTTGGTAGTGTTTAGCGGCCGCTTTTACTGCAATGGCATCGCAGGCGATGACACTTGAAGATGGAGCCCCGGTGGAATGTAATGGCGGGGGAAACCCGCTCTGCGCCGGTTTTTTCACCACAAATCACACTTGCGGTCGCTTGGGATAGAACCCGGGCCGTCTAGATGAAAGGGTAATGGTCTGACCACTCGGCCACGGCGCGGCCCGGTGTTAGAGTATTTCTCTCTCCAAAATATAAACATAGAAGAGGCGATGGATTGTCATAGTGTCAAGTAAAACTTAGAGTAATACTCTCAATATCAGAAATGGTGATACATTAAACTCTGGGAGATCCATAGTGATCCCTGACAGCCAGCACACTGTCTCAGCTGATAAGAGAAGTGTGTTCCTCTCTGCTTACGTAGATTCATGTCAGTAAGCAATGATGTCATCCTTGTTACAAGATATAACAAACATTCCTCAATGTAATTTCAGTAATCGTAGTGTAGTTATAAATGTAGGCAATGATAATGACAGTGACTTAAGAAACAGCGGTAATTATTTACAAGTTGGGCCGCTAACTCTCTCCGCTGCGACTTATGCAGGGACCGGTGTGGTTAGAGAGGGAGATGGTTTAAAAAACGAATGTTGTATCCATTGCGCTGTTAGGAGTTGTTGGAAATATCGATAATGAGGTACTACCACGATATAAAATTAGAAACATAAATTTATATACGCACACTAATCTAAACGGATTGGAACCTAACCTCGCGCTAAATTTGAAATCCTCAGATTTTGAAATTGTCATCATAAATACAAAGTCAATCAATCGTACTTAGTTTCATTCGATTTTAGAGTTGCCGAAGTTCTGCATAATAAAATTCACTGAACAGCTGTCTGTATCTGCGTGAAACATACTTGCCATACATCAGCACAGCGTCTAGCGACATATGCCGGTGTTGCATTCCACAACACTGTTCGCCTGCCGCCGACAATGAAACTCAGGTTTTAGGCACTTTAGTATGTAGTATTATTATATATTTACATTGCAAAAGTACTACAAGACTTCTTTATCTATATTCTACTCCTTCTAGGCAGCATACTTCATAAATATTCACAAAAAAGGATTGCTACGCGCACGTAATAAATTAGCGTTTAACTTAATTACGGAGCTTCTCCGATAAAAAAAAAATTGGTGAAAACGTAACAAGTATAAACCAAACTTACAGTCAAACCACAATTTGTTTAATTTCTAGAGGGGCCCAAGTTCGCTATAATTACCGAAACAGCGATGAAAATGAAGTTGACGAAGATGATTTAGGAGAGGAGCCCCTGTCCAGCGATTGAGATATTTGGTGCTGTAGCCATGGACGGGATGAAGTGGCAACAGTTGACGGAGTGGCCAGGAGGTAAGGTAACTGTCAGTGATCTCTCCGACTTTAACAGTGTTTTTCAAAAACAACTTGAAGTGATTTCCATCCTTACGTTTCGGAGGTAAAATTGCAAGGAAACCAATTCCAACAGGGTGCAAGTATTTTAGACTTGTATGAAGAACTCAGATCACGAGGTTTAATTAAACATATGCTAACCAGGGGATTATCAACAGACTATATTGGAAATACAGTGAAGCTGGTGATAGCCATCCCACTCCAGAAACAAATTAAACTGTTTCAGATCGCACAGTACACGTACCTACATAAATAAGCACTCAAGTCCTCTAGGTTTGATACCAGTAAAGAGCACTCTCTTTAATTTGTTGCCAGTTGAAAGTTTGTTGAAGTTATTGAATATAAGCCTTCGTCGTTCCTACTATAACAGAATACTAGCCGCTTTTCTACATTATTGCTATTAACCTTAACAGAATTGAGATGTCTCTCCTGTATTGCTTAACTGATTGATTAACGCATAAACATTTTAGGATTTCTAAGAACGTCACCTGTGGCACATATGTTGGAAGAATGGGTCACAACTATTGGTACGAACAAGGTTAGGACTTGTAAGTGCAAATTTTAGATGAAAAAATCTGATGTGTTCCATTCACATGACTTTCTCTATATCTCTGTAACAAATTATTGTTAATAATCTTATATTTTATTTATTTCATGCTAATCAAGAAAAATTAGCAGAAATAGTCTTATTTCTTGCTTTATTGTAAGTAGAAGCGAAATCAGGGAGTGCCGAAAGTTAAAGTGAAAGCCAAAAGCTGGTTGCTATGTAACTGATGTTCCTTTGTTTGTATGGACAGGAGTTGACAAATTCCTGTATGAGAAAAGCATATTTTTCAAAGCTGAAACCAAGAAAAAGGAATATCTCAAAAACGATCAACTCCACGAAAAGAGTGTATATGACATAAATTGTGTGTTTTAACGTGTTCTACATTTTTTGTCTGTTGAGTTTTTGTCCATCTCTTACGGTTTAGTAGTTATGCAAAATTCATCCAGAATAAAGTAATCTTCAGAGGCTATTCCCAGAAAATTCAAAATATACATTTTATTTGTCAGGTAAATATCTTTAATAGATGATATTTTAATCAAAATCGTTAGAGCCATTTTTTAGAAAATCAAAACTTTCGAAAAAAGTTCCATGTAAAGGGTAGTTTGGGGTGGGGGGATTTTTCTCAAAATCTTCGTGTCGCATCCCTGGAAGATACTAAACATAAATACCAAGTTTGGTATTTTACCGACTTTTCGTTTTTGAGTTATCGTGTTCACAGACACCCGAACACACGGACACACACACATACACATACACACACACACTTTTTACTTTCTCTATACGCACTATGTACATAGTGTATAGAGAATGTATTGCACTCCACCAAAAAATTCGATACCGAGATTTCACCGGAAATATATGTTTTAGGGTCCCCTGTATCCAAAAAAAGTATTTTAAGAAAAAGGTCCGCGTGTGTGTGTGTGTGTCCGTGTGTCACTGTGTCCGTGTGTCTGTGAACACGATAACTCAAAAACGAAAAGTCGGTAAAATACCAAACTTGGTATTTAAGTTTAGTATCTTCCAGGGATGCGACACGAAGATTTTGAGAAAAATCCCTCCACCCCAAACTACCCTTTACATGGAACTTTTTTCGAAAATTTTGATTTTCTAAAAAATGGCTCTAACGATTTTGATTAAAATATCGTATATTAAAGTTATTTACCTTACAAATAAAATATATATTTTGAGTTTTCTGGGAATAGCCTCTGAAGACTACTTTATTCTGGATGAATTTTTCATAACTACTAAACCGTAAGAGATGGACAAAAACGTAACCCACAAAAAATGTAGAGCACATTAAAACACACAATTTATGTTATATACATTTTTTTCGTGGAGTTGATCGTTTTTGAGATATTCCTTTTTCTTGGTTTCAGTTTTGAAAAACTTGTACTTTTCTCATTCAGGAATTTGTCAGCTCCTGTCCATTCAAACAAAGGAACATCAGTCACATAGCAACCAGCTTTTGGCTTTCACTTTAACCTATGGTACTCCCTTATTTCGCTGCTACTTACAATAAAACAAGAAATAAGACTATTTCTGCTAATTTTTCTCGATTAGTATGAAATAAATAAAAGATAAGCTTATTAACATTAATAATTTACAGAGATCTAGAAAAAATCATGTGAATGGAACACGTCAGATTTTTTTGGATACAGGGGACCCTAAAACATATATTTCCGGTGAAATCTCGGTATCGAAGTTTTTGGTGGAGTGCAATACATTCTCTATACACTATGTACATAGTGCGTATAGAGAAGTAAAAAGGAAGTGAAAGGTGATAAAATAAGGTAAAAAGGGACAAAAAAAGGATTTATTCAACTAATTCAACGATTTCTCTTTTCTTTATTCATTGATTGACAAACAACTACATCAAATTATCACTCCTCAAAAGAAGGAAAAAACATGAAGCTGTTGTTTGTAGATGCTAAAACGTCTTTCGACATCCACAGAAGCCAGTAGGGCAAACCTTGTATTCACTCGGAATGACAACTCGACAGATGTGGCGAATTTCTGAATGTCTGGATTCTTCTGAAGACTAGACTCAAGTTTGTCTTTGGCTAAACCATTTAACTGCTCCTTCACGAAAGTAAAAATATCCCATTGTTTTTTTCCTTTTCTAGACGTTGTTCTTCTAATCGTTTAATAGCTGTAGTCAGATACTTGTAACCATGTAGTTCTGTCTACAAATTATGTATTTTCTCCGGTAACAGAAGTTGCTGTGCCTTGGACATTGCACCTACATCGGCTGGATCCAAAAAAGCACAAACCCTCTAATTTTGTAAAATTCTCACACGACATAGCAGCAGACTCAATCCAAGATCCTCAGTAAGTAATGATCGGAACATTTGGAAGGGGCAGGCCAATGGTTTCCCAGTAGACAACAGCGCGACTCTGAGCTTTCGGTAGAATTTTCCTCGTGGCTGAGATGAATTGATTTGCGATGTCGTATTCGTTCCTTATGGATTCAAAAAACCTGTGAAGGGCATGAACCAAGCATGTCACATGCTTCAACTCAGGAAATAAAGGTTTCAGCTGGTTAACAGCTGAAACCGTTGTATGAAGCCTGGTTGTAACCACAAGAAGTTTTTCAAATTCGATACCTGTAGGTCAATTTTTTGGCAGAAGTTCTCTCCTGCCAAGGGAAAAAACTAAAATATTCAAAACATATCGTTCCTTTGAGTATGTGGTTTCATCCATAAAGATTCCCACATCGCAATCGGATTCTGTCTCCTTGATTTTTTGCATGATTTCTTGGTAAACAGTCTCCATGTATTTTTACTTTCTCTAGCCCAGATGTACAATGTACATAGTGGATAGAGAAGGTATTGTATTCCACCCAAAAATTCGATGACGAGATTTTACAGGAAATATAATTTTTGGGGTCCCCTGAGTCTGAAAAAAGCAATTTTAGAAAAAGGTCCGTGTGTGCCTCTGGACAGCATTGCTCAAAAACCAAAAGACCATTAACTACCAAACTTGGTATTTAGGTTTAGTATCTTCCAAGGATGCGACACGAAGATTCTCAAGAAAATACCCCCACCCCAACTACCCATTACATGAAAAAAGTTTCGAAAATTTTGATTCTCTCAAAAATGGCTCTAACAATTTTGATTAAAATCCCGTATATAAAAGACATTTACATTGCAAATAAAATTTATATCTTGAATTATCTGGGAATAGCCTTGGAGACCTCTTTATTCTGGATGCATTTTGCGGAATTTTGCTTAACTGCTAAACCTTAAGATATAGACAAAAGCTTACTACACAAAAAATTTAAATCTCGTCAAAAGCCACAATTTATGTCCTTTGCGTTTTTGTTGAGGTAACTGTTTCCGAGAAATTCTTTGTAATTGGTTTCAACTGTAAAGTGCTTATACTTTCCTCAGACAGGAGTGTCCGTTTTTCTTTTGTTCTACTCCTGGCCAAGCAAAGAAGTGATTTGCAATGACAATCGCGTAACGATAGCTTTTAAAACATTTGACTATCCTTCAGCTTAGTGTATTCCCTTAGTTCCCTTCTACTTATAAGGAACTAAGTAATAAGTACATTCTGCTATGTTTATCTCGATTAGCATTGTGCAGAAAGAAGAAAAATCTTTTGTAGGAAGTTTGTAGAGCAGCTAGAGAAAGTCATGTGAGTGTAGCACATCAGATTTTTTCTTAAAGTAGGTACTCTCATCGGACTTTGACATTTTTGTGTATTTTCCAGTAAATGCCTTGAAGGCTGAATGACTCACCATTGAGCGGAATTATTCCTGCTTGTGCAAGAGCTGCACACAAATCAATGTTTAATTCCTTCAAATTTTGTCTTTTTGAAGAACAATTTTGAAACGCATTTCATAATAGAAGTTGCCGCGATTTGTTTGCTTGAAGAGTCTTATTCATTTGATGCTTAGAGCTGGAAATGTGATTTTTGATGCAGCCTCGCTGGTGTTTTTCATCTAACGAAATTCCTGAATCGCAAATAGTATATCGCAAAGCAATTTCATCATTATCTATGAAATCTTGTTTGAGTTCCTGAGCCAGAACAATGAATCGGGCACTGGACAGCTTTGGCATGGTAAAATCTAGTAGTACACTTGTTTATTAATGTAACAAAGAGCTAACACCAGTTCACTTGTTAACTCAATGCGACTGTCATACAGTTCACTCTTGCGCCCACTCACTCACTTGCACTCCAGACTCTCTTATAACACCGCGACAATTCCCAGAATGTTCTCATTTATGCTGGAACTGCAGTCTCAGCGATTTCTAGTAGCTTCGAGCAGACACAGTCTCAATTCTCGGTACTACGCGGATATGGTTACAACCGTCTCTGCGTGACCAGCCTCCGCCTCCACGCGAACATACGACGTCTCTCACGGTAACAAACGAACAGCAAGCTACTGATTCTGGTGGAATAGAACCACTCATTGTCAATTGCATTGTTGTGGGCTACTGTTTAGCGATAAAGCGAGAGAAAGAGGTTTTGTTGAACACCATTTCTTTTTAATTTATGTATTTAAGGCCACGTTATAACAACAAAGGTCATCAGCGACCACACAATTATTATTTTCTATCGTTGCAGGTGTGCTGAAACAGGTAGGTTTACTATTTACACGTACACAGCAGCTGAGGAGATGTTAATTGAAAGTTAAATATTATACATTGATTAGAAATATTATAGAATCAATTGGAATGAAACAAAAGAAAAAAAGGGGAAAGGGGGATTATGGACATGGTTGAGGGAAAAGGGATAAAGGTCCCAAAAAAGAAAAAGATTCGTGAAAAAATGCCTCTTTTCGCAACTAGAAACAAAATTTCACACTGTAATATCTTTCTCAACAGCTTTAATTTACCATAAGCAAAAAGGTGCGCACCTGGGCATGAGCAATTTAAACATCCTACAGAAATGTTTGTTACCATGGTAGATAACTTTTCAGAAGCACAGTAGTTTCTTCTTAAAATATAATAGATAATTTGGTGACACTAGTAGACATTAAGTTCATGAAAAGTCGAAATTCGAAGATCTTTGAACCCTCAACGTTCCCAATATAAAGGATGTACATAAATGAATATCGGGGTTTTAACTCTTTATAATATTTATTACATTCAACTTACAGTTATAAATGATATGTCAAATGAAAAAGCAACTCAAACAATTTTGTTTGTTGGCACAAGTGCGCATGTACGTGCAATGTTTCTGCCGCAATCCGTTAGACAGCGGTAGTAGCAAAGATGGCTACTAGTAAACAGAAAGCGTTTTGTGTTTTGCAGTTTGCAAAGACCGAATGTGCAACGTGCGTTCCGTAGTAAGTTTTGTTGTGATCCTCCTAGTGATAAACATTCGTAGATGGTATAATCAGTTTGAAGATACCGGCTGCCTTTGTAAAGGGAAGAGCACGGGACGACAACGGAAGAGATTGTTGAGCGAGTGAGAGAGTCGTTCACTCGTAGCCCAAAGAAATCAGTCCGGAAGGCTAGTCGTGAATTACAAGTTCCTGTGTCGACTGTTTGGAAAGTTGTAAGAAAACGCTTACAGCTATGTCCTTACCGTTTACAGTTATTACAGGCTCTAAAGCCGACAGACCACGGATTACGTGCCAAATTCGCAAACGACATGTTCCACGATTTGGTGGATCGTGTGTCTTCAGTGATGAATCGACCTTTCACCTTAGTGGACATGTTAATACTCATAATGTGCGCATCTGGGGCTCAGAAAATCCTCACGGGATGATACAAATGCAACGAGATTCCCCTAAAGTGAATGTTTTTTGTGCCGTATCCCGGTGTAAAGTTTATGAGCCTTTCTTTTTTGGTGATCCTAATGTAACTGGCACTTCTTACCTTGATACACTAGAGCAATGGCTCTTCCCTCAGTTGGAAGAAAATGAGCCAGAGAACTTCATTTTCCAGCAGGATGGTGCGCCACCTCACTGGCATAACGAAGTACGCGATTGGTTGAACGTCACTGTACCCGAGCGCAAGGGCCCCAATGACAGGGCTTGCTATGCATGACCTCCACGTTCTCCTGACCTAACGCCATGCGATTTTTACTTTTGGGGCTTCATCAAGGATTGTGTGTACGTGCCTCCGCTGCCAGCTGACCTCCCTGAATTAAGAAACCAGATTGAAGCAGCTGTTGCTACAATTACTGAATACACACTTATCAACGTTTGGGAAGAACTCGGCTATAGACTTGATGTGTGCCGTGTGACAAAGGGTAGTCACATTGAACATTTATAAGCTTCTTGGTAAAACCGTTTGAGTTGCTTTTTCATTTGACATATCATTCATAACTGTAAGTTGAATGTAATAAATATTATACAGAGTTAAAACCCCGATATTCATTTATATACACCCTGTATTTCTATGACTACTTACTAGTAAGTTCATGAAAGGACAAGTAGTTGAAATTGTGTATTGCTAACTAGCGGTGTATGTCGCTAGGGTGCACCATGCTCCGCCCCGATACCTTCTCTGTTCCATTAGAGCACCTTTTCATTTTTATTTTCAAAATAATGCTCTAACAAGTAATTTAATAGCTAGCTAAACAAAATCGGGACTCTGGGAAAACGATGTAAAATAGAGAGTATTTGCTATTGAAATTAGTTTACACTTTATTTCTGACCAATCAACTGTCAATTTCACATTATTTGTATGATTGATAAGCGTGAATGAGCAATAATAATAATAATAATAATAATAATAATAAATATAATAATGTTTGCTAATAGGGCACCCTGGTAAGTATTTCTTTTTATGACCTCACCATCGATTGAAACAATTAACTCAGTTAAATTATGGTTACAAAGTTTTTATAAGTGAGATATATTTTGGCAGACGCTATTAACTAAACATCTGATATGTTCCAATCACATGATTTTCTCTACATCTCTGCAACAAATTATTCTTACAAATCTTAATCTTTTATTCACTTCATGCTAATCGAGAAAAAAATAATCAGAAATGGTCTTATTGCTTGCTTCATTGGAAATAGAAAGTAAATAAAGGGGTACCATAGTCTAAAGTGATAGTAAAATCTTTTAAACACTGGTTGCTATGTGATTGAGGTTCCGTTGTTTGTATGGCCAGGAGTTGACAGATTCCCATATTGGAAAAGTATAAGTATTTTAAAACTGAAACAAATAACAAGGAATATCTCTAAAACGGTCAACTCCACGAAAAAAATGTATATAACATAAATCGTGTGTTTTAACAAGCTCTACATTCTTTGTTAAGTAAGTATTTGTCTATGCCTTACGGTTTACCAGTAATGTAAAAATCCCCAAAATTCATCCAGAATAAAGATGGCTTCAGAGGCTATTGCCAGAAAATTCAATATATGCGTTTTATTTGCCATGTAAACATCTTTAATCTACGATATTTTAATCAAAATCGTTATAGTCATATTTGAGAAAAACAAAATTTTTGAAAACTTTTCCATGTATAAGGTAGTTAAGGGTGGGGATTTTCTTGAAAATCTCTGTCTCGCATCCTTGGGAATTACTGAACTTAAAATACCAAGCTAATTATTTAACGGACTTTTCGTTTATGAGCTATGCTACCCACACACACACACACACACACACACACACACACACACACACACACACTGACAGACAGCCACACACACGGACATTTTTCAAGTTTTACTTTCTCTAGCCCCATTTATACAATGTACATAGGGACAGAGAGGTATTGTATTCCACCCAAAAATTCGATACCGAGATTTACCGGAAATACATGTTTTAGGACCCCCTGTATCCAAAAAAATCTGATGTGTACCATTCACATGACTTTCTCCATATCCCTGCAACAAATAATTTTTAAAATACTTCTATTTACTTTATGCTAATCAGAAGAAATTAGCAGAAATAGTCTTATTACTCGCTTCCTTGTAAGTAGAAGCGAAATAAGGGACAACCGTAGGTTAAAGTGATAGTCAAAAGCTGGTTGCTATGTCAGTGAAGTTCCTTTGTTTATATGGATAGGAGTTGACAAGTGCCTGTATGAGAAAAGTATACGTTTTTCTTAGCAGAAACCAAAAATAAGGAATGTCACAAAAACGACGAACTCCACGAAAAAAATGTATATAGCATAAATTGTGTGCTTTAATGTGCTCTACATTTTTTGTGTAGTAAGTTTTATCTCTTACGGTTTAGCAGTTATTCAAAAGCTAGTAAAATTCATCCAGAATAAACTACTCTTCAGAGGCTATTCCCAGAAAATTCAAGATATACATTTTATTTGTGAGATAAATATGTTTAATATCCGAAATTTTAATCAAAATCGTTAGAGCCATTTTTGAGAAAATAAACATTTTCGAAAAAAGCTCCATGTAAAGGGTAGTTGGAGGTGAGGGGATTTTTCTCAAGATCTTCGTGTCGCATCCATGGAAGATACTAAACTTAAATACCAAGTTTGGTATTTTACCGACTTTTCGTTTTTGAGTTATCGTGTTCACAGACACACGGACACACGACCACACACACATACACACACACACACACACATACGCACACACACACGGACCTTTTTGTGAAAATGCTTTTTTTGGATATTGGGGACCCTAAAACATATATTTCCGGTGAAATCTTGGTATCGAATTTTTGGGTGGAGTGCAATACTTTCTCTATACACTATGTACATAGTGCGTATGGAGAAAGTAAAAAGCATTTTCAGAAGAAGGTCCGTGTGTGTGTGTGTGTCCATGTGTCCGTGTGTCTGTGAACACGATAACTCAAAAACGAAAAGTAGCTAAAATACCAAACTTGGTATTTAAGTTTAGTATCTTCCAGGAATGCGACACGAAGATTTTGAGAAAAATCCCCCCACCTCAAACTACCCTTTACATGAAACTTTTTTCGAAAATTTTGATTTTCTTAAAAATGGCTCTAACGATTTTGATTAAAATATCGTATATTAAAGATATTTAGCTCACAAATAAAATGTTTATTTTGAATTTTCTGGGAATAGCCTCTGAAGACTACTTTATTCTGGGTCATATACATTTTTCTCGTGGAGCTTACCGTTTTCGAGGTATTCATTGTTATTAGTTTTAGTTTCTCAGACGGGAGTGAGCGTTTTTCTTTTTTTCTACTCCTGGCCAAGAAAAGAAACGATTTGTTAATGACAATCGCATAACGATAATGCAGAAAGAAGAAGAATCTTATGTACAAGGTTTGTAGAACAGCGAGAGAAAGTCATGTGAGTGTAACACATCAGATATTTTTTTTTTATTCAGGAGGTCTCAAAACATATATTTCCGGTGAAATCTCGATATCGAATTTTTGGGTGCATTACAATACCTTCTCTATACACTATATACATAGTACGTATAGAGAAAATAAAAACACGATGCCAAGAAGTTGTATGGAAACAAAACTACATTCATCCATATTTCTGGTGATACCTACACGTTTCGCAAAAAATGAGTATGACTTCTAGTCTTCTTCGTAATATTATGCTCATTTTAGTTATAATGAAATTGATAGTAAAGAATATATAAATTACAAACAATTATATCTTATTTTATCCCTATTTTATTTATCTGTAAATTTGATTAGTTTTGAATGAAGGAATGCTCTCTTTTAAGACTCAGAATAAAGGCTCCACAAGTAATATTGCTGTCCTGACACAAGAACGCTATATCTTCACTTACACCAAAGGAAAAAAATCGTATGTGTTCACATGACTTTCTCTACATCTCTGTAACAAATTATAATTTAAACGCTTATTCTTCTATTTACTTCTGTTAATCGAGATAAACATTAGTAGAAATGTGTTTATTACTTGTTTCCTTATAACGAGAAGGGAAATAAGGGAATATATTAGGCTAAAGCGAAAGTCAAACATTTTAAAAGATGGTTGCAATGTGATTGAAATCCGTTTCCTTGCATGATCAGATGTTGACAAGTTCCCGTATAAGAAAGGTTTAAGTGTTTTAAAACTGAAACCAACACCAAATAATATCTTGGAAACGGCCAACCCCACGAAAAAATGTTACGATATAAATTAGGTGTGTTAACGAAATTTACATTTTAAGTAAAGTACATTTTTTGTCTTTTACGGTTTACCAGTTATGCAAAATTCAGCAAAATTCATTCAGAATGAAGAGGACTTCAAAGTCTTATTTTCAGAAAATTGAAGATATACAGTTTTTTGACATCTAAATATATTTAATATCAAAAAACTGTATATCTTCAATTTTAATCAAAACTGTTAGAGTTATTTTAGAGAAAAACGAAATTTTAAAAAAAATTCGCCATGTAAAGGGCAATTTGGGGTGGGGGTATTGTCTTGAAAATCTTCGCCTCGAATCCTTGGAAGATACCAACTTAAATACCAAGTTTGGTATTTAACGGTCCTTTAGTTTTTGAGTATGCTGTCCACTGACACCGGCGCGGACCTTTTTCTAAAATGTTCCTAATGAACTCAGGGGACCTCAAAAGATGAATTTCCGGTGAAATCTCGGTATCGAATTTTTAGGTGGAATACAATACGTGTAGAGAAAGTAAAAATATCTGATGTCTTCCGTTCACATGACTTTCTCTACATCTCTGCAACAAATTATTGTTAAAAAGATTCTTCTTTATTTACTTCATGCTAATCGAGAACAAATTAGTAGAAATGGTCTTATTACTTGCTTTCTTGTAAGTAGAAGGGAGATAAGGGAGTGCTATGGTCTAAAGCTAAAGAGACTGTCCAATCTTTTAAAAGCTGCTTGCTATGTGATTGAAGTGCCTTTGTATGGTAAGGAGTCGACAAATTCCCGTATGAGAAAAGTAGAAGTATTTTAAAACTGAAACCAATAACAAGGAATATCTAAAAAAAAATGCATATAACATAAATTTAACGAGCTCTACATTTAAGGTTAAGTAAGCTTTTTTCTATCTCTTACGGTTTACCAGTTATGCAAAATTTCGCAAAATTTATGTCTTAAGAGGATATTCCTAAAATTTTTAAGATATTCATTTTATTTGCTATCTAAATATCTTTAATATACGTTATTTTAGCCAAAATCGTTAGAGCCATTTATGATAAAATCAACGTTTTCGAACATTTTTACATGTAAAAGTTAAATACCAAGTTTGGTATTTAATGGATTTTTCGTTTTTGGGATAGGTTGCCCACAATCACACACGGACATTTTTCTATTTTTTTTTTATTCTGGGTGTCTCAAAACACATATTTCTAGTAAAATCTCGGCATGGAATTTTTGGATGCAGTACACTACCTTCTCTATACACCATATACATAGTACGTGTAGAAAAGGATAAATGGCATGATATTTAAAATAAAACCTGATGTGTTCCTTCACATGACTTTCTGTACATTTCTGTAACAAATGGTTATTAAGTCGCTCATTCTTCTTTCTACTTCTTGATAATCGAGATAAACATTAGCAGAAATTGTCCTTATTACTTGGTTCCTTGTAAGTAGGGGAAGAAATCTAATGTGTTCCATTCACATGATGTGTTTTGCTGTTCGCTAAACAAACCTTTTATTCAAAACATGTATCTGTTATCTTCATCATGCTAATCAAGCTAAACATACGCAGAATTAGTCTAATTACTACATAGCTTCCTTGTAAGTAGAAGGGAAATAAGTAAATGCCTAGGCTACAGCGATAGTCTTGTCCTTTAAAAGCCGGTCTCTATATGAAACAATTGAAATTCCAATCTCTTTGCTTGTCAGGAGTAAACAATAGAGAAACGAGAAAAAAGGTTGTCTTCTCTTTTGAAAGTTTAAGTGACTTAAATTGAAATCAATGATCCCTAATATCTTGAAAACGGTGAAATCTAAAATAAATTAATAAATAAAAAATAAAAATGTAAATGACATACATTGTGTACTTTAATGAGATGTGCATTGTTTGTGAACAAGTTTTTGTATATCATTTATGGTCATCCAGAATGAAGAGGTCTTCAGAGGCTATTCCCAGGAAATACAAGATATACACTTCGTTTGTCATAAAAAGTATCTTATACATAAGGCATTTTAATCAAAATCGTTAGAGCCATTTTTAAGAAAAATCTAACTTTTCGAAACATGTTCCATGTAAAGCGTAGTTTTGATTGGAGGATTTTCTTGAAAATCTTCGTGTCGCACCTTGGAAGATACCAAACTTAAATACCAAGTTTAGTATTTAACCATCTTTTCGTTTCTGAGCTACGCTTCCCCCCCCCCCCCACATACACACGTCCGCGCGCGCGCGGCCCGTTTTCTAAAAATCTGAAGTGTTACAGTCACATGCCTTTGTCTACATCTCTGTAACAAATCATTGTTAAAAAGCTTATGTACTTCATGATAATCAAGATAAACATTAGCAGGAATTTTCATTATATGCCTGTTTGGAAGTAGAAGGGAATCTAATGAATTTCATTCAGATGATGTCCTCCGGCTATTTGGTAAACAAACCTTTTATTCAAAACATTAATCCGTTATATACATCATGCTAATCAAGATAAACGTAAGCAGAATTAGTCTTATTACTAGCTCCTTGTAAGTAAAATGGAAATAAGAAAATTCACAGGCTGAATCGATAAGCTCGTCCTTTAAAAGCCGGTCGCTATGTGAAACAATTGAAATTCCAATCTCTTTGCTTGCCAGGCGTAGACAAACGAGAAGACAGATGTCTTCCCGTTTTAGAAAAGTTTAAGTGGCTAAAATTGAAACCAAATAATCCGGAATATCTTGAAAACATTTAACTCTTAAGTGTGTATGTATATATACATATATATATATATATATATATATATATATATATATATATATATATATATATATATATATATAAAACATAGATTGTGTGTTTAAACGAACATTTTTTGTGCAGTAAGTTTTTGTATATATGTTACGGTTTCCCAGTTATCGGTAGAGCTATTTTTGAGAAAATAAAAATTTTCGAGAAATGCTCCAAATGTAGTTGGGGTGGGGGGATTTTCTTGAAAATCTTCCTGTCGCATCCTTGCGTAATTAACCGACTTTTCGTTTCTGAGCTATGCTGACCACAGACACACACAAAAAATATTCACAGACAAACAGTCGGTCAATTTTTTAAAAATATTTTTTTTCGATATAGGGGGCCTCAAATCATCGAACATGCTTCCATATAAAGGGTAGTTGGGGGTGGGGGGATAATTTTGAGTTCTTCGTGTCCCATCCTTGAGAAATACTAAACTTAACTTGTATCGGGATTTCTATGCGTTGGGAGGTTAAATGGAACGAGACTTTATACGGTCGTAGTTTGTAATTTACACCGCACGTCGGACAGTCATAGGTAATAGGAATTGTACGTTGTTGAGTTTTACGCCTCAACGTGGGTGCTTATGTGCGGCGTACCTAAGTGTCATTTCAAATCAACTCCACTACATTCACGTACCTGGTACTGAAGCTCTTCTTGGATGGGTTGCCACGGCGTTGCTCAGTCTTGCACGATCATTGACTCTCTCTGGCGTGGATTTGGCAAATGGGAGGAGTTGTAGGAGTGAAAAAACTGTGAATAAATCACTTGTGAACTTTTACTGTTATTTATTCTATAAGGAGATTCCAAAACAAGTACCTTGCTGTACACTGTTATTCTGCTGACTGGTACTCTTACCACTCACTCACATGTACTCTCAATTACACTGTTTCTACGTTGAGTACATGGCGCAATTCACTCTCAAGTAATCACGGGCCGACTATTAAATAGGTGAGCGACGTTACTTTAATTCACTAACAGTTTCTTCTCATAACAATCTTACTTTCGCGGACAGAGTTTTACAGTTGCACGTCATTACTTCGCGAAGTTTTTTTTTTTTTTTTACATAACCTACCGCATCTCGTGGACAGGGTTCTTGGCAAAACGACGTTGCCTCTCACGGGCTAATTCTTAGCAAAACGACGTTGCCTCTCGCAGGCAGATTCTTGACAAACGACCACGATGTGTATAGTAGTATGTGAGGTTATTTGGTTAGTCGGTGACTAACCTTGGCTGGTTAGGGTTAATTCCCTCTTCAGCCGATGTTTTTAATTTTCAGCTTAAATTTTGTTTTTGGAGGGGGATCTTATCGAGAGTATGTCGCTATACCAGTTTTTTGTTTTTGTTTTTTTGGGTTTGTTTCTTGGGTTGGGAGGGTGGGGTTTTTGGGTCTAATTTGGTGATTGGCGTGACCATTGTTGTTTGTGTTGAGTTTGAGTATTTTATGTATATATATTTATGAGTTATTTATTTAATTTATTTATTTAATTTTTTTATTTTGTTGTGTGTTTTTTTAATTGTATATATATATATACATATATATATATTTATTTTTTTTATACAATTTTATAACTCAACTAGGTCAAATCGCTTGATTTTTTGTCGGTGTTGGTGATGGTTTGTGACTATTTTGTGCTCGTTTTACTCTGGATCTTTTAGTTTATTAGGTGTTGTAAGTATTCTTGAGCTGCTGCTTCATCTTCTTCTCGCGTTTTTCTTACGATCGTCTTAATGTGTGACAGGGGCGGTGGTGTGATAACTCTGTGATGGATTTGGCTGTTTCTTTTGTAGCCAGCTTCAGATTCCAGGAGGTTTTTTCTGTGTTCAAGGTTAGCTGACTTTGTAACGTATTGATGGTAGCCTCTGGTAATGAAGTCTTGTAGATGTTCTATATTGGTCAGTTTGTACAGGTCTTTTTTCGGGTAGCATCGCGGGACTTTGGCTGCAATCCTGAGACATCTTCTTTCTAGTGTGTACAGTTTGTCTAATGTGGTCTGTGATGTTATGGGTATGAGTGCCGATGCTCCATATGTAAGCACTGGTCTAACCAGGGACCACGATGTGTCGAACCCTACTTCTTTTATACCAAAACCGGTGTCATGGTGACTTCTTCCTGATTGGTTAGAAAGTCCACCAAAAAGACACCATTGCGAATCTCCCAGAATGCGTCATAATAACCACGTGATACTGCGAATATAAAGCAGAAGTCCCCTCGTGGGTTTTAAACTGAGTGCCCCTGTATAAGGAAATCGTATGTGACTTGCACAAAAGAAGCAACTTCTCGCCCTTCTCTGCAATCTGGCGTCAGGATTCTGTGTAGCTTTCAAGTCAAAACTGACTTCTTGGTTCCTATGTATACAATTTAATAAATGTTACCTTTCTTAACTTATATACATCTAGATAATTAATAGAATGATTGTCATTATTACGACGAGGCTAAATAACGGTCTCAAAATATCAAGTTTGGTACTAAACGAACTTTTCTTCTTCTTCTTCTTCTTCTTTTTTTTTTAGCTATGCTGCCCACAGACATACACATAAAAATTTATTTTTTATTCACGTGAAGTGTAGTACGTGTAGAGAAAGTAAAATTGTGATGGGTTTCATTCACATGATGTCCTTTAGCTGTTCGGTAAACAAACCTTTTATTCAAAACATTAATCTGTTATCTACACCATGCTCATCAAGATATACATAAGCAGAATTAGTCTTATTACTACACAACTTCCTTGTAAGTAGAAGGAATACATAGGCTAAAGTGAGTAAAATCTTTTTGTAAAGCTAGTTGTCATGTGGTTGAAATTCGTTTCTATGCATGTCCAGGAGAAAAGTTTAAGTATTTTATATTTGAAACAAATAACTTGTAATATATCAGAAATGCTCAATTTCACGAGAAAAAAAAACGTATATGACATAAATTATGTGTTTTAACGAGCTCTGCATTATTTGCACTCTGTTACGGTTTACCAATTATGCAAAATTCAATCAGAATAAAGAGGTCTTTAGAGGCTATTCCCAGAAAATTCAAGATATAAATTTTATTGTCATAAATATATATACGGTAATTTAATGAAAATCGTTAGAGGTATTTTTGAGAAAATCAAAATGTTAGAAAAATTTTCCATGTAAAGAACAGTTTGGAGTGGGGGATTTTGCTCAAAATCTTCGTGTCGCATCCTTGGAAGATACTAAACTTAAATACTAAGTTTACTGTTTAAACGACTTTTCGTTTTTGAATTATCGTATTCACAGACACAGGGACACACACACACACGGATCTTTGTCTAAAAATACTTTTTTTTTATTACAGACCCTAAAACGTGTATTTCAGGTGAAATCTCTTTATCGAATTTTTGATTGGAATGCAGTACCTTTTCTATACACTATGTACATAGTACGTGTAGAGACACTATGTATATAGGTAGTACGTGTAGAAAAGTAAAAAAACGACACGTAAGTCTTTAAAAGCGCTCGAAACGGCTTATTGTATCACTTAAAATGTCACCAAATTAGTGTTAAAATGCCTGAAGGTAGAGTCCTAAACACTCTTCAAATGGCATGGAATGTCATTAAAAGCATTCGAAACAATTGTGCCAGCACTAAAATCACCAAACACTGCAATGAGAACACTACAGATCCTGAAAAATAGTCCCACAATATGCTAAAATACTTATAAAGTGTTAAAAATGATTAGAAAACGCTGTAAAATATGATCATAGAACTCTGAAAAAACAAAAAAACTAGGAGTTTTAGAGTTCCACAAACACTCTTAAAATGGCGTGAAATAGTTGAGGAAAGCTAAAATGTCTGAAGAGCACCCTGAAACTAGCTGTCCTAGACTCCTAAACACCCTCCAAATGGCATGAAATGTCATTAAAAGTATCCAAAACTCTGTCCTAGCACTCAAAAACCTTCAAAAAGGTTTATAAATGATCTGTAAGCACTCAAAAAGTAGGGGAAAACACTGTAAAATAATAACAATTTTATGTGTTATACTCACATGATTTTCTCTAGCTCTTCTACAAACTAACTTCTTACAAAGTTCTTGTGTGAAACGATTGAAATTCGGTTCTAGGAGTAAACAAAAGAGAGACGAAGAGAAAGTTGTTCTTGTGTGTTTTGAGGAGATCTACATTTTTTGTGCAGCAAGTTTTTGTCTATCTCTTGCGGTTTAGCAGTTATGCAAAATTCGACAAAATTCATCCAGAATAAACAGATCTTCAGAGTCTTTCACCAGAAAACTCGAGATAAAGGGTAATTTGTGGTGGGGGATTTTCTAGAAAATCTTCTTGTTGCATCCTTGGGGGATACTAAATATAAATACCAATTTCCGTAATTAGGTATGCTGTCCACAGACACTCACACGGACCTTTTCATAAAAATGCTTTTTTCAGGAGACCTCAAAAATATATTTCCGGTGAAATCTCGACTTCGAAGTTATGGGTGGAATACAAAGTACATAGGGCTAGAGAAAGTAAAAAAGGTTTTCAAATATCACCCACAATGCATAAGAAAGTGCTAAAATCGTTAAGATATGTCAAAATTCTGGGAAACCATTAAAACGTAAACAGCTTAAAAGGACCTTAAAGGGCTGAGAAATACATCCTATACTCTGAGGCTAGGTTAGGTTCCCTCCACCGCCTAACATGACTCATTGAATTCTCTATCTCTCCCTTGTATGCGCATTAGCCCCTATGCCAGGATCCCTCTATCTTTATTATCTCTGGGCAGCATAGCTCAAAACCGAAATACCAAACTTGTATTTAAGTTCTGTATGCTTCAAGGATGCGACACGAAGATTTTCAAGCAAATTCCTCCACCCCCAACTACTCTTTACATTTATATTTTAAGAAAATTTTGAATATCTAAAAATTGGCTCCGAAGATTTTTATTGGAATGTAATACGTTTAAGATATTTTCATGGCAAACGAAATATATATCTTGAATTTTCTGAGAATAGCCTCTGAAGACCTCTTCATTCTGGATGACCTTGTTTAACGTTTGTATAACCGGTAAACCGTAAGAGACAGACAAAAACTTGCTACACAAAAAATGTAGATTTCATTAAAACACACAACTTATGTCACAAACTTTTTTTTTTATTATTATTATTTTTAAAGAGTTAGGCTTTCTTGGAGAAATCCCGAGTTGTTGAGTTCAGTTTTAAAGTAGGTACCTAAACTTTTCTCAAAGCAGGAGACAAATGTCTTTTCGCCTCTCTTTTGTTGACTCCTAGAGCAAGCAAAGAGAACTGAATTTCAATTGTTTTACTTAGCAACCGGCTTTTAAAAGATCTGACTATCATTTTAATCCAGTGAACAATTTCTTTATTTCCCTTCTACTTCAAGGAACAAGTTATAAGACCAATTCTGGAAATTTTTATCTTGAGCAGCATGACGTGGATAACAGAATAATCGTTTGAAAGGAAAGTTTTTTTACTTTTTTTTGGAATAGTTAAAGAAAGTCATGTGAATGGAACACATCAGTTGTTTTTTTTTTTTTTTTTTTTTTTTTTTTTTTTTTTTACTGGAGTAAACAATAAATAAATGTGTTTAATTTGCAGTGAAACAGTTTCAGTATCTAAGGAGTATAACATAAAGCAATATTACGACTCAAATATGATAAATTGGTGATTCAGTTTCGTGATGACAATGTATCCGAACTTAAAGTTAAACTTTCGGGATAGTTAATTTTTAAGAATAGGTCACTTCAAACTGAATCTCTGGTAGAAGCGAGTTACGCAGTAGCAGAAATTATTGCAAAAAGTCTTATGTGTTACACTCACATGACTTTCTCCAGCTGCTCTACAAACTTCTTACAAAAGATTCTTCTTTTTTCTACACAACTCTAATCGAGATAAACATTAGCAGAATGTTCTTATTACTTAGTTCCGTATTAGTAGAAGAGCACTAAGGGAATGCAATAGGCTAAAGTGATAGTCAAATGTTTTAAAAGCTATCGTTTTGCGATTGTCATTACAAATCGCTTCTTTGCTTGACCACGAGTAGAACAAAAGAAACCGGACACTTCCTGTCTCAGAAAAGTATAAGCACTTCACAATTGAAACCGATAGCAAGGAAACGGTTACCTCCACAATAAAAACGTAAACAAAATAAGTTGTGTGTTTTTACGAGATCGACATGTTTGTGTACTAAGTTTTTGTCTATCTCTTACGGTTTAGCGGTTAAGCAAAATTCATCCAGAATAAAGATGTCTTCAGAGGCTATTCCCAGAAAATTCAAGATATACATTTTATTTTCATGTGAATATTTTTAATATACGAAATTTTTGCAAAATTCATCTAGAATAAAGATGTCTTCAGAAGCTATTCCCAGAAAACTCGAGATAACATTGTGTTTGTCATGTAAATATTTGTAATATACACACATACATTTTTCTAATCTTTTTTTTTTTTGGGGGGGGGGGGGATTCGGGGTTTCTCAAAACATATATTTCCGGTGAAATCTCGGTATCAAATTTTTGGGTGCAATACAGTACCTTCCCTATACACATGTACATAGTACGTGTAGAGAAAGTAACAATTTTTATGTATTTCCCAGCCCTATAGAACTGTAATAATCAAAATTCTCAAAAGTACGCAGAAATTATATAAGAATTAAGAAACGAATTCCGCGTTAGATTTCAAGACATCAAGGAGAATGTTATAAATTTCAGTCTGTTTTCTTTTCCTTTCTCCATTAGCTTTGACGAGGTGATGAGGATCTGCAAATGTAGTGCGTCAATGTATGTTAAACCTAAATAATAAATCCCTTTACTACAATTCTATCACGATACTTTCCCAGAGAGAGAGAGAGAGAGAGGGAGGGAGAGAGAGAGAGAGAGAGAGAGAGAGAGAGAGAGAGAGAGAGAGAGAGAGAGAGAGAGAGAGAGAGAGAAGACGTGTTCCACTCACAAGCCTCTCTCTACATCTCTGCAACAAATTATTGTTAAAAAGCTTATTCTTCCATTTCTTCCATGTTAGTCGAGAAAAAATTAGCAGAAACGATATTTTTATTTGCTTCCGTGTAATTAGAAGGGAAATAAGGGGATACGCCAGGCTAAAGTGATAGTCAACATTTTTAAAAGCTGGTTGCAATGTGATTAAAGTGCCTTTGTTTATATGTCCAGGAGTTGACAAAGACCCATATGAGAAAAATATAAGTATTTTAAAGCTGAAACCACTAACAAGGAATATCTCAAACACGGTCAACTCCACGAAATATATATATATATATATATATATATATATATATATATATATATATATAACATTAATTGTGTGTTTTAACGAGCTCTAAAGTTTTATATAGAAAGTTTTTTTTTTTGTCTATCTCTTACGGTTTACCAGTTATGCAAAATTCATCTAGAATAAAGATGTCTTCAGAAGCTATTCCCAGAAAACTCGAGGTAACATTGTGTTTGTCATGTAAATATTTGTAATATACGACATTTTAATAAAAATCGTTAGAGCCACTTTTGAATTTTTTTTCCATGTAAAGGGTTGTCGACGGGGCCCCCCCCCGTCCTTGAAAATGTTCTTGTGCCATCCTTAGAAGATACCAAACTTAAATACCTACCAAGTTTGGTATTTAACGGCCGTTTCGTTTTTGAGCTATGTTATCACACACACACACACACACACACACACACACACACACATTTTTTTAAAAATCTTTTTTTTTGGATTTAGGGGGACCCAAAACATGTATTTCCGGTGAAATCGAGACTTTTTGGGTGCAAAACAATACCTTCTTTATACACTATGCACATAGTACGCAGAGAAAGTAATATCTGGGCATTAATAGAAATGTACTTCGTTTCGCGTAACCGAAACCGTGCGAACCGTGGTCTCCAGAATGACACATGTGAAGTGCGCAATGAGAAAGCGAATCATCGACAGCCATCTGGAGAGTTCGCTTCGATTTTTTTTTTTTTTTTTTTTTTTTTTTTTTTTTTTTTTTTTTTTTTTTTTTTTTTGTGTAGCTTAACGTCCTTTAACCTGGTTGGTCATATCGGACGATGAATGAAATTGGTGAAATGAAGCTCAAATGATCTCGGGGTCCATGGAGCTTAAAGTTACTCGACATTCGTCTTCTCAGGAAAAGGGAAAACCCCGAAAAAACCTAATGGGATAGCTCACCCTAAGCGAGATTCGTAGTCACGACCTGTTGAATATGAGACAGACAAGCTAACACACACTATAAGGCGGGCCGCTATGAGTTGCTACATTAATTAAACCAGATATTGGATCGTAAGAAGCACGGCCAGGTGTCGCTTTGGCTGGTAAAATATTAATTCAATTATTTTAATATAACAATTATATATTTAATTTTAATAATTTAGTACTAAATGATTAATATTTTAATAAACATAAGAAGCACGGTCAGGTGTCGCAATGACTGGTAAAATATTAATTCAGTTATTTTAATATAACAATTATATATTTAATTTTAATAACTTAAGTACTAAATGATTAATATTTTAATAAACACAACACATCGACATATTTGCTATTATCGGATTTTCTTGAAATTTATATCCTATTTAATGCGGTAAAAAAAATCGAATCATGTGGCCCGCAAATCCAATTCGCCTCAACGACAATGGCCTTTTTCCAAAAACGGTTGGACACGCATGGCTTAGGCATTCTGTGGCTCGCATTCGGGAGGTCGCGGGTTCGATTCCAGTTGCCTGTCTATATGACCCATGTTTCTTTCCGGAGGTTTCCTCGGTTAGTTTTCTTCCACTCCCCGAATTTCCTACCCCAAGTCGTTTCCATTGCCATTTCATTTATCCTTTCCGTTTGTTTCTTTCAGAATTGAAAGTTCAGTATGGTGCTCGGCGTGGTGCGGCAGGAGTAAAGGATGATCTTTGTGACTCTCTCCGTCCCCCGGCTTCGGCTGTTTGCCGGCATGAGAACCGCCCCTGGCGGGGACGTTGAACTCTAAGGGGCGGGGCCCGGTCTGCCTGTCGACTTTTACCTTTGAAAAATTGCTCTTCAGCAATGACACTCACTCAATTAGTTTTTTGTTGTTGTTTTGTTATAATTGTTCAAACTATACAACACATTGACACACACAGAGCTAAATAGATTATCATCCTCCAAATGGCAATCGAACCTGAGACCTCTGCATTTGAAGCCTAGCATGTTAACTACAGACTCACGAACCTCCATATGGATTGGATTGTCTTCTTTTCAAAAAGCATGATGTGGAAATCGAATACATGGTGCATGCATATGGTTTTTTTTTAAATACGTCAGCATAGCCACTAGATGGCAGAGTTGCTTCAATGCGCAACACTACTACCATCTGGCGGCCTTGGCTTCTACAACCGGGTTGAAAATTAAAATTATGCACACCAGCTAGCCTATTGGGTCAATAAAACAAATGAATGTTGCGATATGTCGTAAAAACAAACAGCTGATTATGTAAACAAATAAACGCGAACTGGTGTAAACAATAACGTGGCAAAGTGTAATTGTGGGATGTTCAAGTTTTCGTTTTTAATCGGAGTATTATTACTCTCATCATGCACAAATGGATACAAACCTGTTGTAATTATTCATGGTGTATTAACAGGCAACATAACCATGTTGCCAATGGCTCAACGAATAAAAGCAGTAAGAATCTTTATGTATCTTTCCATACAAAGCAACTATTTATTATTTTTCTCTATATTTTTATGCTCAAATTTTATCTACTTGTCAGATCTGCCTTAAAACTACTTTAAAAAGGATGCAATGTTAGAAAATATTAAAATTTATTTTAAGATAAAATGCAGAATTTTTGTGACTGAAGTAACTGTTTTTCATAGGTACCTACTTAAAATCCTATCATCAATTATTAGTACTTCATAACCGCCCCATCTACAGTTTTAGAACAAAGTGACGTGTTTTGTTTTTTGTGTCAATTAACTGTAAGCTTTATTGTGATTCATTTCTCCTTGAATAAAGACGTGCTTAAAGTATACTGAGCAGCAAGTGATATTCGTTTAGTTGGTGAATGTGAAGATAATGAACAGATGGAAGATTTACGTTACATTAACTTTAATCTCTGCGATGAAAAGTATGCCTTAAAAAATAGCAAAACCCTGTCTACTCACTATCATTTATTTTCATAGTTTTGTACATTTATTTATAACAATTTGTTTTACTACCTACTAATCATGTTATATGTGGCAGAAGAAGTTTCAGTAAACTTTTTTTTGCAATGGTTGTAGATGCTCCAGAAATGTTAATTTGTCAAAATGTGTATAAATCAGCAGTTGACCATAATCTTTTTCTTTTGCTGTTTACTCTCCTTGTATAGAGCAAAATTCACCATCATGTGTGTGTGAAGATTATCATGAATAAACTAATAATTAGTTGATGATAATTATAAATTACCAGCTAATAAATGCATGTTCCATTGAAGATTGTGACCTGAAAATAAAATTGGAAATGTGAATCTTACAAAACATATTGCCATTCTCAGTGGTTGCAGTGACCATTCAGATAACCAAAGCAATGAATATTATAGTTTTTAAATAAACAGTAATAAATCAAAGAACATGGTTGCTGTTGCAACAGAATTGCAATAGTATAAATCAAAGGAATAAATATTAAAGATAAAAACACAACTAAAATGGTTTAAATTGAAAGAATAGTTACTGAAATGCTATTTAATAAAGTTACCCCAAGTAAAATTTAACAGAAAATAGTTAATTTTTGGATTTAAATTCTCTTTTGACCTCTGAAATCAACCCATCCTTCTCTCCTGGGAAGCAAATTTATTAATTTCGTGTTTCTTTTAAATTGTTCCTTTATCTTACTTCTCTTAGTAAGTGAGCTTCAGTTGAAATAATTACAAAATGAGATTGCCTCTCTCTCTCTCTCTCTTTTCTCCAGTAGAATTCCGAGCAATTTTTTATTCTCTTTAGTCCTGAAAACAAACTTTCTACTGAAAATTTATTCCTAGGAAATGTATACAGAATGACAATGATGTTTTAAACCATGGAAAAATTTGTTTTAGCATTAAATTAGGGCTCAGTAGTTCAAGTTCATTCATGATTTTATTTCTAAACTCTTGTACTGTACACTACACCGTTAGCAATGCCGACTGTGGACCAAAGGAATTGACAATGGAAGCACATGGCTTCTGAAACATGTTTTCCAAAATAAAAAGTAGGTGATGTAGTGTTACAAAATCAACTCAACTAATTTTCAATAACGCTGTTTGCACTTTATTGATTGTATGTATTTCATTTTAAGCTGATCATCAAGTGAAATTTCTATTCTACTATCTCTAAAAGCAGCTATAGGTACACACAATCTTAGATGATTAACAGACAGTACGCGTTCGGTTGCTGGTCACCAAATTTCTGAAATCTATTTATCTAGACTATTACGCTATGTTATGCTATTACTTACTGTTAAATCCTCCCCAAAACTAGCTTCTTTGGAGCAGTGAAACATGCAAACGATCTGACTTTCAGAGGTGCACATGCAAGTCTCTCGCTGCTCAGTTGGAGCTATAGGGAAATTGCTTCACTGTCTGTAATGTAACGTATTAGATTTACATGTTTGAGAGAAGTGTTACAATTTATCTAGATATTATTCAATAACGATGTGATTATAATGACATATATTATTAATAAATCTGGATATTTTCTGTCTCTGTGTTGTTCAAACTTGTTAGTATGCTAGACTTCAGACAAAAATTCCCGATTCAATTCTCACACTTATTGCAGTTGTTACCGTAGCAGTGCTTCGATTGCTTCCTCTGAATGTACGCCACTGGACATTCTTCTCTTTTGTATATTATCTAAAAACCCAAGATTCTTCATTTGCAAAAGGATACAAAGGTCCATTTATTGATGGTGGTGAAGAGGGCGCTATTTGGAACTATTCAGCTGTGATATGTATATCTCGGCTGGACTGATAGTTTTTTATTCAAACCTCCATCTTTACACACTATTTTATTGTGCTCTTCATGGACAAGAATTATGCTCTTCCCATCAGACCTATTTCTTCTTTGCAATATGATGTATATAAGTGCTTCCTTCTAAAGATGATTTGAATGGACAGTTTTGTTGAGGAACACAGTTTTTTTTTTTTTTTTTTTTTGTGTGTGTGTATATGATTTAATGTCCTTTAATTGGTAAGCCATGTCGAAAATGAATAAATTGGTGAACTGATGTTCAACTGAATTCACGGTCTGTGGAGCTTAAAGTTATTTGACATTCATCTTTCCAGGATAAGTGAAAACATCAGAGAAAACCTTAACCATATTCGAATGTGAGGCAGACACACTACCCCCACATTACAGAGTTGGGCAGTGTTAATTGATTCTGATGTTTCTGTATCATCTATCAATAATGGTTATGTGCTAAAGGGCAGATTCTTCCATTATTCCCCATTTTTGTTTCTTTTTATTCATATTACAAGTTGCCTAAACCACAGGAAGTGTTACATTAATCTTTCCTGTGGGAGATCCATATTCATAGTAAAATTGTACCGCACCGTTACTATTTTCTGCTGACTTCTTGACAATAGCTCATATTACTACTTGTGGACATCCTAAACATCTGAAGCTTACCTGCCTCATCTTCAACTCACAAATGTGCAACCAGCTTTTAAAAGATTTGACTATCATTTTAGCCTAGTGTATTCCGTTATTACCCTTCTACTTACAAGGAAGCAAGTTATTAAGACAATTTCAGCTAATGTTTATCTCGATTATCATGAAGTATGAGGGCTGTTCAATAAAGAATGATCATAATTTTTTTTGACAACATACCTTTACACATCCTCATAATTTTGAAAGTCCTTCTCAAAATAGTCTCCCATAAATGCAATGCACTTGTCCCAGCATTTCTGCCAGTCTTCAAAGACATGCTGGAAACCATTTTTGAGAGGTCCTTCAAAATCACCTCCACAGCCTTCACCACTGCTTCTATGATGGATAATACCTCCCACAAAGGCATTTCTTCAAGTTAGGGAATAGAAAAAAGTCACGTAGAGCTAAATCCGGTCTATAGGGAGGGTGAGAGATGCTGATATGCTTTTACGCCTGATATGGACTTGCAATATTTTCACGACATCCCTGTAGTATCGTCCACATACTGATATGTGTGCAGGTACAACATGCTGATAAACCATTCCATGAATATCAAAGAATGAGATGACCATAACATTCCCAGCAGAAGCAACCACTTTTGCTTTTTTGGGGGTTAGTGATGAAGGAGATTTCCACACTGAGCATTGCTGTTTGCTCTCAGGTTTAAAATGATGTAGCCAAGTTTCATCAGCAGTGATTGCATTTGAAAGAAACTCCAGATCTTCCTCTAACATAAACTTTAACTACATGCAGACCTGCACGTGAATGTCCTTTTGTTGGGGAATCAACAGTCTTGGAACCCATCGCGCACAAACATGTATAATGTTTCTGTCACCAATGTGATGGTGGCACCCAATGAAATGTTCAGTGTTTCTGAAAGTGCTTCGAAGGCAATTCATCGATCCTCTCTCACATGGCAGCAGCAGTGTTGATGTTTTCTTCTGTAAGAGCAGTAACTGGAGCACCGGGTCCACCTTCCTTTGAAATTGATTGTCTCCCCTCTTTAATCATTTTAAACCACTTTCGAGCTGTGCTTTAGGGAAGAACAGACTCTCCATAGGCCTCAGATGAAGATTTGTTGAGATGAAAGCAGAATTTCAAAGCCACATATTGTTCCTCGCGTGTTATGTCCATTGTAGAGGAAGGCAATACTGAACATGTCTGAACATGCTTGCCTCTCACAGGTGGGAAACAGGAGTACCAATAATGAAACTACTACAGTGTGTTTGTTTTACATTAAGCTAACAGAATATAATAAGATTGAATTTTAGCTTGAGAAATTATGATCATTCTTTATTGAACAGCCATCGTAGACAGAATAATGGGCTTTTTAACAATAAAATCGTTTGCAGCGATGTAGAGAAAGTCATGTGAATGGAACACATAAGTTTTTTTAAGAAAAGGTCATTTGCAGCAATCTAGAGAATGTCATTTTAATGGAACATATCAATTACAATTTGCTTCATAGAATATTAACAACAGCACCTGTGAACATTTATATCCTGTAAATGAAGTCCATTCTTCTATTAGAAGTTTGTAAACAATCACACTTGTAACAAGATACTATAAGCTGTCATACCAAAGAAACATGCAGTATTTACACTGAGAAATTTCCTAAATCTGAAAACAGTTCCCTTGCCCTTGTTATGTTATGAGACTCTGTTAGTGTTGTCATCTTCAGTAAATATATGATATTTCAGCAAGAAATAAAACAACCTGAAAATTTAAATTGGTTATGTTCTGAACAAATATCTGTCATTTACAAGTTATAAGACAGTAAAGATCGATTTACTATAGCATTACAGTCATTAAGGATGGGGCCAAGGAATGAGAAAGATTTTAGTTTCCTATCTGATTTGCAAAGGCCTGCAGTCACATTGATTATTTCAGCATTTTCTTGTGGTTTTTGTATTCCTACTCCTCAACCCTTCCACTATCTTGCCAAGACAAAAGTTCATATAAGGATCTGCCTACCATTGCAGTGCCAAGATCCCAGATGCAGTGAAATTTACATATTTGCCAAGAAAGAGGAGAATTGTCATAAAGTGGGAGCAGATGTTGATGACCAAAAAATTACTTAAAAATTATCAATAAAATGCTCTTGTTTTAACAGGAAAACAACCTAAAATGAATAAAAAATTATTTTAAAATATAGAGTGATTTTTTGTTTGACACATTCATTTTATTTTTAAAAATAGTTTTGAAATTGCAAGTTTATAAAAAACAAATTATACCATAAGCATTCCAAAACAAAAAGTTCAGAATCAAAACATGAGTACCACAATTTAATATATCATTAGCACAATTTGTAAGTACCTAATTTTATACTGTGGAGCCTTTATAACTATTGCACACTAGGATCATTTACAGTTGGTGTAGTTGTTTAAAGGCTTACCTTACTCTGCATTGCAGTAAACAACCATGGTCATTCGCAGATTTTCCTTTGTAAGTTCCTGGGATTGTGTCAGAACATTCCTGTACATAGAAAAACTTTGTTCTATGTCTACGGATGTGATGGTGCAAACTTGAAGTTTACAAGATCATTTGGTGAAAATTGTTGTTCACATACACTGGTATCAAATTGTTCACCTTGTAGAATCTTGGAAATTTTGCTCATAGTATTGTGACCTTCGTTTTTTATAGGACCAGTTTTAGTTTGTTACATACTGCTTTGCCTATTTGTCCTTCATAATTTTTCAGTTCTTGCTCTACTTGTTGCACTTTGTCAATAACTGACCTTGTAGGCTCTCCTTGTTTTTCCATATTATTTATAGTTACAGTAAGAGCCACGAACTTGCTTTTGATGTATGCCAGGGATCCTTATAAATTGGGTTTCCCTAGTATATCTTGACCAATTCTTATCATTGCTGCATCTTTTGCTTCAAAACTGTCAATTACGCACTTGATCATGCTGAAGTTGTCACAGTAATAGATAGCACATGTTCCCCATCTTGTTAATATTCCGGTTGAGGTGGCAAGGGTAGATCTGGAGCTTCTGTACGAAAATGTTGAAGGAGTTTTGAGAAACACTTTCTTTGTACTCAAAACAAGTTTATCCACTTCAGGGAAATGTTTCCTCACTTCTTCTGATATCCTGTGTAAGCCGTGTGCCAGACATGTAATGTGCACCATTTTGGTGTAAAATGTCAATATTGCTATGGCTGCCTTCACCATGTAAGGTGTGGCATCCATAACAAAAAGCAGAATATTATCATGCTGGACACCTTGGGGATATAAGAAATGCATGAACATGGCTTGGTTGAACAAACTACAAATTGTTGAGTGGTTGCTCTTCTCCAAGAAATGTGTTGTTAGAAGAAGCACCTTTTCAGCACCATCCATTTCGAGTGTACCCACAATAGCAATTACAACATAGCAATCTTCAGCATCAGTAATTTCATTGATCGAAACAAATACTGGCTTATCTCCAATATTATTCCTCATTTTTGACGTTGTGTCTTCATAGCATTGACTTAATTAGTTCTTACGTAGTGTGGATTCATCTGGAATGCTATGGCCAGCTCTAGAAAATCTTGTAACTTTGGTTGGCTTAATTTTTTCAATGGAATGTTCACACTAACCATCACTTCACCATCAATTCTTTGAAAAATGCAGAACATTTACTGGATGGGAGGTTAGAAGTTTGCTAGAAGAGCACATTTTGTTTTTAGCATTCATTACAGCTTTTGTATATATTTTATGCGCAGTGTGCTGTTGCATAACAAAGTGTTTTTCCGCATTTATGTTAATGTTGCACAATTTACAGAATAGAATACTTGCATCTGTTGTAAATACATCTTTCCCGAACTTGTTCATTAGCTGGTGTAAAAGCACACTTTTTGTTGCTTTTACTTTTGGCATTTTACTGCATTGGATTACTTTATTAAAAAGATATATCTATATTGAAGTAAACTTCTCCACAACAAGGTATAGCTGACTGCATGACTTATGACTCCACTATCATCTGTTTTCCGAGAATTTTCATAAAGAATGGTATAAATACATTTAATACATTGTACAACTTTAGTATTCCAGCATGTACTTGGTGTGTTTAGCATTGCTAGCACATAAACTCATGTTCTCCAAGAACTAGTAAACCTTGATGATATGTTGGAAGTCGAGCCATGGGTTTTCTCAGAATAAGGCTCACATTACTGATGCAAACGCATACCTTTGAGACACATTCTCCTGGGAGGAATGCAACATGTATAACAAGCTCAGTGAATCTTTGCCCTCAGCTTCTGTGATCTCAGAAACAAACATGTCAATCTTACACTAAGTTTAATCTTGTAATCATATTGAAGAACAAAGATAGAGCATTGGTTCTGTTTTCTGGAAATGCTACTACTTAGACTATTTTTTATGTAACTCCTGTTACTGATGTTTGCTTTGTTCAGCTATGAAAAATATTACTTATAGTATAAAATCAAAAGTAGGGAAATTGTCCTAAAAATGATAAATAACATGAAATAATGACTTTTCAAGTCAAATTGGAAAAAAATTCAACATAAAAACATTATTTCTGTTTTGTTACAACTTAAAATGCATGTTTATACCACTGGGCATCGTTCTTGAAAAACAAAAAGATGACATTTCATCAACATCTGTCCCCTAGTCATAATTGAATATAGTCTGAGTCATCTAAAAAGTAGAAAAATATGTCAAAGATCCAAACAATCCATTTAGAGTAAAACAATTGAACAAAGACATAGTTATGTGTTAAACTGGGAATGCTGCAGCTCTTATGGATGAACCACCCTACTCTCACCATTAATTGTATCCATTTCATATTCCTTAGGATCTTCATTTCTACTTATTGTGCTATACAATCAGCACATCTTCCTTTTATTACTGCTCCTCCCTAGGTCTAGATATTCTTCAAAAACATTTTTAAATTGCAATGCAAATGAATGTGCATGTATGTCAGCAGCACACTTTCAACTATTGGGCCAATGAATACTCTTTTATTTTATAGTAACACAGTTTTACAAACTTATTATTTATCATTAACTACTGAAGCTAGATAAAATTGTAACTGCCAATTATTCATGTTATAGTTTGTATAACTTGTAACCCCGAGCAATGAAAATATGTACATTTTCAAGGATATGTCCATATTATGGCATCTGATTAGGCATACCTTCTATCCGGGATTTGTCTAGAGATTTGTTGACTTCTATAATAGTGAAGTTGCTTTGTTTAGACAGATGGTGGCTATATTCTGCAAAAGCAGAAACACATAGTATTACACAACACATGTAGTACTGTTTGTTTGAAAGCATGATCACATTCAGCAGGTGTGGTGAAACAGAGTAGTCCAGGGTCTTGTGTTTTATTAGTCGTATTATCTTGTGTTTGTGACATTGCCATGGGACATGCTAGCTTCTGGTTCTCAAGGTTGTGGGTTCAAACCCAGTAGAGGGCAATGGATTTTTTTGTGGGCATAAATATTCCTTAGCGTGGCTTCCTTCTGACAGAAATTAATGCTGGTGGATGTCAACTTATAGCACATAAAAGATTCTTCAGACCTGATAAAGGGGCCTCTGAATACAATTAAACGTTTTTCAGACCCCAATATAGAATGGGATGCTGGGAACTATAGCAGTTAATGAGCGTCCATAAATAAATATCAATCTCAGTTTATCAGCATGGGAAAAATAAAAAGTACATAAGGTGGGGGAGGCATTCAAGATTACCTAAAAATAGAAACATAACAAAGTTGTACATACTGCTTCATCTTCAAATACCTATTTGATTTACTCCAAAACTGCAGATTAGTGTTCTAAAATTTTCTTCTCCTTGATTACTCAATTAGATGCAACCATGAGTATGTTTATGTTTAGAGGAGTCTGTGTATCATATAATACACAGATTCTCCTAAAAGCAGACACCTATTATGCTTTTTATGAATTATCCATTAACACTAGAACAGTCTTTGGGCCATGCAAAAACGAACAATACATTTAAACACCATAAAACTCTTATCAGTTATTTCTGGGAAACACGAAAAATGGTAACCACTGGAAATTTAACATCCTGCAGCAACTGTCCTACACACACTGACTTTTTTTTTTTTTTTTTTTGATTCAGGGATCCTCAAAATATATATTTCTGGTGAAATCTCGGTATGAAATTTTTAGGTGGAATACAATACCTTCTCTACCTATTATGTTATTATGTCCATTGTACATACATGCTAGAGAAAGTGAAAATGTATTTATGAATATTAATCATATGTATGTTGTCTAAATATTTATCTAGTGCTCTCGTGTATACAAAAAAAATGTGAGATGTGTAGTGAAAGTTAACTTGATTAACAAGAAATAGCTTTTAGTGAGAACAGTTTGTAAAAGAGTGAGCTGAGAAAGTAGTGTTAATATGGCACATTTGATTTTTTTTAGTAAAAAAGTAATTTTAACTGGTTACTTATCCAAAAGTATCCTATTTAATTCTTTTCAGGCATATTAATGGCCAAAGAATGTTTGTACCTTTATGTGTAGGCATAAACATTAAAATATTTTAAAAATCCTGATGCCTTTTTTTATGTTGCTCTATAACAGTTTCATCCTGGAACAGAAGTTTATGCGCCAGGCGACTATGGAGGCTGGGCCAGTCTAGCACCTCTTTGGCGACAGGTGCAGGATATAGGTTCATATGTCATAGACATTTCGGATAAACATCCTGAAGGCATCAACCTCATCGGTAATCTGAGAACTGGTTCATTGCATGTGTCAATTTATGTTATAATATTCCATAATTGAGCATCTGGAGATCTACAATCACGGAAAAAAAACATGCAACACCAACAAGGAGTGCTTAACTTTAATGAAGAGGTATGTACAAGATACTACATCATGATAACAAAACCAGCACAAGGCAAGCATAGATATCACAAGGGGGCGTGTCCCAATAGTCGCATTAATATTTGGTGTACCCCCCTCAGGCAGCGATACAGGCACAATTTTGTGCATGCAGACAATCGTACAGGTGGCGAATGGCCTTCCCAAGTATCCTGCATCTTTTGTTGCAATGGTTGTAGCCTACCGTGGAGATCCAGTCAGTTTATTGCCCATCATGTCCCATACATGCAATGGGAGAGAGGTCAGGGTCCTTGCTGGCCAGGGCAGTTGTTGTACACCATGAAGAGCACATTACGTTGCAGCAGCTGTAAGGGGACGTGCTTTATTCTGTTGAAACAACACACCGCCTTCCTGTTGAAGAAATGGCAGTGCCACAGGATTAATAACCTGGTGGATGTAGCTGCCACTGGTTTCACATCCCTGCACAAACACCAAAGGCCAGCGAGAATTGTAACTGGTGGCATCCCACACCATTGGGCATGGTGTAGTAGGATGCATTCTGGACAATTACGCTCAACAGCTCTACATCGTATGCGTACAGGCAGAACCTATTCTCATCACTGAAGACCACAGAGCACCATTCAATTGTCTAATCAGCCCTTTCTCGACACCAGAGGAGACATGCATGGCGGTGTGCTGGTGTAAGAGGTATCTTGGCTGGAGGCACATGTGATTTGAGTCCTGCTGCAAGAAGACAGTTTCCAATAGTCTGTGCTGACACTCCAGGTGCTACATGTGCCCAGATCGGTTCCCTGGATGCTGTTCGGCCACCCACCGATGCCCATACAATCCATCGATCCAGATGTGCGTTTGTACAATGTGACTGCCAAGAATCTGGTCTACAATTGTGAGAATGTGCCACAGACCATTGCTGAAAACACCAACACACCACTGATACATTGCGCCCGACATGTGCAACAATTTGTGGATAGGTCCATCCAGCTTCACACAGGCCAACAATTCGACCCCATTCAAATGGCTGTCGTTGTGCATCAGGAGTATGTTCGCATTGTCGTGGCATGGCTATGTCCTAGAGTGTCTTTTGATAGCACCATTCAACTGTTATGGTACCACAGTGACTGTCTGCAAACATCTGCAGTGCTATCTGTTGTCCACTGACCACTACACATCAATCACTAAAACTATAACCCCGCATTATCCTCATACTATGTCCATTTTTTGAAAAATGCAGTCTTTAGCAGTGTTGCATTTATTTTTTCCGTGAGTGTATATTATAAGTACTAAATCTATGTAGAACAAAAAACTATATTAACATTACCATTTATTTATGATTTCCAATCCTCTGTGCTGTGATGTTGTAGGATACTCCCAGGGTGGATTGATAGCTCGTGCTATTTTGGAGCATTTTCCATATCATAATGTTGATACATTCATATCACTTAGTGCTCCTCAAGCTGGCCAATATGGAAGTAAGTACAGTATTTTGTAGTGTTGTTTCAGTTGATCTCATTCTTTACATTTATAAACTTAAGTGTATTTCCATAATCTTATTCATACTGGAATTAAAACTAATATTAAGTCACACTACTCCTATGCTCTTATTTTATCTTAGAGCATATTTTACACATTAATTGGGCATAGACTTGTCCGCATTAAATGGGATTTGCTGTATTTAACAAGGAAGAATTTGTCCCATATTACTATCATATGGAATGTCTATGCTTAAAAACGGCATTTTGTAATGTGCACATGTTCACTCGGCCAAGCTGTGATGATAATTGGTGGGGTTTAAGGGTGCTCAACTGCAAGGTTGTTAGTGCCTTATGCTGTGATACTGTGTGGTTTTGTGCACAGTCATGTGGTCAAATGATATTAACAAAAAACCACAAAGAAGGAAGTTGCAGCTACAAAGAAATGTACCTCGTACCCTATCAAAAATTCCAGGAGTGTGAAGACCTTTACTGAGCTTGAGAAGGTTGTGCCTTTTATTAGAAAATTCAAACAAAAAATGAAAGAGAAACTGAAGAAAGTATAAGTTTGAAGTTGATAAAATGTGAAAATAAAGTTACCATGGATTAAGGTATGGTTTTTCAACATGTTTATGACATCAAGAGTAGTTGCATTTTATTTTTTACCAATCCAAGGAAAAATTGCAAGTATGAAATCCATCAGAATTTGCAGATGACTGATTTTGTAAAATAGGTAACTGCTATTAAAATAAATAACTCTAGATTGAAAATATTGTTTTCAGTGTGCATGTTTTAGCATATAAACACCCTGGGCCATGCATTGAAATTGAAGAGAGTAGAAATACATGTTTAACTGATTTAAGTATCTAGAGGGATTTTTTTTCCAAGTCAATATTTACAGTAACACCTCTGGCCTTCGAGATTGGGAGACGGAGGATGAGTGTTCTTTATTGTCATTCTAAAAATCTGACAAGTCTTAAATTGCATGCATCATCAGTTTTATGATTGCATGTTTGTTGTTGAATATCCTGTTGTAGATTCTGGGGGTCTCTTGGAGTTTGACTAGCTAGTGACAAAGTTTGTACTCTTGTCTAATGTCACGCTAGAATTCAGTAATCTGTTTCTAAACTTCCCTATAAATATCTTCTCATGCAATTACCTCTGCTGCTCATTGACCATTGTTTAATAATGAACATATTTTACTTTCTTTAGTACATATGCTAAGTAGGGGATGATGATGAAGAAACCTGAGCGGTCTCTCTCAAGGCCCTGCATGTAGGTTCCCAGAGTCCTTTGCATCTCATGAACTGTGCTTCAATTAAGTCCAATGGTCCCAATAAATTAGACCACATTCCTGATGTCTGCCTCTTATATCCCCAGGCTTCAAAAGAAGGATCCCAGAGTTACATATCTGTAAATAGTAGCGCCTTGCACTCCCATTACATACATATGCTGGGATGTTTCAAAGTCCCTCCTGCATTGCCTTCACAATGGGCCCTAAATAAGCCCCAATATGCATAAAGGTCTTCTCAGTGTTGTTTCTAGTAAGATAGCTCATAACCATGCTGAGCCTGGCTCTAGTTTAGGTTCAAACAAACCTTTTTTAGTTTTTGGTCTGGCCCAGGAGTAATTTACTTTTTGTAAATCTCAAGATGGGCCCTCACATTAAGCTGTGTTATCTCGTTTTTGACACTTCTGAGAGACACATTCAAGTTCTACAAATGCAACACCTACTCTCTGCTTAGCTGCATGTCTGCTGTCTCATTACCTCTGGTGTCACATGCTGGAACCCTGACAGAGTAACCTACCATGGACACAAAGTCTATTCAACATCCTTTGGCACTCCCACACCAATCTGTGTTGTTTTGACTGCCTTAGGAACTTTCAAAGCTGCCTGACTATTTGATAGTCAGATATGATGTCTGTTCTTTTGCCTGGCATGTTTAAAATATGCATGACACAGGCTAAAATGGTATATATCTCAGCCTGGAACACAGTAGCAAACCTTCAAAGGAGAGTGGCAAGGCTGTCCCAATGGACAAACCGTCATGTATACCACGTTCAGCTCCCAGTCTTCAGGGGAAACCCGGTCTCTGTGCTCCATTCCTTCCTGGTCAGAATTGCCACCATATAAGCAGCATGCATTGTACACAATATAAATTATAGTATTGTTCAACCAGATTTTATGTACCATTGCCAACAGTGTTTACACCGAGATTGTTACAAGTATGATGTTTTACTCCAGTTGGCCATGACTTAATCCCAGTGGTACTTCATAACTAAAATAGATCATGTGTTACAACATACAACATAATAAACAAGCTACTGAAATAATCAAAACTTGCCTGTATATGGATAAGAAACAAAATCCATCCACCGATCTTTAAGCTTGGAAAATTTGTACCTCACTCTGCTATTGATATTGTCTATGCCTTGAATCGGTTCTTCCTAATGGACATTATAGAAGTGTTCAATGCTTATATTCTTCCAAAATGAGAAGGCATTATGCATTCACCCTCCCCCCACCATCCTGGTCATGCAAGAGGAATGGAATTTCAAAGTCATCACATAAAAACCAGCTCTTACAAGATTTCACTATTGCTTTAGCCTAGTGTATTCCCTTATTCCCATTGTACCTACAAGAAAGTATGAAATAAAACCATTTCTGCTAATGCTTATCTTGATTAGAATGAAGTAAATACAAGAATAACTTTTTGTAAGAATAGCTTAATGCAGAATAGGCAGAGAAAGTTCTGTGAAAGTAATACATCAGATTTTTTCTTATATGTAGGCACAAATATATATTTTCTCCACCTGAATATGTCATACAACATATGAGGTATTAGAGAATAATTAAGTAGAGATGTATTCTGGAATTTTCAACAGTGTTACTTTGACCGTTGCCTACTATATTAATACATCCTGTGTTAAAACATCCATTGTTAGTTTTGAAAGTTCAGAAGGCTGTAGCAAAACGGATCCCCTGTATATTACCCCCCCCCTCTCATTTATATGCCACCTTTAACATCTAGGCCATATTGGTGGGTTTGCCTTTGGAACAATTGCTCATGGACAATGATGCTCACTCGTTTACTGTTCTGTTAATCTCTTCGTTTGTGTTACTTTTTCTTTATAAGCATTAAATTTGTACATACATTTAGACGTCATGCATACTTCCAGACTCTAGGGAGTACAGGGAATAATCCTTGTTAAGAAAAATTCCCACCCTACAGTCGGGAATTGAAACCACAATCTCTGGATTTAGCATGCTAATCACCAGAACAGAGTCAGTCCTTGCTATATTGTCACAGATCGGGGCTGCATATTTGTCAGCCCTTGGTCTGACGATATCTCTATGTGTAAGAGAGAGAAAGTAGATGACTTTGGCACATGCATAATCAATGAATTCTCCCATATAAGGGCTGAGCCCCAACTATTGGTTGCGTAGGTTAGGGTACTAGTAAGCAATGTTGACTGAGCTATTGATGGAAGCCATGATATTAAGAATTATTAGCACACTATTTTACACCATATCCGAAAAATTGTATTCATAACTAACAAAATTTACCTTCAAGTCTGAAGATATGCAATTAATGTGGGGCCTATCACTACCTCCTTTGTTGCCTTTTCAGGGAAGGGTTGGTCCCTTCTCCTCCTTCACCACATAAACCTAGTTATGTTGATATTTTTTAAACAGATTTTGCTGTTTCAGTTTTTATTGTTCATTTTTATATAATGCTGACTGGACAAAAAAAAACTGTAATGAAATAGTTCCAGACTTAATACATATCCTGTTACTAAAGGTTTAGGACTTATGTTTTAGCTATAATTGCAGAAAAATAATTCAAATACTTTAGTTTATGATGTTACTTCTATCATTATTTCACACCATGCAAGGAAGTCTTTACCTGCCTCTTGTAAAAGCTGTTTGAAAAAATATCATAAAATTATTTACTGTAGTTGTAGTTTTAAAGTGATGTTTAATTGTTGTAGCTTATTTCAAAGGGTTTTAAGATACAATGGGAAAGAATCAACAGTGTTATTGCTCACTTAAGAAAGTACAAAGATTTTAACAAAATATTTTTCTTGTACAGTACAATTTAACAAAGATTAAAAGATTACAAATGTTTTTTATTTGCAGCCAAGTTCCTACATTTGTTCTTCCCAGACTTAGTCTGCCACACAGCGTATGAACTTTTCTACTCATCTATAGGCCAACATACGTCAGTTGGAAATTATTGGAATGATCCTCATCAGCACCCTCTTTATCTCAACTACAGCCGCTTCTTGCCATATGTTAATAATGAAATAATGACGGATCAGAGTCATAAGTATAAATATGGTATGACACGTCTGAAGAAACTTGTACTAATAGGTGGCCCAGATGATGGAGTAATCACACCCTGGCAATCAAGGTAAAATATTTTGATTGTTTTATCTTATATGATACATCATAGCATGTGCTACATCATAGATATACCTATTTTCCCCTTGGTTTATTCCATGTCAAAATAATGTTTTTCTCTGGTCTTCTGGATACATAACAGCTTATTGCAATAAAAATTAGTTCTGTATTTAAAACAATTTGCTTTAAAAATTTGAAAAATATGGAGAGAAAAAAAAAAGAGGGATGTTTTTCATAAGCATATACACACAGTAGATGATGCATGGATGTGTCCAATCATTGCCACAATATTATGATATAAATGGGAGGTTACTTCTAGTTTTGGCTCATCAAAGCAAGTGCCACTGTTGAATACAAGAGGGAGGATTACATTTTTTTTTCTCACTAGACTAAGAAGATAACGAGAGTGGCAATTTTCATTTAGGCATTATATTTTAAATTAAATTTAAATGTAAGTTCATTCAGAATTACTTTTCAAAATTCTGAAACAATAACAATGCATGTAGGGTGCATGATTATTTGCTTGGCAAATTGGCATGCTTAACAGTAAATGAGAATAAGAAAAATTATTGTGTTTGTAGTGTCAGGTTCAGGAGAAAAGCAGGATATTTTTGACTTTTCTTGTAAAGAGCGTTGTGTAGAAAATTGTGAAAATGGCCTAAGGAAGTCAGGAGAGAAAACAAATATGGTGGATAAAGTGTTTTAGTTATTGTTCTCAGGCTCTCACCAGTTTGAAAACCCAAAGAAATGAAATCCAATGCTTATAGGCAATGTGTATGTTCGAAAGATAAAGTGTTGCTAGTATTGCAGTTAAAGGTGAGAACAATTTTAAAAATAAGTTAACATTTTATTATTACACTCCACTATTTTAAATACTTTTTTTTTTATTTTCTACAGCACATATGTACAATGTACATAGTAGGTAGAGAAGGTATTGCATCCCACCCAAAATGTGATACCGAGATTTCACAGGAAATACATGTTTTAGGGTCCCCTGTGTGATAAAAAAACATTTTTAGAAAAAGTATGAGACCGAGATCTTTACATGAAAAAATGTTAGAAATTTTTATTTTCTCAAAGATGCTCTAATGATTTTGATTAAAATACTGTATACTGAAGATATTTATATGACAAATAAAATGAATATCTTGACTTTTTTGGAATTTTTCATAAAGTTGACCATTTCTGAGATATTCCTTGCTATTGATTTCAGTTTTAAAATGCAGGAATTTGTCAACTCCTGGCCATGCAAAGGAATGAATTTCAATGACATAGTGACAACATATAAAATATTTGACTATTGCTTTAACCTAGTGACTCCCTTATTTTCCTTCTAAATATACAGAGGTAATTAATACAGCCATTTCTCTATCTTCTGTTTATCTTGATTAACATGAAGTAGAGAGAAAGATCAGTTTTTTTAAGAATAATGTGTTGCAGAATAGTTAGAGAAAATCATATGAATGGAGCAAATCAGATTTTTTACTATTAATTTTGTACTGATTTCCTGTGTCCAAGATTTTGATTTATATGTTATGAAGTAGTTTTAATGTGATTATTTGTTTCAGTCATTTTGGATACTATGATGACAAGGAGAATGTAGTAGAAATGAGGAAACGCCAGTTGTATGCTAAAGACAGGTTTGGGCTTCAAACTCTTGATAAGAAGAAAAAACTGAAGATATTTACGTTAAATGGAGTGTCTCATTTTATGTGGCACACCAACAAGACAGTTTTAGATAAGTTTATCATTCCTTTCTTAAACTAAGCATCATCTAGTCAGCTAAATAATCATTTACCTCATGTCAAATCCCAGTTCCAGTTTATATCATTATTTTTGTAAGTTTTTATTAATGAGTAAGCAGCATCACAGTGCAACCATGATATGAGTTTTGGATATACTTTGTCATAGAATATATTAACAGCAGCAGCAGCAGGAGCAATTATAATAAAAATAATAATAATAATAACAACAAAAAAACATATTCTATTTTTATCAAGCTTAACAGTTATTCAACCTGTTGTTTTTCATTCTTATATACTACCAGTATGCAGTGTTTGTTTGTTTGTTTTGTAATACTGAATTTGGCAGCAGATCCTGACAGTACAATAGAAACAAGAGATTAATTGTATTTGTAATACATAGGAATTTTGAGTCAGCAGCTTCTTTCAAATATAGATTTTTTTTAATGATAATTTAAGAGTAGGTGTTATATGGTTCGTTAATTACAATGAAATAATGTTGAATTTTTTATTGTTATTAAGGAATCATATTTTATTAAGATATGTTTTCTTTAATACAATTATTTTAAACAGTTAAAAATAATTGTTACTGGAGAGTATGGAGATTAGCTCTGAGGTGTAAAGTCCACAATTCCCAACAAGTCATGTGGCAGGTATGCTAACAGGACACTATGGGGAGAGTCCACCGTTCAGAAAGTCTAAGGTGAGCCCACTATATAATTTGTACAAATTGCGGGTATTATTGACATATGGTAGAGGAGAATAGCACAAAATAATACATCCACTGTTCTGATATTTTCTTTTAGAGATATTTTTGGGTGCCATAAAGTTCCAGGCACATGTCTCCCTTATTGATGACCTGAATGCTCAACTTATTTCTGAATTTCATATATTAAGGGCCATAGAAAAAAGTGTCAAAGCCTATTAAGAGATAACTAGCAATTAGCTTGAAACATTAGATTCAGTTATTTAAATGACAGGTTGCAGGAAAGTAAATCAAAATTGATCAGCAATTAAGGCAGCTTTTATTGGTGATCAGTAAACTCTTCTGTTGCAGAAAGCTCAATCAGTATTTGATTGGAGATTATTCTTCTGTCAGATTTGATCAGCTTATTTGTAATGTTTAGTGGCTTGAGTGCCAATCAAGGGTGTATTTGGGGATCTAAATGCCCAAAAACTAACCAAAAATTATTGCGTTAACTTTTGCTAACATTTGGCGCATATAATTATTGTCAAAATAAAGTAATATTTATCATAATTCTACCACCAGTAGAATGTTATGTGTAACTATTGTGATTGCAATATATCGTCTTCTGTATAACAGATGTGGTGATAAAGTGCAAAATGTTGTGTTTAAAAATTATTTAATTTAAAAGGTCCCGGTATTGTTATAAGTAATTTGAACCCCTTTCATAAGTACCATTATTTTGGGTTTTTGCTGTATGTACTATGTGCATATGTAACAGGTAGAGAAGGTATTGTATTCCACCCAAAATTTGATTCCAAGATTCACCAAAATACATGTTTTGAGAACTTCTGAATAACAATAAAACATTTTTTGAAAAAGGTCTGTGTGTGTGGATAGCATGACTCAAAAACAAAAAGCATATTAAATACTAAACTTGGTACTCTCTTCATTCTGAATGACTTTTGTATAACTGGTGGACTGTAAATGATAGACAAAAACTTATTGTACAAAAAATGTAGATGTTGTTTAAACACATAATTTATGTCTTATACAATTTTTTGTTGAGTTGACCATTCCTGAGATATTCCTTATTATTGGTTTCAATTTTAAAATACTTAAAACTCTTTTCAAATAGGAAGTTGTCATTTCTTTTTTTACTCCTGCCATGCCATCATGCTCAATTTTTAGATATAAATAACTGTACATTTAAAAACCCTGACCTAACTGAAATTATAACCCTTAGAGAATTTACTGAGGCTAATATTTTAAAACTACATACTTGTTTGGCTAATGAAACATGGCAAGATTTGTATAGCATTAAAAATACAAATGAAAAATGGAATACATTTTATGAAATTCTAAACCTCTATATTGAGCTATGCTGCCCTATAGTAAACAAAATATGTGAACCTTTAAAAAAACATAAAGTAAGGATTTCAAGAGAGGCTTTGAGGTTGAGGGAAAAAATAAGGGATTTATATCTACTTGCTAAATCAACAAAACTCGAGCACTACAATATCAAATACAAACAATTTAAAAAAGCATATGGGATGAATTGATAAACAATAAATCACAAAAGGTGATAAGAAAGCTTTCTGATACTAGTAACTATTCAAAAACAGCATGGTCAATGATTAATAGCATGAGGGAAGAAAAGTTAAAGCAAGAAAATATTAATCTACTCATTAATAACTGCATAGAAAATAATCCACTTCAGATATGCAATCGTTTTAATGATTACTTTATAAATGTTGCTAGCAATCAAAATACCCCTGATGTTGCAGGTTTTAAAACTAATAAGGGTATAGGAAATTCGCTTTATCTGTATGATACTACGGCAGATGAAGTTATAAGATTAATTAATGGATTTAAAAATAAAAATTCCACTGGATGGGATGGAATTAGCTCTAAATTGTTAAAAAGATGTAAACATGTTTTGAGCACCTTGGTTCATCTAATAAATACATCACTAAACCTAGGAATTTTCCTAGATTGTTTAAAAATTAGTACTGTGATTCCGATACATAAAAAGGGAGACAAAAGTAACATGCAAAACTATAGACCTATAACTCTTACCTCGGTAATAGCTAAGTTGTTTGAAAAAATACTATTGAAGAGAATTATGAATTTCTTTGAAAAATATTATATTTTAAATGATTTTCAGCATGGCTTTCGGGCTAAAAGATCAACCACCACGGCCCTAATAGACTTTACTCACAACATCTTAAGTAATCTAAATGAGAAAAAGAAAACTGTAGGCATATTTTTTTATCTATCTAAGACGTTTGACTGTGTCCAACACGATACATTACTATTAATCTTAGAAAAGTACGGTATTAGAGGGGTTACCAATAGATTAATTTTGTCGTATCTAAAAGGTCGTGTACAATACACAGAAATAAGTTTCAAACAAGGAAAAAAAAGAACAAAATTTAAATCAAGTGCTGAAATAGTTAAATACGGTGTACCCAAGGCTCAGTACTTGGACCATTATTCTTTATTTTATATTTAAATGATATGTATTCGACACCTAATTGTAAAATTATAAGCTATGCAGATGACACCACTATTATATGTAAAGCAAACAATGATCTTGACTTGAAATCATTAGCCACCAATGAATCGCTAAGAATAAACACATTTTTTAAATCTCTCAACCTTACTAATAACCCTGACAAGACAAATATAATTAAATTTGAGTTAAGCAAGAAGAAAAAAGATATATTATTTCATATTAACTTTGGAAATGTTGCAATACAGGAATCTGATTCTCACAAATTTTTAGGAATGCAAGTAGATAAACTCATGTCCTGGACTAATCATATCGATGACCTATGTAAAAAAATAAGTAAAGGTTTGTATTTAATGAGGGAATTTGCAAAAACTTGTAATGTTGAGGTTCTAAAACTTATATACTATGGGTTAATTTATTCACATATCCAATATGGTTTTGAATTATGGGGGGGTTGTAATAAAATGCATATGCAAAGGGTTCTAGTGCTACAAAAGAAATGTATCAGAACTATGTTTAAAATGGGGTGTCGAGAATCATGCAGGGAAGTTTTTAAAAGAAAAAATATGTTTACTGTAGTATCTCTATACATATACAAAGTAACTTACTTAATTAACCAGAAAAAACCAAAACTAAATAGTGAAATACATAACCATGATACTAGATGCAAACTTGACTTACATTACACCAGCTACAATGTAAAATCTGTAAATAAAGATCCCTATATAATAGGATTACACATGTATAATCGACTCCCTGCATATGTAAAAAATGAAAATGCTGTTAAATTTAAACAATGTCTCAAGACATATTTACTGAACAATCCTGTGTATGATATCAATGAATTTTTAAAATAATTTATGTAGACTATATTAATACTTTGTTAAACCAAACATCCTGTATATATTAATGTATTTTTATAATTTATGTAGACTAAGTTTATTTAATGTTAATTTTGTTTAATGTAAACTGACAATGCCCGATACTCGAAAAGAGTCTATAGGCTGCTAATAAATTACAATTACAATTGTGTCACATAGTGACCAGCTTTTAAAAGATTTGACTATCATTTTATCCTAGCGTATTCCCTTAATTCCCTTCTGCTTATAAGGAAGCAAGTAGTGAGACCATTTCTAATAATGTTTACCTCAATTAGCATGATGTAGACAAGAGAATAATCTTTTGTAAGAATAAATTGTTTCAAACAGATAAAGAAAGTCATCTGAGTAGAACACATCAGATAAACTGACCTAAAACTAAGGTTAATAATACAGAAGTAACTTCCATCTTTGTATTAAAAATAATTCTTTTATTGAGAGAAATTTAACAGCTAATATAATATTAATCTAACCTAATGATTTTGATTGCATTACTATCTAAAGTCAAAATAATGGATTATTTGATGAAATCATTGAATAGCACGAAAGTCTGATATAATATGAAGCTAGAGAGAGACAAGAATTGTTCTTTACACATTATAATAGGGAATTTGAACATAGACATAGGTTATATAAGGACTTCTGTGTATTTTTACTTTTAAGTATTGAAGAAAATTTGTTTATATAGAATAATTGGAACTTCCCACTTTCTAAAAATAATGAACCAGCTGCTACTTACATTGAGATTTTATCTGATAGGGCCTGGACCTTTCAGATTATGTTAGGTGATCTTTTTGGGGCATAAAACCCGTGGTGACCTCTTAGGGTAGGCAGGGGTAGGCTGAGTTTCAAAAATATTTTTAAAAATTGTTTAATAATACTTATAACAAAATGTATGAGTATCGAAGCTAAAATGAAATATTTTCACTTAATAAAACAAAATACACATTAATTGTAATGTAATATTACACTCTATATAGTTAGAAGCATTTAAATAATAGGATTCTTAAAAATTTGGGGAGATCCTCTTTCTTCTGGAAGGAAAGAGCAATCTTTTAAATGAGAATATACTAGATAGTGGAATGATGCAGAGCCAACTGTTGCTTGTTTGCAAACAGCAGGCAAATCTTGAGTTAGCTTGTCTTCTGATGTCTTGATCATAGCTCCAAGTATTTGGTGCCGCATTAGGGAAAATGCTCTTACAAATGCTGGAGTGGCGCTTGCATAGTACTTCAAGGCAGGCATACAGTAAATTTGCCCTGAAGTACTACTCATACAGTAAATTTTCTCTCCCCAAGTCAAATAGAATGTATGCACAAACTTTATTTTGTGCAAAAAATTGATTGCTGCACTATCGTGTGTTTTGAAGAAACAGAATTAGAGATGAAATTCATTTTGTAAGTATCTATGAAATAGAAATGCTTATTTCTAGGTCCTAATAATTTTACATTGTGAAGTAATATTCCATGATGACAGATATACTAGCTGAAATAATATACAATCCATTTTTGTGTCACAGTGACATTGAAAAATGACTCATTTTAGATAATGGAAAACCTACACCTTTACTAAACTCTGTTATTCATACTGTAACAGCCAAAGCTGCAAGAAAATTCAAGCCTTCCTGGTATGAAACACACAAATGGTTAATAGGAAGTGAAATTAAAGCCAAATTATACTGCTGGTCATGTCCACTATTTTCATGCAAACAAGGCACTTGGAATTGCAATAGTTTTTTGATAAGAAAAATTTATCCAAAGCCATTCATAACCATGAAGCTTCAAAAGAACACAAATTCAGGATTGTAAATTTAAAGAGACTGGAAAAGAATTTCAACCCCATTTCAGAAATGCTATCTGAACAACACAAAATTGTAAGGCAACAAATAACAAGAAAGTGGAGAAAAAAAAAAAAATGGGCAAATAATATGATGGTTAATTGATGTTGTCATATTGCTCTAAACTAGAGAAAACCTTTACAGGTCTGTTCAAAAGCATTCAAAATGACCTTATTGACTGTATACATAAAAAAATAATAACTGAAATTAGAGAAGCTCCCTTTTTTCAGTTCAGTGCGACATTGTAAGTACATACCAGTGCAAAAACCATAAAAGATGTTTATATATTTTTCTCCAATCTTCAGGCCTTTCCTGAATACTTTCTTAAGTCAGTTAAACGCACAGCTATTTTGGATAAAGTAGTTGAAAAAAGAATTCTGACTGCCAGTGATGAGCGTTGTAGTTCTAATGCAAGAAATTTGGAAGTGATTTTCAGTCATAGGGAAGCACTAATAACTGATTTTAGTGATATAGAAGATGCTCTTTCCAGTCCTGAAACCATAAATGCAGCTATAGGTTTGAAAAATCATCTGTGATATATGACATAGAAATTTTGTTAACTGTATTCAGGGACATATTTTCAACGATTGAAGTACTCTTCAATATACTGCAGAAGAAAATTGAGAGACATGAAAAATGATAATCAGGCCAAAAATATTTCAATATTGTGAACATCATGGAAAATTTGAAAGCAACAAGAGATATCCCCAATAGAAATCCAGCTCAATATAGAAATTATGGTTAACATTACATTTCAGCTTCAGACAAGGTTTAGAGACATTCAGAATTTGGAATTTTTTCACTTAGCAGACTCATCATGGTTTAGTGCCTTTAGAAAATATTTCCTGCCAAGGAGCTAGTTTTATTACAAAATTATTACGCTATGTATTTTGGCTTTTCAAGATTGAGAAACAAGCCCAAGTTTGTCTACTCCAATGACCAGTTCTTGTCTCAAAGTGTAACTGAAGTTATAAAACTGTTTATGAAAAGTGATATTCAAAGTATGTTGCTGGAAGCTTATAGTCTGTTTACCATAGCTACAACAATTCCTTCCACAAGTTACAGTGTCGAGGGAAGTTTCTCTTGTTTAAACAGAGCGAACTCTTACTTAACGAGCACAGAGGGACAGGACAGGGTTACAACGTTAGCGACGGCATCTATTGAATGTGAATTTCTGAATTCACTGGAAAAACAGGAGACATGGTACAGCGATGTCATCAAGCAATATGCCAGCATGAAGGATCGACACATTGATCTACTTTACAAGTAAAGATAGGCAAAATGTTTCTGCTAGACCTGTAATTTGCATATTGCAGATATTTGCCTACCCTGAAAATATCACTGCGAGCTGCCACAGCTCACAAGACAATTGTTTATTTGTGATTGGAGATGTAATCCATGAAATTGCTCCGCCAATTGGAGATCTTTATACAGTCCCAGATAAAGGCCTCTAATGCTTCATAAGCAATTTTCTTTCACCTATTTTAAACTCGCAATCAACAGGTCTTTCGCTCAACAATCATTTAACAAACAAAGAAAGGAGCATCAACTGCACTGTTCTGCTAAAATGCATTGTTCCCAAATATATTTTGGCAGTCAATTGATGAACACTCCCTGATTGGTGATTGGCATTTGTGCAACCAAACAAAAGTCAAATAATTTTAGGGGTTAACTGATTGCAAGGTTTTCTTTCCAAGCAGATAAGTGTTTCTTATAAGAAGTCATTTTTTTATTTTTCTACTGATATGTTTAAATTATAAAGTATTATAAATATAACACTTAACAAAATTTAATTTATGTGCAACATAATATGTACAAATCAATAATTAACTAATGATGCAGAGAATCTTCTTGAAATGTATCTTACCTTTTTAAAATTTGAAGTAAGAGGGCAAATCATTATCGTTTATTATGGTGTTCATCTGTATTTTATATTTATAAATTTTATAAATATATACTCTAATATTTAAAAATTATATGAACCTTAGTTGCTCAGCAACAGATACATTGGGTGATTTTTCTCAGTTAAAGCTTGGGTACTTTTGGGTGAAATTAATCAAATCCATTTACTATCCTCTATTAAAATTTTATCTTAGAAACAAAAAGCTTTTAAAGAGTTCATGATGGTTATAGGTTATTACAAGGTAACTTAGAATTTAAAAAGTGACAAAATGCTAAGATATTTATTTGCAACCTGAAGAATCTATGTACATCACTTTAAATGAAGAGATTTCTCATTTGTATTAATATAATAGTATATAGTGTTATTTCAGAGAAGATAGCTTTGTATTTTAAATAATATTAAACTAAAGATGCAGCACTTGACTATGCATGACTTGAGTCTTATTGCTGAAAATACATCTTGCAAATCGCATGTTCATTCAGTGTCACTTATTCCTGAAAATAATATATTTGTATACAATGTCTGAAAAATACTCACTCCTGTTAATTACAGAGAATGCATCTGAAACATCTATATTTATATTAATGAAACATCCTGTGCATCACTCAAATTAACATACCCATTCATTTTTAATAATAGTGATTTTTACTTCTCAAATAAGTATTTGATTCTCTTTCTCACACTATATTTACTAGAGTATTTGTTGCACTCTTACATTGGTTGCACTGTGTGTTTAAGATCTCTGATATGGAATTCTGTGATTTATTTCCTTTGAATTGTTACAATATAATAACCATATCTTTTTGTGTCATTAAGTATACATGGGTATTTTGTCAATACCCTTTTATTGGATAATGCTAATAGGAGTTATTTAGATATCATGGCTAATTAGATAGATAGGTTGTGGCACAAACTAGTGTTACATAGTAATGGTAGTCTTAAACATGGCTAACATGAATAGCTCCATGATACATACAAATTTAACAAGCAATTTATTTCTCTGTGTAGAATATAGATGTATTTGGCTACTGTAATTTTACTTCATAGGGCCAGGACTGAGTTAGAAGAATCACATGATTTCAGTTCGCGCTGGAGCCTGTCTTTCTTGTTAGCTATGTTAGATACCCTAGACTTGAATTATGATTTTTAGAGTAGAAGTTGTATGACTGCATAAAATACAATAATATATAAAAATAGTGAACATGGAATGCTCTATGGTTAGAAATAATAATTTTATGTTACTGAATGAATTTAAACAATGCATTAATTTACATTTTATGAGCTCAAATGATAAAAGTTTAATATAAGAGCAGATTAGCGTTCATTGCTGAAGTAAAAACCAGTATGTCCTACTTTGGGAGTGATTCTGTTTCTCTATGTGATATTTTAAATGAAAATAGATACACTGACTTATGGGTACTCACAAGTAAAATTAAGTAAAAAACTGATTTTTTTTTAAATTTTGTGCTTATAGTAACTATTTTTATCTTCTTTCATAACTGTATTTGTTATCACTCAATGATACGTAGAAATGGTACCATGTGATGTTTTCGAAGCTCACTATGCACATAGACAATCTACAAAAGCTGATTTTCTCGTTTTCTGTTTCCTTTTGGATATTCAAAATGTTCCACAAGATACAGATATTTTTTCAATTTGCTTTTAAATTTTAAGGAAAACTCTAATTAGTACAAATAAAAAAGGTTTGAAGTGATTTTTCTGAAAAGTTAATATTGATTAGCACATTATCACTTATGATTAGATTCCAAAAAATTGTCAAAAAATATTCTCTCTGCAAAGTTATATTTTTTTCTACCATACTAAAAGAGTAGCGAAAATCTTTTTCAGACATTTTGTTCTATGCTGTTCATTTTTTGGAATAAACAATAAAATGGATAAAATTATGCATTTTTCACTTGTGGAACATTTCTTTTTATGGTGAATAATTATTGAAACATTTAATAACTTCAAATTATTAAAGAATTTGCAATGAAATTTAATATGAACTATTCTTTACATGTATAGCACATGATATAAATTTGAAACAAATAAATACATAATTGTGGAAATTAGCAATTTTACTTATGGGTACCTGTAAGTCAAAAATAATTTTAATTCCTATTTATGAAGTGATGAATATTGCTCCAAATCCATATTATAGGGGACTCAGCCTATGAGAGGTCACTAAAAACAAAGATGGCTTATGCTGCATGTCAGGACGTTCAGTGTTCTAACTTTTGTCACTAAAGTACATAATCAGAGAAATCATTAAACAACCTATTTCTAAAAGAGGCCTATTTTGCTCTTCTTCTCGTAGTATGGGCAGTTGTCATAACATATATTTCAGATCATTATTGTATTATTATTGAAATTAGATAATTGCAATGATTTCACCCACCATAACTGTTGATTAATTATAAATAACCAATAACCTGTATTGCGAGGATGCGTCTTAGAATGTGTTAATTAAACATTGAACCATGCTATGGACATAACTTATGTAATGTGCATATGTTATATGTTGCAAATTACTGTACTGTAATAGCATGAAGAACAGCTTATAGTTATGCTTTAATATAATTTTGGTAAACGTACTTAAAATAAACAATTACATTTCTTGGTTTTCTTCTACACAGGTCTACCAGCAACACTTACACCAAAAATTGCAAAAACAATTCAAATTTCTAGTTAAATGCTAGTAATAATTAATAAATAAATAAAAAATATACAAGTATTTAATAATTAGTAACCGAATAACCTATTTAATATAATTATAATATATACATTATAATCAGTGCATCACTTGGTGACTAAATAGTCAAAATACAAAGTTCAAACACCTCGTATTTTCAGGGGAGCTGTCACCTGTGAATGGAACCTAACAACTGGAATTTCGCTAGATTATAGTGACTTATCATATAATGGTGGGAAGATGTCAAAGTTATAATTTAGTAACCTGTCATAAGCTGCATTCCCGTAAGATATTTTGTAATCATTGTTGGAAGCTTGAAACTCATTAATGGTACGCATAATTTATCATTAAAGCTTGAATTACATAGCTATTTGTATAATATTAAATTCATTTGGAGGGGTGGGGATTTGTAAGCATAGAGAGCTGGTGGAAATACAGAGTGGTACTGACAGAGAATTTGTTTAAAAGCAACTAATGCTTGGAAGTGAATAAATGTCTGCATACATGTATAATCCCACACAAAGCTATGGTCTGAATGTAACAACTTTTTGTCCAGTATCATCAATGAAGTTTAAGCTTTATTTGTTCAGAGATAAATGTTTTTAAATTACAGTGTGCTGCAGAAATGAAAAGCAGGTTTGAATCAATTTATAATTAGAATTTTATGGGATTTTGATGTGAATATGCGGTAGGATTGTAGAGTCGACCTTGGATATGCATTTCCCTGTTTGTATTCTGTCTGCAAATTTTTTTGTGTTATTTAATGAGGGAGCATGTATTTGCCATAAATTGTTCGTCAAAACCTGTTTCATCACAAATACCCAAAGGGCATTTCGAAGGGAGTTGAATGAACGTGATGCATCGCTTAACAATGCTATTCTTTGTTTGGTGCAACAATGGAATCATCAAGAAGTTAGTGTGACAAAGAAAACACTGCCTGGCAGACTTAGTTCTGTATACAAAAGGAAAAACATTGTACAAGTACAGGCATCTGTGTAGCAGAGTCCATGTCTGTCGATAACAAAATATGTAATTGCTTTACTCATATTGGATCAGAGTATGAAACAAATCTTCAAAAAATGGTGTTCTTTAATCTCCAAGAACTTCACTTTAAAATAACATCATAGGAAAATGAATAATAATTAGAAATTAAAATATTTTCGCTTTAAAACTTGCATATTGTTCTATTGCACCCTGTATAGAACGAATAATTCGTACCAGAACTCTCTGTTTGTATTTAGTTTTGTTTCAAATACACACTACCACTGAATTAATATAGTATGAAAGTACATGAAAATCCCTATGAACATAAATGTGCAATTACAGCGATGTTAGCAAGAAAAAATATGACTGAAAGAATTGATAGGACTTTGCTACGTCAAACAGAAGAGGGAATTAAGTATTGGAGGGAAGTTCTAAAGGGTATAGTAGCAACAGTAAAATCCCCTAGCTATGCATGGCTTGCCATTTAGAGGCACAAATGAAAAGTTTGGTTCTAACAATAGTGAAAGTATATCACGTCATTAGAACTGATTGCACAGTTCTACCCATTTCTAGTCAAGTATAAAGAGATATAGAAATAATGTAAGTGGCACACTTACTGGAGATGGTAAATTTTATAGTAAATGAAATAAAATCAGCTAAGTACTTTTCTATAATTTTAGATTCATCTCCTGAAATTGTACATACAAATCGATTAGTATTCATCATTCGATACATAACTGAATGTGGCTCTCCAGTAGAAATTTCTGTCTAACTCTGGTCATAAGTCTGAAAGCCTAGCAACAGCTGTGATAGAAACTTTGAATGAGCTTGGTTTTGTTATTAAAAATTTCTGTGCTCAGTCCTATAATAATGCTAGTAATATGTCAGTTCTTAGGTCTTCAAGTATGAATTAAAGATTTAAATCCCCTTGCTGCGTATGTTCCATGTTCGGCTTATTCTCTCAATCTTGTTTGTTCTTATGCCGTGGGATGTTGTATGTCCGCAGTAAACTTCTTTGGTGTCATTCAGGAGCTATATAACTTCTTCTCGGTGTCTACAAATAGGTGGAAACTTTTACTATCTCCTCTGAAACCAAACTCTACGGTGTTGAAAAATGTTTCACAAACAAGATGGTTGCCAGGTACGGTGCTATGTTCTTCATGGTTAGAGATCCAATCAGCTCTAATTGCAATACCTGACAACAACAGAGAGAAACCACTTACTCGTTTTGAAGCTACAGGTCTTCATGATTCACTCCAAAATTTGGAGTCATGCGTTACTACATTATTGTAGAATGATATTTTAGAAAGGTTTACCAGTGTGAGCAAAACGTTATGATCTGTTGAGGCTGGATTAGAAGTCATCAATCTTTACAATTCATTAGTAATATATCTTAAATGCAAAAGAGGTAAAGCTATGAACCTGTGTGGTGAAGAGCATACAATACACAGCACCAGGAAACGTAGAACATAAATTGCAACATGGTGAGCAAAGAGAAAATTTTGCATTTTCTGGTAGAGACAATAAAATTACAGAATAATAAAATCTTTCAATGTTATTATTGACAGGCTATATCAAGTCCTGAAACATAGATATAATGCATGTAAAGGATTGTTTGCTAATTCTGATTTTCTTACAAAGATCTGTGAGTTATGCTACATTCACAATGAGAAGCAAGCACAGACATAATGTAAGCGCAAGAGTTTGGACTCATATTATTTAATGTAAGCATTCACATAGAAACATGCAAGATGCAATGCAATAAAATGCAACGCAAGAGTTTGCAAACTCCAAACTTTATACTTGCATTGTGTGCAAAGAGGATTAATTTTGCTCTTTTGCTCTATACAGTACCTGCTGTGCAATATCAGACGATCGCAATGCAAGTTTTTATAGCACCCTGTGTACATACAAGCCGATCTTCCATTTGGCTGTGACGTGCCCTTTTTGAATTGCTGATTCTGTGCTTTGATTTAATGGATGTACCCACCATCTCAGTCCAGATTTGTTGGTTCTCACAATTCGTAATGTGTAAAGAGATAATGCATATTTTGGTCAGTTTATAACGTCACTGCTGCATCAGTTGTGTGTATAATTTTATACTTATTTATTTATAATTAAAGATTAAGTTAATTTTCTGATATAATATTGTTGGTTATGTCTTTAATTTTGAAACTTGTGGTGCATGAGATTCTCATGAATTTATGAATCTAGAAACCCTTGCAAACTTCTTGCGTTACGCTTACAATTGCATTGTGAATGGTGTCTCCTTGTATCTGTACTTATGCTATGTTACGTTATTGTGAATATAACATTAGACACAAAGCAAATTTTCAAACTGGCTCAAACTTTAAGAGCAACTTCTTGGATGACATAGATGATGAATTCGACAAGAATGCATTCACCTTTGATACTATATGAGTGAGGGCAGTTTAGATAATTTTAATTGCTGTGTCTATACAAAACACTCTATAAGAAAGGCCTCTTGAATGTTTATCCTAATTTTGGTGTAGTGCTATGTACATTCTGTGTACATCTATAGCAAATTGTTTGGCAGATAGATAATTTTCAGTGTTCAAAAGAGTTAAAAATCATTTTCATTCAACAACATGCCAAGAGAAATTAAACACTATGTCAATTCTTTGAATCTTGTCTGATGTGCTTCGTCAGATTGACATTGATGATGTTTTCAATGCATTTTCTATGAAGAAAGTACAAGGAAATTGTTATAATTTACAAGTAAGATGCATGTATTTTTACTCCAAATAATTATTTTTTTTCTTTTCTGAATTGTAACTTTAATTTAATGTTGTTTCATTTAAAACTAATTTAAACTCATAATGACCTGTATAACAGCTGCTTATATTGTTCAGAGAAAATTGGAGTTAGAAAATTTTAGCCTGCCAAGGGGCGGCAAAATACCTAAATCTGGCCCTGCTAAAATGATCCTGGTAATTGACGGTGACATTAATGAAAATAATACATTAGTATATATTACTTAACTGAGCATGCAGCTCTAATTGCATAACTTATATAAAAACAAAAAGGTTATTTTGAAGTGTGTAAGAAATATGATTTCATATTTATGTCTGACCACATTGTTTCTTTATTGCTCATTTTAGCGTTAAAATCAAAATAGTTCATGAGAATTTAAGAGTTTTATGTGAACATAGTCAGCTTTTGACCTGGGACCTGTTTCACAATGTTTACAAGCTTTGTTAATTGTAGACTTTATTTGTAATTTGTAAAAAACTGTTTCACAATGAGTATAAAGTTTAACTTTACAAGCACACTTAAATGTTTACAAATGAAATCTTTTACAGTTTTATAAGTGTTTTGTTTCACAATCAAAAAGTAATTTCACACATTTGTAATTTGTGTTTGTGAAGTAATCTGTTTACCTTCAAAAGGCTTAAGGTTTGTAGAGCAACTATATTTTAATATTTGTGAGCATAAATTGCATAGAAAAGTTTACAATTAAGAATACACCACAATATATCTGAAAACTTCATAAAATACTATGTAGCAGCAGTCACAGTGATTGAAATAATGATGAAGTTCATGAAGACTTAAATATAATAGGCTCAGAATTAATAATGATTTTAGATAACTTGGATGATTCCTTTTGCAATGAAATTGTTACATCAAGTTGTAGGACAACACATTCAGCATACAACAATAAAAATGGAGCCATAACCTTAAAACAAGAAGTGCACATATATGTATCCCAAGTTTACACTTACACGAATTTGTGCAATGTCCATTACATCAAGGTCAGACTGTATGTATACCAAAATGTGAGAATGTTGTTAGTATTTTATTTCTTTGAATCCTTATACACAATTAAATACTGTATATGTGTACTTTAGATTAAATACACCATAAAACGTACGGGATGTGCTAGGCATGAAGACATAGCTTAGCTCTTCAGCATTTTTTGCAACACATGGTTGGAGGCGCTTTGAAACAGGAATATGACAATGTGCATAATGTTTACTTTTGTAAATTGAATATCTGGATTTGTAAAATTCCTGAAACTTCACAAGTTAACAAACTTTTATTGTGAAACAGAGTTTACAAGCATTTGTAAATTCTTACTGTATAAATTGTAAATATTGTGAAACAGGCCCTTAGTGTATCTTTCTTTTAGCTAAATAGCTAGTGACTTTCAAATAAAAAATAAAGTTATATTTTTGCAAGCATCTGTGCTCTCAACATGTAAACAAAATTTTATTTTGCATTGTTCTAATAGGCCGCGCCGTGGCCGAGTGGTTAGACCACTTGCCTCTCACCTAGACGGCCGGGGTTCGATCCCAAGCGACCGCATGTGAGATTTGTGGTGGACAAAGCGGCGCTGGGGCGGGTTTCCTCCGGGTACTCCGGTTTCCCCCGCCATCGCATTCCACCGGTGCTCCATCATCATTCATGTATAACCAGTGTCACCGCCTGCGGTGCCATAAGTAGTTAAAGCGGGTGTTAAACACTACCAAAAAAAAAAAAAAAAAATTGTTCTAATAAAGTTGTATATACACTGCTCATAATACAAACTTAAGTAATCAAGTATATCCTTATATTAAAAAAAATCTAGAAAGAGAGAAATGGTTATTTGGTAAATATTTTTATGACATTCATACAGCAAGTCCTGATCATATTCAAAAGTAGATTTGGTGCTTAAGGAGAAATGATATCGGTTTAAAAAAGTGATCTTTAAAAGTGAGAAATAGGAAATATAAGAAATACAAATCTATATATTTTCTAATAAATACAGTTTAAATAAAATGTGAAAGACATTTATAAACGTTTTTTTAAGATTAGTTTGAAGTATTTTCAGACAAAAGTGCAGGTATAAGTACTAGCCACATAAAGTGAATAATATAAGGTCAGAATTTGTTCTGATATTTCTAAAAACTACAGAGTAAAATCATTAATAAGCTGATGTATTTAATACCTGCTCATCCCTGTGTTTGCCATATATGTAATTTATGTTCCTTTGTATATAAATTTTAATATGAATGTCTGTTAGTGAAATAGGCTATTAACATTCAACTTGAGTGTATATTTTAAGAGAATACTGAAATAAATATTCTTCAGATGATCTAATATTTACTGTGTTCCTAAGTCCTAAAGTCCTGTTATAATTATACCAATTTACTTTTATGTAAGCTGTTAGAAGATATCTGCTATATTTCTGAGTTAAGTGTTTCAGTACAGAAAACTTGGAAAAGCAAGCGTACAAAATATAGTGTTGGAATTTGATTTATGCTGTTACTACATTTTAAAACTCAGTATATGCACACAGGTAAATAGTATCAATTATTGGGGTGAACTGTGCTTGCAAAAATTAGCACATTTTTCTCTCTCCCCCTCACCTCTTTGTTCCTTCTATTCTTTCCAATGTGCAGAATACAAGAACAAGTATTCTCACCATTGCAGGAAAGAAACTAGGCTGGGATCAGTAACTGTATTTTTAGATATTTAAAAATAAATTATCTAAAATGAAAAAACAGCTTTTAATACATATGTAGGTTCAAATTTTGAGCTTGCTATGCTTAAAAGTCTGTACAGGTGTAGGCTTCTCCTTATCTAAGAGAACTATTATTAGACTCAAATCACACAAAAAAATTATTAGAATCAAATCACCCAAGAAAATTATCTCTTCATTATTTACATTTCAAATTATTTTGTCAGATTTCTGTGTTCTTATAATGTTAATAACTGTTTGTTTTTATGTTGTTTTTTTTTTTTTTTTTTTTTTTTGTTTTTTTTTTTTACCTAATAATCATCATTCAGCTGGCTTGTATCTCTCCTGCAAGAAATCTGATAAAAAAATTCGAAACTTTACAATGGCAAATCTTTTGTAATTAAAGGCCTAAATATCAGATATAGCTAAGACAGTGCAAGGGGACAGCTCACACAGATTATTGCGGTTACCATCCCCTGGGAGGAAAGGATACAGTTCATGGGCCACATGCATGTTTTACTGCTTCAGAGAGGAGTTAATAGTATTAGATAGTAATAGTGCATCAGTGTAGGTAAACACATTTGAAAAATTCACTGTCAATAGCCAAACTGACTCAAATTCTTTTGTCTTAATGGACTGTCTTTATCATCTGTAGTTTAGCTGCTTTTAGGGAAAGTAGAAAAGAAATTGTGCTTAATGACCAGCTTAAAAATGAAATATGTCTACATAATCAAAAAAGCGGTACAGAGTTATGTCTAAAATGCTTACTGATGCAGTAAGTTTTCTGGAAAAACAAGAATTACAAGGACATGATGAAGCAGCAAATTCTGTTAATCAGGGCAATAATGTGTAACTGTTGAAGTAAACTGCAGAGTATGATCCTCTTTTAGTGCAGCACTTAGAAACCTCTAATATGTTTAAAGGAATTTATAACAGAATTCAAAAGGACCTAATACAAGCCGTAGTTTTGACTATTTTATCAACTATAAAACATGAAATTGTAGATATTCTTTTTATCCAACACAGTGAAATTTCTTGTCAAGATTGGTAAACACTGTGTGTAGGAACATAACTAAAGTTTGTGATGCTTCAATGATATCCTAGAACACTCTCAAGAAATTGAGTCCTATTTTAGCACTAGTGGAAGATTTCAAATTTGTTTTTCTCCTAAATATATTCGACAAAATATTTAATTTTACAGATGTGTTGTACAACATCCTTCAAAACCTAGCAAATTATATTTTATACAGTCAACATAAAATCCAAAATTCACTGCTCCATAGTTGCATTATAAGATATTGAGAACAGATTTTTCAAGAAATCTTGTCTCAAGTAAAAGATTCTTAGAAGAGAACAAATATTAAATATAAACCTCTGTACTCTGAAGTGTTTGATATCATTGATAACTGCTTGACTTAAGATTGTTCTAAATTGAAATTTTTAAATTTATTGTTGCATGAAAACTAAGCACTAAATCTCCATAAACAGTTTTCTAAGTTTCTTATATACATATGGAAAATTCTTTGATACCATTCTATTAGGAAAAGAACTGTAATGTAAAATACAAGAGTCTTGAAATAAAATCTCAAGTGAACTTGAACTACTGAACATTAATTCAATGTTAAAATAAATTTTCTGCAGTTCAAAATATTAATGTCATTCTGCGTACGATTCCTGTGAGTATTTACGTGAGAAAAGAGAGAGACTCTCATTTTGGAATTATTTCAACTGAAGTTCGCCTATTAAGAAAACTCAGAAAAATGAACAAAAATTAGTATTAATTATTTTATCCTCACAAGACTTGTGAGGGAGAGTAGTTGGAGAGGTAAAGTTAGACTGAAAAATCCAATGCTATAGCTGGGATTTGAACTGTGGATCACCCAGTAATTCTAACCACTGAGCTATCATGGCAGAATGCCAACATGGCATTAAATTCCTCAACTGACTTGCATGTTTCCTGGTAAACCACAAGGTGATCTCAAATTATGAAATGACATACCCCAATGGTGACTTACAATGTTGTAAAGGCTTCATAGTTTAACCAACTATAAGGTCAATATTATTTATTACAAACATATGTATGGAGTATTATGTTATATGGATGTGAAACTTGGACAATTTTAAAAGCAGAAAAAAAGAGAATAGAAGCATTTGAAACATGGTGCTATAGGAAAATGCTAAAAATTAAATGGAGTGACAAAATTAAAAATGAAGTATATAAAAGAGCAGAAGCGGAAAAACGAATTTGGAACCAAATTAAAAGAAGAAGAACAAAATTAATAGGCCATTTATTAAGACATCAGAGCACATTGAATATTATAATAGAAGGTATGATAGAAGGAAGAAGTGGCAAAGGAAGAGCAAGATCACAATATATAAAACAAATTATGGAAGATATGAAATGCAGTAAATATGAAGAACTCAAATGGAAAGCAGAGAGAAGATCTGAATGGAGAGTCGCTGCAAACCAATCCAAGGATTGAAGACTCCTACCAACAAGGTCAATTAACAACCAGCCAGGAGATCTGTGGTTCAAATCCCAACTGTGGCATTGAATTTTTTGGTCTGACGTTACCTCTTCAACTCCTGTCCAATACACAAAGCGTTTGCAGAAAAGAAAAATGTATTAAAATTAATTGGTCTAATAGTTTGTTAAACTATGAAGCTTGAAATTTAAAGTACTTACAACATTGTAAGTTGCAATTGGGGTATGTCATCTCATAATTTGAGATCACCTTGTGTTTTACTGGGAAGCATGTGAGTCAGTTGAGGAATTTAATGATATGTTGACATGTTGCCATGGTAGTTCAGTGGTTAGAGCAACCATCTAGAGACCGGGAGATCCATAGTTCAAATCCTGGCTATGACACTATTTTCAGTCTGACTCTACCTCTTCAATATAAAATGTCTTAATTTGCTTCTCAGATGGGAAGGATGATATTTCAATTCCCTTGATCTTACAGAGGTGATCTATCAAAGTGTCGAAAGTGAACTTAAGTTTAGATACTAGTTATTTTCTATTACATTTTACTTAAAGTAACTTTTTAGATACAATATTTCAATAATTATTCTTGCAATTTAACAGGCTGAGTTACTATTGCGTACATAAAAACTAGAATATTCATTGCCTAATCCCTGTTTCCTGCATCTGTCCCATCGTTATCTGTTTCAGGGTTGAAGGACCAAACGACGGTTTTTGGAGAATGGCGGCTGGCAATTGCTTGCACTCTGTAAGGTTTCTTTCCTGGTGTTGTTGCAGAACCAGTCTGTCAGGATCCACCTTGGGATGATTTGGGCAGATGCCCTTTCGGGGTGCCCCAGGGCTTATCGGTGGAACCCAGGCGACGGATGCATTTGATCTGGAAACAATAGATGCAGTCCATACTTGTATTGGTCATCATTCGGATGACCTTTTGGGTCGTTTCTCTCATCCTTCCCTCCCAGAGATCACATAAGTAGCAAAGGGCTACCATGCCTATGTGCTTTCACAATGAAATGCAAACGCAGACGTAACATAGCATAAGCGCAGACGCAAGGAAACACCATTCACATTGCAGTCGTAAGCGCAACGCAGGAAGTTGTCACAGGTTTCTAGATCCGCAAATTACTTGAAAATATCTTTCAGATTACAAATTAATAACATAACCAACAATACCACATAAGAAAATTCACTCAATATTTTATAAAATAAATACACTACATACTAACAACTGACGCACGCGGCAGTGACGTCATAATAATTGCTCATTCAAAATGATTGAAAATAGGGTAATTCTGCACAACGGCTCTATTAATTCTACCGTCTGATAAACGGAGATACGTCAGGGTATCTATAGCAGGAAATAAAAGTGAAATGTGTAGATTCTGTGAAAACATATAAAGTAATTTAAAATCGGTTAATAAATAGAGTCTTCAATTTAGATCCAGCAAAGACCATTAATTCAATACAATACATAGAAAATCTGCAATTCAGATCCAGCAAAGACCGTGAATTCAATACCCGCCAAATTATACGTAAATCAGGGTAATTCTGCACCTTCTAGTTATTAACCGATTTTAAATGACTTGTGTTTTCACCACAATCCGCACATATCACTTTTATTTTCTACTATAGATACCAACATGGTAGTTCCCGTTGTGCAGAATTACCGAAAATAGTGCAAACATAGAGACTGTAGTAAGTGATAAAGCTACACATTTATCTCTCTGTGTCTTAGATTTATGAGAAGTAATAAATCTATACACAGATGATAGGTACATCCATTAAATCAAAGAAGGATTCGCAAGGAGACTGTCATAATCTCATGAGGGAGATTAGAGATTGCGCGGCACGGCCAAATAGAAAAGCATACATGTACAGCAGCAGGCCCTGTAAAATCTTGTAGTGCGGTCGTCTAATGTTGATTTCATAGGTAATGCATAGAGAAAAGAAGCAGACTTCATCCTCTTTACACGCAACGCAAGGATAAGTTTGGAGTTTGGAAGCTCTTGCGTTGTATTGCATTGCATTGCGTTTCTATGTGAATGCTTACATTAAATAATAGGAGTCCAAACTCTTGCGCTTACATTGTGTCTGCGTTTGCATTTCATTGTGAATGCAGCATTACTCTGAATGAGGAAGCGAACGCGCTATTCCTAAAAATCTGCTCCCTTGAGCAGGCCCAAGAACTCGTGTAACCCTCCTCAGTAGGCCAGCGACCTTGCATTTGTTTACAAAGAGTCACGCGAACGATGCCTGTTTATCAGATTGTTTTCAATTGTTCATTTACACACACTATGCTGATATTGGCAAAGCAACGTGAAATAGCCTAGTGTAAAAGGGCTCAGTGGCGTGCAGTAGTAATATCTTTCTGGGAGGGGGGGGGCGGCAGAAAAGGTCTTTCCCAACACCATTTAACAGATCAGTTCAGGGGAAAAAAAACTCTGATGTGTTACACTCACATGACTTTCTCCAACTTTTCTACAAAGAAAATTCTTCTAATTACTTCATACTAGTCGAGATAAACATTAGTAGAATTTTCTTATTACTTAGTTCCTTATAAGTAGAAGGAACTAAAGGAATACGCTAGGCTAAAGTGATAGTCAAATGTTTTAAAAGCTGCCGTTATGCGATTGTCATTGCAAATCGTTTCTTGCTTGGTCAGGAGTAGAACAAAAGAAAAACGAAACTTCCTATCTGAGAAAAGTGTAAGTACTTTACAATTGAAACGTTAGCAAGGAATATCTCGGAAAAGGTTACCTCTACAACAAAAATGTAAAGAACATACATTGAGTGTTTTGACGAGATCTACATTTTTTGTGAAGTAAGTATTTGTCTATCTCATACGGTTAGCAATTAAGTAAAATTCGGCAAAATTCATTCAGAAAAAAAAAGGAAAAGAGGTCTTCAGAAGCTATTCCCAGAAAATTCAAGATATAATTTTATATGGGATGTAATATATATGGTATTTTAATCAAAATCGTTAGTCATTTTTGAGAAAATTAAAATTTTCGAAAAATTTTCCATGTGAAGGATAGTTTATAGAGGGGGGATTTTGTTGATAATCTTCGTGTCCTATCCTTCGAAGATACTAAACCTAAATACAAAGTTTGGTATTTAACAGTCTTTTCGTTTTTGAGCTATGCTGTCCACAGACACACACACACACACACACACACACACACACACACACACACATACGGACATTTTTCTCTAAGTGCTTTTTTACTTTCTCTATACGTGCTATGTATGTAGTGTATAGAGAAGGTATTGCACTCCACCAAAAAAATCGATACCGAGATTTCACCGGAAATATATGTTTCAGGGTCCTCTGTATCCAAAAAAAAGTATTTTCAGAAAAAGGTCCGCGTGTGTGTGTCCGTGTGTCTGTGAACACGATAACTCAAAAACGAAAAGTCGGTAAAATACCAAACTTGGTATTTAAGTTTAGTGTCTTCCAGGGCTGCGACACGAAGATTTTGAGACAAATCCCCCCACCCTAAACTACCATTTACATGGAACTTTTTTGAAAATATTCATTTTCTAAAAAATGGCTCTAAGGATTTTGATTAAAATGCCGTGTATTAAAGATATTTACCTGACAAATAAAATGTATATTTTGAATTTTCTGGGAATAGCCTCTGAAGACTACTTTATTCTGGGTCAATTTTAAGGAATTTTGCATAACTGCTAAACCGTAAGAGATGGACAAAAACTTACCACACAACAAATGTAGAGCACTTTAAAACCACAATTTATGTCCTGTACATTTTTTTCGTGGGGTTGATTGTTTTTGAGATATTCCTTCTTTTTTGGTTTCAGCTATGAAAAATGTATACTTTTCTCATACAGGAATTTGCAACTCCTGCCCATACAAACAAAGGAACTTCAATCACATAGCAACCGGCTTTTGACTATAACTTTAACGTATGGTACTCCCTTATTTCGCTTCTACTTTCAAGGAAGCAAATAATAAGACTATTTCTGCTAGTTTTTTTTTTTTTTTTTTTTTTTTTTTTTTTTTTTTTTTTCTGGATTAGCATGAAGTAAATAGAAGCATAAGCTTTTTAACAACACTTTTTACAGAGATGTAGAGAAAGTCTTGTGAATGGAACACATCAGATTTTTTTTTGATTCAGGTGACCTAAAACGTTCCTGTGAAATCTCTACATCGAATTTTTGGGTGGAATACAATACCTTCTCTAACCACTATGAAAATAAAGCTTACCTCCTTCATTTGTACTTAAACAAGTTATCCTTTCTCCTTTTCGTGCAAATTTGTCTAATTTGTCAAACTGTCTGATTATTAGATACCTTCTCTACACGTACTATGTACTCAGTGTAAAGAGAAGGTATTGGATTCCAACCAAAAATTCGATACCGAGATTTCACCGGAAATAGACGTTTTAGGGTCCCGTAATAAAAAAAAAAGGATTTTTAGAAAAAGGTCCGTGCATGTGTCCGTGGGTCTGTGAACACGATAACTCAAAAACGAAAAGTCGGTAAAATACCAAACTTGGTATATAAGTTTAGCATCTTCCAAGGATGCGACACGAAGATTTTGTGGATAATCCTCCCACTCCAAACTACTCCTTACATGGAAAATTTTTCGAAAATTTTAATTTTGGCTCTAACGATTTTGATTAAAATACCGTATGTTAAAGATATTACACGACAAACATAATTTATATCTTCAATTCTCTGGGAATAGCATCTGAAGGCACAGGTAAAATACGAAAAGACCTTAAATACCAAACTTGGTATTTAAGTTCGGTACCTTCCAAGGATGCGACATGAAGATTTTCAATAAAATTCCCCCACCAGCAGCTACTCTTTACACGGATAAAATTTCGAAAATTTTGATTTTATAAAAAATGGCCTTAATGATTTTGATTACAATCTCTTATATTTAAGATATTTACATTGCAAATAAAATGTATATCTTGAATTTTCTGGAAATAGCCTCTGAAGACTACTTTCTTCTGGATGAATTTTACAGAATTTTTATAAATGGCAAACCGTAAGAGAGACAAAAACTTGCTCCAAAAAATGTAGAACACAATAAAAACACACAATTTATGCTATATACATTTTTTTAATGGAGTTGATCGTTTTTTAGATATTCCTTGTTTTTTAGGTTTAAGCTTTGAAAAACATACTTTTCTCATACAGGAATTTGTCAACTCCTGTGCATACAAACAAAGGAATTTCAGTCACATAGCAACCAGCTTTTGACTATCACTTTAACCTATGGTACTCCCTTATTTCGCTCCTACTTACAAGGAAGCAAGCAATAAGATTATTTCTGCTGATTTTTCTCAAATAGCACGAAGTAAATAGAAGCATAAGCTGTTTAATATAATTTTTTGCAGAGATGTAGAGAAAGTCATTGAATGAACACTTCAGATTTTTTTCTTATAGTGTTTAACGCCCGCATTTACTATTTGTGACACCGCAGGTGATGACACTGAGGATAATATATTATATGGAATGACGATGGAGCACCGGTGGAATGCAATGGCGAGGAAACCGGAGAAAACCCGCCCCTGCGCCTCACAAATGTCATGCGGTTGCTTGGGATCGAACCCGGGCTGTATAGGTGAGAGGCGAGTGGTCTAACCTCTCGGACCCAGTGCGGTCAGTTAGTCAGCTGGCTGATTCGTTCTTACTGGAGGCAAGGGTACGAAAGTGTTTAGATAAATTAGTCCAACTATACAGGCGCTGGACGAACGTTGCACATTTATGCGAAAATGTTTTGAAGCGTTTTAAAGTTTAACCTTGAAATTTAATTAATAAAGTTATGATACTTCAGGAACCAGCCTTGTCCTGCACTCCCCTTAGAAATTAAATGCATTCGAATCTCAAAGGTGGAAATTTCACATTTTTCCCATCGACAGAATCACATTCAATCAAGAATACTAAATTGACACCATTACTTCATCGCTGACACTGAAATCTCGATCAAGTTGATAATAGGATGATGCAGGACAGTGAAGATTAGCTTTTGCGGTAAATGGGAGCCACAAGACTGCCCGTTTAAAGTTACAATTGTGACATAGACAAATGTATTGAATGTTTGATGATAGAAGTTTGGCGCGGCGGAAATCGATTGAACGCACGCTTCTCATTTGTTAAGGAGCCAGTATGCCGCTTGGGGTGATTTCATACATGCTTGATTTTTATTATCTTTACATGAACTGGTGGCCGCTAGGAATACTTGCTTTCGGACTGCTTATACTACTTCATAAATCAACGGGATATTCAGTTAGGATGGTGTATGCAGCCCAAAATACACTTTTGAACTCGGCTGAGAGATCATTCTGGGAACTTCAAATAATGGTTGGCCACCTTATCACGTTCAACCGATATGAAGAAAGAAAGAAAACAACAACAACAACAAACAAACGTTTTGGGGACAGTGAAAATCCTTAAAGATCCCTTCAGTCAATATCACATCAAGCTGCAGGTCTTCGCAGCTCTTAACTTTTATCTGCCAATCCTTTTGTTTGGCCTTAATTCATTTTCCATATTTGCTATTGTATTTCATTTTCTGCTATTAACAACAAATTAGGGCATCAGGTCATTAACGAGGTTATATAATTATTTGAAATCGAGAGGATACGATGTTCCTTTTAGGATGACATTGAGATTCACCTTATGGCACGATGCCCGAGCCAAGTTTAGATGATTTTGTTCCGATATACAAGAGCTACAGCACAGGCGCGATTCACATGGACATGCCTGTAATGCTTTGGCAAACATCCCAGCATGTGTATTTTTTTTAATGAACGAATGATTTATAACTAAGCAAAATGAAAGGGAGAGCAATTACTTCATGCGTGAAAATGTATAAGAATAGACATCTGAACCTAACCAATAAAATGTACTGAGTTCAGCTTTTTCGATCTATTTTTACTTTCTCTACACGTACTATGTACATAGTGTATAGAGAAGGTATTGTAATTCACCCAAAATTCGATACAGAGATTTCACTGGAAATACATGTTTTAGGACCCCCTGAATAAAAAAAAAACAACAGCACATTTTTAGACAAATTACCGTGTTTGTGCGTGTGTATGGGCGTGTATGTGTCTGTGGGCAGCATAGCTCAAAAACGAAAAGTCCGTTAAATACCAAACTTGGTATTAAAATTAATATATTTTCAAGAAAATTCCCCCCACCCTTTACATGGAACATTCTCCGAAAATGTTGATTTTCTCAAAAATGGATCTAACGATTTTGATTAAATTACCGTATATTAAAATATTGATATGGCAAATAAAATGTACATCTTGAATCTTCTGGAAATAGGTTCTGAAGATCTCTTTATTCTGGATGAATTTTGCAAAATTTGTCCATAACTGGTAAACCGTAAGAGATAGATTAAAGCATACTATACAACAAATGTAGATTTCATCAAAACACATAATTTATGTAGGTAATATAAATTTTTTCTGCAGTTGACCGTTTTTGAGATATTCTTTGTTATTGGTTTCAGTTTTAAAATACTTAAAACTTGTTCTCATAAGGGCATTTGTTAATTCTTGGTCATTCAAAGAAATTAACTTCAATTCCATAACAACCAGCTTTTAAAACATTTGATTATCGCTTTTGCATATAGTAAGTACTCCCTTACCTTCTGCTTACAAGGAAGCAAGTAATAGGGCAATGCCTGCTAATGTTTATCTCGATTAGTATGGCATAGATAGAAGAATAAGCTTTTTAACAATAATTTGTTTAGATATGTAGAGAAGGTCGTGTGAATGGAACACAACACACTAATTTTCCGGATGAATGTTTAGAATTTAGATTAGAAGTAATGAAAATATGACGTTGAAAGGGGATACACTCTGCAAAAGTCGATAGGAAATTACTAGAAAAAGCATAAAAAGTGCTGGCTTTTAATGTTTGCCTTTGGATATTTTTACTCCTTTCGTACACAATGTGCATGTTCATGACATTAAAGTGCTGTTTATTTTGGTTTGGTTTACTTTATCTAGTCTTATGCAAGTATTACATTTGGCTACAAATTTCGATACCCACAAAATTGTACTTTGAAGCTTTCAAAATAAAAAGGTTATTGGGTTGGTACATAGGGTTCCCACCTAAAATATTGGGGGTAGGGGGAATTCCTGTGATTTTCAAAAGTCAAGCGTGGGGAAAAAAAAATGTGTGTATTATTTTACACTTAATTTTACCTGTTGATAAATTTATAACATTATATTTAAATGGGATAAAAAATTGACAAACACTATCCCCATAAAAGAGAAGGAAGAAAAATAATCTGTGTTACACTCACATGACTTTCTCTAGCTGTCTACGAACAAACTTCTTACAAAAAATTATTCTTCTTTCGGCAACATGCTAATCGAGATAAATATTAACCGAATGTTCTTATTACTTAGTTCCTTATAAGTAGAAGGGAACTAAAGGAATGCGCTATGCTAAAGTGATAGTCAAATGTTTTAAAAACTGTCTTTCTGCGATTGCCATTGCAAATCGCTTCTTTGCTTGGCCAGGAGTAGAACAAAAGAAAATCAGACACTTCCTGTCTAAGAAAAACTTAAGTACCTTACAATTGAATCCAATAACAAGGAATATCTTGGAAACGGTTACCTCCACAACAAAAACTTAAAGGACATAAAATGTGTGTTTTGATGATATCTACATGTTGAGTGCACTAAGTTTTTGTCTATCTCTTACGGTTTTGCAATTAGGCAAAGTTCATCCAGAATAAAGAGGTCTTCAGAGGCTATTCCCAGAAAATTCAAGATATACATTTTATTTGGGATGTAAATCTTTAATATACAGGATTTTAATCAAAATCGTTAGAGCCATTTATGAGAAAATCACAAATGTTCCATGTAAAGGGTAGTTTGGGGTGCAGGGGATTTTTCTCAAAATCTTCGTGTCACTACTGAACTTAAGTATTAAGTTTGTTATTTAACGGATTTTTCGTTTTTTGAGCTATGCTGCCCACAGGCACACACACATACAGATGGACCTTTTTTTCGGACTCAGGGAACCCTAAAATAGGAATTTCCGGTAAAATCTGCGCATCGAATTTTTGTGTGCAATACACTACGTACATAGTACGTGTAGAAAATGTAATAAGTGTCTCTACTTTCTCTACCGCAGGTGCAACTTTCTCATGGAAAACACATTTATAAATTAGACTTATCCACTAATATTACTTCCATATATCGGCATTGAATGATTAGTTATTAAGTGAAATAACTGACAAATGTGCATCTTTTATCTCTTCAGTGTTTTCTGGGAAACACCCGTCACTGGGAAGAAAATGAAACGTAAATTTGTGACCGAAATGAAATTGATTGTAAGCCATGCTTAGTGCGGTCTTGCTCGTAGCTTTGGTATGGGCGAAATTCATTATCAGCTCCTCGCATTATAAGGGAGTTAGTTGATCCTTGAGCGGAACACAGACTTAGTCGTTACAACTTAATAACATCCTTTTACTTTCTCTACACGTACTATATACATAGAGACAAGCCGTTGCAATGCACCCAAAATTCGATAACGAGATTTTACCGGAAATACACGTTTTAGGGTCCCCTGTATAAAACATTTTTAGAAAAGGTCCGTGCGTGTGTGCGTATGTGTGTTTGCTTGTGAACACGATAACTCAAAAACGAAAAGTCCGTTAAATACTCAACCAGGTATTTGAGTTCGGTATCTTCCAAAGATGCGGCACAAATATTTTCAAGACAATCCCCGACCCCCAACTACCCTTTACATGCAAAAAGTTTCGAAAATTTTGATTTTCTCAAAAAAAGCTCTAATGGTTTTGATTAAAATATCGTATATTAAAGATATTTACCTGACAAATAAAATGTATATTGTGAATTTTCTGGGAATAGTCTTTGTTTACTTTATTCTAGATGAATATTACGGGATTTTGCACAACTGATAAACCGTAAGAGATAGACAAAAGCTAACTTAACAGAAAATGTAGAGCTCGTTAAAACGCACAATTTATATTATATACATTTTTCGTGGAGTTTGTCGTTTTTGAGATATCCCTTGTTATTGGTTTCAGCTTTAAAATACTTATACTTTTCTCATACAAACAAAGGAACTTCAGTCACATAGCAACCAGCTTTGACTATCACTTTAGCCTATGGTAATCCCTTATTCCCCTTCTACTTTAAAGGAAGCAGGTAATAAGACTATTTCTGTTAATTTTTTTCTTGATTATGATGAAGTAAATAGAAGCATACGTTTTTTAACAATAATTTATTGCAGAATTGAAGAGAAAGTCATGTGAATGGAACACATAAGGTTTTAATTTGAAACTGCAGGTGGCAAAAACTTCGAGCTAAGAATTGGGGAATACCACTTCCCAACTCTCCCCTCCAATAGACTCGCCTGTGGGTTGGTTGTCCTAAGCTTGGGGTAATGCGCCAAATCATGGGAGATGGATACCGTTTCTGTACTTTTAATTGTGTTAAAATTGTCACTCACTTCAGGCAGGAGTGACAAAGATGTCCTTACGCGAACCACAAGATATGCAATACGCGCAACACCACTCTGCAACATGTAAAATCTGGTGCGTTCCATTCACATGGCTTTCTCTTCATCTCTGATTGTCAATAGGCCTGTTCTATCTACTTCATACTAATCGAGGTAAAAATTAGCAGGAAAGGTCTTATTATTTAGTTCATTATAAGTAAAAGGGAAATAAGGGAGTACGCCAGGCTAAAACGACGGTGAAATGTTCCTATGGTATTGAAATCCCTTTCTTTGTGTGGCCAGGAGTTGGCAAATTCCCTTATGTGAAAATTATTTTAAAACTGAAACCAATAACAAGGATCATCTCAAAAATGGTGGACTCTCGAAAAAAATCTGTGTTCCATTCACATCACTTTCTCTACCTCTCTGCAATAAATTATTGTTAAAAGCTTATGTTTCTATTTACTTCATGCCAATGAGAAACTCGCCCTCCGTGGTGTAATGGTTACCATGCTGACTTCATATACCCAAGGTCGCGGGTTCAAACCCGGCGGAGGACGATGGATTTTCTCGGGCGTAAAAATCCTTAGCATGGCTTCCTTCGGAAGGGAAGTAAAGCCGTTGGTCCCGTGTCGTAGATTTACGGCACGTAAAAGAACCTCAAGCCTGGTTGAGAGGCCTCTGAGCAAAATTAAGCGGTCTTTCACGCCCAATTTAGAGTGGGACGCTGAGAACCACAGCAGTTAAAGAGTGCCCATAAATAACACGACATTAACATGCCAATGAGAAAATATTAGCAGAAATAGTCTTATTACTTGCTTCCTTGTAAGTAGAAGCGAAATAAGGGAGTAGCATAGTTTAAAGTGTTAGTCAAAAGCTGGTTGCTATGTGACTGAAGTTACTTTGTTTGTGTGGACAGGAGTTAACAAATTCCTGTATGAGGAAAGTATGTTTTTAAAGATGAAACCAAAACAAGGAATATCTAAAAAAACGACCAGCTCCACGAAAACATGTATAAAACATAAATTGTGTGTTTTAATGTGCTCTACATTTTTTTTGTGTGGCAAGTTTTTGTCCACCTCTTACGGTTTACCAGTTATGCAAAATTCCGTAAAATTCACCCAGAATAAAGTAGTCTTCAGAGGTTATTCCCAGAAAATTCAAGATATACATTTTATTTGTCAGGTAAATATATTTAATCTACGACATTTTAATCAAAATCGTAGAGCCATTTTTTAGAAAATTAAAATTTTCGAAAAAAGTTCCATGTAGCGGGTATCTTCTGGAAAATCTTTGTGTCGTATCCTTGAAGGTCTTTTCGTTTTTGAGCTATGCTGCCCACACACACACACACACACACACACACACACACACACACACACACACACACACACACACACACACACATACACAATCAGACAGACAGACACACGGACATTTTTCTAAAAATGCTTTTTTTTTGGATTCAAGGGACCAAAAATATGTGTTTCCGGTAAAACCTCAGTATCCAATTTTTGGGTGCATTACAATACCTTCTCTATACACTTATAGAGAAATTAAAAATGTATGACATAAATTATGTGTTTTAACGAGATCTACATTTTCTGTGCAGTAAGTTTTTGTCTATCTCTTACAGTTTAGCCTTTATGCAAAATTCTACAAAAGTCATCTAGAATAAAGAGGTACTCAGAGGTTATTCCCAGAAAATTCAAAATATACATTTTATTTGCCGTGTAAATATAATATACCTTATTTTCGTCAACATCTTTAGAGCTAGTTTTGAGAAAATCAAAAAGTCGAAAAATTTTCCATGTAGTATTGGGTGTCACATCTTTGGAAGATACTAAACTTATGTACCAAGTTTGGTATTTTACCGACTTTGCATTTTTGAGTCATCGTGTTCACAGACACACGGACACACACGCGCGCGCCGGGCCATTTTCTAAAAATCTGATGTGTTCCATTCACATGACTTACTCTACATGCATGTAACAAATTATAGTTAAAAAGCTTATTTTTCTATCTACACCATGCTAATCGAAATAAACATTAGCAGAAATTGTCATTACTTGGTATCTTTTGTAAGTAGAAGGTGAATAAAATGTAATGTGTTCTATTCATGTGATGTCCTCCAGCTGTTCGACAAACAACATTTTATTCAACATATTGGAATTCCAATCTCTTTGCCTTCCAGGAGTAAACAAACGAGAAGAAAGGTATCCTTCCGTTTGAGAAAAGTTTAAGTGGCTAAAATTGAAACTAATAGTCCGGATAATTTCAAAAAAGATTAACTCAAAAAAAATTGTATAACATAAATTGTGGTTTTAGTGAGAACTACATTTCTTGAGTGGTACGTTTTTGTATATCTCTTACGGTTTACCAGTGATACAAAAGCCATCCAAATAAAGAGGTCTTCAAAGGCTATTCCCAAAACAAGAAGAAAGGTGCCTTCCCGTTTGAGAAAAGTTTAAGTGGCTAACGTTGAAATTAATAATCCGGAATATCTTTTAAAAGATTAACTCTACTAAAAACATCTGATGTGTTTCATTCGCGTGACTTTCTCTACATTTCTGCAACAAATTATTGTTAAGAAGCTTATGCTTCTATTTACTTCATGCTGATCGAGAAAAAAATAGCATAAATAGACTTATTACTTGCTTTCTCGTAAGTAGAAGGGAAATAAGGGAGTACCATAGGCTAAAACGATAGACAAAACTGGTTGCTATGTGACTGAAGTTCTTTTGTTTGTATGCACAGGAGTTGACAAATTCCTGTATGAGAAAGGTGTAAGTTTTTTAAAGGTGAAACCAAAAACAAGGAGTATCTAAAAAACGATCTACTCCACGAAAACATGTATAACATAAATTGTGTGTTTTATCGTGCTCTACAATTTTTGTGTGGTAAGTTTTTGTCCTTCTCTTACGGTTTAGCAGTTATACGAAATTCCGTAACATTCATCCAGAATAAAGTAGTCTTTAGAGGCTATTCCCAGAAAATTAAAGATATACATTTTATGCCAGGTAAATGTTTTTATATACGATATTTTAATCAAAATCGTTACAGCCATTTTTGAAAGAATCAAAATGTTCGAAAAGAGTTCTATGTAAGGGGTAGTTGAGGATGGGGTGATTTTCTTGAAAATCTTCGTGTCGCATCCTTAGAAGATAAAGTGAGGTATTTAAAGGTCTTTTCTTTTTTGAGCTATGCCGCCAACAGACACATTTTTCTAAAAATTATTTTTTTTATTCAGGAGGTCTCAAAACATGTATTCCCGGTGAAATATGGGTACCGAATTTTTGGGTGCAATACAATACCTTCTCTATACGCTATGGGCATAGTACGTGTAGAGAAAGTAAAAAAACAAATGGACAGGCAGCCAGAGACTGCTTTCACTTAAGGGATGCACACAAAACGAATTAGTTCTATCCATTTATAACTCTTGTTCCAAGGATACTGAACCAGAGGTAGCGAAAACAAAACCCTTGAACTAAATTTTACTTTCTCTACACGTACTATGTACATAGTGTATAGAGAAAGTTTTGTATTGCACCCAGTGGCGGCTCGTGGATTAAAAATTTAGGTGTTCACAAAATCAGCAATTTACCACCGCCGCAGCCACTACTGCTACCGCTGTCACCGCAACATCAAATCTAGTAATATTAGAAACAATGATAGTGCCTAATAACAAGCATTATAAATTTGTTACACAAATCCTCACCCACCCAGTATTGTAAAGAAGTTGAATTTCTGTGAGAGTTAACAGCAACATGAGGTGATGAAGGACTGAAGTCCTTTGATGCAGTTCATGTGAAGAATGGTATTTACAGTGAATAATATTTACAGTGTTTGAATTACGCAATTAACACCAAATTTATTTGTACAGAAATTCCACGCGCCGGTTTTTCAAATGTGCAAACTTTTCTATCACATAGTGATTAAAGTCTTTTATGCTGTTAACCAGTTTCTTCTCAATAGCAAGCATTGCCAGTGCTGAAAGTCGGTCTTCAGTCATCGTATTCCTAGTAAAGGTTTTAATTCTTTTTATTGTGGAAAAGCATATTTCTGGTTCTGATGTAGTCATGGTCGTAGTGATAACAATCTTCATTAGATCGGTTAATAGCGGAAAAGTTCCTTCGTTGAGGTTGTTTTCTGTTTTGAACTGCTTAACTCTCTCTTAAGCTTAACTCTCGCATAAGATGCAAATTACTAAAGACTGCGGTTGCACTTCCGGATAGTTTCAACTAAATCTCCAAGATAGCACCACCTCCCGCTGATAAACAGAACCTTCGAGGTGTTAATGTGCACGGTCGCACTGTGCTCATTTCTGGCTGTAAAAATCCGAGCAGCTTTGTTACCCGCGCAAGCGCAGAGCTGGTAAACGTTAGTACGCATAGATGTTATACGCTAGCACACGAGGCCTGTGCTACAAGCGTTGTCACATACTCAGGATTTCGGCTGTGTTCAATCTGAAGAGCAGAGCGCGGTATACTTGAACAAATGGCATCGGATAGCGCATTTTATTAAACGTTTCCTGAAAGAGACAAAGAAGATTCACTAAACATTTTTGGAGGTTCACGTGCTCTTGTGCTCCTACACAGCAGCCACCGCTGATTGCACACAAAAATTGGATACCGAGATTTCACCTGAAATACATGTTTTGGGTCCCCCCCGAATTCAAAAAAAGTATTCCTGGAAAAAGGTTCGCGCGCGCGTGTGTGTCTGTCTGTGGACAGCATAGCTCAAAAACGAAAAGACCGTTAGTTTGGTATCTTGCAAGGATGCGACACAAAGATTTTCAAGAAAATCCTCCTCCAAAAAAATGTAAATGGCGTGTTATTTATGGACGCTCTTTAACTACTGTGGTTCTCAGCGTCCCATTCTATACTGGGCGTGAAAGATCGCTTATCAGGCTTGAGGTTCTTTTACGTGCCGTAAATCTACGACACGGGACCCACAGCTTTACTTCCTTTCCGAAGGAAGCCATGCTAAGGATTTTTACGCCCGAAAAAATCCATCGTCCTCCGCCGGGTTTTGAGCCCGCGACCCTGGGTATATGAAGTCAGCATGGTAACCATTACACCACGGAGGCCGACAAAAATTCTCCTCCCCCAACTACCCTTTACATGGAACTTTTTTTCGAACATTTTGATTTTATTAAAAATGGCTCTAATGATTTTGATTAAAATATCGTATATTAAAGATATTTATATGACAAATAATACGTATATCTTGAATTATCTGGGAATAGCCCCTGAAGACTATTCTGGCTGAATTTTACGGAACTTTGGATAACTGCTAAACTGTAAGAGACGGACAAAAACTTACCACACAAAAAATGTAGAGCACTTTAATACTCACAATTTATGTTATATACATTTTTTCGCGGAGTGATCGTTTCTTAGATATTCCTTATTTTTGGTTTCAGCTTTGAAGCACTTATACAGTACTTTTCTCATACAGGAATTTGTCAACTCCTGTCCATACAAACTAAGGAAGTTAAATCACATAGCAACCAGCTTTTGACTATCACTTTAACCTATGGTACTCCCTTATTTCCATCCTACTTACACAAGTAGGCTATAAGACTATTTCTGCAATTTTTTTCTCGATTAGCATGAAATAAAAAGAAGCATAAACGTTTTAACAATAAATTGTTGCAGAGATGTGGAGAAAGTCATGTGAATGGAACACATCAGATTTTAGCACTTTTCCCCTCAAAACATTTATCTCTTCCTAGGATATTGTTTCTGTTACATAAACGTAAATTGCCTATAAAAAGTGTAGTGATGATGACGAAGAGCTATAAAATCAAATCACACTGAATATTACAAAAAACTTCAATATTTTGTTTACATACAGAAAACAGGATTTGCGAGAGTGAGGAGCAATATTTTGTTTAGTTATTTTTATTTTGATATGAGAGGTTCGTGGAGGAAGCAAACTCTGGATCATTGGATGGGTGATGCCCAATGTCTGGTACTCGTATATAGCGGTGAAGAAGGAAATGAAATATAGTGGTGAAAGGGATGACAGATAAATTCGCAGATCAAAATATCCAATCGAGCATTCATCTAGCAACCGAGGAAAGCCGCAAAATCACATTCATTAGTTTGGTGGGTTATTTGGACCAAAGAAGGACGTCCCGAATGCTGTGTCACACAGACGTTACCGCCAGAGCCACCCGCTGGAATAAAACAGTAAAATAAAGATAAATAATGTGTTTGCGGTGTCTTACATGAAAAGGCAACTCTTGCAGTAAATAAATTTTAAATACAAATTCCTATTTTTTCGAAATCAGTATATTGAATTCGAATTCGGAATAATTACATTTTCCATAATTATTTTAGTGAAAGAAAAAGAATGCATTCATGTTAATGACGCTGTCAATTGCCTGGATCATGTCATCTCCGCCGGTGTGTCGGAATTTTGTCCCGCAGGCTTTCTTTTACATGCTGGTAAATCTAATGAGATGGGGCTGTCGTTTTAAGCATATTTAAAAATATCGATCTGGGCCAGTTTGAACTCGTGACTTTGTTTTAGTGGAGGTGTACAGAGACTACTTATTCACAAAATGTTGCTACTAGTCCTTTTTATCACAGCAGTTGAATTTACCGGGTATCAGTGAAGCCAACTGTACGAAAATTCACCGCAGGGAACAAATAAAAATATTAGGATAGCATTGGCCGTGATAAACGGCAAAAATACAGCAAAATAATGTAGTTGTTTAATAACAGTTGCCTACTTTAAATTTTCGATATTCCTTTTTTGGGTTAGCAACATTATTTATTATTGAACACTTTGTATACTAGTATGCGGCATTTCCAAATGAAACGCTTGGCTCTTGGATCATTAGGATAACAGCCACCGCCCCCTTATTTGACAACCTTGAGATCAGCAGATGAATTGTGCAGGCCAGTACCAGGTGTACTAGAAAGAGCGATGGTTCCTGAGCAGAGGGCATTAGGCTAGGACATTTAAAAATAAATTTAGTCGGTAAAGATTACCCATTTCATGTGTTGAGAATTTGTGTTCGCGAAAATCGCATTTCTCCGATTTAAAGGTAAGAGAAAACATAGAATGTATACTTCCTAATTAACGGTTAATTAATGTCATAAGACTTACGCAATAAAGGGGAGACTCCCTCACGATTTTGGAATTACGTAAGCTCAAGTTTTCGCTTATACAAGCAGACTCGCATTTATTCAACTTCATAGAGGCACTGCATATTTAAATGTGCTTAACGATATTGATTTCTCTTTTATTTTAGCTGTTAGTCCTTTTACTGGTTTGCTTTTAGTGCTTAAAAGGGGTCCCTTAGGAATGTTGATACGTTTGCCTTGTCGGTAACGTATAATTTGATGATAACGTAACCTGACTTTGAATGCCATTCTGCAAAAAGAATGAATACCAAACTTATCGGCTTTGCACTAATCCTTAATCACATTTGAGGTGATTTACTTATTGAACAAGCAAAAATTGTATAACTTTAACAGAACTGAACACCAGTTAAATTATGCTTACGATAACCATTCTTTGCAAGAATTGTTTTTATAAACTGTAAACAAATCAAGTATCTACAGAAAGAAGGAATGTCAGTACCTTTATAAGGAAATGAGCTGTTTTTATCCCCAGATACTAAAGTATTTGCAAATTAAAAGTACAACATTTTCTCCCTTTTGGAGGGCATAATACAGTATAGATGCAGTGACAGCAGAATCTGATATTAAAGTACCTATTGCTAAGATTACTTTTCATTTATGTTTTAAACAGTTGAGTGTAACCATGCTATAGCTGTTGGAATGCTTAATTTCCAAATAACTACTTTTCTCTTAAAGTTGCAATTAAGCTTTCTTGTTGTGTTCCAGTATGACATCCTTCCTTTGAAACTAATCGTTACAGCTTTTCTTTATTTTAATCTATTGGAAATATTACTTGAACCTTAAGTCTTTTTAGCATAAATTGGAATTTGCCTATTTCAGAGGATTCTTCTTATCATTGTTTCCCAGAAAAATGCATAATTTTTCTGACTTGCTTATCAGTCATATCATAATGAACATTTAAAAGCTCAGATTGTTTTTGAAAATTTTGTCTTATTGGCACTAACAATATTTTAAAATAATAAATAGCTAAGCATAAAATAATAGCATGTCTGTAAAAATACTGCTTGTTTTATAATTAAAAGTTTCAAATTTTAAAAAGGAAGTCCTAGGTGCAGGTAAACACATTTTATGACGATTTCAAACCATTAGACTAATTATCCAGCCTTAGTTAAAAATGCTAAAGGGTGGAGATACAGCCAAGAAAATTATAAATAATATGTAGAGGATATGAAATAATGGCATAACTCTTTGTCATGTGTAAATGGTTGTCATTGACATCACATTTCCATTATTTTAATGCATGGGGAATAGGTGCAGTAAATATACATACTGACAAACGAAAACCGTTTCACATAATAATATGCTTGCAGGCAGGGACACTCACCTTTAAGGAAGGGCAAAATGAGTGGGAGTCAACAATCTGTTCTTTATTTAATAACATCAGCATACCACATGTATAACTTGTTTTTTCTTTTATTTTAATTATTTATGTCACTATTTTCCCTTTACTATACAAATTAATTGGGGGCTACTTGCAGGACTGAAACTTTCTTAAGAGTGATACAATTTTCTTTCAGAATAGAGTGGAGTGGAAGAAAGTGGGTCAGGTGTACAAAGCCTTGTAAAGATTCACAAATTGTGATGCGAATAGTATACATTACTCTGCAGAATATGATCTTTAAGTTGTGGAGTTTTCAGCATTTTGGTACAACTTCATTCTTAAGATGTGCATGCTGTTGAGAGAATTTCTCACTTTGGGGTTAGAGCACACATTGTTAGATTCTGCTTTCAAATTTTGTCATGGGCGAAACCAAACCAACAAAATGGCATCTTTGGACTTGGCCTGAAGTGACTATTGTAGTGATGGAAGTGCATTATGAATTAATGCCCTTAAACTGAAACTTGAGGTTTTGTTGATCTTTGGAATATTCTTCTTCTTCTTCTTCTTCTTCTTCTTCTTCTTCTTCTTCTTCTTCTTCTTCTAATAGTGTTTAATGCACATTTTTACTGCATAGGCAGTGGACACTGGTATTAAAGACATTGTAGCAAGGAAAGGGAGTTTGGGAAGAAAACATTCAGGCCTAAAGTATCTTTGGGACTAAAAGTTTAGACTGTTGTATGAAATCATGTATGGCATCACTATTGAATGACACTTTCTTCTACTTGAGGGGTATTAATTAAACAACTGCATTTTATTTATTTTGTATGTTTTTTATAGCACAATACCTGCTTAGCAGACAGACAATACATGTTAATATCCAGAAATTGAAATAACACTGTTCTATATTTTCAGATTTAAACATGGCATCTCGATTTCGAAGATTGGCTTTTGGCAGTATAGCTATTGGCACAGGCGCATACCTTACAACATGGCTCCTTACTGGAGAAAATGTGTTTAAGGTAATATAATTGCATTTTCTTTTATCTATACTTCTCATGCGTGAAGTTAATTTTGACTACAGTTATTATGTTAATTTATAAATGTAAAAAGAAGCTAGTAACAGTGAAGAATAACACAAATATTAATATAAAAATAATAGTTAATGTTAATTATGTTAATGTTTGAAAATTATGCAAAAATTGAATTTTATGTGCATTGATGGTTACATGTACATGGTTTTTCACTGATGCAGATGAAAAAGGGTAGATATCATTCAATTCTATCCTCCAGAGTAGGGCAGGTTCCAACCTGGTGGAGGGTGATGGAACTTTTTGGTCATAAAAATACTAAGCATGGCTTTCTTTGGAAGGGAAGTAAAGCTGTTGGTTCTGTGTTGTACATTTGCAGCATGTAAAAGAACCTCAAGTCTGATGAAGAGGCCTCTGAGCAAAGTTAAGTGGCCTTTCATGCCCAATATGCACAGTCTTACCATAAATACTGTCACAACTTTTGAGAGTAGCTGTACTTCCTGGCTCTGCCTGCACATACTTTTGTTGTGCTATTCAGCGCTGAGTCATTGAGAATTCAACTGCAGAGCAAGAATGTTGTTTGTCTTGGTTGTCACAATGGAATGGGGCGATTACAAAAATCATGTAGCTGTAGTAGCCTTGCACAAGGTAGGCAAATCCCCAGATGAGATCTTCAAAATTCTCCAAAAGTTGAAAATAAGCAAGAGGTTTATGTACTGCACTGTCCAGCGCTTCCTTGAGACTTTAACTGTGAAAGACCACCACAGGCAAGGAAGACCATGCACTGTGCGCACTCCAGAGTTGGTGAAAGTAGTGGAGGCTCACATCCAAAGAAATCCCATACAGAGACAATCAGTGATGGCTCAGGAACTGAAAATTTCTAAAATGTCTATGTCGCGCACATTGCACAGTGACTTGGTCTGTGTGCCTACAAATGGCGGAAAGGGCACCTCCTCACAAGTGAGCTGAAGCACCAGAGGTTTCTTAAATCAAAACAGTTATTGCAGCGTTATGCAGCAAATGGTCACAGAAGAATCCTTTTCACTGACAAAAAAGTTTTCAGTGTTGAGGAGGCTTTCAATGCCCAATAGGATCGAGTAAGTGCCAGATCATTTAAAGAATTTGCTGAAAAGGCTCTAAGGGTCTAGAGGGGCCATCATCCTGCATCTGTCATGGTTTGGTGGGGTGTGAGCTACGAAGGAACCATGGAGCTCCACTTCTGCGAGAAAGGTGTGAAAACATCAGCCAAAGTGTACCAGGAGACAGTGATGGAGAGAGTGGTCAAGCCTCTCGGCAACACACTCTCCCACGGGCAAAACTGGAGCTTCCAACAAGATTCAGCCCCAACGCATAAGGCAAGGACAACTCAAGAGTGGCTCCGGACTTTATTTCGAACTCAGATTGGCCTTCTGCAAGTCCAGACCTGAACCCCCTGGACTACAAATTGTGGTCTAAGTCTCAAGAAATAGCTTGCAAGAAGAGACATCTTAATAGTGAAAGTTTGAAGCATTCTCTTAGTAAGGCAACAACAGATTTCCCACTGGAAACATTGCATAATTCAACAGATGAGTGGCCACAAGGCCTGTGTGCATGCCAGAGGTGGTTGTTTTGAATAATTATGTGTCAGTTTGATTCTTCAAACATACATGTAACTAATATTATCAGTATATTAAAACATCTCAAACCACTTTGGGTATGTGGTATTAATTGACCGTCACTGTTACTAAATTCCTCCAAACATCAATCACTTTGTGTAAATTTATGGTAAGATTATGTAGAATGGGATGCTGAGAACCACAGCAATTAAAAAATATCCCCCCCCCCCCAAATCTCTCGACAGTTTAACACCATTAATGTTGCAAAAAATACATTTCATGAAATCTATTTCATCTTAAAATTCGTTAATAAGCCCCTGCTAGAGATTCCTAAAAAAACATAATGAAAGTTGATTTCATAATTATACATTACACAAAATTGTTTTTGCTGTCTGAGGGTGGATGACTTGCACCTGTGCCGCACACTTTTTCCTTCCATTACGGCTGCACCGAAAGTGGTGAAAGGTGCCGGAATATACTTAGATTAGGATGCAGACGTGCCCACACCTCACACAAACTTATTAGCAGTTGATATAATCAGTGCAATGGAAAAGTTAAACACTTAGTTGTGCTATTTAACTGAAGTGACTAGCTATGATTATCAATTGTGCAATAAACAGCAAATTGAATAAGTTAAATGATTTCCATTACGATTGGAAGTCAAATGCTTCTTACACTTATCTGATAAATACATAAATAGATTTTAATGTATGCATGTAATTGACTAATTGTATGTGCTATGTATGTGCTTCTTTGTGTAAGCCAAAATGAATAAAGTTAAGAATATAGATGTTAAACAAGGTTTCAGGACAGGCTGAAACTAAAAAGGTCTGACTTCTCAGTTGAATGTACAGATCACACAAAACAGAGAAATTATATTGATTTAATTGTTTTTTCACACAAGCCGTGTGTAGGACAGGAGTTGAATAGATAGTCGACTGAAAAATTCAATGCCATAGCCAGGATTTGAATCACGGATTTCCCAGTCTCTAGCTGGGTGCTCTACCACTGAGCTAACATGGCAACATAGCATTGAATTTCTCAACTGACTTGCATAGTTCCTAGTAAACCACAAGGTGATCTCAAATTATTTTGAGATGACAACCCAATGGCGACTTACACTGTTGTAAGTACTTTTAAGTCCAGGATTCATAGTATAGCCAACTATCATGGTTATTTGTATTGATTTAACTGTGGCTTATTTTTCTATCTACTTCGTGTATATCAATATAAACATTTCCAGAAATACTTTCAATACATATTTCATTGATGATACACAGAAATAAGGAAATGCACAGGCTAAAACAACATTCAACTTTTTCAAGAATGGTTGCTTTGTGGTGCATTGACATTCTGTATGTACTCTTTGCTTGACCAGGGTAAAGAAAAATGAATAATGATTTGCATTTGAGAAATGTATAATTATTTTAAAATTGTAACCAATAAATAGAAATATCTTTGATATGGTTAACTCAAAAAAATAAAATAATTTGACATAAGTTGTATGTGTTAATGGAATCTACATTTTTTGATCAGTAAGATTTTCTCTAGTTTACCAGTTATGTAAGTCATCCAGATGAACAGGACATCAGAGACTATTCCCAGAAAATATATACATTTTATTTAGCATAAAATATATTAAAGAAATTACATTTTAATCAAAATTATTAGAACCATTTTTGAGAAAACTGTTCCATATAAAGGGTAAGTTGTGGTTGGGGGTTTTCTTGAAAAACTTAATATTGCATCCTTGGAAAATACTGAACTTGAGGCATTTAACCAACTTTGTTTTTAGCTATGCGTTCTCTCATGCACACCCCCCACCCCCACTTACACATACTCTCCCTCCTTCTTCTAAAAATACTTTTTTTTTTTGGATTCAGGAGAATTCAAATCATGTATTTGCAGTGATATGTTTTTGGGTGGAATTACCTTCTCTGCCTACTATGTACAATGTACCTATATGGTTGAGAAAGTAAAAGGTGTTTTAATAGAACAAATACTATTTCAGTTCTTTGTCATATTTGAACAAATGTAAACATAAAAGAGACAAATGCTGAATAAAGTAAAAGAAAAGAAGAAAAAATCACTCTAGAAACAAATAGCATAGAGTAGCATTTAGAGTATCGCATCTATAAACTATTGCCAGTATTGGGGTTAATTTGTGTTTTGAAAACTGTTCAACCTCCAAATTGGGTACTAGATTGGAAAATTGAATCAGATGAGAAGTTCTAATGCTTGTACTGACAGCTTGCCATGTTAGTACATCAGTAAGAACATTGGTACAGATAGCTTCAGATTCAGAATTTCAAAATTCTTATTATGGTATTAAGTTTTTCAAGTCTCATTCAATTCTCTAACTTAATGGCAAATTATTTTTGTTTGTTTAAGGTTTGGGAGGTTCAAGCAGCTGAAGCAAAGAAACGAGTTAAGCGACCTATCCCTTCTCGTGCTGAGCAACTCAAATCTCTTCAGACAGAAAAATTTGATGTCCTTATTATAGGAGGAGGTGCTTCAGGAGCAGGATGTGCTCTTGATGCTGTCACAAGAGGTAAGTATTGAACATGTGTTCAGAATACTCCATTTGCCATAATTGCAGTTTGGATAATGTTTGATAAAAGTTGCAGTTTTAAAGCTGATAGAGAATGCCTAATAGCTTCATGAATTGTTAGCTTTGTGCTTCATTAAAGTTTAGAAATTTATGAAATTGTCATGATCATTTTTTATCAGCACTTGTACATATTGATTGTAACATTAATGGGCATACACAGGGAAGTTATTATAATTATCTAAGAAGGGGGGGGGAAATCTGATGTGTTACATTCACATGATTTTTTCTACCTAGCCTGTAACAAACTATTCCTACAAAAGCTTATCCTTCTATCTGTTCTATTCTAACTTTAAAATAATTACTACTTAGTTCTTTATAAGCAGAAGAACAATAAAGGAATATATCAGGCTAAAATGATAGTAAAATCTTTTAAAAGCTGATCGATATGTGAACAATTGAAGATCCATTCTTTTTACATTTCCAAAAAAACAAAAGAAAGATGAAATGAAAGATAACCCCATTTGAGAAGATGCATAGTTTAAAATTGAAACCAATAACATGGAATATCTTGAAAACGGTCAACTCTACAGCAAAAATGTATGTAACAAATCGTATATTTTAACGAGATCTACATTTTTCGTGCAATAAATTTTTAGTTTATCTCTTACAATTTACCAGATATACAAAATTCAGAAAAATTCATCCAGAAGCTATTCCCAGAAAATTGAAGATAAACATTTTATTTGTGATGTAAATATCTTTAATGTGCAATATTTTAATCAAAATTGTCACTCATTATTGAGAAAAACAAAATTTTCAAAATTTTTCCCATATAAAGGGTAGTTTGGGTTGGAGGATTTTCTTGAAAGTCTTCGTGTTACATCCTCGGAAGATACCAAACTTAAATACCAGGTTTGGTACTTAACAGTCTTTTTGTTTTTGAGCTATGCTCCCCCCTTCCCAAACACACACACATCCGCCCACTCACACACACACACAATACTCTTTGTAGAAATGTTTTTTTTTTTGGACTCAAGAGTGCCTCAAAACATACACTTCTGGTGAAATCTCGGTATCAAATTTTTGTGTGGAATACAATACTACCTCTATACACTATGTAGTACATAGTGCATCTAGAGAAATGAAAAAACTGATCCTGCATCTCATTTTACTATTTAAAAAGAAAACTTACTTGGAATTGGAGTAAAAACATAGATTACACTCAGTGAATCTCTGCTGAAAATGGTGGCAAAAGCCACCGAAACATGTCCAAAGTAAGTTACTTTATTTCAAGAGTGAAGTTTGAGTGAAATCTATGCTTTTACTCCTATTTGATTAGTTACTTCACTGTGCATTCCCATTAATGTTTTAACATACTTGGAACTTTTTTCTGAGCATTTTCAGTGATTTACAGGAGAATTTTTTTGTAGCTGGCGTAAAATCTTATATGATGCCTCTGACCAGTTGGATTCCCACCAACTAAAAAACACACCTGTTAAAAATGCATACTTGTGGAGTATCTACCTGTATTTCTTTACAAATGTGGCAATCGTATTTGACTCCATTTTTCTTCTTTTTCTTTTGAAGATACTAATTAACATCTCTTCAATAATTCCCATTTCTGTTCATTTTCTAACATTTGCATTATGGTATTTTCCACAGTTATATCTTTGTCAAATCTTCTGACATATTTGTGTTTTATATCATTTGATTTTTCACATTTTAATACTATGTATACTGGTGCATCCTTTTCCTCACAGTACAAGCAATTTTACTGTTGACTAATGCAATTTTAAAATTTTTATTTCCCGACTAGAATTGGGTTAAGAAAATGCAACTTGCCCATGTTTCCTATTTAACCAGGTTTCTACAGTAAGTATGCTGCAAAAAATGGCCACCATATATTGTCCATTTGGCTGGTAGTCGTACCACTTGTCACCCTGTCACACATGCGTGGACGTCAAATAAAATTCATCACATAACAATCATCAGAATAAACACAAAGCACGCCTTGTCACAGGAGATGTTGGAAATGCTGTCCATCTGCATCAATACATCAGCAGCATCTTCTAAGGAAATTTTCATTTCAATGCATTATCTCAGCTTCCGAAATAGTGTAAATTTATGTCCTGATATTTTGTTTTAATTCTAATGTGTGGGGGATTGGTTTTGCATACTATTTTTCAAGTTTCCCCATAAATAAATATCACATGCCGTAAAGTCAGAGGACCGAGCGGGCTATAAACCATTAGTCCATTACTAATGATTCTATCCTAAAAAATTTATGCAATAAACTGTAATGATTCATCAGCTGTATGCACAGTGGCAGAATCCTACTTGAAATATCCAGACTGACATTCAATGTCTGTCAGTTGTTTGAAACAAGGTGCCAGCATATCATTTCTATATCTTTCTGCATTTATGGTATTCTCAACAAAAAAATAGGCCCTATTATTCAATGTCCATTTTTTTGTGCACCATATCCCGATTTTTTATCATAAAAGGGAGTTTCATGAATGAAATTGGGTTTGTCTGTATCATAATATTGATTCTGTAGTGATGACACATGACCGTGCTTTGTCACTGAATAGTACTAATCGTGGATCAATTGTTCCATCATTAACATTTCTCAAAATCCAGTTACAGAAATTTACCCAACTCAAGTGATCATGTAGCAATTCCTGAACAACCTTGTATATGGTTTGAGTTTAAAAAGCTGAAGCTTTTGAAACGTCACTTTCTTGTGCAAGGTGCCAAGAGATTTTTAAGGTGATTGTTGTAACCTTTCTCCATTTTTATCTAATATCTGTTGCGCAAGCACACACCTGTTTACCTTTCTTTTCGTATCACAAATTGATTCTGTCTCCCCTAATTTATTTACAAGCAAACGAATGGCCACTCTACTCGGAACATGTATGCCAGGAAATTTAGTTTCAAATTGCCTTACAACTTTCCTACAAGATAATGACAGCACATACGCATCGTACATAAACACTCTATGTGGTACTGTATATTGCATTTTGAAAGCACTTCAAGTAAAACTGAACACTTCTAAATATCCCTAATGTTAATCACGTGTGAACTGGACTAGAATAGAAGTAAGACTGTTGCACGTGTGACGACAGAATGGATGAAGGATGCTCACATAGTGAAGTACAGTGAAGGTCACACGGGCAATATTCCTGGTGGCCAAGTTTTGTAAGAAACATACTGTACTTCTAGTACCAATTTTTTTGTCCACCAGCTCATTTTGTTTCTAGTTCCCTCTCTGTTTGCCATGTTTTTATTGTGGTTTCCCTTACCTTTTCATTTTGCACCTTTTTTTTTTATTATTATTATTATTATTAATATTAATATTATTATAATTTATACACTCTTTAGTTAATATATAAATGGGTAAAGATCTCAGTTATTATCTATATTGTTTTTGCAGATACAATTTTATAAGCACTAAATGTTGTTGATCCCTCTTCAACATTCTTCTAAAAGTTACTTTCTTTTTTCATCTAAGTTTTCCAAACAGATGAACAGTATAGTATTATTAAGTTTAAAACCCTGTCTTTCATTTTTCCTGACTTGGGTCCTCTCATTGTTTAGCAACAAACATCACAAAGCAGCCTCTAACATAAAATTAATGTACAAGTATTTTTATCATTTTTGTAACAGTTTTCATTTTTATTTCATGTTGTGAACTATACAGGACACTGGCATTGAAGGTCATTCATTTGCTAAGCTCAAGAGAACACTGCCATGTTCAGGCATCAGGGGTTACTAGCAAATGAGTGCACTTCAACTGCAGTGCTTGGTCTGCAAGTATAATCAAAGTACTTCAGAAACTTTTTTATGCAAGATTTGTTCATTGACCAATCACACAACGGATTTTTAAATTTTAATCTTTGGCACATGATGGGTTGTTTTAGCTCACCAATCATATTAGTTTATATCTGGTATAAATAAGGGCCCAAATGTATTGAATTTTAGTACCCTGAAGAAGTTGTCAAGATGATTGAAAACTTGACATAGGTACCTTTGTACTTAGCTGCTAGCCTACAACCCATCATTCAATATCGAGAAAATTTACATTTATTATTCTCTTCCCTAACAAGTTGCAATAGACTGCCTTTTTGGTTAAATAATAGGCTTTATGTGTATGAATCTTGGCTGAGTTGAGGGAATTATTTTTAAATTAAAATTATTACTATTTGCCTTCTTCAGAGTCTGGAAGTATGAATTTTGGAGTGAATCTGCGTGTGTGTGTATTAGCAAAAATGAATAAAGTCTACAGTAAAAACTGTTAATCAATAGTGAATACAATCAAGCTCCCATATGACCAAACATGTTAAATGCGTTTATACAAACAAACCAATAAAAATCAACTTGATCTGTATTATTATGTTATTCAGGGACAACCTTTGTGTGTCTTTATAAAACTACTGTTGCTTTTTGGAAATGCAAACTGTGCAGAACACTGAGATGGAATATTTTTGAAAGTTAAGAAATTAGAATACCTCCATGGTGTTAAGGTAGGTGTCTGCCTCATATTCAAGGTTTTGAGTACAAAATCGCAGTTAAGGTGAGTTACCTGGATGTTTTTCTTTACTATGAGAAGACAAATATTGGTTAACTATTAAGCTCTAGGGTCGTGGGCCCATTTGAGCATTTCAACCATTTTGTTTGTTCTCTGTCCAATATGACCTACCATTAATGGACATTAAAAAAATAATAACTTCTGAATTGCTTCTCATTTCTGGATTTGAATTGTTCCTTTAAACTAGAGAGAAGCTGAGCTACTGCTCTAGCAGAGAAAATACAAGATGGTTGTTGTAGCAACATTGCCTAAGCAAACAGATAATTCTATATAACAGAATGCTAATTTTCTCTTGCACGTATTTCTTTAGGTTTGAAGACTGCATTAGTAGAGATGGATGACTTTGCATCAGGAACCAGTAGTCGTAGCACAAAGCTGATTCATGGTGGTGTACGTTACCTTCAGAAAGCTATTATGCAGCTAGATTTGGAACAGTACCGCATGGTGAAAGAAGCATTGTATGAAAGAGCAAATATGTTGCATTCAGCTCCACATTTGAGTCACCCTCTGCCTATTATGTTACCAGTTTACACGTAAGTAATGCACTTGAGTAAATATTAGATTACACTTACCATATGCTGAATTAATGTGTTCCAAGGAATGTCTATATCATCATCAATTTTTACTTTGATTTCAGTTCTCAGAGAGAGAGGCCAATTAGCTTCCAAAAAACACTTTGTTAACTTTACATACCATAAAGCAATGTTGATAAAATCCATTTATCTTTTCTTGCATATCATATTAGATTTTCTAAGTTTTGAGCTGTTATTTGATTCTTAATGCATTTTATTGTCCAAAATTAGCAAAAATCTGTATAAGTATAAATTTTGAACATTTATTGTACACCATAAATGTGCAAATAATTTAAAATTTTAACAATTGCTTTTTTTCTAAAATTGTTTACAAACATACTTATTTTTGCTGATATATCATTGCTGGCTCAAGCTGCTGTTAGCTGTGTTAGTTCATAATAGTTTTGGCTCTTCTTATTCTTTTGTAACCTGATTAAAGGAAGTGCTATAGTTGTTTTAATTCACACTATCAATATGAAACGTGATGTCTACACAAGTACAGGTAATGTAATTTTATGAGCTATAGAGTAAAGTTACTGCTGCACATGTAAATAGATTAATAATAATCTCATGCCACTACTGGCCTTACAACCCTTGAGCTGGCAGTCTTAACTGTTGGTCTCGTATTGCATGGCAGAGGTGAATAATCATCCAGCAATATGGGGAGCTGATGTGGCCAGCATCACATATCTCCCAGCTGGAATGTTCACTATCATGGCCAGGATTGCTGCCTATCAAGTTCCTCAATTTCTCATGATGCTGAATGGGCACCCAACATATACCCGGGATTTAAAATCTGACCACCTTGGGTTGGATCTAATCAGGTGCATTCCATAGCAAAGAAACAGATCTCCATACTCAAGCCCACTATGTCATGGCACAGGACATAAATAGATTGCAGAAACAATTAATATATCTACTTCAAAATGTGAATGACTGTTGAATTTACATATTGCATTAAATCACTTTTTGGCATTCTTGTGGAAGGAAAGAAAGAACAATACTAGTATTGTATTTTATTGACTATAAGACGTACATTAATTTTTAAGCATTCTTCTGAAAAATAAAATTTTTAACATTTATCATTATCTAGATAGCACGACAAGAGGCATTTTATCAGGATGAATTTGTCATCCTCTTTTCGAAAACATTATTTTGTATGATAGTTTTAAGGTAATAGGACAATTTCTTTAACATTTAAAAAAAATAATATGTGCTCATAGAATTAACCCACATGAAAAATCTGGATGCCATGGAGAAAATACATGAAATTAGAACTGATGCAATTTGTGTAATACTAAATCTATTATTTGTGCATTTTTTTTTAATGCTCTGGGAAAGCTTCTTACTGCTGGTTTTGAAAAACATTATACATTTTGATGTCTCTTATACATACAGATGCATACAATATGCAATATCTTTTATACATGCAATAAGATTATATGTATCTTATACATACAGATGCATACAATATGCAATATCTTTTATACATGCAATAAGATTATATGTATAAGAGAAACAAGTGATACCAAGGTTTAATATTCAAAGAGGTGATAATACCTATCATAAAAAAAAAATCTGATGTGCTCCATTCACTAGCTGTTACAGAAACATCTATCTTTAAGGATTATTCTTTTATTTACAACATGCTAATCAAGATAAACATTTGCAGAAATTGTTTAATTACTTGCTTCCTTGTAAATAGATGGAACATAAGGGAATACATTAGAGTAAATGGAGAGTCAAATCTTTTAAAAGCTAGTCCTATATGAAAAAAAAAACTGAAGTTTGGATTGCTTTCATGGCCTGCAGTAAAACAAGAGGGGATAAAAAGAAATGTCACTACTTCTTTGTGAAAAGTTAGAGTAGTTTAAAATTGAAACCAATTAGGAATATCTCAAAAATGGTAAACTCTTCATAAAAAAGTATAAATGACATAAATTATATGTTTTAACAAGATTTACTTTTTTTGTGAAGTAAGTTTTTGTCTATTTCTTACATTTAACCATTAGGCAAAATTCTGCAAAACTCATTCAGAATAAAGAGGTCTTCTGAGACTATTCCCAGAATATTCAAAATATACATTTTATTTGTGATGTAAGTATCTTGAGACAAATAATTAGCTTTCCTATCAAAACTATTATTAGTTATTAATTATTTATCAATGTTGGTGGTTGGTTGGTTGGTATCTAATGTTGAGCAGTTGGCAGTGAAGCCATCGCTCTCTTGTATTCCAGTATTTTGATGTCATATCATGTTGACTCAAAGTTGGGCAGCGCAGTAGATGGTTTCCATTGATATCTTTTTTAAGTGTACAGAAAGGACACAGAGGAGATCTCACTATACCAATCCTGAATAAATGTTTATTGAGACAGTCATGGCCTGTTAGGAGTCTAAAAGTTGCTACAGAGGATTTTCTTGGTTCTTCATCATGTTATTACATAAATTTTCCCATGGTTTTCCTTTTGTTTATAATACATTGTCTTTTTTAATTTTGTTATTATATGTTGATATAATGATTCTTTTGATAGAGTGATAACTTATTGGATCTGATGAATTTGATGTAATTTTACTACCTTTCGTGGCTAGAAAGTCGGCTATTTCATTACCCTATATTCCGCAATGTGCTGGTATCCATTGCAGTATTAATCTTTTATATAAATTCATTAGTTGTTTTATGATTTTGCGGCATTCTGCAATATTTTAGTTATTAGGTGTTACATCAGATGATATGGATATAATAGCTGTTTTAGAGTCAGATAATAGTACAAGTTTTTCAAATTTATTTATATGATGTAGTTGGTTTTGTAAGCTCTGAAGTATTGCCGAAATCTCTCCATCAAAATTTGTAGTATTTAAACTTAATCTTTTGTAGTAAGAGAAGAGAGGGCAAATTGCACCTGCACCAGTCCACTGTTATTTGGTAAGCTAGAACCGTCAGTATAAACATGTAGCCATTCATTGGTAGGGTATCTTAAATTTATTATTTCCAGTATCATTTGTTTCAGAACATGCAAAGAGATTTCAGATTTTGTAAATTCTTCAGCTAAGTGTTGATAGTGTTCAATATCAAATAGTTCTAATGGCTTAATATTTGTTTGTATGCTTTCTTTTAACCCATTCAAGGATTTCCAATAATGGAGGTGGAAATATTAAAATAAATAAATACACAATGTTTTATACTTTGGCCATGAACCTACAACCATACCATATCTACAACCCATTTCGTTGGGCCCTCCCCATCCTTTTCCACATTTTCTCTTGAATGCAGAGCATATATTTCGATTCCACGATCCTTCGTTTGATGGGTTATCTACTCTTGTCTTGCCTTAGATTGTATGGCCATAAATCCTGATATGTATTATTTCATGGAGTTATTCGATGTTATCCGTTGGTAAATTGGGTTATTTAATAGCCATGCACAGGACATCATATCCCATCCATATTGCCGAAAGGGTTAAGTCAGGAAGTTTTAATCTATGTTTGACTTCTTTGATTATATTAAGGAAACTTTGTAGAGTTTTTAGGTTTACTTGTGGTTTTCTTTTTTTCCAGTCATTAAAAGGTAGTCTGATTAATTTTTCATATTGTAAGATGGCTGCTTGTTCAATGTCAAGTTCCAGTCTTGGATTATTTGTTAACATTTGTAGAGCAACTACTGGTGTAGTTTTAACAGCTCCAGTTACTAGGCGAAGAATTTGATTTTGTAGAATATTAAGTTTTTCTATATTTGCAGTTATTAGTATCTCTTCACAATATTTAAATGTTGGTTTAATATACATCTTGTAAAAAGTGATTAAAGTTTGTGTAGTGCTTCCCCATTTCTTGCCTGCCAGTCTTTTTAATAGTGGTAATTTTTTCCTTGTTTTTTGCTTTTTCTACACGTACTATGTACATAGTGTATAGTGAAAGTATTTTACTCCACCAAAAAATTTGATACCGAGATTTCACCCGAAATATGTGTTTTAGAGTCCCTTGTATCCAAAAAAAAGTATTTTCAGAAAAAGGCCTGTGTGTGTGTGCGCGTGTGTGTGTGCGCGCGTGCGTGTGTGAGTGAGTGCGTGAGTGAGTGCATATGTGTGTGCGTGTGTGTGTGTGTGAACACGATAACTCAAAAGCGAAAAGACGGTAAAATACCAAACTTGGTATTTAAGTTTAGCATTTTCCAGGGATGCGACACGAAGATTTTGAGAAAAATTCCCCCACCTCAAACTACCCTTTACATGGAACTTTTTTCGAAAATTTTGATTTTCTAAAAAATGGCTCTAATGATTTTGATTAAAATATCATATATTAAAGATTTACCTGACAAATGAAATGTATATTTTGAATTTTCTGGGAATAGCCTCTGAAGACTACTTTATTCTGGGTCAATTCTAAGGAATTTTGCATAACTGCTAAACCGTAAGAGATGGACAAAAACTTACCACGCAACAAATGTAGAGCACTTTAAAACACACAATTTATGTTATATACATTTTTTTTTGTGGAGTTTGATTGTTTTTGAGATATTCCTTGTTTTTGGTTTCAGCTGTAAAAACATACTTTTCTCATACAGGACTTTGTGAACTCGTGTCCATGCCAACAAAGGAACTTCAGTCACATAGCAACCAGCTTTTGACTATCACTTTAACCTATGGTACTCCCTTATTTCGCTTCTACTTACAAGGAAGCAAGCAATAAGACTATTTCTGCTAATTTTTTCTCAATTAGCAGGAAGTAAATAGAAGCATAAACTTTTTAACAATAACTTATTGCAGAGTGTAGAGAAAGTCATGTGAAGGAACACATTAGATTTTTTTATTACATTATCAATGTGTTTTTTCCATGTTAATTTTGTATCAAAAATAATACCTAAATATTTGGCTTCATGTGTTTCTGTGAGAGTTTCTCCATTTAGTTGAAGGGAAATATTTATTGGTTTCTTCCTTAGTGTAAATAGTTAATTTGTTTTCTGTGTATTAATTTTCATTAAATTATTAGAAGTCCAATTCTGTAATGTCGTCAAGGATTGTTCTGCCATATTTATTAATTGTTGATTTCGATTTTTCGGTTTAGAATTCCATATGACTACATCATCTGCAAACATTAAGACTTTTGATTCTCTTTTTTGAAATTGATATGGAAGATCATTGATGTAAATATTAAAGAGTGTAGTACTAAGGATACTGGCTTGAGGTACGCCACAGTGTGTCTGTTGATATTTTGATAATTTATCATTATATTTGGTAGCAATAAAGTGTTGAATAATGAATTCACTGATCCAATGTAACATTTTGCCTTGGATTCCTAGAATTTTAAGTTTATCAAGTAGTTTGTATCTCCAAAAACAATCATATGCTCCTTGAAAGTCAATAAATATTGCTAGAGTGTCTTCTTTTTTATTTAATGCATTTTTAATGTCTTGACTAAGATTTAAAATCTGCTCATTTGTTGAATGGTGTTTTCTGAATCCTGCTTGTTTAGTTGAAATTAAGTTATTTTTTTTCTAGAAACCAATTTAAACGCTTGGAAATCATTTTTTCCATGATTTTTGCTAATACGCTGGTAAGTGCTATTGGACGATAACTTGAAAAATTTTCTGCTGGTTTGTTTGATTTCAAAATAGGTATTATTATAGATTTCTTCCATTCATCTGGTACTTTTGTATTCCATGACAAATTATAGAAATTTAGGAGTCTTAATTTTTCTTTTTTTCCCAGATGTTTGATAAATTCTGTATGTATATTATTAGGTCCTGGAGATTTTTTCAATTTTATGTTATTAATTACAATGTTCAATTCTTTAATATTGAATGTCTGGTTAAATATATTATCTTTAAGTTTAGTTGTTGATTTTATGTATTCTTTAATGTTTTCTTTATAATTTTTTGTTCTTTTTTGGTATTTGCAGATAATTTATAAGTATTAGCTTGGCATTTATTAAATTTATTAGCTATTTCACTGTCATCTGTAATTATTTTGTTATAAATTAAAGGTATTTTTTTATTGTCTTTCTTGTTTTGAATGTTATGTATGAATCTGTATGCTTTTTGTGCATCTTTTCTATAGTTCATGTTCTGTAGAATACTATTAAAATATTCTCTTTTGGTGTTGGTAATTACTTTTTTGAATTGAGCACTTAATTTTCTCCAATTTTGTACTTCTTTCGGATCTTCAGATTTTTCTGCTGTGATTCTAGCCTGGTCTCTTTCTTTTTTCATTTTTTCTAGTAGTGAGTTCCAAAAAGGTTTGTAGTATTTAGTAAATCCTCTTGATATATATTTTTTTGCTGTTTTTAAAATTGTATCACATACATCTTTGATTTTGTTGATTCGTTTACTGGTTTTTCAAATTTGGTTTCTAATTCATTTGTAAAATCTTTCCAGTTTGCTTCTTTAAAGTTCTATCTAGGTTTATGGTTTATAGGTGTTAAAATTTTTCTTTTTAAGTTGAATAGTGGCAATTATAGTTCTGTGTCCTGAGCCTGGATCTTCTAAGATTTGTTTGGAAGTTGACGAGTATAAATCTGAGGATACTAAAAGTAAGTCAGGGTTGGTACCAGCACCAGAATACTGGATAAAGGTTGGTGGATCTTACTTGTGGTAAACAACTTCTGTAGTTGTTGAATTTAGTAGGTCTTCTATGATCTTTCCAGAATTGTTTTGTTTGTCATATCCCCATAGTCTTGAATGGACATTGAAATCTCCAATTATAATTGTATTTGAATTTACTGTGATATTTTCAAGATTTGGGGTATTGTTTGGGGGATTATAAACAGAATAAGTTTTGAAGTGAGATTTATTTTTCCATATGTCTAGTTTAATTATTTCTATTTTATCTGTATTGTTCATCTCTTTAATAATTTTAAAGGATGAAGTAAAGATTTTTTCGAACTCCAACTAGAATGCCACTGCTTATTTGTCGTCCCTTAGGAAGTAGGTGCATACTAAAATTTTGAAATTGATAATTTTTTAGTTGTTCTAATGTGAAATTTGCTTCTTGAATTGTAAATATATCAATATTATGATCATATATAATTTTACTTAGTTCATGTTTCTTTGCTTGTGATAGACCTCCTGTATTCCATTGTAAAATTTTTAATTTTTCATTCATATTTTGTTGTTTACCTTGGAAAAAGGTCCCTGCCCGGAAATCCGAATGGGGGACTGTTATACTTCTGGTTTCCAATGGGACATCACTTTATGTGGAATGTTTTTATTCATCTTTTTGTAACTGTTTAAAATTAGGCACCATATGGCAGTTACATCACCTAAGAAAAGAAAGGTATGGACAGGAAAGAAAATGAAATGATCCCCTTGGCCTCAAATACTCTAATACCATCAGGTCAAAGAAAACAAGAATTGAGTCAAGCAAGACTGGATAGGAAAGGTAAAAAAGGGGATCTGATGTGTGGAAAGGAAGAAATATCAGTCCAGGTCAATAACTCACCAAGCTGACCAGCGCTTATTGGTGAGCAGCCCTTCCCTTTAGTTCATTACATCATTTTGTTTAGATCGGTTCCTTTAAGTCTTCAAATTATAGAAGCAATTAAAGGGTCTCCTTTCTATTATAACAAAATTAATGTGATTACTAACAGCTTCACCGCATGAAGGTGAGGGATCGAACATTAGGCTTTTGTCCAGGTCGGTTCCTTTAAGCCTTCAATTAATTAATTATTAAAGGAATTGGAGGGTCTCCTTCCAGTTAGTAACAAAAGTCTTTCCGCAGCCTTATTTATCAATGTAAAGCTAAAAGAGTACAAATGTATGTATTTAACAGAGTAAATTCAGCTTGGAGCAGAAATAGAAAGCTGATACCAAGAGAGTAGAAGGGGGTGAGAAGCGCTTTTGTTAGAAAAGTTTCTTTTGTCCAGTCACGTACAATCGAGTTACAATCGGAAGACGGTAATTCTTCATTGTACAAGACATGTCACGTGAAGTTCGCAGTGCGCCCTGGGATGAGAAAATTGACTTTGGGGTAATATTTACGTCAATCGCGCAGCCTTTCTGTCCAATCAAAAAGAGGCCACCATGACTGTATTTTTAGTATATAAAGAGCCCAAGAAGAAACATCGGGGCTGTCTGTTGATATCTGTGTGTTGCTGTTATGCTGTTGGTTGTCGGGCTGAACGTAACTTCTTCACATAAAGTTAAACACTGTAATGTGTAACGAAAGCTTAGTAGTCTTCAGTGCTCTAAGTATCTTTAAAGTTAGTGATATATGTTAAAGTATATTGTATAACACAAAATTAAGGAAGAAGAAGGAACTACGAGGGGCATACTGAAAGTCACGAGCAACCCATTGTAAAAATTTAAATTTCAACAATGTAACAAAACGAATTGCAGGATGGTAATCTACAGACTTTAAGCCACATGTTGACATATTGTGACGTCATTAGTTTCTATCACGTGACCACAGACGGTGTTTGAAAAATGGCTGACATTGATGTTTCATTTCGACAGCATGTTGTCATTGAATTCCTTGTGAAAGAAGGAAAATCTGCTCCTGAAATTCATCTCAGACTTCAACGTGCGTATGGAGGTGTCTGCATGGGTGCCAGCAGTGTTAGAAGATGGGTGAAACATTTCAAAGATGGAAACACGAGTCTGCAAAATGCGCCTCGTAGTGGGCGTCCTCGAACTGCCTCTACTGCCTCACAAGGAAAAAGTTGATGAGCTCATTACAGGAGATAGGTGTTTCACTGTGAATGAAATTGCTGCGCAACTTGGAATAGGACATAGTGCAGTGCAAGAAATGATCCACAGCTTGGGTTATTGAAAGGTCTGTGCCCGTTGGGTCCCCCATTTATTGACTGAAGACCACAAACTTGAGAGAAGAACCATTGCACAAAACCTTCTTCAGAGATTTCATAACGAAGGTGATGAATTTTTGACGTGTATTGTGACTGGAGATGAGAGCTGGTTCCATCACTATGAGCCAGAAACAAAACGTCAGAGTATGGAATGGCACCACTTGAACTCACCATTGAAGAAGAAAGCGAAGACAGTGCAGTCTGTAGGAAAAGTTATGGGAAGTGTCTTTTGGGATGCACAAGGTTGCATTCTGGTTGACTTTCTTGAACCTGGACAAACCATAAATTCTGCCCGCTACATCAAGACACTTCTGAAGCTCCGTTGGGCTTTGTGTGATAAATGCCCTGGAAAGAGGATCATCCTTCAACAGGATAATGCGCATCCGCATACTGCCCTTGCCACTATGGAGAAGTTCAGGACATTAGGGTGGCAAACTCTTCCACATCCTCCCTAAAGTCCCGACTTGGCACCCTCCGACTACCATCTTTTCGGTTCTGTGAAGGAGCAGATGCGTGGCCAACGCTACGAGACGTTGGAGGATATTCGGAAAGCAGTGCGTCAGGGTCTGCGGGCAGGCAGCTGGAACGGAGTTCTATCACAAGGGCATTTTCAAACTTGTAGAACGATGGAAAAAATGTGTGCAAAACAATGGAGACTATGTCGAAAAGTGAAAGAAAGTCTGTAGATTATGATGATGTATTTGGTTTGGCTTAAAAATAAATATTAAGATTGTAAAACAGTGTTGCTCATGACTTTCAGTATGCCCCTCGTATAATTATGTGTGATCAGTCAAGTGCTAAAGTTCATAACAAGTGTTCAAGTTAGCATAATTGTAAACCAAAAGTGCTTGTCTTGCCTCTCCTAGTAAGAAATAAACTCCAGGAAAGTTACATAAGTTTTAATTATTATAAGATCACTCCCTGAACTAACCCCATTAGCTGCACTACCCTGAGAGAGTCAATCATCGTGCAGGCTGAGCAACGCCAAGGCAAAATTCAACAGTAGTAGATTCATCTCACCAGGTACGTGGGTCTACTCATAGGTAATGGAGTGAGTCTTGCCAACGACTTCAATCTGGGCTCAAAGCAGAGAACTTAGCATCTGGTGTTTTGAGTGTGGGGATAAGGCCACCGCACAGGGCACCCAATGTCTGAGCTCACCGCATAAGGCGTCCCAGGTGTGGTGCAAAACGATAACACCGCAATCTTTAATACACAGTATTTTAATCAAAATCATTAGCCATTTTTGAGAAAAACAAAATTTTCTAAAAATTTTTCGTTTAAAGGGTAGTTTAGGGTAAGAATGGGGATTTTCTTGAAAACCTTTGTGTCGTATTCTTGGAAGATACTAAACTTAAATACCAAGTTTGGTCTTTAACAGTCTTTTCATTTTTGAGCTTGCTGTCCACAGACACATGCGCATGCAGACCTTTTTCTAAAAATATTTTTTCAGACTCGGAGACCTCAATACATATATTTTCGGTGAAATCTAGGCATTGAATTTTTGGGTGGAATACATTACTTTCTCTATCCACTATGTAAATTGTATATATGGGCTAGAGAAAGTAAAAATCAATGATAAGCATGCGTACTGAATACCTAGTTAAATATTGGAACTTGACTGTTCATTATTTGATGTTGCTTCCAGCCATCATAACACAATTTACTGAATAGAAATAACTAAGCTTGTTATCCTTTAATGACTGCATACCAACTATCTAATAGGAAATAAGCAAAACTTTCTCTTCTTTTATTACACCATTTTAAATTGTTTTATTTGTATGTGTGCATGTGTATTTGCATGAAATACAGTATTAATTATAGGACCCATGTGTTTTAGCTCTTTCTTTTTTCCATTGATTTTAGTCTTATATGCTTGTTGCAGATGGTGGCAAGTCCCTTACTACTGGTTTGGCATAAAAATGTATGATATAGTGGCAGGCTCAAAAACAGTGAAAGGTTCCTATGTGTTATCCAGAAAGAGTGCATTGGAGCTATTTCCCATGTTACAGGGAGACAGGCTATGTGGTGCTATTGTATATTATGATGGTATGTGTTTATAACTTGATTAGATTTGGTAACTGTGTATGAAGACTATTATTTTATTCCTATGTATGCTAGAATCTATATGTGTGTTGTTATTTTGGGATTTGTAATAATGACTTTACTTTATTCTGATAAAATGATGGTTAGCTCAGTTTTTACAAGCACCTATTTAGTTATGAGATAAAATATTACAATATAAACATGTAGATTTTTTTAAACTATTCTGATAAAATGATGGTTAGCTCAGTTTTTACAAGCACCTATTTAGTTATGAGATAAAATATTACAATATAAACATGTAGATTTTTTTAAACATACAATTTATTACATTTTTTTTGTGCTTAACCATTTCTGATATATTCTTTATGTTGTATTTCTCTCTGTATATATACCAGGTACAGCATTTGTCTATTGTTTCTTAATTCTGCTACCTTCTCCTTCACTAAGTTTTGTTGCATTGGTCATGTCTGCAGAATGACAACAGACCATATATAGATGATTGGGTGAGTCCATCATACTTGACGCAAGATCTGTTTTAAGTAGGTACATACCTGGTTGTAGATGACATTTCTCTGCCTTGACTTTGCTGTAGTGGATTCAGTAGAGCAATTAATCTATCTGTGATGACAGGAAAAGTACACAGGTAGAACATCTTGGTAATTAATAAATAAAGGAAAACGGATCCTCATTCACTCTGGTAATTATTTGCTAATGTTGAACACCAAGTACTCATAGCGGTCACTTCGACAAAACAGTTTGTGTATACAGTTAAATTTTAGCACTTTGAAATTCCGAAAAGCCTGAATAAGACATGTTAAAATGCTAAAGAATATACTGTTTCACACTGTTATGTTTCACTTGCTCTTACAAGAAATACATATCACGCACTAAAAGTTCTTAACACAATTTCATTATGACATTTCTTCTGAAGAACAGAGCTCACAGTGTAGGTTCTCAGTTTGTGACAGCTTAAATACACATCTGAAGAAAATGTCTTCCTTGTCGCTTATTGGCTGACTCTCGGTGCTAAAAGCTACACCCTACGTCATCAGATCATGTGAATCTATTGTGCTGGTACCATGTGACAAGTTAATATAAAGAAAAATACCCTATTTACAGAATATTTGGGACTTTTCCAAAGTTTACTCTTATATCTGATGCAAGCAAGCAACATTAAGAAATTCTGAAAGTTCTCAAGGTTTTTACATACAATAGAGGCTGCCTTTTGTGATACTCTACTGTGTAATTCTCTGCTTTCCCTTAGCACAAGTTAACATAGCTAACATTACAAGTTAACAGATAAATGAGAAATAATACTTCATATTGCTTATATAAAATATGTAATGAAGTTAATTAAGGTACTGTAGATTTTCTAGAAGTACTTTATAATAAGATAGTTGCTGTCATGTGAAGGCAGTGCACAATGTTATTTTTTTCTCTGGCCAGTTGAATTGAAAATGCAAATTGCCGCAGTAGCCAACATGACTCGCCTTGCAAAGATTAGACCAGACAGTTGACTACCTTATTAGTTATTGTAATCAGTTTGCATATGTTGACTTTTAAAGTGGGTCTCCACTGCCTCAACAACCAACACTAAACATAAACAGCTTGAAAACACTGTAATTGAAACAAGTTGAGTCATACGTGTAGTTGGAATTCTCCTCAATGCTACCTTCCTACTGCATTAACAATTACAACAAAGTGTAAGCCTGTTGTGTTTGTTAATAGTAATCGTATGGATTTTGTTTACTAAGATTTAGCCTTTGTGATCAATGTATGCTTGGTGGAAGAGGCCCAAGAATAAAAGAAGTATTAGATGTGCCCTTTTCTAAGCAATAGAAACAATGTAAATAACATATTGTCTGAATTGAAAGTTGAGAGCAGATTCGGCTTTAAGAATTTTCTAGGAATGTCTGAAATGAATTTCTGTTTGTTGCTAACTGTAATTTCAACAAGAGTTGCGAAACAGGAGATGTATTTTTGAGCAGCCATTTCAGCTGAATTGAGATAGGCATAACTTTTTTTTTCTATGTCCTCATATGCATACTAAAAAAAAAAAAAAGGACAAGCTAGCATAAACACTACATTTTTTTTAATTTTATTTCTAAAGTGTTCTAAGGGATATTTCCCTGATGACAAGTCCAAAAATGGTGTGACACAGTGGATTTGTTTATTTACTTTAGTGTTATGTTTCTCTGGTGTTCCCTTAATCTGATTTCGAAGTCTCTCTTTGTTTTGCCTATGTAATATTTATCACAATCTTCACAACTAATTGGGTAGATTCTGGATTCTAATGTGCTCTGAATTGTATTCTTACAAGGTTTGTTCAAAATGTTCTTCATGCTGAATTTGTTTTGTGCAGGTAGTCTTACATTGAATTTGTTGAAGATTTGTTCAAACTTTTTAAAGGCTCAAGGATGGTAGGTGAATTTTTGTGCTTCCAGTTTGTGTTATAGTGGTGTTATTGTTGTAGTTAGCAAAATTTCCTGGAATTTATCTTTCTTTTTTAGCATTTTCTTTATGAGATCAGAGTTAAATCCATTTTCCACTGCTATTTATAATGTTGTTCTTTTTGAAATTCTTCCTTGCTCAATGGGACTCTATATAAATGGTGGGTCAAGCTTCTGAAGACAGCCAGTTGATGTGAAATTGGGTGGCAACCATTTTCTTAATGTAATTATTCACATATGTGGATTTCCTGTGTATTCCAAATTTGAAGCTATTTTGATCTCTAATTATTTTGAGGTTTAGAAAAGGTAGAATGTTGTTTTCTGCTGCTTCCATTGTAAATTTGATGTTATCCTGTAGGTTCAATAGCTTCAGAGAATCTTCTTTTTGTTTTTAGGGAATGAAAGCTAAAGTATCATAGACATATCTTTTCCAAAACTAGTAGATTTGGGGGAAGGTTTCTTATTACATGGACTTCAAAAGTAGCTCATATATAAATCTGCTACCAAAGGTGACAATTTTGTACTTAAGTTCAACATCTTGTAAGGATGTGACATGAAGTTTTTCAATAAAATCCTGCCATCTCAAAACCTTTACAAGGAAAATGTTTGACAAATTTTGATTTTCTCAAAAATGGCTCCAAAGATTTTAATTAAAATACTGTATGTTTACGATAGCTTCATGAAAAATGAAATGTATATTTTGCTTTTTCTGAGAATAGCATCTTAAGTCTTCTTTATTGCTAATGGCGTTTGCTTAGAACTGACAAATATTGAACACTCTCTTACAAAATCTTACCACACTTTTATTTTTCTCAAACTGGAAGTTATCTTTTTTTTCCTCTTCTGGTTATGCAGAGAGACAGAATTTTAAAGTCATCACATAGGGACTGGCTCTTAAAAGATTTGACTCACTTGAGCCTTGTATATTACCTACAGTGGAACATGTAATAAAACTATTGCTGTTAATGCTTATCTTAATACTTGCGAAGTGGTTAGAAGATTGTTGTTAGGAGTCTTCAATCCTTGGAGAGGTTTGCAGCGACTCTCCATTCAGATCTTCTCTCTGCTTTCTGTTTGAGTTCTTCATATTTACTGCATTTCATATCTTCCATAATTTGTTTTATATATTGTGATCTTGCTCTTCCTTTGCCACTTCTTCCTTCTATCATACCTTCTATTATAATATTCAGTGTGCTCTGATGTCTTAATAAATGGCCTATTAATTTTGTTCTTCTTTTAATTTGGTTCCAAATTTGTTTTTCCGCTTCTGCTCTTTTATATACTTCTTCATTTTTAATTTTGTCACGCCATTTAATTTTTAGCATTTTCCTATAGCACCATGTTTCAAATGCTTCTATTCTCTTTTTTTTCTGCTTTTAAAATTGTCCAAGTTTCACATCCATATAACATAATACTCCATACATATGTTTGTAATAAATTCTTCCTGGTTTCAAGGCTAATATTGTTTGCAGTAAATAGCTGGTACTTTTTATTAAAAGCAAGTTTTGCGTGTTGTATTGTACTGGTTATTTCTGTTTTGCTCCTTCCATCAGCTGTTATTTTGCTTCCTAGATATTGAAATATTTCGGTTTCTTCTAATAGCTGTCCATTTAGTTTAATTTTTGTGTTACTATTCCCTTTCTTCCTGCAAGTCATAATTTTTGTTTTTGATTTATTAATGTTTAAGTTGTAGTTGTTCCTCAATGTATTTTCTAATTTGTTTATGAATGTTTCTAAATCTTTCTTGTTCTCCATTAATATTGCAATATCATCTGCAAAGTGGAGCATATTGATTTTTATCCCCTGTATCTTTTTTCCAGCGTCTATTTCTTCCGTGATTTCATTTAGTGCACTCTGTATGTATGCGTTAAACAGTATTGGGGATAGTGCACATCCTTGTCTCACTCCTTTTCTTATATGGACTATTAGAAGATTAAGATCTTGTAAGAAAGTTCATTGCAGAATAATTAGAGAAAGAAATATGGATGTAATATCAGATGTTTTTAAAGTTAATTAATGCAGGATATTTTTATGAATTCTCATTCATATCATCAGTTATTACATGCACTTTTACTTTATATCTTTAATGTGCACCTCTGTAATGTGGTCAGTCATTTAAGGTACTAGATGCATTTATTGGAGGTTAAACAAATTCATTTACAGAACATATGAGTTGTATTTGAGAATTCAAAACTTACTTATCTATTCTCGCAAATAATTAAGTGAAGGTCTGATTAAATTTTTTAATAATAGAGCTTCTGGGTTTATTACATTATTAGATGACTACAACTAATTTATTTCATCTGGTATATGAGCTTGTTTTTTAATATTCAATATTTCTAAAATGCTCTTTAACTTTTGGTTTTTAAGTTATGATTACTTTTTATGATGTTAACTTGATAACACTTTATACAGCTTATATGTTATTTTCCAAATAATTTACTTCCTGAAATTTTATCTTTTTTAGACAGTCTTCATAAATTTTGAATGCCCCCCCCCCCTCCTCCTTCTTTCTTTGTCATAGCAATCTGGTTCTGTTGACAATGGTTTACCATAAGTTGTAATTTTCTAGAGCATAAGTGGGTAGAATTGTGTGTGTAGATAGTTTCAAAATGAGAATAATTGTTCTCCAATTTAGGTCAGATGGATGATGCCCGAATGTGCCTCGCTGTAGCTATGACAGCTACTCGTCATGGAGCAACAATTGCAAATCATGTTAAAGTAACAAAGCTGCACAAGGAAAAGGATGCTAGGGGAAAGGAGGTGCTTTGTGGCGCTAGTTTAAAAGATGAACTAACTGGAAAGGAATGGGATGTGAAGGCAAAATGTATTATTAATGCTACTGGCCCCATGACAGATTCAATTCGTAAAATGGACAACAATACTGTAAAGGAGATCTGTTGCCCTAGTTCTGGGGTACACATTGTTCTGCCAGGGTACTACAGGTAATGTGATTTTTCTTTTAACCTTGTTACCTTATTTAATATGATTACCTGTACCATGTATGAGAACATTTCAATAATATCCATGTTTCAAAATAGATGGTATTGTCACAACTAAAGTTGGACACGGGGGAATAGCTATTAGAGGGTAGTGAAAGGAAGGTAGATGGTAGAGCAATGATAACAATGGGACTTAAGTTAAGCTAATATATTAAGAAAGATTAAATAATCTGTTGGTTACGCATGTTTGGTTTACAAAGGTGGAGGATGGCAAACTATTCTATTAATCCTGGCCAATATCATTCTCATTATGGAGTTACTAACATAAATCCTTACCTTAAGAAATATGTCATGATGTGTCTAGGGGAGGTGAGAAGTGGTCAAAGTGGTGGCCGGTTGAGCCCGGAGCGACGCCTCAAGATGCACACAAGCAAATAGAGGTTCCCTGACGGTCAAAGACAATAGCCCCGGAGGACGGGTTTGCCGTCCCTTAAATAGATTTAGTGGCGTCCCCGGAAGGGCATTCCAACATGGTGGCCGTTCTCCTAATATGAAGAACCAACGCCCTGATAGTGGGTAGACTTAGCCAATCAGCACCGAATGCTTAAATGTTCTAGAATATCCTGTGTGACGTCAAAGTGCGAATGTGCACGTAAACCGAAAGGAAGTTGGTGGCATCAAAAGTCCACTGGGAGTGCCATCGGAAGAGGCTAGTCGCTTCCATGCTGTTATTTCATCAGCTTATAACAAAGCTTGTATTTTCCTAAGAATCTGTAAGCTCAAATCCCAATTAATTCAGATTAATTAATTCGTAATTACTAAAACATAATAAATTAAACTCTCGCCAATGACACATGCGACATACCTCCGAACGGTAAGAAAAGCGGCCCCTGACGCTTGTTAAAAAAAAACAAGAATATCAGGTATAACAACAAACAAATATTGAAAGGGGGTACCAAACACCGCAAAACGTAATACAATTATAATATCACATAAAATATACAAGGAAGTTTTCAGAATTTGAGTAGCACCTGAAAGAGAGAGAAAAAAAGTACAAGGGGAGTGGAAGAAGTACCTATTAGAAGGAGGGAAAGGTAAGTTCACTCGTTGAATCCACAATGTGTGAGGTCAAGTCCCATAGGAGACCTAAATGAATACTAGCAAGGGAAGTTTTTCTGACTTTTGGACACACAGAAGAAAACAATGTCGACGAATATGTTGCAGATACAATCATACACTTGCTGAACGCAGTCTGTGAAAAGTCTTTGGGACACATCCAGTGTCCAAAGGGAGATAAGCACACGCTATAACATTGTGTCCTTAGTGTACGATCCTCACCAAGCTTCCGGAAGAAAAACCAATGTCCAGCAGTACAATGTTCTTCTGGCTTCAAGATGAGCACTCGTAACATCCCTCTGGGGTTATATAGTCCATTGTTCACCCCCAGGGTAAACTGAAATGTCGAAGGTGGTGCTCAGCCTTGATGTCCCACGAAGATCCTTGTTGACGGATGGTGTGTCAGCACCGTGCAAGTGCAATTAGTGTGGATTACTCGAAAGAGAAACAAATACAAGGGAATTAGGGTTGGAAAAATAAAAAATGAGAAAGCAGTAATACTTATGTGAGGTAGATCAGGTGGTGGATGAGGGAGAGGCACGTCAGGTAATCCAGAAGGTACGCATGTTAAAGATAGGAGGAAATAATTGAATGATTGTGCTACTACATAAGATTATCTAAAGATGACAAACATAAAATGCAAATTAAATGAGTAATATGTGGTCGTGAAACATTTAAGTAATAATGAAGTCGAGTAATTCAACATGGCGTAGAAGGAGTAAGATTACAACAAAAACTGATAATGCATTTAAAGGCCACTGACAACGTGTCAGAGGTTAAAATTTGAAATTTAGTGACTCGTGCTACTAAACTAACACATTACACAGATGTTTCACCGGAACACAAACAAGTTACAAAAGCAATCATGATAGTGACAGTGTAATACAAAAAAAAAAATTATATTATAAAATATTAAGTATTGCTATTCATAAGTGGAATTCAGATATTTTTGTTCAGCTAACAATTAAAGTTTCATTAGTAAATATAACATGAGATGGATCTTAGTAGAAGGCATAAAATCATAACATCAGAAACAGAGCAACTGTTACACTCATACAATCAAATTTTGGACAGTAAATAACCAGAAATGTGACTGACAAAATAGTTTACAGAAAGTTGAAATAGTAAATGTAAGAGATGTAATTAAATACAATATTAATAAACATGTCAATGTATCTAATAAAAACATTATGAATACTGTAGATTAGACCCATAGGGTGCGAAGGTACTAGAGGTAACAAAAATTATGCGAAAAAGAAACATAGTTTATCAATACCAGAAACGATATCCTCTCAAAGTTAAAATAAATTACATTATAAAGCTAAAGATGAACTAGAAGGCATCGCCCTCCCCCAATACACCAATAAATAGCATGCGCGATCGCTATATTGTTAAAGGATCGTCCCTTCCAGTTAATCAATAATGTTTAAATTAGTATGGCAAGGTTTAAATACATGTTAGATAACGTTCCAATAAAGATAAGAAAAAAAAAAAAGCAAAAGAATAAGGATTAAATAGTTAATGTTGTTATTACCACTTTCGAAAAACATTTCTGAACGAACAATAACACCCTGATGGCTATCGACTGTATCCACAAGTATGATAAGATATTGATTAAACCAAAATAAGTCATGGAACGATCTTCTTAAAAGGCATGGTACAGAGTTGCATTACGTACAAATTGATTTTGAACGCATCACTTACCAAAAATTAAAAATTTTCGTGATACAGCAATAAAATACTGCTACAGGAAGCTATGTTTAACAATGTAAAAACATTAGAAATACCGAGTCTCCAGTACATTTCTTGTTTATACAAAACATAGAAGTATCCTTCAATTGTTACTATAATTAATAAATTGCTAATTATGCTCCATCTGTTACTTTAAATAATGGCAAAATCATAACCATATAATATTCCAATTAATATGTCAACAAATCTTTTTCTTTACACATTAGGAATTGTCAGAATTAAAACACATAAAAGTAAACAACAATAATTACATATCATCACAATGACGGGTGATGAGTGCCGCCATTAAACATACTCCTCGACTAGTTTAACTATCCCGGGACACTTAAAACTCAACATTTATACTCATCTTACGGGAGCTACCCGCATCAACAAAATAACATTTGTGTACACAATATTAAAACTCTGCGTAGTTTTCCAAAATACATGTTCCCTAGATTACTAACTGATGGGACCCTGCGGTTTCCCCAGCAAATAAAATAATCCTTATATTTCACTACAAATATAACCTATCCCAAGGTTTTTGTCCACATCGATTAATGTTTCATGAGACCTCGCGGTTTACTCAGGAAATTAATTAATCGGAAATTGACCTCTCATAAAAATATTCTCACACAGATTTAACTCTTCATGGAGCCCTGCGGCTTTAGCCATAAGGAAAATAATCTGATACATATATTCTCAGCTATAACATCATGGAGAGTGCCATACGGCAAAACTCTCCGAAATCAACGATAGTGACGAAAACTCTGACAATCCATAATGAGCAGACATATGCATACGTATAGGAGCAAATTCTCTCGGTAATGTTTATTGTATTAAACAGAAAATCTACAAAATATTCTATCTCAAGGCATTTAACTATTGACAACAGGATGCGGTAACAGTCATCCGCCAGAAAATACAAAGCAAGATGCCATTACGCATACCGGATAAATACAGTAGCGGAACACCAAAAAGAAAATAAAAATAATTTACCTTTTTGAAAGAAATAACTCGGAAAAATACATCCATGGTCATCATATTTGGCAGTATCACCTAGTCTTATCGCCGATGATCAACATTGCTTCCTAAGCTCATACCAATCGTAGGGGGAAAGAATATAAGCAATAGAACTCACGTCTGAAATCAAAACTTAACAACAAAATATAAGCAACAAAAACACAGCAATATTATGCACAAACATTATAATTCCAAAATACACGACACACACACACGTGATAGGTAAAAGTAACCATTGAGTAACTCAAAGAATGGAATACATCCAAGGGAAAATCCAGTAAATATACTAACGGTGTTCCCTTTAACACTTGTATATATTTATAAGTAGGTTTCTGCTAAAAACATTCAATTAAAATTATGCATTATGCTCTATGAAGGAAATCAAAGTAAGCTAGTCCCTAATTGCATCTGAACGCAAAGTAAAATCCTGTACATAAAATATAGGTATTATGAAACTAATAAATATTAAAGTAGACAGAAGTTATAATATGGTAAGAGAAATTTCTGAGATGCAGTAAAAGCTTTGTCGGAAAGAGCAAGGCTTATCAGCGAAGACTTCCGCTTTAAAGCAGTCTTATATCAGATTTGTAATGAACAAGGTCGACTTTAAAAATTCAGTGAGTTACGGTCAAATAATTTCTGCTAATTTGTCTAAGTGGAACATTTTTCGTATGTTAATTGTAACGAAAATAAACTGATGAGTGTCAGCTATAATCTTCTGACGTTCATCTATTAAAATCATGGGTGCCAATGGATAAAAAAAATTGCAGTAGAGGTAACTTTAATATATGCTTACTTAGATTTAAGGAAACAAACTAGGAAGGTGTCCATTTGTTTCGAGTTTTACTAAAATCACGGTCATAAAATTTTTGATTTCGTAAACTATCTGTTATACAATGAGATTAAAAGTGGATACATAATGGTCAAGCCTTCAACGAGAAAAAAAAAAATCAGCAGTTACTATTATAGCTGAATGAAAAAAATAATAACAGTGAAAGTTGTAAAATTTTCATTGTGAAGTATAAGTATAATGCTGATTAGAAACATAGATTCCTAGATTTGAAAAAAAAAAAAGTATTAAATAGATGTTACTTAGTTTATCGCGATTCCATTCAATTGTATGGTTAAGCAGTATTTCAGCTTACTAATTAACACAAAATTTAGGTGACTTTATTTAAAAGTATTCAACACAATCTTAGAAATAAAAGATATTAATACAATCCTGTTTTTATTTTAGTACCAGTAGTGGCTTTAAATAAGTTGGCAACAGGAAATACCTAAAAAAGAACAGATTTTAAGTTTCACGAGGTTATCTAGTGCGAATAACATATCACTAATCTGTGTGTATATGAATCCAACTATTTCGCTACTGAAATTTTCGATTTTAAGACATTATTTTAACTGTAACATTACTTAATAAAATAATAATATTATTATTATTATTATCATTATTATTATTATTATTATTATTATTATTATTATTATTATTATTATTATTATTATTATTATAGCAGTTCTTACTGTGATTCTCCATTATACTTTTTAAAAATTATGTTAGAATAGTTAGAAGCTATTAAAATAAATCTTCCTTTCTGATTATTATTTTTACTATTGTTTTTATTTTTATTCAACGTTCTTACTTATGTTAGTAAGCTTAATATGATTTATTTAATTGGCATTTTACATATAATAATTGTTGAAAATTTTATTCGAAATAAAAGAATATTGTTAATGTCTTACATGTTTTTATTTTTATTTTCGACAATTTCATTTTGCTATTTTTTTTATTCGTAATGTGAATTATTTAGTCAATTTAAAGAAAGTATATGTTATAATTTACTATTAATTATTATGTAGTGATTAAGTAATATATTTATCTTTCATATTAAACATTATTACTATTATGTAAAATTAATATTGGTTATTTTTGTTTTATCAACATTATTATTGTTATTATGAACATTATTATCTTAGCTTTATATTTTGTTTCAAACCTGTGCTCTAAGTGGTTTTCCAAGAAGTAAGCAAGGAGAGTTTGTTAAAGTAGCGATAAAGTTTCTTTCCTATAATTCATTATCGGAGTTTTATATTGGAGTTATGATAATTAACAATATTTTCTCTTCAACACAGGCATTCAGATAAGAGTATACATCTTCACAAAAAGGGTTACTTATGTTACACACTGCTTGACGGTTAAGCAATATGGTTTATTCATGTATATCATATTGAATCAGCTACTGTGCTACGTATTTATTTATTTATGATCAATACTTAATCATCTCTTCTTTTTTTTTTTTTTTAAGTAAGCATTAAACATTTATACCTAGTTATGAAAAGTACAATTATGTAATTTTGGCTACTATTGGTGTTATTGAAATACGCTTTTGATTTATTTTAAATTACCCCTGGCTACTGGGACTAAGAATGACAAACTAAGTATTATGATTACCGGATTTGGAATAAAATGTTTGAAATTGTTGCGTTTGTAATAAGCTTATCTAGGGGCTATATTATCTCCACATCTGATTATAATTATATTAAGCACTTAGGCATGCTAAACTATGCATACATATTATTAAACATAGCAAACAGAGTATTAGAAGACAGAAAAGCATGATAATAAAAATTCTTAGCTTATTATTGAGCTATAAGCGAAACATATCTAATATTATAAGAATTAATTTGATATGACCAAATATATACTTAAACCATATAGTCCTTCTTCAGTTTATGCATCCTGTCTAGATGTAGTTGACTTCGTAGTTACTCGGGGTCACTTGCTGCTGTCTCGGTTTTTTTTTCAAATCAAGTGTTCTTTGTGCTGGTCTTTTCTGGGGGGGGGTTGTTAAAGTGCTTATGGGGGGAATGTTTTTAAGGGGCGCTCTGGACCCAACCAACCAAGACGACTTCAAGTTCGACCACCAGATATGTAGGGTAAGCGTTGTAAACTTATACGCGTCTAACAGTTCATCTTAGGTTATACACAAAAGTAAACCTACAGATCCCGTCGGTGGACATTTGTTACTAATTGTCTTGAACTAGACTGATCACATTATCACTTGTATCGCACATTTACAAATTGTACAGTTGTTCTCTTACGCGGGTTGTTGTATATAAGGGATTTATCATACGAATAAACTCACGATAAAAATTATTGAGAATATTATGAAAAAGGCACGTATCTAATGAAATTTAAGGTTTTTCAGAACTATTAGATTCATAAAACTATTTTTAGAATGGCCAAAGGATTAAGACACAGTTATCTGGGTTGCTGTTACAGCTTTCCAGAACCAAGAGTTGGAAATTATAAATACTTGCATATGAGTAACACACGTAAATGCATCAAAACAGTTATCTACTGCTGCGGCGGTAGTAAATATAGAAAGAGATAAGCAACCACATCATTTTACAGATTACCGCTCCAGAGAGAAACCTATTAATGTTTAAAGTGACAGTCCAAGAAATATAAACTAGCGATAAAATAGGCGCTGAAATAAACATATTTTGGTAAAGTGAATTGTTGGAAGATCACATGTGCAGATTAATACTCAAAATTTCCATTGAAGCACGAGCAATCATAAATGTTTAGTGAAAATTTTACATCTCGTATGCATGTCACTGCATACATCTAAGTGAAAAAATCATGGTATTTAACCCAAGGATGGAAGGGGGGGAGGGAGGGATTACATTGATGGTCAGTACAAATCGAATTTTTAAAGTGACATAATAATCGAAGCAATAAAATTAAACATTATGTTGCGAATCGCATATATAGTGCCATACTGAAAAAAAAAATATATTGACTGTTTATATTCCAATGGAAATCAAGCACTGCAGTAACACCGTAAGATATCTGCAAATTTTATTTCCATAAACTTTAGCATTTAAAGGCTAAATAAATTAATTACAAAATAGAAAAATGCAGTTGAATAAAGTGTTCTTTTGAAAAATCGAAAGCAACTAATTCGAGGCTAATGCAAACTGTGATGCTTAGGAGAAGAATCACCTTAAATGTACTCTAAAGATTACAATTAAATAAAATTACAAAAGTATTTTAATTGCAAAATTTTGAATTTGTAAGCTACTGAAAGAAATTGAAAACAGAGGTATAAATTGAAACATCAGGCAAGGAGACTACATTTACGATATCCATTTCTGGCAATAATATAGTAAGAAAATAAAGTGTCTGGAGAGTTGCAATGCATATGCAAAATCGAGGCAGGGTTTCTGGGTGACATATTGTTAGAATCAGTGTAACTCTATTATTTGTGAATTAACTCTACAATATAATAATTTGAAAAGGCGGCGCTACAACATATACCGAGGTACGGGACCGAACCATACTCTTCACCAACGAAACACTGATTTCGGGGGAGAGCCGGCGCTTCCAACATAAACCGAGGTACGGGATCGAACCATACTCTTCCCTAACAAAATGCTGATTTCGGGGAAGAGCCGGCGCCTCGACCATATACCGTGGTACGGGATCGAACCATACTCTTCACCAACGAAACGCTGATTTCGGGGAAGAGCCGGCGCCTCGACCATAAATGTCACAACTAAAGTTGGACACAGGGCGGAATAGCTATTAGAGGGTAGTGAAAGGAAGGTAGATGGTAGAGCAATGATAACAATGGGACTTAAGTTAAGCTAATATATTAAGAAAGATTAAATAATCTGTTGGTTACGCATGTTTGGTTTACAAAGGTGGAGGATGGCAAACTATTCTATTAATCCTGGCCAATATCATTCTCATTATGGAGTTACTAACATAAATCCTTACCTTAAGAAATATGTCATGATGTGTCTAGGGGAGGTGAGAAGTGGTCAAAGTGGTGGCCGGTTGAGCCCGGAGCGACGCCTCAAGACGCACACAAGCAAATAGAGGTTCCCCGACGGTCAAAGACAATAGCCCCGGAGGACGGGTTTGCCGTCCCTTAAATAGATTTAGTGGCGTCCCCGGAAGGGCATTCCAACATGGTGGCCGTTCTCCTAATATGAAGAACCAACGCCCTGATAGTGGGTAGACTTAGCCAATCAGCACCGAATGCTTAAATGTTCTAGAATATCCTGTGTGACGTCAAAGTGCGAATGTGCACGTAAACTGAAAGGAAGTTGGTGGCATCAAAAGTCCACTGGGAGTGCCATCGGAAGAGGCTAGTCGCTTCCATCCTGTTATTTCATCAGCTTATAACAAAGCTTGTATTTTCCTAAGAATCTGTAAGCTCAAATCCCAATTAATTCAGATTAATTCATTCGTAATTACTAAAACATAATAAATTAAACTCTCGCCAATGACACATGCGACAGTATTACTAAGCAAGTTGGTGTTTCCATGTGCGCTGTCATTTGTCGTTGCCAAAACAAATTTGCTACTGTCATAGATTAGCTTCGATTTGTCAGGCATTTCAGTGTCGTTCTCTAAAATATTGTTCAGTGATTCGGTTTTACTTGATGTGAAAACTTGTGTGGAGATAAAAGGAAAATTGGATTCTGTTTATGGGAATCTTTTGCCACCTATGGCTACAGTTAGCTTATGGTTAAACACAGTCATCATCTGCTTTTGATCAGGAGTGTCCTGCCTGGCAAATATGAAACAGCTGTTTTTGATTAAGAGCATTCTGCCTGGCAGATATTGTTACTAAGGAAATCATTGAAGAAGTCCATGATATACTTCTTGCTGATTGTCAAACGAAAATTCGTTAACTGGCAGAGGTCATGGGTGTGTCAATGGGGACAGCAATTCATATTTTGCATGATAAGTTAGAGATGAAAAAGTTGTCTACTTGATGATGTTGCAATTGCTCATAGTGTTCAACAACTGGAATTTTGATATTGAAGCTTGTTTAGAGCTATTTGAGTGAAATCTGAAGGATTGTTTTGCATCAAGTTGTCACCATCAGTGAGACCTGGATTCATCATTATACAGTATACTCTTGTTTATCTGGGATAATGTGGGGGAGAAGAAGCACAAATAATCGAGAAACCCATAATTAATACTTTGAAGGTACAACATACATATATAAATAGGAAATTAACATTTAAAAGGTTTTTTTAACATGTATTCTTTGTTCAAAAGTTCATTCTACTTCTGTGCAAAGGTATTGTAGGCCTGTTTATTTCTTAAAATGGTCCGTAATGTTGGTCTGCTTCTGAGAGGAGTTGACATTTTCTTCAACCACTCTCAAGTTTTCTTCGTCAACATCTTCAAACCCATTGCCAACTTTATTAATTGTACAGTTGCTTCTTCTTCATCACTGGAACTTTGAAAATCATTTTCTTCTCTATCTGGAAGAATTTTCCTCCATGACCAAACTAGTATTTGTGGCTTGGCATCAGAGATCCTGTGTATGGCAGCTAGAATTAAAAACTTCTTCCAGAACACAACCAAATCATCTTCAACAAGTAGCATTCTCAGTAGACAAGTCCAGTAGCACTGTTTTACTGATTCAATTACACCTTGGTCCATTGGCTGTATATTGGCAGTCACATTAGGTGGTAAAAAGTTATAACGAGTCCATCAACAGATACGAGAATGCTTTCATTGTGATGTGAAGGAGTTTTATCAAGCAATAGAACAGCCTTTTGTGGCAATCCTTTTTCTTCTAGAATTTACTGAATTTCTGGAACAAAATTGTTGTGGAAATGGTTTGAACATTTTATTATTTATCCATGCTCCTATTTGGTTGTAATAATGCACAGGGAGATTTTTAGCTTCCATACTCTTTGAGTACTCTTTTTTTTTTTATCCCCTCCCAATCTCTAGTAGTTTCATCTTGTGGTTCCCAGAAGCATTAACATTGCACAAAATTCTAATGCATTCTTTAGACAACTTATATCCAGGTGGTAGACATTTCCAAAACAAACCACTTTTGTCTGCATTATAAATTTGGTCTGGTGTGAGATTCTCTTCTTCCACAAATTTCTGGAACTCCTCACAGAACGAATCAGCTGCAGCAACATTAGAATTAAGCCTCATTCTTTGCACAATAAGTTTGTGAATTCTGTCACATTTGAATTTGGTTAGCCAACATTAAATTCTCCCTCTAACCCTAGAGCTTCATAAAACAATGTAGCTTTTTCGGCATACATCGTGGCTGAAACAATAACACCAGCTCGTTTTTGGCTGAACCATTGTGAAAGAGCTACATCTAAGTCATCTAATGTAGATCTCTTCATGCTTTGTCGTGCAGGTGGTTCAGAATTAGAATCACAGTTCCTGATGAAATCCTGTATTTTGTGCTTACCTATTGTTTTTAATATTCTAAGCATTTTGTATTCCAATCCCATAATCAGCAATTAGTTTTATAGCAGTTTCCCCTTTCTTAAATCTTTCAATTGATTCTAATTTTTGTTTTAATGTCAACACTCAATTTTTTTGTTTCTCTGTTATCTCATTTAAAAATTTCTTTTAACTTGTTTCATTGACACTTACACGCTGATTAACATCAGAAAAACTGAACTTGTTTTTAATTTACACAGCTGGCCAGCCAATAACAATGGAAATGGTATTTTGTCACATGGTGATCGTTTAAACAATGAAAATGGCACTTATTGTCATGAGGCAGGTCCTTTATTGCTGTTTTCTAAAGAAAAACAATCTGCCATACTTTTTTTTTGGGTGGAAGGAGGGAATACATAGGTAATTCAGAAACTGGATAATCTGTACACGAATAATCGGGAGTATACCGAAAACCAAGGAACAGCAAAACAATGGGTTGCTCAGGTGAAGGTCCCATCAGCTGAGAAAGTGATAGTAATATTTTTTTTTAACTGCAAAGGTTTCCTAGAAAAATGAAAAACAAATCTTGAAAATACTGCATTAAATTATTGACCTAGTTTGATAAGAAGTTGAAGGAGACATGACCCCATTTGGCAAAGAAGAAAGTGCAGTTTCACCACGATAACCACCAGCACATTCATCCCAACTTGTCACCACCAAACTGTTTGAATTGCATTATGAATTGCTGCGACACCCCCCTCCCCCTCCGACGATGTCATCATTAAGACAGAAGTGTATTTTGCAGAGCTTTTGGAGGGGTTAAAAAATGGAAGGAATGTTGGGAGAAGTGCATAAAGGAGACTATATTCAGAAATAAACTGTTGAAAAAAAATTGCATCTTCATTTCCAATACAGATACTAATTGAACCACCCTCGTAACAGTGAAATTATACCAAACAGCAAAGTGCATCATGCTGCATTTTGGTAGTCAAGAATGCAATTGCACATGGTTGCACAGCAATGAGTGTCACATACTGAAGAATATTGTACTTTAATGAGTCTATGTACATACTTAAAACTTCACCTGTGTTAAGTTGGAATGGCAAGTGGGACAAGAGGTAACAAACCTTTAGTCACCATGCTGAGGATGGAGATGAATGTCTTGGAAAACATTTCACGGAAATGAGAATTTTAAATGTGTATATTAATTAATGGTTTTAAATTAAATAATTTCTCAGTTAAATGTTTCTAAAATTAATGCTTATGCTACAGAATAGTTTATACCAAGAAAGCAAAACAACATAAAAGTGTTCATTACCTGATTACTGCAGCTGCAAGTTGAATTTGTGTAATTGCACAAGAACATCAAAAGCAAGGAGGTAGTCAAGAATTATTTTTCAACCCCCTGCTGAATGATGGGACCAGGATGGGAATACAAATTATTACTGAAGTCATCTGGAGACTAAGTCTTTAAGTTTGTATCCAATTGGGGTAATTGCTGAAAGACAATGGCATTGCAAATACAGTTGAATCTCATTTATGCATATATCAGGGGAAGAGGGAAGATTACTTGTAACTCAGAATTGCTTACAAATAAGATTTTGATAGTGCATCATATATATATATATATATATATATATATATATATATATATATATATATATAATTTTTTATTTTTTTTAAGCAATACAGTGGGTCTATATGTGCAGAATTTTATGAACAACAACAATAATGTAAGAAGAAAATTATTTAGAACTTGAAATTAGTTAATTTGGCTAGACACAATAATTTAATATTTATTGGAATTATCACACTATGAAGCACGGTAATTATAATTAAGTAACATTGATGTTTCCGAGAATCCCACCATTCGGCCAATGCCTTCAAGGAAGGTGAAACAATTGTTCTAAAGGAAAACAAGGTGCGTGAAGCATTAAGAGTGTTTATGTTGAATCAATGTTACTTAATTATAATTTTCTTGCATTAAGAGCATACACTCATTTTGCAAAATTATTAATGAAGCTTTTTACTACAATTTTTTGCACTGATGTTTTGCCTACACACATTTATTGAACTTAACATTTCACTTACTTTGAGTTGTCATCCCCATTATTGTCACTATTGAAGCTGGTCCACATTCTTGATCACCATCATGTTTTTGACACGCATCAGCAATAATCCTCATTCCCCACTCACATCAAAATGCACAAAGGTATCAAAATTTGCACTCTCCAGTAGAGCTAGCTCATTTATAGGCACCACTTCACACTACCGGTACATTACCATCATCAGAGACTGTCTCTGACAGAAACAGTGTTTGATGACACCTGCTTCCAGGCAGCCAGAATAAATTCCTTGGCTTGTACTAAGTTAATGGTGAGATTTTCATTTCCTGCATCAGTCAGTGTTTTTAAATGTTGAACCAGCATTTTTCTATACTGAACTTTGAAATTTTCAATGATGCCCAAATCAAGTGGCTGTAGATGACTGGTACAGTTAGGAGGGAAAAATTCAAGGTGAATATTTTCCAAAATTATTTGAAGTGGACGTGTTGCACTGATCCATAAAAAGAAGGATTTTCTTCTGCTTCTTTTTCATTCTAATATCCAGTTTTTTTAACCACTGTTCCATTAAAATCATAAGTTATCCAACATTTCCTATTGGATTCGTATTCCATAGGTTTTGTTTTCACCCCCTTAAAATGTCTCTGATTCTTGGATTTTCCTATCACAAGTGGGAGAAGTTTGTCTCATCCATCTGCATTGGTGGCAAGAAGAACTGATACGTGAATTTTACTTTTCTTTCCTCTATCGCATGAGTCACCCTTTTCAGCTAAAGTCTTGCTAGGAAGGAGATTGTAGAATTGGCTAGTATCATCACAGTTGTAAATATTTTTGAGGTTGATAATCATACAATGATTCTCTTTTTTCGAGTATTGCACCATGATGTCATCCACAGCATTCGTTTTCCCTGTGATTCCATGACAATCTTTAAATCCTTGCAGCCATCCTGATGAAGCCTTGAAATCAACTGTGATGTTCAAATTTTAGCTCTTAATATATCGCTTTTACTTTCAGCATGTCACCACTGACTGGTAGAGCTGCAGCCTATTTCTGCTGGAACTATATAAAAGTGTCATTTTCAAATCAGCTTTCTTCCTGCTGACAGTTGCATTTTGTTGATTTTGCACCTAATTTTAAAAACATCCAAAATAGAATTTCCGTTACTGATGACTGTACATAGCTTGGTATAAGCAGTTGTTAAGTCTGAAACAATTGTGGTTTTGGTTTTATATGGATTTAGATCCACCTCTCATGTGAATTTTATTTTCTGATCGAATGTATAACATTTCCTTTCTCTGTTCTCCATCGCTGATTAAAAGCAAATAGAACTGAAAGACAAGATAACGAAAATGTTTACCTTTATTTCTCATGTGTTGCTATGACGTTGCACCGAAAGCTGCAGGCTCTACCAACAAAACCTTTATCTTTTGTTTCCATGGCTAAAAGCTGACTGCTCAGTGTGCATCTTTATCAACAAAGATATATATATATATATATATATATATATATATATATACTGTGTGCTCATTATAATTATGTAAAAGTGGGTTGTGTTTCACTGAAATTTAATATGTATTACAGCGAATTACATATAAATAAGACTCTATTAGTATGTTTCTAAGTTCCATTTCCGTACTTACAAAAATGCACCTATAAATATGAATTACTCAGAGCTCGGTTATATATAAAACAGTTCATGTATCACATCAGGTTATCAAAGATGGATAACCTTCATGCCACCACAAATTAAGCCATTGTTCCAATTTATCCAGAACCGAATTTCAATCATATAGTGACAACTTTTAGAAGATTTAACTATCAATTTAGCCTAGTGCATTCTCTTATTTGCCTTCTAATTACAAGAAACTAAGTAATAAGAGCATTTCTACTAATGCTTATCTGATTGCTATGAAGCACATAGAAAAATGAGCTTTTGTAAACATAATTTGTTTCAGAATAGGTAGAGAAAGTCATGTGAATGGAACACAAGATTTTTCTCATACTTACTTTTTGGAATGTTTCCACCTTCAAAGGCTCAGAACATTAACTTAACCAAAATTTTGAGAATGTTGAATTAATGTGTTTTGTGCATGGCATTTCACATTTGGTTTATATATATTTTATGGTAAAAGTTCAGAGTATAATAATTTATTGTTTCAACATTACTCCATTCTATTCACAGCATTTGCAGCCTTTGAAGCACTGGACCTCAAGGTTATATTTAACTTGCAGTGCAGCAGGGAGTATAATCTTTTTACCAATTATCTGCCATTACATATCTAGTTATACAAATGTTGCTTGTTGCAGCCCAGATCAGATGGGTCTTCTGGATCCTGCAACATCAGATGGTAGAGTAATTTTCTTCTTACCTTGGCTAAATCATACGATTGCTGGAACAACTGACTTACCTTGTGAGGTGACACATAGTCCAAAGCCTACAGAGGATGAAATTATGTTTATTCTTCAGGAAGTCAAGAATTATCTCAATCCAGATGTTGAAGGTAACTCAAATTACATAATTACATTTGACTTCTTCCTTCTCAGTCATTTGCATTCTTGTAGTACTACTGCACTCCAAAAAGTGTGCCACATCAGTTGATTTTTTTTTTTTATATTATTATAACATCCTTTAACCTGGTTGGTCATTTCATACAGTGAATGAAATTGGTGAAATGATACTCAAAATGATCTCGGGGTCCATGGAGCTTAAAGTTACTCAGCATTTGTCTTCTCAGGATAAGGGAAAACCCTGATAAAAACCTTATCCGGGTAACTCACCCTAACCGAGATTCAGAACTCGTGATCTGTTGAATGTGAGGCAGACACACTACCACTACACTACCCAGGCTATTTTATGTTTTAATGTTCTTTAATATAGTGAAATGAAATGACGTTTTATTTATGGACGCTCTGTAACTGCTGTGGTTCTCAGCGTCCCATTCTATAATGGGTGTGAAAGACCGCTTAAGTTAGCTCAGAGGCCTATCTATTAGGTTTGAGGTTCTTTTACATGCCGTAAATCTACGACACAGGACCCACAGCTTTACTTTCCTTCCGAAGGAAGCCATGCTAAGGATTTTTACACCTGAAAAAATCCATTGTCCTCTGCCGGGTTTGAACATGCGACCTTGGGTATATGAAGTCAGCATGGTAACCATTACACCATGGAGGGCGACTTTTCATTTTTACATACAGAGAAAGTTTTTACTTTCTCCAGCCCATATGTACAATGCACATAGTGGACAGAGGAAGTATTGTATTCCACCCAAAAATTTGATGTCAAGATTTCACCAGAAATATATGTTTTGAGGTCCCCTGAATCTGAATAAGCATTTTTAGAAAAAAGTCTGCATGTGTGCGTGCGTGAGTGGGTGCATGCATACGTGTGTGTGGGCGTGCGTGTGTCAAAAACAAAAACTTAGTGTTTAAGTTAAGTATTTTCCAAGGATGCAACACAAAGATTTTCAAGAAAATCCCACCATCACAAACTACCCTTTACATGAAATTTGTTTTGAAAATTTTGGTTTTTTCTCAAAAATTGCTCTAACAATTTTGATTAAAATGCCATACGTTAAAGATAAAAACATCACAAATAAAGTGTATATTTTGCATTTTCTGGGATTAGCCTCTGAAGGCCTCTTTATTGTGGATGAGGTTTGCAAAATTTTGCATAACAGTTAAACTGTAGCAGACAGACACAAACTTACCAAACCAAAAATGTAGATGTTGTTAAAACACATAATTTATGTCAGGTATGTTTTTCTTGTAGAGTGGACCATTTTTGAGACATTCCTTGTTATTGGTTTCAATTTTAAGCCACATAACCTTTCTCAAATGGCACCATACAAAGTGAACCGAACCTGAATTGTTTTGCATAACGACCAGGTTTTAAAAGATTAGACTATTGCCTTAGCCTACTGCATCCCCTTATTTGCCTTCTACTACAAAGAAGCAAGTCAGTTGGGAGTAAAAACATAGATTACACTCAAACTTCACTCTTGAAATAAAGTAACTTACCTTGGACATTTTTCGAGTGACTGTTGAAACCATTTTCAATGGAGTGTCACTCAATGTCTGACAGTGTACAAAGTAAATTACTTTATTTCAAGAATGAAGTTTGAGTGTAATCTATGTTTTTACTCCTAATTGATTAATTACTTCACTGTGCATTCCCATTAATGTTTTAATTGAAAAGAAGCAAGTATTAAGACCAATTCTGCTAATGTTTATCTCTAGCATAATGTAGAGAAAATAATAATCTTTAGTAAGAATAGTTTGTATAGGGAACAGCTAGATGTGAATGTAGCACATCACTTTTCCGACTGGAGTTTTTGAAATTCATTTGTCAGAGCTTAAAGGTTTTAAGTTATTTATGGTGCCTATCTAGCAAGTATTAGTTTGTTGAAAATTGAGTCGATTTTGTAACACTACATCACTTACTTTATATTTCGGAAAACATGTTTCAGAAGCCATGTGCTTCCATTGTCAATTCCTTCGGTCGACTGCCAGCATTGCTTGCTGTGGTGGTTGTATCTGTCCCGGTGGTGGTTTGATGAACCTCTGTATCAGTAGGTCGCCTGACGGGATTTTGAAATTGGAAATGCAGTTCTTGTTTTTCCAAATATATATGTTTTCCCAAACTTTTAATTCTGTCTTCCTTGTGATGTTTTTGAGTATTTTTGGGCTTCTATTTATGGTTTGTTTCTCTTTCCAAAAATGCCAAGCTACTGTGTATTTGTCTTCTTGTTTGAGTTTAATATTTCTGTGGTGTTCTTTTACTTTTATTACTTTCTTTATATGTACTATGTACATAGTGTATAGAGAAGGTATTGTATTGCACCCAAAAATTTCATAGCAAGATTTCACCAGAAATATATGTTTTGAGACCCCCTGAATCCAAAAAAAAGCATTTCTAGAAAAAATGTCCGTGTGTGTGTGTGTGTGTCTGTCTGTCTGTCTATCTGTGTGTATGTGTGTGTGTGTGTGTGTCTGTGGACAGCAAGCTCAAAAACGAAAAGACTGTTAAATACCAAACTTGGTATCATCCAAGGATGCGACATGATTTTCAAAAAAAAAACCCACCCCAAACTACCCTTTACATAGAAAAAATTTTGAAAATTTTGATTTTCTTAAAATTGCTCTAACAATTTTGATTAGAAATTATATATTAAAGATATTTACCTGACAAATAAAATGTATATCTGAATTTTCTGGGTATAGCCTCTGAAGACTACTTTATTCTGGATGAATTTTACAGAATTTTGCATAACTGCTGAACCATAAGAGATGGATGAAAATTAATACAGACAAAATGTAGAGCACGTTAAAACACACAGTTTATGTTATATATATATTTTTTTTTTTCGTGGAGTTGATCGTTTTTGAAATATTCCATGTTTTTGGTTTCAGCTTTGAAAAACATACTTTTCTCATACAGAAATTTGTCAGCTCCTGTCTATACAAACAAAGGAACTTCAGTCACATAAGCAACCAGCTTTTGACTATCAGTTTAACCTATGGTACTCCTATATTTTGCTTCTACTTACAAGGAAGTAAGTAATAAGACCATTTCTGCTAATTTTTTCTCGATTAAATGAAGTAAATGGAATAATTTGTTGCAGAGATGTAGAGAAAGTCATGTGAATGGAACACATCAGATTTTTTTTTTATTTCTCTTTGTTTCACTGATGTAGATTTTTTCACAGTCATTGCAGCTTACCTGATATATTCCTGGTTTGTTTTCTTGTGGGATATCATCTTTTAATTTAGAATTAAAAATTTTTTTTACGGAGTAATTGTTTTTTGGCCTAAAATGATGCTATGTCATTTGAAAATCCTCGGAAATTTGTAGAAAGTTGTAGGATGGTATGTAAACTTCTTGCAGATCTTGTTTGCTCCCTGGTTTTGAGTGAGTGTACTGACTTCTTGAATTCTCATCCTATTTCTGGCCTTATTAACTTTTTTGTACACCAGTTCTGCCTGGAATCCATTCTCTGTAGCTATGTCCAATATTTTAGCAAGTTCACAGTGGTATTGTTTTCTGCCCATTGGTGCATTTACCAATCTGTGTGTAAGGCTGTTGAGTAAGGCATGCTGATGGGGAATGGGGTTGTAACTCTCTTGTTTTATATAACTGTGGTGTGGGTAGGTTTTTTGTAAATGCCAAATGTTAGGTGATTTTCATTTTTGATGATTTTTAAGTTAAGGACTGGTAGTTGTCCATCACATTCCTTCTCCATTGTGAACTTTATGGATTTTTCTTGCAGATTTAGGAGTTTCAGTGCATCTTCTGGGTGTTTTTGTCATCTATATAGCGGTACCATACTTTGAACATCCAGGGGAATGCCTTTTTAATCCTAGTTTCCAAAGTGCTCATAAAGAGATCTGCTAGTATTGGTGACAGTGGGCTGCCCATAGCTAAACCAGATGTTTGTTTGTAATATTTCCCATTGAAGGTGAAAAAATTATGATTTTTGCAAAGATTTGTTAATGTGATGTATTCTTGGACTTCTTCTGTTGTTTTCCCTATTGCAAGTAACCAGTTTTTGATGTGGGATTGTATGCTTTCTGTTGGTATGCTTGGAAAAAGAGCAGTAACATGGAAGGAAACTAACATATTAGTTTTTTCTAATTCCATGTCTTTAATTTTATCGATTAGATCCAGAGAGTTTTTTATGCTTGCCGTTTCAAATTTAGGAAAGGAAGAGAATCTGTGTGTTAAATATTTTGCTAGATTATATGTAGGTGCACTTATATTGTTTATATTGTTTATAATTGGTCTCATTGCATTTCCTGGCTTGTGTATTTTTGGAAGGCCATAAATTCTGGGCAGAACTGGATTGTCAACTTTAATTTTGTATTTTTCTGTTTTGTCTATTAATTTACAGTCTTGAATAGTGACATTACTTTAACTATACATTGGTTTAGGGGGGTTTTCTGTACTGTAGAGTATAGAGTATTCTGCTTTTTCTAAAAGTGTTTTCATTCTTTTTACATATACAATTTTCTCCATAATTATTATTGTGTTCCCTTTGTCAGCTTTGCTATAAATTACCGGTTTGCTTTTTAGTGCTCTTATTATATTTTTGGGGGGGTTAGTTTTCTTTTTGTTTTCTATTGTTTCGATAATTTGGCAGCATTCATGTTTTATAATGCTTTTGTCAATGTCATTTATGATTTGAGTGGCTATTTGTATGTCCACAATGTAATCATCAATCTTATCTGAGAAATTGATGCAAGTTTTCGTCCCTTTATTTAAGAAATCCAGTTCTGATTTGGTGAAGGCTTGATCTGATAGGTTTTTGAAGTTCATTGTGGTGTGGATTTTTTAATTGGTGTTCTTTTCCCTTGTCTTTGCACAGCTTTTCAAGTTTATGTTTTTGCGTTAATGTTTTGTTTCTCATTTTGACGCTTAGTTTGGCCTAAAGACTGTTTTCCAACTTTTCCCAAATGATGCTTCCTAATTTTTGGTTAGTTTTAAGTGTAATTCATATAGCTGTAATTCTACCTCACTTCTACTTTTGTAATGTGTGCTCTTCTCCATTTCCAAGACTTTTTTAACGGCTGTTTTTTCTATTTTGCTATTGCTATAATTTTTTATTAATTTCCTGACAAATTTTGGCATGGCCTTTTTAATTCTATTTTTAGTTTGCTGTAAAAATATTTTCCCAAAGTAAGGAATTTGTGGTCAAATCATGCAATCTAAACATTTGTGTGAAACAAGGTAAAATTTCTGATACAAAAATTGGCAGACCTGTTTCAAGTGAAGTATTTTGTAAAGAAAATACAGTAAAGCCTTGTTTATGCAAACTCGCTTAAGACAAACAATCTGTTAAGATGAACAAAAATTGGTTCAGGCTGTGCTCTGCTTCTGAAATTTTGTGAAACCTACCAAATGAAGACTAGGGACCCAAGCACCCAAGAAAATGTGTGCGCATACAGAAATACTAGATTAAATTACTAAAATTTAATAGTTTACAAAAACAGGTATATTGCAAAACATAAGTAAAAATATACGGCATAAATTATAAAAATAAAATACATTCACATAGAATCATTAATAAACATATTTAATGCAAAGTAAAAGCACACATTGGAGATAAAAAAAATCTGATATGTTTCATTCACATTACTTTCTCTACATCTCTGTAACAAAATGTTGTTAATAAGTATATCCTAACTACTTCATGCTAATATTAGCAGATATGGTCTTTATTACTTGCTTCCTTGTAAGTAGGAGGAAAATAAGGAATACACTAGCGAGTCAAATGTTTTAAAATGTAGTTGCTATGGGATTGAATCTGTTTCTTTGCATGGCCAGGAGTTGACAAGTTCTCATATGAGAAAAGTATTTTAAAACTAAACCAGTAACAAGGAATATCTTGAAAATGGCCAACTACATGAAAAAAATGTGTGTGACATAAATTGTTTTTTAAGATCTTCATTTTTTGTGTAATAGGTTTTTGTCTCTTACAGTTTACCAGTTATGCAAAATTCAGAAAAATTGATCTAAAGTTCTTCAAAGGCTATTACCAGAAAATTCAAGATATACATTTTATTCATGTAAATATCTTAAATATAAGAGATTTTAATTAAAATCGGTAGAAACATCTTTGAGAAAATAAATTTTTTTTATTTTTTTACATGTAACGGTGGTTGGGAGTGGGGAGATTTTCTTGAAATCATTGTAATTTGTTAAATAACAAGTTGTGATTTAAAATATCAAAAGCTTTAGTTAGATCAAAAAAATGTACCTAATATATTCCCTTTGTTATCTAGAGTAATATGCTGTTTACCAAATCAAAGACGGCAGTGTCTATAAATTTAATTTTGCAGAACCGATGCACTGTTTTAATTAAACTTTGCATATCCTTTATAGAAGAACTTTTCTAATACTTTAGAGAAGCTAGATAAAAGTGAAATTTGTCTATAATTTTTAAAATAGTATTATCTCCTTTTTTATATAATGACTTTGTTTCGGCAGTTTTAGACTATTGAAAATACTGCATGCCCAAGTGAGCTATAAAATACTAATGGATGATAGTAGACATTCAGTATTTTGAGAAGAATTTGAAGTAAGGGATGTGACTTATGAAGAAGCAAATATTGAATATGCATGGAAAATTGAGTTCATTTTAGTTCTGTCCTAGCGCACCTTGTATGTTTTTGCACGACGAAATCGTTGTTGGTAGATATGTGTTGGAACTGTAAAATTTCCTTCTGAATGTCATTGAAAAGATTTAGAAAATGGTGTAAGAAAGCTTTTTTTTAATGTAAATATGTAGGAAAGAGATGTACTTCCTTGCACAATATAAGAAATGTAGTGTTGATGGATTAGCAGTGCATATTGTTTATTTACTTTTTGGAAATACATGGTGTGGCTCATGACACTCTTTTCCTCTTTGTCCCACCCACTCTTCTTTCTCCAACACTTGACAGCAGCATATGCAAACATTGATTCAGCTAATAATACACTTCATAAAATACCACACCACATAGGTTAAATATAACATTTATATATATTAGTAATTATCATTTTGAAATGAATTTATCATTAGCAATCATATACATGTTTGAAAACAAAAATAGTGTGTTTATATTTATTGTTATAGTGAGAAGAGGTGATGTACTATCAGCTTGGAGTGGAATAAGGCCTCTGGTATCTGATCCAAACAAAGCAGATACCCAGTCATTAGCAAGAAACCATATTGTACATGTAAGTGACAGCAATCTTGTCACAATTGCTGGTGGAAAATGGACGACATACAGAGCAATGGCGGAACATACCATAGATGCTGCTATTAAAGGTAAAGTTAGTAATCTTTTATGTTATTAATATGAAGTTAATTCAGTAAAGAGAGGGGAGAAGTGATAATCAAATCTTTTAAAAGCTGGTTGCTATATGATGACTTTGAAATTTGATTCTCTTTGAATGCCAGGAATAAACACCAATTATTGATATTTTGGAAATGGTTAGCTCCAAAAAATAAAAGTATCTGACAAGTTGTGTGCTTTAATGAAATCCACACTTTTTTTGTAAATTTTGTCCATCTCTTATGCTTTCAAATTACGCAAAAGTTATCCAGAATGAAGAAGGGCTTTAGAGGCCATTCCTGGAAGTCAAGATTCATTTGTCATAAAAATATCCTCAACATGTTCAAAATTGTTAGATAAAGAGTAGTTTGAGATGAGGGATTTTATTAAAAATCTTAATGTCATATCCTTGGAATATGACGCTCATACGCTCGCTCTCACTCCCACTCACTCTGAACTTTTTCTAATTTTTTCATTAAGGGGACTTCAGAACATGTGTGTCCAATGTTAAAACAGCTTTCAAGTTTCAAATTGTAGATCTCTGGAAATTGAGAAAAATAATAAGTGGACACAAATCCAATGGACACACATAAACATGATTTGTATGAAAATAATTATTAATGTATTTTAAAATGCAATTTTGTATTATTGTTTGTTATTATTATTATTATTATTATTTATATTATTGGTTAAAATTAGTTTATCAAATTAATAAAAGCTTGATTTCATAATAATTACATTTGGAGTAACCAATACCTTTATGTAAACCAGATTTATATGGAGGATTTTTGTTCACTTCCATTGCTGTGATACACTTTCGATAGGAACTACACAAGCTATGGTGGCACAATACAATGTGTATTTAGTTTGATTTAAATCCCTTTCGAAAAATTTAAAATTATTCATTATGTTGGATACACTGAATATTCAGTTCTCGCAATAATAGTGCTAATTTTTACTTTCTCTAGCATTATGTACATAGTAGAGGGAAGGTATTGTATTCCACCCAAAAATATGATGTTGAGATTTCACAGAAAATGTACTTTTTGAAGTCCCCTGAGTCTGAAAAAAGCATTTTTAGAAAAAGGTGTGTGTGTGTGGGTGTGGGTGGGTGGGTGCGCGTGCGCACAGCATAGCTCAAAAACGAAAGTATCGTTAAATACTAAGCTTGGTATTTAAGTTTAGTATTTTACAAGAATGCAACACAAAGATTTTCAAGAAAATTCCCCCACCACAAAGTACTCTTTATGAAAAAATGTTTGAAAATCTTGTTTTTCATGAAATTACTCTAATGAAGGTATTTACATAAAAAATAAAATGTATATTTTGAGTTTTCTGAGAATAGCTTCTGAAGACCTCTTTATTCTGCATGAGTTTTGCATAACAATTACTCCATAAGATATACTCAAAAGCTTACTGTACAAAAAATTAAGATCTCGTTAAAACACATAATTTATGTCATATACGTTTTTCGTGTAGAATTGATCATTTTCAAGACATTCCTTGTTGGTTTCAGTTTTAAATTACCTAACTTTTCTCAAATGGGACCATGCAAAACGTGGACTGAACCTCAATTGGTTCTTATAGCAACCAGCTCATAAAAGATTTGACTATTGCTGTAGCCTAATGTATTCCCTTAATTCCCTTCTACTTATAAGGAAGGAAATAATAAGATTATTTCTGCTGATGTTTACCTCAGTTAGCATGATGTAGATAAAAAGTAATCTATTGTAAGAATAGTTTGTATGTGGAACAGTTAGAGAAAGTTATCTGAAAGGAACACATCCAATTTTTTCTGTTTAACATGGCTTAGAAATGCTTCAATCCATTTGAAAGATAATTGAAAGACATGTCCAAATTCAGATACGATACTTGATCCTGCTGTCATAATTCATACACACACTCTTTGTGTTACATATAAGTTTTTTTTAAAGTAGCTCTCTCTCTCTCTCTCACATGTATGCACACATATCCTACCAAATTTGATGAACAATGAAATACAATGTAGGTATATACGACTTCTTTTGTTACAAAGCCCTTGTTCCAATGTATAGTACAAAAGAATATGTATTTAATATTCAAATCGACCTGAATAGTTGTTTCTATGGCTATTTCAATATGGAAAGGGGACTCTAGCATTTTATAATAGATTGAGTGAATGTATTGTTAAAATAGGTTTATTTTCATATTTGTAGATAACACTGAAGTTACACTCTGGAAGAAAGAATTACCAAAGAGCACCAATCTTGACAGTGTTTATCAATCCTTTAAATTTAGACCATTCAGCATTCCCATGAGGATATTTGCTATCATGAAAGCTTCCACAGTGCCTTTTGCAAATGTTCCAGTTGCACTTTTTCTTCTTCGATAGCTGAAATTTGCAACAACTCATGCCTGCCACTTTGTTTCATTTGCTTTGCTTAAAGAAGCTTTATGCTTCTCACCTTGAATATGCTTAATGCAGCATTTCTTCTTTTCCAAGAAACTGTACAATTACAGGTTTTGTACATTAGTATGTTGTTATTGTTTGCTTATAAACCATCAATTGCAAATGTTCTCTCTCAAACTTTCACACTAGGCTTTGATTTGTGTACGCAATCACAGTATGTGTAGAAGACAAGCTAGAGCAAAATGAACAGGGAAACTTCTGCAATTATATTAGTTTATGTATACCTGTTCTTGACTTGCCTGTGCCCATGTGACAGTACAGAAGTGGAAAATTTCACTCATACACAGGAGTAAGCGGAATAGATAGCTTCTTTCCTACACCACACTTCCTAATGTCAAAAAGAAATGGCATTTCATAGGATCAATGTATATTATCTACAATTGATTTGACACATTCACAAAAATTTGTGATATTATTTTTTTAAAAAAGTTGCAGATTTTGTATTATTCTTAGAAATGGGCTAAATTTCTATTATTTTAAAAACACCAAATTTGCATTATTGGCAAATTTTTTGTGTTTTTTTTAAAAATTTCACAATTTGTGATATTCTTAAAAATGGTTTAAATTTGCATTATTATTTGAAAAATGTCCAAATTTGTATTATTGCAAATGTGAATTTTGTATGTCTGTACTTATAATAAGTAAACAAATTGTTATTTAATATTTGACATCAGCAGTGCCATTTTACCGTACTCAATTTTGATATCATGATTTCATATATATTTTCCCATGAATAACAATGTAGAGTTTTTACTCATATGGATGCCTTTATGTTGCAAATGGAAATTCTTCGATTTGTTTGCTCAATGTATGGCCAGGCATCTGCTGTTTGCTTTAATCAGCAGTTAACATAAAAAATTGTTTTCTTCAGTCCTTCTTTTCTATTTCTTTAGTCATCTGTTTCAGAATTAATACCTCTTTCAAACTTCGGAAGGATTTTTTGCGGATAATATCACATCTTGTTATACCTTTTTTCTTCCATGTTATTTATCAAAATGATTACAGGTTAAAGGAAATAACAAATTATTAATAAATAGAAAGTGTAAACTATAAAGCACTAGTGCACTAATGTATTATTCAAATCTGTCTTTTATTAACTGAAATAGGTTTCTGTCTTTTACAGCTATGATAGAAGAAAGAGAGAGAAAAAAAAAAGAGGAGGAGGATAAATTTATAAGAAAATTCTGTTAAATTACAGTAAAAAGTTTGAAAGCATGCATTTATAGAATTTGATTGAATTGCAGTTTTCTTATAATGAAGGAAGCCTTAAACCTGTATTTGATGATTGTTCTTTCTGTAGGCAGTAAGCAGTAGTTGGAATGTTGAGTCAGACTTGAAAAGTTAAATATCAGGGCTAGGATACAAATCACAAAATTTTAGGTATTCATGATAATGGTCTTACCATTTTGCTACCTTGGCGACATACTTGTACACATACTGAATCTTCTATCTGATTCAGATATCCTGGTAAACCTTCAAGACCATATCAAATATAGAAAATATATCTCAAAAGAAATATTTCTTTTCTTTCTCTCATTTTGTTTGTTTTGCTTTTTTTGTAGTGCTTGCAATATTGTAAGCCACAGCCACCTTTGAAGTACGATACCTTGATGGCCTTCAAGGTTTAGCTGGATAACTGAAGCAGATCATTGATTTTTTCAAATTGATTAATCTTCCAAACTCTAAAGCACATTGTTTGAAACTACTGGTTCTAAGGTTTCTCTTTGGTATTCTTGACTTTTATAGATAAGTATTAGTGTAAGTCACTTCTTCACAAATCATTAATTCAATTAATTTTTTTATTTAAATGTATTCAGTATAGCGCTGAAACACAAAAGAACAATGTCAAGTTATACAGAGGAATACTGAAGTGTTGCACATGTATGCACAGAGAGAATAATCATTACTACTAATGATTACATATAAATTTGTCAATACTGTAATAAGATTTTTTAGAAACCTCTTTAGTATTGGTTTGAATGTATTCTTTTTACATCAATTTGATGTTATTTGAGAAGACATTGTAAATCTTTATTCCCAACAAACTAGGTATGTTTTCAAATAAGTGTAGCCCATGACTGGGGATTCCTAAGTTGTCTGTACGCCTAGAGTCTAGGAGGAAGTTCAAATAACTGCAATATAGTTTGATGGATATATGGGCTAGGGAGAGCTAGAATTTTTAACTGTGAAAATGTTTCACAATTTATTGTATCTCAGATTACCAAGATACTAATTCCAATTGAATAATTTGAATGCTGAAAGCTGGTGTAATGGATTTATTTTCTCTCCTTTTGCAGCATGTAATTTGAACCCAACACATGAGAAATCGCAAACAGCTGGTCTGCTATTGGAAGGTGCACATAGTTGGACACCAACAATGTACATTCGCCTGGTACAAGATTTTGGTTTAGAGGTTCAAGTAGCTCAGCATTTGGCAAATAGTTATGGAGACAGAGCTTTCAATGTTGCCAAATTGGCCTCCCTTACAGGCAAACGATGGCCAATTATTGGAAAGAAGATTCATCCAGAATTTCCTTACATTGATGCTGAGGTATGTAATTGGTATTCAAGACTATTTTTAAAATAATTTACATAAGAAATAAACTTTCACTGGTGCAAATGGTGTTACTTAGTAAAAATAGTTACTTAGAACATGAAAATATGTATCATAGAGTTATATATATAAAAAAACCTAGGCAGGCCCTGAAAAGCTGGTGTGCAAAAAATATAAAAGTACATGTTCTGCCACATTTTCTCATGAAACAATGAAGTATATAGAGTAATTATAGTCTTAACATCTTACCATTCAGGTCTGCTGGCTTTTAGAGGCCACTCAGATGTTGTATAGAATGAAGTTGCAGCAGCACCAGCTTTTCATGTATTTTATGTATATTAATTTGACCGTCACTGTTAGTAAATTCCTTCATGTATTGTTTGCAAAATGTTGGATTTTGACATTAGCTTACAATGATGTATGCTGAAGGAAAAATGATTAATACATTCCATGGTTAAATTTCCTTTCCCTTTACATTTCTTTTCCAGGACACATCAAATTTTATTTGACAATACTGGAAATACTGGTTCAGCAAACTCCCCATGGACCATCAAATTTTGACCTTACTTCCCTAAACTTTTCATAACATAACCAAATTTTCCACCTCAGTCAACATTACTATGCTAAGCAAGAACAGCTAAGACCTAAGTGTTTAGCCATTTCTGCATGTATAACAGAATTCTCTTTTATTTAGGAAATGCAGCTAAATATCTGTTTTTTATGTTTAAGTGGGGTATGCTTAAAAAGGTGTAAAATCCAGGAATGGAACCTGATAGCATACTGGCAAAATTTTATTATTTTCCATTGCTGTATTCATCCTAGGCATCCGATCCCCAGGCACTGGCTTGTAAGTCCTACATAAGAAGAGGATAAACAGAGAAAGAAAGAGGGAGAGAGCAAGAAAGAGAGGGCGAGAGAGAGAGTGAGCAGGAGAGAGAGAGTGCGAGCGGAGGAGAGAGAGCGAGCAGGGGAGAGAGAGCGAGTGAGAGAGAGATCGAGAGAAAGCAAGAGAGCGCGAGAACGAGAGCGAGCATGAGAGAGAGAACAAGAGAGCGCGAGAGCGAGAGAGAGAGAGAGGGAGAGGGAGAGGGAGAGCAAGAGAGAGCGAGAGCAAGGGAGGGCGCAAGAGAGAGCGAGAGAGAGAATCCTGCAAATAATGTAATACATTTGAACATTTATGCAATTAACAAATGTCAATAATTGCATAAAGCAGAACACTGTTATAAATAAATAGGTAATCTTGATGCTGAGGGTCCGTGATTTGATTCCCGGCTTGTATGGTGATTGAGTGGTGATTGTAAGTCTGTATTATCCACATCTCCACCTTTTGACTAGCTCATGTGGATTATCCCCAAGATCTAATGTAATTCTGAGTCCATATTAAAAATTGTTGGTCTTATCATTCTGCCATCATCCTACCATCAGAGTTAACGGATACTGTTGGGTGCCTCTACCTCAGTAATGGATCTAGTCATTGTTTGGTGGAATGAGTTATCCTCCAAAGGTGATCAGATCATATATTGAACATTGGAAAACAACATCTGGAAAATACTGGAGATCAAAAGAGTTCATGCCTGTATTGCTCTGTGACAGATACAAATTAATGAAAGAGAAATTAAATATTCAACCATGTCAATGTAAATCTTAATGTAAATAAGTGATAATCAGAATTTTAATTAGTGTATGTGAAAGAAGGCCTTCTTTGATTATTGGAAAAGATGCTAGCTGTAAGTTGAGGATAGAAATGGAAAAGAACAAGGAGGCTGTATGTGAAAAGACTAAGTGGACAGGAAAGAAGAGGTGTTGTTTGAAGATAAACAGAAGTAAGTTTGACAAAAGCCAGACATCTGAGGGGAAGTAACACATTGATTTTGGAGCAATATAACATATCTAAAACTTAAGACAATCATAAATTAGAATTTTAATAATCGCATATAGATGCTATATTTGAAGTCACGAAAATGCCCAAAGATCTCTAGAGTCTGAACAGGGCAAGTAAAACAAATGGACACATGTGCATAAGTCATGAAGTAACGGTCAATAATTACAGCGAAACACAAGTTAAAGATTATAATTATGCAGTAGGCATACAAATAGCCATGTGTATAGTATGTGGAGTGATTAGCATGGTTATTTATGCATACTGTGGAGAAGAGAGGTAGTTATCATTTTCTGTAGTGCAAGCCGGGGATAGTTTCCTTGTTTTCCACATCATATGTATTGTGAAGCCTTAAATCCCAGCACCTCACCATTGGTTAGCGTTTTGGTTACAAGTAAATATATATTCCTCAACTAATGTTAAAAAGGGAAAAAGGGGAGAAGTAAATAACAAATATAAAATATATATTGCATATAAAAATTGAAAACTGGAAGGAGTGCAATGATGCAAATTGCAAACATGTTTATTTTCTTTTGTTCCTCACCCATCAGAATGTACCATTTCATTTTCTATTTGTTGCTATTGAGTAGGTATTTCATCACATGTACTGAACTTTTGAAAGCTCATTTCCAAACCTTATACTAGACCATCTAGAAAATTGAACCCGATGTGTATATTTTCTGCTATGTTTTAGTTAAGACAAATTTGTTTTAATGTGACAAGTCGCCATTTTATTGGGCTTGATGATGGTCACTTCAAAAGTAATGCACACCATTTTTTTAAAATCTATGTTTCATTCTATGTCTTTGAAATTATGAAGTTCATACATGCATCCTTTCTACTTGTGCTCAAATTTAGTTCAATCCCTGCCCATGTAGCACTGTCGTAGCATGTCTTCAACGTGGCTGCTGCATTTGATATTCATCAAAAGCTAAATGCTGTTCTAGAATTCCTGTGCTGTGAGAACAAGACAGTGGGAAACGTTCACCAGAAGCTGATGACATGGAAACAACAGGCAAACCACTGGATACTAATGTTGATATGGTACCATCGAATGCTGAGAGCCCTCATGCATGCAATGTTTCCATTTTCCCATAAGGTTTAGTGCACCAGAAGACACAAACATTCTCTCAAAGTTGAGCAGTACTTATAATTATGAAAAAATTTGTTTTTAACAATAATAATTTGAGTTATAGAATACATAAAACAAAACTGAAGTCCACTGTAGTGCTCTGCTTCTATGTCAGAGTTAATTTTGTGCTTATATCACAATTAAAAAAGTAAATATGCTTTAAATACATTTTACATGTAAACATCAGTAAGATTTTGCCAATTAAGCGCCATAGATACTGAGTGTTAAATTTGTTATATTTGGCAGCTACATTTATTGTTACCCAAGGGAAATATGTCAATTAGAGCTATGTATCATGGTCATAAGCAGACCCAGTGAAGAACTAAGAGGAGCTGTAGCCCTCCTACATTAATAAAGCATTTATTATGCTTGAAATTATGGTGTTATTTTGCTATGGCAAAAATCAAACCCAACAGTTTTATTTCTATCCTTTTTGCTTAAACCAGAGGAGCACCTATTCATTAAGTCAGTAAGTGAATTTATCTTAGCAGGGGATTAATCTCAAAAGATGTACAAAAAATTTGAGAGATAAAAAAAAACAAAAAAAAAAACAAGACTGGAACAAAAATGCTTTGGATTTACTATAACTTCTAAATAAGAATTAAGCTTTTCCTTAACTTACAGTAAAACTGTTTAATCAAACTCCTTAAATATTACATTTAAAAGGAATACCTTAATAATAAACCTTCTTATAAATTTTTTCAAAATTTAAATTAATGTTTGCGTCCAAAGATTCCATGAGCACTTCCAGAAAGGTAAAATTTTCCATCAATAGCATTTTGCTCATTGGCCAAGTGCATTCACCCCTCCCTAAATAAATCCTGGATCTTTTCCTGAATTTTACTGCAATTTGCTCACTATTTTAAAATGCATAAGTCCCTCCCTCAAAGAATCCTGGATCTTATCTCAGAATTTTACTGCATTTTACTCTTTGTTAAGGTGTGTTTCAAATTGCATTAGTCCCTCCCTAAAGAAATCTTGGATCTGCCTCTGAATTTTTCTGCATTTTGCTCTTTGGTAAGGTGTGTTTCAAAATGCATTAGTTACTCCTTAAAGGAATGCTGGATCTGTATCTGAATTTTATTCGTTGTTAAGGTGTGTTGAAAAATGCATTAGTCCCTCCTCCTGAAGTTGCCTCTGAATTATTCTGCATGTTGCTCATTGATTCTTTTAAGAAAACAGTGTAACCATTTGAAAACAATATTGTAAAGTTATAAAGTTAATATTATTTTTTAAAAGTAGGTATTTAAAAATCATAACATTGAATGAGACAGTTGCAAAATTGAGATCAACATGAAATGAAATTGCATAGATTTATGTGCATTGGTAGTGGCTTTTTGTATATGAACATAAAATGTGAAAAATATAAAATCAGTATTTTACTATATGATCAGGAATCCTACAAGTGAAAGATACACTCTATGATAAGTTGTAGAAATTGATTTATGGCAGAAGTTGTATGCTAACAATATTCATGATCAGAGTAATAATCAAACAGCCCCTGCAAATTTTGCCAAACTTTCATAAAGCTAGAATTCACTTCTACTGCAGCATCATGCAAGTAAAAATATAAATGCAACTTTCTGGATGCATGTTGTAAGTTTACGGACCTCATTAAATTCTTTGTGCTTACTCTTACAGTGGACAAATAACTTAATGTGCACATTTTGCAGATACGTTACGCCTGCAAGGAATATGCTTGTTCTGCAATTGATGTGATTGCAAGAAGATTGAGATTTTCATTCCTTAACGTCCAGGCAGCTCAGGAAGCCCTACCTGGAATTGTTGACATCATGGCTGAAGAGCTTAAGTGGAGTAATGATGAGAAGAAGGTAACACTTTTAAACAATAGTGATTAAATGCTAATTAAATTCATTTTATTGATTTCAGGATCATTTGTTATAAAACTGTTTTCACATCAGTAATTGTTTATACTCAAATTCACTTATGCTACCACACTTATTTTACAACCAGGGTCACCCAGATAAATTATGGGCTCCCAGCCAAACCACATTTTATCAGATTTCTATTGCACAAAATACCAGAGTAGAAGGATGGGTATTGATGTACTGTACTCTGTAATATTTGCAGTTTTATTGCACAGATTTAATACCTGACATTAAGAAGTTAATTATTAAACAATAATTATGTACAAATGAATAGACACCCCAAAAAGAGATCTAACCAACAAAAATGTAAGTTGAGTTTTCGGTGCAGTAGTGATCTATTAAAGAAATGTCACCACCTAGTGGCCATAAAGTAACACAGTTTCTTTTTCAAAGCATATGTTTTAGTATTTAAATTTTGGTAGTCCAGTGAATAATGATCTATCTGTTCTAAAATAGCCAAAGTAGGTAAACAAGTTTTAAGTATTAGTGCTGAAAAACAAATAAAAATCAGAAGCAGAAAGTGAATATACGCGGGAAAGATAATGAGAATAAAGTCCTAAGGAGTGCTAGGAACCCACGCTTGATAGGAAAACTCATTTTGTGCCGGGAAAATCTTTATCAGAAAAGATCAGTGGAAAACTGATTAACCTCAATTTAAATTTTAAGCTTTTGTTTACTAATTTTTCAGATCTGTATATCATTTACATATTTAGGCAACATCATAATATATACATATTAATTTATGCAAAACCGTTTTTCTTAAGATTTTTTTTACTTTCTCTACATGCACTATATATATAGTGTATAAAAAAATGTAAATGGCGTGTTATTTATGGACGCTCTGTAACTGCTGTGGTTCTCAGCATCCCATTGTATATTGGGCATGAAAGACCACTTAATTTTGCTCAGAGGCCTCTCTATCAGGCTTGAGGTTCTTTTATGTGCTGTAAATGTACTACACAGGACCAATGGCTTTACCTCCCTTCCAAAGGAAGCCATGCTAAGAATTTTTACGCCTGAAAAAATCCATCGTCCTCTGCCGGTTTTGAACCCGTCACCTTGGGTATATGAAGTTAGCATGTTAACCATTACACCACGGAGGGCAAACATAGTGTATAGAAAAGGTATTGCATTCAACCCAAAAATTAGATACCGAGAATATACCATAAACAGACGTTTTAGGGTCCCTTGTATAAAAAAAAAAAGCATTTTTAGACGAGTCGAGTCCAACTGTTCAACATTAGATGCCAACTAACTTTTCACATATATGGGAATTTGTCAACTCCTGGCAGTGCAAAGTAACAAGTTTCAACCACAAGGCAAGCAGCTTTTGAAAGATTTGACTATTGTTTTAGCCTAGTGTATTCCATTATTTCCCTTCTACGTACAAGAAAGCAGTTCTGCTAAAGTTTATTTCGATTAGTATGAAGTAGATAAAGGAATAATCTTTTTAAAAATAATTTGTATTACAGAGATGTAGAAAAAGTTATGTGAATGGAACACATCAGATTTTTTTAAATACACAGTATTAGATATGAAAAGCTATTGCAAACTAGAAGTGAGAAAATAATATTTCACAAGAATACTTTAGAATAATGCTTTCACACTGATTCTAAGAGTAAGCTTATAGTAAGAGTATTCAGTGCAAAATAATGTGTAATACAGATAATTGTGCTTGTAATACCTTTTTAAAGTAATTTATGCCACTGCCAGAATCTGTGGCAAAATTCTATCAGATATGAAGAAACAGTTATTCCAGAACTTTTACTAGCTAACATATGATGAACAGTCTAAGATATTTAGTATGATTTATGATTCTGGAAGAAGTGAAACACAGAGAAGGTGAGAATATATCACGAAGACAAGCAACGTTTAAATATCAGCTTTGCACTAATGGCAAAAGTATAAAGTATGTAAGCAAACTTTACTTGATTTCACATTTCATCTCGAGTGCAAACACTTCGAAAATGAAAATAACTTGGATGTTTGTGATATGAACGGAAAGAATCTCTATTGCCCCCATGCAGTTACATATGGTGTTAAACAATTCTTAAGAAATCATATTTAGTCTGGGTCCACCGAAGAGAGGCACTATCCCAGATCTGTGTCTCAGAAGCATTATTTAAGTTCAGAACTGTCTGGAGACGATGTACGATCTTTTTTGGAAGCTAATTGTAATTTCAAATGTTCATGCAGCGTATATAAAGATATATTCAGAAGTGAATTTAATTGAGATTTGGTGCACCATGATCAGATTCACTCATATTGTGATGGAATGTATATTCAACTTGTGGCAACTGACACTGAAGAGTTACGGAAGAAGATTATTACACAAAGCACACTTCATCATATGAAGGTGGAAGTTGCCTACATCACACTTCAAAATGATATTGAAATATCCAGGAGTAACACTGAATATGTAGTACTGTGTATGGATTTACAGCAAGTACTCTTCTGCCCTACGCTTCATTCATCTACCTACAATCAGAGTATCCATAATATGGGAAAGATAAAATCTTTTTCTTACAATGGAATGAGTCAACGTCTAAAAAAGCTTCTTCAGAAGTTACATCATGCATTCTAAAGTATTATATCAAATTACATTGCCAGACACTAAAACCAGGCAAGAAGAAGAGATTAGTAATGTGGTCTGATCATGGCATCGGTCAGAATAATAACTGGCGATGCATAGCTAGCTCTCTGTTATTACTTCATCAGGAAGAAATACTTTACAACCATTGATCAGAAGTTCTTGGTTAGTGGCACAGTTTTCTTCTCTTTGACTGGGATTTTGCATTAATAGAGAGAAGAAAGAAAAAAACCATAGTCTATTACCCTAAACAGTGGTTGGAAGTAGTAGTCGGTGCAGGTCCTGGATTTTCAACACACAAGATTTCGTTGATCTGTCCCCATAGAAGGTATGCTTAAAAGAGATCCTAAAGTTAAGATTAATTCATGCTTATGGATCCTTCAGAAGGGGAACCATGGCAAACCTATGAGATCTTAGCAATTCACAATGTAATAAGTTAATTCCACCCCCAACAGTTATACCTCAACAATACCGGGTGAGTCTTCTCATCCTGGTGATTGGTATCTAGGCAACCCTGAATTTTTACAGACAATGAGAAATGTAATGGTGACACTGCATTCACCAGCCTGCCTATTAGGGCTATGGTGGAGTTCATTGTTAACGTGCTCCAGTGTAACACAATGGTTAATGCTGGAAAGTGATGGTGAAGGTCAGAAGTGCAAATCACGATGCAAATATGCCTATCAACGGAACATGTAATTTAATTTTGTTGCAAGGCAGAACATTTGTAGCACCCAGAGAAATGGTTTAGGTATTTTGCTTTTGTTTCTAGATATTTCTTCAGATTTATTTAGGAGATGAAAAGAGAAGATTATCTATAGCAATTATGAGTATCACAGTGTTCAGTGCGAGGTATAAGTTTTTTTAGTTCTGTTTATTGACGACAGACAAATTGAATAAATAATTAATGCTTTAAACATTTCTAATGTTATTGAACTGGACTAGAACAGAAGTAAGACTGACTCATGTGTGATGTCAGAATGGATGCAATACGTGCGCGCAAGGAAATGCAGTGAAGATCTCATGGACGATGCTTCTTATGGCAAGTTTTGTAACAAATGTACTGCAGAATAAGTGGAGCATGAGAATGTTAAATGCAACTCATTTTAAATTAAAATTTAGTTCTTCTTTTGAGTGGATATAATGCAAATTTTAAGTATATAAACTACAATTAATATACTAAATTTGAAAGGATTAAATTTTTTTAGAAATTAACAAAAGAGATACCCATATTATAAGTTGTGAACAAATTAAAGTAAATGATAAATTTTTACTATAGTTGCCCAAAATAATAAATTAAATTACAAGAGAGCATTACATTTTTTTGACATTAAAATTTTCAGGATGATTCTTAAAAATTACCTAAGAAGTGACAACTCATAAAGATGAGATGCTAAATTTCATGGTTTAAAATTGTCCAAGAGTATATTTTGCTTTCTCTTTCCTTGATGCCTTGCACTGAAAAGTAAGCTCTTCATCACTGAAGCAATAAGAGTTACGCATTGATTGCTACCACATTCAATATGTTGTCACAAATACCTGCAATATCCTTTATGAATGTGGTGCATGTGTGTGTTTTAGTTAAAGGTTTAGGTCTACTCTTGCTGACTTCATGCATACCATGGGATTAGATTCTAAGACAGGGCCTCTGAGAGTGCATGCCCTTGTGCACAGCGCAGAGTGCAAAATACAACTTGCCAAGGTTGAGTACAGTGCAGGCTTCAGCTCCTTGATTGTTAGCCCCTCTCTTTCCTTAAGCTTAATGTACTCGTTATAAATGTAAAAAGAAGCTAGTAACAGTGAAGTAACACAAATATTAATATAATAATTAATAGTTGTAACAAATCTTCACTTATCTTTTGGAATCCTTGGACTAGTTTCGCAATAAATGTATATATTCCATCCTCAGCATAAATTTCCTCAGTTTTGGTCTGGTTTTTGATGTTGTTTATTTACATTGTTATTGCGAAACTAGTCCAAGGATTCCAAAAGATAAGTGAAGATTTGTTACAACTATTAATTATTATATTAATATTAATGTACTAGCCCCACTTGTCTTTCCATTTTCTCATCTCTCCCCTGATCTTCCTCACTGCAAATTGTCCCCAGCTGAGGCAAGTACGACAAATGCGCGGTGCACAGAAGTTCTGCACGTCAATTTGCACTGGTCTGATTTTAGGCATTTGAGAGGCCCTATTCTTAGATATATTTTTGCTTCCATGACACTTTTCTTCAAGTGTTTGATGTGGTGAAGTTGAATCAAACATGAAAAAAGCCTGCCTCTGTAGTGTGATAGAGGATGTCTGCCTCCATTTCACCCATTTCATTCATCATTCTTTGATATATCTAGCAGATTACAGGATGTTAAAAAAAGATCTGATGTGTTCCATTCACATGACTTTCTCTACAACAAATTAATATTAAAAAGCGTATTCTTCTATTTACTTAATGCTAATCGAGGAAAAATTTGCAGTAAGATTCTTATTATGGGTTTCCTCATAAGTAGAAGGGAAATAAGAGAATACACTAGGATAAATCTGTAGTCAAATCTTTTAAAAGCTGCTTCTTATGTGACTGAAGTACCTTTGTCTGTATGGACAGAGGTTGACAAATTCCTGTATGAGAAGTTTTTTAAAGGTGAAACCAAAAACAAGGAATATCTCAAAAACGATCAACTCCACGAAAAAAATGTATATAACATAAGTGGTGTGTTTTAACATGCTCTACATTTTTTGCGTGGTAAGTTTTTGTTTAGCGCTTATGTTTTTTCACTTATGCAAAATTCTGTAAAATTCATCTAGAATAGTCTTCAGAGGCTATTCCCAGAAAATTCAAGATATACATTTTATTTCTCAGGTAAATATCCTTAATATATGACATTTTAATCAAAATCGTTAGAGCCATTGTTTAGAAAATCAACATTTTCAAAAAAAAGTTCTATGTAAAGGTAGTTGGGGTGGGGGGATTGTCTTGAAAATCTTTGTGTCGCATCCCTGGAAGACACTGAACTTAAATTACAAGTTTGGTATTTTACCGACTTTTCGTTTTTGAGCTATCGTGTTCACAGACACACGGACACACACACACACATACATACATGGACCTTTTTCTGAAAATGCTATTCATGGATACATATTTCCAGTGAAATCTTGGTATCAAATTTTTGGGTGGAGTGCAATGCCTTCTCTATACACTATGTACATAGTATGCGTAGAGAAAGTAAAAATGGAAAAAACTATATCATGGGAGTCAAACCATCTTCAGCTATCTGTGATAATATTGTACTCTTATTGCATGAGCTACTGTGGCATGTTCATAGCATAACTATCAAAATATGGTTTTATAGTAGTATTCTTGAGTGTCTGTAAGGATTAAAATGGTTTGGAATTACTTTACTCTCATATGGAATTCATCTAGTGTTCAATTTAACAGAATAACAGAACTTACTCATTGTTGATGCAAACCATTCCCAGTGTGATAGTCAGAGCTGCTGCTGCTTGCAACATGTAAATGGTATCTGACTGTGTGTTTGTTATTTTAGGCCCAGTTGGATAGTGCAAGCCAGTTTCTTCATAATGAGATGGGTCTGATGGTCAACAGGGCATCAAGAGATAAACTTCCAATCAATTTGAGCAAAGATGAAATTCAGCAGTATATAAAGAGGTTCCAGATTATGGATAAGGATCGTAAAGGTTACGTGTCCATAAATGACATCAGACGAGGTTTGAAGGTAACTTCAAACTTTTTAAAATATTTCATTTAATATTTTCTCATGCTATACCATGTCATGAATAAAATTTGAAGATTTCTTTGGGATCAATCAAACCAAAATACATTTTGTCATTGCAAAGAAATTAGCTGTGTGTGAAAACTTAGTGATTACGAACAAGCGAGCTTTACTTTAAACTAATTTTGTTTCATAAGGGCCAATTTCATAGTAGTTTAAGCTTAAAGTGAAGCTTAAGTAACATATACCCTCCTTGCCATTGAGTTTGGGTGGCTTCGCGTTATGTTGGCTATATTGTGGTTGCGATGTTGCCAGAATTACTGATAAACAACTGATGATGAGCCTTTCTCTTGTCTCCGAAGTTGCATATAAACAGTGTACATGAATAAAACAAATCCATCATTACTGTTAATTGAAAATAGCACATGCATAATATATTACAATATATGTAGAATAAATTACCTTCTGACAGAATAGAACAAATTAATGTGAAGTTTTACAGATGACTTCAAGGGATAGCAACCAAGTTAGATTGGAATCAAATATCAGGGAACTGTTCCTGACGAAGACCACAAAATCAAGATGGTTGAAAGCTTGGATTTCTTTGATTCCAATCCAACTCAGTTGCTATCCCTTGAAGTCATCTGTATTAATAAACACAGAGAAAGCTTCAAATCTTTACTGTGGACCTGTTTGTTACAAATGAAACAGATATAAGCATAGTATAAATGCTTTAAAAATGTAAAGGTTCAATTCCAACCAAATGTCCTCAGATGCATCATCATTGTCACTGCCATCATGTTTCACTCACTTGCCGATAAAAGGAATAGAGGGATGTCCAGTGACCTTATGTGCTCCTCTTCCTGTTCAAAAAATTCCCAGGTCTATTTTAATAATTCCAGTGCAGTCTGCTTGGGTAGTGTGGTGGTAGTGTGTCTGCCTCACATTCAACAGGTCGTGAGTTTGAATCTTGCTTAGGGTGAGTTACTCGAATAAGGTTTTTTCGGAGTTTTTCCTTATCCTGAGAAGACTAATGTCGAGTAACTTTAATCTCCATGGACCCCGAGATCATTCAAGCATCATTTCATCAATTTAATTCATCATCTAATATGACCAACCAGGATGTTAAGCTACAAAAAAAAAAAAAAAAAAAAAAAATAAAAAAAAAAAATAATAACAATAACAATTCCAATGCCTGTCTATTAAGTGGCATACCTTTATGCAAAAGATTTCAGTTTTGCAAATCACTTGGTGATTGGAATTGTTTAATGCATTGTCTCACTTCAGATCTTGTATAAGTAATATTAATGAAATCCATTTTGTTTGTTAATGACACTATCAATTGCCAGGATCATACCACTGCTGGAATTTTGTCCTGCAGAGTTGTTTAACATGCCACTAAACCTACTAGCCTGGGCGTTGTCGCTTTTAAGCACACATAAAAGCCATTGATCTGGGCTGGGCTTGGCTTGAACCCACAACCTTGGGATTAATAGGCCAGCACCTAACCAACTGAGCCAGTCAGACTAGCTTGATGAAATGTATATACAAATAAATCTATCAACTACAAATAATACAGAGCTTTCAAAGAACAATTTGATGCATGTGTTAGAGTTCACAAACTGAGCACATGGTTGGAAATAGCCAGAATCGTGAACAGAGCAGCTTCCAATTCCATTTCTGGTTTAGAATGCAGCCTTGTGATTGATTCAGAAAGTGTAATGACTAAAGCTTTTCAACTGTTTATTTTGCAAGTGTACCAACTTAACTGCTAGCTGTCAAATGCAAAGATTCAGTGATGGATGCTTAAGCCAAGCTGATGTTTAAGCTTTGCGAGTTTCACAATAGGGCAAGCATACTCAGCTTTACTGAGCTGAACAACTCTACAGGAGGTAAACTTGGTATCGCGTATGCATGTACATGGAGTGAATCCCCATCATTTTTTATGGCAACACTATTCCTAAAATAAACTTTTGTAATTTACCCAACGGCATGTAGTGAAAATGACAGAAAAATCAAGAGTCAAAATGTCCTGCGAACTTCTCAAGAAGTCGGCATTCTCCTAGAAATTGTGAAACAGCAAAGGCATGTAACAGAGTGCAAACAATCGGATAAATTACAATGGAATAGGGAAAAGCAAACCAAGCAATGTTAAGGGTGGTTTAGAATTGTGTGGAACAGTTTTGATAATTTTTGAGGTGCTGGAAAAATGTCCATTTGCAATTATTAGAATGCCTCCTGCTATATAACCTCAATTTCTAGAAAGTATGTTTCTGGTAGAAGGCTTTGGTACTGAATCATAAAATAAAACTGTGTGACAATAATGAGTGCAACAAAATATTAAATAAAGTTGTGAAGTATGAATGTAGAATTAATTTTTTTTAATAATTGCTATTATTTTTCTTTGTATTATGGATAATTTCTGTTACCATCATTGCTAACAGTTGTTAATGGAAATATCTCATAGAATTCTCTGTATTTCCATGTAGGAGAATGTCTTGCATTGCAAACATTGTAGATAGTCTTCTGTTGTGCATATGTTGTAAAATAATTTGCATTTATCACTAAAATTGTCTGCTTCAAATAATATGGCAACTATTTTAGCTTAAACTACTATTCAGTATGGTTTAAGCCAAGCCACAGATAAGTTCTGTCTATTGCTTGAATTATGTTCTATAAAACTTCACTTTCTGCGTAAGACTGATTTGAAACTTAGGCTTAAACAGTGAAACCAGGCCTAAGGATCAGTTTTTGTAATTTTTAATATTATTTTTATTCTCTTTAATTAAAACGCCAAATTTTTAAGATACCTGCATGACAAATAAAATAAAAAGGATATATTAGTTTTCTAGGAATAGTTCTTTTCATGCTGAATGAATGTTTTGTAACTTGTGAACCATAAGAGACAGATACAAGCTTTCTGCTCAAGAAATGCGTATGGATCTTCTTAAAACTTACATCTTGTGGGATTAAATCATTTCTTTGATATTTGTACTGTTGTTGGTATTAGTTCTCAAAGCCAATCAAAGAGAGGAGTTTTAAAGTCACACAGAGTGACCTGCTAAAATTGACTCACTTTAATGTCCTGTATTTCCTTGAACCTACAAGGAATTTTAAATTGAATTATTTTTGCAAATGTGAAGAGATGGAAGAATAACGTTCAGTAAAAATAATTTATAGAAGAGTGAGTAAAATGTAACATCACACAATGTTTTTTTAATAGGGAAAAACATTTTTCTTCTTATACTTGTATTTTGCTTTATAGTGCCTCATTTTGACAGTATGGGTTTTCTACAAATTATTTGACTGTATTTTCACTAATACTTGGCATAAATTATCATACCACCATTTGAAGGAAAGGAACTTTGACCAAAGGAATTGACAATGGAAGCACATGGCTTCTGAAACATGTTTTCCGAAATAAAAAAGTAAGTGATGTAGTGTTACAAAATCGACTCAACTAAATTTTAATTGTTAAAACACATCACTGTCTCAAAGTCCACCATATATCAGTGTTATAGCTGTTCACCAGGCATTTAAATGCCAATTTGGATGTTCTGCACCTCCTGAATAGTCATTCAGAAAGTGGCACAAATAATTTTGCAACAGAGGATGCATTTGCCATCAAGGAAGTGTAAATGAAGAATAGATTGACATAGTCTGTGAAAGCTTTATGCAGAGCTCTTAACTATCAGTATAGAGTGTCAGTCACCAGTTGCAGATGCCAATATCAAAATTGCGGAAGATTGTATGGAAGTGAATCATGAATGAAGTTTTTCATGTAATCCAGCAAAGAGAGTTTTGTTGTGAGAATTGTATGGCCAACCGTAGGTGAAGTGCAACAGGACTTATTTTTCAACAAGATGGAACCCCTTCACTTTGGCATACAAATGGCTGACATACCTCAATGACACTTGCCAGGTAAATGGATTGATCATGAAACAGCTGCAGACAGCACCTTCTGCACATAGACACCCGGTTGACCGAGTATGAGATTTCTTCCTATAATTTATTTATGCCTAGTATAGATTATACTAAAGTCTTAGTAACTTGTAACTTGTCCAATAATTTGTACACACCCTACTCTGTATTATTTAATTTTCAGTAGTATTTATACAATTTATTTATAAAGTGATAAATTTTATTTCTTGTTTTTCTTATTAATGTTCTTACCAGAATTCCAAATATTGGATTGAAACTTGTTCACTTTAATATTTAATCACCATTGTAACAAGGAGAGAGTCCCTGAGATCTAATATAGTTGGGTTGGCTTATGAGTTTTAAGGGAAGATGAGGATGCACATTAATGGGGTAGCTACTATAGTGGTGCACTATTGTTTGCTTGGTCGAAAGAGGACAAGCATGCTGAAAACCCTCTTTATATACACAGATAGTGCTAGGTAGATCAGCAATTTCCTAGTCATTATGCTCGGATTCTAGATACTGTTCTTGCTATATAAAAGTCTGAGTGATTATACACCCTATTTTATGTTTCTAAAGCTTAATTTATTTATTTCTCTCTAATGTTTTATCTTCAACAATTTATCTTGTCACAGTATGAAACACAGCATTCTAAGTAGTTCAATTTTTTTTTTTTTTTTAACACATGTTTATCAATGACTATTTGTGATCTTGAAGGGTATTTTCCAGGAATTATTTTTATTCCTTTATTAAACATGGCAGGAAACTGGATTCTAAAATACAGAATCTCAATAGAGATCATAAATCTTATCTTTACTTCTTTGCTTTTTTGCAGCATTTTGGTGAAGATGTCCCTGGTGAAGAATTGCACGAAATTCTAAGAGAAATTGATACCAACATGAATGGTCAAGTAGAACTGGATGAGTATTTGCAGGTAATTGAAACAAACTGATTAGTTTGTAATTATTCTTTATTATAGAGTATAGTTGATGTATTAAAATAAATGTGAACAACAATGTGGAAAAAATATTCATTAATATGAAACAAAATAATTAAGAAGGAAAAGGAAAAACAAGTGCATTAGTGGCAGTACATGCTATGCAAACATTACTGCTATTTCAATTTTTTGAGAAGTTAAGATTAATAATTGGGAAACAGAATGGAGGAAAATGCAGGTTGATATTAATTGGGACAATTTTTAATAAATTGAAATAAATAGTATTAGTTGCTTCTCCACACAAGCCATGTGTATGAGAAGAGGTTGGATAGGTAGTCACAGAATGAAAGTGTTAATGCTCAAGACAAGATTTGAACCACAGATCTCCCAGTCCACATCCCAATTGCTCAAGACAGTGAGCTAACATGCCAACATGGCATTAAATTTTCAACTGACTCGCATTTTTTTCTAGTAAACCACAAAGAGATCTCAAATGTTGAAAAACGTTGCCTTACATGGAATATTTTTCAAAATTGTTTTCTCAAACATATATGATTTTGATTAAAATTCCATATAATAAAGATATCTACATGACAAATAAAATGTATATCTTGAACTTTCTGGGAATAACTTGTGAAGTCTTCATTTGGAAGCAATTTTGTATAATCATGTATAACTTGTAAACTCTAAGTGATAGAAGAAGAAAAATTCTGATGTGCTGCATCTACCTGTTCTATTAATTTCTTATAAAAGATTATTATTCTTTCTAATCCACGTCAATAAAGATGAGCGTTAGTAGAATGGTTTTATTACTTATATCCTTACAAGTAGAAGGGAACACTATGCAAAAGACGAAGCTATATTTTATTAAAAATGTCTACTGCATTAAAATATGTAGTTTATGGTTCCCTCAACCTCTCAATACTATATAATATAATACAAAGAAGGGGGGAGGGGAAACCATTGTGGATGCTGATGTTAGATATTTATCTTCTGCTGCACTTTCTATGTAGTGTGTACATGTCAATCACCTGTACATTATGCTTCACCAACTGTATTCTACGTAACCATACTGAAGTAATGTGCCTTATCTTCACACATGTAAATGTTTTGAAGTCAGATTTTGTGTCACGTAAAGTAGTGGTTGTATGGCATTTTGTGAGTTTCTCATTAAATGATTTTCTCTCTTTAGATGATGTCTGCCATTAAGTCTGGACATGTAACATACTCAAGGTTTGCACGAATGGCTGAAATGGAAGAGGAGCACCATGAGAGGGAAATGCTTAAGAAGCAGATATCTGTGGAACGCAGTGGTGGTGGTTTGTAAATTTTGTAAGTAGTGTAGACAAAAGTAGTTCTCAAGCCATGGAACAATATTAACTACTCATAAAAGCAGTACACTATGCTGTGCAATAGTAAGTGTGAATTACTTTGGAGTGAGAAACAAAAGTATTATATTTATATCAAAGAAGTACCCTGAGAATCAAAATTATATTTCATATCTTTTGCAATACTGCTAATCAAACATTTAAAGTATTTTTCATTTTACTAAACTTTTATATACAAAAGATGCTATTTAAAAAGTATTATTTTTTAATGATTATGGGAGAACTCAGTACTGTGTATATGGCATGTACTACACACTAACTCTTGTACTTGTAGAGCTCAACAGCTTATTTATTTTGTATTTATTCACAATTGCTTCAAATTCTAGTCTCCTAGTACATTACAGAACACTTTGGTTGCTTCAATTGTTTGTAATACTTTGTGATTTTAGCAAAAAAGTTTTGTAGATGTTCAATGAAAACAAAGTGATATGTAGCATTTTTAACTGAATATAAGATGGCAGCTTTTGTGCACCTAATATAACTGGCAGAGTTCTAAAATATTAGCACTGTACAACTAAACAACAATAATAATAATTTATGATATTAATAACAAAATATGGGGTCTTCACTTACTTTGATATTTTAATGTTACTTATTAAGTAACTATATTTCTTGCTTTTATTGTCTTAACACCTTTTAAAATTTCCTTTTCTTTCTTACTGATCACTGCTTTAGGAACATTATTCACTTGCTGTATTAAACATGCAAAATCATTTTTTTGATTGAATTAAATCATTGATAGAAAGGTAGAGTATATACTGAAAAAACCTTCCAACTCCTGACCTGCACACAGCTTGTGGAAAAGCAATTAATTAAATCATTGATAATTTAACTGGGTAAGAAAAAGCAAAGAATATGCTATGAGTAGCCATAAAAAAATAAAAAAAGCATTAGCTATAACTTGAGGCAGGGGATTTTGGATAAATCCTAAAAATTTATATTAGAAAGTAGAATTTTCAAATGATGGGGGACCATCCCAGTTTACATACATATAAGTTTGCAGAGTAGAATAACACCTAAGACCTACATTTTTATAGGTTTGAAGATATGCATTTCTCTCAAGCAGTTCTGCAGATTTGTTTCTCTCCACTATTGAATCTTTTTGAATATTACATTATTGTCCTTGGATATTTTTACACATTAAATTACACTAACATTTCTGCATCATAAGCTGTATAAGTTTATCCAGAAAGTTAATTTATTTTATAGCACTTTTTCATGGGAGACATATATAGTAGGCTGTATTTTATATAACATGGTTTTTAGCCAGCCAGAAAAGCAGGTTCTTCTTATATAGGAAGCTCTTAACTAAAAGTAATGCTTTGATTTTCATGCAAATTATGGCCATTAAATCAACTTAAGTGGATAAAGCTACATATTTCACAACATATATCCTATTTTAAATTCCTCAAATAAGATCAAAATGCAGCTTTAATGAGGTTAAACTTGTGTTATATAAGTAATCTTTGTTGAATCAAAGTGCAATTCATGTGCATACTGAATGGAACCAAATGTTAAGTAATGCACAGTTTAATATTGGAAAATAAAAATATTAATTTAAGAATTAGTATTCAAAAGTATTTATTTTGTCTTCATAGCTTACTTTTACCACTCGTTTCATAATTTACTATTATGCACAACAAAACTTTATTGTCTGGAATGTTTTTAAACCTCAACAGTCCCAAACAGCGATTAACATTCCCAGCTTTTGATATTGAGTGCATTCTCTGTTATTGCTTATGTCATCTTATATTCAGTTAAATAGTTAACAAGTAGGGACATATTGATATGCAACAATCACAAAATAAAAGTGTTACGCAAGTAATACTAAAGTTTACACCAAAAGTTTATCAAAGTTTGAGCACATGAAATTGACAAATAAAATACAGCCTTTAGTCTGTCTGTGCTTATTTATTTTTTAACTTATTTTACAAGCTTTTTAAAAGACAAACTGAAAAGTAATAATGAAAGTACTTATTTGTGGTGCAATAACTTAGAATCCCTGTGGACATTATATTTCAATCTAGTAATGTAAATAAAATGCACCAAGATTGAATTAGTAGATGGGGGAAATTTATAACACCATCAGTATTAATGACAAGAGCCATATATGATAAAACTTCTGTGATGATAAGCCAAGTTGATGTTAAATATCTCTGTCAAATTAGTTTTAATATTATGTTAAATTAAACTTATAGTTGGAAATCTTGGGTTTGTTTCAGTAGCTTTATGTGATGAACTCCAAAATTTGGAGACAATGAAGGTTATACATGAGAATATTATAAAAGACAAATGTATTGTAAAAAGGTGCTGACAAATTGTTTTTGTTCAATGAATGTCTTTTAACCAGAGGTGAGTTTACAGTTAAAATCTGGATTGAGAATATATATTCTCATTAAATTATAAGGTAACCCCTTGCGTGAGAGATCCGAGAGTCACCGGGAACGTGGTGCCGGCAAAGGCACACTGGAGTCCTTACCTTTAATGCTGAAAATATTGACCATCTGCTCCCAAACAGGCAGTATAACAAGTTAAAGATGTTCTCACTCGAGCACCTAAAATCAGCAGCAGAAATTCCTGTGTAATCTCAGAAACTTAATGGTAAACACCAATCACAAGGATTCTGCTGCTAAGCTTAAAATGAGTGAGTGAGAATATTTTTGCAACTGTGCTGCGTGTATGCGATTTGAAGGTCAACATTTCCATAATTTAACTCAAGATATGACAGGGGTTACCTTATAATTTAACAACACTATGTAATGCTTATTGAGGTAACAGGTACAAAGTAAATTTCTTATGAAATGCATCTAAACTTTGTTTTGAACTCATTCTATAAAGCTGAATTGTTTAATTTTAATAAGTTCTGATTTAGATTTTACCATATAGTAAAACCTTGTTAATCTAATCTCTATGAAAATGGATATGTTTGCAAATAAAATTAAATAATGCCTTGGAGTGTATATAAAATAGACATGCTTTTGGAGTCATGTACATACCATACTTAATTGAGGTTAGTTTTCTTTAGGTAAGTTAACAGAAACTTTCATGATAGACCAAATCTAGTCTACAATTAAATAAACAAGCTGTGAGCATCAAAACCTGCTTTTCACTATTGCATTTTGGTCTTCACCTGCAAGAAAAAATTGTTATTCAGCTTTTAGGGGTTCTTCAATTTTATGCTTAACATTCTGTTTTCAATCTTTATTTTAGTGTGGAAAAAGACAATGCTTTAGCAAGCAGTTGTCAATCTGGATAGCTCAGTTAGGTACAGGCCTTTTAATCCCAGGGTCATAGGTTCAAACCCAGCCCAGACTGATGGTTTTTAATTGTGCTTAAAAACAACAGCCCTAGGTCAGTAGATTTACTGGCATGCGAAAACTTCTGTGGGATGAAATTCCAGTACATTGGTGGTGCTGATATGATCCTGGCAATCGACAGTTATGTTAACAAACAAGCAGATGTATTTAGTGGACCAGTGAAATTTTATAGGAGTTATAAAGACTAAATGAACATTTGTGCTTTGGGGTGGCAATAATTGGCAAGTTGCCAATCAATTTTAAATGGGGGGCAGATAGAATGATAGGCAAAACCAGTTATTTAATCATTATCTTCTCACAATGTTTTATTAATTTGTTGAGTTGGTTTTTTAACACTACGTCACTTACATTGTTATTATGAGGAACTAGTTTCGAAAGCCTATGCTTTCATTTTCAACCTCACGTAAGTGACCGTCACTGTCACTAAATTCCTCCAAACATCAATCTTCTCACAAGTTTCATTTCTTCTGATTTCATACTTTGCAAGTGCTGTTCTAGGGCACTGATGAACAAGAAATATCACTAAACAGTAATCAAAGATAAAGTTGAAAATGTTGCAGCTGATTAATTACAAATCACAAGAAAACAATTTTTAGGATGTAAAACCAAGAATTTCTATCATTTTCTTTTAAAACTACATGAAAAATAAATGTACCAAATCTGGTGAATGTGGCCATTGGCAAAATATAAATTAGCCAGAATTAACAAGGTTTTAGTGCACTATATTTAAATATCTTCCCTGACTATACCAATATTATCTATAGACTTACTATAAACACCTTATTGGCATTGGAAGAGGCACATAACATAATTTTACCAGTTAGTCGATTGTAACACTTTTACATCACTTACATTTTATAATTAAGGACATGTTTCGGAAGCTCTGTTGCTTCCATTATCAACTTTCTCTTGACTAGTGGTGTCATGGTTTGCAGGTGTTGTGTGGATGGGTTCGCTTCTGGTTTGCCTGCAAACCACGACACCCGGTAATTGAGGGAAAGTTGATAATGGAAGCAACGGAGCTTCCAAAAAATGTCCTTAATTATAAAATGTAAGTGGTGTAAAAGTGTTACAGTCAACTCAAATAATACTTACATATAGAATGCATCACTGTCACAAAATCCTCAATATCAGCAATTAGTAATGTAGTATTTGGTTTAGTTTTAGCATTTAATTTTAGTGTAGTTTTCCCACCTGCTTTAGAGTATAATAGCTTAAAAAGTAAAATAAGAAGCAATAAAAAGGCAAGCATCATTTAGTTTACATAATACATAAAAAAAAAAAAAAAAAAAATTGATTTTAAAATGTTTTACTAAGCATGTTTCATAGCATTCATAGAAAATCCTTAAAATGGGCCTGTATATTGTTGTATTCTTATGAAGCCTAAGCTGCATGCAGCATTTTCTCACATTTAGGGCATGTTTACATTCTTTTGATATATAGTTATATATCTGGTTAAAGACTTTCTGTAACACAGTTCTTCAGAAGTAAGCCTGATAGTATACAGTGTGTGTCAGCAAAATTTAGACAAAGCAATGGTTTATTATAATTATTTGTACTCTCTTTAATCATTTGAATGTCACATTAGAGTGCATGGAATTTTTAGAAAACTTCTCTATAATTTGTGTTGCCCAGGTAGTTTATATATAAACTCTAGAGCAAACACATGCCGGTGTTGGCTTCAAATGCCTTTTTTACATAATTTTCTGAATACTGCCACATCAAATATTAAAATATGTGACATTTCACGCAGATTTATTTTTCACTTTCTAAAAGCCAATTGATAAAATAGAGCAGGGTATATGTCAGAGACTTAAGTTGTAGGGACATTACCCCCTTATACTGTTGAATCCTTTGAACACAGTAACTCTATGAAAAATGTATTAATTGAAATACATTAATAGAGTGGAGGCTAATGAAAAATAGTAGTGCCCGCTTCCCCAATCTAAATGTGACTATTTTGACCCAATAAACATTTACATTTACTGCATGACGAGATAGCCTTCACATGTTACTAAGATGATAATATTGGCATTTTTGACATTGTTTTTATATATCTCTATCGCTGCCCTGTTTCTAGCAGTTTAGCAGAAATTTGAGTTTTATGCCAATTCGGATTTATGGATGAAGTAATGAAGTAATTTCCTAGTATCCAGAAATGGCTTGTCTACCTTTAGTATAGTACACAACTCTTTCCAGATATACTGCATACTTCTGTTACGAACTGCAAGTTCAGTTGATCCTTTTCTTGTAAAAATTGTAAGATTTACAACTGATGGTCCAATTAGGAACTGCATCATTTTTAATGGTTTTGTCATTTTATCCACAATGGCTTTGTGCATTGTTGGGAATTACTTTTAGCCCATACGTCCCCCTGGGGGCACAGACCTCTCTCCTTGGAGAGGTGGCTTGGTTTGACAGTCCTGGTTAGCCATTCCAGGAAGGATCCTCCTTTTGATCTTAATTGCTCAAATAAGATATTCTAAATAACATGGTATTCCCTATTATAAAATATGCCATTGTTTTAAGAATTAATTTAGCACATTTTTTGGTCCGTTGTATGCACTTTGTAGAAATTGTATTACATCCATATTTGAGATTCACAGATGCTTATAACTGTGTTAATAAGGTTGTTAATGGTTATTCTCATTACTGGTGGGTGGCAAAATATAAAATGTTTTGTATTCTGTTCACTTGATCTGTATTCACTGATTTTCTGTGCACTGATGTATAGTAAAAGTTTTCCATCAAGGAATGAAAATATGCCATTTTGCACTTCTCTTCTATATTTTATTATTTGTTTCAGTTGTGTTATTGAATTGAACAAAAAAAGAAAAAAAAAAAGTCTCCAAGATCTTATATTTATATAATCAAACCATTATCCACATGGCAAATCCAAGTCTAAGTTAATTTTAAGAAATTCAGACTGTGTACCTTTTTGTAAAAGTTGCTGTTGTACTAGTTGAAAGCTGGTCAAACTTACTCTGGAATTTCTTGTTTACATTTTTGTACTACAAATAGCACAGGAGAAGCAGGTCGTATCTCTTCATTTTTTCAGAGCAGATATGCCAAACCCTGCACTTGTTTATTAAATGGGTCATGTGAGCCATTGGGCATCTGGTTTGAAGATGTATGGACTCATGAAGAGACAATTTCCATTCATGTCTTTACTACCATCCTGAGAATTTTCTTCATGATTGTTTTAAAGAAGTATAGCATCATAAGGTTTATTTATGGATGCTCTGTGGTTCTCAGCATCCCATTCTATATTGAAAGATTGCTTAATTTTGCTCAGAGGTCTTTTTATCAGGTTTGAGGTTCTTTTGCATGCCTTAAATCTACAACATGGGATTACCAGCTTTACTTCCCTTCCAAAGGGAGCCATGCTAAGAACTACGCCCAAAAAAATCTGTTGCCCTCTGCTGGGTTTAAAACTGCAGGCTTGGGAACTAGAGGCTAACATGTTACCCCTAGGCCTTGGAGGACGACATAGCATCATGAGATTACCAAATCACAACAGAATGCTTCTCATCTAAAAGGTGTTTCTATCAGTTTAGCAGAACGCTCAAGCATGTCTATGTTGGTGCTGTAGTCAGTAATCACTCTTGATCTTATTGCAGTTCTCCATATTCCTCATTGACATTCCAGGATTGTGCAAGACTTACACAGATTATCAGTTCTAGCTGAGCAACAGCACATACCTACTGCTGAAGTCACATATAATGGGACATTGCCATAATTTTGCTGATTCATTCTGTTTAGTCTTGATGCTGCTAAAATACGTAAATTATAACATCTCAGTATGTGTAAAGGTTTTGTTTCTGGAAAATACATAAAATACCAAAGGTGTATAATGCATAAGAATACTACTGAACAAGAAAACTATAAATGTATTGAACTTTGTGCTTTAGTTTGTGGTATTTGTAGTTTCAAAAATGTTTTTATATTTTTTGTCATGGCCTGTGCAAATTACCTTTTACAAAGGTGATGAATTCAGAACTACGCTTCGCAAAGTTTTTAACAGGTGCTTTCTCTTGTTATTGTTTCAAATGTCTGTCATTGAAAGAGAATGTTAATGTTGGCTAAGACTCTGGCAGTTTCATGTTAATGTTATTAATCAGTATTATTAAATTGAAACATAAATCATGACACCACAATAACACTGGTAGTATTATTATGTGTTTTAATTTGTGCAAATTTGATGTTTGTATGTTATTGTTGCATATTCTTGTGAACAAATAACTTATTTCTTTAAAAAGATCTTATTTATCTTTCAGGACTTAGAGTGTTGTTGAAGGCTGAAAGTAAAATGTGTATTTGTTAAACTATGGATTATAATAAATGAAATCTTTCTCCAAAAGAAAGCATCGAAAATTACAATTTGTGTAATCCAGCAATAATTTGCTAAGATGTTTGAGCAGCATTTTAAATGTCTGTGTATCAAAATAAAGAAAGGAAAAATTCATCAATTTAATTTTACTCTACAGATAATACTCATAAATAAGCAATATGTATAGAAGCTCAGAGTGGTTATTTCTTATTTGGCTCCAAAGGAGAAATGACATATTTGATTTAAAAACCAAAGAAATTACTTCAAAATAGAATACGTTAGAGCTTTTTGAATTTTTTGCTGATTTATGATGATAATGTATTTGGGTTTAAAATAGAATGTGCAGTACTTTCTGCCACATAATTTGTACAACCATTCTTTGTACTGCACCTATTAACATAAATTTTATTTTAACCATCTTTTAAGCAATAAACATTCAGGTAATATCAGCTGTATATCTTAACATTGAAATAAGAGAAATAAGTGCATAAAAAAGATTGTATATTGAAATTTGTCTTGTAAATATCTCTGGTGAATGAGCATGTGAAAGCTATTTAAAATGATTGATGCTTATTTTTAAGCACTATTTAAATCTATTAGTGCTAAACATAAGAAATAGTATGGAGCTATGTACAACATTATAACTCATAAAATGCTATGAAGTTAAATCTCCTTTAGAAAGCTAGTGTGCAACACATACTGTAATACATGAAATTAATGTTATAAAGGAGAGAAACAATAATTGTCATGTAAGCTGTGGATTGTTTAAAATAAACACTGAAAATGTTATTTGTTAATAGTTGTGTATATTATTAGTTTCTCAAAATCCCATCCCAAATTGTGAAATCTTTGCAAACCACTTAAGAGCATGAAAACAGGGGTGAACAGGCCCACAAATGTTTCATATTTCAGTTTGACTCTCTTGTTCGCTTTGTTAAGTTTACATATTGCATTTCGATATGTATCAAAAGTGTTCCAATTTTTTGGTAAAAAATAATTGGTGTCACTTTCTCATTACTTCACTAAACCTCTATTTTCATAAGTGGTATCCGATATAAGTGTTGTAGGCACATTGTAATGGTAACAGGTCTTGTTGCTAGATTTACTGATTCCATATTACCCATGGTGGTTCTTTTTTGTATTCAATTCTAGCATTATGCTTGGCTTAAGCTTGCAGTTATTGGCTTTTGTTTTTCCTGTTTCCATTTATTTTATATCTGTGTGTCTGAATAGCATAATCCAAAAATGAAAAGTCAGTTAACTACCAAACTTGCTATTTAGGTTTAAATTCTTCCAAGACTGACACAAATTTTCAGGAAAACTCCCCTGCTCCAAACTCTCTTTACATGGAACATTTTCCAAAATGTTTGATTTTCTCAAAAATGGCTAACGATTTTGATTAAAATGCCATATATTAAAGATATTTACATGGCAAGAAAGGGTATATCTTGAGTTTTCTGGGAATAGCCTCTGAAGCTCTCTCAATTCTTGAGGGTTTTTGCATAACCATTTAACTGTTAAGAGATAGACAAAATCTTACTACATAAAAAATTTAGATCTCATTAAACCACAACATTTATGTCAGATACTTTTTTTGGGGGGGTGGAGTTAAATAATTTCTGAGATATTTATTATTGGTTTCAATTTAAAATACTTATACTTTTCTCAAATGGAAAGTGTCATTTATTTTACTCTGGCCATGCAAAGAGAACCACATTTCAAGGTCAACACATAGCGACCATTTTTAAAAATTGACCATCACTTTGGCATAATGTATTCCCTTCCCTTCTCCTTACAAGATACTAAATAATTAGACCATTTCTGCTAATTATTATCTTGATTAGCAAGAAGTAGGTGTAATAATCTTTTGTAAGAATAGTTTCCAGAATAGGTAAAGTAAGTTATGCGAATGGAACACATAACATTTTATATTCATTGCATGATTGTGATGGCAAAATGGTGCACCAACTGCAGATTTATCTGTTTATTTAAGTTTAATATTCCTGTAGTGTTCCTTATTGCAGGTATCTAGGCATCTTTTGATACTAATTATTTTGCACTGCAATCTGAGAATTTTATGAAGTGTATTCTTGATTTCTTCTCTGGAGTTATTCTGTCTTCATCACCCAAGTGATGAAGTATATCTATTGACTAGAGCTAGTTTTATGTTGAATTTATTTAATATCTTCTTAAATTTGTGGATTGCAGATAAATCTGGAGAACTTGTGTAATACTTGTTGTTTCGTCAAGGGTGATAATATCTTTTATGCATTTATGCTCATTATATTTGTTGATCTTATTTATGACAGTAGATGTGTCAAAACTGTTGGGTATTGCTTTTTGGTGTTCTGTGGAGTACTTACAATGAAAAGAAGGGCTTCCAAAACAACTGTCCTTCTTAATGAAAGGAAATATGTTTAAAAAGTTAACCTACCTTCATTGCAAGTGGCTTCACAATATTATGTATTTTTGTAAATTTAGACAATCAGGTCTGCAGAAATTCATGGCACACAACACCAGAAAATGGGATCCAAAAGGTAAGCATAAGCTTTCATACAATATTGTACAACAGCTACTTTGGACAATCCAAAATAGTTATCAAAATATATAAATAGTTAACCCCTTCACATGAAAAATGTTGTATCACAGTATATATAAAATTCTTGATTTAGAGAAGAAAGTGGCCACCATTTTCTTTCTGACACAGCGCAGCTGCTTCACTTTCACTGGAAGAGCGTCATCTGGAAAGGTCCACACAGCTGACTGACTCTTAGTCTCAGGGTCAAACTGGTAAATCCAAGTTTCATCACCAGTTATAATGTCAGAAACCTGCCAAGCATTGCCCCCATCGAATCTGGCCAGCATTTCTTCTCACCATTCAACATGGGTGCACTTTTGCAGATCAGTTAAATTGTGGGCCACCTAATGGGGTCAACCTTCCTCATGTGAAGATAGTTGTGCAGTATTTTTGAAACTGCTAGAAATGCAATCTGCATACTGGCCTCAATTTCCTTAAATATCACAATTACTTTCGTGGACCATTCTTTCCACAGCAGCTACGTTTTCTTCAGTCACTGCTCTAGACGGACAACCACTCCTAACCTCGTCCTGTAATGAAGTTCAGCCTCTTTTAAATTCTTGAAACCACTGAAAAACTGTTGCACAGGATGGTGCAAGGTCCCCAAAAGCCTGTTGTAAGTGCTCAAGACTTTGTATGATTTTAAAATGGGTTTAAATGAGATCTAAAGTCATTGGACGAAAGTGCTCTCTTTCCACCTCCATACTGGTAAGCAACTGATATCACACCAGAGGTTGTTAACCTTGCGCTGTAGTCTGTGTGGGGGATTCGGAGAATCCAAACTGCTGCAGGTTTACACTCCCAAAGAATGTGGTATCCAATGGTGCAATCCGTTTAAATTGATCAACCTTAGTTTACGCATGTATCAAAACCATAGTGACCTTCATATGGTGAGGAGTATAGTGTTCATCAATTTCAGAAAACTAAAAATATAATGGTCCACTTTTAGCTATAGGTTTCTCAATTCTCAGACTAAAAAGTTCTGGTACTAATGAGGACAGGAATCAAAGTGGCAGATCAAGGTGCACTTCTAGAGTAAAAGACCAGTCAATAGTTTTGAAAAATAAAAGAAATAGAAAGCTGACAGACCCAAAAATTCAATATGATTTTAATGCCAATCATAGCCATGAAATCTCTCTCAGAACTGTAAAGTGACAATTCATGTAAGTTAATTTATGAGGCAGTGTGGCAGTTAGGAAAACACTTTTTATATCTGTAAACAAATAGAAGAGGCTGACATCCTCAAAGGAAGACAGGAATTAGACCAGTGAAGATTTGAGGTTTTTAGTCAATAATGGCATGTGTATGTTCATTATTCTACTACAGAGAAGCATCCTGACTGCCTAACACCAACTGCTGGGGATGCTTTTCCATTCAGTGGAGTACAAAATTGAAAGAAACATGGATAAACGGTCAAGCATTTCATTTTAAGCCGGTCAAGCATTTCATTTTAAGCAGATATGCTTTTTCATCAGGGATATGTGAAATTGAGCCAGGATTTGTCATGCAGCAGGACAATCCAAAAAACATTTCAAATTGTATAAGAACTACTTATAGAAAAAAAAAGAGCAAGGGGAGTTGGAGCAATAGAATGACCCCCATGATAACCTGATCTGAAACCAATAGAACTTCTGTGGGAGCAGCTTGACAGAGAAGTTCAAATAGAGTGCTATACATCTACTTCATACATCCTGGACAAATTTGGACAGCTCTATGTGAAAAACTTGCTACAGAATGCCCAGAATTGTAAAGAAAGTGATTGCTGTAATGGGTGATTTTTTTATTGAAAACAAAATTTAGGACAGAAACACATCTTTCATGGTAAAATTAATGCAATTCAATATTTATTGTAATACAATATATGTGCAAACAATATATATAGTTTAAAGTAAATTGTTTCATCTGATTCAGTTCATTCCTTCTAATTATTTCTTCATTTCCTTAAAAATAGTTTAGTGTCCAAAAACTTTTGAGCGGCTAGTATGTTTCTTTTTTTTAATCAAAATTATGGGAGCTATTTAGGGGATTATCTAACATTTTTCCATGTATAGGATAGTTTTGGGGTGGGGGATTTTCTTGAAAATTATATTGCCACCTTGGAACATAATTATCAGGTTTATCTTTAGTCAATTTTCATTTTGGAGTTACGTTGTTGACAGTCACATAAAATAATACTCATACATTTTTTTTTTTTTTTTTTATGTATAGTGAACCCTAAAACATGTATTTCTATGAAATCTTGAGTGGAATGCAGTATTTTCTCTACCTGTGCCTAAGCAGAGAAAACAAAAGCATTCTAAATTTCATTAGGAAAAGTAAAGATATACAACAGCTTACATCAATTAGCAGCAGCGAAAAAGATCATCCAAGTAATTATATACAATACAAAAACTATACAATATTTACTGCTTACATTTGAACCTTTCCAGTAATACTGGAAAACTTACAACATCACCTTCATAGAATCTTAAATTTCTGGAAACTTAAGAACAAAATTAACAACTCATGGAAACAATTCAAAGTTAAACTTAAAATCAAATTACCATCAGAAAACAGTGCCATGAACTTATCTAATTATACCTTCAGTAATAACCAAATTCAGTTCCTCAGTAGAGTCTTAAAAACTTGCATTGATTTTTCCAGGAACATTCATAAATACTGTGACTACACTCGCATGCAGGTGTGTATATCTTGTCACACGTGTTCAAGAATTTACCTAAACACCTCATTCAAATAACTCAAAGCCTTGGAGTGACACACCTAGGTGTAGTGGACATGTGCTAGAAAGGTCTCTACTTCTGGACATTTTTTGTCATGTGATCTGTAGCTATAAAAGGGAGAAAAATGAGCAGAGTTCATTCAGTTTTTACTGTTGAACGCTTAGTGTGCAGTTGACTGGAGAGAGCAGTCAACTGACTACAAGTATTGAAGTGAGACAACAAATTTGCAATACAGCACTGAATAAAGACAATTTCAATTTTGCAGTAATAAAGGAAAGATAAAACTGTTAGTAGAAAGTTCTAAAGAAACTAAAATACAATAAAGGAAAATACAGTGCAATTTACATATGAACAATCAGTAAACTTGAATCGAAACCTGTGATATGCTCCAAGCCATACTCAAAAAAGAAGACTAAATACAGAGATCTGAGAACACAATAAGAGAGTATTTGCTAATAGAGAACAGTCCTCTCAACTCATACATAAACACCTGCAATAAAACACTCAAAGAAGTCACTCCGCTGCCAAACAATCAGATGCAAACAACCTAACTCTTCAAAGATTGTATGCACTCTCAAAAACACATAAATCAGACAATAGACCCATTGCCGACATCATCAACCCTTGCCTATAAATTGGCCAAATTGCTCAATAGTAAATTCAACTCATTATCAAAATTTTGCATTATTATCAAAAACTTGATAGATTTAATAGATAAAATCAAAAACATCACAGTATCCACAGAAGACCAATAAGTCTTGTTTGTTGTTCATTCAAATGACTTTATCAGCATTTTTGTAACAAATTATTGTCAATAAGCTTATTCTTCTATCTCTTCATGCTAATCAAGATAAACATTAGCAGAAATAGTCTTATTAGTTGCTTTCTTGTAAGTGGAATGGGAATAACTTAGGCTAAACTGGCAGTCAAATGTTGTAAAATGTGGTTGGTATGAGACTAAAATTCATTTCTTTGCATAGTCAGAAGTTGACAAGTTCGCACATGAGAAATGTGTAAGTATTTTAAAACAAACTAATTACAAGGAATATCTGGAAAACAGTACTCCACTAAAAAAAAATATATATGACATAATTTGTGTGTGTTAACGAGATCTACATTTTTTGTCTATCTCTTACAGTTTAGTAGTTATGCAAAATTCATCCAGTATAAACAGGTCTTCAAAAGCTATTCCCAGAAAATCAAGGTATGCATTTTATTTGTGATAGAAATGGCTTTAATATGGTATTTTAATTAAAATTGTTAAGTCATTTTTGAAAATTTTTCCATATAAAGGTTAGTTTGGGGTGGGGGGATTTTCTTGAAAATCTTTGTGTTGCATCCTTGGAAGATACCAAAATTAATTACCAAGTTTGGCATTTAACAGGTTTTTCATTTTTGAGCTTTGCTATCCACCTTTTTCTAAAACTATTTTTTAGATTCAGGGGATCCCAAAACATGTATTTCTGGTGAAATCTCAGTGTCAAATTTTTGGGTGCAATACAATACCTTCTCTGTACACTATGTACATAGTAATCTGTATCCAGCAATCAGTCTTCACATTCAATACTGGCAAAATTTTATATGGATGCATTTGAATCACACATAAGATCAGAGCCTTTCTCTAGGTAACTTTAACTGAGATTCGAACTGACTTTGTGAATATTACACAGACATGCTACCCCATACCACGAGGTGGGCTATGAAAATAAATCTCAAGAAGTAAGTACAAGAATAAACCATTGTACATTTTTACTTTCTCAATACGAACTATGTACATAGTGTATAGAGAAGGTATTGCACTCCACCAAAAAATTCGATACCGAGATTTCAGCGGAAATATATGTTTTAGGGTTACCTTTATCTAAAAAAAAGTATTTTCAGAAAAAGGTCTGTGTGTAAGTGTGTGTGTGTCTGTGAACACGCTAATTCAAAAACAAAAAGTCAGTAAAATACCAAACTTGGTATTTAAG